>JAPTHN010000003.1:17467912-18800997 GCA_026936325.1 Platynereis dumerilii
TTGCATCAGATCTGATATTTTCTTTTGGCATTACATTTAACTTATAACATTGTCAAAATATTTTGCCAAATTTAGTGAAATTTCTATCACAAACAGATGGAGAACAGTAATTAATGGCCAAAATTGAACTGAACATTGAAGTTGTACTTGGCTAGTCTAAACTTTTCAAAATTGTTATTACAAGCAGTTTCAATGACTCAAGAGACATCAGTGAATCAAGAGCTGGCTAACGAAGCTGGAGGCTTTCGGTAGTATGTTTTAGATGTTTCAACGAAAAAAAAACCTTTGAAAAAGGAAGCCTTCATGAATATATTGTCAGCAACAAGGACTGAGAGATTGCTTAGAACAAAAAAGTTTCTTTTGATTCAAGGCAGAATAAGAACGGGGATTGGCACTGAAATGTTTCTTATTTTTGCATGAATATTTTTAAAGTAATGACACATCGACAGATACAATTTATTTGACACTTTCAATTTAAGTGTATTGTCTCACAAACAAAACCATACAGACAGCCCCCCCCGGAGCACTGATTCATCCCAAATAGAATAGAAGCTGGCATGCTCTGCCTCAATCTGGTTTGGCTGATTTGATTATGAGGAGCGAGACATCTTTCTTCAGAAAGTGGCAGAGAACAGATGGGTTTTATGGATGGTGAGGTCGCAATCTTGTGCTGTTTATATAAAGCAAAACTTTGATACTTCAGTTTTTGTGACATCTGCAATATACTTGAGCTGAGAATGACCCCAGGGGGCAGTATGTACGTGACAAGAACTCGCACCAAATTTACAGCAACAACTTTGCTACTTTGGGAAGTTAACAATATGGGAAACTTCATACTTGATGTAAATTGGGCCAGACAGTGAAGTCTATTGGGAGAGACACTTGTGTAACTAATGAGGAGTGAGGACCTTGGTGTCATGATGTCTTCTACAATATACTGTGGCTGAAGCAGCCTTAAACTGTCCCTGCTATCTGCTTCTGGTCAGGTTGACAGGTTTGGAAAAATGCCAGAACTTGGATATTTTGGCTTACAGTTGAGCTTGTCAACCCAGGCTATAGGCTTGGGCCATTGTAACGGACTTCAATCAACACCTTCACGCTTGACTGCTCTGACCCACATTGCACCTGCTGCTGACCAAGTTTCAATCAAATCTCAATACACACTTCACAGAATTCGCTGGAAACGTCTGTCTCATCTGGAATATCTGCATTAATACTTCACATTTTTGGAAACCTTGTTTTGATATTGTTACATTGCTTCAGAATTGCTGCATTGCCTTCAACTTCATCACAACTCTTCTGATTAATTTTCAGTGCGCTGCTGCAAACCCTCAGCATTTGACATACTTTGAAAAAGTAATTTACACCTATTGTTCTCACACTGACCTGTGGGTGCAACAGTACTAAATTTGACTCTCACTGACCTGAGAGAACAAATTGCCATTACCAGCTTTCTACTCACACCGACCTGTGAGCTTAATATAATCAATACTGTTCTTGTTGACTCTCACCGACCTGAGAGTTGTCATCTCATAGCCTGCGTTTCTGCTCACACTGATCTGTGAGATCAATAGCACAATTGTTCAATCAACATCTGCAAATCTTCTCTTGTCAGACACTAACTGTCTGGCCTCTGATTCAACAACCTCTCTTGTCAGACACTAACTGTCTGGCCTCTGTTTCAAGCAAACCTCTCTTGTCAGACACTAACTGTCTGGCCTCTGATTCAAGCAAACCTCTCTTGTCAGACACTAACTGTCTGGCCTCTGATTCAAGCAAACCTCTCTTGTCAGACACTAACTGTCTGGCCTCTGTTTCAAGCAAACCTCTCTTGTCAGACACTAACTGTCTGGCCTCTGATTCAAGCAAACCTCTCTTGTCGGACACTAACTGCCTGGCCTCAGTTTCAAGCAAACCTCTCTTGTCGGACACTAACTGTCTGGCCTCTGTTTCAAGCAAACCTCTCTTGTCGGACACTAACTGTCTGGCCTCTGATTCAAGCAATCTCTACTCTGGTCATCACAAACTGCATTTGACGCTGGTTCTCTGCCCCAATTGTTTTTGGAAAACTTTGCCTCAGGTTAGTCACAAACTGATTGGCTACTGATAGTAACAAATTACCTACATCAGTCTTGTACTTTCCGGAAATTTAATCAATTTAACTATCACCAGGCACAAACTGCGAAGCTAATTATTCTAACTGGTCTGTTACCAACTCTGGTTTCACTCAGTCAGAAATTGCTAAAATGAGCGAGAATCGAAAGCTGTATTCCGATGTGTTGAGGACTGGACTGAAACTGCTTGATAACAAACTCTTGTCAGCTATACCAAAGAGAAAATTTCAAAGGAGCAATGGAAGTTCAATCAAACTTTCAAACAGGTTTGAAATTTTAACACAAACTGAGTCTCTTCCATGCAGTACAGAAAATGACGGAAATCACTATCTCAGACAAAGCAATACTTTAAAAATGTGTGTATGGAATGCCCAAAGTCTGAGACAGAAAACACAGACAGTTAAGGACTTTAGGGATGAGCATGATCTTGACATCTTTCTCTTCACTGAAACTTGGCTAAAAGATGATGATAGAGTTGAAATTGGCGAGTTGGAGCAAAATGGTGAATATTTCTTTCTGAGTTCTCCTCGAGTTGGAAGACCAGGAGGTGGAGTAGGTTGCATTGTGAGATCAGGCATACAAGCAATTCAAAAAAATCGCATGAAGACTAAGACCTTTGAACATATGGAAATCCAAATACAACAAGATGGAAAAAATGTTACTGTTCTTCTGATATACCGCCCTGAGCCATCCAAGAAAAATAAATACAGTCTTGTAGAATTCTTTCAGGAATTTACGAAATTATTAAGTCTTTATCAAACAACCAACAATGAAATTGTCATAACTGGTGATTTCAACTTTCATATGAACAAACCAGATGATAGCAAAGTCATCCAATTTGCCAACATCCTAGAAATGTTTGATCTTGTGCAACACGTCTCAGCACCGACTCACAAAGATGGCAACATGCTCGATCTTGTGATAACTCAAGAAAAATCAGCCTTGAACAACTGTATGGTCAGTGATCTTCTGTCTGATCATACTTGCATCCTCTTCGAAATTCCAATAAAAAAAGTGGAAAAAAAGAAGAAGAAAATCAGTTTCAGGAAGACAAGAAAAATAAACATGCATGACTTCAAAAAAGACATACAGAGACATCTGTCTGGATGTGGGCTCAAACAGAAAAATCTCAATGAACTTATTGAACTCTACAACTCTACCAAACAGGTTCTTGACAAACATGCACCAGTTACAACAACAGAAATTACAATTCGCAAACCCACTCCATTCAACAATGCAGATATCAAGAATTTGAAAACGGCGAAAAGGAAGGCTGAACGATTATGGAGGAGAACCAGACTTGAAAATGACTGGGAATCTTTCAAAGAAAAGAGAAATGCATTGAACCAGCAATTAAGTCAGCTCAAATCTGAAGACCTGAGATCCAAAATTGAAGATTCTAAGGGAAATGCAAAGACATTGTTCAAGCTACTGAACTCCAGCTTAAACAGAAAACCAGAACTACCTCTCCCCCCACATACCAATGAAACTGACCTGGCAAATGATTTTAATACATTTTTCGATGAAAAGATCAAAACAATCAGGTCTAAATTGGACTCTAACAGCAATGAGACTGTTAATGATGTTGAAACTGCTTCTCACATGCTGCGGCACTTTAAAAAGTTGTCGGCAACTGAGATCAAGAAACTCATCACTGAAATGCCAGTTAAACACTGCCAGTTAGATCCCATTCCCACATGGCTTCTGCTAGACTGTATTGATGCATACCTCCCAATTATAACAAATATTGTAAATAAGTCACTCACACAAGGACTGATGCCAATTGAATTGAAACATGCTCTGGTGAAACCTCTTCTGAAAAAATCTGGATTGGAATTGATCAAAAAGAATTATCGACCAGTATCAAATCTGTCGTTCCTCAGCAAACTGATTGAAAGTGCTGTTATCAAACAGTATACAGACCATCTTACAAAAAACGAACTGAATGATGATAAACAGTCTGCCTATAGAAAATTTCACAGCACTGAAACCCTCCTGACTAAGATCCATGATGACATCATGCTGAATATGAGCAAAGGCCAGGTAACAATGCTTGTATTGCTGGACCTGTCTGCAGCTTTCGACACAATTGATCACAATATTCTTCTGAAACGCTTGGAATGCAGATACGGTGTGCAAGATTCTGCACTGAGCTGGTTCAAGTCATACATTTCTGAAAGGTCTCAGTCAGTAATAATAAATGACAAAACATCAACCAAACTGCCTCTCAAATTTGGAGTTCCTCAAGGTTCAAAATTAGGACCAATCCTATTCAATTCATATATTACTCCATTAAGCGAAGTAGCTGCCAAAAATCAAGTCGATGATCAAAAATATGCTGATGATGAGCAACTAGTTCTCTCTTTCAAACCAACATTCTTGGATCAAAGAAATGCAGTTGATAAAATGGAGAAGTGCATTTCTGAGATCAGGAATTTTCTTCATGAAAATAAGCTTTGCAACAATGGGGATAAAACCGAGCTTTTGTTCATTGGCAGTCCACATCAACTCAATAAACTCCAAATATCATCAATTAATGTTGACAATGTGAAAATTACTGCAGCTGACAATGTTAGAAATCTAGGTGTAGTCTTTGACAAAAACATGACCATGGAAAAACAAATCAACAAAATGTGTCGGAATGCCTATTTCAACCTGAGAAATATATCAAAAATCAGGAAATCATTGGACAAGGAAGTTTGCAAAACTGTAGTTAATGCTCTTGTCACTCCTCACTTAGACTATGGAAATGGTCTTCTCTATGGTACATCAAGTCATTTGATAAATAAACTTCAAGTGGCCCAAAACTCGGCAGTTCGACTCATAGAAAAACTGAAAAAGCATGACAGTGTGAGCCAATACAGGAAGCAGCTACATTGGCTGCCAATTTCAGCTAGAATCCAATTCAAACTGATGCTAACAACATGGAAAGCAATCAACGGACAGGCTCCTCTGTATATTCAAAATCTGATCCAGCCAAAATCCAAACAAAAATGTGATCTCAGAAGCAACAACAAAGCACTCTTAAAAGAACCAAGTTCATGCAATAAAAACAAATTTGAAGACAGAGCTTTTTCGTATGCTGCTCCAAAACTTTGGAATCAACTCCCAGAGAGCGTCAAGGAATCAAAAACACTTGAATGCTTCAAGAGAAATCTCAAAACTTATCTGTTTAAGACTTTCTACAAATAGAGCTATCATTCACAAGCGCTAATGAGCAGTTTACTGGAATTGGCGCTATATAAATGTCTATTATTATTATTATTATTATTACAGTTTCATGTTAAATTAAGTAAAATATGGGAATAAGTAAATCAACCCTTGAGAGTAGGTAGATCTGAACTTATCTTTCCTACACCAACCTCCAAAAGTTTGAATACACCTAGATAAGTGAGGTTTCTTTTAAAAATAATTGATTTTGAAAGGATTTTTTTATTAATATTTACATCAAACAATATAAGAAGTCACATTGAAGTAAGAAGTTGTCTTTATTTTGTCATTTTAGGTCATTTTGGTTGAAATTTATGGCCTTTCTCGACATCCCAAATTTTGGTATTTTATAAAAAATTGTCACAGCCGAGTTATCTTCTAGGTTTATGAAATTTAATCATATTTAAGTGTTTCCAGAGTTGTAACATGATTGTAACAGTTATTTTAAACCCCAAAAAGACAGATTAAAAATTGGGCATTGACCACTCAAAAATACAAAATTTAGATAATTTCGTGTCACTATGAAGTATAATCATAGAATGTATCTTCTCTAGTGAAAATTGTTTTATTTGAGCTGTTTCAGAATTGTTTTGACCCAAAAATAGTCAAAATCAGTATTTTTGTCCGATTTTCAACGGCCATTTTCTGGTCTGAAACTACTTGTAAAATCATCACAAACCAGTAGAAATGTGTAAGAAATGATAAAATGTCATTAATATGGAAGATGACAGAGCTTTTATAGCTTTTCATAAAAAATGAAAAAAACAGGATATCGAGAAATTTATATAAATTTATACCAAAATGATCTAAAACCATGAAATATGGACACCTATGGCCTGAATGTGAATTTCCATATTGTTCGATGTAAGTATAAAACAAAAGTTGTGTTGAAGATGAGGTATTTTTGAAGGAAATCTAACCTTTTCTGGTGTATTCAAACTTTTGGAGGGTAGTGTATACTAAGCTCTTAATAGCTACCTATCCTAATGATTATAATGTTCATATGACAACATCCAAAAATTTCATACCTGGACAGTTTCGGTGATCAATCTGTCACCTTCCTCAGCAATGACTGGCTAATGGAGCTGTGCACCACCAGGTGGCAGGGTGGTGAGAAGAGTGTCATAAACATGACTCAGTTTGTAGGCCCCCTCGTCCCTGTTCATTGGTGAAATCTCCTTCCTTATCCAAATGGCTTCTTTCATCTGTCTTTTTCGTGCATCTGATTCTTTCGCTACTATTTTAATGTTGTTCCAGTCGATGACATGATTGACTTGCGAGACATGGTCAGTTATGGCGGATTTGTTATATTCCTTTTCTGATGTTTTCCTTGCTGCCCTGGTGTATCTGACTTCGACCTTGGTTTCCACATCCTTCTCATGTTCATCCAGCCTGTATCCCAAATTTCTTGCTGTCTCTCCTATGTAAGCTTGATCACATCCCTTACATGGTATTCTGTAAACGACTCCACTGTTTTCTTTAAGATCGTATTTGTCCTTGGGATGCACGAGTAATTTTCTAAGTGTCATATGTGGCTTCATCGCTGTCTGTATGCCATACTTCCTATAAACTCTGTCCAATGCCTCAGATAGACCTTTCACATAAGGAATAACCACCAGACCCTTGCTTTTCTCCTTTTCTTTCTTTTCTGACATCTGTTTCTTGACCAACTTGAAAGCCCAATCTGGATATCCACATTTTCGCAAAGCCTCTTCTACTCTCTTTTCTTCCTGCTCACGGTCTTCCATTTCTGTCACGATGTTGTTATTACGGTCGTATAATGTCCTTATAACTCCTAATTTATGATGTAGAGGATGGTGTGAATTCCAATTTAAATACTGGTCCGTATGAGTGCTTTTGCGATAAATCAATAATTTGACAGTACCATCTGGCCTCTTTACTAACAAAGCATACAGGAAAGGCAACGTACCATCCTTCTCCTCTTCAAAGGTGAACTTGATGCTACCACCCTGCCACCTGGTGGTGCACAGCTCCATTAGCCAGTCATTGCTGAGGAAGGTGACAGATTGATCACCGAAACTGTCCAGGTATGAAATTTTTGGATGTTGTCATATGAACATTATAATCTTTGGACTTTACCATCCTGATGAACTTCATAAGAAATTTACCTATCCTAATTCTTCTATTCTTCATGTGGTGAAAGAGAAAAGCGTTTCATAGAAATCCAAATGCAGATGATTTACATGTTGCTC
This sequence comes from Platynereis dumerilii, assembly GCA_026936325.1. NCBI lineage: Eukaryota > Metazoa > Annelida > Polychaeta > Phyllodocida > Nereididae > Platynereis > Platynereis dumerilii. The sequence continues at coordinate 17,475,450 of JAPTHN010000003.1, forward strand.
ATCTTATGCAAAATTCCTCCTTTATAACATGTCAAACCTTGAATGTCTGCTTTGAGTTATCAGTAGGCCTACATGTTGTGTAGTTTGTGCACTACAGTGACAGGAACCAACCAGGCAGTAGTGATGTTGTCTTCAGCTGTTTTAAAATTTGATTCCTAGACCAGCGGAGGTATCATGATATTGATCTGATATAAAATAATTGCCTTGGAGATATGTATACAGCGCAGTTTAAAATTTCAAGTTGTCACGATTCTAATTTGTTGTTTGAATATTAAATTGAAATTTTATCATATATAATGTATATGCAACACATATCATGTTAGATGTTCATATAAATAGAAGAAAATTTAATCTTTTTCATGTCTCATTTGTCATCTGCCACTCCCAATCACATACATCAACACACTGTCATTATTGTCCGAAATTCTTTCCCAATTTCTGACACTTTTTCATGCACATTTTTCCATATACGATCAATTCATCTTCTTCTTGGAAATTTCATTACATTTTCTGTTTTCAAAATTAGATCAGACATCACGACTCATTGTATTTCATTATCATTCATTAGTTTCCATCTTCACCAAGTGTGCTACACAAGAATTCTGGTGACATATTTGTCAGGGGCCAAGCAATGAATGTGGAAGTACAAATTAGGTGATTCAATACAATCAATCTTAACCAAAAAAAATTCATTAGTCAAATATAAAAAAGTCTAAATTGTATAAATTCACACCAATTATTATTTTTATTTCCTTCTTTAGTTTACAAATAGAACAACAGATACACACAAACGGCTTTACATGTATATACTACCCATTTGCAACGCCTGTGGCACTCCATCCACCCTATACGTTGTGGGCCTGTTTGTTTCAGCTGATCTGAAGGATCTGGATCCATCTGATCTGAACCCTGCTCTTGAGAAGGATCCACAGATCAGTGATCCAGATCAGGATCCTGTGGGATTTGGCAGTGAAAATTTGAGGATCCATGGATCCAGTTCAGGATCATCTGAATTGGTCTGAAACAAACGTGAATCCTGATTTGGATTCATAGATCCACTTTTTTTTCAGCACTGATCCGGATCTGGATCAAGATCACAGATCCATGGAACTGGATCCAGATCACTCAGATCACCTGAAACAAACGCAACCTGTATCTCAGCATGCCTGATTTACCAACTGGGCAGGTCCAATTCCAGGATATATGCCATCTCCTCATCCAATTTCACAGCTCCTATCTTGTTGTGCTGGAATCATTTGTCTCTTCAGTGTTCTGAGGAAAGTGCCCTGCTAATGTTTAGACCGGCAAAGTCTGAGTGTATTGTCAGGTCTGGCAATATAACAGTGGATTCATACTAGATTGTACTCTTCAATAGAGTCCTATGATAGCAATCTGCATGAATGTCATCTTGGGTTGGCAGCAGAGTGATCTTATTTATTTAATTATTTATTTATTTACATAAACTTATAAAGCGCCTTATTCATAAAAATGCTCTAGGGCGCTGTACAAACAATATAGGACATAGAATATAATTTATAAAGATAAAATCGAAGTAAATAACATTAAAGATAAAAGCAGTGTTAAGATAATTAAAATTGAAATCACAGATTATATGCTTGTTTAAAAAAGAATGTCTTTAATGACTTTTTAAAACTATAGAGTTCATGAATTGTCCTCATTTTATGTGGAAGGGAATTCCATAGAGTGGGTGCAGCCACCCTGAAGGACCTGGACCCATATGTTGTGGTTCTGAAGGATGGCACGACAAGCAAAGCTTGAGTTGAGGAACGCAGTGTGCGAGTTGGCCTATAGTCTTTAGCTCTTGATGGGAGTATAGCTTTGCTGTAGATATGAAACATTTATAATTTATATCAATCTGTGCAATAATAAATCGGTCGTATTATGTAACACCAACATTGAAGTGGAACATAATGCTATAAGACTCGAACTAGTAATCTTACACACCTTTTCTGTAACAACGAACAAGGTTCTTACAATTTAGCAATAATCAAATATTAACGTCTCGGTTTTCACTCAGGCTGAAAGCTTTCACTCTGTGATTTTGTATTCTTTTTATGATTCATAACTCATTATTTTACTTTCCCACAGCAATCATAGGAACCTAGCAAATGGATTAGTTCCTGCGATACTGTCAAGTTATGTGTTTTTAAGAGTTTGGGAAATTTGCAATTTCATTGCATGTTGTCATTAAATGCTTTTTACCCCTGGTATAAATGTCCTCGGCTCACAAATTTAGCAAAGTCTAACATTTCACATTGAATGTGTGGCTAGCTTGGATTTGAATATAGCCTAGCCTGAAGAAGTCATGTTCCGTCATGATGTCACTTGCCAGCTCAAACGTCACGATTCAACAGCACACTGTTACAGTCCTGATGATTTCTTGCAAGCAAGACTCAATCTGGGTAATTGAGCTTTACGGATTTCCTTTATTTTTCTGGAGCTCAACGACAGGAAAAGTGCAGCTCAGCTCCCCAAGAGGATTAACTTCTTTGATGGAGGCTAGAAGAAAATCGGCTGAACGTGACCTGTGCTCTATGTTACGAAGCACATTATCTAATATGGATTCCTTTTCATTTCTTTCATAAATTCCGTTTAAATAACTTCCAGAAATAACGTTTGCTTGATACAAATATATGAAAACTTTCTAATTGTCTGATATCTGCCATAAATATTGTTCATTCTTCTTTTAAAACTCCTTTATTTCGTTAAAATAGTAGTCAAACAACCAAGAAACTGCCTTGTCCGGCAACTCTCAGCAGATATTGGGCAAGTGTTGTTCTGGATTGTGGTTACTTTTGAGAGCTTATCATATGGAAGGGGTTGCATATTAGAGGGAGGTTGCTCAAAGACAGGGTCCTTGCTGTGGGTCCACTGTGTATAATGCCCTTTTCTTATTAGCTACAAATCCAACTCTTAAAAGAAGCAAAACAGCTAGACCAGAGGCTATAATAGCCTCTGTTGACTGGCCAAATATCAATCTCCTGTGGTCAGACACAGGGCAGCCCCTTGTCAGGTTGTGTGTTGACCAGTCACTGTGTAGATCAGTCTCTGTGTTTGATAAGTTTGAAGCCAGAGGGGAAAGGGAAGTTACAATTGAGTGGTCACACACACAGCTAAGTTTCTTCAGGGAAAAAATCAAGCATTTGTCTGGAAGGCTGTGGTTGGGTTGCCGATGAGACGGACAATTTCTCCCCCGATTTTTGTGGCCAAAAACAGACAGCAAACAGTATATCAATCAAGGAATCAATACTAAAGATTTCCAAAGGAAAACTTTTGCAGAAAATACTTAATTTTGATGATTTGAAAAAAAAGGTAAGTTTACGGCTTCCTGACAAACTCCTGCAAAGTTTCTTTCATTTATGTTGTTGTCCAAAACTCTTTATTAAGTATGGACCAAGAGAATCACATTCCAAAAGACAATATTTACTTTGTATAATTTTTTCTCTCTCAAGATTGCTTTAGTATGTGTATCCAAGTTTTCCATCAGATCTCTAGATAACACAGGCCTGCTCTAAAACAATCTTTATTGACAAGTTTAGGGAAACATTTTTCTTTGTGGACATAACTTAAACTATTCTTTGAAAACTATACACATCGCAGTTATATACATATTTGTCATGATTCCATAACACAAATAACACAGATTTTTTCAAATGAAGCAATATTGGAAGTATAATTAATTTACATTGTTCAAAAACCAACTTGAGAAACTTAACTTGCTTAGACCTAATGCAGCTGCATCAATTCCGTTCAATGCTCTACTAACAACGCTTCTTTCAGAATTTCAACATCATGCATAAAATAACATAATATCTGAGAAGCTTTAGGAAATCTTGCTCAGAAAAGACAAACAATCCTACAATTTCCCAATACTCAAATGGAACTTATGCATTTAACATGACCCTTGAGTATTCATAATTTGAAGTGCTGTCTGAGAGATTTTCAGTTTGAAAGCATCTGTATGAATAAGGTTAATGCATTGTTTTGTATGTTGTGAATATAATTACATGACAAGATTGCAAATACAGTGAAAAAGAAAGATTTAGTTAGATATAAGATAAACAATTTTAAGAAGCTCCCAAGATCAAACGTTTAATAAATTATACATGTTAATAAATATTACAGAATGTATAATGTACAATTGATTTACTAAAGTTGCTACATGATGAATACTTAGGGTGGGATAAACTGATTAATAAGTATAAAGGGGAAAGTGTGGCCCCTCGAAGTATACCATTACTCATGAAAGATATCCTAAATAATGAAAAGAGTTACAACATCAATGTCATAAATGTTACCTATGAACATACACCCAGAACACAAACCTGGCAAGAGTGCTTCCAAACACTTTACAAATCAGCCTCAACTAAGACCAAACCATGTTGCTTTTTGTACGTGTACACTTTGAAATCTTGCAAGTTCAAGCAATATGAAATTATAGAAGAGAAACTGTGTATTCTCATGAACAGAGAGTAGCCAACAACTGAATACACTGCTTCTTGAAATTTACAGGAAGTATGCCGTCAGCAGAAATGATTCCATTAGAGCACTTCCATTAAAAGCTCTGACAGCCAAATAACGTGCCTTTCTAAAAAGTCACTTTCACTAATATTTAATGCAAGAAATATGGTGTGTTAAGTCTCTGATGTACCTTTATCTTAATTTACTTCATCACAAGATATCACCAAAATAATTTGTATTAATGCCGAGAAAACATCCATAGAACAATACTGTCAATGGACTACAGATGGCACGCTCAGAAACTACATTGGAAAATTTTTTATCAGTTAATTAAAAAATCTGTATTGAAAGAGCCATAGAATCAATGGCAGTTTTTGCCAAACTATCGAGTTACCTATACAGTGTACAGTATCAGACGAAAGTTTAGGCCACGTCACTTTTTGTCAATATAATGGAGAAATTTCAGGTGGTCTAAACTTGCGGCCTGATGCTGCTTACATCCGCAAAGGCCCTTAATGGCATTGTGCATTAGAGGAAAGGTGGCTAAGTTATTCAATGTTATTTTAGACAATTTATTTTGTTTATCACACATATTCAAGCAAGTGATAAAAATAGATCAAGTTTTCGCTATTGTAGAACTTGCTTGATACATAGGCAAGAAAATCCATGCATATATTTTTTCAGCTGATCTCCTATTTTTCATGATTTTGACAATAAAATTGAGGCGCCCTAAACTTCCATCCGATACTATATGCACAATACATTTCACAATTTTCTTGTGTGGAAAAGCCATCAGACAATTGACTCTGGTGTGTACCATAGCCCATGCACATAAATTTACAACAAACATGTATAGCTACCAAACACTAAACCATCTAACCTAAAGAGGCAACATTTCTTGTCTGAAAGATAATAATTTTAAGCAAACAGATCCAAGCAACCATACATCTGCACGGTTTTTGGCACTTCATTCAATCCACACTGTATCTCAGCATGCCTGATTTACCAACAGGGCAGGTCTAATTCCAGGATATATTGGTTCTCCTCATCCAATTTCACAGTTCCTATCTTGTTGTGCTAGAGTCATTTGTCTCATCAGTGTTCAGAGGCCATCACCTTGCTTGTGTTCTTTCTCTTGTTTCATGTTTTATTTGTCACCTGCCACTCCCCACTAAATACATCAACATTTTAATTCTTCTCTGGAATTCTTTCCCAATTTCTGACACTTTCTGCCATCCACAATTTTCACATATATCCATATCCCATCATTTCATCAACTTCTTGGAATTTCATAACAATTTCTGTTTTCAAAATAATATCACATATCACGATCTCTTATATTTCATCCTCATTGATCAGTTTCCATCTTGCATGTGACATATTTGACAGAGGCTCAGCAAAGAAAATTGCAATACAAACAAGGTATAAGATAAATGGATTCCAACCAGCATTTTAAGATACACAAAGCAACATATTGATTTGTTAATTGGCATAATAAGCTGGCAAAACTCTTTTGAAGGTCTAAATACAATTTTATATCCAGGCCAAAGTCTCCTAACATTTGGAATTTTTACTTTCCCATCACAGACACCGATACAAGGGACCAGCTTATAAAGCTTTATCTGGAAGACATGCAGTTGACGTTGCTCATGAAGGTCTCCCACCAAAATCTATCTATTCTCACTCAATGGCGATGAATATTCCACTCAACTCCTGCAAAAGCAATTTATCCCAAATCAGGCTGAATGAGTTTTTACAGTAAGGCTTAATTGCAATATTTCATTTGAGATTTCTGAAGTTTCATCCAAACAATTTTTCCATTCTAATTTCATGCGATTTAATTAGTCTGCTTCAATTTATTTTCTGATCATAATGAGTTTTACAGAGAACTAATTAAATATGCAATAGATCACATATATTAGATAGAGATGAGTGTCATGAATTAAACAATATTAGAACATTCATTTGATTCTTCAGTTGCCTGGCATGGAAGAGGACCCAGCAAAACGTGTTCTGCTTTCATATTATTACATATTGTCACTTTTCTGACTGCGGAGAGATAAGGTGAATTTTCGGTGGCCCTTTGTATCGATATGAAATGATCCTAGAATTGGAGCGAGGCTCAGGAGTCAGAGTAAGAAACAGGGTTTACAGGCCTCCACAGGGTTGCCAGGGCTAAACCAGCTCCTATCTATCATCTGAAATTCACAAAGGCTCAGCTATGGCTTGGTGTCCCAGGGATGGTGTCCTTTATAGTATAAGGCATTGTACTTGCTGTGCAGTTCCATCAATTATGATCAGTGACTTCATTGGTTTAGTAAAAAATATCACGCATATATCAGTGCAATGAGCAGTGCCACTGTTCCAGTGTAAGACATAAAATGGCAATATCTATATTGACACATATTCAACAGAGTCATTTTCTGTGGTAGGGGAATAAGAAATCATTAAATATTACTGTCTTGGGGGTTTTTTCATGCCAAAGACTTTCACTCTGTGATTTTGTATATTTTTTATGATTCATAAATCATGCTTTTACTTTCCCACAGCAATCACAGGAACCTAGCAAATGAATTAGTTCCAGCAATACTGCCAAGTTATGGCTTTTTTCAGAGTTTTGGGAAATTTGCAATATCATAGCGTGTTGTCATGAAATGGTTTTTTCCCTTGAAATTTCCTCAACGAACAAATTCATCAAATGTCGAACATTTAGCATTGAATCTGCTGTTAACTTCAGTTTCAATTAGTCTGAATAGAAGATGTTATGTTTCAGAATGATGTCACTCACTGGCTCAAACAACACTGTAAAATTTGAAATTTAGAGTTAGCTCAAATGATTGAGTGAGATGGTTGCACAATTTGTTTGAGCAATGATAGCTTGCCGTTTTGAGTTATGATAATCTTTATGTTGTTATAACTTGCAAACAACAAGCTATCTTGGCTCAAAGGAATTGTGCAACCATCTCACTTAATCAATTAAGCTAACTCAAAATTCAAAATTTACAGTGAATAAGATTCAGCTGTAGCAGGTTACAGCCTGATGCTACATGATGTCTTCAGGATGAGACTTTCATCTTGGTCCTTATTATTAGTGCATGTCAAAGATAGGTGAGTAGATCCCATGGAAAGTGAGTGATCACACTACTCTGTCTCTCATCTAATAAACTAACACTTCCATGAGACTATGATTTGAAAGAAAGGACTGCAGCCACTTCATTCTCCAAATCTCCTTGCAAATAGAATGCATATGTACAGTTTTGTGACAGTGCGTTGTGTCCTCATTATCTGTTGTAACTTCATGAATAAAACTACTAGCGGTCGAATGGATTCTTATGTAAAATGTATGGATCTCAAAAGACACATTTGATATCTTTCAAATGAGAATGGATTTCCTGTCTTTTCTGAGGCTCAACAGCAGGAAAAAGTGAAGCTTAGCATCCTTTAGAAGAGGATTGCAGACCAGAAGAAAATCAGCTGAACGTGACTTGTGTCTGTATGATGGTGAAATTAATGCGAGTTCTTTACCAATAATTATATGACGATGCTAGTTATTACACAGTTGTTCAGAAGTTTGTGACAGTGTGCTGTTTCCTCACTATTTTTTAACTGGTAGAACGGTATTCAGAAGAAAATGTTTCCATTCTAGAGGGAGGTTGCAGAAGAAGAAGGTGCATCCTGCGAGGACCACTGTTTGTAACACTCTGTTCTTTTTAGCTCCAATTTTGAAAATAACAAGCAAAACAGAAGACCAAAGGCTATAATAGCCTCTGTTGACTGGCCAAATATCAATCTCCTGTGGTCAGAAGCAGGGCAGTTTCTTGCAAGGCTGTGTGTTGACCAGTCACTTTGTGGATTGCTCACTGTGTTGACTGGCAACCGGTCACTGGGTGGTCCAGACTCTGCGGTTGATATGTTTGTTGCCAGTGGGGAAAGGAAAGTCACAATAGAGTGGTCACACGCACAGCTAAGTTTCTTCAGGGAAAAAATCAAGCATTGGTCTGGAAGGCTGTGGTGGGGTTGCTGATGAGATGGACAATTTTTCCTCAGATTTTTGTGGCCAAAAACAGACAGCAAACAGTATATCAATCAAAAAATCAATAATAAGAATTTCCTTGGAAAACTTTCTGCAGAAAATACCCAATTTTGATGACTTGAAAATAAGGTAAGTTTACGGCTTCCTGAGCAACTCCTGCAACGTTTCTTTCATTTATGCTGTTGTCCAAAACTCTTTATTAAGTATTGACCAATAGAATCACATTCCAAAAAACAATATTAACTCAGGAACAGCAAGAATGACAATGACTCAGAAAAGGGTGTCAAAGGAATGTCACCAGAGAACACTTTTCAAAATTTTTATAAGTTTTTTTCTCTCAAGATTGCTGGGTGACTGCTCAGATATCGTTTTATTACGTGTATCCAAGTTTTCCATCAGATCTCTAGATAACACAAGCCTGCTCTAAAAGCACTCTTTATTGACAAGTTTAGGGAAACATTTTTCTTTGTGGACATAACTTAAACTATTCTTTGAAAACTATACACATCGCAGTTATATACATATTTGTCATGATTCCATAACACAAATAACACAGATTTTTTCAAATGAAGCAATATTGGAAGTATAATTAATTTACATTGTTCAAAAACCAACTTGAGAAATTTAAGTTGCTTAGACCTAATGCAGCTGCATCAATTCCGTTCAATGCTCCACTAACAACGCTACTTTGAGGATTTCAACATTATGCATAAAATGACATAATATCTGAGAGGCTTTAGGAAATCTTGCTCAGATATGACCAACAATCCTACAATTTCCCAATACTCAAATGGAACTGATGCATTTTACATGCCCCTAAAGTCCGCGCTGCTGCCTGTCAGGTCCGCGCTCAGCAGAACTCAGAGGAACTGAGCTGGGCTCCTTCAAAAATGCATGTGTGCGAGGACGTGAAATACAGCACCAATTCTGAAATGTTGTAGCCTGCTCGCTCACGCTCGCCACTAAAGCAGGCTGCTGTAGCCTGTAACTTTCCAACTTTAAGAAAGTTTGTTTTTAAAAAAGTCAACAATACTAAAGTTGGTAAAATTTTTAAAGTCAGAAAAAAAACAACTTTTATTGCAATGAAACTTTGATTTATAATCCATAATAGTTATTTCTTAGCTCTTTATGCCATGGACCTCACAGTAAGGGCTCTGAGCCTGTGATGTATTTAGTATTTATTACATATCATGACACAATATACAGCAAAGCAATTATACAGATATTTCATAAAAGAATCTTGACCCTGGTCACGTTTTGCTGATTTTCTTCAGGTCTCCAGCAAAGAAGTCAATCCTCTTAGGAGGCTAATCCGCACTTTTCCTGCCGCAGTTCTTTGGAAAATACAGGAAATCCATAGAGGTCAATTACTGAGATTGAGTCTCATTCGCTAGTAATCAATATAGATGAAATTCTCAGCCTCAGTCTGGAATGATGATGTATGTTCTTCCAATGAAGTAGAGCAGCAGAAAGCTGCTTTTCATGATTGACCCCGCAGCAAGTGTTATATAACAAATTGTTCCCCAGGATATCAGCTATCTGATACCAGCCATGACAAATGGTGCATTTTGGTGCGAAAACAATGGCAACTGTTGCCATAGCAACAAGTATGTTGGCAGCTTAAACTGTCTTGTTTTTTGTTGGAGTAAACTTTCCACATGACAATGTGATAAAATATAGTTTGTGAGAGACATCTGCTGCCTTTTTGACAGTGACAGATTTCACACTTTCAGGAAAACTACTCTGAAATCTGCAAGTGGATTTTAAGTTGCCCTTCCTTGACATTTTTAAGGCTTTTTTGGCTGTATTATTGATTACCTAACCACAGTGTCTCGATAGCTGTCTGCGTCGTTATTTATTGTTTATGCTATGACCACTTCTTTTTCCACTGATGGAATTTACAACACATAATTACAAAATAACTAACATTATCTTAACAAGTTATATATATACAAGATGTTGTGAATTCATATTGCAATATTATTGTACGCATAGCCCCTGTAATGAGGGAATCCCCTATGTCAGTGTGGGATGCCTGAGCAGTGAACATGGATATTTTTTAGGGTGTGAACCCATCACAGGGCAATTTAAAAGAAATACTTTAGTTTACGTGATTTTATATGGATTGGAGGGGTTACATATCAGATTTGTTTGCTTGATGGAAGGGTTCCTGCTTTTGTGGCAGCTATAATATGATCTAGATTTGGAGATCTTTTTGTCATCTCTTCCAGAACTGATCATTTCTATACCGAGCCACTTTTCATTAATTCTTCTTTCCTTTATATTAATTTTTTATAGAAGACCTGAAGGATAAATGATTTCCAGAGGCCTAGCATTGGCTTTCATATCAGGGATCAGAGGAACTTGGTTTTGGCATTAAGAGTGATATATATGCGTCTCTTACGTTCACACCAACAATAAGAGGCCAAAGGGAGCAGAAAAAAGGCAATACCAAAGGTCTTACATCATCCAAATATGAGAAATTCTATGGAAACTTTTTCCTTTCATCATTTATTAATATTTGAATTATGGTGGACTGGTGGTGCACTGATAAGCTAAACTGTAATGTCAAACTGCATATCATCAAAGTTTACGTTTACCATAGAAACACATATATGCTGCTGATCTTTTTAATAATTCTTACTTTATAAAACTTCAGAACTTGGATTTCTTCATTGAGTCATCAGTACATGTTACATTGGGCTGAAAGCCAGGCATGGCTAATGTTATTTAGTTGTGTGCTTGCTATTGTGACATACGCTATCAAAGGTTTTCTGTGATTTTTTCGTAGGTTGTTTGAAGTAAACCTGCTGCTATAAAGATGCTATTGGCAGTCTTGATAAGAGAGAGTTTATCAACACCTTGCTAAATATTTTTCTGATGTTGTTGGCACACAACTAAGGAAAGATTATTTCGCCTCTGTAAGCAGCATTGAAGTTTTAAACATGATGAAAACAAGTATATACTTTTTGCATCAGATCTGATATTTTCTTTTGGCATTACATTTAACTTATAACATTGTCAAAATATTTTGCCAAATTTAGTGAAATTTCCATCACAAACAGATGGAGAACAGAAATTAATGGCCAAAATTGAACTGAACATTGAAGTTGTACTTGGCTAGTCTAAACTTTTCAAAATTGTTATTACAAGCAGTTTCAATGACTCAAGAGACATCAGTGAATCAAGAGCTGGCTAATGAAGCTGGAGGCTTTCGGTTGTATGTTTTAGATGTTTCAACGAAAAAAAAACCTTTGAAAAAGGAAGCCTTCATGAATATATTGTCAGCAACAAGGACTGAGAGATTGCTTAGAACAAAAAAGTTTCTTTTGATTCAAGGCAGAATAAGGGGGATTGGCATTGAAATGTTTCTAATTTTTGTATGAATATTTTTATAGTACTGATACATTGTCTCATACATCTTATTCGATACTTTCAATATGCAGTGTATTATCTCACAAACAAGACAATACAGAGAGCTCCCTAGAGCACTGGTCTATCCCAAACAGAATGGAATCTGGCATGCTCTGCCTCAATCTGGTTTGGCTGATTTGATTACGAGGAGCGAGACATGTTACTTCTGAAAGTGGCAGAAAACAGATGGGTTTTATGGATGGTGAGGTCGCAATCTCGTGCTGTTTACATAAAGCAAAACTTTGATACTTCGGTTTTTGTAATATCCGCAATATACTTGAGCATAGTATAACCCCAGGGGGCAGTATGTACGTGACAAGAACTCATACCAAATTTAAATCAAAAACTTTGCCACTTTGGGAAAGTTACAATATGGAAAACGTCATACTTGATGTAAATTTGGCCAGACAGCGAAGTCTATGGGGAGAGACACTTGTGTAACTAATGAGAAGTGAGGACCTTGGTGTCATTATGTCTTCTACAATACATGTACACTGTGGCTAAAGCAGAATGAAACTGTCCCTGCTACCTGCTTCTTGTTACGTTGAGAGGTTCGGATATTTTGTTTGATGGCTTTATGTTCAATTATCAAGTTAAATGTGGGAATGAGTGCATGGTAAATCAACCCTTGAGAGCAGTACCTAGCTTATGACAGCTACCTTTCCTAATTCTTCTATTCTTTATATATGCGGAAATATAAGTGTTTTATAGAAAACTGAGTGCAGATGATTTGCAGTGAACAAGCATTGGCTTCCACAGCAGGGATCAGAAGAACACGGAGTTAGAACTGAGATTGATAAATGCGTCTTTTACGTTTACTGCACAAAAAAGAGGTGAACAAGATCAGAGAAAAGTGCAATATCAAAGGGTTTACATCATCCAAATATGAGGTTACCATGGAAACTGATTTTCTTCCATTATGGATTATGGTGCAACAGGCACTTTTAACTTTAATGACGAACTGTACATCATCTTAGTATGGGGTTACCATGGGAATGCAGATATGCTACTCATCTTGCGCAAATACCTCTTTTATAAAATATCAAACCTTGAAGGTCTACTTTGAGTTATCAGTACATGATGTACACTATAGTAACAGAAACCAGGTAGTAGTGATGTTGTCTTTAGAAGTTTTAAAATTTGATTCCCAGACAAATGGAGGTATCATCATATTGTTTTGACATAAAAAAATTGCCTTGGAGATACACTCTAAAAACAAGTGTTTAAGAAACAACACTAAAATAAACACTTTTTTGTTACACTTAATAAACGCGTGAAAGTGTTTAAGATTTTTAACACATTTAAGTGTTTTTGATTTTAAACACATTTAAGTGTCTTTGATTATAAACACAAAAACGCTTTAATAGCTTGTTACACTTTATTAACACTAAAAAGTGTTTATAACAATAAAAGTGTTTGATCTTAAACACTCGATGTTTTTCCAGGATGACTGCAGAGAAAGTGTTTATCATATTAAAGTGTTAAACAAAAAGCGTTTATAATTAAACACTCTGGTGTTGCAGTATTAACACATTGTTAATGTACATCACAATATCAGTTGTTCAGCTGCTTTCTGAATAAATCACATGGTAACAATAGTGAAATCAAGTAACAATTTATAAAAAAACAGTACAAATGAAAATATAGATTTAATTGAATTTAAAGACTTCATAAACTAACTATCCTCATTAATTTAAAAAAGGCCACTTGTAATAACCAGATGATGACTGCTAATATGGAAGGATGAACGGGTAGTTGGGACTTTACGTCCTGTATTTCTACACTCAATAGGCTACCAAGTGAAGAGGTCACAGCAATGAGGCAAATGTTAATTGAAATAGCTATGATATAATTGTTTTTTCTTTTTAATATATTTCAGGGTTTAGGTGGGGAAATCACCTTTGACCCATATTCTTTTTCTAAAAATTTCATATTTATAAAAAATGTGCATTTTAATGCATGGGATGATGGATTGGATTAATTATTGAAGCTTAAATTCTTTTATTTGACCATGGCAGGTACCCTTGTACCTGCCATGATTTGACACTTTCAAGCCACCATTAGATAATAAGTCATCACAGGGGCTGGATTTGCCTTTTAAAAAGTTCGGGATAATTTAGTCCCCTTTGAAACCCGATGAAAAATGACAAGAAAATAGATAGTTCATGTACATATTTTATTCCTCAATTGTGCACTGACACTGAGGGATATATTCAACCATTGTGTAAGTATACCATAAAAACCTTGCAAAATTCTCAAAGAAATTCAACAACTGAATCATATTCCCAATCAAATGGTTGTTCATGTTGTGAATACTGCATTTGAATTCCCCCCCCCAATCTTACCTATTGTGATAAAAGACAGAAGACCCTTCGTTAGTACATTGATGTGCAGTCAAAATCTTACCATGTCATCATTTTGTCTGCATTTCAATGGTATCCAATTACTCCAAGTGATAATCCATATAATTGATGTTATGCCATTCAGAAATGTTTTGATTCTCAATGCAATCCACTTAGGGGTTGCAGAAAAAGTGACAAGTTCTCACATAACAGTCAAATTTCTTCAAATAGCACTTTAAATGTGTTTCTTTGAAAACGGATATAACTATTTTAGAAAACAATTATATGATTGTTTTAACATTCAAGAAGCAGTCCAAATATTGCTGGATAGTCAAGGTCCTTAACACAAGCAGTTCAGATCGTTTGTAAAAGCTTCAAATATGATTGTGACAATGATTGTCCCTCAGCAACGGTATAAATCCATTTGAGAAAGCGACTGGAGTGCAAAAATTTGGAATGAGATGTTTCCAGATCGAGGAACCTTCTTCAGCGTTACGTCATTCTTGTCAATGTTGTCCACCTGCAAATGTAAGAATCCTTGTTTACTATTAAATGTTTAGGCATAATATATCATGAATATTGACATATTTTCTCATCATACATAATTTTCAGAAATTTACTGAAATGGTGAAAAAAAAACTAGGAAGTGCAGCTATGCAGATCTTTAGGGAATCATGTAGGAAGGATATGACTTGCAGTTCATCAGTGAGAAACAGGGCATGCTTTCAACTTATTTTGCAGCAGAACTGTTAAGGGATAGTGGTGACCACCAGACAATAGTTTTAAAATTTACCCCAAATGATCAGAATAAAATAAACCAACAATTTAATGGCCAATCTAAACAATGTCCAAGTGACACTAAGTCTTGGTAAATTAACTTATTTGAAGGTTTTGTATCAAAAGCAAAGCCACAGAACCAGGAGATTATAAACATAGGTATTATGACACGCATGTTAACCAAATGTTAATTATGCTAAATATTTACCTCCAAGACTTTGTGGCATTTTCTTTCATTTTTCTCCTTTGCTTTATGTTACAGCTGTCTTTTTGTCAGATCTTTTGGGGTCCAAATTGCTGTGGAAAGAAAAAGTTACAAAATACAAAACTGCAATGAACAAAATATTCAGATGGATGGATGTTTGGGGCTTTAGGTCCTGTATTTATGCACTTGGTAGGCTAATTAGGACAGGAGGAGGACATGGCAATGCTGTGAAGGATGATTGAAACAGCCGTCCAACATAGGCCCAGGTGACCCGACAAGAGCTGGATTCGAACTCTGGACCCAGCGATCAGCAGTCCAGCAGGATACCACTAGACCAACTCTCCCCCCTTTAAAGATATTCGGAAAAATTAGTTAGGGCCTAAAATGGATATTTAACATAAGACCTCCATCAAAAATCTCTGGAAAAAAAAAGTCTGAAGTTCCTCCAGATGCACAGCATACCCTTATGAACAATCATATGCCCACCCCCTCCTAATCCAGTTCATCCCAAAATTTAAAAATATGATTAAATAATATGATTGCAGTTTGATGGTTTGAAATTTTAATAATTACATGTGTTTATAAAGATGGTTGATTGATGTTATCAAAATAGCATTGCCTTACTATAATGTGATATTTACCTCAGTGACTTGCTAGATACAGTGTAGATGCAAACTTCATATATTTTGGTTTGCCTCGAATTGTAGCTGGATTCTTCCAAACATTTTAACACCCGAAGGTTGAGTCCAGATATCAGCTGAAAATAAAATAAGGTTGTCTCATGAGTGTCAAATAAATTTGATACAAATTATAAACACCAATGAAAATACAGGGCACATATGGCCCCAACTCCCCCTATCTCTGCCCATTCCCCAGTGCACAGTGCAGAAAATATAGCACATGTGTTTGAAATCTAGAAATTAGATAGACTTCAAAATGTTTCTGATAAAATGAAAATTAATAATGTAAAAATGCCTGTTATGCTGTGTACAGATACTGCCATTAACATGTGTTTCTTAGCAAACGTATAGTATACATAAATACCATTTAATCAAAATGTAGTTAAAAAATTTTCTTTGCTGTTTAATAAATAGCATTTAAATATACCATTTTAAGTTGTGCTTACCAGTTATAAGCTACTTCAGTGAAGACTTAAGTCACAATGCATGCCTTCTAATCTGTGTTAAGTACAGAAAGCTGTGATTTCATGGTCGGTCGCTTGTGATGTTGTTTTAAATTGTCTGCCTCCTTAAAGATTAACACTATAAGCGTTTATCCAGCAAACTTGCAAAAACACTATGTGTTTAACGGACTTAGAAATTTTCATTAAAAAGAAATAATACACATTTTCTTGCACTTGGAAGCATTCAAGCAAAGATAAAAGACACAATATGCTTCCAACTGACGTTTTATGACATATTGTCATCTTACAACCGAAATCTCCTGGTTTAAATTGATCATTAATTTCTGAAACCATACATGAGAAAATATTCTAAGTTTGATAAACACTTAAATCTGTTAATGCTGGTAGAAAGTGTTTATTTTCAAACGCGTTTATGTAATTTAACACTTAAATGTGTTTAAAACAGGCGGTTGTTTTTAGAGTGTACGTATACAGCACAGTTAACAATTTCAAGCTGTCACGATTCTTATCAATTTGTTGTATTTATATTCCAATTGATTTTTTTTTTTCATGTATTTATATACATTTTACAACAGATATCATTTTAGATGTTTTTATAAACAGAATGAAATTTTTTCTTTCTCTTTTTCATGTCTCGTTTGTCACAAGCCACTCCCCCCCATACTCATCAACACACTTTCATTATTCTCTGGAATTCTTTCCCAATTTCTGACACTTTTTTCATGCACACATTTCCACATACCATCTATTCAATGTCTTCTTGGAATTTCATTACAATTTCTGTTTTCAAAATTAGATCAGACATCTTGATTCATTGTATTTCATTCTCATTCATCAGTTTCCATCTTTAGCCAGTGTGCTACACAAGAATTCCAGTGACACATATGTCAGGGGCTATGTAATGAATGCGGCAGTACAAATTAGGTGAAGAGATGGTAGGATTGCAGGCAATGAATATAAACCCAAAAAAATAACCCATACAATTTGATGTCAAATACAAAAATGTCTTGCCAGTTAAAAAAAAAAGATTTAATACCAAAATATATTGTATAAATCCATACTAATTTTTTTCCTTCTGTAGTTTACAAATAGAACAACACATACAAAAAGCTTTATGCTGCCCATTTGTAAGGCCAGTGGCACTCCATCCACCATTGTATCTCATCAACATGCCTGATTTACCAACAGGGCGGTCCAATTCCAGGATATACACCATCTCCTCATCCTATTTCATAGCTTCTATGTTGTAGTGCTGGAATCATTTGTCTCTTCAGTGTTCTGAGGAAAGTGCCCTGCTAATGTTTAGACCGGCAAAGTCTGAGTGTATTGTCAGGTCTGGCAATATAACAGTGGATTCACGCTGAATTTTACTTGTCAATAGAGTCCTATTATAAGCAATCGCATGAATTTCATTTTGGGTTGGCAGCAGAGTGATCCTTAGCTTTTGATGGGAGTATAGCTTTGCTGTAGATATGAAACATTAATATCAAACTTTGCAAAAACAAATTAGTCGTATTATGTAACACCAACATTGAAGTTTAACATAATGCTGTAAGACTCACACTTGTAATCTTAGACACATTTTCTGAAACAAGGAACAAGGTTCTTTCATTAGCCATCATCAAATATTAACGTCTCAGTTTTCACTTATGCTGGAAACTTTCACTCTGCGATTTTCTTTTACGATTCATAAATCGCATTTTTACTTTCCCACAGCAATCATAGGAACCTAGCAAATGGATTAGTTCCAGCCTTACAGCCAAGTTATTGGTTTTTTTCAGAGTTTTGGGAAATTTGCAATATCATAGCGTGTTGTCATGAAAATGGTTTTTACCCCGAGAAATTTCCTCAGCTTACAAATTTAGCAAATGTCAAACATTTCACATTGAATATGCGGCAAACTTGGATTTGAATGTTGCCTAGCCTGAAGAAGTCATGTTCCGTCATGGTGTCATTCGCCAGCTTAAACAATGCGATTCAACAGCACATAGTTACAGTTCGGTTGATTTCTTGCAAGCAAGACTCACTCTGGGTAATTGAGCTTTATGGATTTCCTGTATTTTTCTACGACAGGAAACGACAGGAAAAGAGCAGCTCAGCCTCTTAAGAGGATTGACTTCTTTGGTGGAGACCAGAGGAAAATCAGCAAAACGTGACCTGGCTCTATATTATGAAGCACATCATCTAATATGGATTCCTTTTCATTCCTTTCATAGATTCCCTTTAAATAACTTCCAGAAATATGGTTTGGTTGATACAAATATATGAAAACTTACCAATTACTCAATATCTGCCATAAATATTAGTCTTTCTTGTTAAAATACTCCCTTATTTTGTTAAAATAGCAGTCAAACAACCAAGAAACTGCCTCGACCAGCAACTCTCAGCAGAAATGGGGCAAGTGTTGTTCTGCATTCTGTTACTTTTGAGAGCTTATCATACAGAAGTGGTTGCATATTAGAGGGAGGTTTGCTAAAAGACAGGGTCCTTGCTGTGGGTCCACGATATATAATGCCCTTTTCTTCTTAGCTAAAACTTCAACTTTGAAAAGAAACAAAACAGCTAGACCAGAGGCTATAACAACCTCTGTTGACTGGCCAAATATCAATCTCCTGTGGTCAGCAGCAGGGCAGTTTCTTGTCAGGTTTTGTGTTGACCAGTCACTGTCTGGATCACTTATTGTGTTGACCAGTCACTGTGCTGACCAGTCACTGTGTTTGATAAGTTTGTTGCCAGAGGGAAGGGAAAGTTACAATGGAGTAGTCACACACACAGCTAAGTTTCTTCAGGGGAAAAATCAAGCATTGGTCTGGAAGGCTGTGGTTGGGTTGCTGATGAGATGGACAATTTCTCTTCTCACTTTTTGGCTAAGAATATACAGCAAGCAGTATAACATCAACGAATCAATAATATGGATTTCCTAATTAAAACTTTTACTGAAACTATGCCAAATTATGATGACTTGACAAGTATGGCAGATTAACGGCGTCCTCGTGGCACAGATTAAAGGCATCTTCATTGACACAATGACTCATATCATTTTAACAAGTTATATATATACAAGTTGTTGTGAATTCAAATTGCAATATTATTGTACACATAGTCCCTGTAATGAGGGAATCCCCTATTTCAGTGCGTGGGACACCTGAGCAGTGAACATGGATATTTTTTAGGGTGTGAACCCATCACAGGGCAATTTAAAAGAAATACTTTAGTTTACGTGATTTTATATGGATTGGAGGGGTTACATATCAGATTTATTGCTTGATGGAAGGGTTTTTGCTATTGTCGCAGCTGTAATGTGATCTAGATTTGTAGCTCTTCTGTCATCTCTTCAACGGGGTGCTAGAACTGTTCATTTCTATAACGAGCCACCTTCCATTAATTCTTCTTTCCTTCATATTATGTTTTTATAGAAGACCTGAAGGATAAATGATTTCCAGTGGCCTAGCATTGGCTTTCACATCAGGGATCAGAGGAACTTGGTTTTGGCACTGAGACTGATGAATGCGTCTCTTATGTTTACTTCAACAAAAAGAGGCCAAAAAGATCAGAAAAAAAGGCAATACCAAAGGATTTGCATCATCCAAATATGAGACTTTTTATGGAAACTTTTCCCTTTCATCTTGCATTAATATTTGAATTATGGTGGATTGGTGGTGCACTGATAATCTAAAATGTAAAGTTAAACTGCATGTCATCAAAGTGTACGTTTACCATAGAAACCCAGATATGCTGCTCATCTTGTGAATAATTCTTAATGTATCAAACTTCAGAACTTGGGATTTCTTCATTGAGTCATCAGTACATGTTACATTTGGCTGAAAGCCAGCCATGGGTAGTGTTATTTAGTTGTGTGCTTGCTATTGTGACATAACGTTATCAAAGGTTTTCTGTGATTTTTCGTAAGCGGTTTGAAGTAAACCTGCTGCTATAAAGATGTTATCGGCGGTCTTGATAAGAGAGAGTTTATCAACACCTTGCTAATATTTTCTAATGTTGTTGGCACACAAATAAGAAAGATAATGTTTGGCCTCTGTAAGCAGCATTGAAGTTTTAAACATGATGAAAACAAGTATATACTTTTTGCATCAGATCTGATATTTTCTTTTGGCATTACATTTAACTTATAACATTGTCAAAATATTTTGCCAAATTTAGTGAAATTTCCATCACAAACAGATGGAGAACAGAAATTAATGGCCAAAATTGAACTGAACATTGAAGTTGTACTTGGCTAGTCTAAACTTTTCAAAATTGTTATTACAAGCAGTTTCAATGACTCAAGAGACATCAGTGAATCAAGAGCTGGCTAACGAAGCTGGAGGCTTTCGGTTGTATGTTTTAGATGTTTCAACGAAAAAAAAACCTTTGAAAAAGGAAGCCTTCATGAATATATTGTCAGCAACAAGGACTGAGAGATTGCTTAGAACAAAAAAGTTTCTTTTGATTCAAGGCAGAATAAGAACGGGGATTGGCACTGAAATGTTTCTTATTTTTGCATGAATATTTTTAAAGTAATGACACATCGACTGATACAATTTATTTGACACTTTCAATTTAAGTGTATTGTCTCACAAACAAAACCATACAGACAGCCCCCCCGGAGCACTGATTCAGCCCAAACAGAATGGAAGCTGGCATGCTCTGCCTCAATCTGGTTTGGCTGATTTGATTATGAGGAGCGAGACATCTTTCTTCAGAAAGTGGCAGAGAACAGATGGGTTTTATGGATGGTGAGGTCGCAATCTTGTGCTGTTTATATAAAGCAAAACTTTGATACTTCAGTTTTTGTGACATCTGCAATATACTTGAGCTGAGAATGACCCCAGGGGGCAGTATGTACGTGACAAGAACTCGCACCAAATTTACAGCAACAACTTTGCTACTTTGGGAAGTTAACAATATGGGAAACTTCATACTTGATGTAAATTGGGCCAGACAGTGAAGTCTATTGGGAGAGACACTTGTGTAACTAATGAGGAGTGAGGACCTTGGTGTCATGATGTCTTCTACAAAATACTGTGGCTGAAGCAGCCTTAAACTGTCCCTGCTATCTGCTTCTGGTCAGGTTGACAGGTTTGGAAAAATGCCAGAACTTGGATATTTTGGCTTACAGTTTCATGTTAAATTAAGTAAAATATGGGAATAAGTAAATCAACCCTTGAGAGTAGGTAGATCTGAACTTATCTTTCCTACACTACCCTCCAAAAGTTTGAATACACCTGGATAAGTGAGGTTTCTTTCAAAAATAATTGATTTTGAAAGGATTTTTTTATTAATATTTACATCAAACAATATAAGAAGTCACATTGAAGTCAGAAGTTGTCTTTATTTCGTCATTTTAGGTCATTTTTGTTGAAATTTATGGCCTTTCTCGACATCCCAAATTTTGGTATTTTATAAAAAATTGTCACAGCCGAGTTATCTTCTAGGTTTATGAAATTTAATCATATTTAAGTGTTTCCAGAGTTGTAACATGATCGTAAAAGTTATTTTAAACCCCAAAAAGAAAGATTAAAAATTGGGCATTGACCACTCAAAAATACAAAATTTAGATAATTTCGTGTCACTATGAAGTATAATCATAGAATGTATCTTCTCTAGTGAAAATTATTTTATTTGAGCTGTTTCAGCATTGTTTTGACCCAAAAATAGCCAAAATCAGTATTTTTGTCCGATTTTCAACGGCCATTTTCTGGTCTGAAACTACTTGTAAAATCATCACAAACCAGTAGAAATGTGTAAGAAATGATAAAATGTCATAAATATGGAAGATGACAGAGCTTTTATAGCTTTTCATAAAAAATGAAAAAAACAGGATATCGAGAAATTTATATAAATTTATACCAAAATGATCTAAAACCATGAAATATGGACACCTATGGCCTGAATGTGAATTTCCATATTGTTCGATGTAAGTATAAAACAAAAGTTGTGTTGAAGATGAGGTATTTTTGCAGGAAATCTAACCTTTTCTGGTGTATTCAAACTTTTGGAGGGTAGTGTATACTAAGCTCTTAATAGCTACCTATCCTAATTCTTCTATTCTTCATGTGGTGAAAGAGAAAAGCGTTTCATAGAAATCCAAATGCAGATGATTTACATGTTGCTCATCTTATGCAAAATTCCTCCTTTATAACATGTCAAACCTTGAATGTCTGCTTTGAGTTATCAGTAGGCCTACATGTTGTGTAGTTTGTGCACTACAGTGACAGGAACCAACCAGGCAGTAGTGATGTTGTCTTCAGCCGTTTTAAAATTTGATTCCCAGACCAGCGGAGGTATCATCATATTGATCCGATGTAAAATAATTGGCTTGGAGATATACAGCACAGTTTACACTTTCAAGTTGTCACGATTCTAATTTTTTCAAATTCAATTGAAATTTTATCACATATAATGTATATACAATACATATAATGTTAAATGTTTATATAAATAGAAGAAAATTTAATCTTTTTCATGTCTCATTTGTCATCTGCCACTCCCAATCACATACATCAACACACTGTCATTATTGTCCGAAATTCTTTCCCAATTTCTGACACTTTTTCATGCACATTTTTCCATATACGATCAATTCATCTTCTTCTTGGAAATTGCATTACATTTTCTGTTTCCAAATTAGATCAGACACCATGACTCATTGTATTTCATTCTCATTCATCAGTTTCCATCTTTAGCAAGTGTGCTACACAAGAATTCTGGTGACATATTTGTCAGGGGCCAAGCAATGAATGTGGAAGTACAAATTAGGTGATTCAATACAATCAATCTTAACCAAAAAAAATTCATTAGTCAAATATAAAAAAGTCTAAATTGTATAAATTCACACCAATTATTATTTTTATTTCCTTCTTTAGTTTACAAATAGAACAACAGATACACACAAACGGCTTTACATGTATATACTACCCATTTGCAACGCCTGTGGCACTCCATCCACCCTATACGTTGTATCTCAGCATGCCTGATTTACCAACTGGGCAGGTCCAATTCCAGGATATATGCCATCTCCTCATCCAATTTCACAGCTCCTATCTTGTTGTGCTGGAATCATTTGTCTCTTCAGTGTTCTGAGGAAAGTGCCCTGCTAATGTTTAGACCGGCAAAGTCTGAGTGTATTGTCAGGTCTGGCAATATAACAGTGGATTCACGCTGAATTTTACTTGTCAATAGAGTCCTATTATAGCAATCTGCATGAATGTCATCATGGGTTGGCAGCAAAGTGATCTTTAGCTTTTGATGCGAGTGTAGCTTTTCTGTAGATATGAAACATTAAAGTGTGCAATAATAAATCAGTCATATTATTACACCAACATTGAAGTTGAACATAATGCTGTAAGACTTGAAGTAGTAATCTTACACACATTTTCTGAAACAAGGAACAAGGTTCTTACATTAGCGATCATCAAATATTAACGTCTCGGCTTTCACTTATGCTGATGGCTTTCGCTCTGTGATTTTGTATTCTTTTTATGATTCATAAATCACAGTTATACTTTCCCACAGCAATCATAGGAACCTGAGCAAATGGATTAGTTCCAGCTTTACTGCCAAGTTATGGCTTTTTTAAGAGTTTTGGGAAATTTGCAATTTCATTGCATGTTGTCACAAAATGGTTTTTACCCCTGGAAATTTCCTCGGCTAACAAATTTAGCAAATTCCAACATTTCACATTAAATATGTGTCTAACTTGGATTTGAATTTAGTCATGTTCTATCATGATGTCACTTGCCAACTCAAACATCACGATTCAACAGTGCTCACACAGCTGCAGTTCGGTTGATTTCTTGCAAGCAAGACTCACTCTGGGTAATTGAGCTTCATGGATTTCCTGTATTTTTCTGAAGCTCAACAACAGGAAAAGAGCAGCTCAGCCTCTTAAGAGGATTGACTTCTTTGGTGGAGACCAGAGGAAAATCAGCAAAACGTGACCTCTGCTCTATATTATGAAGCTCATTCTAGTATGGATTCTTTTTTCATTCCTTTCATAAATTCCATCTAAATGACTTCTAGAAATATTGTTTGGTTGATACAAATATATGAAAACTTGCCAATTACCTGATATCTGCCATAAATATTATTCTTTCTTGTTAAAATACTCCCTTATTTCATTAAAATAGTAGTCATACAACCAAGAAACTGCCTTGTCCGGCAACTCTCAGCATACATGCGGCAAGTGAAGTTCTGGATTGTGGTTACTTTTGAGAGCTTATCATATGGAAGGGGTTGCATATTAGAGGGAGGTTGCTCAAAGACAGGGTCCTTGCTGTGGGTCCACTGTATATAATGCCCTTTTCTTATTAGCTACAAATCCAACTCTAAAAAGAAGCAAAACAGCTAGACCAGAGGCTATAACAACCTCTGTTGACTGGCCAAATATCAATCTCCTGGTCAGCAGCAGGACAGTCTCTTGTCAGGTTGTGTGTTGACCAGTCACTGTGTAGATCAGTCTCTGTGTTTGATAAGTTTGTTGCCAGAGGGGAAAGGAAAGTTACAATAGAGTGGTCACACACACAGCTAAGTTTCTTCAGGGAAAAAATCAAGCATTTGTCTGGAAGGCTGTGGTTGGGTTGCTGATGAGACGGACAATTTCTCCTCTGATTTTTGTGGCCAAAAACAGACAGCAAACAGTATATCAATCAAGGAATCAATACTAAAGATTTCCAAAGGAAAACTTTTGCAGAAAATACATAATTTTGATGATTTGAAAAAAAAGGTAAGTTTACGGCTTCCTGACAAACTCCTGCAAAGTTTCTTTCATTTATGTTGTTGTCCAAAACTCTTTATTAAGTATGGACCAAGAGAATCACATTCCAAAAGACAATATTTACTTTGTATAATTTTTTCTCTCTCAAGATTGCTGGGTGACTGCTGAGATATCGCTTTAGTATGTGTATCCAAGTTTTCCATCAGATCTCTAGATAACACAGGCCTGCTCTAAAACAATCTTTATTGACAAGTTTAGGGAAACATTTTTCTTTGTGGACTATTAAACTATATTCTTTGAAAACTATATAGTCCAGGAGCCAAGGAGATAAATTAGGCGGTTGGCTCACCCCGAGAGAGGAATGGACAATCTATACATCGTCGGAATCGTAAACTTCCGTAGATTATGAAACTGGGGGATGCAGTTGGGAAAAGTGGTGCAATTTTTCACAAATTGGTTACCATGGCAACCAAGTCAGAATATTTTTTAATTCACCTTTATACCAGTAAAAATCATTTTTTAGGTATTTAATCCACAGCCAGACTTCATTCAACCAACCAGATATGTACAACCACAATTAGAGATTTTAATGGTCATGTGACCTTTAGGGCAACATGACCATGCTGACTGCTATTCATGGTCGAACCTCAGAAATATGCATTTTTTCACAATTCTATATTACAACTTTAATTGCTGCAGCAACAATATTGACGCTACAGGCAAAAATCTAGTCTCAATGGAAAGCCCGTTTAGTAAGCTTCAATCTCACACAAAATTTGTATAGGTATCCATGGTAATTGGTTGCCATGACAACGAAGTTGAAAAAAATAAAAATTTGATCTGAAATATAAAAAATCAATTTTTAGGGATTTACTCCATGACCAGACTTCACTCAGCCAACCGAGCATGTGTATATTCAATTATAGATTATTATTGTCATGTGACCATTGGGTCATGTGACTATGCGGACCTTCATTGAGGGTCGAACCTCATAAATATGCAATTTTTTTCACAATTTTATGCAAAATCTTTAACTGCTGCAGCAACAGTATTTACACTGCAGACACAAACTTGGTCTCATTGGAAAGCCCTTTTAGTATGCTTCAGTCTTTCTTATTATTTATACAGGTGTCCACAGTAACTGGTTGCCATGGCAACAAAGTTAAAAAATGCACAGATTTGACCTGAAAAGTATAAAGTAGAATTTTAGCGATTTACCGCACAACAAGACTTCATTCAGTCGTATATTAATTAGCCAGCTTAATTATGTATTTTTATAGTCATGTGACATTTTGGGTCACATGACCATGTTGACTGCCATTGTGCATCAAACCTCGGAACATCCATTTCTCCAAACTTTTCTGTGACTTCTTAAGCTCCTTAAGTAACAATATTATCCCTACTGGCACAAATTTGGTCTCATTTGTGAGCCCTTTTTATAAGTTTTAATCTCACATATACTTTGCATATAGTATCAAAGGTATCCTACTGCCATAGCAATAGTGGGACAAAATACACAAATCTTTTTTCTGAGGTGTGAAGTCTGAGAAATTTCTTATTAAAGATTTACTTCACAGTCGAACTTCATTCATTCAACCTATCAGCTACTGGGTAAGTATATTGCAATTTTCATGTGATGTTTGCGGCCTTATGAACTGACTGCCATTCAAGACCAAACCTAAGAACTGGGTATATTTTCACAATTTTATACAATAACTATCAACTCTTCAATAACAATTTTGACTCTACAAGCATAAACTTGGTCTCATTTAAAATAGCTGGGTAGATTTGTCATGAATAGGAAGGTAATTCTGCATTTGCAGATACATATAAATTACAGAAGCATAAAATTTGACACATATTTTGATAACATCTACGAATTTATGGGTGCGTTTGTTTCAAGTGATCTTAGTGATCTGGATCACAGATTCAGTGATCCGGATCCAGTTCTGTGAATTTGTGAACTGGATCCAGATGAGGATCAGTGCTGGAAAAAATGTGGATCTGTGAATCCAGATCAGGGTTCGCGTTTGTTTCAGACAGATTCAGATGATTTGGATCTAGATCCATGGTTCCTCAAATTTTCATTGCCAGATCCCCCAGTCCCCTGATCTGTGGCATATTGGGCATGGAAATGAGACCTTTGGGCAAATGATAGTCTCGTTGGGCTAATTTTAGCACTGACAGTGGTTGGCTATTATTTTGAGCTTTTTGCGGGCTTCACTGCAACTTCTTCAAATGCTATTATAACTAGAGTTTGTATTTTTCATCCAAATTTTTGTCATCAGAAAACATGTTAAGGAAAAAAAATGTTCGGGGGAGGGGTCACTATATATTTTTCATGGTGACAAATGCTATTTATAGTTCAAAATAGAAAAAAATATCTCAATTTTAACATTAGAAACTAGATTTGCGTATTTCCACATGCAAGACTAGCAGGGGTCGGTCGGCAGCTTTTGCCCAGTAAGTGAGTTCACCTCTGACTCCAAGACTAATTTGGTTATGATTCTGCACCAAAATAAAATAATCCTACAAAGACTAACATTACTGCCCATTTTTCTCATTGTAAGGTCCTCTAAATATTGACGAATACTGAGCCTAAATAGAAAAACAAGCCTGTCGATTTTTCGGCTTTTATTTAATTGATAGACCTCATGAAGAGATGATCCTCATAGATTGGCATCATCGACAGATATCATCCAGTGATATGATTGACTGATGTCTCTGACTGATATAATCCAGTGATGTGATTGACTGACATCACTGACTCACTGATTTTACTGACTGACATCACCGCAGATGTCACTGGCTGATGTCATTGACTGATGTCACTGGCTGATGTCACCAGCTGACATCACTGGCACCAACTGGCTGACAGCACTGGTTGATGTCTCAACTAACATCACTGGCTGACATCACTGGCTGATGTCACCAACTGACATCACTGGCTGACATCTCAGGCCGACTTCACTGACTGACGTCACTGGCTGGCATCACTGGCTGACATCACCAACTGATGTCAAAGGCTGGTGTCACCAACTGATGTCACTGGCTGACATCACTGGCAGACTTCATTGGCTGACTTGATATCACTGGTTGACATCACTGGCTGGCTGACATCACTGGCTGACATCAATCAATCATCAAATACTCTTATCAAAGTTAGAACATTATGGTGTAAATGGCAATGAGCGAAGACTTCTCCAAAGTTACCTGTCGGACAGAGAACAATTTACAGAAATAGATGGTACTTCATCCATGACGGGTTCAGTGACTTCAGGAGTACCTCAAGGTTCAATTCTAGGCCCACTGTTATTCAATGTCTATATAAATGATATCAAATTTGCAAGTGACCTTTTCAATATAATAATTTATGCAGATGATACAACCCTTATTACACAACTGAACATCACTGTACAACCCCAAAATGTACACAAAATTAACAATGAACTGGATAATGTCTCCAGATGGTTAAAAGTGAATAAGCTTGCAGCAAATACCAAGAAAACCAAATTTATGACTTTCAACAATAAACTAAGAAATTTTTCACCACCATGCTTGGTCTTTGACAATGAGAAAATTGAATCAGTCGATTGTTTCACATATTTGGGAATAGTATTTGACAAAGAGTTAACATTCAAGCAGCACATCAGCAAAACCTGTCTCTCCGTAGCCAGATTGATAGGATGTCTCCGTGCAATTAGGAAATATATATCAAGACAAGTTCTGCGACAGATATACATGGCCCTAATTCAGTCAAAGATGTATTATGGTATACTTGTTTGGGGACATGCAGCTTCGAAACTATATAGATTGCAAAAGCAAGCCGTCAGAGTGATCAGTAATTCTAAATACAACGCACACACTGATCCACTTTTCAAAGAACTAAAAATAATGAAAATTGAAGACATCTACCAATTGCAATTATACAAATTACATTATGAAGTAGTGAACCATAGATCCCCTGATTATTTCAATAACATCCCAATCATAAAAGTCAGCAATATTCATAGTTACAACACAAGGAATACTTCAACATTTTTCATCCCTAATGTGAGACTTGCACGGACAAAAAACTGTACAAGTATAAAGGTCTCCGAATTACTCAATAATACTGAAACAACCTTATACTCCAAAATATTTACACACAGTCTAGAAGGATTTACCTACTACTACAAGTTGATAACCTTTGAAAAATATCAAACAAATTGTCAAATTCAAAATTGCTTCATTTGTGAATAATTATGCCATTGTACCACATCACATTGTTGTATAACCATCCAATCTCGCGGCCCTCAGGCCAATTTGGGTGTTTCTTAATAAAATAAAATAAAATCAAATAAAATAAAATCAAATCAAACCAACTGACATCACTGGCTGGCATCACTGGCTGACATCCCTAGCTGACATCACTGACTGACGTCCCAACTGACATCACCGATTGTCATCACTGGCTGACATCACCGGCTGATATCACTGACTGACATCACCAGCTGATGTCACTGGCTGATGTCACTGACTGATGTCACTGGCTGACATCACCAGCTGACATCACTGGCACCAACTGGCTGACAGCACTGGCTGATGCCACCAACTGACATCACTGGCTGACATCACTGGCTGATGTCACCAACTGACATCACTGGCTGACATCACAGGCTAAATTCACTGACTGATGTCACTGGCTGGCATCACTGGCTGACCTCACCAACTGATGTCACAGGCTGGTGTCACCAACTGATGTCACTGGCTGACATCACTGGCTGACTTCATCAGCTGACTTGACATCACTGGTTGGCTGAAATCACTGGCTGACATCACTGACTGACATCACCGGCTGACATCACTGGCTGACATCACTGGCTGACATCACGAGCTGACATCACTGGCTGACATCACTGGCTGACATCACTGGCTGACATCACTGGCTGACATCACTAGCTGACATCACTGGCTGACATCACTAGCTGATATCACCGATTGACATCACTGGCTGACATCACTGACTGACATCACCAGCTGAATGACCAGCTGACATCCCTGGCTGACATCACTGGTTGACATCACCAGCTGACATCACTGACTGACATTGATTGACATCATTGACCATATCATAACTATCAACTAGCTTATTTGTATTTCTACTTTTAAAATTGAGGTCTCTATTTTTGTTGCAGTTATTTTTGTTATTTCGAGCTAAAATTAATGCTTTTTCGCTATAAAAGAATTTTGCCCATCCCATAAATATTTCTTCTTTTCCTTGACATTTTAAGGAGCATTCTGGTCGATATGCGAGGCTATAATTAAGCCAACGTTAATAAAAATAAGCGTTGGAATCTTTGAGATATTCAAGTTTATCCAAAGGGGTACTTATTTTTGTTGAACTGTTTAGACAGATAGCTGACG
Source organism: Platynereis dumerilii (assembly GCA_026936325.1). Taxonomy (NCBI): domain Eukaryota; kingdom Metazoa; phylum Annelida; class Polychaeta; order Phyllodocida; family Nereididae; genus Platynereis; species Platynereis dumerilii. The sequence goes on from JAPTHN010000003.1 coordinate 17,505,969, forward strand.
TTTTCAATTTAAAATGTCAATAACAACCTTGGGGGAGGGAGGGTTCATGCATTGTTTGGCCAATGGGTCTCAATGCCAAATAATTCACACCTTTGGCCAAATTTAATGTCAATTTACAATGCTGCCAGATTTCCAGCCCCCCGATTTCAATGTTGGCATTCATTGTGGAATTGTTCATGGCATCATGCGCTTCTTAAAGTGCTCACATGTTATTTTAACTTAGTTGCTATGACGTATGTTACCCTGGAAACCTGTATGAATAATATGTGAGATTGAAACTTGCAAAAAGGGCTTTCCAATGGCACCAAGTTTGTGCCTGTATTAGCAATATTTACGCTGCAGCACTTAAAGTTATATAAAATTGTAAAAAAAAGGCATATTTCCGAAATTCGAGTCTGAATGAGAGTAAGTATGGTCATGTGACCCCAAAGATCACATGATCATAAAAATCTTTAATTGAGGTGGTACATATAACTTTGGTTGAATGAAGTTTGATAGTAGAGTAAATCCCTAAAAATCAATCTTATAGATTTCAGGTAAAATTTGTACCTTTTCAAACTCTGTTGCTATGGCATCCAGTTGCCATGGATCCCAGTATAAATAATAGATAATAAGAAAGACTGAAGCATACTAAAAGGGCGTTCCAATAAGACCAAGTTTTTGTCTGCCGTGTAAATAGGTACTGTTTCTGCAGCGGTTAAAGATGTCGCATAAAATTGTGAAAAAAATTGCATATTTATGAGGTTCGACCCTCAATGAAGGTCCGCATAGTCACATGACCCAATGGTCACATGACAATAATAATCTATAATTGAACATATACATGCTCGGTTGGCGGAATGAAGTCTGGTCATGGAGTAAATCCCTAAAAATTGATTTTTTATATTTCAGATCAAATTTGTGTTTTTTTAAACTTAGTTGTCATGGCAACCAATTACCATGGATACCTATGCAAATTATATGTGAGATTGAAGCTTACTAAAAGGGCTTTCCATTGAGACCAGATTTTTGCCTGTAGTATCAATATTGTGGCTGCAGCAATTAAAGTAGTAGTATAGAATTGTGAAAAAATGCATATTTCTGAGGTTCGACCATGAATGGCAGTCAGCATGGTCATGTGACCCCAAAGGTTACATGACCATTAAAATCTCTAATTGTGGTTGTACATATCTGGTTGGTTGAATGAAGTCTGGCTGTGGATTAAATACCTAAAAAATGATTTTTACTGGTATAAAGGTGAATTAAAAAATATTCTGACTTGGTTGCCATGGTAACCAATTTGTGAAAAATTGCACCACTTTTCCCAACTGCATCCCCCAGTTTCATAATCTACAAAAGTTTTCGATTCCAACGATGTATAGATTGTCCATTCCTCTCTCGGGGTGAGCTAAATCCTTAAATAAAGCACTTTTGAGGTCTTGGCTCCCAGACTAATACACATCGCAGTTATATACATATTTGTCATGATTCCATAACACAAATAACACAGATTTTTTCAAATGAAGCAATATTGGAAGTATAATTAATTTACATTGTTCAAAAACCAACTTGAGAAACTTAACTTGCTCAGAGTAACTTAGACCTAATGCAGCTGCATCAATACCGTTCAATGCTCTACTAACAAAGCTACTTTCAGGATTTCAACATTATGCATAAAATAACATAATACCTGAGAGGCTTTAGGAAATCTTGCTCAGATATGAACAACAATCCTACAATTTCCCAATACTCAAATGGAACTGATGCATTTTACATGACCCTTGAGTATTCATAATTTGAAGTGCTGTCTGAGAGATTTTCAATTTGAAAACATCTGTTTGAATAAGGTTAATGCATTGTTTTGTATGTTGTGAATATCATTACATGACAACATGGTAAATACAGTGTAATAGAAAGATTTTTAGATGTAAGATAACCAATTGTAAGATTGCCCAGAGAAATTATACATGTTAGTAAATGTTACAGAATGTATAATGTGCAATTGATATACTAGAGTTGCTATATGATGAATACTACGCGTGGGTAAACTGATAAATAAGTTTAAATGGGAAAGTGTGGCCGCTCGAATTATTCTACCTTTTAGATAAATAATGAAAAGAGTTAAAACTTCATATAATGACTTGTATTCATATCATAACCGTTTTCACCTATAAAGCACCATATCATAAACATGACCTATGAACATACACCTAGAACACAAACCTGGCAAGAGTGCTTTCAAACACATTACAAATCAGCCTCAACCAAGACCAAACCATGTTGCATTTTGTGTGGGTACACTTTTTGAATCTTGCAAATCCAGGTAATAGGAAATTCTTGAAGAGAAACTGTGTATTTTCATAAACAGAAAGTAGCCAAAAGCTGAATGTAGATTGTTTCTTGACATTTACAGGAAGTACGCTGTCATATCTGGAAGTATGCTGTCAGCAGAAATTATGCCATCAGAGCACTTCCACTAAAACCTCTGAGAGCCACATAACGTGCCTTTCTAAAAGTCACTTTCACTAATATTTAATGCAAGAAGTTATGTGTGCTTAATCTGATGCACCTTTATTATAATTTATTTCATCGCAAGATATCACCAAATTAATTCATCTTAATGTAAAAAAATAATCCATAAAACAATATTGGGCCATGATCCTGGGCACAGTCTGGAAAGGGTTAAACAAAAAGATCCAAGCAACCACGCATCTGCAGGGCTTGTGGCACTTCATTCACCTAACTGTCTGATTTACCAACAGGGCAGGTCCAATTCCAGGATATACACAATCTCCTCATCCAATTTCACAACTCCTATCTTGTTGTGCTGGAGTCATTTGTCTCCTAACTGTTTAGAGAGAATCACCTTGCTAATGTTTAGACTGCATGGAGAATAGGGTGGTCCAAACAACTTTTTTTGTCAATATCAATTCGCACACCCTCCTATTTTGTGCGAAATGGCACAAAAACAATGCGGTTTAAATTTTATGAAAATCCCACAAGAGGAAGGGGTCTCCCAAAGGCCTTAAAGTTTCAATGTTTTTTAAATTTTTGACCATTTTCGCCAATCCGCGGTTCTCTATAACTTCGTCAGTATTAGTCATAAAACATTTTAATTGCCATGGTTGGAAAGCCCTCAAAAAGACCTTCATTTTGCATACCAACATCAATGGTCTAGGATGATATCTTGATTCCCATTGGCTCTTCAGCCTGCACTTTTTAGAATGAAAATGTTGCAGACTGTTTAATCCTGTTAAAAAAAGGCTTTTGAATTTTTTTCACTGATTGGTTGCAGTGATTCACATTTTCTAAGTTCCAGAATGACCAAATATAAAACTACTTTGATTTTTACTGTGGCAGTGCCTGGTTTATGAGTGATGACGTTTTAATGTTAAAGTTAGTTTAAAACTCGTAAAATGTGAGATGGGGTCTGTTGCATTTCATATCATATCTTCGTCAGAATTTCTTGCAGGGCAACATGAGCGGTATCACATGAAAGAAAATACTCCGAGCATTCTCATGGTACCAATGGTACTGCCCTATATTTAATTCTTATGAAGTTAAAATACAAATATAACAGCCCCTCCCTGATTTGTTTCCATACTTCTGACAAAATTTAGCATTAAAACTTCCAAGCTCATAAAGCAGGATTTTCCATGGCCAAAAATTGAAAAAATATTTTATTTGCTCTTTCTGGAACTTGGAGAGTGTAAATCACTGCAATTATCAGTGAAAAAAAATTCAAAAACCTTTTTTTAACAGGATTAGACAGTCTGCAACATTTTCGTTTATAAAAAGTTCTGGCCGAAGAGTCAATGGGAGTCAAGATATCGTCCTAGACCGTTGATGTTGGTATGCAAAATGTAGGTCTTTTTGAGAGCTTTCCAACCATGGCAATTAGAATGCTGTATGACAAATACTGATAAAGTTATAGAGAACCGCGGATTAACGAAAATGGTCAAAAACGAAAAAACCATTGAAACTTTAAGGCCTTTGGGAGACCCCTTCCTCTAGTTGGATTTCCTTAAAATTTCACCTGCATCGGTTTTATACCTACCCTCATCAAATGAAAGGGTGTGCGATGTGAAATTCACTAAATAATTTTTTCCCATTGAAAAATGAACCGCCCTAATGGTGAAGTCTCGGGGATATAACAGTTCATTGTGCTGTTCAATGTATTCTATTATTTAAAATGTATTTCTGTATTCACCACAATAGATGTGTAATATCAGAAGTGTAATATGGCAAGGAATCTTCCCACAGCTCATTGTATTAATCTGATAGTTCCCCAATCAATGCGTGGAAAGAATTTGCCTTTGTGATATAAAATATCCCATCCTCCATCTTTTTACAAAAACCAAAAACTAAAATCATATAATGTTGATGTATGTTCTGAGAGGTTACAGATTTCCAAGCTGTCACGATTCTAATTTGTTGGTTTTTATTCAATAGCAAGTTTTAATAAGCATCTACAAAATATCAAGTTACATTAAGCAAATCATTTCTTCCTTTCTTCTCTTTTTTATGTCTCATTTGTCACTTGCCACTCCCCACCACATACATCAACACACTTTCATTCTTCTCTGAAATTATTTCACAACTTCTGACATTTTTTGCATGCACATGTTTCCATATACCATCCATTCATCATCTTCTCGGAATTTCATTACAATTTCTGTTTTCCAAAATAGATCAGACATCACAATTCAATGTATTTTTCATCCTCATTCATCAGTTTACTTTGATATGTGTGCCACAAGTACAAGAATGCATGTGACATAGAGGCTAAGTAATTCATTTTTGCAGTGAAGAGATAATTATGATTGCAACTATCAATCTAAGATACACAAAACATCAAATTGATTTGTTTATTGGCTTAATCACTTGGCAAAACAACGTGAATGACCAGAAGCTCCATGAGACCAATATCCAATATCTGGAATATTCACTTCTCCGACAAAGACACATGTACTAGGGACCAGCTACAGTAAAGCCCTATATGGGAGACATTTATAGCTGACGTTGCTCATGAAGGTCTCCCACTAAAATCTATCTATTCTCACTCAATGGCGATGAATATTCCACTCAACTCCTGCAAAAGCAATTTATCCCAAATCAGGCTGAATGAGTTTTCCCCAGCAAGGCTTAATTGCAATATTTCATTTGAGATTTCTGAAGTTTCATCCAAACAATTTTCCATTTTAATTTCATGCAATTTAATTAGTCGGCCCTAATTTGTTTTCTGATCGTGATGAGTTTTGCCGAGAACTGATTAAAAGTGCAATAGATCAGATAGATTAGAGAGAGACGAGTTTCATTAATTAAACAATATTTAAACTTTCATTTGATTCTTCAGTTGTCTGAAATGGAAGAGCACTGGGCAAACATGTTCGACATGCACATTGTCACCTATGTAACCAAACAGAGATAATGTGAATCTTCTTTAAACTTTACACATGAAGTTAAATTGGTGGGTCTTTGCATCAATATCAAATAATCCGAAATCTAGAGTTGGATGTTAAGAAGTCAAAGGATTTGGAAGGAGTGTCTAATTTGGGTAGTGACTGTCAGAATAGGAAAATGAGATTCCATGGCTGAGCTGATATCTCTTAATCTTGAGCATCCAATCAGTCCTTATGGATTTCATGAACTTGCCTTACAAAGTTGCACCATGATGCCACTATCTACATCATTGGCTGGCATTATGTGACCCTCTTCTTCCTTCACAAAGTAGTATTTTCAGTGCATTTTGCACCCACAGGAGCAACCACGCCCCTCAAGAGACTGTTTCATGATCACTTATGGGGTGTTCGTATACCACAGGGACTGCTGTGTAGCAAAACATCGATGATAAATTGAAGCTGTCCTGTATTTGGAGTGATGTATGGTTCAGCACCTTCTATTCGATGCCTAAAACTCTTCTTCCTATATATTCTGTACTATAGCTTGATCCTACACTCGGCTAAAGTGCTTAGCTTCCAGCCTCCTGTGCTCTACAACACCATCCCATCAATAGGTGATGACAGGACAGGGTCAGCCTCACACAACTCAGGGCCAGCTCCACAGGGCTCAAAGGGTTGCCAGGGCTAAACCAGCTCCTATCTATCATCTGAAATTCAGAAAGGCTCAGCTTTGGTTGGTATCCCAGGGATACTGTCTTGGGGTTTTTTTTATGCTAAACACTTTTGCTCAGTGATTTTGTATTCTTTTATGATTCATAAATCATGGTTTTACTTTCCCAGAGCAATCACGGGAACCTGAGCAAATGCATTAGTTCCAGCTATACTGCCAAGTTATGGCTATTTTCAGAGTTTCGGGAAATTTGCAATTTCATTGCACATTGTCATGTAATGGCTTTTTTGAAACTTCCTCACAGAAATAATACAGCAAATGTCAAACATTTCACATTGAATCTGCTGCTAGCTTCGATTTAAATTAGTCTGAAGAACTGTTGTTTCATAATGATGTCACTCACTGGCTCAAACAACAAGATTCAGCTGTAGCAGGTTACAGCCTGATGCTACATGATGTCTTCAGGATGAGACTTTCATCTTGGTCCTTATTATTAGTGCATGTCAAAGATAGGTGAGTAGATGCCATGGAATTGAGTGATCACACCACTCTGTCTCTCATCTAATAAACTAACACTTCCATGGAGCAATGATTTGAAGCAAAGGGCTGCAATCGCTGCACTCTACAATCTCCTTCCAAATAGAATGCATGTGTACAGTTTTGTGACAGAGTGCTGTTTCCTCGTTATCTATTATAACTTCATGAACAACACTGCTGGTGGGTGAACGGATTCTTATGTAAAATGTATAGTTCTCAAAAGACACATTTGATTTCTTGCAAATGAGGATGGATTTCCTGTATTTTCTGAGGCTCAACTACTATACAGGAAAAGGAAAGCTTAGCTTCCTAAGAGGATTGACTTCATTGCCGGACCAGAAGAAAATCAGCTGAACGTGACTTGTGTCTGTATGATGGTGAAATTAATGCGAGTTCTTTACCAATAATTATATGACGATGCTAGTTACAGTTGTTCAGAAGGATGTGACAGGGTGCTGTTTCCACATTATTTGTTATAACTTCCTAAATAATTCTGCTGGTGAGTGAATGGATTCTTATTTTGTTAGATGGAATATATCATAGAAGAAGGTGTTACGTGTAACAAATTATTCGTTATGAGTAGCACTCTGCTTCCATTTATGTTGGACACAAAAATTCAAAACATGTCAAGGCAATATAACACCCCTCTCATATAACAGCACTCTTAAAAAGTCCTTTAAATTTACTTAAATACTAGTTCTAACACAAATCCCAAAAGAGCTTGCATTCTGGAGGAGAGTTGCTCAAGCAGAGGGTGCTAAAGCACATATAATATTTTCTTCTTTTGTGCTCAACTCCAAACTTTTAAAAGAAGCAAAACCAGAGGCTAAAATAGCCCTGTAGACTGGCCAAATATCAATCTCCTGTGGTCAAGAGAGGGCAGTCTCTTGTCAGGCTGTGTGCTGACCAGTCACTGTGTGGATCACTCACTATATATGTTGACCACTCACTGTGTGGGACAGTCACTGTGTTTGATAAGTTTGTTGCCAGAGGGGAAGGGGAAGTTACAATTGAGTAGTCACACACACGACTAAGTTTCTTCAGGGGAAAAATCAAGCATTGGTCTGGAAGGCTGTGGTTGGGTTGCTGATTAGATGGACAATTTCTTCTCAGATTTTTGTGGCCAAAAACAGACAGCAAACAGTATATCAACCAAGGAATCAATAATAAGGATTACCAAAGGGAAAATTTAACAGAAAATATACTTATTTTTGATGAGTTAACAAATAAGGAAGAATTTCTGACCTCCTTTTAGTCAACTCCTGCGAGAATACTTTCATTTACCTTATTGTCCAAAGATGTACATTGATTTCTCTTTAATAAAGACTTGAGATCATGTTTGGAGATACAATAATAGTATAATTTACCGAGTTCTCAAATAGAAACACCAAGTACCAACAAGTCAGTAGTGTAAGTCCAAAGAATGTCAAAAATATTCAGTTTTCTTTTTTTGCACTCCCCCATGATTGCATGGGTGACTACGGAGAAATTGCTTCTGTATGTTTTTCCAGAAGATCAGTGGATAAGGCAGGCTCAAAAACCACTTTTCATTGACAACTTTAGGGAAAACTTTTCTTGACATATATATGACTTGTACGAAAAGAGTATCTCACTATTTTTCATAACTGCAAAATCCATGGTGACTATTCTGGAACTTCTAGGTTCTTCTTAGAGATCATACACTGGTAGAGCTGACAAATTCTGATTCTGCTGAAGGCTAAATGAATTTTAAAATTTCAACGAGGCCTATGAATGTTCACGCAGAACACAAACCTGGCAAAATAGAATCAAACCACATCAACCTCATCCAAGATCAAACCATGTTAGATTTTGTGCATGTACATTTAGAGATCTTGCAAATTCAAAGCATTTCTAATTTGTGAAGTAATATGTTATTGCCAGCAAGACACTGTGTATTCTCATAAGCAGAAAGTAGATAAAAGCTGAATGTAGCATGTGTCTTGACATTTACAGGAAGTATGCTGTCAGGGCATTGTTGCAGTAATTGTTATCCCATTTGAGCGCTTCCATTAGCTGCACTCTAAATATCTTCTCTAGCTAAAATCGCTTTCACAAAATTATATCTGATGCAAGTATAAGTTGTGTTTAGTTTGATGTCCCTTTATTCCTATTCATTTCATTGCAAGATATCACCATATCAATTCTTAATGCCAAGAAAACATCTATATAATAATAGACTACATATGTTGGGCATGGACATTACATTAGAATAATTTTTATCATAAAAAAAAACAAAAATTAAATTTAAGGATAACCTATATCTATTAGAGTAATGTAGCAAATTATCTGTTACCTAGATGTGCACTGTCGTGCAGTATACATGTATGTTCATCAAAACTTTCTGGCATAGAAAATTATCAGGTCCATCAGACAATCTGCTCTTCCATAGAACAGTCTATTAGAACATAGTCAAAGCACATCATTTTACAAAAGACAGCAACCAAACACCACCTCATCCTAAGAGGCAAAACTTTCTTTTTTGAAAGAAAATAATAAATGAATTTAAATAAACCATTGAATTTCCTTCTGTAGTTTACAAATACAACAACAGATTCAAACAACCATATATGCTGACCATTTGTAAGGCCAGTGGCACTCTATCCACCATACACTGTATCTCATCAACATGCCTGATTTACCAACAGGGCGGTCCAATTCGAGAATATACTGAGTTTCCTCATCCAATTTCACAGCTTCTATCTTGCGTCACTTCTGTCATTTGTCTCTTTGGTGTTCAGAGGACATTGCCTTGCTAATGTTTAAACCGGTGAAGTCTCAGTATTATTGTCAGGTCTGGAAATATAAATAACAGTAGGATGTGCTCTTCAAGTTATTCTTCTATTATAGCAATCTATTTCTTTTGGGGTGGGGTGACTGAGCGACCAATTTCCAGCTTGCTACACTGAAGGCCCTGAATTTTACTTCCATGCAGTCCAGTTGAGGTGTTGGTAACCATACAGTGAGGGAAAAAATAATCCTGGGGAAACAAGTAACTGTCAGAACACTGGCCCCATTCAGATTTCCTTTTTGAGGACATATCTCGTATCTCTAGGAATCCTTCTCAGTCCATGTTAATATAATCTGATATAGTTCTTCATGCAATCAACATTGTAAAACTGCCTTATTTAAATATTTTCCATTATATTTTCAAATCATAGATGGAACATTGATGTGTGTCCTGCGAGCTTACAGTTTTCCAAGCTGTCACGATTCTAATCTGTTGGTTTCAAATAGAAATTTTAAAATGTTTTGTCAATGTTTATATAAATAGAAGAACATCTCTTCTTTCTCTTCCCAATGTCTCATTTGTCACCTGCCACTCCCCACCACATGCATCAACACACTTTCACAATTTTTCATTCTTCTCTCGAATTCTTTAACAATTTCTGACACTTTTTTCCAAGCACATACTTCCATTTTCCATATACCATCAATTCATCACCTTCTTGGAATTTCATCACAATTTCTGTTTCAAAATGAGATCAGGCATCATGATTCATTGTATTTCATTCTCATTCATCTTTCACATCCGATTCCGTGCTACACAAGAATGCATGTGACATAATTATGTCTTTGAGAAGCTGAGCAAAGAAGGTGGCATTGCTATTCAGAGAGAGAAGAGATGACCTAGGATTCCAAGCAGTCAATTTAAGAGAATCAAATTGAATAGTCAAATGGCATAAGTAGTTGGCAAACCCTGCAAAAGTTGCAATACATGCATGTTCAAATCCAGGACCAACACTGCTGCAGCTCTGCAAGACCAATATTATATTATTAATATAATATTCAGAATCTTAACTTTCTCAACAAAGACACCGAAACCGGACCACAGTTAAAGCCACAATATAGTCTCATATGGAAGGCATTTAGCTGACATTGCTCATGAAGGTTCCCCACTAAAATCTATCTATTCTCACTCAATGGACATGAATATTCCACTCAACTCCAGTAAACCAATTTATCCCAAATCAGGCTGAATGAGTTTTCCCCAGCAAGGCTTAATTGCAATATTTCATTTGATATTTCTGAAGTTTCATCCAAACAATTTTCCATTTTAATTTCATGCGCTTCAATTAGTTCGCCTTAATTTGTTTTCTGATCACGATGAGTTTTGCAGAGAACTGATTAAAAGTGCAACAGATCAGATAGATGAGACAGAGATGAGTTTCATTAATTAAACAATATCTGAACATTCATTTGATTCTTCCATTGTCTAGCAAGTGAAACGTGTTCTGCATGCATATTGTCACCAATCTGATCGCAGTGAGAAAATGTGAATTTTGTTTAAACAAAGAAAGTCAAATTGGTGGGCCTTTGTATCATTATAAAATAATCCTAGATTTGGAGTTGGGACTTCGGAATCATGGGTTGAAGGATTTGGAAGGAGTGTCTAATTTGAGTTGTGACTCCATGGTTGATCTTATCACTTCACCTTGCGCATCTCAACAGTCCTAATGGACTTTAAAAAATGAGCCTTCTAAAGAAAGCTGCACCATGATGCCACTATCTACAATCATCCGCAGGCATTATGTACCACCTTCCTCCAGCACTTGGTAGTATTTTTTAAAAGTGCATTTTGCACCCTGATGAGCAACGACACCCCTCAAGAAACTGTTTCATGATCACTTATGGGGTGTTTGTATACCATAAGGAATGCTGTATACCAAACCATCCATGATCTATTGAAGCTGTCCTGTATTTTGGAGTGATGTATGGTTCAGCACCTTCTATTGGATGCCTAAAACTCTTCTTCCTATATATTCTGTACTATAGCTGCTCCTACACTCAGCTAAAGTGCTTAGCTTCCAGCCTCCTGTGCTCTACAACATCATCCCATCAATAGGTGATGACAGGACAGGGTCAGCCTCACAAAACACAGGGCCAGCCCCACAGGGCTCAACAGGGTTTACAGGCCTCCTATCCATCATCCAAATTTCAGAAAGGCTTCTCACTATAGCTTAGTGTCCAGAGGTTGGTGTCGACTGTCGTATTAGGGCTGTGGTTGGTGTCCAATTGTGGATAGTTTCATCAGTTATGATCAGTGACTTCGTTAGAGAACTTAAAACTGACCAGTGCAAGACATGAAATGCAATATCTATATACATGTAATGAACCATTATGTCATTATCTTGTTTAATGTTTATATAAATAGAAGAAATTTCTTCTTTTTAATTTTCATGTCTCATTTGTCACCCTCCACTCCCCAACACATGCATCAACACACTTTAATTTATATCTGAAATTCTTTCACAACTTCTGACATTTTTTGCATGCACATGTTTCCATATACCATCCATTCATTCATCAATCATCATGTTCTTTGAATTTCATTACAAAATAGGATCAGACATGATTCATTATATTTCATCCACATACATCAGATCTTTGGCATGTGTGCTAAAAGAATGCATGTGACATATTTGCTAGAGGCTAAACAATGAATGTTGCACCACAAATTAGTTTGAAGACATGACTGGGAATTCCAACAATCAATTTAAGATACACAAAGCATCAAATTGACTAGTCAATTGGCATAATAATTTGGTAAAACTATGTGAACGACCAGAAGCTCCATGAGACCAATATCTAATATCTGGAATCTTTACTTTCTCAACAAAGATATCAAAACAGGACCACAGCTAAAGCCACTATATAGCCTCAGATGGAAGACATGCAGCGGATGTTGCTCATGAAGGTCTCCCACCAAAATCTATCTATTCTCACTCAATGGCGATGAATATTCCACTCAACTCCAGTAAACCAATTTATCCCAAATTAGGTTGAATGAGTTTTCCCCAGCAAGGCTTAATTGCAATATTTCATTTGAGATTTCTGAAGATTCATCCAAACAATTTTCAATTTTAATTTCATGCGATTTAATTAGTTGGCCCTAATTTGTTTTCTGATCATGATGAGTTTTGCAGAGATCTATTAAAAGTGCAATAGATCAGATAGATTAGAGATATATGAATTTCATTAATTAAACAATATTTGAACATTAATTGATTTTTTCGGTTGTCTCGTATGGAAGCGAAACATGTTCAGCATGCATATTGTCACCTATCTGATAACAGCCAGACTGTGCGTAAAGCTTGACAGAGAAAGTGAAATTTTTGGGTGGTCTATATATCAATGCATATAATCCAGGCTTTGGATTGGGAGTCTGACTCAGAACAGTAAGGAATCGGGGTCAGGAGTTTTGAGTCAGGATCGTGGAATCACAGGAATTTCGAAGGAGTCAGAGTCTTAATTTCATATTTAACAGACTTGGGAGTCAGACTCAGTGTCAAAAAAAAATATGATCATCTCAGTATCATCTCATATTATAATTAGAAAAATTAGTGAAAGAACGGGTCCTTGTCGGGAGTTAAAGTTTTCAAGAGAATTCTGGAGAAGAGACTTCGTTTCCACAAGAGACTGCAGACGGGGCCATCTTATAACACAAGGACTGCTGTGTATACCAAAGATGGCAAACAACCAATGATCTATTGAACTCGTCTTGCATTTGGAATGATGCATGGTTCATACCCTTCTATATAGGATGCCCAAAACTCTTCTTCATATATATTCTGTACCATAGCTGCTCTTACACTCAGCTAAAGTGCTTAGCTTCTTGCCTCCTGTGCTCTACAACACCATCCCATCAATAGGTGATGACAGGACAGGGTCAGCCTCACAAAACACAGGGCCAGCCCCACAGGGCTCAACAGGGTTTACAGGCCTCCACAGGGTTGCCAGGGCTAAACCAGCTCCTATCTATCATCTGAAATTCAGAAAGGCTCAGCTATGGCTTGCTGTCGCAGGGTTGGTGTCCTTTATAGTATAAGGAATAGTACTTGTTGGGTAGTTCAATTGGTTATGATTGGTGATTTGGTTGGGTTATAATAAAGATCACTCACATGCAGGTGCATTTTTGCATTACAAAATATATTGCAAGATTCACGACAATAATATCATTTTGACTCAATTGTACAAACATAGGCTGCGCAGCAGTAAACCTTCAGCGAATAACACCTTTAGAAGATTACAATAATATCATAAAATTGGTGCGTTTACGAAATTGCTTATAGGTATGCAATAGCGGTCGAGTAGTGGCCTTCCATTATCTCTATTTTTCCAATGATTCATAGAGTGTTATACGCATCAAAAAGAACTGCTTAATTAATTGCATAGGTGATTTGTTTAGAAAAATGCATTACTGTATATGCAATAGTGGGGAAGTTTTGGCTCCGATATAAAAAAAATTCTTTTAAATATTTTTTCTCAATATTACAAAAACTATAGAATAGCCATCTGTCAGACCATTAAAAGGCACAACTAGACCATACAAGCCATATGTGTACCAAACTTCATCCATGTATATGGAATAGTGACCGGATGTTGGGCCAGAAACAAAAATAATAATTTTTATGTTTTTTTCAATATTTGAAAAAGTATATAATATTTTCCATCAGACCTTTCAAAAGACACAACTAGACCATATTGACCATATGTGTACCAAAGTTTATCCATGTACATGCAATAGTGAGCGAGTCTTAGCCCAAAAAACAAAAAAAATATGTTTTTATATCTTTTCTCATTTTTTTCAGAAAGTATAGAATATCTGTCAATGAGACCATCAAAAGGCACAACTAGACCATATAGGCCACGTGTGTACCAAATTTCATCCATGCACATGCAATAGTGACCGAGCCTTGGCCCGGAAACGAAAAAAAAATTATTTTTATATTTTGTTAATTATTTCAAAAAGTATTTAAGATCTATCCATCAGACCATCAAAAGGCACAACTACACCATACAGGCTAGATGTGTACCAAATTTTATCCCCATACATTCAATAGAGGCCGAGTGCCGGGCCGGAAACGATCTATCCGCCCGCCGCCCGACCGCCCGCCCGGCGGACGGACAGCATTTTTACCCAAGTGATTACAATACCTTCTTCGAACTTCGTTCGCTGAAGGTAAAAATACGTGAGGTCAGTTGTCCAGAACAAACTTAAGCCTACATTTTGTTTATTTGCCTGTAAATGTATAAGTTTATCTGTTAAACTGAACCAAGTTTACAACCACCTCTTACTCGTTCGATCACATGGCCAAACATCTATCTATCTGGCCAACCCCTGTCTATTTATCTGGCTATCTCAGCCTATCTGCAATATTTCTATCTATCCATTTATCTATTTATCTGTCTTGTTATGTTAACAAACCAGAGTTGGAATCTTAACCTGCGTTCCCTAGTTAATTGTTAAATTAGTAAATTACCATAATTGGATAATAGCAGATCAAAGCTGAAAATGATCTGTGCACATGAACTTTAATAAAGCAACCCAGACAGCACCATAACTTATATTAAAGGCGTAGTACTATTTGTATAAAAAATGACAATTTTAGCAATTGGAAAGGCCTACCGAACAATTTGTACTGTTGTACAATATATGTATTCATACACAATATCAAGTATACAGGCATCATGAGGCATGTGGACAGAAAATTAGAGACACTCACCCTGCCTTTAAGTCTGCAACGTCCAGTTATGTGGGTAGATTATCCATAGTAATCAACTGAGTTATCCAGCTAACAGTTCAATATGCCATTGTCAGTGAATGTCTAGGACATTCTGAAGATGGTAGCTTTGCCAGACGACATTTATGTCTGGCATTGAGCGCCAAAACAACATTCACTGGATGTTGATGTCGTCTGCATAAATTGGCCATGGTTTAACAAATGCACACCAGAGGGATTCGAGGCTGGTAACTGCATCATGACACCTGCAGGGCTGAAAGGAAAGGTTTGCCTCATGGCCTCAGACATGCAGTGTGACAAACTGTAACAAGGATGGTGTAAACAAATTTGAAACTTCAACAATATATGCTTTGAATGATTGAACAATTACACAAAAAACATAGATTCTTGTTATTTTTGAGCCTATACAGAGTCTCTGATTTCACTCACACAAATCTCGACAAATTGGGTTTAGGTTAGATGTAAATTTTTGTCTTTTAGGTTCTTGAATCGAACAAACCAACAGATTTTCTGCATACGGAAAGAAAGTCTGGCATTCTGGCTAACCAACAATCATCGCTGAAACATAAAAACTTAAGATTTCATCATTTTTTCGTCCTGCCAACCGACTCAAGAAAAAGTGTCTCAAGATGATCCGAGAACCTAGAGATCAATTATGTCTGGCCTTATTACCTGTTGTGTACCATTTGCTTACACAGTCTAATCTCCTCAAAGACCTATATTGTGACATTGTCTATATTCTATACTTATCAACAGCAACAAAAATTTAAACAACCACAGGCAGATTCTTGTGCACAAAACAAAAGATGTATTAAGCATGATTTGAGAAGGCCACATGGATGACAATGAAATATTCCCTGGATCATTTTCAAGACAGAATTTCAATTGTAGCAACAATGATCCCTGGCAAATCATATTTCTTCTGCAATTCAGAATAACAAAGGTGATAAAAAAAAGGAGAATCATATCTCAATTCAGCTTAACTCATTAAGATCTCACATTACCAATCATTTATATGGAAATATTATGGAAATATTCTGAAGCTCACAATAGCTATATAATGGCAAGTAATGGGCGAATCATGTTGCAATGTTCTCAAATGCATTAGAAATTCACATCTCTGCATTTCATTCTTATATATTCTCTCTGTATCTGCTTGTTGGGTATTCTGTTTTGGTTGCTCGTGCCCTTCACTTAGGCTATCTTATAGACCATACCTGGATAAAGAATATAGAATACATACAATGGATTAAAGATTTTCATTAATAATTGTGGGTTGAATTGGATTAGTTCCATGAATAGAGCCATAGAGGTCATGGATTCAAATTTCACATATATTTGAATATTTTGCAAAGAATGATTAAGACCCTTGAAAGGCTGCTACAGCATCTCTGATGAATGGTTGAACTGGAACCTGGACACTATGAATGAATTCATAAATGAATTAATCTATATTAATTAGATAGATAGATAGATAGATAGATAGATAGATAGATAGATAGATAGATAGATAGATAGACATATAGATAGATAGATGCAATTGTTAGATATAACAAATAAGAGCTGCCTTAAGAAATTTTCCGAACATATGTAAGCAATGTCCAGAAGAAACTCTCATTTGGTTATGTTAAATGAGTTCATCAGTGAAACTGAACCACACCCTATCTTTCTATCTACAGATAGATAGATAGATAGATAGATAGATAGATAGATAGATAGATAGATAGATAGATAGATAGAAGCAGAATCTATGATAGACAGAAGTAGATTCCAGCAGTAACAATTCAAAAACGTGTTTAGACCTCTTTTAATGCAGTGAACTAATAAAATGTAGATGATTAATGAAGTGGCATGTTTTGAAGAGATAAAAACAAAATAAAAGGGGTAAAAAAGAAAGAGACTTCATGTTGCCAAAGGTCGTGGAATCAGTGCCAGCTTAGCATGTGTTCACCCTATAAACCTCTTTAATCACATTGGAAGAACCATTTGTTAATCCCATTTAGTTCCACAACACACATGTAGAGGGTGTCTTGTTTATCATTAATGTCAGTTTGTTTATTCTAGCCAGTAACTGTGTCAGCATCACCAGTGAAGTGACAACACTCAGTTGAAGTGACTACAGAAACAAAGAAGAGGACTCCAGTCACAAAATGGACAACAATTATCATTACATCCTGTTTTGCCTCCTGCTTATCCCAGGATATTGCGCAGGCCAAGATGCTGCCAGTGAGGAAGAATCTAGTGAGTACAACTGAATTTTAATTACAGAAAATACACCTTAATTAAATGATAGTATATTTAAAAGATATATCTGATTTGTTTTTCTCTGTAGTAACATTTTAGTTTCATAACATTTGCACCATAAAAAATCATGGTTAATTAGGCACCATATAAAAATTCATGATAAATTAGATGTATCAAATGTTTGCATTCACCACTGAATTATTTACTTTTATACAGTTACGAATACTGTGATGCAATATAAATTTGATAAAATTCCTTGTTTCCATCTGGACTTTGAAGGATACACTTTCTATGTTTTCAATGTGATGACTTCTTTTAATCCTACCAGAGCCACAAAATCTACATGGTGAATTTACATAATTGTACTATGATAACAGTACTAGTTGTGATTAAACTACACTTTAACGATTGAAGTGTATATCAATCATAGTTTATCATTTCAATAATTATAAGTTTTAAATGCGAAATTGTACACTGTACACAAAGTCAGTTGCTTGCAAACTGCAAAAAGTTTTTTTACAGCATGTACACACCAGATAATTACAGGTAAAAACAGCATCAAAAGGAAAATAACAGTGAAGCACAAACCTAAATACCATGTGTGTGACAAACACACTACAATTTGGTGCGTAAAACAAGTTTGGTGCCCGCCACACTAGGCCGTACCAGATTTCGACAAAGTTAACCGATTTGAGCCGAACCTTCCCAAAAGTTGTGAGTGGAGTCCAGAAGCCTTCCTGTGAAATTTCAGGTCAATCGAAGATGTCCTCACGCCGGTTCACCCCCTACTTTTGATTTTTACCTCAAAAAGGGCGATTTTTGACCATTTTCGGGCTGTATCTCAAGAACCGTTCAACCTACAGAGCTGCAAATCCACTCAAAATGTGCGGAATGATCATATTTGGTATGGTTCCCACTTATTTTGACCTTCCAAGTTCAATAGTTTCTGAGATATTTGCAAAAAACTGTTTTTATTGTGCTCGTTGGTTGTTATGTTAGGCCTAATCGTGCTGATAGTCCAGTCATTTGAGGAACACAATCTGTAGACCCACCATGAATAGCAAAAAAAATACTCAACCTATTATTCTTTTCAATTTACTTAATAAATATTTGAATTTCACTCAACCAAAGCACTGCAGTAATGGTTATTTTGCCATTGAATATATAGGGGAGAGCGGGGCACAGTGAGACACTTTTTTTATTTTGAAGTGTTCCAAAATGTTGACAGTAACGAGTTAAATGAGATCAGGTTCACATTATAGATAATGACGTTGGGTATATTGTCCAGTAGTTTCAGGTTCCTACCTTTTACAGGTTTGGAGAAATTTTGAGTTACGTCCATGCTCATTAGGTGTCTCACTGTGCCCCGTGGGCGGGGCACAGTGAGACAGCAGGCAGGGCACAGTGAGACAGGGCATCTGCTGCCATAACCCCCAATCCTCAGGACCTGTGGAATTGATCTATCAATTGTTGCTAAACAAACTACTGTAATCTAATAAAGCAGCTGGCTAGGTGATTTTTTAGGTCCTTTTTTGAGCATGTTTGGAAATTTCATCGCACAGGTTGCATGCCTGACTTATTTAACCTGCCGCACCTGTTACATACTATTCAAAATTCTTCTCTGATGCTTCTCTTCGGATATGATCACTAAAATCAGTAGTTTATAACAAACATTCTGTTTTTAATGGTGAATTGTGAGCTATGCATTACATTCAGGTCATTTGGAGTGTAATTTGTGATGTCTCACTGTGCCCCGCCTCAAACTGTCTCACTGTGCCCCATGCAGCTCTCTTTATAACATTTTTGAATCCTGCGGACTGGATGTATGCATTGTGGGTCATCATCTCACTAAAATAAGACAAATAATCAAGGTTTGAAACCCTGGCAATAGATTTGCATCATACCATTTTTCTTGGGAATTATAACAAAAAGTGATTTTGCAAAATTAATTACCTTTACTGGTCAAAAACCAAAATAGTGAAATTCCACTCTCGATATTCCATGTAGGCATTCAGGATATAGGACAGTCTCTCACTTACTTACTTTTTGTACTATACAAAAAAGGGTTGATCTGTAAACAGTACCAGTTAGACGCTACGGGCTTTGTCTCACTGTGCCTGCCATCTCACTGTGCCCCGCTCTCCCCTAGCCTTCTCATCGGAATGACGAAAATGCCATTATCGATGATAATTTTACGAGTATGACTTCACCTTTTGGACAATTTCAGCTCTAACACTTGTAGTAAAACTTGAAAGATGAATCAAATAAAAAGTTAAAAGGTATGTAACTTTATCCAAGTTCTCACAACCTTGGTGGAAACAGTGTTTTAGTCAACAAAAAGGTAATTTTTAGCTTCAACTGTTCAAAAGGCTCTTACTTTCCTCAAGAGTCCATAGAATACTGCTGTGGAAAAAGCTTGAAGCTATAATATGAACAGAATGATCTAGCTGTCACCAATTTACCTAATATCCCGGGCCTAATATATGAGTGTTTTCCCAAGATATTGTTCAATCATACCATTTAGAATTGGCAAACTGATGATTTCATTAGAAACATGGTAGTTATTGGTATTTTGAATCTTTGAAGATGACCAATTGACCATGTTGACCATGCACTGAGACTTCCAGATATGCCAGGAACCAATTTTTGTTAAATGGACAAAAACTAGAATGTGTTCTGTATGTCCAAACAAAATTCATATGGAAAATCAATGCAGGTGACCCCAAAGGGTTGCATGTGTTCCCTAAAATTGAATGATAGATTAATTTTTATGGCAAAATTGTATTACCGTTTTCATATCAATGTGTATAGAAGTCCATGATATTGGGATGTCACTCTATGGTCTGCAAACAATGATCTGTTATACTGCTCTTTTGACCATATCTAGAGTATGAATTCAGTGGCCTAAACATATACTGAAGCAATGTGAAGCATCAATTAACACTTTCTAAAACCAAAATCATGTTGCTCTGACATGTGAAAGGCTTTACTTGGGTAAATTGTACTGAAGATCATAGAGGAGATAATTTATACAAGCAGGAACAAGTCACTTGACATATTTTTTCAACATTCAACATACAATCATGCCTGTAACTTTTAATTTCCTATACCTTCATATTTGTTTGTTGAGCTTGCAATTGCCAAGAATTTAGACAAATGTGGCGTGTTGACATAATATTAGTGACCAGAACCCGCAAACACACAAGGAAATAATATCATATATATTATATTCTAATAAATTTTGAGACATATATATTTTTTAATAATTTAGCAAGCAGTAAGACAAAAAGGGAAACATTTTTGATCTAGTGAAGGCTGACCAGAAGATATTACAGTTGCAAATTTATTCTGAATGGTTCTGAATGGCCTCCTACCTGGCATTACTTTTTCGTTAGATAAGCCACACTGGTACAATTTTGTGTTGAGAGTTTTGGACAAGTTGATTACCTATGACCTGGTCCAGCTTTATTTCCTTATATAATCACTCATTTCAAAGACAGAATGGAAACAATATACAGTAGGAAATAGAACTATGACTAGACTTGACATTAAGCCATGTTTCAACTGTCCTGATTCAATCCGACCACCATGTTTGTATCAAGAAAGTGAGACAAAGAATAGAGCAGACAGTTACTAGTGGTAAATCGAAATGCATTACACTACTGCTTTCTTTAATGCATATCTTAAGGCAATGCTACAAGTGTTAGAGCTGAAATTGTTCAAAAGGTGAAGTCATACTCGTGAGATTATCATCGAAAATGGCATTTTCGTCATTCTGATGAGAAGGCTATATATTCAATGGCAAAATAGCCATTGCTGCAGTGCTTTGGTTGAGTGAAATTCAAATATTTATAAAGTAAATTGAAAAGAATAATAGGTTGAGTATTTTTTTGCAATTCATGGTGGGTCTACAGATTGTGTTCCTCAAATGACTGGACTATCAGCACGATTAGGCCTAACATAACAACCAACGAGCACAATAAAAACAGTTTTTTGCGAATATCTAAGAAACTATTGAACCTAGAAGGTCAAAATAAGTGGGAACCATACCAAATATGATCATTCCGCACATTTTGAGTGGACTTGCAGCTCTGTAGGTTGAACGGTTCTTGAGATACAGCCCGAAAATGGTCAAAAATCGCCCTTTTTGAGGTAAAAATCAAAAGTAGGGGGTGAACCGGCGTAAGGACATCTTCGATTGACCTGAAATTTCACAGGAAGTCTTCTGGACTCCACTCACAACTTTTGGTACGGTTCGGCTCAGATCCGTTAACTTTGTCGAAATCTGGTACGGCCTACGCCACACCCATCGATTTCCACTAAAACATTTCTGCTGATCCAAGTTGTCACCAAGCAGTCGACATTTCATCAAAGTTGCTTTCATCAACGATCAGATTGTTATGAATCAAATGAAATGTTATATTAAACAATGCATTAAAAAGTCAGAATATAATATCAACACCTGAGGACCAGATTGTAATTGACTATAATTGTCAACACATTGTAAACTGCTCACATAATTTAAGGGAACAAGACATAAATTATAGTCCCTGTTATGGCTGTTTCAAATAAATATGAGTGAATTGTCAAAAATAATGAACATGCAAGGATGTCTGTGACAAAAATGTGATGACAAAACATAGGCTCAACAGTCAACACATCAGAAGTGAAAACAGACCCATGATATGTTTAAAATTATGTTTATAAATTATGGTAAGTTTGTGGATTGGACTAGGGTTTGAGTTTAGGTAAACTCTGTGTTTTTATCATCAAATTTCTGCAACCACCCTTCTCACATGTAAATTTTCTCTGACACCTGATGCATTACAGTGCCGCCTGTAAGTAAGTGAAACGCGTGATATTGTGCCATTGCATCAATGTTAAATTTCCTTAACCAAAATGCTTCTGGAAGGAAGAATTCTCATCCGATGAGAGGAAAACATTTTGGGTCATAAAGGCCGATATGTGAGGCATGTGGGATAAAAATATCAGCCAATTTTCTTTGCTGTAGTTGGAGTTAGGTATGGGTCAAAGTCTTTGATAAGTAAGTGATACGCAGGCCCAATGTTAAAACATAGGGAAGGGTGGTTCACTTATCAAAGACTTTGACCCATACCTAACTCCGACTATAGCGAAGAAATGGGCTGCTATTTTTATCCCAAATGCCTCGCATATCGGCCTATATGACCCACTTTGTTTCCCTTTCATCCGATGAGAATTCATGCCTCCACAAACAGTTTGGCTGAGGATGTTTAGCATTGATGCAATGGCACAATGTCATGCGTTTCACTTACTTACAGGCGGCACTGTATATCTCGCTGACACAGCCATGACTGCAATAACAATGAAAAATCCCTTGCTCACTTAATTTGTGTTAGCACTGTATTAGAGACTATAATATTATATAAGGCAGCCACAGCAAAACTCCATGTGTAAAACCAACTGATCAAGTCATGTGCCCAGCGAACAATTGATTTCCAATAGACATCAATCAGTGCCTTCAGCAACATGCTGAAAAAACTGTTGTTCAAAGCTAAATAGACCACATGATTAATGGAGAACGAGGCTTACAGCCAACTATCAGGTGTAATTCATACCTGTTCCATGCAGTGTTCATGGCATTTTACATCTATCATGCTGATTCATGCATTTGTGTTGCAGAGGTAATTGGGCATAATGATGTATACTGGTTGTTTGGTCACAATTAAGTAATTATCTATCAGGTTGGGTGAAGGCAAAATGGATTAACCATGCACTGCAACAGTTTACATCCTGCATTTTTGCTAAGAATAGGCGCTCTGCCATTAAGAATAATTCATGTGATAGCATCGGTCAGCCTGGAATCTAAAAAATGTCAGGACAAAATTGGTTTTTTAGATTCAAAATGGTTTTTTGAAAAACCAAATTTCAATGCAAAACCAAAATGGATTTTTAAAAAAATCCATTTTGGTTTTTTGCATTGAAATTTGGTTTTTCAAAAAACCATTTTGAATCTAAAAAACCAATTTTGTCCCGACATTTTTTAGAGTGTGGTATACAGGCAAGGATCTAGTTGCGGATCCAAGCAACCCCCAAGACCACTTTACAGCCTTCCACTTTGATTTGAAAAAAAAGAGGACCGGTTCACTGTGAAAAATGCACTTTGTGACTCATGATAGGTGATGAAGTGTCATCTTCTCTACTTTCAACATGGGAAACATAGAGGCAGTTTCATTAGTCATGATCAAGAGAAGGCCATTTGACTTGTCATAACTGATTTTGAATTGAAAATCAGATGCATAATCCTTTCCTTTGGCTGTCACCAACAAGCAGGATAAATCTCCTTAAATCAAATTAACATTGAAAGTATTGGGTATGATCATGACAAATCATCAGTACGATGACACACGAAGTGCCATTCTCACAGTGCAACAGTACACCCTTTTTCAATATCAAAGTGACAGGCTGTAATTGAAATAGCGTTTTGAAAATATGTGATGACGGGCCCGCGAATGCCGAAAACATCCTGGCCACCCCTACACTAGCAATGTCTACCATGTCTGGATCCGCCACTGATCTCCTATCACCGAGCTGACCTCAAAAGCAATACAATATCTAGTCATATACAGTGCACCAAAAAAGTTATGGGAAAATGTGGTAGCCGCCATTTTTGCCTCTCATTTCCAAAAAAAGCATTTCCTGTCAAAGTGATAATTATTGCTGTTCTAACTTTTCATTAGATACATTGTATCTCCAGAATAGATCTGGCTAGTTGTTTTATGATTTTATGATTATTTTGCTATGGATGTGTCAGTGAATCTTAGTGGCTGGACCATTTTTACCCCCAATAACATTATGTGAAATTTTGGTTGCGCATGTTTAGCATTGACCACATGGGAAAACACCATGCAGTAATTTCACAAACTTACAGGCGACACTGTATTTGACCAGCTCTAAACGAAACTAATTTGTAATTTAAAGCACAGACTGCCTTGAAATTGTAGGCAAAACAGCCTGGAATAACCTCAAAACAATACAAAATTACTTCAACCAATTTACCATTCAAAAGAGCCGACCCGAAAACTGAATACCACAAATGTTGAGGGAAAGCAGCACATGAATTCCAATCCCACCCATCTATTTAAAATATTTACATCAAAATTTGAAAATATGTGAAAACAGTCTATTCGGACGTTGCTTTCCGCAATGATGTCATGAGCAACACTCTCACAGCAACGACAAGTAAATTTACAGTGCCGCCTGTAAGTAAGTGAAACGCATGATATTGTGCCACTGCATCAATGCTAAACATCCTCAACCAAACAGCTTGTGGAGGCATGAATTCTCATCCGATGAGAGGAAAATATAGTGGGTCATAAAGGCTGATATGTGAGGCATGTGGAATAACAATGGCAGCCAATTTTCTTGCTGTAGTCGGAGTTAGGTATATGGGTCAAAGTCTTTGATAAGTAAGTGAACCACCCTTCCCTATTCAATATCATTGGGCCTGTGTTTCACTTACATATCAAAGACTTTGACCAATACCTAACTCAGATTGCAGCAAAGAAAATTGGCTGCCATTGTTATCCCACATACCTCACATATCAGCCATTATGACCCAATATGTTTTCCTCTCATCAAATGAGAATTCATGCTTCCACAAGCAGTTTTGCACAGGATGTTTAGCATTGATGCACTGGCACCATTTCATACGTGTCACTTACTTACAGGCGGCATTGTATCTGTTTCTGGAGAGTGGTCCTGTCCACAGCGAATGCTTAATAGGAAGTTTTTGAAAATTGGAGCCAGCAGTTACAGTTACTGATTAGTTTAGTATGAGGTTTATGATTAGAACGCCTTTCATATCATCAAAAATAGCTCAGTCTTCCTAATAAAAATCTACGAAAACATATTTCTGCAATGATGTGAGTGCACAATTTGAAATACACTCTAAAAAATTTCAGACAAAATTGGTTTTTTAGATTCAAAATGGTTTTTTGAAAAACCAAATTTCAATGCAAAAAACCAAAATGGATTTTTTTAAAAATCCATTTTGGTTTTGCATTGAAATTTGGTTTTTCAAAAAACCATTTTGAATCTAAAAAACCAATTTTGTCTCGACATTTTTTAGAGTGTATTTTCTTACATGCAAATTAGGTCTATAAGAAGGGAACGTAATATCAACATAATTTGCGACAATTTAAATGATATGTCTTCAACAAGTCAACAAGAAAGGAGATATCTTCACTAAGTTGCACAATAATATTGACTTTCAACAATAACAGTAAACATACTGAACCATCACCTGTGCAAATATGTTTAACTAGAATTGCCCATGAGAAATTAGGATAAAAGAAAGAAATGACACAAAAGAGCTTGTAAGTGTCAAGATGGGAGATGGTGGCCTTACTAAAATATACATAATTTTGAAGGTGACCACATAGGAGGGGGTATGATCAACCTGGGAGTGATGACGGCCCACAGTCCATTCCGATCGAGGTCCTACCTTACAACGTTAACCAAACTCATCAACCAAAAGAGCAACGAACTGGTCTTGAAGGATTACAGATTGGTGGGCAACATCGAAGCCATCCACCATTTCACTTCTGAGGAGGTAAGTGTACCACTACACTCTTTTAGAAAGGTTCCAATTGCAAACACTGAGATAATATAGCTGCACAGAACTCCCGCAATGGAACCCCCTTCTCTCAAGTTGGGAGCATAGGGTCCTATCATATGGCCTTCCAACCATGCAGTACTGAACCACTTAAATTCAGTTGAACCCTTTTTTGGCTATGGGTTCTTTTTATATCCCATGAAAAGCCTTTCACGTTAAGAGTGAATGATGTAGGATGATAATAAGGTGCTGACGAATGTCAGTCATGACCCATTGTAAAAAGTTCAACAAAGACATTTATACCAAGTATGTAATCATAGCAAAACAAGATATCCACAAAATTTCAACATAGGCAAAAACTGTCAACTTTTAAAATCTTGATGTGTCCAGTCAAAATCATCTCAATACCATGTTGAATGTCGACACATTTCTACTTCAGCTTTAACTTGTCTTGACATGTATTCCCCCAACTTGTTTTTGCTTCTTTGCCTATCACGGTGGTTATTCTAAGTTGTCTTAAAAGAATTACTGGCACAACAACCAGTCACCCATATCATGCGATTTCCATTGGACCATTCCGCTTAATGAAACAACCACTGGCGCGTATGGGAAGGAAAACCAGATGAAAGGAATCGCCGTCACGTCTCGACGGTCTCGTTAGTTTTCAATAGATCCGTGTAGTTCTTTGATGATGTTGGATCATTTATTGAGGGTGTGTTAACAGCAAGAACACTCTGTCATGAGATTTGAACCTAATTGGAAGTGACACAGCAACAGGTGAGTTAATCCAATTAAACAATTAAATTTCCTGTTATTCATAAATCACACAAATAACAATTATTTGCAAGAAGCAAAAGTAAAGAAATCAACCAATGAACCAGCCAGCCAGATCAACTGTTTCAGTGAGTGACATTTTACTCAGTAACGATTTCAATACTCGAGCTAGCTGGCTACACTCTAAAAAAATTCAGACAAAATTGGTTTTTTAGATTCAAAATGGTTTTTTGAAAAACCAAATTTCAATGCAAAAAACCAAAATGGATTTTTTTAAAAATCCATTTTGGTTTTGCATTGAAATTTGGTTTTTCAAAAAAACATTTTGAATCTAAAAAACCAATTTTGTCTCGACATTTTTTAGAGTGTACCAGATATCTAGTACTTCAATTATTACTGTATGCCTGATATCAGACCAATAATTTCTTCTTGGTCTGATACCAGATATCTAGTAATTTAATATCTGTGTATATAGTCATTTGATATCTGTTCATCTTTTGTACTATGCAACCAATTCAACTATATTCAGTGCAATGGATTAAAGCATCTTATACAATGATCCTGTCTGTCTTTTTCTTGTAGAAATGATCATCCTCATACCACTGCTGCTTTGTGGCTGCTGTTTCTCATCGTATGCCCAGACATATACAAATCAAAATGCCGGCCTAACCTCCGTTCCAACGGACATACCTACATATACGGTCATAGTCAAACTTGATAACAATAAGATAACAACTATCACTGCCACCAGCTTCAGTACATTGACACAGATGTCCATGCTTTATATTACAAACAACAGCATATCGCATATAGATCTGGATGCGTTTGATAACAACCCATTGTCCTTTCTCTTCCTTTCGTCCAACCCCATCAAAACCGTGCCCCACTTTCCGACCCTGACGAACTCCTTACGGCTGTTCTATTGCGAAAACTGCAACATCTCAAATAGCACTTGGAACCATGTGGTGCCCTACTCCGGTCTCGTATCGCTCGATCTGCAGTCAAATCAAATCACTGCCATTCCCGATCTCAACGCCTGTTCCAATACTCTGAATCAACTGGATCTGGTAGAAAATAAAATAGAAGTCTTGAACACAACCAGACTGAATGTGCTGTCCAAGCTGCAGAGGTTGTACCTCAGAGATAATAATATCGGCAGTATAGAGGGCACGCTGAACCTGCCCAGCTTGCTTGATTTCAGGATGCAGAATAATCCAACTGGCGTAGTCTTGAACACGTCCGTACTCCCCCTAGTGGAGACGTTTCTCTGGTTTGGAAACAAGATTTCAAGCATTCCAGACAATGCCTTTAGGAATTTCACCTCAATCCTTCAACTGAGCCTGGAACTCAACAACTTAAGTCAACCGCCACACTTGAAGGATGTCTGTCGAACCCTGCAGACGTTGGCCTTAGACATGAACAAGATAACATCAATCCCCGACGGCCATTTTGAAAGCTGTAACTCCTTGTGGATTATTTCCTTGAATTATAACCTCATCACTGCGGTATCATGGGCACGATCAATTGGTCCGTCTGTGATGAGTGTCTCTTTAGCTCATTGCCGAGTAACGGGAGAAATCCCAGCGGAGACATTCGTGAACGCAACTGGTATGCTCAACATCGACATGGCAGCTAACGACATCTCCACTTTCCACATGAGCAACCTCAAGTACATGCCACAACTTCGGTATCTCGTCCTTAGCGAGAACAAGATAGATGAGCTGCTCAGTCCTTATGAGTTCTGTCCTGGGTCTGCTTGTAACAGCCTGACAATCACGGCTACCACCAACGCCATGCTGCCTTGTGACAGAAGACTTTGCTGGGCCAAGACAACACCCGGGGTCACTCTGGCGAGGGATGGCTGCCTGGAGAAGACTTGGAATAGTGTCACTGCGAGTGATTTGGACTGTCAAGGTAAGAACAAAAAAATTTAGTGGTATTGGGGTTGCTTTTGAACATAAATTATGTTTACATTTATTTAAAAGACCCCGAGTGAGTCAGAGTTAAGACTCTGACTTGCTTGGCAAGAACTTCTACTGACCAGTCAGCCAAGTTGTCAAACTCTGACTTCACTTGACTTCCACTCAGGCCATTTTTTAAGTATAAAAGTGGTGGGGATTTGGCCCACCAGCCCCTACAAAATCCCCACCAGTGACAGAGATTTGCCCCACCAGTAAGTGCCCTTTTGTTCTAAATTTCACACTTTAAAAAATTTCTAAAATGTAGTGATTCACAGAACAATTGGAGGTAAATCCATGAAATTTAAATCTAAAATTCATTAAATCATTTATTTGTGTGAATAGTTCAATTTGAAATCTTTTCAGCCACGCTCCGTGACGCACGTCATGTTTCTGCACGATAGTAAAATGCCCTATTCGGCCAAAATCCCCGCTGCTGAAATTTGCTTAAAAAATGCCCTGCAAGTTCAACTGACTTCAGCTGACCACTGAAATTTCTCAGGGTCCTTCCTTTAAAAATTATCAACAGCACATTATAACTTCAGAAATTTCCGAATTTTTGCACTCGGAAATCTGTTCAGGATACAAATGTGTCAGAAATTTAGGGAGTTTTTATGTTGCAGAGATTTTCCAAAGGTCCTAAAAGAATGCGATGTACATGTTGTACTCTGTATGCCATTGAAAATGATACCAAAACCATTTCTGAGAGGTAAAAATTGGCAAAGTTATGCAACAATGACTTGAGTTTGGCTGTCTCAACTCTGACTTGACCAGACTGAACACTGACTTGCTGCTTGGAAAGCTAACTATATGACTTCACAAGTCGACTTTGTGTAGTAGACTTCGGGGTCTATGCTCCCCTGATCAGGTCCTTGATCACAAATAAATGTTAATAATAATAATAATAATAATTTATTTTTATAAAGCGCAAAAAATACTAGAAAATGCATATCAATGTGCTGTACAAAGTGTAAAATAGAAAATGTAAATGTAAATGATAAGATCAATAGTTAAATAGTTAAATGTTCGGTTTTCCTTTGCAGGTGTGAGAGTGATGAAAGCAACAGTCAGAGATGAATCCAACATCCGCTTCAAGAGCAGCCAGCTCCTAAGGGAGGATTTTGTGAAAGTCCAATTCGAATTTCGCTTCTTCATGGAGTGTGCGGCAAAGTGCCTGAGAGTCAACGATTGTCTGTTCTTCAAATACGAAAAGAATGAAACCGTCAGTAACGGGGTCTGTACACTCTGGGCCAACTCCACACTTAATCAGGAAGCGTCACTTCTATTTTGGGGAGGATAACCGAAAGATGTTAGACATCCCTAATAAACGAATGGTGTCTGCCAGACTGCGAGTCTTCTCATCTCATCATCGTACACTCTAAAAAATGTCGGGACAAAATTGGTTTTTTGCATTGAAATTTGGTTTAAAAAAATCCATGTTGGTTTTTTGCATTGAAATTTGGTTTTTCAAAAAACCATTTTGAATCTAAAAAACCAATTTTGTCTGAAATTTTTTAGAGTGTACGACGGGCACCAACAACGAATGTGTAGTGTACAGCTCCCTCCACGAAAAAAGGCAGACTGAGCTGCCAGGAATTTTGGATATCTCATGTGTAGACATGTTGGAAAGACAACAGTTGACAGAAACCGATACTCAATCATAAATAAATATGGAACACATTTTTGGTGTATTTATATATGCAACAAAAATAATTAAATATATTTGTCAATTTTGAGTTGTAATTGTAAAGTCCCTATTTGACATTCTAAATGTTGTGGTGTTTCATCATCACTTTGGTATGTGTGAAAATAAACAGCAGCAGAAGCTGTGAAAATAATAGCACTGTCTTGAGAATCTTGACTACCTTCTTTTATTTTTTCAAGATCTCTGCAAATATGGTACCAGGGAACAAGGCAATCAACAAACCGGTCAGGTAACATAACCGTATTTGTTGGTGTCAGTAATGTAGTTGAGGCCCGGAAATCTGAGGCCGAGGTCGAGGCATGAGTCTCCGATAGGGATACCGAGGCCAAGGCCATTAACATGAGCCATCGAGGCCGCCCTCCAACAGCCTAAAGACACCCGAGACTGAGGCATGGCGAAGGATTTAACATCCGAGCCGAGGCCAACAAAATACATGTATGGCCCCGAGGCCGGCCTCCTCTTCGACACTGGTGTGACAGTGGTGTGTGTGAAACTATCACACACACCACTTTCACACCAGTGTCGAGGAGGAGGTCGGCCTCGAGGCCATACTTTGTTTGCCTTAAAAAAATGTTACTTCTGCTCCCCTGATCAAGATGATCACAGCATACATCAAAGATGATGACCACTGAACCAGTCTCGCAGAAAATAAATTATTTAAAGATGATATCCAGTCCCGCAGAAAATTAAATATAAATATAGAATGAAGAGGTTTACAATTCTCTTTGTTTAATCGCAAAATTCATGGTTCAATCCATTACACAAAGAAATTGCTTGTGAATTCGTAATGAAAACCATTAATCATTGTAATTCTGCTTCGCTATCCATGAAGATTAACAAAAATAATCAACAGAATACGTTTCCATCTCATCAGATCAGAAGCCATGCTCCGACGAGCAGTTTGAGGATGTTTCGCATTGACCCAATCCCAAAACATCACTCGTTTCACTTATTTTCTTGCAGCACAATACAAATGAATATAACTAGCATATAATTATAACTTTCTGTCATACAACTAAAAGAATACTTAATTTATTAAATTATTATTTTCGTACCACAAAGGTGGAGCACAAGGCCAGGAAGCTCGTCCAGAGAGGACAGATGACTTTGATCTTCGCCTCGGATCGCGACTACAGAGACACTCAGGGTTACGGCCCCGAGGAAACACTCCTTGGCATCTCCAGCGCTCCAGGGACCAACACGCCCGTCTTTCTGTGGAATAATGACGGTTTCATTCCTGCTCCTGTAGGTACACCTTTCATCATGCAAGGGTAACCGCCCTCCTTCTTGGGCCTGCTGATTTTAAAGTGGCACACAAGAATCCCCAATATTTGGTCACATTTTCATTAATTTTTTCAATTTTGAAATTTGGAAATAAGCAAAATTTGAAAAGTTCAGTCTGATTCCTTAAAACAAGTAAATATTGTAACTGGATAGATCACTGTACTTTACGTAATATATCTATGCTTGAATTTTTAAAATGTGGTTAAGAATCCCCACCTGTAATTATTGTCCATAAACAATAAAAAAAACAGGGGTGCCAGTGGGAAACACAGGTAGCAGGAGGCGGTCGGATCAAAAACGGCAATTCCAATATGAATGACAAAATTCTAATAAAGCATCAATAAAAATCTTGAATAAATACTCATTAATTTGAGGCTTAAAGAAGACCAGGTAGAGCCTTTTTGTAAGATCAAAGGGCATATATATCTTGCTTCTTGTCTAATCGCCCTTGTCCCTTTTTCCTGCCATCACTGCGACCCCTGCAACAATGAACCTCTAATTTTTACATTATTCGACTTTCAGACGAGTTCCTCCAGGATCTTGGCCCTGATGCCAACCCTGAGGCAGCAGGTTTGTGCCATGAAGAAGTTTGTGAAGGAATTTGGGTTGACAGAGGTCATCATCCTGACGCAGTATCCAGGGAAGTCCCAGGTGGATGCAAGGGAGTGTGGGGCAAGGTGGGCTATTAAACTTGTAATTTATTGTAAATATATATTA
Organism: Platynereis dumerilii; assembly: GCA_026936325.1. Taxonomy (NCBI): domain Eukaryota; kingdom Metazoa; phylum Annelida; class Polychaeta; order Phyllodocida; family Nereididae; genus Platynereis; species Platynereis dumerilii. The sequence goes on from JAPTHN010000003.1 coordinate 17,538,378, forward strand.
CACATATTATGAGCTGATAATTTGCGGGGAGGTGACCATGAATTTTACCCCCGAAGTGGATTTTTTTTTTTTTGCATGAAGGAGCAACAAACTTTTTAATTAATGTATTACGAAGCCACAATTAAAGGTGGAAAGAAACTTCTTTTTTAATCTCATGCGCTGAACAATCTTTTTTCTGTGTCATGTGTCAAACAAACTTCTTTCACAAAAAAAAATCTAGAGCCCCACCCATGGTATCATCTGCATGGTTGGCCCCTTGGTTTATTATTATGTTTCTATGAAGAGACCAGAAAGTTATCTTTTTGCAATAGATATTTTTAGGAAATGAATATTCAATAAAACACCAGCAAAAGCAGAATTCCTGTATGAATTCAAATGGCAATAATTTAAAATTAGAAACAGTTTTGAAAGCTTACATGACATATATGTCACTGAACTTGAAATTACTGTGCCAAAAATTAGCTGACAAACTAATTTTGAAAATTTATCTCTTCCCATTCCTGACCTCTCGTGATGACCTGAATTTCATACTTGAGCGATCTGGGTTCCCCTGTATTAGAGCAGTCTCAGCAAATAATCATTAAAATAAATCTGTTGATTGTCATGTGGGGCCTATACATCTTTCTGCTTTATATATTTTTTATCTTTTTGTGATGTTGAACTGGCTAAAACTAAATATAAATGGTATCCTGCTGTACGATATACTAAATGTCAGAACCATGCAGTCAATCTTGATCTCAAAACACCTCCCAAAGAAGAAAATAAATCTTAAAACTCTTCACACCAATGTGGTTATAAGGAATTTTTCTTTGATATCATAATAGATGCCCTTCAATATAAAACAGATTGTTTAATTTTATCATACAATATTTTGAAGCCAAAAATTATCTTTGCAGTGATGCCATAATCATTGACTTGAACGAGGGAAGTATGAAGAACGCCCTTCGCAGGATCGCAAGGACAAGGACGGTTGCCCAAAATACGCTCAAGGTCATTCTACTTCTGACAAGGTCAGTATTTCTTCTGAACTTCTGAAGAGCTAATATATGGTAGGTCAGGGTCTAGCAAACAAATGGACAGCGATGATGTAGTACGTCAGGATCCAACTAACAAGAGGAGCACAGAATGATGTATTGGTCAGGTTTAAATTTTAATGTGCACAGATATGGTAGGCAGGGATCTAACTAACAAATTTTACAAGGATGGTGTGGTATGCCAGGATCTAACTGTTTTAAAAATATACACAAATGATGTAGTAGGTAAGGATTTAACTGATGAAAGGCACACAGATGATGTTGTAGATTAGGATCTAGCAGATAAAATTCACACAAATGATGTTATAGATTAGGATCTAGCAGATAAAATTCACACAGATGATGTTGTAGATTAGGACCTAGCAATAAAATGCACACAGATGATGTTGTAGATTAGGATCGAACTGCTAAATGCACACAAATGAGGTTGTATATTAGGATCTAACTGATAAAGTGCACACAGATGAAGTTGTAGATTAGGATCTAACTGATAAATTGCACACAGATGATGTTGTAGATTAGGATCTAACTGATAAAATGCAGACAAATGATGTTGTAGATTAGGATCTAACTGATAAAAGCACAAAGATGATGATGTAGATCAGGATCTAACTGATAAAATGCACACAGATGATGTTGTAGATTAGGATCTAACTGATAAAATGCACACAGATGATGTTGTATCTAACTGATAAAATGCACACAGATGATGTTGTAGATTAGGATCTAACTGATAAAATGCACACAGATGATGTTGTAGATTAGGATCTAACTAATAAAATGCACACAGATGATGTTGTAGATTAGAATCTAACTGATAAATTGCACACAGATGATGAAGTAGATTAGGACCTAGCAGACAAAATGCACACAGATGATAATGCCAATTAGGATCTAACTGATAAATGCACACAGATGATGTTGTAGATTAGGATCTAGCAGATGAAATTCACACAGATGATGTTGTAGATTAGGATCTAGCAGATAAAATGCACACAAATGAGGTTGTATATTAGGATCTAACTGATAAAATGCACACAGATGATGTTGTAGATTAGGATCTAACTGATAAATTGCACACACATGATGTTGTAGATTAGGATCTAACTGATAAAATGCAGACAGATGATGTTGTAGATTAGGATCTAACTGATAAAAGCACAAAGATGATGATGTAGATCAGGATCTAACTGATAAATGCACACAGATGATGTTGTAGATTAGGATCTAACTGATAAAATGCACACAGATGATGTTGTAGATTAGGATCTAACTGATAAAATGCACACAGATGATGTTGTAGATTAGGATCTAACTGATAAAATGCACACAGATGATGTTGTAGATTAGGATCTAACTGATAAAATGCACACAGATGATGTTGTAGATTAGGATCTAACTGACAAAATGCACACAGATGATCAATGTACATGTAGTAGGTCGGGATGTACAGAGATGATACGATAGGTTAATCAGGAACTAACTGACAATTGCAGAGAATTTATAGGTCAGGTTCTAGCTAACATGCACACAGATGATGTGTTGGTCAGGATCTAACTGACACACAGGTACACAGAGGTAGGTCAGGATCTAGCAAATAAAAAGTCAGGTTGCAAAGACATTGAATTATCATTTATTTATTTGTTCCAGCCACGGAACAGCAAAACTGGTGTTTGAACATGCCAAGTCTGAGAACATGACCCAGGAAGGATACTTGTGGCTGTTGTCTTCCGGGGCGGTAGGAGAATTCAAGACTTGGAGAATTGCTGATCAGTTTCCTGTGGGCATTTTCGGTAAGTATATTGTTTTGTTTTCTCAAACAAAATTTGACTAGCAGTGATAAATGATATTGTTGTGTACTCTAAAAAATCGAGTTGCAGGTAAGAATGATATATTTATTAAAATGCTCTTCGAAACTTGATCGCAACTTGTTTTGGCACTGATTTGTCAGGTGTAACTGTCCCCAAGTATTTCTTTGTGCACGAAGTAATATTTTTTAAAAGCAATGATTGAAAAGTTACAATATGCCATTTGCTGCTCTATGATCTTCTGCAAACTTAAAACTCCATGCTTAATTAGTATTTTTGATAGAAATTGTATCTCAGACATTCTAAGAATAAGCTTCAGCATTGAAATTGCAATCTTTTCCCTTTATTTCTTCACATTTTAAGCACAAATGAAAATCCTCTTCCCTTGTAGGTATGGCTTACGACACTGATATTTCCGAGGTCATTAAACAGAGCGTGGATATCTGGTCACGAGGGGTCTCAACTGATTTGCAACGTCATCGCGTCTTGAACATGAGCAACATGTATCGAGAGATCCACGCAGGATCACCTTCTTTTAAAGGTTTCGACGATTACGGAGGATACACAGGGGTTAATGTCAGAATCTTGAACCTGGACAATGACAGGAAGTGGCAGGAAGTGAGTAAACTATCACTAAATATTACAGGTGGAGGTGTATTCCATGGCAGCATGTGATAACGTTGACACAAACGATGCAAGTTCGGCCATTAATATTATCGTCCAGTAATCCAATGTCAGGAGAGAGCAAAATTTGTCCCCCAACAGTTCCAGAATATGGGAGCGATTATAAAATATTACATGTCATATCTATCCAGGAGCTTGAACTAGTTACCTGGTGTGAACCGTTTATAGATGTTGATACGAGAGCCCGGAGAGGAGCAGTATGTCTGGCCAGGACAGGAGCCTGACCCAGACTGATGACGAGTAGACTAGTGCTAGTATAGACTGGCTTCTCTTAAATAATCTGATGTTAATACAAGGGCCGGTAATGGGAGCAATACGTTGAACCAGGAGCCTGAACAAAACTAGTGACGAGTGGCACCAGTATCCAGACCAGCTTCTTGCGACATTCATACGAGAGCCCGGTAATAGAAGCAATATGTTTAACCAAGAGCCTGAACTAGACTGATGATGGAATAGCCTGGTATAAACTACCGATCTTGGTAGCTGTTGAACTAAAAAAATTGTATCTTTCTTTCAGATCGGCACTTGGTCATACAACAGCGGGGTTGACATGAAGACGATAACTTGGCCAGGGGGCATTGTCAGTCTGCCCCCAACTTCACCAGGGGGCGCTGTAAGATGCTTGAACATCTTCAACCAGAAACCCCTTTCCAACGACCGCAAGGATCGACGCTACCAGGGCCACAGGCGCCCTCACTCAAGGGGCTAAAATTGTTTAAATACCACACAAATCCCTGTCAAGGGCGCTCTTTTGTAATTGCATACAAAAGTATTTTTGCATACACACATTTCTGATAGAATCTATCATTGTAATCATATTGTGCCTAATATTGTGCCTATCACTGCCTAAATACATTATTGTATGGTTGCTGTATATAATGCTGTGAAAAAAATGTGCATGCAGATAGACAATACCTGAAATCCAATTGATGCCTCAGAAAATATTCTAATTTTCTCGAAAGCAGATTTAAACATGAATAATAATTTGCTATTTTTTTTACATGAACAGTAATTTTATGGAGCTTTGGGCTTTTGATGTAAAAAAATGTCTTTTTCCACACGTGAAGTATTGTCTGGTTAGACCTTGTCCCTAGACTTGACCTACACTTCACACCATTGTCAATACAGTGTAATATTTTCAATGGAGACCCAATTTATATTGTGTTTGCATTGAAATTTGAATATAATAAATTGTTGAAAAATAAATGATCGAGTGCACTACATGTGCAGTATATAATAATAATAATAATATTTATCTATAAAAACTGGATTTGTTGTGACTGTGACTGATACCGATATCCAAAGTAAAAAAAATATTAAAATATGTTTAAAAAACCGCACCCCACCCCTTTGAGCCGGTAGATTTTAATCTGAAAAAAAAGAAAGAGAGAAAATTCCTGATATATCTTTTTTCATTTTTACACCTTGAAAAAGGGATAGCCAACATATGAATTCCTGATAACACTGTACCCACGTGGTGCAACTTATAAATGCATGGCAGCCCGTCTACAAGTTGACCGCTACTTGCTGCCATCTAGGGTGCAAAATCCGCGAGCTCCTGTGAGCGGTCAACAGAATTTCGATCACTGGAAGAAACCTGGACAGTGTGGAAGAAACCAGGACAGTTCCTAAATTTAGTGATGGTCTAGTTTATTTCCAAAAACTCTGTAAGTGTCTAATCTGACTTTGGTTGGCTTCAATTTTAAGCAGACAGCTTGTAAATACCAAAATAAGTTGGAACTATTTTTTATCATGGAGGATGTATACATTGTATCTCACATTATATTGTCAGTATAGAGCGGGGCCACTTGTGGCATGGACAAGAGATTTTGCCGGGTGTAACACAGCTTTTATGAAATTGTGAATTATATTGTTGTCCTAGTTAATAAATCTCCATAAAGTAACAGAATAAATACAATTGAGCAGTTTTGATATCACAAAGCAAAAACATCGGCTTTGTATGGACACGTGAATAAGTGAGAATGCATTCTTTTTGGACCCTTTTCTGACCACAATTTAACAGGCACTAAATGACATAAGTAGATTGAATACCATCAAACTTCTGATGAGTAAAATCATCCCTTTCAGAGGCAAAGTGTATGCTAAAGTTTCAAAACATTCTTTTTGTCTCATGATTTCCAAACATTTTCATTCAAGGCAGTGGACTGGATATTTGCCAGCAACCATGATTTGGCGTAGTAATATAGACAGCTGTTGTTCGACCTGATCTGGTGATCTGTCCAAAACAGATCGAATTATTGTTGACCCAATTCGATTTTCCAGGGACTGTCAGCATTCTGCTGCCACTTGACAGTCCCGAACAGAGACAGCATGGCAGCAGAAACTGTCAAATTTGTCTATTTCTTCGAATGTAATAAATGCAGATGCATTCCATATCATTATCAAGGGGGTTATTCATTATTCATTTTCATTGTTGCTTTTTTCTCATTGAGTTTGTTAATGATCAGGAGGTACGATTGGATCAGCGTAAGCACATTTCGCTTCAATTCCCAAATTGTAGAATTTTCCTCCCCCATCTTTGTAGTCACTGGTTACAATTCGGAAAAAGCCTCGCTCCCCCTGAAAATATTAATCTAATAAATAAAAGTCGAAGAAGGAAGGGGCTCCTCTACACAATACACACTGTGTTGATGAGCCCCTTCTTTGTTGATACATTTATTCAAGGCAGTTTTATTTTTATGAAATGTGAAACTGTGTGTGTTCTTATGGGGAGAGGAAAGGATAGGAAGAGGTATGTGATTTTGTTCTCCTGAGCAATAAAGCCTTATAAGATGACGGTTGAATACTTGTATGTGGGGACGGTAGTAGAGAGATAGGCAGGACAAATATACCTTGACCAACACAAAGTTGACTGTCTAGGGGAGGGTAGGAGAAGGAAAGGTAGGACAAATACCTTGACCAACAGATGGTCAACTGTCAAAGTGAGGGTAGGAGAAGGAAGGCAGGACAAATACCTTGACCAACAGATGGTCAACTGTCAAAGTGAGGGTAGGAGAAGGAAGGTAGGACAAATACCTTGACCAACAGATGGTCAACTGTCAAAGTGAGGGTAGGTGAAGGAAAGGTAGGACAAATACCTTGACCAACAGATGGTCAACTGTCAAAGTGAGGGTAGGAGAAAGAAGGCAGGACAAATACCTTGACCAACAGATGGTCAACTGTCAAAGTGAGGGTAGGAGAAGGAAGGTAGGACAAATACCTTGACCAACAGATGGTCAACTGTCAAAGTGAGGGTAGGAGAAAGAAGGCAGGACAAATACCTTGACCAACAGATGGTCAACTGTCAAAGTGAGGGTAGGAGAAGGAAGGTAGGACAAATACCTTGACCAACAGATGGTCAACTGTCAAAGTGAGGGTAGGAGAAGGAAGGCAGGACAAATACCTTGACCAACAGATGGTCAACTGTCAAAGTGAGGGTAGGAGAAGGAAGGCAGGACAAATACCTTGACCAACAGATGGTCAACTGTCAAAGTGAGGGTAGGAGAAGGAAGGCAGGACAAATACCTTGACCAACAGATGGTCAACTGTCAAAGTGAGGGTAGGAGAAGGAAGGCAGGACAAATACCTTGACCAACAGATGGTCAACTGTCAAAGTGAGGGTAGGAGAAGGAAGGCAGGACAAATACCTTGACCAACAGATGGTCAACTGTCAAAGTGAGGGTAGGAGAAGGAAGGCAGGACAAATACCTTGACTAACAGATGGTCAACTGTCAAAGTGAGGGTAGGAGAAGGAAGGCAGGACAAATACCTTGACCAACAGATGGTCAACTGTCAAAGTGAGGGTAGGAGAAAGAAGGCAGGACAAATACCTTGACCAACAAATGGTCAACTGTCAAAGTGAGGGTAGGAGAAGGAAGGCAGGACAAATACCTTGACCAACAGATGGTCAACTGTCAAAGTGAGGGTAGGAGAAGGAAGGCAGGACAAATACATTGACCAACAGATGGTCAACTGTCAAAGTGAGGGTAGGAGAAGGAAGGCAGGACAAATACCTTGACCAACAGATGGTCAACTGTCAAAGTGAGGGTAGGAGAAGGAAGGCAGGACAAATACCTTGACCAACAGATGGTGAACTGTTGGATATCTTACCCAGGGTTCTCCCCATGAATTCCTTCCGATCCAGTATTCCACTCCAGTGTCATCATCCACTCCCCATCCAACTACCGAAAGTATGTGGTTGCTCTGAATTGTGCAATACAATGATAATTAACGTAATAATAGACCTCTCCAGAATTATACGTTTTTGCATTACATTGCCTGTCTGTAACTTTTCCCATGCTTTTGGACATGGGAAAGCCAAATATGTCAACCATTTTGGTCTAAGATGATGGGAAGCATTGCCGCATGAGCCCTGAAGTTTTATCATATTTTATGTCCGAAATTTGTCAAAATCGCCCCCTTTTTAGGTACATTTTTGACCATATCTTTTTACCTAATTAAGATAGAGCCACATAAATGGTACCAAATTGAAGCTGGTGAAGTGGGCTATATAATTAAAGTAATAGTAGACAAGTAACCATAAAAATGAAACTGAAACAACAAAGAGAATATACATGTGTTTTTAAGATGAATAAGCTGTCCTGCAAGTAGGCCAAAAGAGCATAATGCCACAGTCTACCAACAAGAGAATGAAGGCAAGTATCATATCTTTTTGAGACTTGCATAAAACTTTTAAAAATGCCAATCACCAGAGCTCTTTTTAGTTTTTAGCAGACTTGGGATACTTGTCAGTACAGTATCAAGTATCAAGTATCAAGTAATTACTGAACGCAGGTCCTCTATTTAGGTCCTCTATGCTCAGATATTCTTAATGCTCTATAGGGTTATTGCCCTCAACAAGCTTGGCGAGCACCGTATGACGGATGAGTGATGGTAAGGCTGGGAGTCTGCCACATACCCTATTAGTTCAGGGATGTGCAGTGTCTTTCAGTTGCCCCAGTATAGAAAACTGGATACAACCCACCTCCATTTAACGTCCCATGGGCTCGGACATCTCAGTTAGTGAAGTGACGAGAGTGGGAGTCGAACTATATATAATACAGATACTCTGACAAAATTTGGAACTGTGTTCATTGCATCTGAAAAAATTTAATATGCAGCTGGAGTATAAAGCAATAAATATGCACTCAAATAATATTACATAATGACTGATTAGTGCCCCCTGTACTTTGAAGCTCTTAGATAATACACTTCGGTAATATTTTATGCCAAGCTCAGTAAAATCACAAATCACTCACTTTTGCAGTTTCATTGAATTCCCGATAAATCCCTCCACTGTAGACCCAGAATTTAGCCGTAACCATTATACCACAACTGAAAATTCATAAATCAAAGTTAATTAGATTTTTTTGAAGATTGTACATGATTGCTATAATCCCAAAAGTATTCAAATGACTAACAATATAAAATGCAAGTTTACGTTATTGGTCCATTCTTGTAGATCTCAGCCATCATCTTGTCCCTTCCGCTGATGCTGCCAAATTCGGAAACCTTCCAACGGGTGTAATTTTTAACAGAGAAGCACTTGTCAAAATAAGCACACGAGCCGCACTGGTTAAACTCATTGCACTCTGAATATAAAAGAAACAGTTGACAATTCTAAAGTTCATTCATATCGGATCGGACAGGATCTGACCCTGAATCAGACCTTCTAGCTGCTACTAACATCAGTAGCATATAGTAAAAAACAATAATTTAAAATTATAATTCGCAATAAATACTACATAGTTTTAAAAACAAGTACGTGAGGTATAACCCACCTGGCGAACTCCGTTTCCAAAAAGCTCAAATTCGTCAGGTGGGCCATTCTCAAATTTCGGGACAACAGGTATAGGAAAATTGTCCTGTAACGGAGGGGACAATGTGGTAACGGAGGGGAATTTTTATGTAAAAAACCAACTGTAGGAACAGCAACAAAAGGAAAACTGATAAAAGATTGATGTAACTATTATTTTCAGAAGTACTTCATCTCGTATCAGTAGATTTTTTGGTCCAAATGTCGATTTCTTGCTCATGATCTGGTAATGGAGTGGACGGTAACGGAGGGGAACAATTTTTTGCTTTTCGCTCATTACTGCTTTTTATTTTGGAGATTAGACAAAATAATTGCAGAATATTAAAACCTGCCACCCTCAGCAACATATACATGAAATCGCTCTGCAAAATTATCATTGGTAAGCTTGGAAATGAAGGAAACGGAGGGGACATTTTAGTGGGACCAAAAACATTTTTTATGAACATTATGTCATAATTTATTGAATACATGTTTTATGAAGTTTGCAAGGCAGTGGTACTATGGCGCACATGCGTCTGATGATATTCAGTGAAAATAGCTCATAAAAAACAATAACAAACAGAGCTATGGCAAGTAACGGAGGGGACAAAAAAATTGACATAAATTAGTGACATGACTATTGTATCAATTTAATCAATGAAATTATACCCAAAAAAAATTGAGTATGAACTAAATATAAATTCAAGTCTATATTCCCATGAATCGTGCAAAGAAACTTTGAAAATAATGGTATATTAGGAGGAAAATGAACACTTGATTTTGTCATGTCAGGTCCAGTGACAGGGAAAAACCATTGATTTTGCACGGATTTCTGGACATAATGCATTAAAAAAAGTCTAATGAATGACTTTTTGCTCCAAATGCAGTGGTTCTAAGTAGAAATATGAATAACAGATGCAGAGTGACGCTTCAGATATTTATCGCATTCATATTAATGTCAGGGAGCTAGAGTGACGCAAATTGTCCCGAAATTTGAGAATGACCCAGGTAAGTTAAATTTAGAATTCAGTTAATTTCAGTCTTCAGGGGTTCCTGAGATTAGGTAGAATATAATGCGTACCAACAATAAATCAACTAAATGCTGAATTCGTTGAAAATACCTTGATCCTTAGCCTGGTAGTTGTTGCAAGTCTCATCAGGAATGCCAGTGTCATGAGCGTACTGGTAGACTGCCATCATACCACCACCTTTACGACAGGTCCCAGCATTGGCGCAATCGAGAACATTTTGGACAGACAAGAAAGTAGACGGCCATGCCGCTTTGCGTTTGATGTTGATCCTGTCGGCTAGAGCACTGGTCGTTCCCATTGCAAAGCATGAGCCACAATCTGAACAGGAATAAATAAAATAAATTTATTTCAATTAAATAATCAGGTAGTGAAAGTTTCATTTATTTTATCTCTAGGGAGGCAACATCTTGCCTGTGTTAGAACAGAAAATTTGAGAATTTTGCACACTCGAAATAAATGTTTACCGTTGCCATTACTGTGCAATGAAAGTGATTATTATCATGGTGGTTCTTTGCCCAGAAGTTAGGTAATCCCAAAAACTTACATCATTCGTGGCAATATTTTCACAAACCCTAATTGTAATAATGATATGGAAGACACGCCAAAAAGAATCAGGGTTTTGGTTGAGCTTTCATTTTTAGAGTGTATTGTCTGTTCCACCCTTAGTTAAGAATAGCAAAAGGTAACCCGTCATATAGGCCACTGCATTACCTTAAAAAGAACTTTTGACAAGTCATATTACATACATTGTGGAATGTGCTGATTCCTTGTGGCGCTGAGGTAATTGACGCCATCTTTGTTTCTCCAATCATAAGTTTTGGGGATTTCCCAGGACTTGAGATATTCATGGGGTCTCTTTGTCAGTCTGAAAAAAAATTAATGACATTAAAATTTAAGTAAATTTTCTTCACAAGTATGTTCTCTTGGTCCTGTACTCTTTTTAGTCTTCAAATATTCAACACAGAATTAAAAGCAACCAGCCCTGACAGTCCCGCCTTTCTTCAGCAGGCCATGACCTAGAAAGATATGGCCTTACTATTAATCTATTCATCAAAATTTAAAAATCAAATAGCTGACATTTTTGTAACACAATGATTTAAAGATACGGTTTTAAAAAATGATAGTTTTCCCTGTTTTTTCTTTAATATAAGTCCTATAATTTATCATAATATGTGCAGTAAGGCCACACATAATTGATTCTTAACTTTGCGGACCCGCCGACACAACAGATTTCCTGCCTATGGAAAAAAAAATTAAATTTTTTTTTTTTACATTATAAAAAAAAATTGTTCATCCTTTTTTAAAAATCCTACCCAACGACCCTAGAAAAAGTGCCTTCAGAAGCTAAAGATCGATTATGTGTGGCCTAAGTAATAGTCAGACAATTCCAAAATAGTTACAAAATGATATTACATATGCATTGAATAATATTATAAAGTGACTAAAATCATGTACATATCATATCACAGGCACATAAAAATAAATGGGATGAGACTATATTTACATAAGGCCAGCTTACTTTTAAGCCCGGTTACCTTTTTTCACTTTCGTTTGTTTGTTTGTTTGTTTGTTTGTGTTTTATGCCTCTGCAGCACCTTAGTGGGCTATATCGAGGCAGGCGACCGCCGTACGATGATGAGATGAGAAGACTGAGAGTCTGGCACATACCCTATTAATTCAGGGATGCCCAGGGTCTTTCAGTTGCCCCAGCATAGAATACTGGATACAACCCGCCTCCATTTAAAGTCCCATGGGCTCGGACTAAAGTGAGTTCCCGGGGTGAGATTTGAACCCACGCCCTCAAAGCCAGTTGACAAGCGCACTTATCAATTAGGCCACGGGGGAACTCCTTTTTCACTTTCGTAAATTTGATAAAGAACTGCATGTGCACATAGAACCATGTATATTTTTCACCATACAGACAATGTCAGACATAGCACTTGAATACTTTAATAATAATGGCAAATAAAATAATTGATTTTACAGGACATAAAAATTCAATTACTGAAGAATAACCATAGAATCTACATGTATAGTCATTATTTCACTTTATTTATGACAGGTTTTCAAAGTAACTGATTGTGAAATATTATCAAAAATAGCATTAATCTGCTTTAAAAAACTTTCAGCAAAAAAAAATCGTAGTGAGCAATGCTGTCATAAAAATTATTATAAATTTGATCCGAGAAGCATAATTAGTTAATGAGCTGTGGTTTCTGAGACTTGTTATGAAATCAACAATATTAATATGTTCTAAATCAAACATACTTTGCGCGAAAAAAAACCCCAAAACATGAAATCTCGTACTTACCGAACTTTTTTGACATCTTTGTCATATGACGGATCATAACAAGGCGCAATGATGGCCGCGAGAGAAGGTAACAGAAGAGTCCCAAGATACAACACCAACTTCATTTTGAATGTTAAAACAAGAGTAGTTCCCAGTCACATGACTATATGAATGGTCGACCTGCTTCAAAACAGTGTTTTATATCAGAAAATATTTTTTTTGCAAAAAATGAAGTACTATAGCAAACTTAACCTTGAGATTTCATTCCTTTTTCATTCATAAAACGTTTTCTAAAAACTGGCATATATGATTTTGATATCTTTAATCTTTCTTGTTCTTCTGCAGCGTAGCATTACAAAAACACAACTGCCAGATACCGGTCATATAATTTTTAATCACCTTTGACAAAAATTTTATTAAATTTTTGCCTTTTAATGGTTTTTTCAATTTTTTTTCTTTCTGAAAAATGTTTGTACACCTAAGCGCACAAAAACACCTCTTATACATATACTAGAAAATACATTAAGAATGCAAGAAGTAAAAAAGCTGTAAATGTGAGTGAAGCCGTGAGATTTTTGTTGTATAGGAGGAATTGTGCCAGTAGACTGACCAGAACAGGTATTCGTGAATGTGCGCCCCCCCCCCCCTTCAATGCAAGATGATGTAGATGTCATTGAGGGAAAATTGACATATATATATAGGCCTATTGCTATATTTTGAGGGCATATTTAACATGAGTATAATTTATGATCATTAGACAGTGTATTAAAGAAAACCAGACCTGATATCCTTAATAAATTGATCATAAGACAGTCTATGAAAAACAATAACGTGCAAGCACGTCAAGCCTCGCTTGTAGCATTTGTCACTGGGGGAGCCTGCAGTTTGTCAGTTTAAACATAATAAAAAAATTGACTTGACAACAATCCGAAAAAAAAACTCTGCCAACCACTGGCAAGGGACATAATAAATATATTTGTGGAGTGACCCCCATGAATCTGGACACCTCTGAGCGACTGAGACAGTGGCCCCCTGAGTTTGATGCTTCTGTTAAGAATTCTTAAATGGACGCCAATGCAGGCCTACAGAATAGGCTATAGATGCATAGGCATATTATAAAATCTGTGTACAGATGTGTCGTAATGTAATGTGTAGGCCCTACCTATCTTTTTGCCTGTGATTATATCTTGTTAAAGAGGTCTCACATGAAACCTCCCAAACACCTCTTAAAGAGATCTTGTTAAAGAGGTCTCGCATGAAATCTCTCTGGCACCTCTTAGGACATCTTGTTAAAGAGGTCTCACATGAAACCTCAAAAAACCTCTTGGGAACATCTTGTTAAAGAGGTCTCACATGAAACCTCCCCAACACCTCTTAAGGATATCTTGATTAAGAGGTCTCGCGTGAAATCTCTCTGACAACTCTTAGGGACATCTTGTTTAAGGGTCTCACATGAAACCTCTCTAACACCTTTGAGGAGATCTTGTTAAAGAGGTCTCACATGAAACCTCCCAAACGCCTCTTGAGGACATCTTGTTAAAGAGGTCTTACATGAAACCTCCCAAACACCTCTTGGGAACATCTTGTTAAAGAGGTCTCACATGAAACCTCCCAAACACCTCTTGAGGACATCTTGTTAAAGTGGTCTCAAATGAAACCTCCCCAACACCTCTTGAGGACATCTTGTTTAAGAGGTCTCACACGAAGCCTCTCCAACACCTCTTCAGGACATCTTGATTAAGAGGTCTCGCATGAAACCTCCCAAACACCTCTTGGGAACATCTTGTTAAAGAGGTCTCACATGAAACATCTCTAACACCTTTTGAGGACATCTTGTTTAAGAGATTTCACATGAAACCTCCCAAACACCTCTTGAGGACATCTTGATTAAGAGGTCTCACATGAAACCTTCCCAACACCTCTTGGGAACATCTTGTTAAAGAGGTCTCACATGAAACCACCCTAACACCTCTTGGGGACATCTTGTTAAAGAGGTCTCACATGAAACCTCCCAAACACCTCTTGAGGACATCTTGTTAGAGGTCTCACATGAAACCACCCCAACACCTCGAGGACATCTTGTTAAAGAGGTCTCACATGAAACCACCCTAACACCTCTTGAGGACATTTTGTTAAAGAGGTCTCACATGAAACCTCCAACACCTCTTGAGGACATCTTGTTAAAGAGGTCTCACATGAAACCTCCCCAACACCTCTTGGGAACATCTTGTTAAAGAGGTCTCACATGAAACCTCCCAAACACCTCTTGGGAACATCTTGTTAAAGAGGTCTCACATGAAGCCTCTCTGACACCTCTCAAGGGCATCTTGTTAAAGAGGTCTCACATGAAACCTCCCCAACACCTCGTGAGGACATCTTGTTAAAGAGGTCTCACTTGAAACCTCCCTAACACCTCTTGAGGAGATCTTGTTAAAGAGGTCTCACGTGAAACCTTTCCTACACATCTTGAGGACATCTTATTTAAGAGGTCTCACTTGAAACCTCCATAACACCTCTTGAGGAGATCTTGTTAAAGAGGTCTCACGTGAAACCTTTCCTACACATCTTGAGGACATCTTATTTAAGAGGTCTCACATGAAACCTCCCCAACACCTCTTGGGAACATCTTGTTAAAGAGGTCTCACATGAAACCTCCCCAACACCTCTTGGGAACATCTTGTTAAAGAGGTCTCACATGAAACATCTCTAACACCTTTTGAGGACATCTTGTTTAAGAGGTCTCACTTGAAACCTCCCTAACACCTCTTGAGGAGATCTTGTTAAAGAGGTCTCACATGAAACCTCCCAAACACCTCTTGAGGACATCTTGTTAAAGAGGTCTCACTTGAAACCTCCATAACACCTCTTGAGGAGATCTTGTTAAAGAGGTCTCACGTGAAACCTTTCCTACACATCTTGAGGACATCTTATTTAAGAGGTCTCACATGAAACCTCCCCAACACCTCTTTGGAACATCTTGTTAAAGAGGTCTCACATGAAACATCTCTAACACCTTTTGAGGACATCTTGTTTAAGAGGTCTCACATGAAACCTCCCCAACACCTCTTGGGAACATCTTGTTAAAGAGGTCTCACATGAAACATCTCTAACACCTTTTGAGGACATCTTGTTAAAGAGGTCTCACATGAAACCTCCCCAACACCTCTTGGGAACATCTTGTTAAAGAGGTCTCACATGAAACATCTCTAACACCTTTTGAGGACATCTTGTTAGAGGTCTCACATGAAACCACCCCAACACCTCGAGGACATCTTGTTAAAGAGGTCTCACATGAAACCACCCTAACACCTCTTGAGGACATTTTGTTAAAGAGGTCTCACATGAAACCTCCCCAACACCTCTTGGGAACATCTTGTTAAAGAGGTCTCACATGAAACCACCCTAACACCTCTTGGGGACATCTTGTTAAAGAGGTCTCACATGAAACCTCCCAAACACCTCTTGAGGACATCTTGTTAGAGGTCTCACATGAAACCACCCCAACACCTCGAGGACATCTTGTTAAAGAGGTCTCACATGAAACCACCCTAACACCTCTTGAGGACATTTTGTTAAAGAGGTCTCACATGAAACCTCCCCAACACCTCTTGAGGACATCTTGTTAAAGAGGTCTCACATGAAACCTCCCCAACACCTCTTGGGAACATCTTGTTAAAGAGGTCTCACATGAAACCACCCTAACACCTCTTGGGGACATCTTGTTAAAGAGGTCTCACATGAAACATCTCTAACACCTCTTGAGGACATCTTGATTAAGAGGTCTCACATGAAACCTTTCCGGCACATCTCAAGGAGATCTTGTTAAAGAGGTCTCACGTGAAACCTTTCCTACACATCTTGAGGACATCTTATTTAAGAGGTCTCACATGAAACCTCCCAAACACCTCTTGGGAACATCTTGTTAAAGAGGTCTCACATGAAACATCTCTAACACCTTTTGAGGACATCTTGTTTAAGAGGTCTCACATGAAACCTCCCCAACACCTCTTGGGAACATCTTGTTTAGGAGATCTCACATGAAGCCTCTCCAACACCTCTTAAGGACATCTTGTTTTTAAATGGTTTCACGTGAAACCTTTCCTACACATCTTGAGGACATCTTGCTTAAGAGGTCTCACATGAAACCTCTCTGAACACATCTTAAGGAGATCTTGTTTAAGAGGCCTCACATGAAAACTCTCCGACACCTCTTAAGGTGGCTCGCTACTCATGTAAAAACGTCATTTACGCACATTTCCGCGCAGCCAGGCAGGCCCTATCTATCGTAACGTCACCATTGTGCTGAGACTGCTTCATCATCTTTTTTTAATTTTGAGAATTTCATGCGTCGGCCGCTTCGTTTTACATTTGCGCCACTTCTACTGGGGTTAGAGACTTCTCGTTTTGAGCATTAGATGCGCTATGAAAAATACTATAATCTGACGGACTTTCAGCTCTCCTAGTAGAATATTTCTGCATGCGATTTTAGACAAGCATGTCGAAATTCTCAAAAATGACTCTGTAACATAAATAAATTTCTAGATCAATTTCCAGGCCCGTTGGGACGTATGTCTGTATCATTATATTGTTCCTCACTTTATTTGGAAGCAAATGACAAAGAAATAAAAAATCCTATCTCGTCAATTTTTTTTAGTGCTATGGTTCATTAAAAAATCATAATTTTCAAAATCGAAACTTTTGTTCCGAACCACAAGAAAAGTTCTTTAAACTAAATATATTTCTCTGGAATTTTAATCAGCTTTTCCATACACCTGTCTTCTTTAATTCCATGCTTCATTGAATAACATAGGATGAATGGCCACTGAATGGCATGGAAAACTTCACAGTAAAAAGATAAAGAAAAAAATTGAGTTTTTCAGGTTTGCGTGGACTGACTTTCTTTTGCATAACCTCAAATATTTTGAAAGAAATGCTGGTAGCGACCACTTTCGTTTATATATCCTTGCTATATAAACTTTATTGTGGATCATTTTAAACTATTTTTAAGAAATCCTATCTTTGAAAGTTCACGAGTATCGAGCCACCTTAAGACATCTTGTTTAAGACATCTCACATGAAACCTGTCTGACACCTCTAATGTAAGAGGTCTCACATGAACATGTATGGAGGATATTTTGTGGAAGACGTCTCACATGAAAACCCTCTGACAGGTCTGAAGGATCCAACAGGAGATCTTAGAAGCTGAGAAAAACCAAAGATCGACTTGGAATATTATCGAGAATACAACAATGAGATTCGGGCCAAGATCAACATTATGCACACTCTATCATGCAACTGAAGACTAAAGCCACATGCAATCATATAGGATCCTGGTTGCCTTGAAAGCTGCATGCTAGAAATGGCTATTTACTTTCTCAATCAACTCCTCCTTTTTGATTGAAGTCCCAGGTCATACATTCGGCAGTTGAATTTCTCAATTTGATCTCAGTACCAGGCACCACAATATTCCATCAAACCACAAATTCACAAAAATAACGCCTCATATTTTGATGAAAGTCACATACCAAAATAACTTTGGCAATTTAAATTGTTTCAATCTTACTTCAATTAACCCATATCGTGAAGGAGTCAACAAATATTTTTGAAAGTTAATTCTAAGGTATCTCCGAAGCACCAGAAAACAACAGAGAATTAAAATCATAACGCTTTGCAATCAAAAAAAAAATTCCCAAAAATATTCAACTCCTCATTTTGATGAAAGTCACATACCATATATGTATAAGGCAATTTAATACTTTTAGCTCAAAAGCACTATATCATCAACATCTGACACTGACCGAGCAAAACACTATATTAAGAAAATCAGACACAAAAAGCTAAATGTGCTTTGATATCATATCTCTTGAAACTGTGAAAACAGCAATTAAGAAACTGAAACATGAAAAGTCAGATGGTGATTGTGGATATATGTCAAGTCATTTGATATACGCCAGTGACAGTTATCATATCGATGTTTCTAAAATGTTGAATGCCATGTTTATACATGGACATCAGCCGGAGCTATTAACTTTAGCCACAATAATATCAATCCCCAAGGATTACAATCAAGACTTGTGCAGTGATGACAACTATCGTGGCATAGCCCTTTCGAGTTCCCTTGGAAAACTTTTTGATCATGTGTTTATCATGAGAAACAATGACAAGCTGAATACTTCACAGCTTCAGTTTGCTTTTAAGCCAAAACTTGGAACAACAATGTGCACTTTGGTTATGAAGGAGGTGCTAAGATATTATAACAATTACAAGTCCACTGTTTATTCCTGCTTTCTCGATGCGTCGAAAGCTTTCGACCATGTCAGACATGACAAACTCTTTATGTTATTGAAGGATCGAAAACTGCCAGCATTGGATCTTAGAATTTTATTGAATCAATATGAAAATCAATCTATAAGAACTGCTTGGAAGGATGCCCACTCAGATTATTTTCATGCGTCTAATGGGAGTAGACAGGGTAGCGTTGTGTCGCCCATTTTATTCAATCTCTATCTAGATGAGTTACTGCAAACTTTGGAGAAGGATGGCACTGGCTGTTGGATAGGCCACCAGTACTATGGTGTCATAGCATATGCGGATGATGTTACTCTGCTCTGCCCCACAGCTGCCGGATTACAGAAAATGCTTATAAAATGTGAACAATTTAGCAAGGAGTATCAAATGCAGTTTAATCCAAGAAAAACTGTCTGTGTGAAATTTGGTAGAAACCATTCGGAGGATGCCCCTTCAGTCAGTCTCAATGATAGCACACTACCATGGAAAACAGAAGCCAAGCACCTGGGGAATTTCCTGTCTTCAGATCTTGGTGAAAGCCTGGAAACCAGGAAAAAGATCTCTGACTTCATTGCTCGTGTTAATTCCCTGATTGGTACCCTCGGAAATGTGGAGCCAAGCTCTCTAATTAAAGTTTTTCAGTCACAATGCTGTAGTTTCTACGGCTCGGAAGCATGGAACTTCAATGACTCAGCTGTGAATAAATTTCACACTACCTACAACAGGAGCATCAGAAGAGTGCTCAAGTTACCTTATCGGACTCACACAAGGTTCTTGTCTGAAATATCTGGAATTCCTTTGTCTACTGATTGCATAAGCTACAGATCCCTAGGACTTTATAATCGGATGATTCAGAGTGACAATTCAAAGGTTGGTTTCCTGGCCAGGTATTCACGAGATTTAAATTGGGCTGTCATTGGGGTAATTTATCTCTCCTGAGCAGACTCTAAAACTTGCCCCTGACAAGACTTTTACCACCAAGGAATAAGTTGGTACACAAAGCGTGTAATTTGATGGAGCTGACTGCAGTTGAAGCTATAAAAGACATTATACATGGAAATGTTCATAGCTTCAGCATGTACGAGAGAAGTGACCTTCTATATGAACTTTGTGTCAATTAATTATCAATTTAATATATATAATCAGTATAATATGATTAATCTAAATTTCCTTTACATTGTATATACCTTGTTGAAGTGTATAATAAACATGTATATATATATAGTCATTTTATTCAGAAATACTGCAAAATAAGTTATCAGAACTTTAATCATCCAAAATATAAAAAGACTATTAAATGATAATAGTACAAATAGTGTAAATAGCTGTAGAATTAAGCATTGCAAAAAATATACACTTTTAAAAACATTTTCACTTCACCAAAATTATCATAAAACGTGTTAATGATCAAAGCATAAATAAAAGTGCCACTAAGTTGAGTTGAAAAAAAAAATCACTACTATTAATGCATGTAAATATATATATCAGTTATTCACATTTTGAGGTAAGAAATATATGCACAATATCAACTTACAATATCTAATTATCACAGTTAGATTGTATTATGAATTTCCTTTGGTACCACAGCATATTTGATTTTACAGCTGTCTTGAGTGAACTGCACACAAACTGAACAATTCTAAGCAAATCGAATTATGAAAAGTAGCAGATAACGTCGTTAATCTTTTGACTGACTATTGAATATTTGGTATGAAAGTTTTCAGACACTAAATCAACAAAAACAAATTAACAGTAGCAGAAAGCTTTATCCTGAAAATTAGTAAGGTGCAAATATCATCATCTTAAACTTATTAAAGTGCACAACCACCACTTGCTTGGGTACAATAATAATCATTGCTTTGAAAATATTCATCATAACTAAAGTTAACTGAATGGTGTAAACACAGTTTTAAAAAAGTATCTAAAAATATAAACACAAATCAAATTTCTAAAACCAATTAAGACTCTTACTCAGCTAAATTTTATCTTCAAATGTCAACAAAAATATAAACAAAATAGCCTACAAAATAGGCTTATCAGATTTGTACCTGTTTTAAAATCATGATTGAAATTAACTTAATTTAGAGACATTTCACTTCTCAGATCATGTTAAAATCACAGATATGAATAGAATCTCTCTTTTCTCTGACATTTCCAAGATACTCAGAGCTGCCCAAACAAGTCCCCACTATTTTCCAAATAATTTCTCAACTTTCTTTTACAGATATAATATGAAAAGAAGCTGAAGTTTTGACATGATTTTCATTATGACATTATTATATTTAAAATGTTCATGTCATTAATAATTCTGATCACAAAATAAGGGCTAAGTACTCATTACAATAACACAGATGTCAAAATTCCTGAACTTCAGATGTTTGTTGCCAAAATATGATTTCTTTTCTCTTTAAATGCCCAGATTTTTTTGCAGCATAAAAATTTATCACAACAAGTTCCCCTTTTTCCTGTTTTTGTCTTGTGGATACTCCAATTTTCTCTCATCTTTAATAATTAGGAGGCACAATAGGATCGGCGTAAGCGCAACCCGATTCAATTCCAAGGTTGTAGTGGTTTCCTCCATCTTTGTAGATGCTGGTGACAATTCGGAAAAAGCCATGCTCTCCCTGAAATATAAATTTAAAAAAAATATATATTAAAATTTCAATTTAATTCAAATTAAAAGTAATTATCCTTGGATGGTACAAATCAATATCTATGCTATCATAGTTTACTACAATCACATAATTTTTTTGCTTGGCAAAAATTAAATTTCTGTATTTTGATATCATAATTTGTGACTTTCTTTTTAATATAGACCAATTTCATGGAAAGTTCCCTCAGTTAACACCAGGGGAAAAGTTTTCAATGTTTAGGCCATTCAGTGAAACAGGTCAGTTATCCCTATTCATGACTTAAGGACATAAAAAATCCCCACATTTTTTTGTTTGTGTCCATCAAATTGAGATCTGGGTTGATTATGCCCCAATTCCAAATCCTTTTTACTTGATTTGTTCTCTCATTAAACAGCAGCTCCATGCCACATCGCTACTTTACACGATTCCTAATTCTAAACCTCCCTACTCACCCAAGGTTCTCCCCAGGAGTTTCTTCCGATCCAGTATTCCACTCCGGTGTCATGATCCACGCCCCATCCAACTACAGAGATTATGTGATTGATCTGTAATAATATAACATTAAATATTTTAAAAGATTATCACAAAGTAGCTAGATTGCAAAAACAAGATTATTATACAGCTGGCCCGATGCAGTGTCAAATGATAAAGTAAGGAAAATTAAACATGTTTTTGTAATTTCTGATAATTACAGATGGGACAGCATCATAATTTGTCAGGGTATTATCTATGAAACTGATTATCCATAATATCAAAACATAATCATTAAAGAAATTGTCGCGTTTGCATGAAAATATATTTATTGAAAATTATTGAATTCATCATAATTGTGAAGAAACTACCTGCACCACCAAATCACAAGCAAATTTTCATATAAACACCTTAACAAAATGGTAAGACACAAAAGAAGACAAGCGAAGAAGAGCTGACAAAATACATCACAAATCAATTTGTAAGATGCAAAGCAAAGTTAGATGCTAAAGCAAGTTAAAGTAAGGCAGTTAGAAATTAAGAATATTTAATCTAAACACCACCCAACATACAATCCAGAGTTACATCACAGTTACATGTATATCACTACATTGCAGAAGTGCAGATAGTAAAGCTGCAGAAAAAGCATTAGAAATGATCAAATTCATGCATTTACAGATCCAAGCCGAAGGATGTCAGATTCATTATTGCTGAATTCAGAATGCAAGCCGAAAGTACTTATTCCAAAAAAGTCGAAGTGTTACAACAAAGTCCTACAATCTCCAAAAGAGTAATATAATTTCAACTTACTCCAAAAGAGTCATAGTACTCTTGATAAATCCCTCCATTGTAGGCCACAAATTTATCAGTCACCATTATGCCACAACTGCAATTTAAGAATTCAACTTTATTAGATATATTGCAACTGATTTTGATATATCGGTGCAGTCCTTAAGACTGAGAATTTGGCATAAGTTGCAAAAAAATGTTTTCTCTCCTTTGGCTTGTATCTGCAAAGTACATGACTCGAGGGCTGTTTCAATTTAAATTTGGACCAACAATGATTGATGTATGTTTTTTGAAGTGCAGAGTATCTAAATCTATTGAGCGGCAGTAACTAGTTTTAGTAACTTCTCTGCATCACACACAATTAATGCTGACAGTGTGAGGTGTTTTCATGGGGACTATTCATTTTTAAATTGAAACAGCCTCTCTAAATTGTTGAATTTAAAACCAAGGACCACCGCACATCCTCATGCAAGACTACCAACATGTTGCACTTACAAAGTTTATATAATGATGTTCGGAGTAAATTCCAGTTGAATATTTTTCAAATTTATCAGTGACATAAATTCCACAGCTGAAAAAAATATTGCAAATGACACATACTTCAAACAACAGTACACACCAATTCCTACCAACAAACTTTTGAATTGTATTTAATGATTTCTCAGTATCTAAACACTAAAAAACAAAATACTTTCTAATTAATTTTCCATGGCGGCAGGTCGCTGAACTCCAAACTTATCTGAAGTTGTCCAATAAGTTTACAATTAGAAATTCTTGTTTTAGGATATCAGAATGACCACAAATTGAGGATCATGTAGAACATAATTAACCCCTAATAAAGAACAAACTGAATCTTGTTTTGTTTATATTTTTTACCTAGTGGAGTCAGATGCAACATATCTGAAAATCACTGCAGCCATGTGTAAATCATACAATCTTCAATTTATTTCACAAATACCAAATAATTTTTCATCTTTCATATCTTTCATTGCAATTACAAAATAATTTTAAATATTCTACATACGCTATTGGTCCATTCTTGTAGATCTCAGCCATCATCTTGTCCCGTCCGCTGATGCTGCCAAATTCGGAAACCTGCCAACGAGTGTAGTTGGCGATGGGGTAGCACTTGCCGCCAGAAGAGCAGGTGCCGCACTGGTCAAATACGTTGCATTCTGGAAGGAAATAGTTGAGGAATGTGTCCAGCAAGTTTACAAAGGATACCAAACCCGACATAACTTCCAGAAGTACGAGATACAGATACTGGAATCCAGTGGTCGAAATAGGCCATGTTCTTTGCGGTGGTCTCTCAGTTGAAAGACCCGAAGGGTTCAAGCTCTTGTTGTGGCCTGATATGCGGGCCACGGCCGACCACCAGAGGCGCGCCATGAAGCCGAAGACTTTAAGATGTTCTAAAAATGAATTCTGAACATCTTAAGGCCATGTTTTATCTCAGAAAACTAGTTTTGAAAACTCTTTTTAATGATGCATATAAATCACAAGAGGTTCTTGTATGCTGATAAGGCTTTATGCTTATTCCTCTGAACACATTCAGTATTTGGGGGGGTATTTTCAGGACCCCCTCTGCGCCCTTCTGAAAAATGCATTTGAGGGGGTCCCAAGAGCATTTGGGGGGTCAAAACCCCTTGACCCCCCCCCCCTTACTTCGACCGCTGCTGGAATCCCTAAGCCAGGTTAGTGGTAGATAGATAGATAGATATGGTAGCTGCAGCCCTCTAAGCCTAGTTCTGGATGCTTATGAGGATTGATTGATGAGATGGGAGAGAGACAGTCTGAGTCTCAACAAGTCTAATATATATATATGTATTTACCCCACGTGAGGGATCTTTTAATTGTCCAGCATAGGCACTATATGGTCCCTACTCGTGTTCAATTGAATCAGTGCAAAAATACAGGATGCTTCTTATAAAATATTAAAGCCCTATCACCCAACCACTCTCACCATATGGGCTAACAAATTTATTCAATTATCGACTCAAGCCTCTTCTCATCACCTTGATCAGATGATAAAGATATATGCTTCACTATCTGATGTTAAACGCAATAAATATTCCGACATCACTGTCATGTGATGGGCAATTAGATAATGGACTTCATCATTCACAAGACGATGATACTCCCATCTATGGACAAATCACATGATCAAAGCGGATGAGTCAATGTCATCATGTATCAGATGATCAGCTGCTATAAAGCAAACTTCGTTTTTGTGTATTGTTCAATATGTGCAAGCTAAGTAAAGGTTTATTGATCAACGTGTAGTAATTAGACCAAATTTCTCATATTTCAACTACAATATTTTCTTGCCAGTCCTAAATTTGATTTTGTGGGCTAGTAAACAGAGCTCAGACTTGCTCCCTTTTTTACGATCGATTAATTGATTTTTTACATACAAAATAATCCACATTGTATTCCTTTTATAAAATGAGGATTCCCATACCAAATTAATGGGAAATTGCCAAAAAATTCTGATAGGGCAGAATCGATTTTTTGCTGCCTCAGTCGATCATTGGAAATTTCACCAAAGTACTATAGTCAAAAATTTTAATTAATCGACAGAGCACTACTAGTAAAAGATCCAATATGCAACACTTTGTGGCCTGCTACAATGCTAATTTTGAGTCTCTGAGAGCGGCAAGAAGCTGCCCTTAGAGACAGTGCTGAACTGAACCTACAACTATCATTCAGATGTTTTTCATGGAGAGGTAGATAGATAGATATTGATACAAGTGGCCACCAATTTAACATCTCATTTAAACGACATCCAGCTGGAATTTTGCTCACGAAGGTCCAATGAAAGTTTTGAGTTCCCTGTCTGGGGTTTGAACCCATGCAGGCAAAGACCTTCAGCAAAGCAGTTGGGCCGCAGTCTTGAACCATAACCACCCAGCTGCATAATAAACAACACCGGAACAATAATGCAATAAGAGAACTTGAGTATTACCTTGGTCCTTAGCCTGGTAGTTGTTGCACGTCTCATCAGGAATGCCAGTGTCATGGGCATACTGGTAGACCCCCAACATCCCGCCGCCTTCGCAGGTCCCAGAGTTGGCGCAATCGAGAACATTTTGGACAGACAGGTAAATAGACGGCCAGGCCCCCTTGCGCTTGATGTTAATCCTGTCGGCTAGAGCACTGGTCGTTCCCATGGCCCAGCACGAACCACAATCTGTCAATATATCATATAAAATATCAATAATAAGAAATTATTGAAACAACTATCAAATTAATATTTTAAGAGAACTTCAATACCAGGTGATGTGTTTTCAAGCAATACATACATTGTGGAATGTGCTGATTTCTGGTGGTGCTGAGGTAATTGACGCCATCTTTGTTTCTCCAGTCGAAAGTTTTGGGGATTTCCCAGGCCTTGAGATATTCATGGGGTCTCTTTGTCAGTCTGGAAAAAATGGTAAAATTAAATTAGAAAGAATTGACTCTCAATAGCAAAAATCGGCAGAAAAGTTGTTTTTTTTTTTTGTTTAAAAAAATCAATAATTTTTTGCCTGGTTTCAGTATGATAAATAAAATCTTTTTCGGTGGTTGTCAAAAAAATATAGTTCCTGGTTGGGTGAGTTTGATGAGTTTACTGTGCACATCACTATGTGTAATGTTTAGCCAACAGGAAACTGAAACACACACAAAAAGACAGGAAGTAGGCCGTTGTGCGACAGTATCTGGACTGCGTCCAGATAATCATGGTCTTAGGGATGCTTTTATTGCTATCATTGCTACTTACAAAAGCAAAACAAGAAATAATATAGACAGCAGTGAAGGTCAATTACACAACAAAATTTACAACCATGAATAATGAATGCAGATGAATTATTGAATGACACATTGATTGAGTAGCCCCGCTCTGTGGCTCCTCCTCTGACAGATTTAATTAAGCCTACCTGGTACACCTTTATCTTACCTAACTTCCTTAACATTTTTGTCGTATGTCGCATCATAACAAGAGTCGGAAACTGCCGCAACAAACGCAGTAAGAGACACAATCCACACCACCAGCTTCTCCATTTTGTATGTTTGGTCACGAGTTACCAGTCACATGATCATGAGAGGCCACTCTGCTGAACTAAAATGCGGATTACAAAAACGGGGGGAAATATCGTCTGCTAAAAGACAAGTTCGTCTGCAGGAAATGTGGTGGGTTGGGTGCAGTATTCATCATGACAACATGCTCCTATCATAAAGCCATTTATAAGCACTTGGCTTAGCCTTAGAAACCGGCCATTCAGCTCAACTGACAAGACATGACGACGATCACTGTGATCATGAAGTGACTATGGTACAAACATTTTTTTTTGTGCAAATGAAATCTCATTACGAATGAAAAACCTTTTTTTATTGCAATTTTAATTTAACATTGGTAGCTAGCGGTACTACAGGTTTTTATTTTCATGCTGAACAAATTCTTTTCACCTGGGAGGGGGGACCTCGAAAATTCTGATGTGGGGACTCTGGACGGGGAGGGGTCTATTGGGTTATCAACTGACGACTTCTCGTGTTGCAGAACACAATAACTGACTAGACGTTGCCCCACGGCCGCGCTGATATAATTAGCATGTAAATTGTAAAAATGTAAAAAAATTTAAACGGAGGGGATGCATGCATGATCAGTGGTGAAATTGAAGAAATTCCGAAATCTCCTGCGAAAGATTTCCATTTCCATGAAATATTTTTCTATGGATCATTCGAGCAGATCTTGCTCTCCCCCCCCGCCCCGCTGATGATCTTTGGTGGGGGGGGGGGGGCTGTGGATTTGTGAAAAAAAAAAGGTTTGTTTTCCACTTGGCACTAAAAAAAAGTTTGTATCCACCAATTCCAAGAAATTATTCATTTCACAGAAATGGCAGCAGTGATTATTTATTTCAAGTGGGCGAAGTGGCCGAGTATTCATTCCAAAATCAAGCGACACCATATGTTAAGAAATATCAATAGCAGAATTATTTATTTCAAGACTGCCCTTCTTTTGTTTTTCCACCTCTTTTGAGCAAAAAACTATTTATTTAAAAAACCCCAGATCCCCCCCCCCCCTGATAGCTATTGAATGGTCGGCTTGGGTCGCGCAGGTTGCCCCCTAAACTGAAATACCTTTGAGCGAAAGGGCTCTTATCCTTGTTCACCCGCAAGATCAATAGATGATGGAATCTAAATATAATTCATTTTAAGGTGTGAAGAAGCTTCAAGAAGGTATGAATGATTTTTTTAAAGGAATATGTGTTGTCCGCAAATTCGGCCCGATTAGGAATCCGGAAAGTCGTTCCGCGGAGAAATGTCGTCTGCTCAAAAAATTTTCAGTGGAGCATGTAGCCCGATCACTGGCGAACTTTGTGTATTACGCCAGACATTGGGCGCTTCAGCACTCAATCTGATATACTGCATAACTCAATCCGATCGACGCTGATTGGTCCGCTCCGTCATGTGACCATAACGTCGTTCCAAATGCAACGGCCCATCGTTTTTGACTGTCGGACATTGATGTCGTTTATTTCCAGTATCATGATGCTTCATTCGATGGCTTTTGCCCAGAAATACACAGCAAATGATGGTTATCGGGCGAAATCTTGCTGCAAGTTGAGCATAAAGTGACCCCAAGCTTCGCGCCGAAAGTATGCATAATTTCTAGGTCAACTTGATCACGTGACACAGATTGGACGATGTGCATTATTTTGACAAAACCGTGCTGGAAAATGGATAAAATTGACAGAACATCCTGTGTACACCCGGCAGAATTGTCAATTGGACTCTTTTCTTGCATGTCTGGACGTTTCAGGATGATCGGTTACTCGGGGAAAAAGGTGCACCACATTTTCCGGAGCGTTGTCAGTAAATCCTTATACATTCATGTTTAATTTCATGGCGGCGTCATGCAGTCGAGCTGTAACGGCCGCCCCTGAAGGTCGAATTTAAAGCGGATCCTTTGCACCTTTTTTTTGGAGGTCAGTAAATATGTTTTCTTGATTGTGTACAAATTTTGTGGCGATCGGTTGGTAAACAAAAAAGGTGCACGGGTTTTTGTGGACGAAAGTCGGCTCGTTTTTGATTGGCGTCGCTTGTCCGCATCTGATTCTGGACAAAATATTGAATGTCATGCATGGAAAATTAGCTGTATTCGTCAATCAATCACATTTGAACAAGTTTTGATTGGTCTGTCCAGATGGATATCATTTAAAACTTTCCGGAACGATCGTTAACAACTCGGCGTCTGGAGCTGTCAAGAGCGCCAAAATGTCAACAAATACCACGTGACCAAGACGCGCAATGAAGCCCAATGTTCGGCCTAAAACATCAGGTAGGCCGAGCGTTTGGGCTATGGAGCATGAAATTTGGGAGCAGTTGGCAGAAGGAAGCGAAGCCTGTGAAAATGGGGTGAACTATGGACGTGGCAGGTTAGTAAATCAGTCAGTTATACAAACAACTATGTTGCAAAAGCAGAGAAGAACAGTCCTGTGTCTGTTAGAATGATAAAAAATCCAAGATTGTGGCCTGAAAATGGAGTTTTTTTGGATGGACTTTGGAATTTCCATGCATGTCAATGTTGCCAATTGTAAGCCAGGCCCATTGCAGACTGTTGTGACAGCTTGACTTGCATTTGTGCATTGTTTACTGTTAGCTATGCAATTGAAACTTGGAAGTTCAAGGTTCAGAAGATTTTGACATCAAAACAGTACAAAGTTATCTGGTTATTTGTGCAATGCTGCCAATGACAATGCATCATTTGCATGTTCATTGTTGTCTGTTGACAGTGTTGTTGAGATAATTAATATTTAGTGAAAATCATTGAAATCAGCTGGCCATCATATTTTATTGAAGATTTTTAAGATGAATTGTAACAACATTGTTAAAGTTACCAAGTTACCATGGTTACGATCATTTAACAATAATACTTTAATAGGTACCGGTACATGTCATGATGATGATTTCATTTTCACTGACACTTTAATTTACAATCAGGCCTCAGGGTCACTTCGCGTGCTGGCCTGTCAATCCATGGGTCCAGGGTTTGAAATTCGAATCCAGCACTTGTGTCACTTTGGCGCATGTTTGACGATAGTTTCAAATCGTTCAATCATCCTTTACGTCATTGCCGTGTCCTCCTCCAGTTAATTAGCCTACCAAGTGCAAAACCAGAAAACAGGATATAAAGCCCTAGTCCGACTGAGCCTGACCAACAAGAAGTCAGTTCGCACGGACTAATAAAGCCCCAATCATCCATCCTTCTTTGGCCTGTGGACTTCTGTTTATAACTACCGGTATTTTTTTCACTGGATCCCAGCAGTAGATTTTGTAACACAGAATTGTCTCTTTCTCACAGAACTGCAAAAATTGGTCCAAAATCTCACAGATCTGTGAGACTCTTGCACTTCTCCCAGCTAATCTGCAAACTGTGAGTGTCTCACAGATCTGTGAGCAAGTTTTTCTCCCACAATCCTTTGCAAACCGCCATATTGGCGCCAATTTCAAAATAAAAATGGATGCCTGCATTGGATTAACATGGGGATTTGAATTTTGTCAGATATCTCAGGAATAGACCATTGGAATTTAATTTAGGACACTGGAATTATGGAAGTAACATTACTGAATAATTTGACACTGAACTTGTCATCACCAGTGCATTGGTTTTATCTCCAGACCTTTTGATTCAGTGGGAATCATAGAGGTGAGAGTATTTTGTCATCTTTAAACCTTGATAAAACGTTTTTTGGTGGCATTTCATCCAAGACAGTTGAAGAGAAAGTAACTGGCAAAGCTTTTCATCATTCCCGACTGCTGTTACAACAAATTTACTGGATATATTTCCTGTTTGGATCCAAAATTCATGCAATTATCACTTCTTCATCCCCATCTGGTCAAAATGATCACAGATCTGTGAGAAAATGAACATTTTACACAGATCTGTGAGAAAGTGTAATTCTGTGTAACTAAATCTACTGCCCAGTGCTGAATAAATAATGCATCAATTTGATGAGCCAAACTTGGCTAAGACAAAAGCTCTATATTGCAGCAAAGCAATCAGGAAGTTTTAAAACATGTTCTGAGGACTTTGTCGGAGTCCGATGTACTCTCCCTTATTAGAGAACTCTCATCCCTGCGCTTTCTTAATTAGCCCATGACCCTATCAAGGGTCCTAGCCTGACCAGGACTCTAGCAGTGCTCAGTATCATCTTTGATAAGCTGCTAAACAATGCTAAAAGATAACTGTTGCTGTTATAGGCCCAAAGGGGTAAAATGGAGGTCATTGATTTATTTATTGATCACAGTTGATCGCGTCAGTAATTATGCATCACCATTTGAAAGGAGTCTATTTCACATTTATTCTTTTCAATCTTTTGTATTGATCATACATGACATGCACATGTATGTTCTGCTTGACTGATTTCATGATCAAGGTGAATTTTGTTAACATAGCTCTGGGCCTCTGACAGCTGTCTGGAAGTACATGATGTCTTCAATTACTATTTCTTTCATTCTTTATTAGCCTTACTTTTCTTCTGCTATTTGTACAGTATTGTTTAGCACTGTACAATGGTTTAGCATACAAGATAATTGAGGTATTGTTCCCCTAATTGCTTTTGTACAAATTATTCTTATAGGCCTATTCTTTGAATTGTGATAGTTGCAACGCACTTGGTAGTTGAGTTTCTTTTCTACATATATTAAACTGTGTGCACTCAATCAATGATATTTGCTCCCTATGCATTTCATCTAAGTATGTTAAGGATTGCTCAATTGACAGGGCATCTAGTGCTCTTTTGATTTTGTTATTGCTGGTCTGGAGGTTGAAATACCATTGGGATGATTGGGTAAAACAAATGTAAAAGTCTTTTTAAAAAGAGTCAAGACAATGTGCTGCGTAAATTCAGAAGAAAATTATGAATATTGTCGAAAAAAGTGGGTTTGCAGTTTAATTTTACGATTCATCAAATTTTTTAAAATTCCCTAAATTAAGAATTTTGCGAGATAAGTTCTTCACATTTATGTTTTAAACATTTTTACCTTTATTTACATTTTATAAATATCTTATTTCAATTTATTGGCCAATTATTTTCTCATGTCTTATCATCAGCTTAGTGTTAACTTGTAGTTAAATTTTATTGGCGTAATGAGTCACTAATGACATTATAAATATTATTGTCAATTTGTCACCTGGTTACTAGTCTATGCAAACATACAATGTCATAATCATTACATAGCGAAGTAACTTGGTTTTGCCGGAACGACAGTTTGTTCACAAATAGCTATAAACGAGCATCACCTGTTATTTGTCA
Organism: Platynereis dumerilii; assembly: GCA_026936325.1. Lineage (NCBI taxonomy): Eukaryota > Metazoa > Annelida > Polychaeta > Phyllodocida > Nereididae > Platynereis > Platynereis dumerilii. Next base: position 17,570,496 of record JAPTHN010000003.1, read on the forward strand.
ATATTTGGTTGCCGAGTGGCAACATATGACAAGCAAATATGCTCAACTTCAGCTGTGTTTGATATGTTTGTGAATCTGAGCAATGTAAAAAGAAAAACTGTACAGATACATGGTCAATAATTGTATTGCATGCATAATTGTGATTCGTAAAAGTCCATCATTGATTCATTTGGACTTTTTGCTTGGCATAGTCAAGTTCTTTATCTGCTTACCAGTCAGGGAAATTATCACCAGCTGATGACAATCAATGTCCTCAGCCCCACATGACAATCACCCTAGCACTGTCATCACCCTCCCATGACACTCTCACAGTGTCATGGCCTAGCCATGACTTTGGCAGTGCTCAAAATCATCTTTGACTGGCTATTTAAAAAGAACTACTGCAACTATCACTTCCAAACTTGGTATAAAGTTGTATCACAGTGTCAACTAACTCTATGAATTTTGGCAGACCTATCCATTACATAATGAGGAAAAGAACCCGAAGGCTCCAGAGAAATTAGGAAATTGTCATCAGCTGCTGATGACTTTGCAGTATTTCGTGAAATTGGACAGAATTAAGTCCCGCAACTGACATGCTGCTGTGGGGTGAGGATGGCTGCAAAGAGATCAGACTTTCTTCTGAGACCCAACTGATCAACCCCACACACTCAATCACCCTGTCAGGACCAGGACTTGGCTGGAATTGCAATTGTCCTCATATGCTGGTAATTTCCCTGACTGCTTACAGTGAGGTTTGGACTGTCCACTTCTGGGAGTGACCTCGATAACTTTTCTTAAATAAATAAATACCAGGTCAGTGTTCCAGCTAGGATTTTATTTGGGCATGAAATTTTCTAGAAATGAGGGCACTTTTCAAAAAAAAAAAATTTGAAAAAAAATTTTTTTTTTCAAAAAATTTGAAAAAAAATTTTTTTTTTTTCAATTTTTTTTTTTTTTTTTTTTTGGGCATGGCGGACGAGGGTCGGGCATGGCGCAGCGCCATGCTCAAATGGCCTAGCTGGAACACTGCAGGTGTAGTACATATGTATAACACTCTTACTGTATCACAAATCCTTGGATTTCATTTTGTGATGCCAAAGTTCTGACTCTGGACTTCAGCATGTTGAGGTTAGTTGGAGTTTTTTTAAAAACATTTTTTTATGATCTGTCAATACAAATTGTTGAGTGCTTTAAAAAAGAAAGTGCAAAAAGCTTGGAAAATTTTCTTTAGAACGCCATTGAACAATGTTCAGATGTTGAGTAGCATGCAATATCAAGTGGTGCCAAGTTTAAATACCCACAGACCATAGATCTAGAAAATGAGAACATGCACAATAGGCCTATATGAAAAAACGATTTAAAGACCTGCTGATCATTGACCGTTATTATCTTTTATCTTTTTGTCATCTATTTACTATTTAGTTAAGATAATGGAAAAGATATAGGCCAATCTCATATCAGGAATGATTCTTAAATTTTGAGAGGGAGGCTAGCTGGGTCCTGGGTTAGATTTCAGCTCTGGTCAGGTCATCTGGACCTACTGGTTTGTTCAACAGCAGTTTAATCATCATTCACCGCTTTGTCGCGTCCTCCTCCTGTTCAATTTAGCATGTGGGAGTGCATAAATGCAGGACATAAAGCTCCAGTCAATCATCATCGATCCATCCAGTGACTGAGGAGATTTCATGGAGTGGACAAATTCCTCTCACTGTAAAAATAAAGTGATTTGTAATAATTTGTTAAGGTCTTGTTAATCAAAAATTTTCTCTTAACATGCTTAAAAAGTTACTCTGATAATATTACTGTGTTGGAAGAAATGTGACTGCACTCTGTACAAATGTACTTGCCCACAATTATGAAACTGCTCATCACATCAATCATGTCAATTCTTGATTTCATTTCCTGAGTTTACTCTCAACCAACAGAGATGTTTACTTTTCTTTCTGTTGACTTCATTCTGAAAAGCAATTTGCTTTAACACTTCTCCGATTTTTTTTTCTTTGCATTTTTCCACACTTTTATTTGCTGTGATTTGTGTTAGACTGTGTTTTTCTTGGTTGCTTATACTTTTTCTTGAGTAAGTAAAACGTGCAAAATGAGTAAAAGAAATAACAAAAATTTCAGCAGCTAAAAATAAGTTGTCATTTGTAAATAGTTTTACACTGAAGAAGCCTACAGCATGCACAGTTCTAGAAAAGTAAATTAGATGGATATGCTTGAAGTGTCATGAGTTTGAGAGTGGAACTGTCACGTCTGGTTATAAATTATAATAGCTATTTATAAATATGTGTGTGTTGGACTGGTTATTGTCCATTACTGCAGACTAATATAATGGCTATTGTTGCAGTAAAGCTGTATTGTGAATTGCAACTAGTTGACCTTGAATTTAAATATTATGAATGTTAATCAGTTGAGTGTAACTATTGAGAGTTTAATGTGGCATTCTTATTCATAGTCGTTGAAATATTGTGCATTATATTCTGTTCTGTAGAAAGCATCACAATCATTGCATTAGTGGTTACCCTGGATTGTATTGTCCACTGGTGGTCATCTTTCATACTGTAAAGCTATAGAAGTTTGGGAAATTGATTCAAAGACAACTTTAGCTACTATTAATACTAAACAGAAATCTTTCAAAATCAGGTAAATTAGGTGCTAATTAATCAGCTAATATGCACTTGCAATATCTATCTATCTATAAATCTATTGATCTATCTATCTATTTATCTATCTGTCTAATCTAGCTGTCTATCATGAATGATTCTCAAGTGGCATGTTTCATTCATGACGCTTGACATATTGCTTAAATTGGGGTTTGGAAGTGACCCAAGTCTTTGAGAATCTGCATTTCTCGAAGAGTTCACAAAAGACTTTTCGCTAGAGAAGAGCTAAAGCAGCTCAGGATCCACTTGGCTGCTTCCCATTATAAAGTATTGAACAAAGTTGAAAGAGTTGATGGCCATTAGACCATTAGCCTAGCCTAGCATGCCACAATTGTATCTCTGTTGCTGTCTAAAGATCTCTATATTGTGTCATGAATCTATGAATCATGATTAATGCTATATTTTGTGACTTTTGAACAGAACTTAATAATTGTTAATAAGACCTGGAGAATATTCTTGTAAAATTTGTGTATTTAGTGAGTCTTGCAAAAGTTGCCGTTAAATAATATTTAATTTGCGTTACATTTATTCATTGTGCTCATTATTTGAGGATTAAAGTTCATCTCTTTAATTTCAGTAATGAGGATACCGAGATAAAAAAGAGTGATGTTTAATTAATTTAACCCAATCTCTTTATATCTCTCGGTGTGATATGGCTTGTGAAAAGCATTTCACTTTTGAAAATTTTGTTTGGTTGTTGTACAATGTTGTAACACCTAATATTGTAGCACCTACTATTCACAGTGAGTGGTTGATATGATTGCATTTCTTGTCTTTTGAGTGAGTTTTGACCTTCATGTTTTCTGAAGTGGGAGGCACTATCTTTTGTAGATTTGATTATGAAGAATCAAACACACTGCAATCTTTACTACTGTGTGCTAAAAATTGACAATGTACTGTGAATTGTGGATTTGTAATGTCTCATTTGTGGTCTAACTATATTTTGGGCCATTTGTGAAAATTTTCAAATATTTAATGTCATGCAAGGCATTGCGTGCCCATTGTACATGAGTGCTAGCACTGTGTAGTATTTCAATGTTTAGCTAGATATTTGTTTGCTTGTTGGGTCTTCTTAGTTCTTGTTTTTCGTTGTAAATTGTTTCTCTGGTTAAAAAAATTAAGCTTAACAGTATTCCTGAGGCTGTCAAATTTTTAGTGAGGCATTTTCGAGTAGCTTTTGTGTTGTGAAGCTTAGTGCTTTACTGATCATGCTGAGGAATACTATCTTTTTGCTCTGGATGAAATAAGCAGAATTTTCTAAAATTTCCTGGTGCTATTTTTGGTGTGAATAGTTTCGCTTGGCGCTAATTAATTGTGTGTGATGTGTATGGTCTGTCAAACTGTCACGGTATATAGGTTAGACCAACACCACTGACTCATAATATATATTCATAGTCAATAGTGTAAAAACCATTGCTTATTCATTTAAAAAAACATACGCTAACAAAACGGGTTCCATATTGCTTACATTTTCAATGATACTTACAGAAACATAAATATGACATTTTATAGATGGTTCAAAAGGTAGATGTCGATATTTATTTCACATGCTATATGTTTTATTCCCTGCTTTTGATGACAAAAATTTCCTATTGAATTCCGTCATGAATGTCTGTTGTTTGCTTATCACAATTTAGCTTTGCTGTTTTTATGATGTTCATTTTTCTGTAAGCTTCTATATAAAAAGCTGCAAATAAAAAGTATGGGATATATAATAGAGGCACCTTCACGACTGAAGACCAGGTTATGTAATCGGTAATGCAAATATCTTCTCAGATATTTTGCAAATATCCTCGGGTTGCTGGTGTACAACTTTTGCTGGAAATTTCACTTGTGTTTGCAGGGAATTTCAATTATCTTTTAAGGAAATTTCAATTATATTTGCAGGAAATCTTGAGGAAATATCATTTATGTTTAAATTAAAGGAAATTCCAATATGTTTGCAGTTGACAGCTTGAGGAATTATCACACTGTGAAGGAAGTTTCCTTGGGTTTACAATAATTTGAATAAGAAATGAAGCAATTATTATTATTGTTGCATTGAAGTTTTAATTTTGACTCTAAGAACATTTACCTTTTCTTCAAGAACTCCATTAAAAATCTAAACTTCAGCTAACTATTAAACCATCGGAGTCAAAAAGTAGTATATTATTTTAAAATGATCATAACACAATGTGATTTTTCTTTACTTGTATATATGGTTTATTTTCAACTTCAAACCTTGTCAGATTCGTGCATGGTAATAATTCTTACACTTATTTGCTGTTTCTGTTGTTGAACTGGTTTGTAATTGGTTTAGGAAATTCAAGCCTGAATTGTCAAATTGTCCACATTTAATTGACCCAACATAATTGCTGTACATGTATGGTATTGTATGCTGTAGTATACATTACATTGATAATAGTATCTCTTCAATTTAATGTGGAGTTTGTTCGTAATGCTGAGTGCTTCCCTTCGTTAGTGCTCGTACATGCACTAAATGATTGGTTCGTAATGAACTTTTTCATGGTAACGACTAGGGTATTCATATATGTACAGTGCAGCCCTCTTGGTCAGTTCTTTGTAAGCACTCATGACTCATGAGGGGGAGGGTTAGCTCAGTTGGTAGCACACAATCGCTGGGTTCTAGGTTGGATTCCTTCTCTGCTCTGGCCAGAATGCTGTATCACCTGGACTCAGTGTTGGACAACAGTTTCACTCATCCTTCACCCATTGCAGTGGTGTCTTCCTGTCCTAATTAGCCAACCAAATGCATAAGTACAGGACATAAAGTCCTAATGACCTATTCATTTGTCCATCTTTCTACTTTAGAAATTTATTTGTTGAAAACTTAAAATAATAGTTCTAAAGGAGTGACCCATGTCCAAGAGTCCGAGTCCAAGACATGTCACTATATTTTCCCCTTTGTAGCTATCTGGTAACCTGGATGTACTCTCTTCAGTATGCACCAGAGTTCAGAAAGGCTCATGCTTGAACAGGCCTGCCAAGGATGTAAATGTTTGTAAATTGTATAGTCAAGCCTTTCGAGACGTAACTATGTAATAGTACATGTACTGGTAATGAACTAGAAAAATCATGTTGAAAATACAAATGTTTTAATATGTTTACAATAATACATGTGTCATGTGTACATGGTGTAGGACTGAGGTTATATGATGTCTGTATATATATGCATGTTGATCTATGTTACTTTCTTTGCCTCAAAATCAATCATTGAATGATCAGTATTGGCGAAGATCAATATTTGATTGCTATCATCTGCTTGTGTGTAGTACTCTGGACCATTTGTTCAACATTTGGTTAAGTGTTTCAACATGGAGAATTGGAGATTGATATTATATGTTGCGTGAAATTGGAGTGGTTTTCAAGATTGTAAGCAGCTGCATGAGCATAAGGTTGTCAAAATACAGACTTTTTAAAAATTCTGTTCTGTTAATAATTTTGATTTATTCAGAATGGATAGCTATATGTTGGCCCATGGTGCAGCTGAATTGTATGGATCCAAGTCTAGTATGATTGTGCAATTTTGAAAAGTAAGTAGACCTGAAGTTGTTTATCTACATTGCGTGATAAAATTGTATGATAAGAATTTTTTGAAGAAATGCGAAAATTTGTATCTGCTGTAGATTTTGTTTTCAGTTTGAGCTTTATTGTAATGTACAGATCCGATATAAGTTATAATTACACTTTATGCTTTTTAAAATATTGATAAGTAGTGTGATTAGTGTCGGTAGATTAAACTTTGTAGAATTTTTATCCACGGCTTGTAAGTGGCTTATTTTTGATAAACTGTTTTTAAATGATTTTTGCATCTAACTTATTTGCAGCCATTGTTGTATTTTGTAAAAATGTAAGAATTACGATTTATGTGTGAAGGTAATCAGGATTTATTTGTTATGCAGTGTGATAGGAGATATTCCCATTGTTATAAAATATTGAAAATATAATATATCATATTTATTATAGTATTAGCACGTTTTAACCTGTGAATTGATATTGTCATTATAATCTTCTAATATTTTTATTAAATTTCACTTGCTTAAACCCCATAATCCTTCTATGGCCCCCAGTAATCTGGCAATACTTATGATTAGCTATTATTCTGTGTTAGCTGTCAATGTATGAACTGGTAATAAGTTAATCTTTTCTCTGGTGGTTATAGTGTATCCAGTATCCACATACAACTAAAGTTGTATTTGTGGTATTGCAATCATCCACCATATTCAGATATTAAATTTTGATTTGCACTGTCTTCTGAAGTGAACTTTTGGAGCTTTTCGAAGTCCTGGTAATTAACTGCTCAGTGACTTTTCATCCATATGTTATGATACTCTTCTTTCTGAGTATTATATGCTTTGAAAAAAATTCCTTATTTTCTGATGAGTATGACATGCGTTGAATAATTTTGTACCCAATAGCACTGAAAAATGATGCCATGTTTGCATTCAGAGTAACTGTTTGCCTACAACGCTGCACTATGTATATCTTCATTGGTGGCAGAAACAATAACTGATGTACAAGGCCGAGTCTCTGGTTCAAGTGTCATGGGTTCATGGTTTTACAATTGCTATTCATTATATTCATGATGTAGCCTGCTGTGTGCCAGTGTGTGGGGATCACAAAGGTACATTAAAACACCCTTAGGGTATTTGAGGAACATTTAAATGATGATGTTTTATTCTGGTGTGACACGGCCTCTGGCCCTTTGCTGCATGACTTCAAAGATCCTTCAAAAGGGCTTTCTACATTTGTTCTAAGTTCACAAGCTTGTGTGTATATTTGTCTATCATATGTATATCAATACAAGGTTCTTTTCCTCATAAATTCCTGCCTTGATTGTTGATACTGAAGGGGTTTGCTGCTAGTTTTAAAAGTGCTCCTATCCCTCCTCTAGTCCTCTTCGTCACAGGACTTTGGCTTTCGACCTCTGAGGCTCTGAGCTCTTTTCCAAACTTAGTATTTCATTTTGTTTGCAAGTTTTTGGCTGCTCAATAATCATAATGTATAGATTGTACTACATGTATCATTGTAGATATATGTTTTAAATTTGGCTATTTTTTTTGCTGAATATATATATGAATCACAGCTAAGTTTGCTGTACAACAAATCATTATCATAGCGTGCCTTCAACCTTCGCCACTCTGTTGAAGTATTTTATTATTTAGCTCCCTGTAAATACATGTATGTTTGTTTAATCTGCAAAGGAATTCTATAAGGCCTATATTTTACCATCTTTCTTTTTATTTTCAGGGGTTACAAGACTGCTGGCACTCTCCCGATGTAAGATGGATTCATGAAAATAACTTTACGCCATGGATAGACGGACTTGCAAATAATGTGATAATTTACTTGCAAAGGAATTATATGTATTTACTCTATGGACTGTGATATGAAATTTTGATGATATTTTACTTGGATTTACCTAATTCATTGCATTTACAAGTGGATTTATAAATTGTGGGATTTTTAATCAATTTCCACAATGTTTACCACAACTAGAATGAGCGCCTTGTGCCGAAACAGGCGAGGGCTAGTGATATTTTTCGGAGGGCTGTTAATCGGCCTCGTAGGATTGACATATTGGCATACGAAGTCCGTCATAATGCCCGAATTGGACCGAACGAGACAGAATAGATTGTTGAGATTAGTCCGAGTGCACAATACAAAAATAGACCCAGATAGCGTTGTATTGCGGCCCATTCTTCATAAAGTATTTCACAACAGCAACGAGACGTTACGCCTTGCCACGACCGGAACACCTCTTGACGTTCACCTAATTAAACGCCCCTCGACTACCTCCCCACCTCTTATCAAAGGCGATAGTAAAAACGCCGCTGGCAAAACTGACGCTAGTAAAAACGTAGACAGCACAAATAAGAACGAGACCCCGCAGAATACGCTAAACGCAGTCAACCCCCCTGACATCAAAACAAACTCATGGCCGTCAAATAGACTCCTATTAGATCTCATACCTCGGCCACGTGCTCAAAACGCAAACTGCGAAAAGATATTCAACAACGATAAAGACGAGATTGATAAAGTATTTAAACAGGAGGAGGCGAGAAAGAAAGTCCCAGTTCCAGATGAGGAGTATCCGAAATTAGCTTCTAATTGCGAGAGCTTTAAAAAGTCACGAGGGTACATCAGCCACCCCTTGACGAAGGAAGAGGAGGATTTTCCTTTAGCTTACAGTATCATGATATTTAAAGACATGGAGCAGGTAGAGAGACTGTTACGAGCTATCTACATGCCCCAGAACTATTACTGCATCCACGTGGATGCTAAATCTCCTGCTGCTATCCAAAAATCCGCTGCTGCCATCGCAAAATGCTTCGATAACGTCTTCTTAGCGTCACGCCAAGTTGATGTCCAGTGGGCGTCGTTCACGGTGGTCGAAGCTGATTTGATCTGTATGGAGGATTTATACAAAAAGTACAAAAAATGGAAGTATTTTATCAACCTGACGGGACAGGAGTTCCCCATCAAAACCAACCGCGAGTTGGTGCAGATTTTTAAGACATTCAATGGTGCTGTGAATATGGAGGGAACGGAAAAAAGGTATGAAAGCTTGCAAATGGTTGAAGAAATAGTAAGTAGGAACTGTAGTGTCTTGAAATAATGTTTGGTGCAGTGGACTCTGGTCCCTGTCAACTTTTGTATTTTACGTGTATTTCATTGAATGTTTCATACTAACCAGTGTGCGAACTGACAGGGGTCCGTGAGTCTCGACTACCTGAAAAAGGCTTCGAACTTGTGAAATGTGACTAAAAAATAAATATGCAACATGTTACAGTAAATCAAAAAAGAGTGCTTACAGAAAAGCTGTTTGTGCCCATCAATGACCACAACAAGCCCTATCAAACACATTCAACTTCATTGATACTCAGTTCGTCACGTCACTCATTTTGATAGCATTGCTGGTATAGGCTATGACCTCATAAACTGCTTATGACTCATTGAGAATAATATGTCATGGATGGGGCTATGCCCTCACAAGGAACATTTCAGTTCAATTCTGTAAGCCATCGTTTTTCATCTGCCGTAATGTGTGTGCCTCCCAAGTTTGGACTAGGGCTTTCTGAAAATAATTTCTCACACTAAACAGCTGAATACCTAACATATTCTCATATTTCAGACGCAACGTGGAGAGGACGCTAGTTATCCACAATGGATTCTCTCCGGTGGAACCGCGCATGGATAAGTCCCCAGTTCCTCACAACATCCGTTTAACCAAAGGATCGGTCCACATTGCCGTACCAAGGGAATTTGTGGAATTTGCCCTGTACAATTCTGTTGCTAAAGACTTCCGAGAGTGGGTAAAGGATACTGGAGTACCAGACGAGACATTTTTCACATCCCTCGGCCACAGTCCTCATGTAGGCGTCCCTGGAGCGTATAAAGGTATGGATATTATATTATGGTTTTTGAAAGATTTAAAGTCAAGTCACTTGACAGATTTAATGTAAAATCAACTGGAGAATTTTATGAGTTATTAATTTTGAACTTATTTTGTGCAAGTAATCCTGCTGCGTAAGCCATGTTAATATATTGTTGTAGTGCACTATGCGCTATGGCCTGTCCGACATTGAAAAATGATTGAAAGTATCTCTGTTATAAGTGAGTCCCAGATTCGTCAGGAGATTATGGGTGTCCTCCGCGCACCCAACTTGTAAAATGCTGAATTTGGTCGTCTAACTCAAAATTGTGCGTCGGATGCCCATAAACTGAGAATCTTGGGCCCTGCCTTTTGCTAGTGCTCATTGTGAATCAAATCATTTCGAAACTGATTTCAAAATTTATTTTTTCAAAATTTCACAAAAAAAGTCCGTGAAATTATGGGCCTACAATTATCCAGGTATGGACGAAGGATGTGTTCTGAAGTTTAATCTGACTCGTCTTAAAAATTCCTTTTCATTTATTTACAGGGGAACCAGAAACAAACAAAGACACTTATCCATTCCTCGTGCGTTACAAAAATTGGGGAACATACCCGTTTGACTTTCCATGTGCGGGAGAGAGAGTGCGCATGATCTGCATCACAAGCGTCGGAGATCTACATATAATCAAGAGTCGTCCCGAATTATTCGTGAACAAGTTCCATATAGACTACAGTCCCTCCGCGTACGATTGCTTAGAACAGTTACACTTCCAGAGGATTAGAGATGAAATATTAGGTTCTAGAAAATTAGATCTTAGTTTTTACCAAAAGTTAGATTTTGTAAAGAATCATGTATAGTCGTCTCATCACTGTTTGCAGGTTTGATTGACATCACTGTGTGATCATTTTGTATTAGGTTCAACATTATGTATGTGTTAGTATTTTCTTTATTTTTAAGAGATTTATATTTGAAAAGCACCATGGCACAATTTGTCCTATTAGTAAGTTTAATTTGTCCCTCGTTCACATCATTTCACAGGTTCACAAATGAGCAAACAGCCTAATGACATTCAATTGTCATCCCCCTTAGTTTTAACATTTTCTCCGCTCTGGCGTCATAATTTTTGAATGATCCATATTTAGATGATAGGATCCAGAAAATGTCGGATTGGGGGGCCTACAAATGAAAATGTACCAAAAATATTGGGATTTTAGTTTTTTTTAAAGGCTTTTTTCAGGTACCAAAAACCTAAAGCACTTATTGGGCTGGCACCAGAGATAATTCATTTTTGTACAACGGTAGTACGACCTGTGCTTGACACTTACACTGAAGGACAAATTATTTTTTATAGCACAGGGAATTCAGGCAGAGCCTCTGTATAGGGACCAGTCGCACTGATGTAATGATCATGGTAATATTTATGTTTTTACATTGTAAGTTTCTATAGGCTTAATTGTGGTCTCTTAAATTTATACATGCACCGTTTTGTTGTTACATAATTATGTTCTGAGGTGTCGTCGTTTTTGTAATTTACGATACATAGGATTGACAATCACATTGTACATGTTGCAGTTTATTTATCATGTTCATATGCAGTTGCACAATTACAACTTGATCATTCAGAATTATTAACCACAATAAGTATAAGTACTGTATGATTCTCATATTATACCAGGATTTTGCTTGTAAACATAGTTGCATCATTCTCATTGTATTGATTGGTGGACATGCGACAAATTGCCGACAATCCAATATTTTTAATTGACTTACGTTTTGTTGCAAGTAACTTTTTCATAATTTACACTTTAAGATATCAATAGCTCAAATATTTACATAAAGATGTTTATTAGGTATAATTGTGCTCAATATGACATGGTCACAACAGTGTCAATGACCTCACAATTTTTGTAACAACTAAACATGCGAATAAGTGAAGTTCAAATTTGTCTCAATTCAGTTTGATGAATTTGTCAGCTCATACAAAACTTGCATAAGTAATAGCTCAAAGAAAATTGTCTCTCTTTAAAATAGAATTTCTAATTCTTGTAAAAGTTGTCTCATATCTTGGGTAAATGTAATTGTTGTTTTGACAATTGTTCTCAACCAAAAATTTAACAAATGTATAATTCTAAATGAAAGTCCTGTAACTCTTGTCTATATGAAAGTTAAAGTGCCAATTCCTGAATATTATTGCATATTGCAGACATTCCTCCTGTTCAAATATTTATGACAAGATGATATATTAATTATATTAATATAATGACATTGTAATTAATGTATGGCAGTATGCTTCGTACATAGGTTTATGTAATTGATTGTATTATGTCTCTTGTATACCATCAATTTATAGATAATTTACAAAATATTTTACAATAAAACTTACAAGTTACATGTCCAGTTATTTGCAGGTTGCCTGTTAAATGAAATTGGTCAGAAGTGCAGATGTGATAGGTAATTTCATTTCAATATAAATTTAACTGGCACGAGATTTTATTTGTAACTACTTCAAAATTTGCTTAAATGTGTGAATTTTTAACAAGGTCTATGGCGTCAGATAGGCTACTAGCCTACTATAACTTTGGTATCTTTAACTATCTTACATTTCAACTTGCAGGAATCCTGTCTGTGGATGGTTCACTATATTCAGTGTTCACAATGTTACTGATGCTGAAGTGTTCATTGACAATGTTGACATCAATTCAATAATTTACTATGTAATGCAGTTTCTTTTAGTTTCACCAATCTTCGCAGTGTGATTTAATGTGTATATTGTATAATTTATGATGTATGACATTAATTTTGCAAGTCCCTGTTACTTTTATACATTCATGTTCCTTACACTGTATAATTTAGTTTTTAGTTTTTGAAACAGTGTCAGTGGCTAAGTATCTGTACAGTGCAGGAAGTACATTGATAATGATTATTTCATTTGTATCTGCAATGCATGAACTACATTGATAATAATTGTCACCCAATAACTTCTTTTGAACATTGATACAATATTCACATTTTTCTCTGTATTGGTCATACATGTGATGGCTGTTTTTGCCAAAAACTATTTAAATTCCATTGCTAGTAGGCCTACATGTAGAACGGAGGCCTGTACAATCTAAGCCATTAGAGTTCAAGGGCAGATTTACGGGGTTGATTAGATACGGTAATTTGTTTTTGGTTCCTGAAATTAATGTTAATTTACTCAATGTCCTGCTCCTGAAATCTCCTGATAAATATAAACTTTTCGTGAATATACAATTAATGTTTGGAGCTTTTAATTAATCTCATATAAAATATTCCTGTGAGTTTAATATCACTTGTAACTAATTGAAAGCACTCAGAGAATTGAAAGTATTTAACTGCTGATTTTGTATGGTATTAATTGATGTGTATTTTGTCTATTGTGTACTATTTCATGTATAAAATTTCATTTGTCTTAGTGGCTGAAGATCCTTGGAACAATTCATTCATAAATTCACTCATAAGAAACTTGCTTAATGTCGCAATGTACATTAGATCTACCCTGAATTTGAATTTATTTAAATTGGATTTAATTGACAAATAAGGCTCTTTTGCATTTCATTTATCAGGTGTGTAGATTTTAAAACAAACATTCATTTAAATAAATTCATTTAAATAAATGCTGAAGATCTTTGTATGATAAAGGCATTTATGATTGAAATAAGAAATTAGAGCTTCAGCTCTACCTTCAAATAGTAATTTAGGTATTTCAAAAACTTACATAAATTTATATTTTATTTAATTACAACTACATACATTCCTTGACCAATTTAATGTGCAATAAAGATATTTAAATGACTTGTTTAATATTCATTGATATGTTTTTTTTTTTCGCCACAGGCATATGATGTATACTGAACCTATCATTTTCCCGCCATGCCTGTGCGGGCTTCAGGTCTTGCAGTTCTGGTTCTAGGGCTCTCTGTAGCCTGTTTGCAGCAGTTGTGCATTCTGGCATTGTTAAAAATTAGATACATTTTAGAATAGTGTTTCAGTATGTTCTACAATTTGAGTTCCAACTGCTCAGCTGCAGCTTGATTTTATGTGTGGTCCGCACAGTCTGCATAGTCTGCCTTTTACTCTGTGCCCCACAGTTTACACTGACCGTAAAAATTCCGCCAGGTGGCTCTGAAACTTCACTTCCTGTTTCATTTGGAAGGTTTTGATGAAATTCTTAGAAATAAGTGAATAATGACGATTTGATGTCGTTTGTAGTGGTTTGGTGTCGATTTTCCCACTGGAATTGAACACTTGAAGATATGAGGCGTTTCACTGAACACTTTTCATGCTGGTGCAGCTTGAATCAATGGATATCAAGCAATCAACTCTAAAACCAACCTGCAACAACATTGTCAACAACAAACATCTGAAAATCACTCATTCATCCTGTCATTCTTAAATTGATGGTACAGTACTAAATTGTAAGTTCTGCATTATAATCACGTAGTCTATCTGTTATTAAACAAATTGCATTCTACTAATTTCTGGCCTCACTGTAATATGTATAGATTCATACATTTTAGCCAGGACATCCAAAAATTGGCAAAGGCAGTAACCTATCGGATCGGAGGCACTGCTCCATATTTGATGGTGAGGAACCTAAAACCGGGACAAGCGCCCGGGACGACACGGGACGGCCGGGACGGACTAATTGCCGTGACAGAATTCCGGGACAGCCCTTGCTGATTAAATTTGTTACAGTTAAATAGCTATTTGATGTACAAAAATGGCAGAACACTTTTTGGAAAGCTGAGATGATCACCTATTGATGTGAATGAAAGAAATAAGCATGACAGAAGTTTTTCCATGAAAATATAACACTTTTTCACCATGTTGCATAAAAAATTGTACTGCAAAGGCGAAAAAAACATGACATCTTAAACATCAAATATGACTAATTTCCCCACTTTTGGTATTGATGAAACTTGGCATATAATGAAGTCTGAATGTCAGCTTATGAAATGTATTAATTTCATTTGGTTCTTTAGTGTTAAAAAAGACCTGAAATGAATTTAAAAATGATTGGCTCCAGAGTACTTCTGAAAAATTCCTGTAGTACCTCTGCTGGAATTCTGCTCTCTTTTATAGCCTACTTTAAATGTATCAGACTATCAGTCTTTGATATTTTAAAAAACTTCAAGTTTTATTTTGCATGCTTAATAGATTTTAAAAGTATATATCTCAGTAATTGCATTTACTTCAGTTACTTAGACAGATAGTAGACCCATAAGCAGTAGTGATAGCAAGTGACTTGAAGTATGGGTCTCTTTTATCAATTAATATCATTTCTGAGATGAATGACTTAGTTTTTGTCCGAACCTGGAGCATAGTGGGTTTCTTTGTATTGATGTCACTAAGTCCAAAGTGAAACTGATAAATTCCCCAAATCCAACTAACTTAAGTTTGGATTTACCAAATATTACAATTGACATTTGAACCTACTTTTGTTCATGTTCATGCAGAACTGCGGAATTCTTTGCAAAACTGCAGAATTCTGCAGTTTCCTGCAGAACTGCAGAAATTATTGTAGAATATGCAGGTGCAGGAAGAAATTTAAGTGTACTGCAATATGTCTTGCGATCAGCATATATTTTTGAAGGTGAAGTTGGCAAGTTAGTCATTCTTTACCAGATGAAAGTCAAGTGAGAGAAGTGAGACTGAAGTCACTAAAGTGAATTTAGCAGCAACATCTCAGTGAAGTCAGTGAGACTTTGCAGTTTCACTTGCTCATGGGTCTAACAGATAGATAGATAGATAGATAGATAGATGGATAGATGGATAGATGGATAGATGGATAGATAGATAGATAGATAGATAGATAGATAGATAGATAGATGGATAGATGGATAGATAGATAGATGGATAGATGGATAGATAGATACGAATGATATAGACAGACAACTCACACAGGGCTGTAATTAAGGCCTAATTTTTTACTTTTTAGAAAAAAAATTGCATAAATTCAAAGTCAATGACAAATAAAGTTGAATATTTTTAAAACGAAACTGAATATTGAGAATTAAAGTTTCTCTGCAGATAGAACATGACCTCAGCTTTCTAAAAAGTGGTCTGCCGTTTCTGTACCTCAAGTGGTTGTTCCTCTTTTGGCTAAAACTCTTTAAATTTGCTGTCCCGGAACTCTGTCCCGGCAATTAGTTCGTCCCGGCCGTCCCGTGTCGTCCCGGGCGCTTGTCCCGGCTTTTAGGTTCTCCCATTTGATGGTATCGGTATCGGATATCAGTAGTATCAGCAAAATACAGTATCGGTGACGGATCGGAAGTGAAAGTGGTATCGGTGCATCCCTGATTGTAGCCTATTAATTTCAACTTGTAAATAATTACTCAAATGAACATATCGGTAGTCATAATTTGCATAATTTAAGTCTTTATTTTAAACAGGCCTAACTGCATCTTATATTACTGCTATCCAGAGTCAACTAAGGATGTTATTGTCGATGTTGTTTGAATCTTTGCAATATTTTCAGAAATTATACGTCATTAAACTGCTTGGAGATGGCTTCAAACGACTCGGATGACGACTACATGTCGGCTGACATCTTGAACCTGTGTGGAGATACTCGACCCGGATTATTATCTAAGAGTGCAGCGAGGGCCATCAAAGGACAGAGTAGGCATGAACATTTGAACAAGCAAAACAGGCATAAGCCTTTACGACAACTGGAGAAAGAAAGCAGAGAAAATGCCTTACAGACTGCAATTAAACAAGACAATAAGGGGTTTGCGTTAATGCAGAAAATGGGGTTCAAACCTGGTATGTCTCTCGGCAGGACTGGGCAGGAGGGAAGGAAAGAACCCGTGCCTATAGAATTAAAAGTGAACCGAGCAGGGTTAGGCCATGAAAAGGAGATTAAACGTAAACGCGAAGTTGCGGGCAAAGCTAGGATGGTAGCTATAGAAAAACGTCAAAAAGTACACCAGGAAAGTGAAATGGACTACAGATCTCGTAAAAGAAATGAACTCATGGAGAAATTGACTGAAAAGGATTTGTGGAATAGCCAAAAGGTTTGTTTGCAATTAGACAGTCAGAAAGACATTGCGGAACCAAACCAGCCTTTCTTCTGGCCGAAAGCAGAAAAAATCCCAACTGAAGGGGAAGAAGAGGAAGAAGAAGAAGAAGAAGAGGAAGCAGAAGAAACAGAAGAAGAATTACCTTCAAACGAGAAATTGACCATTTTGACAGCGTATTTAAGGACCACCCATTTCTATTGCGTGTGGTGTGGTACGACTTTTAATGACGCTGAAGACTTGCAACAAAATTGTCCCGGAAATACGCGACAAGATCATGACGAATGATTGTTTTAAATGGTTATTTTGTGAAATAAATTATTTATTAATTTGTGAATTTAATTTAATTGAACCTAGTTTAAATATAATGTTTGGTATAAATCTTAATGATGAGTAATATATATCATTTATATGATCGTACAGAATGAGAATGGTAAAAATTGTAAAATTACATTTTATGGGCAACTTTATATTTGTGACACAAGTGACCAAAACTTTCATAGGTCTATTTCTAAAGAATAATTTCTCGGATGGTTGCGTATGCTTGTTTGAAGGAACCTTGATTGTTGAAATATTTGTAATATATTATATTCGTTGAAGAGTGAATTAAGTTGTTCCACGTAATCCATGAAAAATCATGGTTCAATTAGAAATAATGTGAAGACTGAAGATGTAGTTGTTATATTTTGTTAACAATATTGGTCTTAGGCGTAAATTTGTTTTATTCACAAAGAATTTTGTTATTAAATAGATCTTGTCTCATTGAAATAAAATTTAACTATAAATGGCGAAATACTGAAAAAAAGATCTCTGAAGATTATTGTAATTATTAAACGTCCATACTTTCAGTATGGGCTGTGATTTTCATCCAATTGCCTTAGAGGCTGTAGGTGTGAAACTTGGAGAAAAGATCTGTAGGATGGTCTGTGAATTTCATTTGATATTGGGAGAATTTTATATTCTGTGAAAGAGGTGGTGTCTATACAATTTATTAAACGTCCATACTTTCATGTAGACCTATTCACTGATTCAGTATTTTCATCCAATTGCCTTATCAGGGGCGTAATTTTCGCGGAAAATGTGGGGGGGGGGACACGGCAGACACGTGGTCGGAATCGGCCGACGGATCCTCAAATAACTAAGTCGGTCTTTTTTTATATTTTTGAATTCCGAACTTTTGTATGGCATGGTAACCTGCCAAAGCAGAAAGGTGGGGGACATGTCTTGACGTCTCTTAGAACAGCACCCTACCAAATTGAGCCCATTGGCCATTACCACAACAGTGACAACATATTTTGTTTTCACACAAAAATGTGGGGGGGGGGGAAATTCATATGTCCCCCGGGGTCCAAAATGTGGGGGGGGACATGTCCCCCCCCGTCCCCCACCGAATTACGCCCATGTGCCCTATAGGCTATGACGTGTGAAAAATTAGAGAAAAGATCTGTAGAATGGTCTGAATTTCATTTGATATTTGGAGAATTTTGTTGTGTGATAGAGATGGTTTCTGTACCATTTATGAAACGTCCATATTTTCAGATGTATTCACTGATTCAGTATGGGCTGTGATATTCATCCAATTGCCATAGAGGTGTGTCGTGTGGAAATTGGGAGAAAAGATCTGCAGAATGGTCTGAATTTCATTTGATATTTGGAGAATTTTGTTGTGTGATAGAGATGGTTTCAGTACAATTTATGGAAAGTCCATACTTTCAGATGTATTCACTGATTCCGTATGGGCTGTGATTTTCATCCTATTGCCGTAGAGGCTGTGAGTTGTGAAAATTGGGAGAAAAGAATTGTAGAATGGTCTGAATTTCATTTGATATTTGGAGAATTTTGTTGTGTGATAGAGATGGTTTCTGTACAATTTATTAAACGTCCATACTTTCAGATGTATTCACTGATTCCGTATGGGCTGTGATTTTCATCCTATTGCCATAGAGGCTGTGAGTTGTGAAAATTGGGAGAAAAGATCTGTATGGTGGTCTGTGAATCTCATTTGACGTTTGTTAAATTTCATTTTGGCCAATTATCTGCGAGTAGTTGGGGTATTGCTATTATTTTCCACGGCTATTTATCTTCGTTTCGGTCTTGTTCAAGTTTGTCTTGTTCTTGTTGTACAGGGGGAGGGTTAGCTCAGGGATAGTTTGATGGGCTGCCAGTCACTGGGTCCAGGGTTTGAATCCAGCTCTTGGGCTTATGTTGGGTGGTTGTTTCAATCTTACTTTGCCTCATTGCCATGTCCTCTTGTCCTAATTAGCCTACCAAGTACATAAATACAGGATTTAAAGCTCCAATCGTCCAGCCTTCCATGTACTTTTAATGCTTTTGGTTTTGGATCTACGGTCACTACCTGCTGCACTTGGGGGACTGCTAGTACCTATGTGTCCCAGTTCAACTAGACCAGTTGTAGATTTGAGGAGTATTGTCAAGTGTACCTCGATCCTTTTTCTTGTCTGTATTGACCTCCATTTTCTGTCCAGACTAGACATGTCAGTTTGACATCATGATGCCCCATACTTTAATACTGAATTTCACATTACAGTTTCAAGTTTTTGTATTTAAAAAGTACATGTTCATGCTCTATTGATATTCATAACAATGAAATAAGTATTCAATATTGACAAATGCATTAATTGCTACAGAATATCCAAGTTCTCTTACCTTCAAAAATGTTGAGTTCTTCTAATTTGAGAAATCAATAGGATGGTTTTGCTGTGTCAAGTTAACAGTCTTGAAGGTGTCAGAAATGGTCCTTAAGGCAATAGGCCACTTGGAGGTTGTAGGAAAAACTGCTAACAACATCAAGAGGAATTATGACAAGAAAAACTGCTAAAAACATTGGAGTGTGGGTAACACCACTTTCTACATATAGATGTCAGCACTTTACTTATTATAAAAAGATATCCAGTCAATGTTTAAAAAAACACTCATATACAGTCACATTTATTAAAACAACTTATCGTAATGATTTAGTGATCTTTCTAGTATGTAGATCATATCATTGTGGTTGTAATTAAGATAAAATAATGGCCTGCAGCCCAGGTCAGCTTGCTCAAAGATTTTTACATGGCAGCTCACAAACCAATATTAAGTATTTCAACGGAAGCATAATTACATATATATTTTTCCCTGAAGTAATTATTAAAAGTCATGGTGGTAATACACCCTGCATTGTGTGAAAAAGACAAATTCAATATTTTGATCCTACTTACAGTTAGGCAATGTTTTAAAATATCTCCAAGTTCAACTGAACTGCTGGAAAAAATACCATTAAATAACAACATTTGGAGTTGTTACTCATAATGCCTGCAAATATGTCAAGGCAATGCACACAGATGATCAACATGTCCACATTTACAATGTCAAGTTGACATCATTTCCATTGATATTTTCAGAAATTCTACAATAAATTACATAATATACAGAAAATGTCTAATTGTCAGGGATTTGAACTCAAGAAGTCTGTATCACAACACTAGTCATTTAACCAATGTGGCCGTAATGTCTGATGAACACACCAAGTTATTTCTCCTAGTCTTCTCACTAATTCTGCAAGACATAGTATAATTAAGAAAATGTCAAGCTTTAGAAAACATCACTCTGTTACAGATTCGAACCCAAGATCTTTCGATTACAAGACCAGTCACTTAACCAATGTTGCCACAATACCACACAACACGCCAGATTGTTTTTTCAAGTCATTTTTTTAAATGACAGATTGCATTGTTAAGAAAATGTCACTCTGTTCAAGACCTTTGCATTACAAGATCAGCCACTTAACCAATGTGGCCACGATGTCAAGCAAATGCAGCAGGCTGTTTCACCTAGTCTCCTCAAATTCTATAAATAGATTATGAAAAACAGAATATGTGATTTGACTCAGATTCTACATATTGGGACAGGACACTAACCAGGGTCCACAATGATAAACAAATCAAAATATTGAAATTTGTTGACCTTTGCTCCAACCTTTGTACCATAAATATAAGATGTAACGAGAAATATCTAAATCTCACACCTTCAGATTACAAAACAAACCACTAACCCATGTGGCCACAGAGTAAGTAGCTAAGACAAGGTTATTTTTTGCCTGTCCAATGAATCGAACATAAATAGGATGTTCAACTATTGGCATAACAAATCTGGCATAAGCGAATTAAGCTGAGTAAACTTATTCTGTTTGTGTCTCAGAAGTTCACGAGTATGGCTGAAAAAGATTGTGTTGTGTTGACTTAAAATATCAATCCATTGAAACTGACAAATACTACATAAGCTGACACAGCTTAAAAAAAGAACAAGAAATTCTTTAAAAAAAGAATTGTAGGGACCTGAGGTTTCTTCAAACACATATTTTATTTTCCAAATGTTCAAATAATGTTTTATGTATGTGTAGTTGCATCTATACCTCCAATGTACCACTGTGAATGTGTGATATGACAAACCTAATACATGTTACATCATGATTAGGCATGCCTAATTACAGGTGTTATTAACATAGACAGCAAACCAAGCAATGAGAAGCCCTTTTAAATTCTTTGTCATGAACATGAAATTCTATTTCCATTACAACAAACTAATTGTGGCTTGCATAATATTTGGATTATGACACTTTTAGACTGGCCAGTTTGTGAGAAGTTGAATATCTAATGTTCTCATACAGTGTTTTCTTTTATCACTTGTCTTATGTTGTCTCAAATGTTTATACACTTAGGCTATATAATTTTTTGAAGGAAATCTCTATGGGATAATATTATGCTCCAGGTGTGCTTTGGATATGGTCCCCAATGTATTATGCTCCAGGTGTGCTTTGGATATGGTCCCCAATCACTCAACCATGACAGCTCCCAAGATCATGCAGTGAAGGAGCCACTGAGCATAAAGAGGGGCAAATATATACTTGATTTGTAAATTGCAGTCACAGTTACCTTTGCTGTAGCATGAGTATCCTCCTAATATTGGAGGTAAATTTGGAGGGTACTCCTGCTATAGGGAAAGTATATCTGCAAGGCCAACTTCCTAGTGGCCCCCTCCAGAAACTCAAGAAGCTCCACCAATGCAGTACACATAAATTGATGACAAGTAGCACTTGGCTGATTATTTTTGCCCCTTTAGTTAGGGACCTCCACTGTCAAATCTTCCTCATTTGGAGCTTATAACACAGATCTGAGATGGTCCCTACAAAAATAGTTGATTCCACTTAAACAATTTATGTCAAGTGTGTGGTCCGGGCTTAGAGTGCACGTACTCATGGCTGCAATGCCTGTGTGGCCATCGGTCACCAGTTCAGTAGTGTTAACACCTTGTTGTTGCAGTGCAAGGAGACAAGCTGGGTTCCCACAGTCATGGAAAGTCAGGGAAAGTCATGGAAAAAATAGTGGTCATGGAAAATAAAAATATTTTGAAAAGTCATGGAAAATTCAAATTTTGACTACGATTCGCGCTAAAATTTAACAAAATTGGGGCTTATGGTAGTTGGATGGTTGATCGGATGTCCAGACAGTGAACGATGGTCATCGCGTGAATTCGTTTCGGGGTGAATCTCAACCTCAATGAGTAAGACATTAGTCATGGAAAATCCGAAAATTGGTCATGGAAAGTCATGGAAAAGTCATGGAATTCCCGTCGTAAGAATTTGTGGGAACCCTGACAAGTTTTATTCAATCCTTCTTTTACTGAGTATACATGACCTTTTGTCTGTTGCTGTGAAATTGACACGAAAACAACGGATAAAAGAGACAGGACCGGAAAAAAAACGAAATAACCATGCAATGCCATTGATACCGACCAAGTATGTCTCTAAATAGCCCAATTAGGTGCTGATGAGACGTAAAACACAGACTCACTCACTCACTTGCAGCGCAAGGAGCAACTCTCTCAGTCCCTCCTTCTCCTTCGCAGGAGAGTTCCCAGTTGTTTCCCGTTTGTCTTTGGTAACCAGTGACAGAATCTGACCTCTCGTGTCCATCAGGGTGTAGGTCAAGTATTGGGCACAATCGCCCGGGCTATCGTTGCGTCCGTCACCTGAAAAAGAAATTGATGTTCATTGAGGACAAGTAACATATCGAGGAATCCTGGTCTCTCTCCCATCTCATCAATCAACCGCATCCCCCCCCCCCCACAGATGAAATTTTTGATGTAGTCACATTATGACGTGGGATATGCGTTGCGTTCCGCAAGGCGATAACCATCATAACCTGATAGACCCTGAAACCGGAATTTTGTGGACTGGGCTTAGAGTGCTGAACTTACCAATCTATCGAGGGGCTTTCTTTAAATGTTCACTTTATTTCAGGCACTGCTTAATATGACATAAGATAAGACATAAGATTGTTTATTAGCTATAGACAAAATACCATAGAATTTGAGTTTGGGGTACTACTATAAAAGGCAATATAGTATTGATTTAATTAATAAAGCTTGATATACCTGCAACAACCAAAGGTTGTCCGACCAAGTCTTTTAAAGTGTCTCTATTGATAGCATTCCAGAACTTCTTGATTGTCGGCACAATATATTCCATTGGATGGAGTGTGAGGTCCACTACCTCTTTTCTGATGTCCATCGTCTGAAAGCATACAATTTTAAGCAGCTCCATAACCTAAGCAAACCTGAAGAAGAAATAAATTATCCAGCTCTCGCCAGGTTATGTTGGACAGTTTCAAAAATCATTCACCTCATAGCAGTGTCATCCTCCTGTCCTAATTAGCCTACCAGGTGCATAAATACAGGACATCAAGCCCCAAATTGGCCCAATCATCACTCCATAATGTCAAATCCAATTTTCTACGATGACCTTGGCGACTGTTTTTGCTTCAATCAATGTTGTTGACTGGGAAGACCTCGGTGAACTTCAAGAATACTCTTTCAAGAATGATCTGAAACAACTATTGAACACAATTCCCTATTCAATGTACATTGTCTGAAGAATTTGTGCCCGCCAGATCGTTCATATATATCATAAACAGCAAGGGGCCAAGTATAGACCCTTGTGGCACTCAACATCTTATTGTCAGTCGATTTCCACTTATTTGATATTTCGAGATTTTTATCTTCATGTCGCCACACACTGAACAATCATATAATTTTAAAAAAATTTGAGGGGCGTTAAGACGCATTTGTTGGTTATGGCCTGAGGGCAGAAATCATTGACTTAAATACCTCCCAATTTCTTCACCATTTTAATTGTGACGTTTTAAATTCTCATATTGTTTTTCCAGATAGAGCAAATTTGAATACCCAGGTGATTTTTTGTGGCTCTCCCTGATGTTTCTAGGCTTTTAAACTTTCCAAATCCGACCATTTTTGACCAAAATTCCACAATCAAGCTTACAGGAGGTAATAAGCTATAACGGCTGCCACCTGGGTGTCAATGGCCACTGGCCAGACAATGCCATTGTGACTTCTGCCAGTACCTTGCCTGTTATAAAAAAAGTACTCCTTTCTAAAATGTACTAGCTATTTGCAGGTGAATGAGATATTTCAATGCACAAGTCTGTTTGGTAGCACATGTTTTGCACTACCAAAAGGCATCAATAATGGCCCATTCAAAGCTGTTCCATGTGTTACAACACAAACAATATAATGTTATTTGAAATTTTGGATGGCTTTAGCACAATTGTGGATGGCTGCGTGGCCCAATGGATAAGGCGTCTGACTTCGAATCAGAAGATTGCGAGTTCGAGTCTCGTCGTGGTCATTACTTTTTGTTTCACAATACCGAATTATAATACCGTAAAAGAAAAGGGTCGTTTCTTAGTTACCTCAGATGAAAGTGCTCTTAGTTGTTATTTTTTCCTTTGTTCTTACTAGCTAAGCTTAAATACAGGACATAAAGCCCCAATCAATCTTCTATCCCTTGTATACCTCTACTTTGGTGAGGATGGAATATGCCAACAACATCCCTGTACTGTTCCAAACTAATAATGAGGTCAGTCTTTACCTCTCCATTGAGAACATGCGTAAGATTAGTTTCAAATTGATCGACAAGATCCGAAGCAGGCGTCTCCTTGTTGTTGGAAATCCTGGAATCCCAAGACCATCCAAACTCAAACGTGTAATGCAAGGTCATAATAAGATTTTCCTTATTATCTTTTGGTTTTGAGGAGTTCTAGTATATATTATGTGAAAATATTATCTTTTCAGGATGTCCAAACCTTTTCTGTAATATTTCACATTGGAAATTATAATGATTTCCTGAAAGTGATAAACCTTGAATTGCTGATTTCGGCCCCTGCAGGTCTCGAGCCTCCATGTGGCGGTGGTTGGTAATAGCGAATCCTCTATCTGTTTGGTATCTAACAAATGTTGCTAAGTCTGCCTCTTGTTGATTGGTCAGCAAAGTGGAGCTGGAAGAGCAGCGACAGTTCCCTTGTGATTGCACTGCCGATCTGCAATGTCAATGATATTATGGAATATATTGAATGATTGATATTGTAAATAAACTATGTATATATAGGGCTACATGGGTAAAAAAAAACCTGGTAGACCTATAAAAATAGTTATACCTTTAAATTTTGTCGCTTAACGTATATAGTTTATTGCTTCTGCCCATTGTGAAAATAGTTAAGATGCTTGTAACAAAATGTCAAACTTTCAGACACATGTTCAGCTCAATTATATATATATTGTAAAATTAGCTTATTAAAAATAACTATATGAAGGGAAACACTCTGCTGCTTTTTAACTCTGTTGAATATTTTATTTTGTGGTCTGTCAACATTAGCTTGCTACAGTTTTTGAAACTGAGTAGGCATAAGTAGATAGAAATTACTTCTAAACTCACAATTCAAAATACCTACCTCATCACCGAGCAGCTGGAACACGAACAGCTCTGACTTTCCCTTTCCAGTAGGTTGAACCAAAAAACAAGATTTCTTCCCTCCATCAAGAGAGCCAAACTCTTCACTTGTGAAGGCCTGAAAAACCTACCCCCACTTCTCACGATTTCAAGGGGGGTGGGTTGGTCCAGTGGTAGCGTGCTGGACTGCCAATCGCTGGGTCCAGAGTTCGAATCCAGCTCTTGCCGGGTCACCTGGGCCTATGTTGGACGGCTGTTTCAATCATCCTTCACCTCATTGCCGTGTCCTCCTGTCCTAATTAGCCTACAAAGTGCATGAATACAGGACGTAAAGCCCCAATCATCCATCATCCATCTCACGACTTCAAAGAGCTCTGATGAAGTAGTCGAGATTCATTTATTTCTTTTCTTTCTTGTACACACGTGTGGTCGTTGCTGCTGAGAAACTGTAAAGGCAGCGAACAGCTGGTAATTCAGGGATTGTTGAGTCTTTATCTACTCATAATTTAGCGATTTTTGAGTCTTCATCTGACGCTTGTGTTGTTCATTAAATAGCTTGGTTCTCATTATTTCGTAAGGACTTTGCCAACCCTCTCATCGAGAAATTCTATAACCTCCTTTTTCTCTGAAAATGAAAAGTAAGAGCTGAGTTTATACAAGGATTTGCGATGGTATGAGGAGATTCAAAGTTTGATATGGACGGAGAATGAATACATTGAGCATCATTAATCTGATATATTAGGCTTTTGCCCGATATGATGAACTGCTATGGAAATCATATTGAATATCGGACTTGAATCTTGATTTATGAACAAAAACATTTGAAATCCGGGTTTTATAATCAGCTACACCCATTGCTAGACATGATGGACACATTTTACATATTTCTGCTCATCGATCGTGGCAGTTATCAGAGTGGCCCAAATTGGCAAGGATCCAGAAAAGATTTCAGAAGTCCCTCGATGGTAGGTAATTATAATGCTGTAACACCTTGCAAAATTTATCCAAATCATCAGATTCATCATCGATATTTATCCAAGTTCAACTCGTTGAAAAACTGCTTTTGACCTTTGTTCCATAGAAGCATCATCGACACTAAAGTCTGACATTTTGGCTCAGTAGAAGCTCTGTTTCCTAGCTGTTTTGTTGAAGCTTCCCTATTCCTTAATTAGGACAGGGAGAGGACACGCCAACGAGGTGAGGGATGATTGAAACAGCCATCCAACAGGTCCAGGTGATCCGGCAAGAGCTGGATTCAAACCCTTGACACAGCATTTGGTAGCCCAGCACGCTAACACACAGACCAACCCTCCACCCAACATGGGTCTGAAAAAAGCGGAAAACCAGGTGATAGCAAAACTTGAAGCAACATTCCTTCGTAGCTAATGATTTTTTTGAAGTACCTCAGCCTTTCCTCAGAGAGCCTCTTACTTGTGCTGGTAGTTTGGTGGAGGATGTTTGCAATTGCACTGTTGGCCTGGCCAGAGGTTGTACAAACAGGAAAGGATGAAAAGTTGTGACCAATTTTTAAACCTCCTGTATTCCAGCCATGATGGACACACTTTGCATAGTTCTGCTCATCCATCATCGCAGTTATCAGATTGCCCCAAATTGGCAAGGATCCAGAAAAGACATGAAAAGATTTCAGAAGTCTCTCGATGGTAGATAATTATATGCTATAACACCTTGCTGATTTTCTTGCAAATGCTTCCAGCCAGGCAATGTCCTTTAAAGACTTTCCCTGTATGAAGCCGAGCCGTGGATGCATTGGTGGTATTATACGCTGTCCTGGGAAGTATGTGTTATAAATGCGAAAATATTTCAGAACAGTGATAACAGCATTTGAGATGATTAATTGATGATGTAGGGAACATATGCCATGGGAGAGTTGCACTGTGCACTTTTCTTTATTACACTTCTCACAGTGCCGTGTCTGTAATAGTGCTCTACCTTTTAAACCGCTACCTTGCCTGTTGTACAAAAATTGATTGACCACGACGAGACTCGAACTCGCAATCTTCTGATTCGAAGTCAGACGCCTTATCCATTGGGCCACGCGGCCAGCCACATTTGTGAAAAAGCTCCCCAAAATGTTGAGCTGTATTTTAAAACCATGAACATTGTGTCATGAAGAATCAATTTCACTCAGTACAGGTGTTGCGGTGCAAGATCCTAATGTTTGAATGAGCCAGCATAATAGGAGGTCTTACCATGGATAGGTGCAGTAGTTCCCCAGCTGTTATAATATTATCCAGAATATGACAAAAACATCGGAGTCCATCGAGTTCCTTTTATTGATACAACGTGGGCGGATCTAGTACACTGCGCATGCGCGCAACATGAATGCTACGTTCATAGACTTCGTAAACGGCAACAACGATATCACAACATCCCCGTTATCGAGATATAATATTTTCGAATTAAAAATATACAATAAAACATCTTAAGTAGATCAGATCATATTCATAGATTACATCATTAAGTATCTCGGAAACACTTGGCATTTGATATTTATGTTATGTAAAATGTTATGTAAAATTACTTCCCAGATGGTTTTTGTTAAGTTTTTTTATAGAACTGGATTATATAATAATATGTTGTAAATCTGACTAAGAATGACTACATCACACGCGACTAGTATGGAGTTGAATACATAAAGGCACAATTTGGTTGGCACAACAGGAATTGACATTTGACATAGTAAAATTTGACATTGGCATGAATTGGCATAATACTGGCAAGTTCAGCAATAACATATTAAGTTTACAATAGTAAAATGTGGATTATTAATGTATATATGACAAAACAGTTTACAATGAGATTTTACTTGGTGGATGTAACAAATTGAAATATTTTATGACAATAAAGATAATCATAATTTTTAAATGAATTGTCTCTTTGCATTTATGCTATTGTTTGTCTATAAAGTCACTATGATTAGCATATGGGTAATGTTTCACTAAATGGTTAAATATGGGTAATAGAACAGTCATAGGGGTAGACAACCCTCATGTTCTTTATAGGCGTTATTATAGCCTCTATTTACACACTTATTCTGCAAATCTTTTGGGTCTTCAGACGACCCTTCCTGACCGTCGTGGTTGGTCAGTTGGAGCACGGTTGGGTGTTGGGTCTTTCGCTGGGCCACCCGGTACCGGCTGTGGAGGATTCGCATTGGTTGGGGGATTCACATTGCTGTGTCTCGTCGATGGTGCGAACCTCACATGTTTCGTGTTCGAGGTATTCTCCGATTCTCGAATGTGACATCTGGTTCTGCGGACCATGGCTCCGTTCCATGTTTCGAGAATATAGCTCCCGTCCTCCATGGCTTTTAACACAAACCCTGGTTGCCAGAGTTTGCTGTCTGGATTGCGTATGCGAACGCTTTGGCCTGGGCGGAGGGGTGCGAGGTCAGACTTTGACGTTTTGTCGTACTGCTGCTTCATGTGGCTGGCCCTGTCCTGTAGTCGTGCTCTATGGTTTTCTTTCCCTGGCTCAGTCCGACTTGGGAGCATGGTCGCGATGGGCTTGCCGAACATCATCTCGGCTGGAGATGGTAAGCAGCTGTCTACAGGGGTCGCCCTAATGTTCAAAATGGCCTTGTCGATGTCCTCTCCCTCTTCGAGGCATTTCAGAACGACGGCCTTAAGAGTGCGGACATGGCGTTCGATGAAACCATTGCTTTGGGCGAAGTGGGGGGAGCTAGTCACATGACGAATGGACCACTCCTGCACAAACTGTGTGAAGGCCTGCCCTGAGTACTGAGGGCCATTGTCCGTCATGATTTCGTCTGGGCGGCCAAAAAGAGAGGCATAAAATTTGGTTTTGTCTGCGACTGCCTTGCTTGTCGTTGATCTTAGCTCTTCTACAATGGGGAATTTCGAGTATCGATCCACAGTCAGCAGGAATTGTCTGCCATGGGCTTCAAACAGGTCCGAAGCAATCATCTGCCATGGCTTGGATGGCACTTCGTGTGGTTGAAGGGGCTGCTTCGGGTGTGCCGTCTGGCGTTGCTGGCACGCGTTGCATGACTTGCATAATTTCTCAATGTCATTGTTTATATTTGGCCAGTATACACTTTCCCTGGCTAGTCGGCGGGTCTTCTCAATGCCCTGGTGTCCGGAGTGTAACTGTTGTAAAATGTCATTAGTCATGGACGCAGGGATGACCACTTGCCTGCCTTTGACGATGATGCCAGATTCTATTGCTAGTTCATCTCGGAAGGACCAGTATGGGCGAATGATCTGTGGCAGATCTCTGATTTTCTCCGGCCATCCTTTGGTTATTGTGTCCTTCACGAGTGATAGCACTGGGTCGCTGGCTGTCTCTCTCTGGAGTTGTTGTTGCTTCTCCGGAGTGAAGTTTATCAGAAGGATATCAACATCATCTTCTTCCAACTCGTCCGTGTCCACTCTTTCATCTAGGTCTACAGGGCTGTTGTTTGATGGATTTGGCAGCCTGCTGAGGACATCAGCCATGACCATGTCGGGGCCAGGGCGGTATATGACGGTGTACTGGTACCCTTGGATCTTCAGCAGCATCCGTTGCAGACGAGGGGGCGCTGCATGCAGGGGCTTGGTGCATATCGCCACGAGTGGTTTGTGGTCGGTGACCACAGTAAATGGCTTTCCGTATAGGTACATGTGGTATCGCTGGATGCCATATACGATGGCTAGCATCTCGCGCTCGATATTGCTGTATCGAGATTGGCATTCCGTGAGGGTCTTGGATCCAAACGCCACAGGTTTGTTGTTCTGGGTCAGTGCTGCACCGAGACCTTTTTGAGATGCATCAACCTCTAATGTCAATGGCTCGCGGGCATTGTAGTACTTGAGACATGCGTCCACAGTGATCATGCTTTTGAGTTTCTTAAAGCACGCCTGGTGGTCCGTGTCCCACAGAAAGGGTACATCTTTCTTCATCAAGTCTCGTAGCACATATGCTGACTCAGCAAGCTTAGGGATGTACGGAGCGAGGTAGTTTAACATTCCCATGAAACGTTGTATGTCATCCTTGCTCTGTGGTTCTGGCATTTTTTGGATGTCCTGGACCTTGGCAGGGTCCGGTCGTACACCTTGGCTGGTGTATAGGTTGCCAAAGAAAGAGATTTCTTTCTGTTTGATGAGGCATTTTTGGCTGTTGAAGACTAAGCCTTTCTCCATAGCTCGTCTCATTAAACTGTGCAAGTTTTGGTCATGTTCCTCCTCAGTTCGGCCAATGACGGCGATGTCGTCGGCGATACTGACAACGCCTGTCAGACCTTCAAGGATCTCGTCCATTCGGCTTTGGAAAATGTCTTGGGAGACCTTCAGACCAAAAGGAAGCCTCCTCCAGCAGTATCGGCCGAAGGGTGTCCGGAAGGTAGTCAGCAGCTGCGAGTCTTCATCAAGATGTATAGCCCAGTATCCTGCCTTGGCGTCTAATTTACTGAAGAATTTAGCCTCGGCAAACATGGGATTCAGCTCCTCCACAGTGGGAATCTTGTGGGGACATCTCTTGAGATTTTCATTCAGCTTCTGTGGATCCAGACATATTCTCAGGGAATTGTCCTTTTTTACACTGAAAGCCAAACTGGAGCACCAGTCCGTATGCTCAGTGACCTTTCGGAGGACAGACTGGTCGACAAGTTTTGCTAACTCTTGTCTCAGCTTGTCCTTCAAGTGAATGCTACACTTCCTTGGTGGGTCGATGAAGGGTTCAGCGTCTTCCTTCAGGTGCAACTTCACAGGACCTTTGAAGTTGCCAATCTTGTCAAACTGGTCGGGGTATTTCGCTTTGAGTTGACCAATGTGTTTGATGGGCTGCGCTTGATCCGGTTTTTTGCATACACCATCAATATGGATAGAGACAATGCCTAACTCCTCGCTGGTGGGAAGTCCAAGGATCGGTGGTCCTTGCACATCAACTACAAAGAACTTTGCTGGTCGCCATGCGAGATTCTTGTGCTGGCATGGTATCTCCATGATGCCCATACAAGGGATCTTGTTACCACTGTAGGATGTGAGTGTGACATGTGCTGCAGTTTGGAGTTTTTCTATGGCTTCGACGGATTTGCCATACATTTGCTCGAATGTTCTCAATGGCAATGTGTTGCCAGACGCTCCTGTGTCTACCTTCAGTCTAAGGGTGTATTTGCCTTTCTTCAAACCAGGGGGCGCAATGTTTAGAGTTACAAATGCTTCCTGGCGAAGGCTGTCGACACAGACTGTGTCTTTACCCTTTTCACCAACTGTGATAGAGTGAAAGTCTTTCTGATACATGTCATCTTCATACTCGCTTGCGTCGTGGTCAAGGAAATCAACCTTTGGAGTTTGAATTGTCCGACTTCTGCTTGTGTCGGGGACGTCTCCTGTTTCGGGACTGGGACTGGTTTCTCCGAGGGCCTGGAGTTTGGTCCCGTTTGCGGCTCTGGCTTCGGTTCCGTCTGGTTTTCCTGCAACTCACTTTCCAGTGTCCTTTCGAACCACAGGCGGAGCATACGTCGTAGTATGCTGGACACTGTCGGGGCTGGTGGAAAGTATCACAGTTGCCACACTTTTTCTGGCGATTCAAAGCGTTAATCGATTCCTTACCAGGTTGGTAACCCAATTGGTTGAGCTGCGTGTTTCCTGCCGCTACAGCTTCGTATTTTCAACCCTCTTCCAGTACTGTGTCTAATTTGACTCCACTGGCTTGTCCGTATAGCCAGTTGCGGAATAACTCATGTGGGGTGTTAGCAATGAGGAGCTCAATCAGTCTCTCTGTCAGCTCTTCATCTGTGAACTGGCACTTTAGAGCCAAGGTACGGGCTCTGGATACAAAGTCATCAATGCTCTCACCGTTTTTCATTGTGAATTTCATGAGTTGTAGTCGATGGATCCGGAAATTGACATTCACTTTCAGCTGATCCTCGAAGAATTTCCACAATTTCGTGGGATCTTTTCTGTCGGCTTCTGTCAGACCACTGGCATTGAGGCGCCGCAAACCTTCATCCCCCACACCAATACTGATCTTCCGGGCTTTGGCTTCGGCGTCAGTGACGTTCTGGTCCTCTACGTATAGCTGTATCTTCTGCTTGAACAGGGATAGGGCCTCTGCCAAGTCAGTGTCCGTCCAGTCCATCCGCGGGATGTGCGTTGCGGACATGGACGCCGCCATTGTGTAGATGTACAGACCACGTGTGTCGGTGATTAGGGCGATTTGCGATCGTTTTAGGCCTCAGAAATGTCGGTCGTGCATTCCGGGCGGTAGAGTAGGTCAATCTTGAAGCGCTACAGTCTTTACCGCTGCCACCATGTTATAATATTATCCAGAATATGACAAAAACATCGGAGTCCATCGAGTTCCTTTTATTGATACAACGTGGGCGGATCTAGTACACTGCGCATGCGCGCAACATGAATGCTACGTTCATAGACTTCGTAAACGGCAACAACGATATCACAACACCAGCATACACCCCGAGACCCCAGTATATTCCCGAAACACTAAGTACATAAAATTACACTGTAGGCCGGTGTCATTCATTATTGAACAGCTGAATAGTAAATTGTTGTTTCACTCTGCCTACCTTGAACATCTTCAAATCCGAATAGGCCTTCTTTGAACTTGCATTTCTCTTTACATTGATCAAAGGCTGACAGTCGTCTGTGACTGCTGTTCCTCAAATCTCTCAGACTCCTGTTCCGCAATTCTGTCTGTGAATTTCATTTCTAGTCAACTAGACCATGTAAATTTACAATTAACAGCTAAAAACAGTTTTAAATATATGAGTCTTTAGACAGCGTTTAAAAGTCTTGAAATCAGCATCTCCCAGGGATAAGCTCAGTATGAGGGACAAAAGTTGGCTAGACATGGGGTAACAATCATTATTTCATGACTTAGAAGATCCTTTTTATTTTTAAAATTCGTATTTGTTTTACTTCTTCAGCCTTTTAGTCAGTCGATAAAAAGAGAAGTCTGGCGATTTAGTTCATGAATACTCTAAACATTATATTTGAAGTTGCAAAAGAAACATTATATTTGAAGTTGCAAAAGATAAGCCTGAGCGTTTTGCTGCAGGTTTTCTCAGTAATGAAATATTTAATGTAATTTTTTTGCAAACTTATAAGGAGTTTTGAAGTAAATGTAAAACAAATTTGTACTCCTTTCTGAAATGTAATCGCGATTTGTTGGTCAATGTAAATATATATTTCACAAATCTGTTTGGTAGCATATGTACAAGACTAGTGTTTTGTACAACCAAGAGGCATCAATAATGGCCCATTCAAAGCTGTTCCATGTGTTGCAACATGAAATTTATATTATTTGAAATTTTGGGGGGATTTTGCTTAATTGTGGATGGCCGCGTGGCCCAATGGATAAGACGTCTGACTTCAAATCAGAAGATTGCGAGTTCGAGTCTCGTCGTGGTCATTACTTTTTTATCACAATCTCAAATTATAATAGAAAGAAAAAGACTATTCCTCAGCACTCCTAAATCTTGTTGAGGCTAGTTGTTGTGTAGCTCGTTGAAGGTACATGTATTGCCTGTAGGCTAGTGTAACAGTCTCCTCTCCCTCTGTGACTCTTGCCATGTTTATGATAAATCGATTATCATCAAAAACGTAGGCATTATCTGTTATGCATCTTCACTCTACACTGTAAAATTTGAATTTTGAGTCAGCTTAAACGATTAAGTGAGATGGTTGCACAATTCCTTTGAGCTAAAACCCCTGTCACACCTTTGCGATCATGGTGGCGATCTTCCAGCGATCTTGAAGCTCACTGGGGTCTTCCAGAACTTATTACACACGTTGTAGAGACCCTGGAGAAGCGTGGATGACGTTCTGGGCTGAAATGATGTGCTATCAGCAGCAAAATACATGAAGATTATTGTGAGATAATCACAACGATCAACAGAGCTGCAACAATGACACCATTCTGATTCTCCTGCAGGGTAGCTTGAAATCCCAAGTTTTTACTATGTGCTGATTCATGATCCCTGCGCTACACGCAGGGTCTCAAGGCTAACCAAGTGCATAAATACAGGATGTAAAGCCCCAGTCATCCATCCATCCATCCATGAATTTCCTAAATAAATCAATATCAATATCATCCATCTTCAACCCAGCAACCTGGTCTAACGAAATTTGGACAGAAACCAATTTGCCATGATTTTTTCCGTATTGGTAGGCGATTTTGTGATTAGCTGTAATGAATCTGTCCATTGGGTCCTCGATCTGCTTCAGGGGGGAGGGTTGGTCTAGTGGTAGCGTGCTTGGCTGCCAATCGCTGGGTCCAGGGTTCGAATCCAGCTCTTGCCGGGTCACCTGGGCCTGTGTTGGACGGCTGTTTCACTCATCCTGGGCCTGATTGCATTACATGTCCTCCTGTCCTAATATGCATACATGTAAATATAGGATGTAAAACCCCTATCCATCCATCTAAGCACCATCTATGTTTACATTTGAGTTACTGTCTTTCAGAATATTAGTACAGAAGACCTAGATTTATTTTAAAGACATTTGTAAATTATAAATACATTTACAGTTGTTTTTTTATGGGTTTCTGAAAATGTATTTGAATAAAGAACATCAACACAAAATACAGATTCCAGGAAAGTAACAAAGAATAGTAACTGATAACAAACTGTAATACAAAAACTTACTTCCAAAACAGTACACGCAATATTTTCGATGGAAATGACTTGGCGCCCATTCCCAGAACACAACTTCCTATCAATAATGGCATGGCTGGCCACCATTGACAAGAAGTTGAATTGCCAGGAGATCTTAAAGGGATGGATGGCTTCATTATTAGCCGAAGTGGGTGTGAAGCCATCCTGGTCACCAAATGCTTTGGCTGAATACTACCTGATGGTGTGGCGTTGGAAATTGATGTCACCTGCAAGGGCACCAAAAATGGCAGCACACTTGTAGGCAGAGTATGTGGACATTCTCCTCTGAAATAATGAAAACTTTAATATTCTTTAGTTATTCAATCACTGAACTGCCAAAAATATGCTCAAAACTAAAACTCCCTATTGCAGTATTATACGGCTAAAAAATTATGCTAATGAGCTAAAAAACTGAGTGTCTTATCAGCATCCATTTTGATGCTGATAAGAAACTCATTTACCTTCTACGAGGATGGAGGATTGGTCTAGTTGTTGCATTTTTGGAAAATCATTATATAAAACAGCAACTAAAAACAGCTCATTAACATACCTTTTCAAATTTTTTTTTGGACAGCGACACTTCATCCACAGTGAGAGTGCCAGCCTCCCGAATGGCCTGGTCGATCTTCTTGTTTCTTAGGAGATTGACACTCTACCGGCGACAGGCTGCCACACTTCTTGAGGCTTGCTGCAGCCATCCTGGTCGCAGCTGTCACTGCTACCTTCTTTTTGCCATCTTGTAATTTCTTGAGGAGGCTAGACAGGATAGTGGACTTCCCACTACTTGCCTGGCCTCCGACCATGACATTGTGGCCCCTGAAGGCACAGTATTCAATCCTTTCTTGAACTTCTTGGATCGCTGTCATAACCAGTTAACTCTGCTTATCAACTACTAGCTACTACGATTTGTTTACATAACAGTTGTGAATGAACATGCTAAACCAATCAGAATGCTGGATATCTTGTCCTAATTAGCCTACCAAGTGCATGAATACAGGACATAAAGCCCCAATCATCCATCCATCCATCCCTTAATGACAGAAGAAATTTCCTGAATTGGGTCTCCTCATCAGACTGTAGAACAATTTTTTCAAGTATGACTGCTTCTTTGAAGGTTTGCCAAACAAGAGAACCATGCATTGCAGCAGGAGTTTTGGACTTACAAGTAAACAGGGGAATAGGGGAATCAAGTAAATAGGGGAATAGGGGAAAACAGGGGGCAACTGGACATCATCGCCAAAGAATATGACTAGTGGTAACTCCCACCCCCATGGCTCCTCAGATTGGGCAACACCAGCAACTCCATGCCCACACATTAACTCCATCCAACCCAGAGTCATGCAGCCTATCATTGATAGAATCTAACATTTTATTAATCCTCACTTTGGAATAGCTTCTTCAGGGTAGCTCCTATTATCAAAAACGATGTTATTACTATGAAAAATAATATTTTGCAATCCAAGATAAACCTCAAATGCTCACACACGAAGCTGCCTTGTTCCAGGTGGGATTGCAATTAAGTTTGTAATGATCAGCTTCTTCATATTGGCCTGTGTAGACTGAAACACTTTTTTGAATGACATCACAAGCACTTCTGATGGTGCATGTTGGAGTTGTAGTCCAGTTTCATCCATGTTCCAAAGTCGATTTGGTTGATACTTCTCGATTTTCAAAACAGCATGTGGCGATGAGACCCTTTGGGTTCTGGTTTCCTGAAAGACCTGTTCCTCTTTGGGAAGCTTGATGTCGACTTGTCGAAGTGTTTTTTTTTTTACTTACAGTGCCGCATAAAATGGTGCCATTGCATCAATGCTAAACATCCTCAGCAAAACTGCTTGTGGAAGCATGAATTCTCATCCAATTACAGGAAAACATATTGGGTCATGAAGGCTGATATGTGAGGCATGTGGGATAACAATGGCAGCCAATTTTCTTTGCTGTAGGTGGAGTTAGGTATGGGTCAAAGTCTTTGATAAGTGAAACGTAGGCCCAATTATATTTAATAGGGAAGGATGGTTCACATATCATATTTTACGAGGGGCGTTCAGAAAGTTCGAGGCTTTTTTTCATATGGACTTTTATTTTCAATCTAGAACAATGAATTTTTCACAGGGTAAAATTCAGCATATTTGGAATGGATTCCCAAAATTTCGGACAATTTGGACATTTCTAAGTCGTTCTGTGGTTGCCATGGAAACTGAAAGTTCAGCTAGTCGGGGCAGGTAATACAAAAACCATGCAAGCCAACAAATTGTGACTGTGAGAGACTTCTCTCTATCACTTGTATTAGTGAGATTGGAAATATTTGACACTAGAAATATGATATTAGCTTCTAAATATACTTTCAAGCACACTAAATGTGTGTATTCTTACACTGAACCCATGTAGAACAGCGCTCCTGCATGCCAGATTTAGCAAGGGAAATTCAAGCGGCGGGGTATTGTTTCCCTGACTACATAAGGACTTGTGAAAGCATGGGCTCACTGGTATGAACAAGAAACCAAAATGGGCAGCATCATCCATCCCAGCTATTCCTGTGACATGTTGCTTTACATAAGTCCTGGTTTTTCATTACTTCAGTCCATAGGGGCCAGAGTTTCAGGAACTGGAGGAGCAAAGGCTTTGGATGACCGAAATGCCTTCACGGCACTTTGTTTGGAGGACTTCAAGGAACATTTACTTCAATGGGTCAGGTATATGAATTAATGCTTTTGGTGAGCTTGTAAGTATTTTTAAAGGCTAATTTTATATTTCTTTTGTCAAATATGGTCAAACTCACTAATACAAGTGATAAAGAGAGGTCTCTCAAAGCCAAAATTCATTGACTTTCTTGGTTTCAGTATTACCTGCCCCGACCAGCTGAACTTTCAGTTTCCATGGCAACCACAGAATGACTTAGAAATGTCCAAATTGTCCAAAATTTTAGGAATCCGTTCCAAATATGCTGAATTTTATCCTGTGAAAAATTCATAGTTCTAGATTGAAAATAAGTGTCCACATAAAAAAAAGCCTCGAACTTTCTGAACGCCCCTCGTATGACCCAATATGTTTTCCTCTAATCAGATGAGAATTCATGCTTCCACAAGCAGTTTGGTTGAGGACGTTTAGCATTGATGCAATGGCACAATATCATGCGTTTCACTTACTTACAGGCGGCACTGTATATACTTTGGTGTGTCCACTCAAGGGTCATCATTTTTGAAAGTTAGTAATCTGAGGTCTCTGTTGGCCTGCCTGTGTCTGATGAGTCAAAAAGTAATAATATATTCTGAAGTGTTTCCCGTTCAGCTCTTCGATTAAAAATGTAATGACCACGACGAGACTCGAACTCGCAATCGGGCTCAAAAAATTAGTCCGGCTCTTGACAGCTGAAAGCTAGCGTCCAAAGGCAAAACCAAGTGAATCACATTGTAAAGTATGTGATTTACTAGGTTTTGCCTCTGGATGCTAGAAATGCTACTCAGCTCTTCAGTCAGATGATGAAAAGACTTACAAAAATGTTCATTCATTTATAATTATACTTCGTCAGTCCACAGGTAATATCATTTAATGGTTTAATGAGCACACATAGTTATCCTTGCGACTCGTGAAAATAACTTTCTAGACATGCATCGTGACATTATTATTCCATATTATGTCTCCTTACAATACATTTTTTCTACCAACTAACTTGTCACTTTCATAATCACACCATTTGCCATCAATCCAAAGTTTCTTGTATCACTTCCGATCACTCTTCCAAAAATGCACCCATAATAAACATAAAACCCATTGATTTCCTATAACACATACAAAGCCTCATTTTAAAACATTTTTTTACCTTTCTTCAGTAGCCTTGTTCCAAAGTTTTACTTTTATATTATCTCGTTCGTCAGGGCCAGTACTTAACTGAACATCCAGGCGCCTCCACTAAAAAAAAAATTATCAGGTTATCACATTATGAACTGTAAATGTATAAATACTACTTACTAATAATACTAATTGGGCTATCTGAATAAAAAATATATAATTGATAGCTAACAAAATAGAAATAAGACTAACATACCTGAATATCTCTGCCTCTAAATAGCCCACACTGGTGCTGATGGGGCGTAAAACACAAACTCACTCACTCACTCACTCACCTGAATATCTTCATTCTTCTTCTTAGCAAATACTCGACTGTTAAAGTGTTGACATAATGATTCTTCAAATGTTTTTGACTGAACGTGAATGAATGTTATGGCTATTGAAATGCACAGAGAAGATGTGTAAGGAAAACTATGAATGTGTGAAATATGTTGAACATGGGAACAACTTATGATATGGTTGAACGATTTACAGAAGGATGAACAGAATGATCATTTATTGAATGAAGGATGAACAGAATGATCATTAATGAATAAAATTAACAGTAAGTTTAAAGAAATTGAATGATTAAAAAATACCTTTGTTTGGAACGCAACAATAGGGTTGGCATGTTATTGAAAGAAATTTTTTTTAACATTTTGTATTATATTAGTAAATTGTGACTACTTGTATATTCTAAATTTTTTTTTACAACAATGAGAGAACCTTTCTTCAGCACAGTGTTAACTTGCTGGGCTGCCAATTGTTTTTGCCTGGGTTCGAATCCAGTTCTTGCCGTGCATCAGAATTTTGCTTAACCAGGTCAACCAGAAGATGTGCATACATGCGGGATGTCAAGCTCCAATCATCCATCAATCCCTTCTTTACTATGCCCTAGAACTTCCTCTGAATAAATTATATCCCAGCAAAATATTTGTAGCTTCAAGCAGTCCTATTATCCTGGTTCTTCGGAATTTTTTTTAATTATCCAAGATAGAGCTCCAATCCTCATGTTGATGCTATCTTGACATTAATATGGCTATTCTCTAAATATTAAATATTCAAATTGTTAGGTACTACCTTTAAATCGTCTGGCCCAAACGGGTGGTACAGCCCACATAAGTTAGACGTTTGCATTAATTCACATATAAAAAAATTTGTAAGTGATATTTATTTAACAGCCTTGATCTTGAGTAAGTTTTTCAATCACGATGTAGGATACTGTTATAATACAAGGAATGCCATTTTATAAGTATTTGGAAGTAGTGTTGTTGGATTTGTAATTTGGAAATATCACTTATTTATATCAGCTGTTTTTAGAAATATTTTTCCTTTAGGAATAGATTCCTTTGTGCATGATTGATTGATTGGGAGAATTTCCAAATCCCAAACATGGTTGCTTGTAGGGAAGTTCCTTTTAAAAATTTTAATGTAGATGGAAATGTAAAATACAAAAGTTTTAAGTGGTGTTGAAAAATATTTGTGAAAATACATAGCAAACACATCAAGAGAATAAAATTTGAGAAACCATGAAATAAATAAATAATAAAAAATAATAAAAATTTCACTCAACGAGTTCTCTTATGTTGATTCCATAACCTTGTAAAGAAAGATGTTTATAAGTTAAGCTTGGCAGCATTTTGCCATGATTGCAAACTTTTCATAATACAACGTTACATAGGATTGACCACCACTTTGGTTCTGAAGTGCTTGAGCAGCAAACTTGTTTCAGAGCAATGAGTTTTTCTAATTTTCTTCTCTTTGAGGCAAATAATGCCAGCCTGGTTATTTCAAAGACAATTTCAGTGACTCGCTGACTTTCCTTCACAGGAAATTTATATTTTCAAAATTTCTGATTTCTTCACCTTTGTGCAATTTCTGCATTCTTCACCTCGGTGTGGTGTCCTCCCATCGGTCCTGATTAGCCTACAGAGTGCAGAAATACAGGACATAAAGCACCAATCAATCATCCATATTATGCTTGTCATTTTAAAAGATTTAAAAG
The DNA here is from genome assembly GCA_026936325.1 of Platynereis dumerilii. Classification (NCBI taxonomy): domain Eukaryota; kingdom Metazoa; phylum Annelida; class Polychaeta; order Phyllodocida; family Nereididae; genus Platynereis; species Platynereis dumerilii. The sequence goes on from JAPTHN010000003.1 coordinate 17,611,833, forward strand.
AAATGAGTCCAATGAACAACAGATAGCTAAATAGTGAACCCAGACAGACACCTGAGTGTCTCCGTCTGAAAATTTTACTTGTGCCTCATTTTGAGACAGAACCAGCCTCTTTCTTTTGTTTAGCTTAGACTTATTTCCAAATTTTCCATATATAGTGGATCATATCATACCAGCAACACAGTGGTTCTCATGTTCTCTCCCCGAACAACTTCCGGTTAAGTTCTTCCAGGGTTTTACCCCTGGAAGCGTTGTCTTCGACGATCTAAAAATTCAGGCTAAGGCTTTAATATCAAGACTTATTTATTTTGAAATAATAACATTAAATAATTCCAGAAGTTATCAGATGTTTAATATTCACAGGCCTGAATTTGTATGTATACGCCAACTCTTTGAGTGTCTAATTGTTATAAAAAACTATATTTTCCAGGGTAAGTTGCACTTCATATGCCCTTGATTTGATAAGTGTTATTTTGGTATTATGAAGCTGATGTCGTAAAATTTTTAGTAGTTCAATTTTGCTTACAGGTAAACCAGGAGATGTGCCTAAAAGCAGGACGTCAAGCTCCAATCATCCATCCATCCCTTCTTTACTATGCCCTAGAACTTCCTCTGAATAAATTATATCTCAGCAAAATATTTGTAGCTTCAAGCAGTCCCATTATCCTGGTTCTTCGGAATTTTTGTTTTACTCTCCAAGGTAGAGCTCCATTCCTGAGGTTGATGCTCTCTTGACATTAATATGGCTATTCCTTAACCATACATTTTCAAATTGTATGGCACTACATTTGAATCTTTTGGCAAACTCCGGCTCAAATAGTGTATACCACATAGAGTTCCCTTCCCTGACTAAATGATCTGCTGAAAAAATGATAACAACTATGAATACGCCAATTCTGCTGTTTATTTAGTCGAGGGAGAGTACTCTCTGTCGGATACACTATTTTGACCAATTCTATGTCTTATACAAATGGGCTGCACAGCCCACATAAGTTCGACATTTGCATTAACTCGTGTATAAAAAATCAGAAAAACACTTCCCTTAGACCTGTTTGTAATACCTGATGATTGATACAGGATTTAAAGCCCCAAATATCCATCAATCTGGAAAAAAAAAGGGAGTGTTGTTACCTGAAATTGCTGATTTCAGATTGATTGTTTGCATGCAGTTCACAAACAATTCAGACTGTGGTCATGATTTTTCTAGACTGTGGTCGTGATTGATCTTTCTTGGCAGTGGTTGTGATTTCTCTAATAGCTTCTAGAACTGAGGTGTGTAATTTATTTGATTTTATTTTAATATTGAAAAATAGATAAGCTGTAGGCTTTTTCCATTTTGTTAGAAGACGTCTGATCATAAAGACAGTCAAATGGTTTGCTGAACCATGGTTTCAGACTTAATCTTCTAAAACAAGCACTTTACCATAATGGCAGTTATATTGCATACCCTATTTAGAGACATCTCGTATGAATCTTACATGGAGCCTCTCATGGTGAGACACATTGCTTACTTAGGATTAGAAAGTCCGGATTGGAAAATGGTTCGCAATTTGTTTCTCTCTTCTGAGGTTTTGGATGCTGGGGGTGTTAATGACTCACTTCATCCACTAGGGGTAATAGTCATTATTTAACAAATTTATCATCCATTGTCAAATTATTTTGGCAATCAGGTCAGTAAACCGTTTGCATTATTTACAGCTGATACATTTCTGGGTGATGTTTCTGCTCTTTTAATGTGTAATCTTTTTTACCTTCACATCTGAGACTTGTTTGGATACTTTCTTCGTAATTTCTTGTTTGAGCACTTGAAAGACAACTGGTCTGGAAAAAATTTGAGTTTTGCACAAATGTCACACTTTGAGAAATTGTTTCTCTTGTTGTTTGAAATAATGTCAATTATTTTTCGAATGCCAAATGGCCCCCACAGGTCTCGGGCCTCCTCGTGGCGGTGGGTGGTAACACTATGGTGAAGACCTCTATCCTTAGTGGCCAACACGAGACAGTGCGCAAGCACACGTCTCCCCGACGGAAATGGGGCAACCTGTTTGCCGTGGGTTGCGACCCGTGTTGGAGGATGAAGGGGTCCTGGTAGTTGAGTTGGTTGGGACTAAGTTGGTCCCTCCCATACAATACACTACTTTGGCCTGGATTTCTCCCAGACGGGAGGCTGGATTGGCCCGATCCAGTCAATCGGCTTGTCATGTTGTCATTAGGACTTAGGTCCTATTTGGCCGTGGCTGATGGGTCAATCAAGGAAGGTTAGAAACCCGAGTATTTGCCTGCCGTGATTACTGTTATCATGATTTGAGGCTATATTTTAGGCCTAGCCTTTTAGAGTATATCCTTCATGTATCCCTGGGACCAGGGTACTGGGCTCAGCCCTACCCATGTTGGTCTCCCCGTGTTGGGCTCCGTGGTGGGTGGGGACCATGGAGGATGAAGTCTAGAAATCTGTATGGATTTTTTCAACCGAACTGTTTCTAAAACCGGATTCTTTGATTGTGACACAGAGCATTGGCCGAAATTCATTGTACTGAAAGGAAAGGATGATGAATACAGAAGAATATCCTCGGTGACCCGGGCGAAAGCCCTTTTTAAGGCGATCGGTGACCCTGGAGACGTCAGACGACTCCCTGGTTCACTTCTTATTAAATGTCGGGACAGTGACCAGTCAAAGAAACTGCTAAACATGACCAAACTGGCTTCAGCGGAGGTGGAGGTGACTCCCCATGAGAGACTGAACTCAATTAGGGGAGTCATATACTCGTATGACAGTCATGAGAGCTCGGATGATGAGCTACTCGAATGGTTCGCTTTCCGGAGGACTCCAGTTATTTCCATATACAGGATGGGGAAGAGACAAACAAAAGATGGTTCCACTGTTGAGACCCTTAGTCTCACCTTCAAAGGTAATCGGCTTCCGGAGGCGGTAGAAATAGGTTTTGAGGCCTGCAGGGTACGTCCCTATCTTCCTAACCCTCGAAGATGTTACCGATGCCAAAGATATGGCCACATAAATAAGACCTGTAAAAACAGAGTGGAAGTATGTGCCACCTGTGGAGGCATAGATCATGTCCATACAAAGGACGCGCCATGTGGCCATGCGCCAAAATGCATCAACTGTAAGGGCAATCACCCCGCATTTGACAAATCGTGTCCGAAATGGATCTACGAGAAAAAAGTCCTTGAGATCAAGGCAAACTCTGATGTTTCATTTCCAGAGGCCAGACGAATCGCCCAGTCCCAAATCGGGGCTGCTAGTTATGCTCAGATCGCTGGTGGAGATAATGTGAATCCTCAAACAGGATCACAATTCTCCCAGCGATCAGACATGCAATACTCTCCTGGACCCAGGTCATCCCCACGAAATACACCAAGGCTAAGACTTAATCTCGATCCAGCATTTCACTACTCAAAAAACAGTGACAACTCCCATACAGACAAAAACAAAGAAAAGTTCTGCACACTGTTCGCTCAAGCAGGGATGGAGGAACTCCTTGCAGCACATGGGCAACACATTGACAAAAAAGAAGACAAGATCAACAAAACACCACAAATTGACACACAGACAAAACCAACAAAAAGAAAATCAGATGGAAATTCTGATGTGAGAACACCTGCAAAGATACTAGCAACAGAGGTCATCGAGTCGGACCTAAACGAAAGTTATGAAACAGTCGACTCTGAACCCACAGAGGGAGAAGAAGACATGGATTCTCAATCCCCTCCCTCTGTGCCTGAGATAGTTCAGGACAAACCTGACAACAATACAAGCCCGCCCGCCCAGATCCCATCCGCTTCTCCTGCAGGTGAACAGCAAGGTCAGGGGGGCAAACCAGACAAAACCGAATATTCTACACAAGACCGGACAACACAAAAAACCAGGACAAATCAAACACAACAAAAGGAAACTCCCAAATTAAAGAACCCAAGCCAAAAACACCCTCACTCGAAAAATCCTGACCCACCTGACACCAGTACAGGAGGAAGGGATACTAACACAAAAGTCATTCTTAAACGGGACCATCTAAAATTTACCTTTAGAACCCCGTTAAACAGATAACCAAATTCATGTCAGAACAAAATTCCATGGACAACATCGTGCAATGGAATTGCCGAGGTTTTAGAGCAAACTTTGACGAATTGAAAATACTTACATCTGAATATAAAGCAAGTATCCTATGTCTCCAAGAGACATTTTTAAAAGCCTCGGACAATATTACTGTGAGAAATTATCACATATATAATTCTTATGGAGAAATTGTACATGATAGGGCAATAGGTGGTTCTACCATTATGGTTAGGCACGGTATAATTCATACGTGCCTAAATCTTAACACCACCTTACAGGCAACTGCCATCCGCCTTACTTTACGTAAAACGATTACCGTGTGCTCCCTCTACTTGTCCCCGAGTGTTCGGGTGACACTACAAGATCTAAATAACTTATTTAACCAATTACCTGCCCCCTCCATTATTCTTGGGGATTTTAATGGTCACAGCCCTTTATGGGGCAGTACGGACCTGAATAGTAGAGGTGAACTTATTGAAGACTTTATAAATGGAAATAATCTCTGCATTTTCAATGATGGGTCAGATACATTTCTACATTCAGGACATGGCACGTACTCTGCTATTGATCTCAGCATAAGTGATCCAAATTTGTTTTTAGATTTTGAATGGAATGTACTAGAGGATACACATGGAAGTGATCATTTCCCTATTCTATTGAAATCGTTAGATGTTGGACCTAACTCCGGTTTATCAAGGTGGAAATTCAATAAAGCAGACTGGAATCTCTTCTCAGAACTCTGCAACAAAAATATTACCCAACAGAAATATGCAGATTCCGATTCCCCTGTAGACAATTTCACAAAAGATATTATAGACATAGCAAATAAAGCGATACCGAAATCTCAATCCAATCCTCACCATAGCCCTAAACCTTGGTTTGACACAGAGGTCAAAGAGGCTATCAAAGCCCGCAAAAAAGCATTACGTGCCTTTAAATCTCGCCCAACACCAGAAAATCTAAATCAATTTAAAATCTTCAGAGCAAGAGCGAGAAGGATAATAAGACAAAAGAAAAGGGCTACCTGGCAAAACTATGTCTCTAAACTAAATACCCGTACACCCAGTTCCAAAGTATGGAAAATGATAAAGAAGATACAGGGTAGAGATACATCCACACATATTCAACATCTTGTCATCGACGAAGAGGAGATAACCACAACTGAGGAAATTGCAAATAGAATAGGTGACCAATTCGCATTTAATTCCTCATCGAACAATTACACCCAAGAATTCCAACAATTTAAAGAGAGGGCCGAACGACAAAATTTAAATTTCCAGTCTGATAACTCTGAAGCATATAACATACTCTTCTCCATGGAAGAGCTCATAGCGGCATTGAATAAGGCTAAAGACTCTGCTACTGGAGCAGATGAAGTTCATTATCAACTACTAAAGCATCTACCGGAAACAAGCCTTAAAATTATGCTTCAGATTTATAATAGAATATGGGACTTTGGTACATTCCCAACGCTGTGGAAGAAAGCGATAGTAATACCAATCCCAAAACCTAAAAAAGATCACAGTGATCCGCTTAACTATCGTCCGATTGCACTTACCAGTTGTCTTTGTAAGACCATGGAAAGGAGCCCCCGCAGGTCTCGGGCCTCCTCGTGGCGGTGGGTGGTAACACAAGAGTGAAGTCCTCTATCTCTTGTGGCCAACACGAGACAGTGCGCAAGCACACGTCTCCCCGACGGAAATGGGGCAACCTGTTTGCCGTGGGTTGCGACCCGTGTCGGAGGATGAAGGGGTCCTGGTAGTTGAGTTGGGTGGGCCTAAGTTGGTCCCTCCCATACAATACACTACTTTGGCCTGGATTTCTCCTAGACGGGAGGCTGGATTGGCCCGGTCCAGTCAATCGGCTTGTCATGTTGTCACTAGGACTTCGGTCCTATTTGGCCATGGCTGATGGGTCAATCAAAGAAGGTTCTGACCAAGTCTACATGCTGGCCATGTTTTAAATATGATTGCAGCTGTATCTCTTACCAAGCCTTCTACGAGTATATCCCCCATGTATCCCTGGACTAGGGTACTGGGCACAGCCCTACCCATATTAGTCCCCCTTGTTGGGCTCCTTGGTGGGTGGGGAGCATGGGGGATGAACATCACAAATTCCTATGGCATACTCTCTTCCTAATTCACAGTCTCGACTAAAACGGCAGCGGTCATCTTCGGATGACTGTATCGACCCGGAACTTCTAAATCGACAAACGACAACACAAAAGTCGGAGTACCGACACAGGTACATAGTGTTCAAACCAACTAACAGGCTATCTCCCTTCGCCATCTACAAGACCATACTTCAAGAAGTCGGCGAACCTGCAGAGACAACGTTACAGAGAGATGGAATCGTCCTATTTAAGACCAGAAACGACGACCAGACTCGGAAACTCCTTAGGCTGAAAGATGTTGCAGGTACACAGGCAATAATCGAGCCTCATCGGACCTTGAATACTTCCAAGGGAGTGGTTTTCTCCTCCCTTAGCTATTTAGACTCAGACGACGATTTACAAGAATGGTTTGAAACTTTTACTGATGTCATTCATTTTCATAGAATCCCACAGAGGGATAATCGGGAGCTTCTTATCCTGACTTTTTCAGACACGACTCTTCCAGAGAGTGTCAAAGTTATATGGGAGCAATGTAAGGTACGACCTTACATCCCCAATCCAAGAAGATGCTATAAATGTCAACGTTTTGGTCATCTGAGCAAGTGGTGCCGACGACAAGAAATTTGTGGACACTGCGGATCCGAGGACCACGTTCAATCAAAGGAACAACCTTGCTCAGCCCCTCCTCTTTGCGTCAACTGTAAGGAGGATCATCCCTCTTACAGCAAAACTTGTAGACAGTGGACTAAGGAAAAAGAAATCCTCACATTGAAGGCAACCCAAGCGATATCTTTTCCGGAGGCTAGAAGGATCGTGGACCAGCACTCAGGAATTCCGAGCTATGCGGACATAGCAGGATATCGACATCCTCATCAACGTGCGACACCAAGACGAAGACTACAACTCGAGGAACACAGCATCAACAGATCACACCAACAACACACAGAGAACCCAGAAGACACTGGCAGGCACTCGGGAAGAACAAATGAAAAAACCACTCTAAAGACAACAAACACCACAAACCAGTCTACTCCCCGGGCGGACCTTGAAGAATCAAACACACCGGCTGGCACCACAACTCCTCCAGATACAGCAATGGAAGAAGAACATCCAAATGAAGCAGACACTGAAGAGGAACAGGAAGGATCAAATGATGGCGGGGACACGACACCCAGCAACGAATCCATGGAAGAAGAACAAGAGGAAGAGGAAGAACATGAAGAGGATCAAGGGGACTCACAGGAAGAAGAAAGCGAAGAAGGACAAGAGGAAGAGGAAGGAGATGATCCAGGAAACCAAGAACAGGATGGAATGGACAAAAAGGAAACAAAACCTGTGGATGAAGGAAAAGACAGGGCACAAAACGAAGACAACCAAACAATCACAATGAAAGATTATCTTTACTACTTCCTAGATAAAGAACCATCAGATGAAAAGATTGAAAAATTCCGACCGACGTTTGTACGAGACTGGCTAGAACCGGCAGTGAAGCATCTGCAAATGTCTGGCTTTGGCAATGTGTCTCGGAAGCTGACTGAACGAACAAAACAGAAGTTGCACGACTGGCATGAAGATACACATACAACCAAAAGAGAAATATTCAATTTAGTCACCAACTGCACCTTTACTGACGAGTTCTATGGTATCCTCAGTATTTTGGTCTTACATGACCATTTGTCTGTTGCTATGAAATTGATAAGAAAACAACGGACAACAGACAACATAACGCAAAAAAGGAATAACTAAGTACCAATCAAACAGAACTATACAGACAATTAGTACAAACATGATACAAAAAAAGAATACCTAACTACCAATCAAACATGACTATAAAGACACTTAGTAAAAACCAAGTATGTCTCTAAATAGCCCAACAAGGTGCTGATGAGACGTAAAGCCCAAACACACACACACACACCATGGAAAGGATGGTCAACAATAGACTAGTATGGTATTTGGAATCAACTGAAGCCATAACAGAATATCAGTGTGGTTTCAGGTCCAAAAGAAGTACCTTGGACCATTTAGTATCATTCGAAACCTACATAAGAGATGCCTTCATTAAGAAAGAACATGTAGTTGCAGTATTTTTCGACTTAGAAAAAGCTTATGACACCACTTGGAAATTTGGAATTATGAAAGACATTCATGAAATGGGTCTACGGGGAAGGCTTCCTCAATTTATAAATTCATTCCTTCAAGATCGTAACTTCCAAGTCAGAATAGGAAGCACACTATCCAACAATTTTAACCAAGAAATGGGAGTTCCTCAAGGAAGTATTCTCTCTCCGACATGTTTTAATATTAAGATTAACAACATAGTCCGACATATCAAGGAGAATATCAAGTGTTCTTTATACGTTGATGATTTCCTTGTTGCTTTTAAGTCAACCAAAATGACAAGTGTCGAACGACAATTGCAACTTAACCTAAACAGGTTGCAAAAATGGTCATATGAGAATGGTTTTAAATTCTCCAAAAATAAAACGGTATGTATGCACTTCTATCCTCCCAGAAGCTTTCAGCCGGATCCAATCCTAATGCTAGAAAGTTCGAAAATCAAAGTAGTAAACCAGTACAAATTCTTAGGAGTTTTACTGGATTCTAAATTCTCCTTTATTCCACATATCAAAGAACTTAAAGCTAAAGGTTTAAAATCTCTTAATCTTCTCAAAGTAGTCAGCAAGCTCAGTTGGGGTGGAGACACCACTGTATTGCTACGACTATATAGGGCTATAACCCGATCACGTCTCGATTACGGGAGTATTGTATATGGATCAGCAAGACCGTCTTACCTCCGATGTCTAAATACAGTACACCATCTCGGCATTCGCCTGTGTCTTGGGGCATTTAGAACATCGCCAATTGAGAGTCTATATGTCCTTGCGAAAGAGCCACCATTGTCACTTCGGCGAATAAAACTTTCGCTGCAATATTTTGTAAAACTGGCAGCATGTCCAACAAATCCGGCTTTTTACCCGGTATTTCAGCCAAGGTACCAACACATTTATATGACTAAACAAAGTGTTATAAAACCCCTAGGGCTTAGAATGAAACCCTACTATGACATAATAAACAAAGACAACTGCGTAGTTGCTGAAGTGCAGGTTCCATCCATTGCTCCGTGGACCCTTCCTTCACCAATTTGTATTCTAGACCTGACAAGTCTTAGAAAATCTTCTACAAGTCCCCTGGAATACCAGAGTAAATTCCTCTTAATAAGATCCCGGTATCCATCATACAAGTTTCTTTACACGGATGGGTCCAAAGATGGACTTCTGACTGGTTACGCAGTCACCTCCGCAAAGACAAGTTATTGTAATGAACGTATACCTGATGTGTGCTCGATATTCACAGCAGAACTGACAGCTATCTACAAGGCGGTAGAAATGGCAGTCAACTCGGAAACTAATAATTTTGTAATTTGCTCTGACTCAAAGTCCGCATTGCAGGCAATAGCCAACAAGCAGGTGGAAACCCCTCTTGTATTAGACATTCTTTTTACCTTAGCAGCGATGAAAGAAAACAAGGAGATTATATTTTGTTGGATTCCAAGTCATGTTGATATCAAAGGAAATGAGATGGCTGATCTTCATGCGAAGAGAGCCTTAAGTAAAAACTTAACGGACTATGTTGTCCCTTATACGGATTTTAGAAAGCATATCAATGACTTTACCAAGTATAGTTGGCAAGTACGATGGAATGCTTGCCAACGAAACAAGCTACGCACAATACTACCACACGTCATGAAAGATATAAAAATTGATGTGCACTCACGCAGAGAGCAAATCGTAATTCATAGATGTCTTATAGGGCACAGCAGATTAACCCACTCACACTTATTAAACAATGACGCAGCAGCAATATGCGAAGGGTGCCAAGTACCACTTTCTATCAAACATATCTTGATGGAATGTAATAACAATCTACATCACCGACCCTTTCAATCAGGTAATCTCAAACACTTGTTCTTAGAAAATTCAGCGTCCAGTATAACACAGTTCCTCAGAGATAACGACTACTTCTACAAATTATGAGAAATTAGTTCCAGGATAATCTATCTAACCAATGTTGCCTCTAAATAGCCCACACTGGTGCTGATGGGGCGTAAAACACAAACTCACTCACTCACTCACTCACTCGAATGCCAAATGTATCACTATAAGCCCCCGCAGGTCTCAGGCCTCCTCGTTGCGGTGGGTGGTAACACTAAGGTGAAGACCTCTATCCTTAGTGGCCAACATGAGACAGTGCGCATGCACGGTGTGTCCCCTACCTTACAGGGGAATATCAATGAATATGTCATTTACCATGATTCCAAACCGGATCGTACGTCAACCGGGTTACCAAGGTGCACGTCCCTCAGCGGGAAACCAGGCTGAGATCGAAAAATTTGCGACTGGACTACCAAGATTCCCACGGACAAGCACATCATCAGATGACTTGATTGACCCTGACCGCCCCTCACACATGTCAAAAGATGAAAATTGCCTTGTGATAAATGGACTTGAGAAATCGCTAGTGGACCTATCAGCAATCGCTGTGTACGAAATTGTTGCAGACATTTGTGACAACACAGTAGCAGATAAAATACAACGTCAATTCAATGGAACATTTCTCATTCACCCACAGAATGACACACAAAAAGAGAAAGTGACACTTGTCAAAGAAATAGCGAATACACAAGTCTCCATTGAACCTTTCCAAAAACCAGGCAAAGGCATTATCTTCTCGAAAAAGAGCAAGACATGCACAGACTCTCAACTGAAGAAGTGGTTCCAAAAACATGGCATTACCCAATTCAAACGTTTGTCCCAACGAAATGGTTATGAATCCATAAAACTGACATTCAAAAACAACAATGTACCCGAGAAAGTACCTGTAGCTTTTGAAAAGTGCAGAGTTTGCCCACTCTTTCCCAAACCAAAACGCTGTTTCAATTGCCAATTGTATGGACATATCAGCACAACATGTAGACGGTTCACAATTTGTGCCAATTGTGGTGATCGAGATCACACTCACACGAGAGACAAACCATGCTTCAGGCCCTCGCATTGTGTCAATTGCTGAGGGGACCACCCTGCGTTTACCCACAACTGTGAAGTCTTCAAGAGAGAAAAAGAAATTGTACAATTTCAGATTGACAGAGGATGTTCGTTTCCTGAAGCCAAGCGCATAGTTGAACAGGACATGGACAAAATTGACGCAGATTACCCAAGCCCAGTTTTACATTCGTCACCACGGAGAAGAATTCAACTTAATGGGAACCTTTTCATGAATCTCTTTCGGACAACGCCTTCACCAGACCGACCAAAGATGGGAGAAACTGTGAAATATCATGAGTCTGACTTATGCACACCACCCAGTAAAAAGATTCAACAAAGTCAACCATCCTCTCCTTGTGCTCTACGGACAAAACTGTCACTGCAACAAGCGAAGAAGAAAGAAACGGCTTCTGAGTACAAGAAACCATCCAAAACAACAAATCGAGACAGGTCAACGGACCAACGATTTCCTTGCATAGACAAGAGAAAAATGACAAGCAACAAAAAAACACCTGTCACATCTCACAGACTTAACAAATCAAGCACCTTGACACAAACCAAGTATGTCTCTAAATAGCCCACTCAGGTGCTGATGAGACGTAAAAAACCAACTCACTCACTCACTCACTCACTGTATCACTATAATGATTTGTATATTGTATAACTGGTATTCAGTATGGAAGACTGTATGCATGGGCCCCCGCAGGTCTCGGGCCTCCTCGTGGCGGTGGGTGGTAACACAAGAGTGAAGTCCTCTATCTCTTGTGGCCAACACGAGACAGTGCGCAAGCACACGTCTCCCCGACGGAAATGGGGCAACCTGTTTGCCGTGGGTTGCGACCCGTGTTTGAGGATGAAGGGGTCCTGGTAGTTGAGTCGGTTGGGACTAAGTTGGTCCCTCCCATACAATACACTACTTTGGCCTGGATTTCTCCCAGACGGGAGGCTGGATTGGCCCGGTCCAGTCAATCGGCTTGTCATGTTGTCATTAGGACTTTGGTCCTATTTGGCCATGGCTGATGGGTCAATCAAAGAAGGGTAGAAACCGGATATTTGCCTGCCATGGTTATTTTCTCATGATTGAGGCTGTATTGCAGGCCTAGCCTTTAGAGAGTATATCCTTCATGTATTCCTGGGACTAGGGTACTGGGCTTTGCCCTACCCGACTTAGTCTCCCCGTGTTGGGCTCTGTGGTGGGTGGGGACCATGAAGGATGAAGAATGGAAATCTGTATGGATTTTTTCAACCATAACCTATCTCAAGGACTTTTTGACTGTGAACCTGAACCTTGGCCAAGGTATATAGTGCTAAAGGGCAAGGACGAGGCATTCCAACAGATGTCATCAACGATACGGGCGAAAGCCCTTCTTCAGGCAATAGGCAAACCAGAGGATGTAAGACGATTCCCTGGTTCCCTCTTGATTAAATGCAGGGATAGAGAGCAATCTCAACGACTACTGGACATGGAACAACTACATATTGCAAAGGTGGAAGTGGCTCCACATGAAAAGTTAAACTCAATCCAAGGAGTGATACATTCATTTGATAGCCATGAGAACACTAATGTGGAGCTCCTCGACTGGTTCGAGTTCCGCAAAATTCCGGTTGTCTCCATTTACAGAATGTCGCATAGAACAACAAAAGATGGCTCGGTAGTAGAGACTCTTTGTCTCACCTTTAAGGGAAACCGGCTACCGGAAGCTGTAGAAATTGGATTTGAATTCTGTAGGGTGCGCCCCTACATCCAAAATCCACGGCGCTGTTACCGATGCCAGAAATATGGTCACATTACCAAGACATGTAAAAGCAGAGTGGAGGTATGTGCCAACTGTGGAGGCTCGGATCACACCCATACTAAGGATGCTCCGTGTGGTCTCCCTCCAAGATGTGTCAACTGCAAGGGAAACCACTCATCGTTCAACAAGTCATGTCCTAAATGGACCTACGAGAAACAAGTCCTTGAGATCAAGGCAACCTCAAATGTCTCATTTCCTGAGGCTAGACGAATAGCACAATCCCGATATGGAGCTCAAAGTTATGCTCAGGCCGCTGGTGAAGAGAATGCAGAACTACCAACGGGATCACAGTTGTCCCATGGATCTTCCATTCACCACCAAGCTGGACCCAGTTCATTTCCTCGCACAACGCCAAGATTAAGAGTAGACCTGGATCCAGATTTCAGCTACTCAAAACATTCTCTGACAAATAAAGACACAAACAAATCCAATTCACAAGAACATGATGACAAATTCCTTAATCTTTTTGAACACGCACATATGAATGAACTTCATAACGTGCACGAAAGACACTTGACACAAAATCGAGAGAAAACAGACAAAAATCAACAAAAGGACCTGCAGAACAAACCGACAAAAAGGAAATCTGATGACAGAAATTCTGACGAGAGAGCCCCAACGAAGATTCAAGTGACAGAGGTCGAATCTGACCTAAATTCCTCTTTTGAAACGGTTGACTCCCAGCCATCAGATGAAGAAAACCCAATGGAACTGCAAACACCTCCTACAGTTCCCGAGGTAGTTAAGGCCGATGCTGGTTCTCCCACCAAGGTGGACAAACCAACTGACAACACCTCCCAGACCCCATCTGCTGCTCCAACAGGTCGAAAGCAGGGTCAGGGAGGTCAACCAGACAAAACAAAAAACCCTACACAGGACAAACTGCAACGCAGAACCCCGACAACTCAAACACATCACCAAAATAAAAGTCCCGACTCAAAGAACACGAGTCAAACACATCCAAAAAGTACAAAAATACCTGGCCCACCAAACACAAATATGGGGGGAAAGTCTACTAACACCAATCAAATTCTGAAACGTGACAAACATAAAGTCACGAATAGAGCCCCGTTAATAAGATAACATCTATGACTGAACAAACTCATTCCATGGACAACATAGTTCAGTGGAATTGCAGAGGTTTAAGAGCAAATTTTGATGAAATAAAAATATTGACATTTGAGCATAGGGCCAGCATCCTATGTCTCCAGGAGACTTACTTAAAACCATCCGACAACATTACTATCAGAAATTATCATATGTATAACTCATATGGAGACATTGTCCATGATAGGGCAATAGGTGGTTCTGCCATTCTGGTCAGGCAGGGCATAATACATACTTGCCTTAATCTGACCACCACTTTGCAGGCAACTGCCGTCCGCCTAACGTTACGTAGAAAGATTACCGTGTGCTCCCTTTACTTGTCACCGAGTTCCCGGGTGACCCTACAAGATCTAAATAACCTATTTGACCAATTACCTGCCCCCTCCATTATTCTTGGAGATTTTAATGGTCACAGCCCTTTATGGGGTAGTGCGGACCTGAATAGTAGAGGTGAACTGATAGAGGACTTTATAAATGGAAATAATCTTTGTGTCTACAATGATGGGTCAGATACATTTCTACATTCAGGACATGGCACTTACTCTGCTATTGACCTAAGTATAAGTGACCCAAATTTGTTTTTAGATTTTGAATGGAAAGTACTAGAGGATACACATGGAAGTGATCATTTCCCAATCCTATTGAAATCGTTAGATGTTGGTCCTAACTCCGGTTTATCAAGGTGGAAATTCAATAAAGCAGACTGGAATCTCTTCTCAGAACTCTGCAACAAAAATATTACCCAACAGAAATATGCAGATTCCGATTCCCCTGTAGACCATTTCACAAAAGATATTATAAACATAGCAAATAAAGCGATACCGAAATCTCAAGCCAATCCTCACCATAGCCCTAAACCTTGGTTTGACACAGAGGTCAAAGAGGCTATCAAAGCCCGCAAAAAAGCATTACGTGCCTTTAAATCTCGCCCAACATCAGAAAATCTAAATCAATTTAAAATCTTCAGAGCAAGAGCGAGAAGGATAATAAGACAAAAGAAAAGGGCTACCTGGCAAAACTATGTCTCTAAACTTAATACCCGTACACCTAGTTCAAAAGTATGGAAAATGATAAAGAAGATACAGGGTAGAGATACATCCACACATATTCAACATCTTGTCATCGACGAAGAAGAGATAACCACAACTGAGGAAATTGCAAATAGAATAGGTGACCAATTCGCATTTAACTCCTCATCGAACAATTACACCCAAGAATTCCAACAATTTAAAGAGAGGGCCGAGCGACAAAATTTGAATTTCCAGTCTGATAACTCTGAAGCATATAACATGCCCTTCTCCGTGGAAGAGCTCATAGCGGCATTGAATAAGGCTAAAGACTCTGCTACTGGAGCAGATGAAGTTCATTATCAACTACTAAAGCATCTACCGGAAGGAAGCCTTAAAATTATGCTTCAGATTTATAATAGAATATGGGACTTTGGTACATTCCCAACGCTGTGGAAGAAAGCGATAGTAATACCAATCCCAAAACCTAACAAAGACCTCAGTGATCCACTTAACTATCGTCCGATTGCACTCACCAGTTGTCTTTGTAAGACCATGGAAAGGATGGTCAACAATAGACTAGTATGGTATTTGGAATCAACTGAAGCCATAACAGAATATCAGTGTGGTTTCAGGTCCAAAAGAAGTACATTGGACCATTTAGTATCATTAGAAACCTACATAAGTGATGCCTTCATTAAGAAAGAACATGTAGTTGCAGTATTTTTTGACCTAAAAAAAGCTTATGACACCACTTGGAAATTTGGAATTATGAAGGACATTCATGAAATGGGTCTCCGGGGAAGGCTTCCTCACTTTATAAATTCATTCCTTCAAGATCGAAACTTCCAAGTCAGAATAGGAAGCACACTATCCAACAATTTTAACCAAGAAATGGGAGTTCCTCAGGGAAGTATTCTCTCTCCGACATGTTTTAATATTAAGATTAACAACATAGTCCGACATATCAAAGAGAATATCAAGTGCTCTTTATACGTTGATGATTTCCTTGTTGCTTATAAGTCAACCAAAATGACAAGTGTGGAACGACAACTGCAACTTAACCTAAACAGGTTGCAAAAATTGTCATATGAGAATGGTTTTAAATTCTCCAAAAATAAAACGGTGTGTATGCACTTCTATCCTCCCAGAAGCTTTCAGCCGGATCCAATCCTAATGTTAGAGAATTCGAAAATCAAAGTAGTAAACCAGTACAAATTCTTAGGAGTTTTACTGGATTCTAAATTCTCTTTTATTCCACATATCAAAGAACTTAAAGCTAAAGGTTTAAAATCTCTTAATCTTCTCAAAGTAGTCAGCAAGCTCAGTTGGGGTGGAGACACCACTGTATTGCTACGACTATATAGGGCTATAACCCGATCACGTCTCGATTACGGGAGTATTGTATATGGATCAGCAAGACCGTCCTACCTCCGATGTCTAAATACAGTACACCACCTGGGCATTCGCCTGTGTCTTGGAGCATTTAGAACATCGCCAATAGAGAGTCTATATGTCCTTGCGAAAGAACCACCATTGTCACTACGGCGTATAAAACTTTCGCTGCAATATTTTGTTAAACTGGCAGCATGTCCAACAAATCCGGCTTTTTACCCGGTATTTCAGCCAAAGTACCAACAAATTTATATGACTAAACAAAGTGTTATAAAACCCCTAGGGCTTAGAATGAAACCCTACTACGACATAATAAACAAAGACAACTGCATAGTTGCTGAAGTGCAGGTTCCATCCATATCTCCGTGGACCCTGCCTTCACCAATTTGTATTCTAGACCTGACAAGTCTTAGAAAATCTTCTACAAGTCCCCTGGAATACCAGAGTAAATTCATCATAATAAAATCCCGGTATCCATCATACAAGTTTCTTTACACGGATGGGTCCAAAGATGGACTTCTGACTGGTTACGCAGTCACCTCCGCAAAGACACGTTATTGTAATGAACGTATACCTGATGTGTGCTCGATATTATACAGATGGGCTGTGAAGCCTACATAAGTTCGACATTTGCATAACTCGTGTATAAAAAATCAGAAAAACACTTCCCGTAGACCTGTTTGTAATACCTGATAATTGATACAGGATTAAAAAACCCAAATATTCATCCGTCGGGAAAAAAGGGAGTGTTGTTACCTGAAATTGCTGATTTCAGATTGATTGTTTGCATCCAGTTCACAAACAATTCAGACTGTGGTCATGATTTTTCTAGACTGTGGTCGTGATTGATCTTTCTTGGCAGTGGTTGTGATTTCTCTAATAGCTTCTAGAACTGAGGTGTGTAATTTATTTGATTTTATTTTAATATTGTGAAACAGATAAGCTGTAAACTTTTTCCATTTTGTTAGAAGACGTCTGATCATAAAGACAGTCAAATGGTTTGCTGAACCATGGTTTCAGACTTAATCTTCTAAAACAAGCACTTTACCATAATGGCAGTTATATTGCATACCCTATTTAGAGACATCTCGTATGAATCTTACATGGAGCCTCTCATGATGAGACAAGCTGCTTACTTAGTATTAGAAAGTCCGGATTGGAAAACAGTGAAAACCTTGACCCAAGGTTCGCAATTTTGTTTCTCTCTTCTGAAGTTGTGGATGCTGGGGATATTAATGACTTGCTTCACCCACTAGGGGTAACAGGTTGTCAAGACCCTCATCAGAAACTGACTCATTCTTTAACAAATGTATCACCCATTGTCAATTATTTTGGCAATCAGGTCAGTAAACCGTGTGCATTATTTACAGCTGATACATTTCTGGGTGATTTTTCTGCTCCTTTACTGTGTAATCTTTTCTCCTTGACATCTGAGACTGGTTTGGATACTTTCTTTGTAATTTCTTGTTTGAGCACTTGAATGACAGTTCTGGACAAAATTTGAGTTTTGCACAAATGTCGCACTTTGGGAAATTGTTTCTCTTGTTTGAAATAATGTCAATTATTTATCGAATGCCAAATGTATCACTATTGCAATTAGTTTCTCTAATTTTCTTCTCCTTTAGGCAAGTAGTGCCAGCCAGGTTATTTCAAAGACAATTTAAGTTACTCACTGGCTGTTTTTCATAGTAAATTGATATTTTTGTTTTTTTTTTGTTATTTCAGATATCATTTTAGTGCAATTCCGGCTTACTTCACCTCGTTGCAGTGTCCTTCTCCTGTTGGTCCTGTTTAGCCTAGCAAGTGCAGAAATACAGGACATAAAGCCCAAGTCATCTATATATATTTCTTATTTTAAGGTTTAAAAGCCTGGCTCAACTTGTTTCTTAATGAAATTGTTCAGTTTACAACATTCAAGTGCTTGTGATGGGTCTCATCCTCTCTATTATGCCTGGTTCTCACGACGGCGATTTGAGAGCGGCGCGTCAAGAGAAGTCATTTCTTGGAAAGTTGTGGCGTAGAACGTTGGTTGAGGCACGTTACGTAATCAATTAGTGTCATGTGCGGCGCTTAAAGTTTGTAGCCGCGGTGAGTCTTGAGGTGTCCGCGGCGCTGCTTAAGCTTTCTTCGCCGCGTTCCGCCTCTCTTGCCTCAGCGCAGTTCCAAACAGACTCGTCGCACTTTGTTTTGGAATTCGGCGAGGCTGCTTTTACTTCGCCCAATGTTGTTTCCTCTTACGCCGCTGATGGTTGTGAGGCAGCTACGTCTGAAATTGGCGACCTGCGACGCATCAGGAAACCTTCGGCGTACACCCGAGGTAAGATGCGCCGCTGAAAATGACAGCCTCGCCGACGACTGTAACGATGCAACGCCGCATTTAGGTACTTGTTACTGCGTACCTTGATGGTTCATCGTCGCACATGCATTCATACAGCGCCGAGGACATTACAGGCGCGTCGATGCTGACCTTCTTCGTCGTCCTTGCCTTAAGCAGCGACGAAGGTCTCTTAAGCATCGACGAAGGTCTCTTGTTGCAGCGCTGCGGCAAAGTGTGTTTCGCTGCTGCAGGAGTCACTTTTGGTCATTATAAAAAGGGACACAGAGGACCTCCTTGCTTCATTTGCTGATTGCCCTTCAATGAGAACACAACGACTGCCTACTGAACATATGCATGATGAATGAAGAAGAAATTATTGTTGTGGCTGGTGCTGCTGCTGCTGCTATCGGAGCTGTCTATTTGAGACACAGGAGGAGGAGGGCCAGGAGACAGAAAAGGTGGTGGATTCGCAACTGGTTGCTGCAGAGGGAACAACATGGTCACTTCCATCAACTGCTGCCTGAACTGCAAGTCAATGACGTGTCCGGCTACTACAACTACACTAGAATGCCCCCTGCCATCTTTGCTGAAATCCTGGAAGCTGTTGGACCACTCATCACTAAGCAAGACACCAACATGAGGAGGGCTTTGGAACCTGGTCTGAAGTTGGCTATCACCCTGCGGTACATGGCAACAGGAAACAGCTACAAGTCCCTAGCTTATGCTTTCCGTGTGGCACCCAACACCATCTGCAACTTCATCCCTGAGGTCTGCCTTGCCATCGTTCATGCCTTCGAAAGACAGCTGGCACTACCCACACAGCCTGAAAGATGGAAGGAGATAGCCAAGGCTTTTGAGACGAAATGGAACTTGCCCAACTGCATTGGAGCTCTGGATGGCAAGCACGTCGCAATCCGATGTCCCAAGGCTGCAGGCTCCTTGTTCTACAACTACAAGGGATTTCATTCCATTGTCCTGATGGCCCTCGTTGATGCCGACTACAAGTTCATCTATGTGCAGGCTGGCTGTCAAGGAAGTGCATCTGATGGCGGCGTCTTCAGGGACACAATACTTCGACAACTCCTGGACGAGGAAGATCTAGGCCTACCACCTCCAGAACCTCTACCTGGCACAGAAGACAATCCTTTCCCATATTACATCGTGGGTGACGAGGCATTTCCCCTGAAGACATGGCTGCTCAAACCAGTGCCAAGAAGGAACCTTGACATTGCTTCCAGAGTCTACAATTACAGGATTTCAAGAGCCAGGAGAGTGGTGGAGAATGCCTTCGGTCTGCTGTCACACAGGTTCAGATGCTTCCTGACCACCATGCCCCAACGACCTACAAGAGTGACATACATCACAATGGCTGCTTGTGTTCTACACAACATTCTGCGCGACAGAGTAGGCGTCCACCATGCCCGTGACATTGAAGTAATGGACAGAGAAGATCCACAGACACACGACGTCACTGAAGGAGTTTGGAGGGGAGACCGTCAATTGCATGACCTAGGAGAACCACTTTGACACGGAAATGCCTCCAGAGATGCCAAGGCTGCTCGAGACTACCTACGTGACTGGGTCAACAGTCCGGCAGGAAGTGTCCCTTGGCAGTTGGAGAAAATCTGAAGAAGATGCAGACTATCTATTCAAAACAACAAACCCCAGGCCCTTTTAAGGGCCACCAAATCCTCCCAATTGAGCTGGCCATGTACACATCCTATGTTGACAAAACAAGCCCAAAAATCAATCAATCAATCAATCCATCTATCAATCCCTCCATCCATCTATCTATCTATCTATCTATCTATCCAAGTCCAATCCCTGCAAAGTGACGACAACTGCTTTTCTTTTGCTGCAGTGTATATATGTAACGAGCATTGTGTTCCATCTATCAAGCTATCAAGCTATCTATCTATCTATCTATCTATCTATCTATCTATCTATCTATCTATCCAAGTCCAATCCCTGCAAAGTGACGACAACTGCTTTTCTTTTGCTGCAGTGTATATATGTAAGGAGCATTGTGTTCCATCTATCAAGCTATCTATCTATCTATCTATCTATCTATCTATCGAGCTATCTATCCAAGTCCAATCCCTGCAAAGTGACGACAACTGCTTTTCTTTTGCTGCAGTGTATATATGGGTCAAAATTTGGTAAGTCTGAAATTCTTGTCTCCTGTGTTTAACAATAATTCATGATGACAGAAAGGCACATGCAGGACCTCTTGATGTCATTTGTCATAGTCAAGGATATTAGCAAAACTTCTGACACAAAAAATATGTGGAAAGTTATTTTTATCCCATCCAAAAATAGCATTGAAGTGGCCAACCCCCCTGAAAATGGCCTGTCTCCACCAACATTTTCTATGAAAGATTGCATCACAAAAACGTGTACAGGATCCTGATTCAATTAAACTCTTCCATACATGAAGACTTGACTATCACTCTTCTAAAATATAGTTTTCCAATTTCTGAAATAATATCCTGTATAAGAGCAGGAGGTTGTTGTGTCAATGTCTCCAATATTGCGTCATTAGCATCACACCAGTTTGATTTCTTAATAAAAATGAAAGGGACGCACATTCTGTGAGAAAACCTTGTGTCTGACGTTGCCTGAGAACCCAAGAAAATAACTGTGCTATCTGTAGCTCTGTATCATTTATGTAAACCAAAATATTTGAGTATTTCTGTTGGTATGTCGGTTGTCCAATCTTAATTTGTCATTAGCAAACGCCTTGCTGCTCTATTTTGACTGCATATTTCTGGACCAGAATCAATGTGAACATGCTTCTGGTGTTCATAAGATCATTGCATGCACAAACTGCCAAATTGCCAGTTTTGCACTGGTCCCTACAAAGATTTTTATCTTAATTATCATTAGCATCACGCCGTCATTAGCATCACAACAAAAAAATGCTTCTTTCCTTTACCTCACTAAAATTCTGTTGCAAGTGAATGGAGTTGAAATTGTGTTCAATATATATTATCAATTAATGTTTTAACAAAATATTACACAGAATTTTTGCCTTTTCCTTGAATCTGACATGCTTAGTATGAATTTTGACGCTTTTCTGAGATTACTAATCAAATATGGGGTGTCAGTGACATTTTACCATAGTCTAGCACCTGAAATATGGTTCAGCAAAGACAGTGGGCACTGGAGGGGTAGTGGAGATCATCTTTGTTATTCAGAATCCAAACTATTGGTGAAAAGAGTATTTTTGTTTCTGTTTGTATATTTCTAGTTCAAGAAAATGTTCTATCTTAATAAGTTTTGGTCGTAGAGAAATATAGCTCAATGTTTGCAGAATAGCCACTTTCCTATACGTTGGTAATACATTCTTCAGCTCTAAGTGGTGCGGATTTCAAGTTACAGGCATGATGCTAATGACACACATATTAGGTATAAAATTGAGCAAAATGCATTATCTCAAATATATAGGTGCTAGAGACCTGGAAATTGGCCTAAAATGTGCAAGCTACCTGCCTAATCATTGGTAATAGATTATTTAGCCCTAAGTGGTCAGGATTTTTAAGTTTTAAGTGTGATTTTAATGACTGTCAAAAAACATCACAACTGTATTTATCACCTCATGACGGATCAGCAGAGCATTTGGGACCCTTGGACATGACAGTGCAGTGATAGCTGATTGTTTGACCTAACTAATGCCAACCTAAAAAGGCATTTCTGGACCAAAAAACTTTTCAAATTTTTTTCAGCTGAAATTTCAAGGTTTTCAAATTTTGACCCATATGTAAGGAGCATTGTGTTCCATCTATCAAGCTATCTATCTATCTATCTATCTAGCTATCTATCTAGCTATCTATCGAGCTATCTATCTATCTATCCAAGTCCAATCCCTGCAAAGTGACGACAACTGCTTTTCTTTTGCTGCAGTGTATATATGTAAGGAGCATT
Organism: Platynereis dumerilii; assembly: GCA_026936325.1. NCBI lineage: Eukaryota > Metazoa > Annelida > Polychaeta > Phyllodocida > Nereididae > Platynereis > Platynereis dumerilii. Next base: position 17,634,606 of record JAPTHN010000003.1, read on the forward strand.
GTGTTACATCTATCAAGCTATCTATCTATCTATCTATCTAGCTATCTATCGAGCTATCTATCTGCCACTTGCCCTAGACGAGTGAAATTACAAAGTGATGCACTTGTACTACTGCAACCAACACAAGTTTTAAAACCAAAGCACTTGTACTAGTGCATTACATTTTAATTAAGAAATTCATGCACTTGTACTAGTGCAATAAAAATATGTTTATACCAAAGAATGCAGCACTTGTACTAGTGCTGCACTTGGTATGTTTTTGGGCAAAGAAAGGGGGAACTAGCACCTTGCTTTTATGAAGGTGATTACTTTTAATGAAGGGCCAAGGTTTTTTGGTTGTCTTTGCTGCACATCTGCTCTTCTACTTGAGTGGAGAAAGGAGGCTCTCAGTCCAACTGGGCGAAGGGGAAGGCTGGTGCGGCTGATGGGCGTTCGGTTGACCAAAGCTGGGTCCAGGGTAGCCGTACTTCTCGGGGCTCTCCTGAGCATCCATCATCAGTGTCATGGAGGATGGGCTGGGCTGCATCACGGTGTAGCTGGGAGTCTGCCTGGATCCTCCTTCCCTGGGCTGGTGGTGGTGGAAGTGATGGCTGCTGGAAGCGTGGTGGTGCTGCTGGTGGTGCTGAGATGGCACATACGTCGAAGAAGGAGGAGGAGGAGGTGGCATCTGCAGGCGCTGAGGAGGATGAGGAGGCTGGAAGGTCTGCTCCTGAGGTCTTGACTGGCGGCTGGCCTCATCCATCTCCCTCTCCTTGTCCCAGTAGAAGGCGGCCTCTGCAATGGCCCTCACCATTCGCTTTCTGATTTCAGGGCTGGCGTGAAATCCGACGTGGTAGAGGTCGTGACACTTCATCCTCCAGTACTCCTCATCGGCTTGCAACTCCTGGTGGTCGGGGCACAACTTGCAGCCAGAGCCTTTCAGGATCTTCTTGGCGGAGGACATGGCGTGCATGCTGCCTGCGATGACATTCATGGCGGAGTGCATGGATTCATCTGTTGGGGCCTTCCTCTTGGTTCCCTTGGCAACGGCTCCAGGCTTTGGCGCTCCAGGGAAGACTTGGGACTGCTGGCTGTCAGGTCTGTCCTGTGATGGCTGTTCAGGTGGCAGGTCCTGCATGTCATAGGAAGCTGGCAGGGAATCCTCAGGGTTGTAGCTGTCCCCGGAGTCTGAGGCTGGTCGGTTGGCAGACAGTTGAGAGATGGGGGACAGCTCCTTGCCTGGCTTGTGCACGATGGAGTCCTTCAGGAACCGACAGTTGGCTAGGATGTACTGGTCCCTGTCTGTGAGAGTCTCCTTCCTGCCGGATCCTGAAGCTACAGGCCTGACGAGTCTGGAGTAGTGGGTGCGGACTGTCTTCCTCCAGTTGAAGATGTCCTGGGAGGTGTACTTGGGTCCCAGCTCCTTGGCTTTTTCGCCCCCGCAGGTCTCGGGCCTCCTCGTGGCGGTGGGTGGTAACACTATAGGTGAAATCCTGTATCCTTAGTGGCCAACACGAGACAGTGCGCAAGCACACGTCTCCCCGACGGAAAAGGGGCAACCTGTTTGCCGTGGGTTGCGACCCGTGTTGGAGGATGAAGGGGTCCTGGTAGTTGAGTTGGGTGGGACTAAGTTGTCCCCTCCCATACAATACACTACTTTGGCCTGGATTTCTCCCAGACGGGCGGCTGGATTGGCCCGGTCCAGTCAATCGGCTTGTCATGTTGTCATTAGGACTTTGGTCCTATTGGCCATGGCTGATGGGCCAATCAACGGAGGTTATGATCAAGTATATGTGCCGGCCATGTCCCGTACTATGATTGCGGCTGTACTACTGACTAGCCTTTTGAGAGTATATCCTCCATGTATCCCTGGGACTAGGGTACTGGGCTGCCCTATCCAGGTTGGTCTCCCCTCGTTGGGCTCCGTGGTGGGTGGGGAACATGAAGGATGAAATAAGGAAATCTATATGGCTTTATTCAATCGAAACTTTTCTCAAGCTGGATTATTTGAATGTGAAACTGACCCTTGGCCAAGATACATCGTACTTAAAGGAAAAGATGAAGAATATGGAAGGATTTCAGCAGTGACACGGGCGCAAGCCATCTATAAGGCAATCGGGGATCCTCTGGACGTCAGGCGGTTTCCTGGTTCACTTCTAATTAAATGTCGCGACAGTGACCAGGCCAAGAAATTACTTGCCATGAACAACCTTGCTTCAGCAGCAGTGGAGGTGACTCCCCATGAGAGACTGAACTCGATCAGAGGTGTCATATACTCGTATGATAGCCATGAGAGCTCCGATGATGAGCTACTTGAATGGTTTAATTTTCGGAAGGTTCCTGTTATCGATATTTACCGAATGGGTAAACGACAAACAAAAGACGGCTCCACGGTAGAGACCCTCAGTCTCACTTTTAAGGGAAACCGGCTGCCCGATGCCGTAGAGATAGGGTTCGAGGTCTGTAGGGTACGTCCCTATATCCCAAATCCTCGAAGATGATATCGTTGCCAAAGATATGGACACATCACTAGAAACTGTAAAAGCCGTGAAGAAGTATGTGCTAGGTGCGGAGGCTCAGACCATTCCCACACAAAGGATGAGCCATGTGGCCGCCCACCAAATTGTGTAAATTGTAAGGGGAACCACCCTTCCTTTGACAAGACATGCCCGAGATGGAACTTTGAAAAAACGGTCCTGGAGATTAAGGCCAGTTCCGATGTAACATTCCCTGAAGCACGAAGGATGGCTCAATCAAAATATGGCGCCCTTAGCTACGCTAAGGTCGCTGGTGGGGGGGATGCAGGTCCCTCTGCAGGATCTCTTTTTTCCCAGGGATCCGACACTCAAAGATCATCCGTTCCCAGGGCATCACAGAGATCGACACCGAGGGAAAAGGTTCAACTTGAGCCAAACTACAAATACCCTAAGTACAACACTCAAAATCACACTGAGAAGTTCTGTGCACTGTTCGCCCGAGGAGAGATGGATGAACTCCTGGATGCACATACAAAACAAACCCAACAAAAACAAGACACGACTAACAAAACGTTCTCACATGACATACAGACAAAAACAAACAAAAGGAAATCGGATAATGGAAATTCCGAAACACCGTCAAAGATCCTAGCGACAGAGGTTGGCGGGTCGGACCTCAACGAGTCTTATGAAACCGTCAACTCTGAATTGACTGAGGAAGAGGAAGAAATGGACCTCCAAATTCCTCTCTCTACGCCTGAGGTAGTAAAAGACAATCAAAATGACATTGTCCAACACACACAGACCCCATCCGCTGCTGAAAGAGGTGGAAAGATGGGTCAGGGGGGCAAACCAAACCAATCAAACAATCCCACCCTAGACAAACAACCACAAAAAACCCAGACAAATCGAATACAACACCAGAATACAACTCCCAACTTAAAGAACACAGACCAAGAACATCCACCAGGCACAAAAAAACCTGGTCCGCCTAACACATCTACAGGGGGAAGGTCAAACACCAATATCACTCTGAATCGTGATCCCCTGGTGTTTAACTTTAAAACCCCTAAAAACAATAACTAACTTATGACAGAGCAACACTATTCCTCGAACAACATTATTCAGTGGAATTGTCGAGGTATAAGAGCAAATTATGACGAGCTAAAAATAATAACATCTGAGCATAAAGTGAACATCTTATGTCTCCAAGAGACCTTTTTAAAACCCTCAGACAAAATTACCCTAAGAAACTTTCACATGTATAATACTTACGGAGAAATTGTACATGACAGGGCAATAGGTGGTTCTACCATTCTGGTTAAACATGGTATAATCCATACACACCTAAATCTAACTACTGCCTTACAGGCAACTGCCATCTGCATTACATTATCTAAAACGATTACCTTATGCTCTCTTTACTTGTCCCCTAGTACGATAGTGACACGACAAGATCTTAATAATTTATACCAAGAACTACCTGCTCCCTCAATTATTCTTGGGGATTTCAATGGTCACAGTCCTTTATGGGGCAGTACTGACCTGAACAATAGAGGTGAACTTATTGAAAATTTTATAAATGATAATAATCTCTGTATCTTCAATGATGGATCAAATACTTTCCTCCATTCAGGACATGGCACGTACTCTGCTATTGACCTCAGCATAAGTGATCCAAATTTGTTTTTAGATTTTCAATGGAAAGTACTAGAGGATACACATGGAAGTGATCATTTCCCAATTCTATTGAAATCGTTAGATGTTGGGCCTAACTCCGGTTTATCAAGGTGGAAATTCAATAAAGCAGACTGGAATCTCTTCTCAGAACTCTGCAACAAAAATATTACCCAACAGAAATATGCAGATTCCGATTCCCCTGTAGAAAATTTCACAAAAGATATTATAGACATAGCAAATGAAGCGATACCGAAATCTCAAGCCAATCCTCACCATAGCCCTAAACCTTGGTTTGACACAGAGGTCAAAGAGGCTATCAAAGCCCGCAAAAAAGCATTACGTGCCTTTAAATCTCGCCCAACACCAGAAAATCTAAATCAATTTAAAATCTTCAGAGCAAGAGCGAGAAGGATAATAAGACAAAAGAAAAGGGCTACCTGGCAAAACTATGTCTCTAAACTTAATACCCGTACACCCAGTTCCAAAGTATGGAAAATGATAAAGAAGATACAGGGTAGAGATACATCCACACATATTCAACATCTTGTCATCGACGAAGAGGAGATAACCACAACTGAGGATATTGCAAATAGAATAGGTGACCAATTCGCATTTAATTCCTCATCGAACAATTACACCCAAGAATTCCAACAATTTAAAGAGAGGGCCGAGCGACAAAATTTAAATTTCCAGTCTGATAACTCTGAAGCATATAACATACCTTTCTCCATGGAAGAGCTCATAGCGGCATTGAATAAGGCTAAAGACTCTGCTACTGGAGCAGATGAAGTTCATTATCAACTACTAAAGCATTTACCGGAAACAAGCCTTAAAATTATGCTTCAGATTTATAATAGAATATGGGACTTTGGTACATTCCCAACGCTGTGGAAGAAAGCGATAGTAATACCAATCCCAAAACCTAACAAAGATCACAGTGATCCGCTTAACTATCGTCCGATTGCACTCACCAGTTGTCTTTGTAGGACCATGGAAAGGATGGTCAACAATAGACTAGTATGGTATTTGGAATCAACTGAAGCCATAACAGAATATCAGTGTGGTTTCAGGTCCAAAAGAAGTACCTTGGACCATTTAGTATCATTCGAAACCTACATAAGAGATGCCTTCATTAAGAAAGAACATGTAGTTGCAGTATTTTTCGACTTAGAAAAAGCTTATGACACCACTTGGAAATTTGGAATTATGAAGGACATTCATGAAATGGGTCTACGGGGAAGGCTTCCTCAATTTATAAATTCATTCCTTCAAGATCGTAACTTCCAAGTCAGAATAGGAAGCACACTATCCAACAATTTCAACCAAGAAATGGGAGTTCCTCAAGGAAGTATTCTCTCTCCGACATGTTTTAATATTAAGATTAACAACATAGTCCGACATATCAAGGAGAATGTCAAGTGTTCTTTATACGTAGATGATTTCCTCATTGCTTTTAAGTCAACCAAAATGACAAGTGTCGAACGACAATTACAACTTAACCTAAACAGATTGCAAAAATGGTCATACGAGAATGGTTTTAAATTCTCCAAAAATAAAACGGTATGTATGCACTTCTATCCTCCCAGAAGCTTTCAGCCGGATCCAATCTTAATGTTAGAAAATTCGAAAATCAAAGTAGTAAACCAGTACAAATTCTTAGGAGTTTTACTGGATTCTAAATTCTCCTTTATTCCACATATCAATGAACTTAAAGCTAAAGGTTTAAAATCTCTTAATCTTCTCAAAGTAGTCAGCAAGCTCAGTTGGGGTGGAGACACCACTGTATTGCTACGACTATATAGGGCTATAACCCGATCACGTCTCGATTACGGGAGTATTGTATATGGATCAGCAAGACCGTCTTACCTCCGATGTCTAAATACAGTACACCATCTCGGCATTCGCCTGTGTCTTGGGGCATTTAGAACAGAGCCACCATTGTCACTACGGCGAATAAAACTTTCGCTGCAATATTTTGTAAAACTGGCAGCATGTTCAACAAATCCGGCTTTTTACCCGGTATTTCAGCCAAAGTACCAACAAATTTATATGACTAAACAAAGTGTTATAAAACCCCTAGGGCTTAGAATGAAACCCTACTATGACATAATAAACAAAGACAACTGCATAGTTGCTGAAGTGCAGGTTCCATCCATTGCTCCGTGGACCCTTCCTTTACCAATTTGTATTCTAGACCTGACAAGTCTTAAAAAATCTTCTACAAGTCCCGTGGAATACCAGAGTAAATTCCTCATAATAAAATCCCGGTATCCATCATTCAAGTTTCTTTACACGGATGGGTCCAAAGATGGACTTCTGACTGGTTACGCAGTCACCTCCGCAAAGACAAGTTATTGTAATGAACGTATACCTGATGTGTGCTCGATATTCACAGCAGAACTGACAGCTATCTACAAGGCGGTAGAAATGGCAGTCAACTCGGAAACTAACAATTTTGTAATTTGCTCTGACTCAAAGCCTGTTGAAATTAGTGTATTAGTATCAATATCAATGGGAACTATGAAACCTTAAACAATGTCTATATTTTCTGCTCCTCTTGTTATTATAGTTTGTTCAGTTGACAATTAAGTATATCCTGAAGATGTGGAATTCTGCCTCTGTTAACCAGATCATTGTGTCATGGGCTCCACCAAAAAGGGGTCAATACAAAATTGAATACTTATCTGATATCAAACGTCTTTGTAGAGACAAGTAATATTTTCAGATTACCACACAGTGTACTGTGTACTACACAGTGTACAATCTTGTCTTCATGATTGTCATACCTTGCAGGACGAAATGCGGGATCAATGCCCGCCCATTGCATAGAAATGCATCAGCATTTACACAAGCAATCAGGGTAACTTTCTTCAGCAGGACACTTTCTTTGTTTGAATACCAAGATTTTTAAAAATTTGCAAATACTACCAACCACAAGCCACGCAGTTTTGAAGTTGTCAGATTCATGGTGCAAATTTGAAGTGCCGGACTGAAGGTCCAGTTAGCCAGGCCTAGTGAACAACTTTTCTAGTTAATAAAGCAAGAATTGGTACTGGAACATTAGAAAGAATTCATTGGAGTGATTATTTAGAAGCTGTTGCATGCGTGACAAACCTAAAATGTAATGACCACGACGAGACTCGAACTCGCAATCTTCTGATTCGAAGTCAGACGCCTTATCCATTGGGCCACGCGGCCACCCACAGTATCACCAATTTATAAAAATTTGAAGTATTTGGTTTTTTGCCATATTGTAACACATGGAATCAGTTTAAATAGGCCCTACTCTCAAACAGGTGTTGCAGTTTATGGACTAAGTTTTGAAAGCCCATTATTAACAAAACTTTTTGCCTCATATTGAAACACTCTCAGAATCAATTTAATATCACCAGCAAAATGAATGTGCTACTGTTTTGATGAAAAGCAAATAAATAAGAGGTACACAATTTTGCTAAAAATTGAATTAAACAGGACATATAGAAAGTAGAATTACTTTGACACCCATGTAAATGAGCTAAATTTGATTTTTGGCGTATTGTGTTGGAAACACTGGTGACAAACTGTTAAATACCTATAATCATAACAAACATTGTGAACTAGATTCAGTGAGGTGTGAAAGCAGCTGACTTCCCAGCTCTTTCTCAGTACCTGTCAAGACACCAAACTGGATACACTTTAATTCTTCTGGCTCCAATCTGTGCAATTTCAATTGTAAGTAGCATTTTCATCCATTAATAATTCTCTGTAAATTAACATTGCTGTCATTCAATTTGGAAATATGCACCACTTCATTTTATTTTATATATACATGTATGATGAAATTATTGCAGATGTACTTGTCAAAGTGACTCGTCAAAGATCTTGATGCAATTAATGGCTAGTTCTCACGGAGACGTAACAGAGGGTTCTTGTCGCGTCGCTTCTTGCTTTTCCAGGAAAGAGGGAGGTTTTTAAACTACATTCAACAATTCGGCGACGATATTTTCGTCTACGGCGCTTCTTAAACTTCCTCGCCAAAAGTTCCTAGAAGTCACATGACCTTATGGTGAGGCAAGAAGTTGCTTCACGAAAGATTCAACCGGTTGAATCTTTGCGAAGGAAGAAACCACGATGCAAGAGACCAGAAAGCCCCCCAAAATGATTGGGCGAAGTTAGAGACAGCTTGGGCGAAGTTAGAGACAGGTTGGGCGAAGTTAGAGACAGGTTGGGCGAGGCTACTTATCATTGAGTCAATGGAACTTCGGCGAAAAAAGACAACTACTCGCCGACACAAACAGGCTGTTGAAACGCCGAAACAGCTACTTGCTTGGCCGTAACAGGTATTTGCTTGGGCGTAATTGAACATTAGGACGAAGTAAGAGGATGCTAGGGCGAAGAAAGAGCATGCTAGGGCGAAGAAAGAGACTCCTTGGGCGAATCTAGTTTAACATTGAAGCAATGGAACTGCGTCGAGGCTCCTGACAACTCGCCGACACAAGTCTCTTCTTGCCTCGTCCGTAATTACGAGCGATTCGGCGTAAAAAACGAGTGCCTCGTCGTCCTAGGATCAATCTACGACGATGAATAATCTTTAATTGATTATATAATTGTCCAAAAATGGCTTGAAACGCCGAAATTGGGCGAAACTTGACTTCCTGGCACCTCTACAACTTCGCCGTCACTTAACCACGCTCGTGTGATGTAGGCATCAGGTCCAATGTCACAAGTTGGTAAAATTTTGGATTTTTGCGCATTTAGGACAAAAAATGGATAATCACAGATATGTTCCCTATATATTAGTCGATTCCAAAATTCAAAAGTTATAGGTTGTAGATGCATTTTTAAGCTTACAAGGCCAGATAATGCAATTATATTTAAACATAAATATGAAGGATTTGCAAACTTAAAATGCAGTTTTTGCGAAACTATTCTTACTTCATTCAAATTAACTTGTAGGGTAAAGTTTTAAAGATATCACCATCAAATTTACACAAATTCTAGAAAATGATATCCTTTATACAAAGGTTTGGGGATTTAAAATTTTCCCCCTCAGTTAACCTTTTTTATGGCAGTTGGTAACAAGATGTTCTGCATGCATTATCAGTCTCAAAGCCAGTGCTCTAATACCAAGATAGTTTCGACTTACAACCGTATTGTGCATAGATATGGAAAGCCATGATCATGAGCAACAAAATAATATGAAGATAATGGCCATTCTAGCACCGATCCTTTTTCCAGAAGCATCTGAACAAGAGCGGTCAAGACAAAATTTCACTATCAGCAAGAACATTGATTTTGTTGTCAGTCTCAAAGACAGGGCTGCAATACATGATAGGTTAGACTTAAAACCACATATTATACATAAATGAATAGCCAGGCACGTGAGCAAAAAGAAAATGTCGAGATAATGAGTATTCCAGCACAAGTCTTGAACAAGAAGCAACTATGCAAGAGAGGTCTGACATCAATTTCAGAAAAGTTGAGGGTGTCAATTTTTCGTCAGTCTCAAAAACAGGGCTGTAATACCATGATAGATCATAGTTACAACCACTTGTTATACACCCATGGAAAGCAAGGCTCATGAGCAACTAGGAACTGTCCAGAAAAGTAACATTTCCACAATGAGCCATAATCACACAGCATCTGAACATGAGAGGAACTAAACAATTCTAGCAAAAAAGAGGGTGTCACTTTTTTGTCAGTCTCACTTAAGCCCTCACTGCTTCCAATACAATAGTTGCAGCAAATTGTTGTTACTATTTCCTGATAGACCAGATCATGAGCAAAACATTTATGTATGAATATTCGAAAAAATTCAATTATGGACTGGTAGATTTGATGCTTAAAAAATCACATTGTCCATTTTGGCTTTGCTTGTGACACAACAAACTCATACTACAAAAGGTGTCATTCTGAAATACAAAAACATATTATGGCCTTTTTTTTGCCTTCATATGATGCTCAGCTAACCAGGACACAATACCAAATTGCAAATTTTTTTTCTAACTGCATTAACTTGCTTGTATTCTGGAGTTTTACATACATTTTTTTCATGCAGTGTCCAGCGTGAAGCAAAAAAATGACCCCACATGCAATCATTTATCATTTAATATATCAAAAGCATTTTGCTGCTATTCACATGAAAGGGGACATCACTGCCATTCATATGATCCATTATACATGCACAAATTCTACCAGAAGGCTGAGATATCACCTGAAATGCATGTCCATGTTGGGCCAAAACTGAAATTTTACCAACTCACGACATTGGACTATGTCAGTTATGGTATTACTCACCGAATGGTTTTGGAGGCAGAAAGTCATCTGTGCTAAAGTGTGCAGCACAGACAACATCATATTTGCCTGGCTTCCAAGGCTTGTTGACGTTGTTATGCTGCACCCTTCTGACCCGAAGCAGCCACTGCTTCCTGAGTTTTTTCTTCTTTTGTGCTGAAAACTTGAAGCCCCCAGTCTGGTTGTTACACAAGGCACACAGCATCTTCCAGGCATGCTCAACTCCTAAACAGTGAGCTAAAAACCGTAAACAGAGGTCATTCCTGCCTGTCAAGTGCCGTGTTATGAGTTGAAATCTGGTGTCGTTGCTATCATCTTGCATGCAGCAATGAGACCGGACGCCCCTATTTGAAGCGCCACCTTGTGTAAATCGCATGGCGACGCTCCCTATTGAAACAGAGTTTCAGATGGGAAATGAATGGACAAACTGTGCACTTTTCAAAGGCTACAGGTACTTTCTTTGGCACTTTCTCATTCTTGAATTTCAGTATCAGCAATTCATAACCTCTTCTTTGGGGTACAAGTTAAGCCAGGCTCTGAAGTCTATGGAGCATTATTGTTCATTGGACTAATTTCTTTTTAATCGTCCAGCGATTTCTGATCTCTTATGACAAGCCAATTTTCAGTCTTCAACATTTGTGGGGGGCAGTCAGGGTCTATCAAGTCATCCGAGGATGTCCTTGTCCATTAGAATCTTGGTAATCCAGTTGCTAACTTTTCGATCTCAGCCTGGTTTCCCGCTGAGGGACGCACACCTTTGTTACCTGGTTGACGTATGATGATTGAAACTTGGTATTTGACATAACCATTGATATTCCCCTGTAAGGTAGGGGACACACTGTGTATGCGCACTCTGTCATGTTGGCCACTTCACCTTTTAGTTAGTGTTTCCGCCCTCCGCCACGAGGAGGCCCGAGACCTGCGGGGGCAGCGAATGCAAAAAAATAAAACATAAATTCTAAATTCCCAAAAGAACAGGGATGGGTGTAATTTCGTCAAAGATCAAACATAGGGAATTCACTTCAATTATTCAAATAATTAAATTAATATTTTTGTAGCATTTTTGTCATACGTGTAATGAGTTACACCTGATTAGGCTATTTAGAGACATACTTGGTTTGTGGTCATGTTGAGTTAGTCATCTTATCTTTGTTAAGGTTCAATGTCGTGAGTGGGTAAAATTTCAGTTTTGGCCCAACATGGACCAGGGTTGGGTACAAATGCAAACTGCCTGCAGTTAGAAGCATGAAATTCCGTCACAATATGCGCTGCTATATGTACTACACATGTGCGCAAAAATGAATTCCCTATGTTAAGTAGAAGTAGTTGATCTTTGACAAAATTACACACATCCCTGTTCTGTCCCGATTCACCCCTGTGTCCCTATTCGCCCCATATTATGTTACTTGTCATTTTTTGTTCAGCCATATTTAATTGTTTGAGTTGGTTGACCATTTTTGATTTGTTTGGATTAGATTAGATTGTGCTATTTTTAGTTACTCTCAGTAATAACCAGGTCTCTTTTGGGAATTTAGAATTTATGTTATATTTTTCTTGCATTCTCTTATTCACCATTTCAACAATTTTGTAAACCTGAAACTTTCCTGAACTTTACCTGCCTGAACTTTACCTCAACTTAACAATTTTTTAGACCTGGAACAAGAAAAAATTTGTTCGTTTGGGGGGGGGGGTACTCACTCTGAAAGGTGTATATTGAGGCTCCGCTGGGTGGTACTGGTTTTTTGGCCTTTTTGGATTAAAATTGTTTTGGTGTTTTTGACAATTCTGATTAATTTGGTTCTGGTTTTTGCAACCCTAACATGTTTGGTGTCGTTAGAATCGGCTTGAAAAGAGGATTAGAAAGATTAAACTGGTAGCCAAATTTTTTTCTGTGGGATTAGAATGGTTTGCGGTTTTGGCATTAGTTTCTGGATTAGAATGGTTCCAGTTTTCAAAATCGCATCCGTATCCAAAAGTCTGCGAAGTAACCCCCCCCCCCGGGCCCCCAACAGGGTCTGTCCACAAAGGCTCCATACCAGAGAATTTTTTAAGGATTTTTGACTGGGATACCTACAGAACTTCGTAGCGACATGAAGCGCGACATCTATCAATCGGCTAAAGATCCGTCTAAAAGATATATATGCATGACATGATTGCAAAAGGGACTTTGAACTGCTGAGCTAGCTGCTAATTTAATATTTTGGCAAATTTCATCCAAACAAGTTAGCCAAATTTTGAATTTATAAGAATTGGAAATCAGAAAGATGGCATTAGCAGAAGTTATCATGGTTATTGTGAACTTTGTTAACACATCAAGAATCTTCAATATGAAACGAAGAAGCTAGCTTTCAAAACACCCAAGAACTACAAATCATGACAAACCAAATGTGAAATTAATGAAAGTTTCTGGGAAAATTGGTCTCCCAGTGATACCATTTTGGCATTGGTCTCCCAGTTACGATGTTAAAAAATGCACTGCTCCATACTTAGTACCTACTAGAGAACTGCACGGGCCGGGCATGCCCGCGCGGGCTGAGGGCGCCCGCGGGCAGCCCACGGGCACCCGCACAATAAAGTGCGGGCGCGGGCTGACTATTGCGGGCACGGGCCGAGCATGGGCTTAGTAATTTTTTTGCGGGCCGGGCAGCCCGCGGACGCGGGCATTCATGTGCGGGCAGTTTCATAAAAGTGCCCGCATGACTGAGATGACCTTTGATTAGCAATATTAACAATCAGATTGTTTGTTTTGCAAAAATTAAAAGGTGTAGCTGGGGAAGCATGCAAGATCCAAGTAAGTTAGACACCTCATTTTGGTTCTTCTAACTTGCACTTTGTGTTAGTTGGATCACATCTAACTTTCAAAGATGCATGTTAGAACCCTCAAAACTTTCAACTGGAACAGATTTTAACAAGACCATATAATTTATACTGGCTTTTAAATTAATACACCATCTTACATTTTGTCCTATTCATTAACTTAGAAAACATTTATCATGTTTATTGTCTTTGCTTGACTGAGAATAATTTGATCATTAAAAATGCTGAAAAGAAGACCATGTCATATAATGGCTTTAGATAAATCTTTTCTGTGGACTGTGGTTATAAAAAATATTTGAATTCTACCCTTCATATCAATATCTAAGACATATTATATAGGCCTACACAATTTGCAGGCATAGTGGTTGTCTGTCGCCTGGTTGACCACACACCATTCAAAATGGAAGTGTGCTGGTCTACACATGTGAACCTATTCCCAATTCATATGAAATATTTCATTTAACTTATGATAAATATAATTCATCTAATGTGAAAATCTAATCTGTATATAATTGCAAATATGAATCCAGGTCAAGTATACTCAATTATTCCAGGGAGGTTTTATCTACTAAGTCCATGAGTATTCTTTACTATTATACATTTTTAAACAAAAGACGGGGTGGACAACTGATAACATGATAAGATTGCTTTGAAAGACAAAAGGGGTAACTAGTTTGCAAGAAAGGAAGGAGGAGGATATCTGCATTGAAAGGTGTATTTATTGGGGTTCTTTTTGGTGGGGAGCATTTGAGACAATAATAAGGAGAGAAAATTTGATTTTTAAAAAAAGACATTGATATTTTGAACTTTAAAATTAAGTAAATGAAAATCAGCTGAAAATTTTCCAACCTCAATTTAAAATTGTGATTTTTTTTAAACGTTGCAAAGACTAAATTGAAGTTTTATACCACTTGTGTATATTTTTCCTGATTATTAGGAACTGGATAACTCCCTTTGTTGCAGGATCGAAAACAAAGATATGTCACAAATTTTTTCAAGTGGTAATCCTATGTGAAATTAAGCCAGTCAGCTGGAAAAAGGTAGAAGTTGCGGGCACGGGCATATGCGGGCATAAAGTTTGCGGACATGAGTGCCCGTGGGCATTGCACTGTGGGCGCGGGGCAGGCGCAGGCATTAATTTTTGTAAGGTGGGCTGCCCGCGGGCGCCCGCACAAAAGTGCCTGCGGGTGCGGGCCGGGCACGGGCACAAATCTGCGGGCGCGGGGCGGGAGTGCATGAATCAAGGTGCCAAGAAAACAGTTTTGTTTGTTTTGGGCTTCTGCCCTGACAGGGCCTGCCTATGAAGACTCCTTACTAACTGGTGACCTGGTGTGTATAGTGAATATATAAGAGAAGTTGAAATTGATGAATCCTGCTGTGTGGTTAAGACAAGACTCAAATCGATGCTTTCAAACTGTGGCACGACATATTATAGAATTTTTTTCGGTATAAAACATGGTCAACCTTTTTTTTTGTACACCAAGGGTTTCGAATAGGTATGGGGCTACTCCAACGCCTACTTTTTGCCTTTCGGTTTCAGGGCACCCTGAAGGGCTGCGAACAGATATGGTGCTTCTGTGGATAACAAAACTGGCCTCATATTGTGTGCGAACATCATTGTGCTTTTATTTTAATTTTTTTTGTAGGCAAGCTTTTTGTCTTCAGTTTTGGATAGCTGTTAACCCAAAAAAAAGTTAAGGTTTCAGATTTTTTGTTCATGGTCACCAGTAGCCCTTGTCCACAAGTAGCCAAATGAGTAAGGAATATCAGGCACAAAATTTAACATCCCTATTGAAATGAGATGCCAGTTCTTGTTCTTTGGGCTGATCTCCAGTTTTCAAGAAAAATTTTGTGTTTATTTTGGGCTTCTGCCCCAACAGGGCCTGCCCATGAAGACTCCGTAGTCCGTACGAACTGGTGTGCGCATAGTAAATGTATAAGAGAATTTGAAATTGCATGGGCTTCATTTGTTTTGGGCTTCTGCCCCCACTGGGACAGCCTACGGAGACTGCTTACTAACTGGTGACCAGGTGTGTATGTAGTTAATATATAAAAGAAGTTGAAATTGCATGAATCAGGGTGCCAAGAAAACTGTTTTGTTGTTTTGGGCTTCTGCCCTGACAGGGCCTGCCCATGATGACTCCGTACTAACTGGTTACCAGGTGTGTATATGGTAAATATATGAGAGAAGTTGAAACGGCATGAATCCTGCTGTCTTAAGACAAGACTCAAATCTTTATTTTCAAACTGACACGACAAACGAGTATAGAAACTTTTTTTGCTGTATGGAAGGTGTATAACCTTGTTTTTTTGTAAATTGTTTGTACATCATGTATTGGCTGCTTAGAATTATCGTGGCATAAGCACATTGTCCATTGTCCATGTTCTACATTACAGCCTTGGTATGTTGTGGTTGCCCTCATTTGAGAGACACCTTTTCCAATTTTGCAATTGATACACTTTTGTGATTGGTTCTTCTATGTGAGGCCAAAAAATGAAACGTTCCTTTACTAGACCTAAGTGGTTAAAATTTTGTTGAAATTATTCTGCAATAAAAAATTATCATAGCAACACCAACTCTTCTGAATCTGCAGTCTGCAAAATTTTGTCATTCTCCTTTATTTATTTTATTTTTGTCAAACTTTTCTGTTCTCACACTCGGGAGTAATGCTTATCAAGTGGAAAGCATACTCCAATTGAGCTTCCCTGTCTTATTACATAATATACAACTACAATCTCATCGGCCATCTTGGAATAAAAATGATAACTTTGTTTTCTCATTAAAATTCCAATGGGATTCACCTGGCCTCACCTTCGAGTGAATGATCAACTGAATTTCAGTGGTCTTGAAATTCCTAATGTTCAATTTGGCAATTGTTCCACTTCCAGTTATTGGAGCTTCTATCTGTTGAATAAATGATCATTGTATTTATTGTATTTGTTATATAATTGATGTGAAAATCCATTTACCTCCATTTCTTTCTTCCACCTTGTGATCTCTACCTCCTGGTCCTTCCTCAGTGAATCGATAACAGCCAGTGTCCCGTGTCTTCCAATACAAAACCCCAACCTTGGAAGATCACCAAAGGATTCTGAAGTCCGGCCATTGACCCAAACTAGCACAAACGTGGCTTTTTTCAAACTAAACTTGCATGGATGCCTCCTCTTCAACATCATGAAGGTGAAATTACCCGTAACAAATGCAATGTTTTCTCTTAAAATTTAATAAAAAGCATTAATTGATGGAGGTATTTTTTGCATTTTAAAAGTAATAAAAAGATTTAAAAAATAAAAAGATACAATGTATCAGTTATATTATACAATGGTGAATCCTTAATGTACACTTGTATTTTTTTGTGCTACATATAAATCACTATCAAAATCTGTTTAGATATACATGTGCTCTTGGCTCCTTGCTCAGTTGCTGGATAATTTAATATATTTTCTTCATTTATGTACCTTTTGTCTAAAGCTGTTTGTTGTCGCAGTTTCAGCACTCCATTCCAGTTATGTTTCTAAATGGCTCAATTGGATGCTAATGAGACATAAAACCCACTCACCTCCTTTAGCCAAAGGTTTTGTGAAGCAAGTTCAGCAGAAAATGTGCCAATGGTTTTTAATGGATGTATAAAGCTTCCTTAGTCCAGGTGGGTTGCAATTAGGTTTGTAGTGATCAGCTTCTTCTAATTGGATTAATTAGTCTGAAACACTAATTTGAATGACATCACACACAATTTTGTAGTGCATATTTGAGTTGAAGTGCAGTCTCATCCATGTTCCATATATTTGCGATTTGGTTTATACTTCTCAATTTTCATTGCCTCTAAATAGCCCACACTGGTGCTGATGGGGCGTAAAACACAAACTCACTCACTCACTCACTCTCAATTTTCAAAACAGCGTGTGGCGATGAGACCCTGTCGGTTCTGGTTTCCTCAGAGACCTTCTGTTTCTCTTTGAAGGAAAGCTTGGTGTTGACTTTTTCCAAGGTATTTTGTTTTTTTACTTACATCCATTGGGGGGTCCACTTGAGGGTCTGTCTTCTTTTTGTCGGTATACATTGAGTAAAACTATTTACTCTGGGGTGTCTGTCTGATAAGGGAAAATAATCTACTCTGAGGTCTTTCCAGTTAACAGCTCTGTGATTTGATTAAAAAAAGTAATGACCACGACAACAGCTCTGTGACTTGATTAAAAATGTATTGACCACGACGAGACTCGAACTCGCAATCTTCTGATTCGAAGTCAGACGCCTTATCCATTGGGCCACGCGGCCATCCACAGTATCGCCAATTTATAAAAATTTGAAGTATTTGGTTTTTTGCCATATTGTAACACATAAAATCAGTTTAAATAGGCCCTACTCTCAAACAGGTGTTGCAGTTTATGGACTTATTTTTGAAAGCTTATTATCAACAAAACTGGCCTCATATTGTGTGCGAACATCATTGTGCTTTTATTTATTTAATTTTTTTTGTAGGCAAGCTTTTTGTCTTCAGTTTTGGATAGCTGTTAACACAAAAAAAAAGTTATTAAGGTTTCAGATTTTTTGTTCATGGTCACCAGTAGCCCTTGTCCACAAGTAGCCAAATGAGTAAGGAGTATAAGGCACACAATTTAGAAAAATTTTGTGTTTATTTTGGGCTTCTGCCCCAACAGGGCCTGCCCATGAAGACTCCCTAGTCCGTACGAACTGGTGTGCGCATAGTAAATGTATAAGAGAATTTGAAATTGCATGAATCAAGATGCCAGGAAAACGGCTTCATTTGTTTTGGGCTTCTGCCCCCACAGGGCCTGCCCATGAAGACTCCGTAGTCAATACACATCATGCTTATGCTGCTTCCTTGTCTATCCTCTCCACCATTTGACGATAATACTTCAGTTGCATGTCGGCAGCCTCTCTCTGGGCCCTAGCCGCTTGAAGTTGGGCTTCAAGCTTTTTCTTCATCAAGTGGTCCATTGTTTTGTCATTTTTCTTATTGTTGGGTTTCTGAAATTATTTTGAAAAAATTGATAATTCATTTACGATTAATGTTTTTACAGATTACATTTTGTGAGCATTCAATTTCCTTACACTATTCTCAAATTGAAGTTCTTAATTGACTTTAGACAATGGAAGATTGGGACACCTGTTAGCCCTGCTCCAATAATGCACTTCCGGGCACTGCCCCCTTTAAGTTAAAAAGTAGTGGATAAGGAGGGAGATGGGGAGGGGGTAATAGTAGCCACACTCTAAAAAAATTCAGACAAAATTGGTTTTTTAGATTCAAAATGGTTTTTTGGAAAACCAAATTTCAATGCAAAAAACCAACATGGATTTTGGGTTTTTTGCATTGAAATTTGGTTTTTCAAAAAACCATTTTGAATCTAAAAAACCAATTTTGTCCTGACATTTTTTAGAGTGCACACTTGCCCCACCAACACACTGAGAGGCAGCCGTATATGGAAATTATTTGATCTGACAAGTTGAACATACCTTTCAGGATAGAAACTTTTGTTTCCACATTCCAAATGTTTGCTCTATGACACACCTTGTGCGCCGCTGGTGTAGGTTGAACTGCTCCTGAGCTGGTGTGGCATCATCAGGAAGGTTTTCAGCGGATAACCTGAATCCCCCCATCTGTTAGTCCCATAGAAATGTGTGACTGTTTCATGGGCAAGGTTCTGTTCTGATGTTTATATATAAAACGCATCTCCTGGAGTTTAAGTATATCACTAATTTTTAGAGTATTTAAGACTTTCATGATTGGTTCAGTATGTGCATTGTACTTGGCATTGACAATTATACAAACAGACCTCTTTTGTAATTTGTGCAGTTGTTCACATTTTGTTCCCCATACAAGCCTCTAAATAGCCCACACTGGTGCTGATGGGGCGTAAAACACAAACTCACTCACTCACTGTTCCCCATACAAGTAGTGCATAATTTAAGAGAGGCAAAATAAGAGAATTATAAATAGTTTTAAGCATGTTACATCAACTTACATGGTAGAATGTTCTTCATTCTGTTCGTCACGCCGTTTGTTTTTGCAATGTTTTTGGGAAATCCTGTTTAAATTAGGTTTCCATGCGAGATGGGAATCCAGGATAATACCAAGGTATTTAAATTCATTGACAATTCCAATTTCTTTGCCATTTATGAAAATATTTATAGGATTTAATTTTCTTTTTTAGTAAAATAGTAAATAATTTATTTATAGAGCGCAGACTAGAGTTATTTTAAACCTTCAGATGGGCTTTACAATGTAAAAATAGTTTAACATTAAAATAATATCAAAATTTAGTTCATAAAAATGTCTTTAATTTTGATTTAAAAGAGTCAATGGTTTCAGCTTGCTTGACATGATTTGGCAATCCATTCCACCATGTTGGGGCCATCACACTGAAGGATCTACTGGCAAATGTCTTATTCCTGGTGAAAGGCACTTTGAGACGTTTGTAGATGTTGTTCGATCTGAGACCAGCTCTTCCATTGCTATAAAATTCAAGTTTGTCTCGAAGATATTTGGGCCCTTTGCAAGCGAAACACCTGTACGTAAGAGTCAGGAATTTATGTTGTATGCTTAAGTGAATGGGAAGCCAATGGAGAAGCTTAATGGAGAAGCTTCAAGCAGTTGTAAGAATTGACGTTGTTGTTATTGAAGACAAGCTTTGCTGCAATGTTCTGCACTCTTTGTAACTTGTTGATATCGCACAGTGGTCCCTTGATACTAACCAAGGATGTCTCTAAATAGCCCAACAAGGTGCTGATGAGACGTAAAGCACAAACACACACACACACACACACATATATATCGCACAGTGGTAAACAATTAATGTATTGGCATAGTCCAGGTGGGAAATAACAGTGCCAAGTACAAGTGTCTCACAGGACTCCTGATTAAGATATTTTCGAACGTTTTTAATTTGATGGATATGCCACATAGCTGGTCTGCACTTCAACTTGACATGATCTTTGAGTGCGACTTTTTCATCCAGGTTAGCACCAAGGTACTTGACAGTTCACTTTGCTTACTGGGAGTTGTTAGCGGTTATTGTGGATCTCACACACTTTTCCTGCTGTTTTCTGGAGCCAAATAGAATAAACTCTGTTTTATCAGAGTTCATTTTCAATCTATTTTGATCCATCCATGTTTTAATATTAAGGGAAAAGCTGGAAAATCTTGACAGAGCTTATGTCTCAACTTCAATGGATGAAGGGCTGAAAGATGTGTTAAGGGCGTGATCATCTGCATAGCCATGAATTTTAATGTCCGATGGAATAACAGTGCCTATTGTGCTGGCATATGACAAGAAAAGTACTGGACCTGCGTAGGAGCCCTGAGGAACTGAGAATTCTAGATTTCTGATATCTGAGTATGCATTTCCGACATTGACCTTGCATCTCCTTGGCCTGAGGTAGGTATCGAACCAACTCAGAACTTGATCGTCAATACCAAAACGTTTGTTGAGTAGAGATAATAAGACACCATGGTCGACTGTGTCAAACGCTGCACTTAGGTCAATTGTTGAGTGTGGATCCTCATCAATTTTGTCTTTGCTTCATTTAGAGATAATCTGCTTGGTTTAAACCAGTTATTGATGATGTTTTCATCATTGATGGTATTCGTTTGATTTTGGATGCAATCGTGAATACCTCAATGTATAACAGATAAAAAACACAGTTCTCACCAGATATGAATTTAGCATCTTTAGATTGACAAAGGATAGCAATTACAGTGTAAAACCTGCATTTTAGATGGAGTTAAGATGCATTTTTGAAATATCTGCCTTTTCAATAAATTTGGGGTAGGGGTAGCTAAAACGAGTGCTAAGTCCGCAATTCTGACACTATGAAGTTCAAAAATGGCTCAAAATGTAGCTATTGATATCTGGCAGTTTTCTAGATCCATTACAAGTGCTTCAGTGATTATCGATTGGGTTTAGGTGCCATAACATTCAGAAAATCTGCCATGCTGAAAATGATTTTTGCACGGTTTTGAAGAAATAGTGGTCAAAATGCCACAGTTAGCCTTAAGCTATGGTTATGAATTGCTCAGGCCTTAAAGTCGAATACATTGGGATGTTGTATGAGAAATATTAAGGACCTGACCCGAAAATTGACTTCACACTTGTTAAAAATGTGGTTTTCCGACTTTCCTGAAAACATAGTTGAATTTTCGGAGGTTTTTTGAGGCTGTAAGCCAAAGTCCCCACCTAGGACACTTAAGACGATGGTTTTCAGATGCGCTGATGTATCCTACAACATAAAAACCACTTAAGACCGTTGCACTTTTTTTGCGATTAAATGGCCAGAGCCCGGGGACTAATTCCTTCACCTTGACAAAATGCAATACGTCAGCCTAAAGCAAAATTGGCCAAAGTCAGACTTAGGCCATTTTTCCTTTTTTGGTACCATAGGAAGGCCCTTATGACAATACACATGCTAAAAAAATTTGGACTCCTAAATTAATAATAAACCCCTACAAACACCAACTAAATTTTTGCATGAAGGCCTAAGTCCTGTTGACTTAGGCCATTTGGACTTAGGCCAATTTCGTTATCACTAATTTTAGCGGATATCACCAATATTTTTCGGTTATAATTGTGAGTATTAATTTTATTGAAGTTGTTTCCTCGCATTTCATTCATAAGTTTTATGGAGAATTGTTTAATAACACAGCTACACCACAAAAGAATTTTGGCCTAAGTCATTTTGGTAAAAAAAAAAAAATGGCCTAAGTCAGTTTTTGGCTGTTTGCCAAAATTGCCAAAAACGACTTATATTAGGCCAATTTTGCTTTAGGCTGACGAAATTTATATCTTCCACAAGCATTTTCATTCATCCCTCCTGAGTTCTTCTGTAATAACCTCTCAATGTCTTAAAAAGGTTGCTCAATATTTGTGAACTTTCCGATATATATATATAGAATTACTTCAAAATAGTTGAAAGTGATCCAAAATATGGTTTATAGCAAGGATATATATATTTGAAATAAATTGGGGGGCTACCAGCCTTCTTTTTCTTTTTTTTTAATATTTGAGTTTACGTAAGTCTGTTCACACCAACCTGAAAAGCTCAATTTGTTTCTTAAATTTTTTCATTGTGAAGTTTGCCCTGCCATTCAGTGGTAATGCATCCCATATTAAGCAATGAAGCATGAAATAAATTATATAAGTCTACTTTATGGAAAAGCTGATTATAATTTCAAAAATATATATTTAGTTTAAATGAGTTTCCAAGGGGCTTGGGAATAAAATTTTTGATTATGACAATTTTACTTTTTTTTTATAAACCTGGTACTGAAAAAAAAGGCAAGATAAAATTTCTTATTTTTTGTCATTTATTTCCAAAAAATAGGGAGAAAAATATCTCTTGGAATAACATATGCTTAGGGATATCATCGATATAAATTGATGGTTTGAATGCGATAATCGACAGAAACTTTTCCGATTCGTCCAAGTATCGACATTCGACATTGTTTCACAGATGCTGAGAAACGGCAAAATCCTAAGTTTAATTGTGACTTTCCATAATCACAAGAATTTGGAATTTGCCTCACTCAAGTCCACCACCTTTTTTAACACGCGGGCTCGTCCAGCGAGATTTCAAGCGAGAATAGAACTCAGAAGTCAATGATATCATTGTTGAAGGCTCAGCCACAAATTTTGTGCCTGCATAGCAGTGCATGATTGATAGTATATATACAATACAATACAATACAACTTTGTGCCTGCAGCCCAGTGCATGACTGGTAGTATGTACAATACAATACAATACTATGCAATGCAATACAATACAATGCAATACTATACTATACTTTATTTGCAAATGCAAGACCTTGTATCTGAATCATTTTTGGCTGAAAATGACTGAATAAAATATTCAAACATGTGATCACAATCTAAAATATATCATGTAGGTGTATATAAATAATTCAGTAGTTGCAAAACAAGTTATAAATCAACCCTAACCAGAGAAAATCACAAGCTATCACAAAAGCAAGCAATAAATTCTTCTGGGTTAACAATTTTGACATTAATTTTGTGATACTCTAAAGCATTCTTCTGACGAAATGCAAATATGTACTCCCAAATTTTTTGCAACTCTCGGGATAGGCTCAAAACCAGCGAGGGCAGCTAACTCGTCATTGTACGCCCATTGGCGAGCGCCCATTTTGTGGGCGTGCCGATGGGGTAAACCCTCCGACAGTCGTTTTTTGTAATCTGCCTCCTCATTCTGTGTCATTTCTTCTGCGGTCGGCAATTTCATCGAGCCATCCAGAGCAGCGATTACAAATAACACCTGACAATGAAATTGCGGGAAAGTACAAATCTGCTTACACAAGCCTATAAAAGATAACGTGGGATAATCGATATGGATTAGATGCTTATACAAAGGCGTTACTCTTTCGCCTTCCGTTGACAAACGACATTTTGGGCTCAAAAACGGAAAGTCATACTTGTAACCAGTACAGAGTAGCATTGTGTCAACTTGAAGTTCAGTGTCATCTTGCAGTTGGACGCCATTTTGAATGACTTTCTTGACGTTGCAGGTTTGTTGAACATTTGAAGGTAATGGTGTTGCTAAAGCAGGGTTCCAGTGTGTTAGGTATACCTAAAAAAAAAGTGAGATAATATTTCTTATTGAGAAACTTATGTGACACTATGTTCGGGGATGCCATTCAATGTCCGTGAGCTACACACAACAGAAATAAGGCACTGAACCTCATAACTAGGGCAGCGTTAGAATGGTTAGACCACGGTATATTAATTGGGGCTCCCTGGAGGTGCTTTAATTGATTCGGAAAATGTAATCAGTCGATTTTGACGAACTTCAACTTGTATGTAAATTCATGAGACAAAAAGGCATACATTTCTTTCATCGCTAAAATTCACTGGCCATTCAAAAATATTTCCCTGAAAAATTGAATTAATTCTACATGTATCATCTCACCTTTTTGGCAAATTTGGAAATATCAATAGAAATGTCAATCCCAGAAGGGCCAGCCCCGAGACAGAGAACAACTTGGTCCTTGAAGTCTTCCGGATGTCGGTAGTAATGGCTGTGCAAAACTTTGCCCCTAAAATCGTCTAAACTTGGAATCTCTGGCATCCAGGGGGTCGAATAATGACTGTTGAGTGAGAGACATATAAAGAGAAGTGTAAAATTTTGTAATAATTATTAGAAGAACGGATGATTGGGCTTTATGTTGATGATAAGAACTTATTTTACTACTTACCCATTTGCGACAATTACGGCGTCAACTTCCATGACCTCTGGTGGTGACCCGTTTTTTAATTGGCGCACTTCAACCTGCCACCTGGTGCCAAGTTCAGAAGATAAGGGAGTCACTCTTTTGACTAATGTGTTGAACTGGAAAGAAAATTATCTCAACATGCCCCGTCATGAAAAATATCTAGATCCATATGGACTATGGAGGCACCAGCCTGATTCCAGTAAACCTACTGAACTGAACTTCATTGGAATTTTATATTTTTCATAGACGATTTTAGATATCATAGCAGATCGATGGTGAAAGTGCAAAAGCTTGTATGTCAAAATTTTGCTATATTTAGATTTTTGGTGGAATGACTATTTCAATATCCATTATCTAATACATGTTGTCAATTGGTCACGTTGCTAGTTTGCTATATTTGGAAGCTATAACAAAAAAATACCATGCAAAGCATGTAAAGCCTCAGCTGGAAAATAAACACTGCATAAAATTGGAATAAACTGGTATGTTAAATAAAATTTTAGGACCTACTGTGACATGGGCTGGATATGTCTCTGTTGCAGAATGGACATTGACTATTGATTGCCATTGTCATTGATTGCCATTGTCATTGATAGCCACTGTCATTGATAGGCCGCCCCCGCAGGTCTCGGGCCTCCTCGTGGCGGTGGGTGGTAACACTAAGGTGAAGACCTCTATCCTTAGTGGCCAACATGAGACAGTGCGCATGCACGGTGTGTCCCCTACCTTACAGGGGAATATCAATGAACATGTCATTTACCATGATTCCAAACCGGATCGTACGTCAACCGGGTTACCAAGGTGCGCGTCCCTCAGCGGGAAACCAGGCTGAGATCGAAAAATTTGCGACTGGACTCCCAAGATCTCAATGGACAAGGACATCTCCGGATGACTTGACTGACCCTGACCGCCCCCCACATCTGTCAAAGACTGAAAATTTGCTTGTTATAAAAGGTGTCACACAATCACTGGAAGACCTATCATCTGTTGCTATCTACGAAAAAATTGCAGACCTTTGCGACACGACAATTGCAGATAGCCTGAGACGCCAAACCAATGGCACATTCCTTCTTAAACCAAGGACCTCTGACCAACAAGACAAATTGACCGGCACCCATGAGATAGCCAATACCAAAGTCGTCATTGAACCTTTTCAAAGATCAGGCAAAGGCATTATTTTCTCCAAAGAAAGTAAGACCTGCTCAGACAATGAACTTACAAATTGGTTTCACAAATACGGCATCGCAAAATTCAAACGTCTTGCTCACAAGAATGGTTATGAGTTACTGTTGCTAACATTCAAAGACGAAAGATTACCAAAGAAAGTACCTGTAGCCTTTGAATGGTGCAGAGTCTCTCCATACTTTCCTCATCCAAAACGCTGTTTCAACTGCCAAATGTATGGCCATTTTAGTCGTACATGCATCAGGCCAACAATTTGTGCCAATTGTGGTGACCATGGTCATGCACACACCCACGATAAACCTTGCTCTAAACTTTCACATTGTGTCAACTGTTCAGGGAACCATCCTGCCTTTAGCCACAATTGCAAAGTCTTCAAGAAGGAAAAAGAAATTCTACAACTACGAACTGAAAGACGACTATCCTTTCCCGAAGCCAAACGCCTTGTAGAACAGGACCCGGACAAACCTTGCCTAGAAGCAGATTACCCAAGACCAGCTCTTCATTCATCACCACAGAGAAAGATTCATCTGGACAGGAACCTCTTCACAGATGTCTTAATGAAAATACCTTCACCGCCTCGACCACCAGACCGGCCAAGCAAGGAAGAACCTGTGAACTCCCCTGAATCACCGAAGAAGATGATCCATCAACGTCAAATTTTCTCTTCTGTTGCCCAAGGGACTGTGAAGTCCCTCAACCTACCAAAGGAAAAAGATGTTACTCCAGATAACAAGACACCACCCAAGACAACAAAACAAAAAAGCTCAACAATCGGATTGCTACCTCACAAAGACAAGAGTAAAACGACACTCACCAACAGCAAAAAAGAACTCCCCACTGGTCTCAAATTTCACATCAAGTCCAAAGATGGAAGACTGAAGGATGTATCACCATTTGTTAGCTACACAACAATGCTGAAGAAATTTGGAAAACCACACTCAGTCGATCGACAGCCTGACGGTAATTTATTGGTTCAAGCCATTAATGCCACTCAGGCAAGAAAACTTCTTGAATTGAAAATTATTGCGGATGTACCTGTCAAAGTGACACCTCAAAGATCTCGATGCCACCAGCCAAGATGAGATGACTAACTCAACATGACCACAAATCAAGTATGTCTCTAAATAGCCCAATCAGGTGCTGATGAGACGTAAAACACAAACTCACTCACTCACTCACTCATTGATAGGCCTGATTGATTGCCATGATAATCGTTTACCAGGCCAGTTTGATCTGCATAGAGCTCTAGTGTGGATGCATTGAACTTCATCACTAGCCTACTGGCTGCCACCTCACGGGAATCCACGCAATGTGATAGTGACGTCACGAAAGGAAATTGGCCGATCGTCCAGTTTTGAGAAATGACAGACGAGGAAGGTTGTGCGCGATAGGGAGTGACATAAAATGGCTTGAATCAGAAGAAACGGACACTTGGTAAGTCCGAAATATAACCCTGTCTTGTGGTAAGGTGCTAATAAAGACTCAGGAGAAGTTTGGTTGGTGTACTTGGCAGATTGAAAGAGAAATCATCGGAGATAGGAAAAACTGCCTGCCGGCATGGAAACAGACGATTGTAAGAAGCAGAAGCTACAGTGTGTCTCATCTTGCATGCGAACTGTAATTTAGCACCACTTTTAAAGTCTGTATAAAAGCAACACATGGGCCTAGAGGACTGGTATTGGTGCCATCCTATCTGGAACTAAATTGTGAGTGGCACTGCAGTGGTTTTTGTGACGTCATTGCAATTGTTTCTGTCAATCAGGTTGCTTCATGAATGTAAACAAGTGAAATAGGCTGCCGTCATAAGAATTTGCTTGAAAATCGGCAAAAACGGCACAAAACATCGCGAAAATGTGATATTCACATTGCAAATTGGCTGTTCTATCTGTGAGTATGTGTAAATCTGCTGTACCACTTTTAGATGCTGAGATATCAGGCCAAACACCAGTTCGCATGTTGATGAGACAAACTGTAGTTATAGCTTCGGCTTAATGATTTCACCAAACCTTGTATGTTGATTTGTTCCAAAAAAAGAAGTAAAAAACCTTGTAACTCAGATCAGATTTTGAAGAGCATATTTTTGGATATTTCAACTTTTCTTGAAAAACAATGATTGTGGTATGTTTTTTATGGCTCACAGGAAATTTCCTTCTCAACAAATTTTTACCTCCCTATATTTCTTTTGGTGATATAGGCCATTGAAAAAGAGTGTGCACGGAAATTTGAAAAAAATTGTCATTTTCCTCATTATTGCTATTGTATTGTAGCCACTAATTAAAACTTGCTTTTGTTATTCATCATGGTCAAAATATAATTTATTGTATACCTATTGATTGGAAGTACATTCAATGCTGCAAGTTGCTTTAAAATAATGATCGAGTTACAAGGTTTTGCACTTTCACTGACTTGTAAGCAAGTGCAAGTGCAAAAACTCAACATTTTCAGTCATATCTGATGGTTACATAAATGCAAGGGGTCAACGACCTCTGACAAAAAATCATGCTAAAACATGTTGTTATTTTCTATAAATCAAGTTGAGTTTAACTCGCATATTTATGAACATTTCCATAAAAAAAATCAGTGGTATTTTTTTCCAATTCCTGAAAAACGCCTTTTTTTACTTACGTGGTTTTGCACTTTCACCATTGAGATAATAGGCGTTAATTGCTTGAAATTATATAAATTTTTACCCTAATATGTTTGTGGAGATCAAAGTGTTGAGCGTAATCCTCCAAATATTCCAGAACTTTTTCATGACCCACAAATGACTTTGGTCCTTCTCGGAAAGGGAGGTCAGGAAACGCCATCAATTCTTTTGGAAGGATGACCCTGAAATGAATAAAGACATAATAGCTGGATGATTGAGGTTTTACGTCCTGTATTTATGCACTTGGTAGGCAAATAAGGACAGAAAGAGGACCCGGCACTGAAGCAAAGGATGATTGAAACAGCTGTCCAACGTAAGATGTAGAGAAGTTGAGGACGAAACCCGGAGGTTGTTGTCCTATCAGTTTATTCGGTTAGAGACGAATGGGTCCCTCTCTCTGATGTCCTCTTCTTTTCTTGTATTCTACCTCCTCTTCTACTGTTTCCTTAGCGGGCAATTAGTATTGGTAAATGTTATCCATGTATCCATCTTGGAATTTGATCCGACTTGAAGGCTTCAGGGTCTATATTGACCACTGAAGATCCCTAGATGTCTGGTGCAGGGTCAAAGAGACCACACGCAACCTGACATACAATTCCCATCCATACATTAGGTAAGGTTATTTTATTTGGATATGTTAGACATGACCTAATTTGACACCATTTGGGGCTAAAATCATTGAAACAGACTATATAAATAAAGTAGCAATAACAGTCAAGAAGAACTAATGATTCTGCAAAAGAAAATGGTTATAATTTGAAATTCTGAAGCCCCCATTCCCCCTCCCAGGATCTACGCCACTAACTGAAAGCTATCATGAGATAAGTTTCAAAATTATTGATAAATCCTTGAACATTGCCTCTTTAAAGTACTGCACGATTCCGGCAGATTGACTTCAAATCTTACCTCAAGTTACGGTAGATGCTGGAGTGCATGGGCAGCCCGTAAGAATCAACCCCCGTGTTTTCATTGTAGACCCAAGTTCCTCCCACTTTGTCAGTCTTCTCACAAACCACTGCCGAGAAATTTGGCCGATTTAGCAAATGGCGGGCCGCACATAATCCCGCTGCCCCCGCACCAATCACAGCTACTCGTATAATTTTCTTATTTTCGCGATGAGTCGTATTCGTAGACGCCATTCTCCTAAAACGGAAATTTAACAAGATATTGTTTTTGCAATTGTTTGCCTGCACATTTTCCAGACTATGTATATATAAGTCTAAAATTCATTCGGGCTGATCTCTAAATGTGTTCTATAGTCCCACTCTGACTCCCATGTAAAATTTCATATCACTTGAATGTGTTATAGCAGTTGCTCAACAGGCCCAAATATAGATAGGTGTTTAGCATTGAATTTTCATGCAAAAATGGCTGTTTAGCTGATAGCTCACATATTATTGGCTTCAGTTGTTCAAGATGCATGGATAGTTGATACAAAGATGCATAAATTATATTGCACACTATGGTACCAGTTTCATATAAATTTGTAACTTGCTCGACTACTGAGAAAATGTAAAAAGTGCCCGCCTGCTCTGCTGAAGGTCTTTGCCTGCATGGGTTCGA
Source organism: Platynereis dumerilii (assembly GCA_026936325.1). Classification (NCBI taxonomy): domain Eukaryota; kingdom Metazoa; phylum Annelida; class Polychaeta; order Phyllodocida; family Nereididae; genus Platynereis; species Platynereis dumerilii. Next base: position 17,664,467 of record JAPTHN010000003.1, read on the forward strand.
ACCCCAGGTGGGGAACCTGAAATTTTCAGTGAACCTTCATGAGCAAATTCACAGCTGGATGTCATTCGCATGAGAAGTTAAATTGGCGCCCCTTGTATCAGGGTCTATGCTGGGCAAGTGAAAGATCCCTCACATGGGGTAAATGTGTGACATGTTGCGATCTCTCTCTCCCATCTCATTATATATTATATTAATCAACCCTCATGAGCACCCAGAACTTGGCTTAGAGGGCTGCACTTACCACATCTATCTGTCTATCTATCTATCTATCTATCTATTATCTATCTATCTATCTACATATCCTCAAGCACAATGCTATGAAGTAGGGTAAACCCCGATGTCTTTTTAAAAGTTGGAAAATGATCCTGTTAAGGTTCCTGATCTATACCAACTTATTGAACCCTTAAAGGTTTTATGATAAAATATTAAATTTTATCATATAAAACCATTTTGTTAAGAGTGTAGATGTAGGGCAAATTATTGCATCCCATTTTACTGATGTCCTTTGTTTTCGGGGAGAACTGTTGCACTAAATTCGTCTGGATCTGACACATAATAATTATGGTAGAAACAACATGATTCATGATGCAGGTCAAAAATGATTAGAGAGCAATTTAACTAACAGGGCAACAACATTTTTTCTGTGCAGATAATAGAAGCAAAATAGAAGAAAAGAATTGCAAAAAGTGGTACATTTGACAACATATTGGAACATGAAAGTTAAGTAAGAATGAAAACACCAAAACAGTATTTTTTATTTCATACACTAATTTTTGATATGGGGCTACATAAGGGTTGTTTTTCAATCGGGGTACGCTCTGGAAAGTCACACGATATCCAAAATACCAGAAATACCATGCATATATGTGGAAAAAACGTTACACAGAAAGATTAAACATACTGAGATGGACCTACAGTAGCGAAAAAATTATTCAAATCGGTCGATAACTGCCCAAAAAAATTTATTTATGTCATTTTGACCAAAATTGACTGTCTCATTTGCAAATTAGGCAAATATCGCTTCAGATTTTACAGTCCTGACCAAACAGTAAGTTTTAACCAATGTGAAAATGCTTTCAACATGATCCCAAGAGTTCAACATTCGAATTAAATGCAACAACTATGATTAGTCTCTTCAGAATCCTGCATTAAACACATGAAGGTCAATTCCGTCAAATATTGTCCTCTCCGAAATAGGGTCAGCAAAACAGCAATAACATATTGGATTTTTATTTTATAGAAATACTCCTTCAATAGATTAGACAAAGTTTTGGTAAGTGTTTCACTTCAGTTGTACGAACTGCACAATGCTCGTAGCGGAAAACACCAAAAACAGCTTCGTCGAATAAACTGTCCTCTCCGAAAATATCTATTTTTCTTGACACGCACAAAAGTTCTTGGCCAAAATTAAGCAAGTAAGATGATTTTTCATTGTCAGACATGTATCTATCCACTCAGCACAAGCCCATACAACTGGGTGTTCTATACATCCAGTAATAGAGGGATGAGCAGAATATTGACTTTGGTCAAATTATCAAAAAGTCAAATAACAAGAAAAGTACCCTTAAAAAAGGGTACTGTATCGATCTTAATATGGACCTAAGGGCATATGACATGTACATTAATGGCTCTAATATCTAAAAATATTTTTGTTATTAGAATACAGCTTGCTAAGCCCAGCTGCCAACATATAAAAAATATTAACCATTAGAACAGAATTATTTGATTATGGGAAACTTTAAATAACTCCCCCCCCCCCCTACAAAATCCTGGATATGCCACTGGTCTGTTTTGATCACTGGGATTGAGCAATATTGCATTCATGCAGCTTAATGCGACGAAAGCTAATTTGCGAACTTAATACTGCAAATATAGCAAAACGAACGACTGCATTAAATTCAGATGAGTTCGTTTGATACATGTAGGTTTTTAAATTTTGAAAATCGGACATGTATTAAGGATTTTAGGCCAATTTTGCATTGAGCCCCTCTTGAAAATGTACACGATCTTTGATGACGTTTTACACGGAAAAAATTTCATGAACGAAATTCCTTATCTTGTAGAATCGATGTACTGTTAAGAATACTTACATGTAAGTTTTTCTATAGGTTGAGACATCGATACAAAAAAAAATTCAGAATACTTGCAGCCCTAAAATTTTGAGAAATCCACGGCAAGGTATATATATATTATATAGCAACAGAAAAAAGTCGATTTGGTCATAAAAAAAAGACCTTTATTTTTTACCCCCTTGAGACAAAACTATGTACCCCGATTGAAAAACAACCCTTAACCACCAACTGAGACTGACATAAGATTATGTACCAGTTACACAATGCAGAGACATGTAGCAGCCAAGCTTCATATCCACTGAAGTTTTTACCCCAGAGATCTTGATTTCAGTCATTGAAAGGATTAGCAGGAAAGACAATGACCCTCTGACATAACATCACATAATCAAGACTTCTCCAGTGCTCCATTCAACAAAAGCCAATCTGTCTGATTCATTCACATTTAATTTTAATGTAAATAACTAAATAAAAGGGCTGAGATTACTTTATCTTCTAAAATACATCATATCACTGAGTTTAGATATTAACATAAAGTTATAATAATCGGGAGTTAAAGATTTAGTGTCAACATTTTAAAATATCAACAAACAAATGCATGTTTTTTGAATATACTTAATTAATGCTTTGAAAGTCCACATATATTATATATATATATATATATATATATATCATTTATATATTTCCTATTGATAATATTTGATGAAGAGTGGTACAAAAAGTCAAATTTAGACATTATTGTGGCAAATTTGATTGACCAGGGCCAAATATTTACTGATATATGATTATCTGAAAATCCTTCATGTTTATCTAATTTTGTTAATATTGACCTCTGCTGTGAATAAAAATTTTCATATTGTTCAAAATTAGCATGATGATGATGTGAAACATGTCAGGTTTATTTGGACAAAAAAATGTCAACGACTGGTATGACATCAGAATGAAATGGAGAGTAAATAGATATTTAAACAATTTTATGCATTTTAAATCATAAATTTCACTAGAAAATTTTGCAATAACTCATGCAATGGCTGTGAATATTAGTCCATAGTGTGTCTAACTACAATCAGCTTTAAAGTTAAATAATTTACCCATTACCATTTTGGCTTTTCATGCAGAAATGTTGGAAAATTGGGATTTTTTCTAATTTTTGGGTTTTTATAAAAATTCATAGGACCAACATTCCACCTGAGTTGAGATGTTTAAAGAGGCATAATTTAGACACCCAATGGGAAAATTTCATAGATTTAACTCCAAAATTGACTGAATCATACAGGTTTAAAATAATAGTATTTTTTCACATTTTTGGTAAATTGTCGTCTGTTCAACTTTCGCAGGGCATTTAGACCTAGCCCTGGGACCCATGCGTAGCATTGGTCATGGGTCGTCCATTCAAAATCTTGAGATTTTCACATGGTGTCGGGAGAATTGGTCTAGATCAATCAATTCTTGTCCAAATTTGATGAAATTTTAAATTTGGGTAGCCTACATATTTTACTGCTGACGGTACTACTTTCCATCACAATTGGCATGGTAAAAATTGATTTTAAACAAGGGAAATGTCAAAAAATTGTGAGAAATAGCCACCAGCCTCACTTTGATCTGTGATGTCACCATTGTGACGTCACTAAAAGTACCTGTGACATCATAAGTGTTTGTTATGACATCACTCTCTCTGGACTAATCAGGAGTGGCCATTTTCTCAATGTATAAGGATAAAAATCACTTTCTCAGGTTTAGAGGAAGATTTAGTGTGTATTACATTCACTATCTAAGATGCAATAAGGTGCAGTCAGTAGCAAAAAAGGTGAATTTTCAGAATATATCAAAAAAATTGTATAAAACACATGGATAAAGGGCGAAAATGTATTTCTCCCAAACCATGTTCTTCAAATCTCATGATTTTCCAATGGGACGATTCATGACCCCTGTCCCAGGGGTCCAGGGCTAATTTAGACCCACAAAAAACACATCTTGGGTATATAACGCATACAATACTTAAATTTCAGTGTCAAGAGTACAGAAGTTTTTTAGTTCTGTCCCAGAAACAAAAAAAAAACAATTTTTCAATTATTGTGAGAAAAGTATTAATGTCAAACGGATTAGACCTTTAAAAAAGGCTCAACTGGGATAAAATATACTATATTTACCCAAAAATTATTAATATACATGCCTTAGTTTTGGCTTGACACCCCATACACAAAAAAAATATTTTTTCACATTTTTCAATAATTTGAGAAAAGTATTGATCTCATGTGGATTAAACCCCTAAAAGGCACAACTAGGATAAAAGATACAATAATGTCCGAAAAATAAAAAGTATACATCCCATAGTTTTGGCATTACTCCCAATACACAAGTGGGACGCCCGTTATCCGGACGCCCGCCCACCCGCCCGCCCGCCCGCCCGCCGGACAAATTTTCCCAAAGTAACTACAATACCCGGCGGCAATGTATACATTGCCGAGGGTAAAAAGTGTGACAACCTGCCGTTGCGACAACCAGCCCCGGTATCCCCTTTCATCAGCACATATTCTTGGTATTAGTTTATTATGAAATCCCTTTTCGAAATCATTGATGAAAAGCAAAAGAAAAAACAGTGTCTATTACCTCAATTGATGTGCGTCTGGTCTGGCCAATGTCTGAGTTGCGAATGACAAAACATAATAATCATAGTGAACATGAATGCACATTGCGCCCCCACCCGTGAGAATCGCTACTTAGGGGAGAGTGGGGCCAGTTGAACCAAATTTTAGAAATTGCTCTCTTGTGTGACTTTTACAGCTTTCAGGAAGAACAAACATGGAAAAGGTGGTTTAAAAAGTTGACTAAATATAATAATAATAATTTATATATATAAAGTTTTATTAGACATCTGAATATCAAGAAGATACATGTGTCCTCAAAAAATAAGAAAAAATACAACGATAAAGGAAATCAAAAACTATTCTGCATCTATAAGAAATTAACACAATGAAAGTCAAATCTTAGGCAGTTTACAATAATGGTCCCAGTCCATCGAATTAAAAATGCAAATATATCAATTATAAATTAAAAATGCAAATATATCAAAATACAAGTGTCCAATGTCATTCAAATACAAGTCATGTCCATGTCACAAGAAAATGTCTCAAGGAGTTGTTCAGGCAAGCATGAACAGCGGCAACCGCTCGATTACGTCCATGCTATAGGCTGAGTATAGCGCCAGTCAGTCAGCTCAGGCAAACATTGAGTCAATAATCGCAGTTATCACACAATTTCACAAAATGCCACAAGACAATTGTTGGCTTGGTGGACAGAGAGGCTTTCAGCTACAAAGTACTATTTTTATTTATCATAATTATTCCCGAGATACTGTTGTTACTTCATTACTTTATTTAGGTAGGTCCCTAAGGCTTGTATGATTTCGGGCCTTTTGTCTGAAAGAATTGATATGAATTGCTGGGTTTTATCAAGATTATTATAGTTAGGGATCAGACTGCTAACTTTATGTGAAAGCTCATGCCTAGGGACAGCGTTATTATCGCAAGTTAGGAGGCAATGGATTTCATCCTCTACTTCACCTGTGTCACATTTATCACATTTTCTTTCCTCTATTGGGGTTTTTGGAATATCATGTCTGCCTGTTTCTATTCTCAGATTATGAGAGCTTACTCTAAATCTTGCTATATTGCAGTATGTTTTCTTAGAGAGATTTAGATTTAGATAGGGTTCCAGACAGTAACTGGTCTTAAACAATTTATATGAGCGCAGCTTGGGAAATTTATCTGAATCATGTATATCATTTAAAATTCTGCTCTGCTCTGTGCTATACAGTTGATATTTTACTTCCTTTATCGACGAGTTGGGTTCAGAGGTTTCCCAATCAATAATGTTTGCTTCAGTCATTATTTTCCCCATTTTGCGAGGAGTATATAATTTCTTTCTGCAGTTCTGCAGTTCTGCAAAAAACTGCAGAATTCTGTAGAAAACTGCAGAATTCTGCAGGATACTGCAGAATTCTGCAATTCTGCAAAAAACTGCAAAATTCTGCAAACAAGAATCCGCGGATTCAAAACCGACCTAGCGCAATGGAATTGAAGGTGCCATTGCTTAAACCACTGAGCAACTGATATTGGAAGATAGGAGAAATAGTTGATTGGAAGATGCTAGACTATTAGTATAGAATCAATGCAGTTTGAACAGATTTCTAAAAAAAGGAAAGATGGCTGCCAAAATGGCCGCCATCTTGGATTTCTCAACATGTTCCTCATCCATACCCACAGGCCATACCTATACCAAATTCCTTAACTGTAAGTGAAATATTAGGGGCACAATGATCAGTCCTAGAATGAAGAAAGATGGCTGCCATCTTGGATTTCTCAACATGTTCCCCCGACTGATACCCACAGCCCCATACCTGTTCCAAATTTCATAACTCTAAGCGAAATATTGAGGTCACAAAGGGCATTTCAAGAAATGAAGAAAGATGGCTGCCAAAATGGCCGCCATCTTGGATTTCTCGACATGGTCCTCATCCATACCCACAGACCAATACCTGTACCACATTTCATATCTTTAAGTGAAATATTAAGGTCACAATGGTCAGTTCAAGGATGACGAAAGATGGCTGCCACCATGGATTTCTCAACATGTTCCCGACTGATACCCACAGCCCCATACCCGTTCCAAATTTCATATGTCTAAGAAAAATATTGAGGTCACAATGGGCAGTTCAAGAAATGAAGAAAGATTGCTGCCAAAATGGCCGCCATCTTGGATTTCTCAACATGTTCCTGATCCATACCCACAGGCCCATACCTGTTCCAAATTTCATAACTCTATGAGCAGTTCAATAAATGAAAACATAGGCTGCGCAGCAGCAAACCTTCAGCGAATAACACCTTTAGAAGATTACAATAATATCATAAAATTGGTGCGTTTACGAAATTGCTTATAGGTAAGCAATAGCGGTCGAATAGTGGCCTCCCATTATCTCTATTTTTCCAATGATTCATTAAGTGTTATACGCATCAAAAAGCACTGCTAAATTAATTGCATAGGTGATTTGTTTAGAAAAATGCATTACTGTATATGCAATAGTGGGGAAGTTTTGGCTCCGATATTAAAAAAATTCTTTTAAATATTTTTTCTCAATATTAAAAAAACTATAGAATAGCCATCTGTCAGACCATGAAAAGGCACAACTAGACCATACAAGCCATATGTGTACCAAACTTCATCTATGTATATGGAATAGTGACCGGATGTTGGGCCAGAAACAAAAATAATAATTTTAATGTTTTTTTCAATATTTGAAAAAGTATATAATATTTTCCATCAGACCTTTCAAAAGGCACAACTAGACCATATTGACCATATGTGTACCAAAGTTTGTCCATGTACATCCAATAGTGAGCGAGTCTTAGCCCAAAAAACAAAAAAAATATGTTTTTATATCTTTTCTCATTTTTTCAGAAAGTATAGAATATCTGTCAATGAGACCATCAAAAGGCACAACTAGACCATATAGGCCACGTGTGTACCAAATTTCATCCATGCATATGCAATAGTGTCCGAGCCTTGGCCCGAAACGAAAAAAATAATATTTTTATATTTTGTTAATTATTTCAAAAAGTATTTAAGATCTATTCATCAGACCATCAAAAGGCACAACTAGACCATACAGGCTAGATGTGTACCAAATTTCATCCCCATACATTCAATAGAGGCTGAGTGCCGGGCCGGAAACGATCTATCCGCCCGCCGCCCGACCGCCCGCCCGCCCGGCGGACGGACAGCATTTTTACCCAAGTGATTACAATACCTTCTTCGAACTTCGTTCGCTGAAGGTAAAAAGATGGCTGCCAAAATGGCCACCATCTTGGCATCTTGACATGTTCCTAATCCATACCAAGAGTTCCATACCTGTACCAAATTTCATAACTGTAAGTGAAATATTAAGGTCACAATGGGCAGTTCAAGAATGAAGAAAGATGGCTGCCAAAATGGCCGCCAAAATGGCAGCCATCTTGGATTTCTCGACATGTCCCCGATCCATGCCCATAGTACCATACCTTTACCAAATTTTATTACTCTAAGTTGAAAACTAAGGTCACAAATGGAATTTTACACACATGTTGACAAGAAATGTTGACATGGACACATGGACATGGTTTACATGAGTCCCCTTTCACTACCCACCCCCCTAAAAGCCTTTTTTTAACAGGATTAGGCTGTCTGCAACACTTTAATTTCTAAAAAGTGCAGACTGAAGAGCCAATGGGAGTCAAGATATCGCCCTAGACATATTGATGTTGGTATGCAAATTGTAGGTATTTTTGAGAGCTTTCCAACCATGGCAGGTAAAATGTTGTATGAACCGCGGATTGGCTAAAATGGTCGAAAACGAAAAAACATTGAACCTTTGAACCAAAATTGAAGTAGGTAAGAATTGTCTTATCACAATTTTGAGAACAGATTAGGATTCCCCAGATCAAAACACACAGTCTAGGCACTAGTGCTTTTTGAATTTGCATAAAAAATTAAAAATTGACACATCCTATGTAGTGTGGTTCAAAATTTACTGGTCCTTCAGCAAATCTACTGGCCCCCAGAACGCGAACTATTATTCACATTTTGTTTCCAGTACATTTGCAACAAAAAAATCAACTGATTGTAACATAAATTGAAATGAAGACTCTGGTAATATGAAAACAATCTAGAGGATTTTTTGTTTTTATTACTAGATAATGAAATTTCCAATGCTTGTCAGCTATTTCAAAAGGTTTAAACTCAGTTGAGCTGTCCTGAGCAGCATCCATGCTACTCAATGAAGTGCTGAGGCTGAACAGCCTGAGCTGTATTTTCAGATCTCATGTATATATAGGCTTGGCTGATAAACTATCCATTTCAATTTAATTGAACAACCATTTATAAATTTATCTATTATTTGATTTCAAACAATGTGCAATAAAAATGTTCCAATTGAATAAAGAATAATTTGATCAAATCAACATCCAAAGAAATCAAGAACATCTACAAGGTGGCAGGTGCTCCACTAGCTCTAATGCTGGACTTCATTAATTAGTACTGAGGCCTGGGCCCACCATTGGCTTTCACTATAAATCTTGTAGTCCTGCACATGATTCTGGGGAAAATGGTTCCACTCCAGTGGTTCCAAAAGTCAACATCCAGTGTTTTGGGAAGGGCAGGGCAACATTTACATAAACTTGGGAGAGTTCTTTCATTTCATGCTATCAATACCAGCTTCACATAACTAGTGTGGCTTAATGTTCCCTAATAACCTCTCAACACAAAGCAGACCTCATGAAATTTGTATGTTTTTAGGTAAATTCCCTCCATTCACAAGATTGTGGAATCCTCCCCCCCCCCACCCAAAATGGTAGAGTCCATGTGGTTACAAGTTGGTGTCACATGACCTACATCCAGTTCCCTCATTGGTCAGCCTACTACTACTAGTAGGTAAACAGCAAACATGGCAAACATTTGTAGAGGCAAACATTTAGATGTTCCACAGAAAGAACTATGAAACTGATGAAATAACAACATACACAGATGTCATTGCTATGCCAGAACTTCATTTGTATCATATATAAATGGTCACATGAGAAGTTAAAAAGTTTGTTGGTCATTTTCCAAGTTTCAGGCCAATTTCATAATTAGTCAAAAGCAGACAACCCAATTTCAATCCCCTTTTCCCTTATCACTTCCCGACCCCTTTGCCCTCCTCTATTAACCGCCGATAGGTCGGTTAAAAACTGCAGAATTCTGCAGAAAACTGCAGAATTCTGCAGATTCAAAAAAATCTGCAAAAAACTGCAGAATTCTGCAAAAAACTGCAGAATCTGCAGGAAGCTTCAGAATTCTGCAGTTCTGCTGCTCCCCGCATGATTTCTGAACCTCTGTTACTTCCTCCAGTGTATTGCATCTGTACAGTTCAGACCTCTTTGACATTGAGCTTGCCGCTACCAAGGAAACATTGATTTGGGGGGTTGGTTTGGGGGGTTATGATTTGGGGGGTCGGGGTTTTGGTAGTCCTCTGTCACTGCAGCGTTTCTGAAAAGTTTCTGCGGCAAAATCTGTAATTCTGTAGGAGATATGCAGCCTGGGAGGTTTTATGCAGTTCTGTAAAAAACTGCAGAATTCTGCAGAAAACTGCAGAATTCTGCAGGAAACTGCAGAATTCTGCAGTTTCAAAAAAATCTGCAAAAAACTGCAGAATTCTGCAAAAAACTGCAGAATTCTGCAGAAAACTGCAGAATTCTGCAGTTTCAAAAAAATCTGCAGGAAGCTTCAGAATTCTGCAGTTTCAAAAAAATCTGCAGGAAGCTTCAGAATTCTGCAGTTCTGCTGCTCCCTGTCACCAGTGTATTGCATCTGTACAGTTCAGACCTCTTTGACATTGAGCTTGCCGCTACCAAGGAAACATTGATTTGGGGGGTTGGTTTGGGGGGTTGTGATTTGGGGGTCGGGATTTTGGTAGTCCTCTGTCACTGCAGCGTTTCTGAAAAGTTTCTGCAGCAAAATCTGTAATTCTGTAGGAGATATGCAGCCTGGGAGGTTTTATGCAGTTCTGTAAAAAAACTGCAGAATTCTGCAGAAAACTGCAGAATTCTGCAGGAAACTGCAGAATTCTGCAGTTTCAAAAAAATCTGCAAAAAACTGCAGAATTCTGCAGTTTCAAAAAAATCTGCAGGAAGCTTCAGAATTCTGCAGTTTCAAAAAAATCTGCAGGAAGCTTCAGAATTCTGCAGTTCTGCTGCTCCCTGTCACCAGTGTATTGCATCTGTACAGTTCAGACCTCTTTGACATTGAGCTTGCCGCTACCAAGGAAACATTGATTTGGGGGGTTGGTTTGGGGGGTTTTGATTTGGGGGTCGGGATTTTGGTAGTCCTCTGTCACTGCAGCATTTCTGAAAAGTTTCTGCAGCAAAATCTGTAATTCTGTAGGAGATATGCAGCCTGGGAGGTTTTATGCAGTTCTGTAAAAAAACTGCAGAATTCTGCAGAAAACTGCAGGAAACTGCAGAATTCTGCATTTTCAAAAAAAAATGTAAAAAACTGCAGAATTCTGCAAAAAACTGCAGAAAACTGCAGAATTCTGCAGTTTTAAAAAAATCTGCAGGAAGCTTCAGAATTCTGCAGTTTCAAAAAAAATCTGCAGGAAGCTTCAGAATTCTGCAGTTCTGCTGCTCCCTGTCACCAGTGTATTGCATCTGTACAGTTCAGACTTCTTTGACATTGAGCTTGCCGCTACCAAGGAATCATTGATTTGGGGGGTTGGTTTGGGGGGTTGTGATTTGGGGGTCGGGATTTTGGTAGTCCTCTGTCACTACAGCATTTCTGAAAAGTTTCTGCAGCAAAATCTGTAATTCTGTAGGAGATATGCAGCCTGGGAGGTTTATGCAGTTCTGTAAAAAAACTACAGAATTCTGCAGAAAACTGCAGAATTCTGCATAAAACTGCAGAATTCTGCAGTTTCAAAAAAATCTGCAAAAAACTGCAGAATTCTGCAGGAAGCTGCAGAATTCTGCAGTTCTGTTGCAAATTCTGCAGTTCTACCAGGCAGCAGTATGTGGAATGACATTTTTGCGAGCACACTGATCGCCGAAAAAATTGCAAAGAGAAACAACGACAGACAAAGACTGACTACTGTATTGAATAGCCCTGGTTGCAGAGTACCTGAAACTTTTTTCGGAATGAAATTTGGTTGAGAATTGACCGAGCAGAGAGGCAAAACGTCCATGGAAGTTTAATTTTGACAGAGCACTGTCAGCAGTTTGTGGATTGCCATTTTTGCGAGCACACTGATCGCCGAAAAATGAGCCGTATGATAAAAAGAAACGACGACAGACAAAGACTGACTACTGTATTAAATAGCCCTGGTTGCAGAGTACCTGAAACTTTTTTCAGAATGAAATTTGGTTGAGAATTGACCGAGCAGAGAGGCGAAACGTCCATGGAAGTTTATTTTGATAGAGCACTGTCAGCAGTTTGTAAAATGACATTTTTGCGATCTGACCGATCGCCGAAAAAGGGGCCTTACGGCGAAAAGAAACAACGACGGACAAAGACTGACTACAGTAATCAATAGACCTGGTTGTAGGGTACCTGAAACTTTTTTCTGAATGAATTTTGGTTGAGAATTGGCCGAGCAGAGAGGCAAAACGTCCATGGAAGTTTATTTTGATACAGCAGTTTGTAAAATGAAATTTTTGCGATCCCACTTGTTTTCCTCACAGTCCTCATTCTTGTATAGGCAGAACTGCAGAATTCTGCAGAACTTCCTACAGAACTGCAGAATTTATTACTGAACTGCAGAATTCTGCAGCTTCCTGCAGAATTCTGCAGCTTCCTGCAGAATTCTGCAGTTTCCTGCAGAACTGCAGAATTTTTTGCAGAACTGCAGAATTCTGCAGGAAACTGCAGAATTCTGCAGGAAACTGCAGAACTGCAGAATTTTCTGCAGAATTGCAGAATTCTGCAGGAAACTGCAGAATTCTGCAGTTTTATGCAGGTGCAGGAAGAAATTTAAGTGTACTGCATTTTGCTGTACCAACCATTGTGACCATTATTGTATAGTTTTTCTTGTATTAAAAGGCATTTATTCAGGATGTCTTGACTTGGTAGATTTTTAATTCTTGCCCAGTAGGTTACTGAGGCTATTTGTTGTCTTACTTTAAGGGGGAATCTACCTGTCTCTGCGTATACTGCTAGTGTTGGTGTTTGGCGTCTTACACTAAGGATGTGTTTAAGATACCCTATCTGTATTTTCTCAATTTTAGCGATTTCCGTTGTACTGGACCAGAAGGTACTGTTGTACTCTAGGATAGGTAGTATATAACTGTCAAACATTTTAATAGCTAAGGACGGGGGTATATAACCTAAGGAGGGTCTCATTTTTCCATGTAGAGCAAAAAGTGCCTTTTGGGCTTGGGTAGCTATGTAGTCTGGCATCTCTTTGTGAATATTTCTATGTGAGCTGATAGTGTGGCCCAGGTATTTGAACCTGTCAACCTTTTCAATTATCTGATTATCATATAGGAAGTGAGAGTTACTCTTGGTGCCAATCTGCATCACTTTAGTCTTTGAGGTATTTACGATAAGGTGCCATTTGCAGCAAAAGTTATGCAGCATATCAATGCTATTTTGCAGACCTTCAGCAGATTCCGATATCAGGACTATGTCATCTGCGTATAGTAAATGTGTAAAAACTGTACCATCTATGTCTATTCCATCTGCAATATTTAAGTATCCTGGGAGATCAGATAAGAATTCATTAAATAATTTCGGGCTTAAAATACCACCCTGAAGAACTCCAAATATACTGTCTATTGGAGTGCTTAAATTTCCATGCTGTTGTACCTTAGCTTGGGCTTTTTCAAACATACTCATGATTATTTTGAGCATTTTCGAACCCATTTGTTTCTTACTTAATTTGTAGTAGAGGGCATTTCTGTTAATATAATCAAAGGCCTTTGTGAAGTCCACAAAGCATAAATATACAGGTTTCTTTTTGGATTGTTGATGGCTAACAATAGTGTCTAATACAAATACACAGTCTGTTGTTCCGCGAGAGGGCGTGAAACCAAATTGAAAAGGGTCATCTAGGGCCATGGCATCATTTTTAAGGTAAAGTCTGGCATTTAGGATAGAGTCAAATGTTTTGGCCATTGCAACTGTTATGGTTATTTTTCTATAATTGTCTGGATTGGAACAATCACCTTTTTTATGGAGAGCATTTATAAGCCCTTCTGCCCACTGCGTGGGGTATTCACCCTTATCAAAGATATAGTTAAAGATAGCACAGAAAGGAACTGTTAGCTCATCTGCTACATATTTGTAAAACTCTCCACTTATTCCATCTATCCCTGCTGCTTTATTGTTTTTAAGTTTATTCAGGTGTGATGCTACCTCAGTTTCTACAATCTTACTATCACATATTCTCATACTTATTGTTTCAGGAACCTCATTTGTTAGGATTATTTGGTCTACTTTAATGTTTATTTGTGACATGTGTTCATGATCAAAGTGGGGACATATTGGTGGGTGCATTTGTTTTGTAAAGTATTCATGAAAAGTGTCTATGTCTGGTTGTATGGATGTTTTTGTTTGTGTATTGGTGAGTTTATTCCAGAGTTTCCAGCACTCTGTTTGATTACTATTCTGTAGTCTATCCAGTTCATTCCTATTTGATTTTTGATGTAATCTTTTCTTACGCTGGATGGTGTACTTGTATTGTTTATGCAATAATTTATATTCCAGGTTATGTGATTCAATATTTAGATCATGTGTTTTAGCATAATCATTAGCAGTTTTCCTAGCTACTTTACATTCATAATCATACCATGCATTTCTTGGAAAAGTGTTAGTTGTACTTTTAATTTGCTGTTTTTTAAAAGTAGACTGAATGCAGCTCTCTACATAGTCATAGGTGGATTTGATCACAGAGTCTACATTGGCATCGCTACTTAGGTTACATGACAGGTCAATAAGTTTATCCTGAGCCAAGTCACCTTTTAGCATTACCTTATATTGTGGGATTTTGTCTCTGTCAAAAACATACCGAAAACGCTTATTGGGGAGACTTGTTTTAGGCTTAGTTTGTAGAGGTATATCTGAGGTGAGATTGCAGTTCAGTGAAAATGTTAATGGGACATGATCAGATTCAGCTAATTTAGAGCATAAGGTAAAGTTTAACATTGATTCAGAGGAACTTTTCGTGCTCAGGAGATAATCTACAGTGCTTTTACCAAGCGGGGCATGACACGTAAAATCATCAGTGTTGTTGGCATTGATAAAACCGTTCATTATTCGCATGCCACTATTTATGCACATTTGGGTAAGTTCTTTTCCAAAATTATTATGGGTTTTATCTCTCATTTGTCTTTCTTTGGAGTACCAGTCATTATTTTGTTCATTATTGGGGACTGAGGTCCCATAATTTAGATTTGCCATAAGATCATTGTCTTTACCATTTACATTTATAACAATATCGCTCAAACCTCCAGTGCGGCTGTTGAAGTCACCACACAAAACAACAAAAGGGGTGGACGCAAGAAAGCGAGCTATATCTGTTTGAAGAGTTTGAAAAATATCATTAAATCCAGAGTTAAGATAGATTTTTGATCCGGCTGGTGGTATGTAAGTGCCGCCAATTATAAACGGAGGTTGATTATTTTGTTTAAGACTTAACCAAATTACATGTTTATTATGCTTCTCTACTTTGACTAGATTTTTCACTGTATCTTTAATTAGCACTGCTATGCCACCAGAGGGCCGTTTAGCACGTGGATGTTTATATTTGCGTTGGCAATGAATATACTCAAAATTTGGTAATGATGGGCTGAAGTTATCAAGTTTCATTGTTTCAAACAGAAAGATAATTTCATATTTAGAGAAGAAATTTTTTATACTATCTAGTTCTAGTTTACTGCCCATTCCCTGGATATTCCAGAAGAGCACTTGTACACCACAAAGTGTGCTCGAGGCTATGTCAAATTGACGTGGATCATTATTTGTTAAGTTAGGGAGCTCAAGGTCACATGAAGTTTCATTATTGCGAGTATGACTTAAGTGATTTACTTGATTGCAAAGTACAGAGTCATTATTTACAGCGTCAGTTACATTTTTTGCTTTTCTTGAGCTAAGGAAGTTGCAAGGAGATTCACAGTTTACAATTGAGCAGTTGGCACTAGCCCCTGAGATTGTGTTTTCTGTAGTCCTATCTGTTATCCTATTAATCAAATAGTCATTTATGTTTGTATTATTTGCCTCTCTATCGCTGTCCAGCTCAAGCATAACAGATTGATTGTTTAGCAGAATGTCCAAGCAGGGCAAGGGAACTGAGACCAGATCATTGAAATTTCTTGAGTGAATCAAGATACAGCTTGGTGATTCCAGTAAACTGCTCAGTAGCGCTTGTGCATGATGGATTTATTTGTAGAAACTCTTAAACAGATGAGTTTTAAGATTTCTCTTGAAGCCTTCACGAGTGTTTGAGGCCTTGACGATCTCTGGGAGTTGGTTCCAGAGTTTTGGAACACCATGCGAAAAGGCTCTGTCTTCATATTTGTTTATATTGTAGGACGCTGGTTTATTTAAGAGCATTTTTTTTATTGCTCCTCAGATTAAAGTTTTGTTTAGATTTCAGCTGAATCAGATTTTGAATATACAAAGGATTGCTTTCCAAGTTGTTAACATCAGTTTGAATTGTATTCTAGCTGAAATCGGCAGCCAATGTAGCTGCTTCCTATGCTGGCGTACACTGTCATGCTTTTTAAATTTTTCAACGAGTCGAAGTGCTGCGTTTTGGGCCACTTGAAGTTTGTTTATATATATAACGACTTGATGAGTTTGTTTATAAAACGACTTGATGAAATCTCACTTTAGAGTTTGGTGTACATCTTACTATGGCCAACATATCAGCCTCCAAAAAATCACAAAAATTGGTTCAATTAGCCGCACCCATTCGGCCAGTTGAACCAGCCCTCGGGGCCAGTTGACCCTTTAGAAGGATGCTGTGTAAAATGTGGGGCTGCAGTCCAATTTTTTTTTCAACTAGTTTAGCTGGGACAACAGCATGTTTGGGCTAAATTTTACGTGCCCAACAATTTTGCTTTCTGTTCAAAGATTAGTCTTGGGCCAGATGAACCAGTCAACAGTTCAACTTTAACAATGCATTTTTCTATGTATTGTAATCTATTGTAATGACACATTTTGAAAAATGTTTTACTGAATAGTACCTCCCATTATATTTCATGAAATTAATTAAATAAATAAATGGCCATCAACTCCTATGGTTCAACTTGCCCCATAGGACCTCCATGTGTCTATGTATACTATAGTCTGGCTGCACCATTGCTGTGGAACCCAATTTTAAGAAGGTGGGTTTCTATCTGCACATAGCACATTATCTTATGATGACATGACATCCCTGCAGACCATGCACCTTTAATGCTGCGAAAGCTGCAATCTCAATGTGACAAAGGCAAAAGGTGTGATTGTTTCTTTACCATGTGTCTTGGAGTCAAAAGGTCCACATGGAAAAGACTCGCCAAATAAGGTCTAACACAAGGTGCTATGCATGTTCCCGTGTCTGCTGCACCTAGTGAAAAATCAAGGCTGGTTCAACCGACCCAGAGACTCAACTTGCTCCACTCTCCCCTAATTGATACTAAACAACACAAAAATAATATTAAGCGTAACAAAAAAGACAATAATTGATGGTAGTGATGATGATGATGATGATGATTGAAGTATTCCAATGACAAATCATCATGTGATATGGTTTTTTGGAGAGAGCGCAACTGCACATATTATAATTGTTAAGTGTTTAATACCAAATAAAAATCAGCTGGAGTTTAACTTGATGAAAATGGAACTGCTTTTGAGTAATTAGGCTAAATTAGCTGATACTCAAGGAGATCCAGTGCAGAAATGGTGCTCTCGCTTGAATCAAGTGACAGTCAGGAGCTAGTACAGTGTTCCCCGTTTTTAGGACTTATGATTTTATTCGGGGGGAAAAATGGATATGAGGCTCAGGAGCAGAAAAAATAAACCACTTTGATCTCATTTTTTCTGCACAAATTGGTACAATCATAATAAACAATACAATCAGTGACCGTTTGTATGAAGTTTTACATATATCATAATTTTCATGCATGTATAAACTGAGTGTTGGCCCTATTGCAATTTTTTTGGAAATTTAAGTGCAAATGAGATGATATACATTGGAAATATGAAATAGGCCTACATTGGAAGTCCCAAAATCAATATTCCTTTTGCGGTTGAATAGAGAATTGTTCACAGATGTTCCATATGTTGCAATATTGGTGATCATAATACAGCCAGATATTTTAAATTCATGCTATTTAGCATAAATGTATGGCCGCGTGGCCCAATGGATAAGGCGTCTGACTTCGAATCAGAAGATTGCGAGTTCGAGTCTCGTCGTGGTCATTACTATTTTAACTCATTGTTTGCTGATGGTATAAAACCGCTAGAGGGCCAACACGCAGTCATCGATATTAGTCACTAGAGGGACTCATGTAGCTTGTGCCACTGCAATTGATGTGCAACCGCAAAAACTCACTTCTCACGTCTGATTTAAAGGCAGACACCTTGTCATCTTACATGCGTAACAGGCCGAGAATCAAACTTGGGCCCCAGATAAAGCAGCCCTGTTAACTACTGAGCATGCTGCATCTTGAAACAACTCTCAACCAGTCTTGATCCATTGAAGAGTCTACTCAAGACAGAGTAAAAACCAGGTTTTTCATTTTTACCAAATAATTGGATGAAACTCACATGCCGCCAAAGGCATTTTAATTCAACTCTTGATCATATAATATTTGAAAATGCATATATGACAAATATGACTGCCCCAAGTAGGACAATTATGTGCGATTTATAAGTTTTGATTGATAATGTACTTCTAAAAAAAAAAGGCCAGTGATATATGACTGCTCTGAAATTGGCATTACTCAAAACCCATATTTTAAAATACATGTTCAGAATTTGTTGGAAAAAAAATTAAGGGAGTCTGAAATGCCAAATTCAACCTTTTATTGCATCCATTCTATTGCCTCTGGGAGCTAGTAGGAAAGTCATGGAATGTCTAGGATCACATTGAATTGTCCAAAACGTTTGAGTAATGTCAATTTTAAAGCTGTCATGCAGTATAATTTTTAAATTACAAAAGATGGGCACCTAAAATTGACGTGTTTTTCTTTCAGTGGGTTGCAAACTGTTAAATTTCTTTTAAAAGTATTACAAATGATATCAATTGCCCAAAATCAATATGCACACCTTTTGTGGTTAACTATAGCATTTTTCAAAGTTCCATGTGTTGCAATGAATCAGTATTGGGGATGATTATACAGCCAGATATTTAAATTCAATTTTTTAAATATAAATGTATGGCCGCGTGGCCCAATGGATAAGGCGTCTGACTTCGAATCAGAAGATTGCGAGTTCGAGTCTCGTCGTGGTCATAACATTTTGTCTAATCAAACTAAGGTGACACCATGTTTGTTTTTTATTCTGCGCAATGAAAAGTTAATAGTTCCATTTGGGCCGCTGCAATTTCCTTCCAGAATATTCCTCTCTGATTGGTCAATAGACAGGAAGTATGGCTTTTTCGGGATAGCATTCTGAAAAGCCTAAAAAATTTATTAAAAATTTGTCTATCCCATATCATTTCCATGACCAATTTTGGTAACATCATTGCTCATCTATATTCTTAGTGTTCTGGTTGGACGAGGCAGTTTTTTGGAGCAGCCAATTGAATTAGTGTGTAAATGTTGCTTTGACGTTTGAATCGTATTTTCAGAAAAACATTTTCTTTAGGCATTAGGCCCTCTATTTATAATCCAAAGCTTTACAATACAAGAAATTGTTAACACCTATCTCGGCCAGAAGAAATTACCCATAGCAGCGATTTCAGTGATTCAGCTCTTTGAACATGGTTGAACAGAAGGGTGCTATCAACGCCATGTCTCCCCGTACTATTATACTAATTATAATATGTAGGAATCTACACAAAAAATAGCTTATGACAAAAATATTTTTCTTGTGGTGCTGACAAATTATATAAGCACATTGAATGTCCCAAAATCAATACGTTTAGGCCTACCTTTTGTGGTTAAATATAGAATTTTTCTAAGTTCCATGTGTTGCAATGAATCCATATGGATTATCATAATACACCCAGATATTTTAAATTCAAGCTATTTAGCATAAATGTATGGCCGCGTGGCCCAATGGATAAGGCGTCTGACTTCGAATCAGAAGATTGCGAGTTCGAGTCTCGTCGTGGTCATTACTTTTACTCATTGTTTGCTGATGGTTTAAGACCGCTAGAGGGCCAACATGTAGTAATCGATATTAACACTAGAGGGACTCTTGGGAGTCTGGGCCAATGTGATTGATGTGCAAGTGCAAAACTATTAAATTTCTTTTTTGTGGGTATACATGTATGATGCAACATTTGGCTTGGATGTGCAACTAGCATTAGTCTAGCAATGACACTTGGCTCGAGTAAAAAAAATTTTCTGGGGCATGTGACTCCTAAATCTGCCAGAGGGTGTTTTCTTTCTTCAGGGGTTCAATGCCTTCAAGGGCTTCCCAGCATTTTGATGCTCAGGTCAGCTGAGGACTATAATACCAGGGGACTGAAGCTAGAATGCTATGCTTCAGTAACCATGGCTAATAAAGAGTCAAAATAATATGCTCAGCCTCAATAAATTCTGTCAAATGTTGCTCTGAATAAAGTTTTCCTCACCTTTGGTTAGTTGTGGGACTTGCAGGCCAGTTTTCTATCTGTAAGAGTCATAAATACTTCAAGTCCATTTTGAATCCATTACCAGGTAAGCCATCAAGAACAGACTTGCAAGATTAGAAGTGGTCTGCAGAAAATTCCCAGGCACAGAAAAATAGATATATTCAAAATCTGCCAAAAAAAATCCAGTTTCAGCTTCATCTGGTCCATTTGTGTATTTGAATCCCGGGGGATTTGAAGATTTGTTACAATAATCCTGGTTAACCACTTATTTCCAATTGATTCTTTCATAAATTATTGAGCCCTTACTGGGTCAAATATCATGAAAACATTGTCCATATTACTGTCGATGTTATGCTCCACTGACTGCTTTGACAAAGCATTCAATTGGTATCACTGATAAGGCATTTGCTGATCCTATTGTGATTGTCTGTGCAAAACAGAAACAGCCACAAACAACTATCAAACCATTAAAAACTATCCTATTTTCACAATAATACTCATCTGAAAGAGAGTCAGGCCCACAGAATAGATTTCTTTTATTATTAATATTATATAATTATAGGCTTTCTAACTAAAAATGGAAAAAAAAATCCTAATAAATGCATTCAACATTTGATTAACTATTTACCCACTTGCCTGAAATCACTTTTCCATCAATCTTATTAGCAAATTCGATAACATGTAGTACAGATGTACTGTGTATTTTATTTATATATGTCACATCATTTTTTTAAAAGAGGAGAATGTCCAGGTCCTTCTGTTACACCTTCTCATGTTATGATATTGTGACAAAAAATGTTTTTGATAGAAATTTATAGCCTGTCCTTATTTTTTTATACCTTGTATTGCATTAATGAGTACTTGTAATGATTCAGCTATCCTGAGACGTGTTCTTCACCTGCCATATACTTTATACAACACACAGACGTTTTCTGCCACAATTGTTGGAAAGACCTACGGCGCTCAGGCAAATTTATGCGAGATTCATCAAGTTAGTCATGAAAATGGAGAAAAGCAAGAATGAAAAAGTGTCTTTCCTAGCTCGTATGTGCACAAGAGACAGTAAGAGTGTGATTGGCAGCAACATCAATGTGATTAAGAAAGAGCTTGACTGTGATACGCATGATGTGATTTTGAAAGGCCGGAGACTATTGAAATTAGTTGAATATTGTGACTGTGATTTGATATCTGTGATAAGGGACATGTGTGATGTGAGAAGCAGCTGTGCTTTTATTGAAGGTTTTTATGCTACTGAGCTTGATTTAATTTTTAATGTTGTTTGTACTATATAATTGTTTTTAATTCTATTGTCGATTACTGTCTATTTTAAAATGTACTTAATTTTATTTCATGTATTTCATATATGTGAATGAATAAATGATTTATATATATAATGTAGGTTGCACCACCTCCTGGTGACTCTACTCATAGCAGCTTCTTTGATCACATAATATTGCAGGGCACTTTGATGGACTGAAAAGAAATTATATATTTTAATCTGTGATCTTGCAGCATGATGGTACTGCCCTGCTGTTTTCCCTAAGATAGTGAAAATTTTGA
This sequence comes from Platynereis dumerilii, assembly GCA_026936325.1. Classification (NCBI taxonomy): domain Eukaryota; kingdom Metazoa; phylum Annelida; class Polychaeta; order Phyllodocida; family Nereididae; genus Platynereis; species Platynereis dumerilii. The sequence goes on from JAPTHN010000003.1 coordinate 17,686,382, forward strand.
CCCAGGCATGAATTTTTATGCAAAAGAATTGGCAATTATCAAACCATTGATAACATTTTTCCTATTTAATTCTACTTTTGGCCTACAAATATTTCTGATTGTCCTGCAGTTAAGTGGTATGTATGACAAATACAGTTTTGCACTTCATTTTTATTTGGACAGAGCAATATTGTTTTGAGAAGGTTATTTTATTTCATGAGTTTCTAACAGTTTTACTCCACTCAGTCAGTCAGAATGTTTAGAAAACAATGGCATATTGATTATCAAACTGTTAAGCATGTCATTCACAGCTTCACAAATTCCTCAGGTAGAAACAACTTGACTCTTGAGGTGACAATTTATAATTTAGACAACAAACTGGGTCAATTAGCAAAAGTGAAAGTATAGCTTCACATAATTTCTGGCATCAGGCTCATAACATTATTTATTAATTTTTTTAAACTATTTATGGAACTTTCTTGTGTTATAAAATGCCTCAGAAGCCCCAGTCTATGGAATTTTATTATCCTTTAAAAAATATAGATATAATTGTCTTGACCTTGTGTCAACTACTTCCTTTTGTTGTGTCACCCACCAGCTGCCAATTTTTCTGGCTCAGTTACTTGGCTTGATATCTCAACAGAAACATCCCAGAACAGTTTTGACACTTCTCAGAGTGAAGGTGAGTAAGTAACTAAAGCATGCATTAATGCATATTTTTTACCATATTCATATCATTGCAAATTGTGCCATTTAGTTAGAGGTTACATTCTATTTGCATTCCCCTGATATCTAATGGTAACGGACTCAAATATGCTGGGAAGCCCTTGGATGCCTCGCAGGGCATAAACCATAAATCATAATATATTCTTTTTTCACCTGGGATATTATACAAATATATGTTAACTTGATTGGTCAAGAATGTGACGGCAACGACTGAAATGCAATGGCCACGACTGATAAGCGATGACCATGACTGAAATGCGATGGCCACGACTGAAATGCGATGGCCACCACTGAAATACTATGACCACGACTGAAATACAATGGCCTCGGCTGAAATGCAATGGCCCCGGCTGAAATGCAATGGCCCCGGCTGAAATACAATGGCCACGGCTGAAATACAATGGCCACGGCTGAAATACAATGGCCACGACTGAAATACAATGGCCACGACTGAAATACAATGGCCAACACCAGCCTCACACTCTTCTGATTTAAAGTCGGACACCTTATCAATTAGCCCATGCAGCCATATATTTTGCGGCAACACTCGAGTCTTGACTAAATGTGAATCCATCCATCAGACAGGCCAAAAATTGAATCCAAGATAATAGCAACCACTGAGATTGGTCAAGAGACCCGCTACGTTTTCTTTTGACACAAACCTCTCGATATGCAGTACAAGCCATGTACCTCATTTTAACCAAATTTGATGAAACTCACATGCCTACAAAGGCATTTTAATTCAACTCTTGATTCCATATATTTGAAATGCATACATGACAAATACCACTGCCCCAAGAAAGACAACAGACACTTTAAATATAAGTTCAACATAAGACTTTTATTATTCATTGATTTTAGCAATGCATGATTTTTTACCATATTCATATCATTGCAAATTGTGCCATTTAGTTAGAGGTTACATTCTATTTGCATTCCCCTGATATCTAATGGCATGATTTTGACCCTGATTTCAATTGTATAGCACCATGATCACAGACAGCAAAGAATATATTCAATCATATTCATCAATTGTATATAATCACAGTAACACACAGAACACAATAAAAGATCACAACAATTCAAATCAAAAATCACAATTCAAATCAAAAATCATAATCCAAATCAAAAATCACAATCCAAATCATTCCTGAGGATGCAAAATGAGTCACATGACAAGTTTAAAGGAAATATCATAATTTATGCACATTATGATAATTTGCTACATAACAATCATAATATTCACCATTAACATTTAAAACACTGACGTCGAACTTATTGAAATCCAGGTTTTCACCATGTAGCTATGTGTATCATGGCCTAAATGATTAACCAAGGATATCAGGCATTCTGTCAATCATAACATTTCAAAGACCTGATCAAGATATAAAATCAAACCATAAAACTCGGCATACTCATTGATGCACTGTAAATTTTAAAACCAACTGCGGTCACTTTATGGAATTTACCATTAAAACAATAATTCCTACTGTTAAAATGACGATTTCTACAGTAAAATGATAACATTTTGTATTCATAACGGTAGTTGCCATAAAAGAGACACAGCTGATTTTAGTAAACAGTGTACATTTCAATTGCATAAACAGTAAATCCATAACAAGAATCAGCGGATTGCAAAACAGAGTGACATGTCAGGTATGGGATACTACCCTCAGAATGTACAAGTCCAACATAAGAAATAATTAATATGATTATTCATAGGATGTTCGAAAGAACCTACGTGTGTTATTTAAAATAAACTAGAATTGGGCCATTAAAAAATGGCACTTCTCCAGTGGTACATGATTTTTGGAAGACGCCAGATTGTCCCATAGGGACGAGAGATTGCCCATTATGTAGCGAATATTTGCTCAGAAAGGTTTGTGCATTTGCATCTTAAATTTTAAATACTCTTCACATTATTCTTGTATCTTATCCCATCAAAACCATCCTTAAAATTTGATGACCTTCGTTGACTGATTGCCTCTATCATTGGCAATGGTTGCTATCCTCGATTGCTATCCTCAATTTCTATTCTTGATTGCTATCATTGATTGCTATCATTGACTGTCACTCAGTGATGGAAATGGAACATTTTCGTCGGGGGAGCTCTCGGCTGGCGCGACAGCGGCGCGGCATTCCAAATTTTTAAAAGGAGAAAAAATTAAGAATTCAGAAGTCCTTTATTTTGGCTAATTATACATGGAGGACCGAAAAAGTTACCTTGATTATTATATATTTACCACTGATGATTGGGGGAGCTGTAGAAGGTCATAGCTCCCCCCCATTTCCATCACTGCTGTCACTGAACATGCTTGTGGCGAATGCGGACGACCAAATAATATGGACGCCATGGCGTGCACTGCTGACAGGATGAATACAGAGATTGCCCCATATAAATATGGGCAATCAAAAATATATAAAGAAGACAAAGTATTTTCAATTTATAAACCTTGAACTTTCAGTTTATAAACCTTGAACTAGTCATTCAAGAATACATCAATTACATTGCCATTTTGCTTTGGGAAAATTTATATCAAACATTAATAAAGATATCAAACATTTATATAACAATTGAATAATCGAATGATTCAGACAAACAAGTTCCTTTTGGTTTAAAAAAAACCAAGACTTGATGCAAATTTAATTTACCCTTCAAAAGGATCCATTCCTGAGTTCATACGAGATATCACTGTTCACGCGCAAAAGTCAATTCACCGCACAACCGTTTTTGGTTCTGTGTGCTCATCGCAGGGTGCCCACACAACATCGCATAAAATATTATATGAATATAGGAATTTTTCACAGTAAAATATAGGAGGTTTTTGCCTATTTTAATAAGACAATATCAGATATATTCGACAGCGAAACCATCGGCAAATCAGGGATCGCTTCCATCAAAGCCGAAAACCTCACCCTTCCACACCCTTCAGTTCTTACCCTCACCCTTCCACACCCTCAGTTCTTACCCTCATCCTTCCAAACCCTTCAGTTCAAACCCTCACCCTCCCACACCCTTCAGTACTTACCCTCACCCTTCCCCGCCCTTCAGTTCTTACCCTCGCCCTTCCCCACCCTTCAGTTCTTACCCTCACCCTTACCGTCCTTCAGTTCTTACCCTCACCTGCCCTTCAGTTCTTACCCTCACCCTTCCACACCCTTCAGTTCTTACCCTCACCTTCCACGCCCTTCAGTTCTTACCCTCACCTTCCACACCCTTCAGTTCTTACCCTAACCCTTCCATGCCTTCACTTGCCTGCTCACTAAAGAAAAGTTTAATCCAAAATACTGCTTATCCTTTACAGGTCATTGCTATGTCCGTGTTGAAGAATTAAAAAGTTTATATTTCAATGTAACAATAGAAATTAACAGTTACAATATTACTGATAAGTGAATGGAAGGGCGGGCTGGGAAGTGCAAAGGCACGGATGTGCTAGGAAGTGTTGGGGCAAGTGTTAAATCTGCTTGGAACATTGATTGGATTATAGTGTAAGCATCAGATCAGTTTAAAACGTGATAACATAGCATTTTACACTCACAACTACAACTTTTTGTGCTCTAGAATTGACAAAATGCCAGGTGACTACCGGTTGCCCCGTTGTTCAGTTGAAGACAAGGTGGAGATGACAATTCAAGCCAAGTTACAACAACCTTTTACAGTACTTTGCTCTACTTCGGAAGGATGACAGTGAGATGATGGATAATGTTAAATTTAGCTTTGCTTTATGAAATGATTAATTGTAATGAAGTTCAGTAAGTTCAATTAAGCCCAAAATAACTGGAGAAAAGTTGTATTGGTAGAAATTAGGTGGTTATTAATGCATTTATAACAAGGATTTCATGCTGACAGCATGCTGGACAGTTATGGATACAAAGGTGTAACTCTGAAAGCTAGCAAATGCAAATTGTGCAGTGAAATGGAAACAATTTATGGATGGGTAATTTGCAGGATGCACACTTCGACAAAATGGCCAAAATTTCTTATTGGCAAGGCCGCGATCGACAACAGGGGTCTCGCGAGGGATTTTTTTAAACAAATTAATTCACCCAACTGCCATTGTTTGACGGTAATACCTTCAGGTGTGATGTCAAGGACTTGAGGTAGATAGTCATATCTTAAATGCAATGAAATATGATGGGCTTTAATTAAAGTTAAATTAATCTAAATGAGGGAAAATTATTTAAATGATCTTGAGTGTCCTGTTAAAAAAACAAAAAAAAGAAGAGAGGATTTCCAGAACATTCAGTGTTTACATGATCTTACATGATTTACATTAGGGTATTGCAGGAGTAGATTTCAACTATGGTTAAAAACCGTGGTTAGAAACCTGACAGCACATAACCCAGAAAAGCTTCTTAACCTGACTGACCGGCCGAGAGACGAGCAGGAGTACAAATGTAGATGACGTCACAAGACACGTGCTGACAAGTCAATCTCTCGCTTTTAAGTTAGGATCACTCCTTCACCGAATGTGTTATTGCAATGTAATGGGAAGAACAAAGAAGTATTCCTCAATTGAGGAAAGGAGAGAGCAAGAAATGAATGGAGGTGTAACCTTTTTCCACATATTGAACACCCATACGGCTTCTCTCCACTGTGTGTTCTCACGTGTATATTCAGTGTTCCCTTGTCATTGCATCTTTTACCACAAACAGAACATCCATACGGCTTTTCTCCAATGTGAGTTTTCATATGTATTCCAACATGTTCCTTTCGGGTGAACCTTTTTTCCACAAACAGAACATCCATATGGCTGTTCTCCAATGTGAGTTTTCATATGTATTCCAACATGTTCCTTTCGGGTGAACCTTTTTCCACAAACAGTACATCCATATGGCTTTTCTCAAGTGTGAAGTTTCATATGACGTCCTAGATTCCCCTGGTGGGCAAATGATTTTCCACATAAAGAACATTTAAATGCCTTCTCTCCACTGTTAACTCCTACTACATTTGGTGAAGTGACGACCAGGATTCTATGAACTTTATATATTGCCACCAAAGTGGATTTACTGTGAAGAAGTTGCAGCCACTGCGAACAACAATCTACGGGAGAGTTGTGAATACACCCGAAACGCCATCAAGCATGGCTAGCTTCTGTTCAGATGTCAGTGGGGATTCCGACATATCAAGCCCTCGATCAAAGGCATCTGATATCAACAGTGGAGGGATCCAGCCAAAAACCCTCTAATTAAAGACCTAATTAGAGTATAGAGGCCAGCACACAAGTTGAATACTCAGCACTTGTTGAGGAACCGGCGAAAAGGGAAAATCAGCGAGATGAGCTGCGATACAGATGCGAGGTGGGTTTCTTACTATTCCCTCCTTGTTGGTTTTATACTTGGCTTGCAATTGCTGGGTCTCGATTTTGATTTCACCCCTGGATGGGACAGAGCAAGAAATGAAAGGAGGTGTAACTTGAGAGCCAAAGGAAGCCTCGCAGGTGTCAGATTTGAAGATGCTGCTACTGTGAAAAGATGGAATGATCTGAAGATGTCACTCGACATGAAGACTCGCACGCTTGCTGACTATCTTACTTCATTGGTAAGTATCACCATTTCATACATTACATAACACAATTTTCTGGCAAACTTTATCAGTTTATGGTCAAGATGACATTCATACTGTCAACCTCCCAGAAACGTTTCGCCCCCCCCGCCCCCCTCCATCTCTGACAGACACGGCCAAAAAGCCATTGACAAGACGCTCCCTTTACATGACCAAATACAACAGCTCAGGGAAAATCTTCCACAATCGGATGGGACTGGCACTGTTTTGTGTCATTTGGTTGAGAGAGATATTTACCTACCCAATAGACCCAAAAGGGTGTACCAGCAACATGAAGCGTGTCTTCACTAGAGCTTGTTCTCTCCAAACTGGTCCCTCTGCGAATGAACCTCCAACTGTATCACTGAAAATCTTGAAGCAGCAAGGACGCTCAAGTCAAACGGCAGCCATGAAGCATGGAATATCCATGGAGCCTCATGCTAAACTTTTATGTGAAAGATTAATGAAGAAGACCCATAAAGACTTTGTTTCCAGAGACTCTGGTTTAGTTGTCCATCCCATATTCCGTTTTATCGCAGCATCCCCAAGACCTCACAATCTCCTGCAAGTGTTGCGGAAATGGCATTTGTGAGATCCAAAGTTCATGTGTCTGCAGAAGTCTGTCACCCTCACCTTCCCCGGCAAACTGGACACATCTTAAAGAAGCTGGACAAGACCAGCCTTTACATGTTTCAAATACAGGGCCAAATGGCATGCGCAGGTGTATACAGTGTTAAGGGACATAATCAAGAAAGGATATATTTTGACAGTGAAATATGGAATGACAAGGGTCGCCACTTCATTTATATCTCATCATTTATATCTATAGTTGATTGTAATAATTGTGACAAGTCGATATTGTGTGATATTGCCTTTGATGAGCTTACAGAAAGGGATGAAAATATTGACAGCAACTATCCATGTTCTGATGATTTTAATGCTTCTGATTTTACTGGTGACATGTCAACTGAAGATTGTTGTGAAAATGGTTTTAAGATAGGATGTTTAAATGTCAAAGAGTTTGTTACCTAAATTAGCTGAAATCACATTTTTTGTGACATCAAATAACTTAAGATATATTTTCGATCAATGAAACATGGCTTGTGCGTTTGCGTGCGTGCGTGTGTGTTCGTGAGTACAGGGAGCACAGTGTAGTGGATAACTGACACACACCATCTGTGTAACTGACAAACACGTGTCGTTCCAGTCAAATACCTCCGAACAACATGTGCATAATTTTTCTATATTATATTCAACTCAACTTTTTTTCTACATCAATGTGACATACCGTTGGCTAAGTGATTTGTTCAATGAGAAGTAATTTGACTCTCCCTACAAGAGTAAGATGTTTGATGTAATGTTTTTGTAGGGACCATCTCAGATCTGTGTTGCATTCTCCACATTAGGAAATGATTGACATGGAAGGTCCCTTACTATTTGGACAAAAATAACCAGCCAAGTGCTACCTGTCATCAGTATTTGTGCACTGCTCAGTCAACCATGACGTTGGTTGCCATGGTAACCTCTGGTTGGGGACCATATCCAAAAGCACAACTGGAGCATATCCCATAGAGATTTCCTTCATATAAAGAGTAGGGATGATTTAATACAAGTAGACAAAACAACTCCATGAAAATATATGATTTTCTACTTCTCATAACTCCAGGACCTATGATGTTCATTACTACATGAAAAGTTTAATAATCCAAGTATGCAAGCTAGAATTAGTTTGTTGAACATCGTAGATATAGAAGTTCAATATCTTAATTTTAAGTACTGGCAACGTCAAAGTATATAAAAGGATTCTCATTGCCTGGTTTGCGGTCTGTGTTTAATACATGTAATTAGGCATGCCTAGTACTCACGAGGTAGCATGTAGGTAGGTTATATGTGGAATCTATATTGTATTAAAAAAACCTCATATTTAATACAAAGGTCCCTACAATTTTTTTTTTTAAAAAGAATTTCTTGTTTAGCACAACTCTAGCACCATTCCAGAAAAAAGTGATAAACAGTATCTCACTCTGTTAAACATCCACCCCCACCAAGCACGCCTGCACACCTAGTGAACAATCAATCGCTTTCTCTTTGCCATCGGGAGGGGGCGACATGTGTCGCTGTCGCACTTTTCGGGGAGGACCACGATTCAAATAAGGGAGTACAGAAGACAGGCCACAACTGACTTGCTTTACCCGACCCCCATTGGGGTAACACTGGGCCCTGACACTTCCAGAGCATTGATGTATGAATTACCGCAGATGATCTTAAGCCTGCAGGATGTTGAGGAGAGGGGTGAAATGAGGGGGGACAATGCAACAGTGCGAACGTGGCACCTTGGGGACAGACTGAGGGCCAACCCCTCCTCCACCACCCCCACCACAAGCAAAATCATTGGCACAGCAAGGAGCCAACGCTGGGGCCTGTGCAAACCCTCCACCCCCACCAAGCACGCCTGCACACCTAGTGAACTTAAGAGAACAATCAACTGGTAGAGCAAGACCTCGCTTTCTCTTTGCCATCGGGAGGGGGCGACACGTGTCGCTGTCACACTTTTCGGGGAGGACAACGATTCAAATAAGGGAGTACAGAAGACAGTCCACAACGGACCTGCTTTACCCAACGCCGATTGGAGTAACACTCTGCCCTAACACTTCTAGAGCGTTAATGCACGAGTTACCAGAAATGATCTTGAACTTACAGGACGTGGAGGAGAGGGGTGAGATGAGGGGGGAGCATGCTACAGTGAGAACGTGGCACCTTGGGGATAGACTCAGGGCCACAATTGACATTCTCCTATCACAGAGCTTGACCTCACTCAAACGCCTGGACATGGAGACAGGTGAGGCCATCGACCTCACTATCGCAGAGGGCAACAGCGACGACAGCAACGAGGGCGAACCTAAGCCAAAGAAAAAGAAGGTCGGTAGCTGCAAGGTTATGAAAGCATCTGTAGGTGGCGCTCCCCCACCCCCTCCTCGACCACCCCCACCCCAATGGTCCCAATTTCGCAAGACCTGAAGGTATTTTCTTCTTTATCATTTTCAGAAAATGTTCTGAGGATTTCCGGCCACAAGGGGGTCGCCAGGTTTCTCCTTCAGGGATTGCCGGAATTGACCGCAATGGTCCCAATTTCAGAAAATGTTCTGAGGATTTCCGGCCACAAGGGGGTCGCCAGGTTTCTCCTTCAGGGATTGCCGGAATTGACCGCAATGGGAAAGGGAGGAAGTCAAGAATTTGTAGTAAAAATGTTGCAGTAACACCCAATAGAAACTGTATAAGCAGAGTAAAAGGAAGGGAGACAGCAGCAGGGTGTACATGAGGGCAGGTTGGATGATGTAGCGTACATGTGCCAGTAATAGGTTACTTGTGGTCAGGCTATTAAAGAAATTGTGGTATATTTTCATTGACATGAGTGAATATTTATTATGATATCAAAGAAGTTGTTTTGTGCAGATTCAATTGTCAGTAGTATGAGATTTTGAGATGTACCTGCAGTCGGATTGATATTGATGTGGTCAGCTTGTTGTTGGAAATTGTCGTCTGAGACTTCACTATGAGAGTCATTGTTTGCTTGGGTGGTTGCAGTGGTGTCTTGGCACACAAAGGGATCAACCGGAGAACCTGAATAAAAAATATGATATTTGACATTTATCATTCAGTTTATTGTAAAGCTATTTTCCATTTTTCATTCAGTTTATTGTTCTGTAGTGTTGGTCTGTTGAGTGAAAGGATATTGTGCGGTAAAAATATTAAGTGCATGACAGTATTAAGTGAGTTAATATTGTCGTTGTCTGTAATTAGCATTAATGGAAGTTGGTGAATAGTTAATGAGGTTGTGCCTGGAGTGCATCACCTCTGTTGTACAAATCAACTGTGACAAGTGCTGTCACATTACTTCATTTTTATAATTAATTATTTGGGAAAAACTCTTGCATTATATGAAATAGACTCAAGGCAAGCATGCCCTCTGAGTGCTGCTCTAAATCAGACAGCCAATGTCTTGCAGTGCAAATCTCAAGGAGAAGTCAGGGCCAGAGAAGCAACAGCCCATGAGGCAACACAGTTGCACTGTTGCCAAGCTTATCAACGCCATACTATTCTGGCTAATCTCTCAGGGAGAAAACCCTGAGGAGCCTCTGGCTTCAAATCCTGGCTTAGCATATTAGATCGTGTTATGCGATTGCTAAGCAGTGTAACAGCAGCCTGGCACAGAGATGAACTGAGAGAGACAGCAGAGGGAGACAGTTCCTGAGCTCTGTCTAATTCCTAGTATCAGATAAGTATCATGGTTTATATTCCATCAGTTAGACAGTCATCGCATTCTTGTCTTAGGGATTGAAATTAAGGATTAAATTTGATGCCTTGAAATGTATGACATCAGATTTAATCCAATTCTAAATTCATAATTGTTGGAATGAACTGAGTAAATTGTTTGAATTGAAGGAATAATTGAGAGCTTATTTTCTCAAGTAATATATTGTGATGTTTTAATTATGCTTAATTGAAGGAGTCTGAATTACAGCTCCCAAGCTCAGATAGGTGATCTATTAAATCTGCAGCTTGTTGAATGTGATATTAATTGATGTAAGATCTGCAAATTGTTATCAAAATACTAAAATGTTATGTAATTAATAAATTATTATTTGACTGTTAAATCAGAGTCATAGTTGTGTATTAGAGTTCAATGACATCAGACCAGATAGAGTGCGACATGGTGGAGAATCCGGGTTTGGAGTTCTATCATGAAACTTCTGGTGAAACCCATATGAAAGCTGATAAGCTTATGAGTGTAATTGGAATGCACTTTTATGTCCGAAATCTTTTATGTCCGAAATCTGTATAAGCACGTCATAACGTACATAGGGGAGAGCGGGGCACCATGAGCCGCTTTTCCGAAATTAAGCTCCTGAGCCTAAAGTTTCAATGGTAAATGGCTGGTTGCTTTATATAACCATAGCAAGACCTCTTGGCTACAATATCCAGTGTTGTTACATTATATTCTTAATTCTTAAATAGTCAAAACATTGTCTTTAAAAAATGTAGTCTAGCGGCTCATCGTGCCCCGACCCTGGGGCACCATGAGCAATGGCATGGGGGGCTGTTTACGTACATGTATTATCCTTCTCATTCAACTGTGAAGAACTGATACCTCATAAACAAGATGTTTTACTTGAAATTTTCCCTTGGCATACACCACATTATGGATCAGATGGATTTTACATATTTTTCTATGAAATTGCAAAAATGTGTCCTAAACAGCGGCTGATGTCTTGCACTATAGTTCTGGACTTACAACAGTAGAGTTGTTGTTACAATTCAGCTTTAATTGTACATTAAAACTTTATAGAAAATGGCTCATGGTGCCCTATCCCCATGTGGCTCATGGTGCCCCATTTGTAAATTTCATTTATTAGTGCATATCAGCATTTTCCAGTTTATCATAGTATCAATGTTATGACATCATCCTAGCACATGCCTTACCTTCTCTAAGAAGACTAAGTTTTATGATGATGCCAGAAATAGTTGAAGTACCAGAAGTAAAAGTTCCACTGCCCAATATGTTTACTTTTTACTCAAATTCACTGGTTAAAAGTATTTTTTCAATTCTTGGTCCTACATTGAAAAGAAAGATTATGATTGCTACCCTAGCCAGTAGTACACTAATAAAGGAAAATTAGGTCTTCCTATCGAGCAGTTCTATCTCGCCGTTTTTTTTGTAGGGGCCATGGTTCATGGTGCCCCGTGGCTCATGGTGCCCCGCTCTCCCCTACAGACTTGTTTGCAGTGTCAGAGACTCGTTCGAAATCTCACATCAGACAAAGACAGAGAATTACAGCCCAGATTGATAGAGGCCAACGACAGGGCTTTCGATCATTTAAGTATGGACTTGTTGTGTATGCCGTCGGCGAATGGGTACCAATATGTAATTATGGTCCAGGATGTCCTCACAAGATTCCTGATTGCTCAGCCGTTGAAAGACAAAAGGGCAGAGACAATTGTGAGAGTTTTGTGGGAAAGGGTATTTATGCCATATTTCATACCTTCGCGTCTTACATGTGATAGGGAGACCTCTTTTCAAGGTCATGTCATGAAAGCCATACAGGAAAGCCTGAAAATAGTGGCTAGGGCATGTAAGGTCCATGGGCATTCTTCGTTACCTGTGGAAAGGAGTGCGAAGACACTGAGAAGTTGGCTTACTGCTAATTTAGAGTACAACTACGATGAATGGCCAGGGAAGGTCGAGTCAGTAGTTAAGGCTTACAATTGTTCAGTAAATGATCAAACTGGGTTCAGTCCGACATTCCTAGTGTTTTTGAGAGAAGAAAAGTCAATTGGTGATTTTGAGTTGTTGCCAATTAACAAACTGACAGCTACATACACAGAGCATGTTACAAAAATGCTAGAAAAACTTGATACCTTGATGCAAACTACCATTAGAATTAATAATGGGAAGAAGGTGCGACAAGCTGCCCAACATTTAAGCAGAAGGAAGAAAATCAGAGAATTTATTCCAGGGCAGTTGATTTTGTTGTTTGCGCCCTAACATACAGGGTTGAGAAAAAGTTTGAAGGTAGCAATGAGTCTCATTGGACCACTTTGGATCTACAAAAGATTTGATGTAAATTCTTTCATAATAGCAAATATTTTGAATCAAATTTTGCCAGGAAGTTATCATCAAAGTCGGCTGATCCATGTAACTGTCAGGGGAAGCAAAGGGGAACAAATGACAACAATTGAGGAAGTTAGGAAGAATTATAATGATGTCTTAGAAATGGCAAAGCAGTTGCAAAAAACAAGTCGGTTAGAAGTGCAGGATGCATCATTACTGCTTACAATGTTGAATCTGGACGAGGAAAGGAAGTCCCTGGAAGGCCAAAGGTTACAGGTTTATGAGGTTCAGTCTGGAAACGAGAGAATTCCAAATGACATTGAGGACCAAGTGATGGGACCTTGCGATGGGACCGAGGACCAGAGAAGGGACCTGAGGGCAGACGAGGTCACCTTGGGTCGTGTGACCAAGGCTAGGTTCCATGGGGGATATCTCCAGTTGCATATTAAAACAGGACTGGAAAGATTAAACCAATGGTACACTATAGCCAAGGAAACAGGATTGTCAACTATGATGGAACCAGTGAGCAGTGGCTCAATGATTAGAGTTAAAGGCTCATTTAGTAGGTTCCAATCAGAGCTGATGGCAAATCCATTACTCAAAGAATCTCAATTAAACGAGATGATGCAGTAAGCTGCAATAGTTGCATTAAATAAAAGTCTAAATTAAGACTTTATAAGTTATATATTTATGATACTATTGATTATTGTGTGTGCATTGAAATATATTGTATATTATTGATAGTATGATCATAATTTTGTATTATTAAGTGAAATATAGCGTGTAAATACAGGACGTAAAACTCTTCCATCCAACATGTGGGCCAAACTGAGTTGTGGCAGGCTATCATTATGTCCTTGAGTCGAGCACGTGTACATTTTGTTGCACTTCAGGGGTAATAGGAGAAGCCTCATAAAGATGAGTCGGGGGCAAGGGTTAGTTGAAAGGCAGACTCAGTAATCAATTTATGAGCATTATGTGAGTGCAACATGCATTCTGAGCATGCAAACAGATACAGCACCCTGGAAACAATAAGTCACAAGTGCAAAACAACAAGTTTATTGCACTCAGTTAACAGATATAGAAAAATAAGTGTCTCATAACTAATTGTGTTAAGCAGAAAAATTGTAGTTATATGTTACATAAAGGTTATAGGATATGGATTATAAGAATTAAGCAGTATCTTGTGGTCTCCAGGGTAGTAATATGAGAAGGTAGAATTTTGGAAGGGATACATAATAAGTACAATTGGGATTTATAAGATAGCCATGTGAGCTAAAGAGATTAAAAAGGGGAGCTAGGTGAGCTCAAATACAGAGTTAAGAGAATAGAGAGAGCTAGATGAGCTCGAAGAGTAATTATAGAGAGATAAAATAGAATGACTAACAGGAGTTTATCATTACAATAAGTTTAAACTAAAATGTTTAAGAATTGACCTTAGAGTGAGGGCTTAAAAGTTCTTATGAACCAGTGCACGGGTTTATTAAGTTTTCTTGACAGCCATTTGGAATGAGTAAGGTGCTTGAAGTACTTAAATCCTGACGAGGATGAGTACAGTTTGCAAAAAGGCAAACATAAGGTGATATAATTCTAGAAAATTATCACCATGAGTAATTGTTCCACTGACCTAATACATCTCTTCTGTAAAGTCAGCATGACTGAGAAGAATGGAATGCATATCCCAGTATGCATAATCCATAATATTCCATATTACTAATAAAAGGACAAATGATGACTTAGAGAACATATGATACAAGAATGAATCACTATGAAGCATCTTATCAATCTCCATATCCTTTTCAGCCATTTGTTGAATGGAAACAAGTTGCGCGATTATAAGCCTCAGTATTCAGCCATTTTGTTGAAATGTAAATTCATGATCAGTTAAATCCAACAATTACCAACGCTCAAAAACACAATAAATTCAAAATCTCAACAATCAACAACAAATCACAGACATAATCAATAACAAATATATCAACATTAAAACCAGGATATCATACAGGATATCATACAGTCAGGTGAATCCTCAGTTGGATTTGCCAAGCCTTTGCTATTCAAGTTTAATTGTTCATAATGTTTGGCAAGAAACATCAGAGAAATCAGCTATTCTTTTATGCCAAAAATACCATTGTTGTTAACTTATAAGCAAATGTGTATGTAACGCAATTTTACACGATTACACTATGATGCATGTGTGGATACTAGGATAGTCATGGGAAGGGGGTTTGTGAAAATAGCTGTCACACTATTTTACTAATTTTGATGGTTAAAGGATAATCAGCAAATATTGGTGACCTCGTCAGGTCATATATATATATATAGCACCTCCATCTTAACTGCAAACAATCAAAACTGTGGTGTTCTAATTGTAAGTTAATCAATGCACGAAATTAGTTTCAAGATCAAGATAGAAATGAAAATAATGCTAGTTACTTAGCAATGATAGCTATGAATAACTGAAAAGGTAGATAATAACTTTATTATATTAAAAATAATAAATTTGATTAAGAAGTTGGCAATCAGCGATACAGAGGGCAGTGTGAGCAGGGGCCAAAATGGAGAAAAATAGAAAAAACTACCAATCACAAGCCAGAGAAAGGAGGGGGTCAAAAAAAAAAAAGGGGGGGTCCAAAAATAGGAGGCCGTGCGCACCGAGAGGCTAGGCTACAAGAGTACAGTGCATCGACAAAAATCTTCACATCTCGAAGGATTGTCATTAAGCGAAGGTTAAACTGCGAAGGTTAAGAACATGGATAAGTTGCCTGGAGTCGGCAGAGGATACCAGCTCTTCGGAGCAAGGCCGAAGGAGCCGAGGCCTGGATCCGCCCCTCTCGTTGTACCATCAGAACCAACGAGCAGGACCGTAATTTCGTCGTTAGGCCGAGGCCTAAAACTGAATATCAGCTGGACATCGAAAACAAACGTGAAATTCCAGGAAGAACAGAAGGACATTGTATCATCGACCACCGAGAGTAGTAGCGAGAACTACGAAGAACCCAAGATAACAACTGGAAGACGTGTTCGATTTAGAGAGAGTGACGATGAAAGAAGAGTGCGTATTGGTCTGACTGTCACCAGAGAAGGAAACGGAAAACGGACGGTTCATCAAAGGGCGAAGCCTTATACCACCCAGAAGGAGCTGTACGAGCGTCTCGTACGATTCGAAAGGGCCAACGCTGAGTGGACCTCTGAGTCCGGAAGCCAGACAGAGGGAGGACAGGATTGCCAACTCCCTAAAGATGCTGTTACCCAAACGAAGGGAAAATACGTGAACATAAACTACACCGAATCGAAGGGCACCAATGTGAGATGCGACCACTACAACGGTGAAAAGAAACGACGACTTCTCACCATCAACGAATGCTACCTCCAACAGCTTCGAAATTCGCAGCACTTCCAGGTCACTACTCCCTTTTTCCATCATCATGGATTGGTCACGGACGTGCATATAGAAGAACTGATTGCCTGTGGAAGACGATCAGAGGAAGAATTTCTGGCTAAAATGGACGATCTTTCCGAGATATACATGGGTAAGGGAAGGGAAAATCTAAGGGCAATCTTTCATGTGATGGCAAGGAAATTTAAGGACCAGGCAGAGGAGAGGAGACCTTGGGTAATTGGGCGCTTTAAGAGGTGGGAACGTTGTTAAATTTGGATTAAAGGGGTTTAGTTTAAGGGTATAAGTTGTATAAGTAAGTTTATGAGAATTTTAGTAAGTAGTGGGGAAATTGTATAATTAGAAGATATTTACATGTGTAATAATGAATCGTGAAATAAGTGAAATAAGTGAAATAAGCGAAGGACAGTGAACGTTTGAATGCATATGTTTGATACTTTAATTAAGATGCAAGTTGATGGTGCTGTTTTTTATACTTGATGATATTTACGTCAAGCGATTGGTTACCAGATGGTTACAAATTGTTTAGTTATTGTTGTTACAACTGGTGCAATAATTCTAATTCAATCCATCGAAATTTCCTCTATATACATCGAGGGTTGTTATATTATACTATCATTTGATGATATCTGATTTTAAACTTGTAATAAGAATGTCATCGACCAGGTATGTCGTTAAACTACAGTTATTTCGATTACGTCTGTAATTAGAATTGTCATCGACCAGGTAAGTCGTTAAACTACAAGTAATTTGAACACGCTGTTGATATTATGGAAATATATAATTCGAATATGGATAAACAAACAGAGGAATCCATGGATTATAACACTTCCGCAAGCCGTAGGCTTTTCGCATCATCACCCATAGATAAATCTGAAGCTAGTATCGATCGCGAAGTATTAAAGATATTAGATGATAGTGTACCAACCACCAGTGGTCAACCCGGCAATAATAACACTAATATATCCGACAAGGATTTCTACGACATGTTTGTAGAATCCATCGTTAGAGACGATGCTGATACTACTACGTCAAATGCAGAGACTGAGATTCCGGTGAGTACTCAGGATAATGAAGTTAATGCGAAATCTGCATCTACCAGCACATCTACTACGACATCTATTGATACCGGAGATAGTTACGACTCTAGTGCTCATGAAGCCTCATCTATTGATACTGAATCTGCAATTGAAATCGGAGATCTTCCTAACATTCCACCTCCTCCTCCACCACCACCAAACTCATTCGAATATCAACTATTCCCGAGTGCTGATGAAAGTAGTATCAAGGCAAATGATTCTAACATTAACTGTAGCTATGGTAATGTGGATGCTATATATTTCGAAACCAATTCGAGAAGGGTAGTGGACGAAGACATTCCAATAACTCAATTTATGCCTAATGTGTACCCCGAGGTATACATCCTCGACACTGACTATTCAGACAGGCAAGATCGTATCAAAGCTGTATTCATGCACGATATAAATTATTTGGATAATACCCTGGACGGGTTTGCTATTTACAAAACTTCTCTAATATATAGATTAATCGCTTCTGGCTTTATATCTTTGGATGTAGGTACTATAGAAGATACCCCAATATCGATAATTAAATTGGCTGAGTTGCTTCACAGCATATCATTTTCTGCAAGAACAACTATTGTCGATGCTTTGGCTATACTTGGGATTAAACTAAATCCAATTCATAGAAAGTCTATAAACTATAGAGTTAATGACAAGATTGGAATATACCAAACAATAACAATAATTCTCAATGTTGCTTATAGCAGCGAGCGTGTGAAATTAGATTTTAACGAAGTACCTATATGCGTACAAAACTGTGAATATAAAATGGATCTATTACCAATTCGTGTCTACGTCATAAAGAAACTCCAACCCAACATACCGTGTTATCTGCAGATGAAATGGCTATTTACTCAGATCCTGAGTTAATCGGAATGATGCACAAAGCTGATATAATACCATATGATTACATGGTTAAAGATATATTAGAAAATGCAGAAAATTGGAAAAAATACCACCCTATGATACCACCATTCATTATCGTTAAACACCTCAAACGTATAGAGGGTACTGAAGGTATAATTGATCAAATCAACTCCGATGAACTTAGCTTAGAGGATAACGATTGGTATTTAACCTATTCTAAAAGAGTCGATATGGAGTACATAGATACATTCGAACACAGTATCACGAATTGGCCATTCATGTATAATAATAAATTTCTATCTCAAGATATTATTTTAAAATATAGACATAAATACGAGATTAATGATTATGGAATATACACAACAACGTTTATTAAGTGGGCCGCAGGTTATGATATATACAATGATTGCATAGCGAATAGAACATTCTTCGAAAAATTTATAAAAGCACAATGGATTTACTACGCTGAACATAGGCTGATCTTAGATAACACGAGCAAGCGAGATTTGTATGTAAAGGCTGTCATATAATAAAATAAAAATGTGTTCCTTGTCAAAGACTTCGCTGAGCAAATCACACTTATCGAACTCACTACAAAACAACAGCGGATTGTTGCAAAGTGTAGGCAAGGGTAGAGTTACTGATGAAAAGTTAAACCAGTTGATCACCACACAAATCGTAATAGAGATCAGCAAGACGATAGACTCGGAAACACTTTGGATGACCTTGGCCTACAAATGACCACTCACGCCATCGCAGCTTCACAACAGTTATCTTCTTCTAAAAGAGCAAAAGACTTACTGCCTTTCCTTCCAGATGTTGAAAAGCATGTATTCTTGGCAACAGGTAGGCGAGATGATGCTGATCTTAGAAGAGCATGGAGATTAAAGCCAGAGGAGGCAACGAGCCTTATGACGCCAACATGTTTTTGACTTTTTAATCTCTGCTAATTCTACCTCCATCATACTTTTAATTATCACTGTTTTTATCCTGGACTTTAAAAAACAGTATTTTTATTTGTGTTACCTGAACGTTTTAATGGAACTTTCGATGGAGTCTTTTTATAATTATCTCATACAAAGACGGTTCTCCATCCACAGCAGAGGAATTTAAAGGTTCAAGTTCAAGGAGAGTCTTTGAAAAGTCATGGAAAAGGATAAAATTCTCAAAATTCATGGAAAATTCAAATTTTGACCCTTCAATCGCATTAAAATTAAGGGTTAAAGTTGCTGTTGAAGCAAATCCAAGCATTACTTGGGCAGATTTAAAAGAAAGATTCATTGATAGATTTGGGGAAAGATTGGACCTCCAAACATTGTTGATTCGGTTGCGTACATGCGCACAACGTCCAGGTCAATCAATTGCGGTGTTTGCAGAATTGTTGAAAAAGAAAGCTGTCACAATTTGTAGCAATGAAATTGATACCAAAATTGCTCACCAAGAGCTGGTGTCTATTTTGGCAAAGGGTCTGCGTAACAAGACCATTTCAAAGAAAGTTTTAATTGAACATCCAAGCAATTTCGCAGTTGCTGTTGAGTCTGCAATAGACTTGGAAGAAAAAGAGCAACGTTTGAGTGCTCATGGTTTAAAACATGAACCAATGGAGGTTAGTGAGGTTCATCGTGATGAGCGTAGACAACATTCTAGGTACAGAAACGATCCCAGAAACCAAGGATTCCAAAGGAATAGGTACAGAAACGATCCCAGAAACCAAGGATTCCAAAGGAATAGGTACAGAAACGATCCCAGAAACCAAGGATTCCGAAGGAATCCCAAACCTGCATGTTACGGTTGCGGAAAACCAGGTCATTTTATTGCTCAGTGCAAGGTACCTGGAAAGCAAAGGTCCCAGCAACCTCATGGTGACAATAAATCAAACTAGAGGGCAGGAAGACAGGGATTGCTGTTGCAGCCAGGAACTGCGGCCAAGTCTTCAAGGATTATCAGGAGCAAGAAATACCGCAGTAATGCAGATTCAAGCAGTGTATTTTAAACATTCAATGCTTAAGAGTATTCAAACATGCAGGTTTTTTTGTTGCATGCTGTAGTTGGGGGTTTGAATATGCCACAAGAGAAGCAGCAGCTCACCCTTTTACAGACACACAATTACAAATTATAAAAAAAATAATTTTCAAAAAACTTAACTAAACTGCTCCTGCAAGACTTTTGTCAATGTGTAACTGTTACTTGCCTTATTAAAAGATGTTCCTAATTACATTTTTATGATAGTGCCTATCAGACAGTGAATCTTTCAAGGGTCTATTCTAGGGCCTTCACTGTTTTGACTTTGTCCTGCATGAGCTTGAGTAAAAATGCAGTTTTGCATTACTTGTACTTGCGTTGGCAAGTGTGATGCATATATATAGTGGTCTGCATCCTGAATGAGTGAGTGATTTTGTGTTTTACGCCCCTTCAGCACCGGTGTGGGCTATTTAGAGGCAACCGCATCCTGAATGAACACGTGTTTTGTAAAGGTGAGCAAATATATTGAATTCTGTGAGTTTTATCATATATTATCTGCAGATTGATGCAATAGTTGGTTACATATATTTGATATAGTAATATAGTACGTGGAATTGAGAGAAGGGAATTTGAGATAGGAAGAGTAAAGAGAAGTAACCGTTTCAGGCCATGCAGTCATACGCTGAGCAAAGATGTTATTATTGTCCACATTAAGGTCCTCCTTATAGTTTGACTTGTCTTGAGGCACTGGTGGTGACGGGGCAGCCGGCCTTTGCCAATGAATCGAGTCCACCTGTGCTGATGGGGCAGGAGGACAGTCACTAGCCAAGAGGATCAACAGTCAAATTCAAGCTGCAAGCAGAAAGGTCAATGAGGCAATAATGAACTACAACAAAGTTCCACCATTTGGTCCCACATCACCGCCTCACAAGATCCAAAGAAAGGAGGACAACATTATCGACCTTAATTCAGCCTTTTGGCAAGTTTTGCGAACTCAGCAGTCCAACACAGCTGACGTTGAGCTCTACCCTGTCAAAAGGAAGCTGATTGACACTTGGCGTGTGATGCAAAGAGCTGGTGAGGAAATGCTAGCTACAGAATTGGACATTAATTCCTACATAGACAACCTCTCAGCTATTAGCAAACACCTTCTGGCTGAGATGCAGACACTACCTCCTGCTGATGAGTCATCTGCATATGACAAAGGGTTTAATGCATATCTCAAGAAACACCATTCAGAGGCGATGATTAAAACCAACAGATAGGTTCTGAAAGTATGTAAAGTATAAACAGCGTATGGGTCATTTTCACATAATTCAGCTTATAATTGTACAAAATTGGTAAAATCGGTAAACAATATATGTGCCATGAGGACCCCAAACCCAACATGGTAGAGTCACACCACCAGGGGTAACAATATATAAATCCATTTTTTCACCCCACTATACAGTTCACTAATTTCCTCGTGATCGGTAAATATCTGCATAATAATATAGTATAGATATAAATGGTGCAATGTTGCAGAAGCAGATGCAACGGGAAGAAAATTTGTGGTGCTGTTTGAGATGGAGGAGGTAATTTCCGTCCCAGGAATTAAGCAGCAGTACAGACTGCATGCATCATTGCTCAAGACTCCTTAACAATTCTAGGTGGGCACCTCGTCAGCGGCAAGTAGTTGCCTTAGGGGTGTCCTCCTACTCATGTAATGCTTTTGTTTTTTGATATCTATGTTTACTGTACAGCCATCAAACATCATTTGTATATATTCCTTGCATTTCATGACAAACTAGACAGCGGATGGAATCCGCACCTCCATAGCTGGATAGTTGGGTTGCCTCCTGTACCCTTAGGCCAATGTTGTGTTGGGGCAACTGAAAGACCCTGGACATCCCTGAATGAATATGTCTCATAGAGACAGGCAGACTGTGTAGGGCAACACAGAAAGCAATTTCATTGGCTACCTGTTCCTACTAGAATGCAATTGAAGCTGATGAGTACAACCTCAAAGGCATTGAACGACAAAGCACCAAAGTACATTCAGACAGTTGTGCAGCTGAAGCCCAATGGGAAACATAACTTTATATGAATTCATATCTTGTAATTAGAATATCTGAAAGGTCATCAGTGAAACCACAGAATTGTCTAACAGCATGTTTTTCCAACAACCATCACCAAAATACAGCTTTTTGAAAAGTTAATTAGGAACAAATTAAGACAAAATTGTATTTATTGTGTAGAGTGATGTTGACTGTGCAGTCTCTTTGGCAAACATACTCGACATGTATCTTTTGAAATGAGAACTTTTAGATACATGTACATAACTTGCTATTAAGTTATATGCATCATCACCTCAACTTGATACTTTAATATTCCTGAGCCCCCAAAAGACACTTTAATGAAGGACAACTACACATATTTAGAGAATAGATATATATAGGCATACAAGATGCATACATATGTAGATCAAGTTGCCAGGAACTCCCCATGTTATTATTGTTGAATTAATAAAAAAGTATACGTTGTGAGATATCATTATATTGTAAACTTGTAAAAGTTGAACAGTTTTCAGAGCTGTGTGGTGTGCAACCACATTTCTCTTTGCTGATCGGTTGGTTTTGAGTGATGGCATGATAAGTATCAAAATGAAATTATGTGTGAGTAAAATTGCTCAACAAAAGCATTGTGGATGAGAGACCAATGAAATAGGTCATATATATATATGTAATATCTATATAAACAATAAATTGTTGTGACACTGAGGAAATCCTGAATGCCAACAGCAATTACTTGTATTGATAGTTTATTTGACACTGACACAGCTCATTTTGTAATTGCTATCATTAGACACTACCTGCCAACCTAAGCTAATTTCCATCAATTGATATTACCTTGACACTGACTGAGCTCAATGAGTATTTGCAATCATTAGACACTAGCTGCCAACTCAAGTCAATTGAGTTGATGCTTTTTTTGACACATCTTAATGAGCAATTGCAATCAATAGACACCACCTGCCAACTCAAGCCAATTGAGTTGACACTCTCTTTGACACTGTTCAATTAGTAATTGCAATCAATAGACACCACCTGCCAACTCAAGCCAATGGAGTTGATGCTTTTTTTGACACATCTCAATGAGCAATTGCAATCAATAGACACCATATGTCAAGTGTCAGCTCAGTTACTGCTCAGTAAACAGTATATAAAGAGTACCAACCTTGGTAGCCTCATTCAGTGTACTTCAAGACATACAGTTGAGAGGAACAGAAGAAAGGGCCATGGCTTTTGTGGACATCTTGACAAAAAAGGTATTTGTTGTTATTTTATGCATTCTACTTGCTAGGCTCAGTGATGTGTAATTCTTGTTATTTGTAAGCTGTATCTCCATAAGCATATATTGACCTTGTGGATTGTGTAGACTGTGCCACAGTCCTGACATCTTGTGGTATTTGCCTATGGTCTTACTGATACTACACATGTATGTATGTATGTATGATACTGATAAGTAGGCAAGGTAAATTTCTCATCACTGTATTATAAACTCATCACTCTGAAAATTATGAATTCATATCTTGTAATTTCATATGACAGTGGCAGCAAATGTTGCACATAGAAAAGACAGTAAAACTTGGCCCTTTCTTCTGTTCCTCTCAACTGCATGTCTTGAAGTACACTGAATGAGGCTACCAAGGTTGGTATATATATTTTCAATAAACACAATTCTATGGTCGATTATTATGCCAGAAAGGTCTGAATGCAACCACCTCAAACGTCCTTCGTTTTAAGGACGGCCGTCCTTCGATTTAAGTATGCCCGCCACTTTCTCCCTTCTGAACTGAAGAGGTTGTACTGAAATCATAGGACGACCATCCTGAAATCGTAGGACGTCCTGAAATCTGCGGTCGGCCGCGACCTGTTGACAATTAATTTTGACGGTAGCAGGACGTTTCACCGCTGGGACGTTTCCCCGCCAGCAGCGGTTGGACGTTTCACCGCCGATTCATTACTGTTCCTGTTGAAAACATAGGCCTCTGCTCAGCTGCCACCACCATTCATGTGGTTGATTACACTTGTCTTAGTTGGACTGACAATATTTCTCTAATCACTTGATGACCGCAATTGAAACACCAAGCTAATTGCCATCCAAGAGAATTAATTGCTACTGTGTTGGGGTATAAAGAATGCCAGAGACGATTACAATTTGCAGCAACATCAACCTTCAAGTGCTATCTGTGACTGATACTTAATATCTGCATGTTTCTGCTAATTCTCGGCTTCACAAAGCTTGCACATGGCAATGATTACTTGATAAACACTGTTTTAGATCGGCGGTGAAAGGTCCAACCACTGACGGCGGTGAAACGTCCCAGCGGTGAAACGTCCTATAATCATTTTGACAACAGCATTGCTCTCTATCAAATGACAACAGCTGAAGCGCTGGACAAAACGGAAGATTTCTCCGGTTATATTAGCCGTAGAAACGCCAAACAAAGTGCAAAATGAAGCAGAGAAGATCGCCAACAAGATAAATATGATAGATTAATATGACAGACCTTATTTTCGATCCGTGTGGCCTATTTAATCCAGCAATCAGATCGCGATTTCAAGTTTTCTGTCATTTTAGAGACCAGTGTCTCACGAAATATTCGCCCCGCGAAAATCGCGCACCTCTCCTCGGAAATATCCGGAAGTTTTACGACGATTGCCGAAGTCAAGACTCGCCAGAGGTCGCCAGGGGTTCTTCCTGGAAGGGCGCTCGCTTGGAGGCGCTGCAAGCAGTTTGGGAACCAGCCAGACTGACCAATCAGATCGCTTCATTCCGACGGGAATCCGCCAGACTACGCCGGCCATGACGTCGGCCAACATTGAATTAGTAGCATTTCGGTGGCCAATTTAGAGACAGGCAGAGGCAGACATATTGAATCGGACATGATTCTGATGCGAAGCTGTGTCAAAACGCATCAGAAAATGCCCGATTTCTGACTATTCTCGGCATTGATGACATCGATTTACAGTCGCTACAGATAGATCTATCCCTGATCTATCTGCCACATCACTCTGACACTTTAGGATGTCGTGTGTGCAGAGGTAGAGGGGAAAATTTGAGGTGTGTTGCGTAAATCACTGTATGTCATGTTTAAATAATGTCGGAAATGAACGCTGACGGATCAGCTGGCGTAGCCGTCCAATCCTCCATAGCCCGCTGGGCTATGGAGGAATAAAACTTCTTGAGTCTTGAGTCTTGAGTCTTGGGGGAGGTCCAGCAAAGCCAGTCACTACTTGACATTTTTGAAGCAGAACAACAATTGGATGCTGCTGAACGACAACAAGGTGAGATTGAAGGTCAATGAATACTTGCAGAATAACGTTTTTTTCTTGTGATGCTGACCGGACCGCCTTTTTTTTGTTCTTTCTCAGGACTAAGGATGACGATAATTCCTTTCTTTTTGTTCATCAGTCACAATGCAAAAACAACTATTGGTCAGTGTTAGGGATCGAGAGTTTTCGCGCTCTATTCTTTCGCACCACTACTGTACATGACCTATTTACATATCATTAAATAAATGGAAGTTCCCAGATGTCGGGCAAAATGGCAAAGACGTGTTCGTCTTCTTGGAACTTTATTATGTCTTCGTAACATAATTGGGGGCTCGTCCGGGATCGAGAGTTTTCGCGCTCTAATCTTTCGCGCCACTATTTTCCATGACCTATTTAATCATTAAATAAACAGAAGTTCCCGGATGTCGGGCAAAATGGCAAAGACGTGTTCGTCTTCTTGGAACTTTATTATGTCTTCGTAACATCAGATACGGAAATGAATTTTGCCTCCTAGATGCAACGCACAGGACATCACGCTATTCCCTTAACTCTGTTTTTGTTGCAGTACCGACCAATGTAAACCATATTGGGAAGCACAGGAAAAGATCTGAGAAGCTATGCAGATTGTCAAAAGATGGAATGAGGGATGGAGTCCAAGGTACTTCATGACTGACTTCAGTGAAGCAGAGATTCTGGCAATTGAGGCAACTTCTTTTGGCAAGTCACATGACCACATGATCAAACTTGCCGTGCCCGGCATACCATGAAGTTAACGTTGCAGGCCTACCATTGAGTCGGCACCAATTCACGAAAAGAGCTCCAGCAGTGCCTCACATATCTGAAGTTGCCTCACCAAGACTACAATACACATTCGTTTCCTATTGGTCACACCACAGGCATGGTAGCAGCAAATGTTCCACACCACCATTCTGCACATGGGACCCTGGAAATCCACAGTATATTTGAAAGATCTACCAAGACCAACCCGCATGGTTGTGACGTAGAGTTGAAGCAAACCTACACCACGGTAAAGAAAATTGTTCTGCCATTACGGCAGAAGTCAATGGTTTTAAAGCTTCAGTGGGCAAAATGTCAAGTGTGTTTTGCATCCCGTCAGCACCAAATCGGGCTATTTGGGGAATAAGCAACAAGAGATTGGAAAATCAATTATTAATCATTCAATTAGACCTGCACTTTTTTGGCAATTTTCCTGATGGAACTGACTCAAGAAGATATTGTGTATTTTATTGAGAAGACAATGCAGTGCATTGTATTTCATGCTTAGTTTGCCTATTGCAGTTGGAATTGCCCTGGAGGTGGAGAGGTTGGTCATTTTGCATGGGGGTGTGTGGACTTTTGGGCAGAACTGTATGTTAGATACGGGACATATTTGAATAAATTTTGGGACAATTGTTTAAATACAGTATTAAATGTGCTTTGGGTACAGATATGTATATATGAGGTATAATTGTAATCCTGTGGCATAATTGTACATGCTTTTGTTTTGAAGGATTTTAATAAAAAAAAAAAAAAAAAAAAGAGAAGACAAGGGAGGAGAGGAGTCTGGTGGAGCACAAACTCACTCACTCACTCACTCTGACTCCAGCATATCTTGATACTGCAAGATCCATCTTTCTGGAGCGTCAGTCCCATAAATCTGAGCTACAAAATCAAGGGCGTATCTTTTTGGCAATTCGTGTTTTGCCCTCACACCCCAGGGGTATTCGTGCATTGGGGGACATTAGTTTGTGTGAGTTCAATTTACTTTAATTTGTGAGAGTTCAATTTACTTTACCTTGACAACTTCCTCAGTCTCCTTACTTTCTATTAGGGTTGGGTATTGCCTTGGGATCAGGGGCCTATCTCAGAGATTGCTTTTGTCTCCATCTGGTAGGCATTTTCAGCTTGATTAACTGGGTGCTTTTGTCTCCATCTGGTAGGCATTTTCAGCTTGATTAACTGGGTATTATTATTTTATTAAACAAGCCAGAAACTGTTCATGATTTAATGCTCCCTGTTACAAGAAAGGATTGAGACCTTCTCATTCATCCCACTAGCATAAGACCCTTGAAAGGATGTACACATATGAAAGGGAAGGAGGAAAAGAAATTTTTGAATCAGAGGATTCTTGTTGTCTTGAGTAGGTGAATCTTATCAAATTTAAGAAGTCTGCTCCTGTGCAGTGCAACATAATTCTTATTCTTGAATTTTTTGTCACACACTGCAGACAAAAGTTTGCACTGCAAATTCCTTGTACTCCAGTTCTTTGGGGTACTCATTCTGGGCCACTCTTCTTCCCTTCTTCCATTTGTACGAATGGCAAAGATATCTGACTGCAGGCAGCTTTTGGTCAGATATTCGATGGTGGTCACCATCCTTTTCTCCATCATTCGTTCATACTTCTGAAGGGCAAGAGGCAAGTGTGACAGCCAAAAGGACCAGGGAGGGCAAGAGGGGGGGGGGGTAAATAAAAAACCACAACACACCAAGCGCATCTGTGTTACCATCACAGGCAAAGCATGAGCTAACCTAGCCAGAACTGACTGCTTTGGCCCGGAGGGGGCGAAGCATACCAAAGGCAGGCCAGTTTCTTGGAGTTAGAGCTAACCCAAGACTTAACCTACTTGTCACGCCTATGATTGTAGATTTACATACTGTATATTTCGATGTCATTCATGTGTGACATTGATTGGATATTTTAAATTCCTTGTACTCAAGTTCTTTCTTTCTTATGAGGATAGTGTGGGAGGCTCCTTGGGTTCACTCTTAAATGTTAATGTTAGTCACCCGGCGCACTGGGGTACTCATTCTGGGCCACGGTTCTTCCCT
Source organism: Platynereis dumerilii (assembly GCA_026936325.1). Lineage (NCBI taxonomy): Eukaryota > Metazoa > Annelida > Polychaeta > Phyllodocida > Nereididae > Platynereis > Platynereis dumerilii. Next base: position 17,714,700 of record JAPTHN010000003.1, read on the forward strand.
TCTTCCATCTGTACGAATGGCAAAGATATCTGACTGCAGGCAGAGTGATGCATCACTCACTCATCACCTGACTCCTTAAACCAAGAGGAGAGAAAGTCGTCTTAGATATGACTACAAACATTGGTCTGATATTCTGACAACTTAGAGAGTAAATGTATTGTCTCATAGTCTCATACAGTGCAACTTCCACCTTTTGCTCAATCTTTTGCTGATTTCAAGAGATTACACATTCATCCAAGGGCATATTTCTCTCCTTGTGCTTGTCATAACTATAACTTGTTGCTTGGAGATTTGGCCAAAATATGTCCTGAAGCCATGACCTTCTTTGGCATTCTGCAGAGACTGTACGTCCTTTTCTCAGCATCTACTCAAAGGTGGACGAAATTCACTGAACATGTGAAGGACCTCACTGTCAAGCCACTCAGTGAAACATGCTGGGAGTGCCGTGTGGACAGTGTGAAGGCAGTGAGATACCAAATGCCTCAGTTCTATGATGCTTTATTGGATGTAGCTGAGGAGACGAAGGATCCAAAAGCACAGTGAAGCAATGAGATCAAGAACTTCAAATTCATATTTTAAGTTGTCTTTTGGTACTCCTTGCTATTTCAAGTCAACATTGTTAGCAAACAGCTTCAAGGTAAAGCTGTTGATCTTTCAGTTGCTGTCAAGTGCATGGAAAAGACCTGTGACTGGCTCAGAAAGTACATGAATGATGGCTTCCAGAGTGCTTTGACTGATGCCAAAGAAATTGCTCTTGAATTGGAAACTGAGCCTGTGTTTCCACAGAGCAGGGTTCGTAGACGGAAACGCCAGTTTGATTATGAAGACCAAGATGAGCCAATTCAAGATGCTCAGGAGCAATTCCGTGTGAACTGTTTCAATATGGTCCTGGACAAAGCCATCTCATCCATGGACACAAGATTTAAACAGTTCCAGCTGCACAATGACCTCTGTGGCTTCCTGTACACATTTGACACTTTGTTGAAGTTTGAACTCAGGAAACATACAGCAAAACTGGAAGAGAGTCTGACTCTAAATGGAAATGCTGACATTGATGGCTTCATGCTGGCTGAAGAGATTGATGCTCTGAAGGCAATCATTCCTTCAGACATGATTGCACATCCCTTGCTGGTGTTGGAATTCGTCTCGAGCATGAACAGCTTTGTTGACTTTCCGAATTACTGGATTGCTTTTAGGATAGTTGCTCCTTTTTGGCAAATGATTAAGCTGGGTTTGGAGATTTCTGACTACACCCCGCACCTGCTAGGACGGGCCCTGTGTACATGTATGGTACTTTGACGTCAAACTTGGCCAATTTACACTTCGGTTGTGGGCAAGTGTAAATAGGCCAAGTTTGACGTCAGAAAAATCTTCGTCACATTTAGAACTTGGACAAGTGGATACTGAACATTGTTTGACAACTTGATTTGAAAGTTTCTCTGTTTGAATGACACTTTTCGTCTGCTTTGGCCTCATCTCAAACTGACATATTTAAGTTTTGATTTACTTAAGTTCTACATTGTTTGGTTCGCGTTCATGAATTCCAAGTTTTTGGTGATTGGTCCATAAATTTTACTCTTAGATGGTTTCACCTCATGAATATCCAAGTCTGGAACTTAACGTCACGAACGTCATTAGAGCACGTGCTTGCAATCCTTCCAGAGCAATTGGGGACTTCAAAGAAGAACTTGCTGCCTTCCTGCATGACTGTAGGTCTAGTCCATGTTTAATGTCATGACTAGATACACACTCATCCAGGCTGGTTAGCAGATCTACAATTAATCTATGAATCTTCCAAGACAAAATTGTCTTTGGTGAACAAGAAGAGTTGACAACAGTGACAGCAGACGAACATTGAAGAAAATTGGCGCCATTTTGTACATGGATACTTTGGGTATTGATGGGACACGTCGAGAAATCCAACATGGCTGCCAAAAAAGAAAGCCATTGTTGAACTGCTCACTTTGGCATTAGTTTTCCAAAAATAGCATGCGATTCTCATCAAAAGGTGGCTTTATCACATAGTAAGCAAGAGTGCTGTTAATCCAAGATGGAGGCTACAAAGTGGCGGCCATTCTTCAACTGGTCACTGTGACCTTAGTTTTCTACTTATAGTTCTGAAATTTGGCGCAAAGATATCCTCTCCAAATGACAACACCATTTTAAATTCATCTATCACTCTGTTCTTTGTTATTTTTGCCTGGGGTGGTACAAAACCAAGAAAGCAATGTTTCCCTTTGTCAATCAGGAGTTTCAATTGCCTATTTTTGGAATCAAATATTTTGACTTTGCCATTCCTTCCTTGGAATATCATCAAAAGTTTTCACTACAAATCAATAATTCTGTTATTAAAATGCTATGTCCATCATAGGCCTGACACTAAGCCAAAAATAGCATGTGATTCTCATCAAAAGGTCATGAAAATGTGGCTATATCACATAGAAGATGGCGGCTACAAAGTGGCGGCCATTCTTCAACTGGTCACTGTGACCTTAATTCATGTTGAAGATACACTCTCAAGGTTTAATGAGAATCTTCCATCTATTTTATCTCAGTGTTCCTGTTCATCATTTCCAGCCAATTGCAGCATTTTTAGTGCAATCTTCCTTTGTCTTATTTGGGGGGCTTCTTAATATTATATAAGTGATGATTTCACATTTTGGTTATGTGAGATGAAGTACAATATATATAATACATGAATGACAAAAAAGAAAATTATACTGCAAAATTAAAATTTATGCTATTAAATACATCATATGTCAATCTCAAAAAACAGATTCAGAGGCTCTACTCACAGTATCACAGATCTATAGAGCGGATAAATAATAACACTATACAGTCATCCATTAAGGCACAACTGGAGTGAGTGAGTTTGTGTTTTACGCCCCATCAGCACCAGTGTGGGCTATTTAGAGGCAACAAGGCACAACTGGAATAATTATTTAACATAGAGATAGAGCACTCTGGAAAAATGAACAAGAGAGATCTCTTTGCTATGAAACAAAATGTTAACAATGATATTTCTGATTATTTTCGACTTCAACCTGGAAGCCAAAACGTTGAAACATATCTTTAAGTCCATCACAGTCTTTGTTGGTTCCTTCCCTATTTTCTTTGCTGAAGAGACCAAAGTCTTCATTGTTAATAATTAGCATCAATCCTCTCGGTCTACTTTCCATTACATATTGTTCCTCCTCATTCGGACTTGCACTGCCATACCCAGGTCCTTTACTAGGTGCCGCCAATTATAAATAATGAACATCACAAATTAAAAAATGTCTGAAGTAATAATCGCTGCCAAGTAATATCAGAGTCATTACAGAGCTTTCATCAACTGTATTTCGCATTGTGTACATTAGTAATTTTTTACATTTTCCATGCTCTCTACATGGTGAACTTCTTTTAATAATTAAAAAATGTCTGAAGTAATAATCGCTGCCAAGTAATATCAGCTGTATTTCGCAGTTAAAGTTACACCCTGCTACACACAGATGCCTGCTGCCAGTATTTACAGGATGGGATGCTGTAAAGCGGGTCATGAAAAGTTGCAGTGGCTTGGTAAAATCTATCTGCACACAAGACGATGACTTTATAAGCTACATGGGACGATTGGCATCATCAGACAATAACTCCATCATGGGTAGTAATACCAGTTACATCAATTTACACCTTCGGGATGAGCATGCGCGCGAGTGTGATGTTGCAAAAGTGGCAGTTGTTCGAGAACTGTGGGACTGTCTTCACGGAAGAAAGACTCTCAATGAATTTGATGACAATCTCATAAAAGAGATTATAACTGACATTTGCATAAATTAATTAATATTATAAAATCTACTTTTCCAATGTAAACCTCTGTGTTTGAATAAATATGTATATATATTAAGTACCAAGATATATTCTAATAGTTCAAGACTATTTTCGGTTCAAACTCACTCACTCACTCTGACTCCAGCATATCTTGATACTGCAAGAACCATCTTTCTGGAGCGTCAGTCCCATAAATCTGAGCTACAAAATCAAGGGCGTATCTTTTTGGCTACCCGTCATATGGAGGACTGCAGGCTATTACATAGCCAGTGGGGTAACAACTAATAGCGAAGAAAAAGGATTCGGATCCACTGACAACTAACACATTACTTTAACTCAGAGAGTAATGAATCTTGACATTTACTGTGAGTATTGACATTTATTTAAAAAGAACAATGGTGGGTATTCCCCCTCCAATTGCCGTTGATTTTAGCGTGCTTGATCCTAAAAACAATGAAGCTGACGCTCAAACTTTGGCTCAGGTCAAACAACGATATAACAAATTATATCAAATCGTAATAGAGATCAGCAAGATGATAGACTCAGAAACACTTTGGATGACCTTGGCCTACAAATGACCACTCACACCATCGCAGCTTCACAACAGTTATCTTCTTCTGGAAGAGCACAAGACTTACTGCCTTTCCTTCCAGATGTTGAAAAGCATGATGATGCTGATCTTAGAAGAGCAGTGTATCAGTTTTCTAAAAATACTGCTTCTGATTTTATAAGTGCTACGGTTGAAGCAACTCCAAACATTACTTGGGCAGATTTAAAAGAGTGAGTGAGTTTGTGTTTTACGCCCCATCAGCACCAGTGTGGGCTATTTAGAGGCAACCCACAGCAGATTTAAAAGAAAGATCAATTGATAGATTTGGTGAAAGATTGGACCCCCAAACATTGTTGATTCGGTTGCGTACATGCGCACAACGTCCAGGTCAATCAATTGCGGTGTTTGCAGAATTGTTGAAAAAGAAAGCTGTCAAAATTTGTAGCAATGAAATTGATACCAAAATTGCTCACCAAGAGCTGGTGTCTATTTTGGCAAAGGGTCTGCGTAACAAGACCATTTCCAAGAAAGTTTCAAGTGAACATCCAAGAAATTTCAGTTGCTTGCGAGTCTGCAATAGACTTGGAAGAAAAAGAGCAACGTTTGAGTGCTCATGGTTTAAAACATGAACCAATGGAGGTTAGTGAAGTTCATCGTGATGACCCTAGACAACATTCTAGGGACAGAAACGATCCCAGAAACCAAGGATTCCAAAGGAATCCCAAACCTGCATGTTACGGTTGCGGAAAACCAGGTCATTTTATTGCTCAGTGCAAGGTACCTGGAAAGCAAAAGTCCCAGCAACCTCATGGTGACAATAAATCAAACTGGAGAGCAGGAAGACAGGGACTGCTGTTGCAGCCAGGAACTGCGGCCAAGTCTTCAAGGATTATCAGGAGCAAGAAATACCGCAGTAATGCAGACTCATGCAGTGTATTTTTAAACATTCTTGAAGCAATGGAATTCTTACATTCCAAAGATGTGTGTCACAATACGTTTTGCCCTCAATGCTTAAGAGTGTTCAAACATGCAGGTTTTTTTGTTGCATGCTGTTACATTGCTGTAGTTGGGGGTTTGAATATGCCACAAGAGAAGCAGCAGCTCACCCTTTTACAGACACTGCTGTATTTGGTGGCCATCCAGACAGTGTCGTTGAGGCTGTGACTGCCACAACATCGGAGCTTTGTGATAAATGTGCTCTGAAAGAAGGAAGTTCGTCTTTTGACTTCTTGGATCGAATGAAGTCCATGATGGAAAACGTCTCCGTTCTTGGACTGAAAGTGCAACCTCCATGTTTATAATTGAAAATATGTTCAGTTTGATTCGGTCACGAGGTGGATTTTGTGACAACCCCAATGCCAAACAATTTAGTGACGTATATAAGAAAGTTTGCATCAGAAGCTTCATGTCACAGTCTGAACATACAAATTGTGAGTCTGATGTAAATGATGTGTTGATGGATGCATTAGATTCAAATGTATGTCTTCCCTCACATCCATTATGTGTCAATGCTGATGCCACCGCCATCAGAGAAAGAGAATGTGTAATGTTCTGCAGAAACGGACAAGAACCATTCAGGTTCGAAGTCTACTGGGACCTAGATATTTAAGTTTAAGTAATGAACGAGTAGAACAGTTTAAACATCTTTTGAAGGAAGTAGAGTCTGTTTTAATTGCGGTTCAGCTATCTTAGCTATAAATTGTTAGCTCCTACTGATATGCAAGATTTGATTGGTAGGGCGAGTCAACTACTAAGAGATTGGCACCCTACACATCAACTACTTTTCAAGAGCTTTAGTGAATTTTATGGAGCAAAGTTTAGCTTTGTAGCAAACCAACATGGATTGGTTCTCCAATTATCTTGGCCAATATTGGCTAAAGATAGTCCTCATTATTGGCTGTACAGAAGACGCAGCATAGCCTTGCCTTTAATTACGGATAGTAGTCTTAATAAGCCTGATTCTAACCATGACTATACACGTATTAAGTTAGAAAGTGAATATTTGGCAGTCTCAAATGAGCATAATTTTGTCAAGGTCGATAGTCTTGACTTAGAGGACTGTGAGCAAATCGGTAATGCATACCACTGCTACCAGAATTTCTTGGAAAGGGATAGTCATCGTGTGAACTGTATGTCGGCGCTAATTCTTGATTTATGTGAGGTAGAATACATGTTCCCCCCTGTGAAGTTCAAGGCTGAGATCATAGATGCGGGAGCACATCTTTTTATGAGTGGCTTACAGACTCCATGGAGGATGAAGTGTGATGAGTCTAGGACTCCCAGAGAATTGCAGGGAGCTCCTATTGCCTTACTATCAAAGGACATTCTCTGCCGATGTAGTATAAGTTCAGTCGATGGCCATGTGGGTCGACGGATTACCCAATGTCCTGAAAATGAACAACCAAGGCTTATCGTTCAATATGTCTCTAACGAAGTTGCGAAAGAGGCTTTTCCCAATTTAACAATGGAATCTCCATTGAACAACTGGGACATTATGGATGAGTATAAAGAGTGGGAGGTACCTAAATCAGATACCTTAGACAGATTGCGAAGGTTTAGACTGTACAATACCACTGCCACCATTATGAGATTACAAGAACTGACTGAAGAGATAAGAAGAAAAGGGGAACGATTTGAAGAAGATTGGAATCTTTTGGGAATTGAGGGTGAGTGAGGTTTCTTGGAAGCAGGGCCATTGTAGACTATTGGTGGGAGACTTGGAATTAGATTTGCCTGCTTTAATCCCAGTACGAAGGATAAAGAGAAGGATGGTACAGAAATTATTAGAGGGCGATTGTGTAATTGGAATTTTGGTTAGCGACAATAATTACTTGTATAAATTAACTGATAGCCCGAGATTGATTGAAAACAAAGGGCCTTATCAGAGTTTGATCGATGAATTGCAGGCCAGGCAAAGATGTCTGGGAAATCTTAAATTACCTGGTTACAGCTGCCAATCATCGGATGTACAAATGGAAGTTGTACAGCCTACAGCTCCGAACTGTGGAGTTACTTGTGGGGAAGGGAAATTGGAGACTACTATTTTGTAATTCCTGTAATATCAGGTTATGGTATAGAATTAAGGACTATCCTACCGAGTATAATAAGTTGATTCAAGGGTTTCCCAGCAGAAAGATGTTAGACTGGTTCGACTGGTTCGACCAGACTTGGACGAGATGCAGCTGGACGAAATGCAGCAGAAGAAGGCTTCAGATTTTCTCTCCCTCATGAAACATTTGTATGAAGTGACTAGAGATATTTGTACTAATTTTTATTTTGACCTCTTTCATCGATAGGAAGGAATGAGTGTTCATACTGTTCACAGCAATGTTTATCTATTCTCTCTTCATCATGTATTCATTCCCCGACCCCCATCTTCATTCAACAGTGAGAGACTTTCAGCAAGCTTACAATCATCATAGGATTAGAACAATGAACAATAGAACTCCTGTACAAATGTACTTCTTTGGACTGACGATCAGGTACAACTCAAACTATCTACATGTCAGAGAAGCAATCGATAATGCCACTCCTAATATATGGCCCACAGAAGAAGACAACAAGAACTTCAGTCTTCAGTTGATATAAGGGCTGTAGCCTAGCCAGACTAAAGCCCTTCAGTCTATGCAAGATAAGTTGGAACAACGTCTAAGTGAGAAAATCCCCAATGAGATTGAAGGCTTGCAAGATTATATTGACACCGAATTTGGCAGATTGAGATCCGGAAAAATTGACAAATTCGCGGCAGTCATGGCTGAGTGAGTGAATTTCTTGACTTTGATTTTAAGATTAATAAAAATCTCCTTGGCCTGAATGTATAGAGAGTGTAATAAATAATACCACCAAGACATTGCTAGAGACTGTGCCAGCAAGCTGTGGTCAGGTCTCCATAAGTTCAGTAGGCCTACATCCTGAGGTTTGTCAACCCCGAGGAACACACCCCAAAAGACCTCATTAATGAGGAAAATTTGAGCCCTTCTTCAAAGTCAACTAAGAGAAAATTCTACAGATCGCAAATAAAAAGACTGTCCAGTTCACCCAAGACCAACCAAAGCAAAAAACAGTCTTTTCAAAAACACCCCTACCAAAACATCATCATTGAACTTTGTACTTGATGAATCTTACATTACAGATGAAACGCATGTGTCAGCAAGAGATACTGAAGTATGAGTGGTGCCAGGTCAACCGGCTGATGAAGGAGGAAGTGTGCAGTGCTTGAAAAGATCATTACCTTACTTGCTTTTGAAATCAAGTTTGATGACTAACCAAAATCAAACTACTTTACACTTTTTCAAAATTTCAGGTGCTGGAAATGCAAGAGTATGGCTGCAACACCCTCATCCTGAATGCGAAGCCTTTTGGCCAGGTTGACATCATTGGCTCTGATGCGGCATGCAACTTTGTTGATACGAATAAAGATTTGGTGAAGCGATTTACTGAATACTTTGAAAGTAAGTCGAATATTTTGCATGTCTGTTTGTTTGAATAATTATCACATGAATTGTATTTTGAGTATGGCATTCAATGATATTGTATGCTTTTTTCGCAGCTGGAGGTGCAACGAACTACAAAAGTATGACGGTGGAACATCTGAAACAGTTAGTTCATGATCGTTTCAACAAATCGTACAGTAAGTGGAAAATAGTGCAATTATTAGTACATGGTCACAGGACTAATGATTTTAGCAGTCACACAATGTTCATTGACATCACATCTACTAATGACCTGCAATGTTAATGACAATTTGGAACAAATATGAATACACTATAGAACAGCAATCTTGGCTTACATTAAGACTTGTTAAACACCAAAACAATGTTCCACAGTAATTTTTGTCCAGTTGTACGCTGTCACAATGAACTAGGAGGGTGTTCATACAGTAACAAATGAAGATAGGACATTAACATGTCCAGATATCATGATTATTTAATTTTTTGTGTGAAATACAGACCTGCACATGGTTCCATGTTCAGTTTTAGTTTTATACGGCAATGTTTTTTGTCAAAAGTATTATGGAATATGGCCATACACTCATGTTTGGGTTTTCAGTTTGCTGCAACCTTCTTGCAATGGATTCTGCAGCCAAACGACAGTGCCTGTCAAGGCCTTCATCCCCTAGAAAATATGCCATGTCATTCCAGGCATCGATGAGGTCCGCAATGACCAACCTCCAGGGATGCGAGATTGGCCTCAATTAGGTCGACAATGACCAACCTCCAGGGATGCGAGGTTGGCCTCAATTAGGTCGACAATGACCAACCTCCAGGGACGCGAGATTTGCCTCAAGTGGTCCTACCCCATGATAAGAACATGGGCAGATGAGGGAGATTGTGCTGCAATTGCTGCTTAATACAGCACATTCAAATCGTCTGTCAGCAAGGTCTCATACCGTGTCAACGCCCTCGGAGAGCTTATCAATGAAGCCCGGGTGAATCAAGAAAGGTTCTAGTGACATACTTGCCACAGCCATTGAAATTGGATAAAAAGCAAATTTGGTACAGAAAACATCTACACAATCATGCATGATCAACCAGTAATATGACATTAATTTTTCAGAGAACCTTGATAGAGGGAGATCCGCAAGATGTGCAGCAGTTCCTACAGGATCATGAGATATGACACACTGGGGTCGTGAGGAGAGTGAACCGGGCACCCGCTCCTCCTAGGCCGAACCCACAACCGGACAGACAAATCGTACAGAATTTTACTGCATTGGTGATTTCTGTAAAATGATTTTTTTGCTACGTCAAGAGGTGTTCCCTTTGCAAGGATTATAGTATGTTAGGTTTTAAAATCAGTCAGGATCACTTGCTAAAAGCATAGAGGTAGATGTTTTCATCGACCCTCTATGTATTCATAGAGGTAACCTCTATGAATCCATCTACCTTGCAGTATTTCCTCCCATGCACAAATTAAATGAAGATTGCACTAAATATTTTTGCATGAACTGAAAGAATACATGTTTTGGAAACTTTTCATCGCGGGAAATCAAAATTCCTATGTGGCGTTCTCCAGCTAGAGTCTGTAAAATCTGCAGAAGAGATGCATTATGGGTGGTTTATTTATGTGATGAAAAGTGAGCTAAACCCTTCCTTTTTATGCTGGAACAAAAAAAATGTGTTTAATGTTTGATTGCTTTCCTTGAGGTGCCAAAAAATAGTAAAATTGTCAAGGTAGATGAATTCATAGAGGTAACCTCTATGAAAACATCAAGCTCTATGAAAACAGCGACCTCGATGTTTTTGGGCTATGCAATCAAGCGTTCCCTAGAGTCAACCTATGACTCCTCACGGAGGCTATTTAGGGATAATAACATACAATTAGACTAAAAAGCAAATTTGGTACAGAAAACATTCATGTATGATCAACTAGTAATATGACATTAATTTTTCAGAGAACCTTGATAGAGGGAGATCCGCAAGATGTGCAGTTGCTCCTACAGGATCATGAGATACGACACACCGGGGTCGTGAGGAGAGTGAACCGGGCACCCGCTCCTCCTAGGCCGAACCCACAACTGGTTCAGAGATAGCAGGTGGAAGCATCGACAGCTGAAACGGAATATATTAAAGTTCAAGCACCCATGAAAGTTTCTAAAACGGCTCATGCCCATCATGTGCAAAGAGGGTTTCTTAAAATGAGAAGCAAAATGTGATGCAACAAATGTGCTGCTGCAGAGGAAATGCTAATATGACACTGTCCAAGCAGAGTTATTTCTTCTTCATTTCAGAATACCAATCTACTTTCGAAGAAAAGCAAGTTTCGTTTGCCAAATCAACATTATAAATATTGTTAAATTTAGGAGCAGTAATATTTTGACCCTCTGGTGAATGTCAGATTAAGCCAAAATTCCAGTCAGACAAAACACCCAGCCCGAGCGTACACATTATTGCAGTCAGCCCTCAGCAATCGTACACCAGCAATGGACAGACCATTGCCTACAAGACAGTTGGCCCTGCGGACGGCGCGACAGCTATAACAAAAGGTGCCTTGCGAAAAGGATCCCAATTGTTCTTGACCTTCAGCCTGTCCCATGCCACACACCATAATTGGGCATGGGCGGAGTCTACTTCCATGTGTGGTGATGCCCATATTTGGCCAATGCAAATCCCCATCCCATACCCTCCCCCACCTTCTTCTGATGTTTAATCAAGTATATAAGTAGGAAGTTGTTTTTAGAGATTATCATCATTTACTAATTATTTTTTGGAAACCATGCATCTGCTTCACTTGCCAAGAGAACTTCTCTTTATGATCTGCCAGTACCTGGACCTTCCGGAGTTACTGGATCTGATGTCCTGCTGCACCACACTTCAGAACGTCTCCAATTATTATCAAATGCAATCTTACACTCTTAATATTGCATCTTCTACAAGGATCACATACACCAATTCTGAAATTCAATTAACTGAACTTATACATAACACAACCAGCAATGTTGCAGATGGTTCACAGTTGTCCCATACCTTCAGTATGTCAGCAGTGAGAGTGTGTTCTCCTTCCCGGAGCTTGAGGAGATTTGTCACATCAAATAGTTCACCTGTGCTGGAACTGTCCCCTTGAACGCCATGGAAGAGGCGTCTCGCATTCTCATCTGCCACCACGGCCTTGTCCGATGGACTGGACTGAGATCATGGATCTGCAAGACCAGGGACCCCTCCATATGTCAATGCTGCAATGGGCCGTCAGAAAGAAGTCCACCCTCATGGAGAGCCTGTGAGAAACGGGGGACAATGACACTTTGGTGCATGTCCTGTCGTCCCACGCCACAGCCTCGGCATTGAAATGTAAAATACAATATTTTGATGCATCAGTTGTCTGAACTTGTTCCTGATGTTAATGTACCATGCCAAGACAAGGTCATGGCATTGTACCTTTCTGTTTTAACTTGTACGCATAATTACAACAGGAAGAGATCATTGGGTACTTGGCACATCAGACTGGTGTTGTTCTAGGTGGAGATATGAGAGAAGACAACCCTGGACATTGTGCTAAGTATGGCTCTTACACAATGATGGAAGTCAGCATCAATAGAATAATTGACATCCAGTTAGTCAGGTAACAACATTACCAATATATAAGTGAAATAATTAACAATTTCATATGTGACATGACATTTAAATAAGATAAGACACAGTTAATAATAAATACAGTTATAACATAGGGAACAATAGGAGTTATGTGCATTATCTTATTTTAGAGCAACGACACCGATGGATCCACCAAAACGGAAAAAGAAGGTTTGATCCGCAGTCTGTGAAATCCCCATGCAGTTGTTTTTTAATCAACTTAATCAAGCAAGGAGGAGTAGGAAGAAAGGAAGAGGCAGCAGGAGGAGGAAACACCAGAGTTTTCCTCGTGAGAAATTATTCATCACACAATCAAGGCAACAAGTATAGATACTTCCAGCATGTAACATCCCCATGGAGTTGTTTTTTAATCAACTTAATCAAGCAAGGAGGAGGAAGAAAGGAAACAGAAAGAGGAGGAGGAAACAAGATGATAAGAAATTACCCCACAAGAAATTATTCTGATGGTTGCCACCTAAGGCTAAAAGGGAAAAATTCGAGAACAATTGGAAAACTTTGCAAAGGAGAAAGAATGTGAAGATATCAAGCTTCGGATCCGCAGCGTTGTTAACCATCTGTATTGGACTGCTACAATAACACAATCAGGTGGCGAGGCTATTGCGAAATGTCATCAGTGACAAACCACGTCCAGCATGTTCACAATCATGATGATCCAATTTTCCTTGTTTGCTCACATGCACCCATTGGCAACAGAGAGAGAAAATGGCTAAAACCACGTAAGTGAATTCTCTGATTACAATCATGTTCAATCTAACAATAATTTCCCACATATTTATAACTCAATCATGTATACTCCAGATACGAAGGCAGCTGTGAAGCTGAGTGACCTCCTCACCAAAAAGCGATGCTGATTGATATCAGAAAAGTCATTCATGGATATCAGACGTCAACAATAGAAGCCTTCCACAGCCTCATTTTGAAATTTGCTCCAAAGAATGTTGCTTTCTCCTTCAAGGGAATGTTGTGCAGGTCCGTTAACACAAAAATATACATATTTTGAGAAATTTAATATCAACCTCCAAACTGTTGTTCATATTCTCATGCTTAATTTCAGGTTTTTGTTAGCAGCTGCTGCAATGCATTTTAATGAAAATGCCGATCGACAGCAAGCAGAAGAATCCTCTGGAAAACCAGTTTATGAAATCAGATTCCTCTGGAAAACCAGTTTATGAAATCAGATTCCTCTGGAAAACCAGTTTATGAAATCAGATTCCTCTGGAAAACCAGTTTATGAAATCAGATTCCTCTGGAAAACCAGTTTATGAAATCAGATTCCATTGGAAAACCAGTTTATGAAATCAGATTCCTCTAGAAAACCAGTTTATGAAATCAGATTCCCATGGAAAACCAGTTTACGAAATCAGATTCCATTGGAAAACCAGTTTATGAAATCAGATTCCCATGGAAAACCAGTTTACAAAATCAGATTCCTCTAGAAAACCAGTTTATGAAACCAGATTCCATTGGAAAACCAGTTTATGAAATCAGATTCCTCTGGAAAACCAGTTTATGAAATCAGATTCCCATGGAAAACCAGTTTATGAAATCAGATTCCATTGGAAAACCAGTTTACGAAATCAGATTCCCATGGAAAACCAGTTTATGAAATCAGATTCCTCTAGAAAACCAGTTTATGAAATCAGATTCCAATGGAAAACCAGTTTATGAAATCAGATTCCATTGGAAAACCAGTATACAAAATCAGATTCCCATGGAAAACCAGTTTATGAAATCAGATTCCATTGGAAAACCAGTTTACGAAATCAGATTCCTCTGGAAAACCAGTTTATGAAATCAGATTCCATTGGAAAACCAGTTTACGAAATCAGATTCCCATGGAAAACCAGTTTATGAAATCAGATTCCTCTAGAAAACCAGTTTATGAAATCAGATTCCAATGGAAAACCAGTTTATGAAATCAGATTCCTCTGGAAAACCAGTTTATGAAATCAGATTCCTCTAGAAAACCAGTTTACGAAATCAGATTCCTCTGGAAAACCAGTTTATGAAATCAGATTCCCCAAGTTCAAGAGGGGTGGGCATTCAGTTGTACCTGTTAAGGAGGAAGCCACTCATGGTGACTCATTCCTCAGAGACGGACATACCAGCATTCTGATCACAAGAAACACAACAAGGAGTGCTGCTCAGTGACAAGCAGAGACCCAGCACAGCTCAAGGGAGAACTTTATATTTGATTGTATACATGGAAACCTGATGATATTTTAAAACCAGAAAGTTGTTCCATGTATTTTTAAGGATAGAAAGCATTCTGATCACAAGAAACAACTAAACGAGGAGTGCTGCTCAGTGACAAGCAGGGACCCAGCCAGCTCAAGGGAGAACTTTAGGCCTATATTTTGATTGTATACTTGGAAACACTGAATTAAAAGAACCTGGATATTTTAAAACCAGAAAGTTGTTCATTTGTATGTCTTGCAACACAGGGTCCCATGAATGTCACATGCCCTTACCTCATGATGGGTAGTTCTGGATGGATGGATGGATGATTGGGGCTTTACGTCCTGTATTAATGCACTTGCTAGGCTAATTAGGACAGGAGGAGGACACGGCAATGAGGTGAAGGATGATTGAAACAGCCGCCCAATATAGGCCCAGGTGACCCGGCAAGAGCTGGATTCGAACCCTGGACCCAGTGATTGGCAGTCAAGTACGCTACCATTGGACCAAACCTCCCCCCTGGGTAGTTCTGGAAAGGGGCGTTCACCACCCGTTATGTATTAAAGAAGATCTGGGCCGGCATTCCTCAGAGAAGGATAGAAAGCAGTCAGATCACATAGAAACACAACGAGGAATGCTGTTGATTGTATGAAATAATTAAATTAAAGAACCTGGATGAATTATCTTCAACCAGAAAGTTAATATGTCCTGTGACATAAATCCGGTCCCTCTACGCTGGCTAGGAAGCCGGTTACATTTTCAAGAAGCCCTGCTGTTAAATGGGCGTATACTGGGCTGCCCCTAAGGTAATCATGCCACTCTCGACTCATGAAGGAATAATTCAAAGGAACGACAGGATTTAGAAAGATAACAGCTAATTTCAGGGGGAAACAATCAAAGCTAATAGACATGAGAAATTTGCTAACAAATTAAAAAGAGGTTGGGTGGCAAAAAACGATGTACGAAGACTGATGATGATTGGGGCTTCATGTCCAGTATTTATGCACCAGGCAGGTTTATTAGGACTGGGGGAGGACACGGCAATGAGGTGAAAGTGATGTACAAAGAAGTGAAACAGATTCTTTTTATGTTGGGACATCAATGTTATTAACAGGCCTTTACCAAGACAAGATTACAATTGAGCCTCCTACCAATCTACATAATTTCACGTTGATCATTTCATGTAATTACTCGCCCCAGTAGGGTTCACCTTGGCTTGAATTGCACTCCACCCCTATCGTAAAATGGCTTAACAAAGAAAACAAATCTACAAAGTTCCTAATTAATCTACAACCCTCATGAGTAATACAAAGTTCCTAATTCATTTTCAGCCCTCATGAAGGGTTTTCAAAATCCAGCAAGTTCAAGACTTCCTCCAGGTCTCGCAGCATTAAAATTAAATGAAACTCCGAAATGAATGAGCAATAAGTCACAGTTCTTGCCTGTTCCACTAGGTGTCGTCACTGTGGCGCCCTCTTGTGTAAAACAAGCAAAATGAAGTTATTTGCATGATGTTTCAATTTCTTTTTTCGCTGCACGACACGCAAGATGACCAACACGGCGAAAACGTAGAATGTCAGAGATCCCCTCATCTACGGAGGGCGATTAAGAGGTGAAGATATCACGCGCAGTAGTATCTCGTACGAACTCAGGATGTGGATCTGTTGATTTACGCCAGTATTTCAGACACGATCATGATTAACATATTATTTCCATGCTTTCACTTCAACACTGTTCTATATGGCAGAGTTCTCACATTCCAAAAGAACAAATTCGTTCACTAACTGATTACCAAAGAAAACTCGATGAAAA
Source organism: Platynereis dumerilii (assembly GCA_026936325.1). Classification (NCBI taxonomy): domain Eukaryota; kingdom Metazoa; phylum Annelida; class Polychaeta; order Phyllodocida; family Nereididae; genus Platynereis; species Platynereis dumerilii. Next base: position 17,731,137 of record JAPTHN010000003.1, read on the forward strand.
TCATGGGTTCTTCAGGAAACTTTTTGATAAATTTTGAGAAAAAGATCTTCGAAAATAAAACTTCTCGTTCCAAAATTGAATTTACTTGAATTTCGAAATGGTTTTCCATAGTTTATATTCAAATTCATAAAAGCCTACAAGCAAATTTATTGTTTATAGGCTCTGCAAGAATGGTGGTGCGAGAACTCAGCCATAATGATATAAAATTATCATTTACAGTCACCTAACAAAAATCATTCACACACGTCGGTCAGTACTTCATTGCAATATTGAACACGATATAAATTGACTTTTCAAATAAGTTATACCAAACAATTGTATTAAAAACAAGCAAACACTATGGAAGACCTCGGTGTTTGAATAATTTTTCAACTGTCTACAGAACAATCAAATAATAAACAATTCTATGAATAATAAACAACTGTATGTCCTAACATACTTAACAAGAATCCGTGGATTCAATGACTCTACAATCAGAGTCAAAAAGTCATTGCAAAAAGTTCTAGTACTAAATCCCTAAGCAAAATAATTAACTATCACTCAGCTAACAATGAATTCTTCAGGGTTAACAATTTTGTAATGTAGTTTCTGATATTCTAATACATTCTTCTTACGAGACACTGAAACATACTCATAAATCTTTTTATAAACTCGAGGGATAGGCTCAAAGCCACCGAGGGCGGCTAACTCATCGTTGTATGCCCATTGGCGAGCGCCCATTTTGTGGGCGTGCCGGTGGGGTAAACCTTCTGACAGTCGATTTTGATAATCTGCTTCCGCATTTTGTGTCATTTGCTCAGCTGTCGGCAATTTCATTGAGCCATCCAAAGCAGCTATCGCAAATAAAACCTGACAATGAAACTGCGGAAACGGACATATTTGTTTACACAATCCTATAAATGATAACGTAGGATAATTGATGTGGATAACGTGCTTATATAAAGGCGTTACCCTCTCGCCAGCGGTCGACAACTGACACTCCTCGCTCAGAAACGGAAACTCGTACTTGTAACCGGTGCAGAGCAGCAATGCGTCGACTTGCAGTTCCGTGTCGTCTTGCAGGATGACGCCATTTTGAAGGACTTTCTTGATGCCGCAAGTTTGTTGAACGTTCGACGGAAACGGCGTTGCTAGGGCAGGATTCCGATGTGTTAAGTACACCTGAAAAATGAAGTCTTATTGTGATATCTATGTTTGGAGACCCCATTCAGACTCAGAAGCCTACCAGATATTACAAATGAAACAGTAAATAGACAAGGTGTATCTGAGGTCTACTTTTAAATACATATGGGATACATTAATTAAGTCATTTTAATAATAAAACAAAAATATTAAATATCCAGATCAGGAGTGAGTGGGTGAGTTTGTGTTTTACGCCCCATCAGCCCCGGTGTGGGCTATTTAGAGGCAATATCCAGATCATGTACAATATAACATAAATCTGTAGATTTTAACATGGTCAGTGGGAGATAAATTGAACTAATTGTCTCATTCTCCTTTCTCACCTTTTTGGCAAATTTGGAAATATCAATAGAAATGTCGATCCCAGAAGGACCAGCCCCAAGACAGAGGACAGCTTGGTCCTTGAAGTCTTCCGGATGTCGGTAGTAATGGCTGTGCACAACTTTGCCCGTGAAATCATCTAAACTTGGAACTTCTGGCATCCAAGGGATGGCATAATGGCTAAAATAAAATGAAAAAAACAAAACATGTAAGATTTGCTAACAAATATTATGTGATTATTTGTTTATAAAGGTCCAAAGTATGCTGAGTTTACCTAAATTCGAAAATCTGTCTCTTAATGAAGGAAGACTATCTCGCACGTTCCACAATGGATGGATAATTGGGGCTTTACGTCCAGTATCTATGCACTTGGTAGGCTAAATAGGACAGGGGGAGGACACGGCAATGAGGCGAAGGATGACTGTAACAGCCGTCCAACATAGGCCCAGGTGACCCGGCAAGAGCTATTTCGAACCATGGACCCAGCGACTGGCAGCCCAACACGCTACCAATGGACCACCTCTCCCCCCTAACCCTGTGTCAGACGTTTGGTTGTTTATTTTAAAAGTCCCAAGTCTGCTGATTTTACCTAAATCTGAAAATCTAGCTTGTGATGAAGACTATTTCGCATGTTCCACAAAGAAGGTAAAACTTTATCTGCCCGTCACAAGCAGTCATAAATGGTCGTTAGTGGGAGTTTCTAATTGTAATGTAAAATACAGGGTATCAAATAACATTTAAGAATACAATTCACTGTATTTTTAGCTATTTTTCCCCTGCGTTAGAGCGCCAGTCCACCCGACTTTACTCATAAGTTTTGTTATTTATTTAATCAAAATGAATTAGACCTCATGAGATAGTCTGAGATACAGAGAGTGCACCATCAGAATTTACTCAGCGAAAAATTTTTTTTCACTATAAACTTACCCATTTGCGACAATAACGGCGTCAACTTCCATGACTTCTGGTGGTGACCCGTTTTTTAATAGGCGCACTTCAACCTGCCACCTGGTGTCAAGTCCCGAGGATAAGGGAGTCACTCTTTCAACTAACGTGTTAAACTGAAAATAAAACATAAAAGAGGTCATTGTTTCTTATTAAAAAGAAACATTTCTAAAACAGATAAGATCAATATAAAGTAAATTTTCATTCAAAACTCATGAAATATACCATACATTTTCAAAAAAAAAAGGGAGGTCACTCACAACAAAAATATTGTCAATAGAAACTTGGAAAGGACAATTACAGAACTATTTTCAACATCGGGATATAAATAATGTTAAGAATCAGTGTTCAGAGTATCACATCAACTTAAAATGCCATACGCATTCATAAGCGTGTAGGAAACAAATGGATAAGAATCGACAAAATATAATTTTGGTTTTTTTCCAGATATTTTCATCATGAGAAAGTAATTTAATTTCTTTAAGACTAATACCAATCGTACATATTCATAAATTTTTACCCTAATATGTTTGTAGAGATCGAAGTGTTGAGCGTAATCCTCCATATATTCTAGAACTTTTTCGTGACCCACAAATGACTTTGGCCCTTCCCGGAAAGGGAGGTCTGGAAACGCCATCAATTCCTTTGGAAGGTTCGTTCTGAAATAAACAAAGAAATGAAATATTTAACATGCACATGGATGAATGGGGCTTTACATCCTGTATTTACGCACTTGGTAGGCTAAGGAGGACACGGCAATGAGGGGAAGGATGATTAAAACAGCCGTACAACATAGGCCCAGGTGACCCTGCAAGAGCTGGATTTGAACCATGGACCCAGCGATTGGCAGCCTAGCACGCTACCACTCGACCAATCCTCCCACCTAAAAATATATTAGGAAATAAAATATTTTTTGATGCAGAGTGTAGCAGACAGTTTCTATGCAATCTGGAAATGCAAAACAAAGATACAAGGTGATGCCACTGGTACTGTTGACACGAGCACAGAACTCCTGGTGTATATAAAAATTTTATCTGAGGTGACTTTAATTCCCAAACCAATCTGGTAGCCAATCAAATGATTTGGTGAATAAATTCTTAATTAATAACTTAATAGTCAGTAACATGCCCCCCAGTGCCCCCCCCCCCAGCTCCGCCGCCTCTGTATATAATCATAATTAATCATAATAACTACCTATTAGTTCCCTTTTCAATATGAACAAATCCGATAACATCTTCCCGATACAATGACAGGATGTTTTGTAATGATTAAACTCTGCATTCACACAGAATCACACCGCGTCAAGTATAACATGATTCACAGTTGACCACTCACAAGTGGTCACAACGAACAGTAGAACAGTGCAAATAACCAGATTAACACTGTACACATTCATTCACATAGTCAACAGAATTAACACGGAAAAGCTATAAAACATAGCTGCTAGTTGTGACAGGAGCAACAATAATATTGTTCATATTGTTCAAATATCTAGGATAATATGATTACTATCCAAGCTCCCAAAGCCCAGAAGCAGACAGAGAGAATTTTTGTATTAGCTAAAGAACCAAAACATTTTCAAATCAACAAAATTTAAAACAGATTTTGTGCAAAAACGCAAAATTTGTCTACCTTTAGTACCTACAGGCCTGAAATTTTGGATATAATTGTAACCTTCCGATATGAGAATCTCCATATATCCCCATTTCCCCATTTTTCAACATTAAAGTTTTGAAATTAACTTGACATCGTCCTCCACCTGCTAATTAGCACCCTCCCTTCCTGACAATACATAAATACAGGACGTAAAACCAAATCATTCTGGAAGAAGGCTTCAAAACCCAGCATTTGTGCCTGGGAAGTATTGATGATTGGGGCTTTATGTCCTGTAATTACGTATGCGGTAGGCTATTTAGGACAGGAGGAGGACACAGAAATGAGGCTGATGGATGGATGGATGATTGTAAAGTTGGACGAGCCTTACCTGAAGGTGAAGTCCGGCTGTAATTCTATGAGTGAAGTTTACCGAAGAGGGATTATATGAGATATGCATCGCGCATGCGCAGTCAGTTTTTAGCTTCATTTTACGAAGCCAATTCAATTAAGGGCGGGATACTCACACCCTTGTTTATAATCAATAAAAATATATATTAACCAATATACAGATATATCAACAAATATACAGGGAGGGCATATAATCCCTCTTCGGTAAACTCACTCATAGAATTACAGCCGGACTTCACCTTCAGGTAAGGCTCGTCCAACTTTACAATTCTATTTCGTTTCGTTTACCGAAACGGGATTCCATGAGACTTCAGCGTGGCGAGTAAAATGCCATTAAACCCCGTAACAATAGATTTTCAACAAGAAAATCATATCAAATTATCAAAACATCCAACTTCAATCTAATGGATGGCGAGAAACAGAACAGTCATTAGACTATCCAAATCTCCAAGTTTCAATTTTCCTTAAAATATTGCTGTATATATATACGTCATAACAAAATGAATAACAAGAGTTTTATTCATAAAAACTGTCATCCAATAAGTTATTAATTGTAATGTTTACTTCTCCAGATGTTAACTTTGCAAAATGATTAAGTAATAAGTACAATGTACATCACAAGTTTATTACTTTTATCCAGCATTCATCTTTTTCAGGTCAATAATACACTCTCTGCGTCGTTAAGCAGAGTATCAATGGTAAAGGCATGTACCATTCCCAACAGACATGCTGGCCCTAATGACATCAGTTAACACTCTTCCATGAATCTTACAAGAAGTTGTCAATAACTAATACCCAATCTCGTGTTTCCTCCTTACACAAATCTAAAGTCTCTAATAATTCTTGCACCAAGCAATCACAGGACATATTTTCCTGTTTTTATTTTTTACTTTCTTGATAGAGACATCCCCAACAATAAATACCAGCCTGGGTTGCATCCAACCATTTAAAACTAAAGTGACCCCAAACTTCAAGAGACCCATCTCTGGTCTCAATCTTTCCATAATTGTCTGATAAGACAGCAACAATGACTGAACCCTTTCAGAATATATATCAACTGCTTGAGGGTCAAAACAGGCCTGGGTAATTGGCAAACCACACCAATAATTGGGAGGCATACCTCTTGTTTACCAGTGAAAGATTATGAAATTCTTCCGTAGAACTAACCCCTAAAGGATCACACTGCAAAGCAACCAATACCATCAAATTGGGAAATTACCATAGAGCATACAGTAATAGATGTGCTTTGAGACCAGAATCAAAGATTTTTGACTTTCTAAAAATTTAGTAGACGATCATGCTTTGTCGTAAGCTCCATCATCCGTATGTGACTTTGGGTCACTTTCTTCAAGACTCAATATATTTTCTGTATCTCTAAGAGAGCTCTACGTCTTAGCAAGCTGTTTTATTGATTCCCAGAGATAGTCCAACATAATACCCCAATTCTTCTTGCTTAGCTCTCACACTTCCTGGGTGGCTAGTCATGGAATTTCGGTTAATCCTGGTGTGTCTTTACCAGTACAGTTCCGGCACTCAGCCTCTCAACATAAGAGCAAGCCTTTCACTGAAGGGCACCCATGCTATACCAAATAACCAGATGTATATATTCACTTAGAAATTTATGATTTAGACTTAGATGTCAATTCACATTCTCTCAAAGAGAACTTTAAACCAAATTGTCTTTCAGTACAAAATCAGACTGAACTCAACCAGTTCATCATCCACCAACCAGCTAGTGCATCTTCTCTGGGGAAGTATCTCAGATCCATCCCCCCCCCTTTTCCCTTCAAAAAATATTACTTCCACATGAGAAGCAACGGAAAAGAGGGCATGCGAAGGGTCTGGAGTAGAAAAGCCCAAACTAGCTTATATTCAAAATGCTGCTTTCTGCAACATCCATTCTATCCTCATATCATCCATAGAAAAACATAGAGCAGATCCATGAAGCATTGTGAATATGAAAAGCATTGTGAATATGTATACACGAATGAACTTTCATCAATTAGACTGTCAAATTAAAGCATTTATCAATGCCATGCACTGACAATTCACCACATGTGATTTAAGACATGCAAGCCATAACAGAATTTTATAAAGGAAAATTCCCAAAGCCATCAATATCCTTCTTCCAATAGGAGGTACTTCTCTTTCACATACCAGGCAATGTTGTCCAAGTTATGTGAACATTGCTCCCTGAAGCTTAAGATTCACAAATTGCATTATTGACTTGCAAAATTATAACTGTTGCTTGGATTATCCCAAAAACCATCTCATCTCATGCTCCAGTTGAGTATATACTAATAACAAACAGTTAAATAAATAGGCCCCATGACCATTTGGGTGTCAATGACTCGAACCACAACACGGAACACTTCTCGACAGTTGTATCTCTCATTCAACAGAATTATTAGGCGTAGGCCTAAATTATGTGTCAAAGAAACTTTGCAGTTAGGTAAACAATGACCAGATTAGAGTACCATGTATGATACATCAATTTCACATATAATATATAGTAATGTTTGTCCTTATTTTCGAGGCTCACAAACAACATCTCATTTGTGACAATTCACTGGGGAAAAAGATGTCCCAACTTCAACTCATCTCGCCATAAGTTTTCAACATGAGTATTGATCAGACAAATCAGTGATGTAACATGTCCTACCAAAATCTTGACTCTTGTCCACGAGCAAATTTCCTTATGCTCCCTAACCTTTGGGAGCGGAAACCGAGATGATGCACTGCAAATTCATATACTCAAAAGGTGTAATCTCCACGAGATTCCATCCAATAAAATGCTGTATAAACAGAAAAGTTTCGAATGAAACAATTAGACACTTAACAAAAAGATTCAATCCAATAAATGGTTGCAGGCCTAGAAAAAAGTGTGACCATTTCAGCTATCATAAATAGCTTACCTCATCACTCGATGTAATTTTTGTCTGATAATTGACCACAATTATGAACACAAATCTAGGCTCCCAAAGAAATTTGTAAGACAACATTGATATCGCCCCAGTTCCTGTGAAAAGGAAAGCATGCAAATCGGATATTCCAATCGAGACCCGTTACTGTGCCTTTAGACTGGCAATGTACCTGAAGTGTGCATTCAGATGTTTCCTTGTCCACCAATGGACCTGTCCAAATAGCTCTCAACAGACCATGGTGCCAAGAACCAAGAAATGCAATAGGCCGTTTCTAGATGATCAAACATCTACATTCATTTTACAGGCAAGTTTACATCCCTATTAAGTGTTCTCCTTCCTGGCCGTAGTTAGCTAGTTGCTCAAAGGCAATCTCACATCCACAGCAAATCAGTAAATAAATCGAGTCACATGAATCATGGAAAATGTTATGAATTTTCTGGTCAACAGCCAGATCAGAATCTGAAATGTTGAGAGACAGTATCAAAAGGAGGCAGACTTGCGCCCTGAAACATCAAATCAATCATGCTCTGTAATTCCAAAGATTAATTAAAATCCAACTGCCCATAGCATGAAAACAGGCTAGGTCCATACCGTCAGTTAGGCCTGACAGCCACACTCCAGTAACAACTCCTGAAGATACCAACATATCACAAAATGGGAGTCAATCAAGCAATCACTGGGACCCCAAATTTCATTGGTGAAAGCAAGGTGAAAATAACCTCAATACAGAATGCCATACAACAAGGCTCAGTTCAGACCTCCACACAAGGCAAAGAACACCATAAACATTATGGTAATTGTCAAATAGCCACAAGTAACATTAGACATATGTCTAGTCACAAGTCCCATTTTTCAAATCATCACCAGCGCAAGTGATCTCCGAATTGTAGGGGACTCTTTCAGTATATCAGTAATCGTCATTTGCGTACCAGGTAATGACAAGTGAATTCCGCAGAATTTGCGAAAGAAAATGCTAAATTTCTCACAAAGAAACAGCAAAGCTGTTCTGTCCATCCGTCAAGCAATTTGTCGCCATGTCACGGCATATAAACTGATAAATCATTTCATTTATCGTTTGTCATTAGCTGTCATTATGACAGATTAATTAAATGCCAGGTTTGCATGTCACATCATTCGAGGCAGTGGGACCTTTTCACATTCAATTAGCAGTATCACATCATGATATGCATCAAAGAAATTAATTCCAAATTTTGTGAAGGAAAAACCTCACACAGAAAGTCAGAAACAGCCACGCTGCTTCTTGGAACCTTCCGAACGAATCGCCGCCATATTGACTGACCATGGCCGAGTTCGTCTGGGTCGAAAATCGATCCAAAAAATTTGGCATAAACGATCGAAGACAAATCGACATGCATTCAAAACCATCCGAGGATCCGACACACATTCAATCGCATTTCAAACCAATACGCGGTGAAGAAATCACAGAATTTCTCAAAATCAGATGAGAATGCCCATACCGCCATTTTCCCGCCTCAGACTCGCTGAGGCCCCGGACGTTTTCCGGGCAGTCCACTGGCACAATTCCCTCGGAATTGGCAGAATTCTCCGTCGGAATTTCATTCCAAAGCAGTATGCGGAACAGAAATAACCAAAACCGAATTTCTCGAATTCAGATAAGAAATGGCCAGACCGCCATTTTCCCGCTCAGACTCGCTGAGCGCCGGACGTTTTCCGGGCAATTCCCGGGCACAATTCCCTCGGAATCGGCTCAACTCCCGCGTCGGAGTCTCCGTCCATGTTCTAAACAATATCCACGGTCAAAAAGAACCGTTTGGTTCCCTAAAATCCGTGGGTAAAAGCGCGTTTACGTCGATCCTAAAGAAACGCGTCTTGTCTGCTGCATAAGCGAGTAGCAACTGACTGCGCATGCGCGATGCATATCTCATGGAATCCCGTTTCGGTAAACGAAACGAAATAGAATTGGGGTTTTACGTCCTGAATTTATGCTCTTGGTAGGCAAATTAGGACATGAGGAGGACACAACAATGAGGCGAAGGATGATTTAAACAGCCATCCAACATAGGCCTAGGCGACCTGGCAAGAGCTGGATTCGAACCAGCGATTGGCAGCCCAGCACAATACCACTAGACCAACCGTCTCTCCTTGTGAGGCTGCAGAACTTCTGGAAGAAACGTAAAGGACATGTCATCCACCTAGCAATCTCGGAAAATTAATTTGAATCTCACCTCAAGTTACTATAGACACTGGACTGTATGGGCAGCCCGTAGGAATCAACTCCCGTGTTTTCATTGTAGACCCAAGTGCCTCCCACTTTGTCAGTCATCTCGAAGACCACAGCTGAGAAATTTGGCCGATTTAGCAAATGGCGGGCCGCGGAGAGTCCTGCTGCTCCAGCACCAATCACGGCTACTCGCATCATTTTCTGGTTTTGGTGAGGTGAAGTCGAAGATGTCATTATGCTGAAAAGAGAAATTTTAAGATATAGCTATATTACTTTTCGCAATCATTACAAGTGAAAGATCCCTCACATGGGGTATATGTGTAACAAGTTGAGGACTCCCGTTATCTCTCCCATCTCATCAATCACCCTCGTGAGTGCCTAGAACTGGGCTTAGAGGGCTGCACCTACCATATCTATCTATCTATCTATCTATCTATGTATGTATCAGTTGTATCTATCTATCTATCTACCTATCTACCTATCTACCTATCTATCTAACATATTTTCCAGACAATATAATATTATATATCATATTATATAAACATGATGTACACTTGTAAGTCACATGACCTAACACTGCACTCCAAAATAATGAGCGACAATCTGATCATAGATAGTGTGAAGAATTTGCTTGATACCAAAATTTTCTAAGTTTTTTTCGCTCATTTTCTCGCAATATGAGTCGCAAAATACAGATAAATTTCACACTTCCTAGACGGTCTATGGACCAATCAGAGAGCAGGATTTGAGCTATTTAACCCTCAAGAGAAACTCAATATCCATTGCAACACATACGGAACCATTAAATGATGAACAATGAACAATTTTCAATCATTTTAGAAACAAGTTGCAACTCAGTCCAATTCCAGATAATAACATTGTAAACAAGGACTTAAAGAGACCAAAAGTTTGGCATAACAGATTTTTTGCGCCTCAGAAATGACATACTGTCACAACACTGCACATGTTGGCCTGCCAGCCAAGTTCCAATTCTTTCTCAGCAGTAGACATGCCCCAAATAAAAACAGATGAAATTCTGTTAAAAACAAAGTCAGTGACATGCATAAGGCCCGTCCATATAGCTGTAATATGATGTTGGTATCATATTTCACACAACTGAAAAATCTGACCTGGTGTACCGATCTGTACCCTAGTGTACAGACAACTGACAACTCTGTTATAATTGTTATAATTTAGTTGTAGCAGGCAGTGCCAGTCCCCAGCCTAACCTAAAAGCTTACCTCAATTGATGGACGTCTGGTCTATGTGATGTCTGGGTAGCAAATGATAAGAGGCTAAAACAATCACAGTTTTCATGCAATAACACCAGCTCCACCTGGGAGCCACTACTAATGTCCATCTAGGGGCAACCGTTTAATCTTTTTTTGGGGGGGGGGCCTTGGGGATTTTTAATTAATAAATTCTTGCACAGTCTTAGTGAACTATTTTATTTCTTGGCAGTCTTGAAATAAATAATTTCTAATAGCGGTATTTCTTGACAAGTTATTGCTACAAATAAATAATTTTTCATCAAGGAAAACTCCAATCCCCCCCCCCCCCGATCTAACAGTTGCCCCCTTGAGTTATACTAACAAATAATCAAAAATATATTCACAAGTAACAAAGGAGAACCATAATCAAGATAAGGCCACACATAATTGATTCTTAGCTTCGCGGACCCGCCGAAACAATAGATTACCTGCCGATGGAAAAAAAAATTGAAAAAAAAATAATTTTTTTTTTGACATTATAAAAAAAAAAAATTTCGCCTTTTTTTTTTTTTGTCATACCGACCGACCCTAGAAAAAGTGCCTTGAGAGGATCCGAGAAGCTAAAGATCAATTATGTGTGGCCTAATGATGGAGTACAATGACAAATCATCATGTGAATCATGAGATACTATGTGACACTATGTGCAGTCATTAGTGGATGGAGCCTGCACATTATATGTCACATGTTTAGTTCTATAACATTTCATGAAGTTCATTAGTCCAACTAGATGAAAATGAAACCCTTTTGGGGTAATTAGCATATATATATTAAGCGAATCAAGGGGGGGGGGTACAGGGGGCGTGCGCCCTCCCCCCTTTCATCAGATAAATTATTCATATTGCCATTTGGAAAAAAAAAAAGTTTTTATATGTATTGCAATGCCCTCCTAACTAAAAATCCTGGATCCGCCCCTGATTAGAGGGTGACCATCTGATAATCAGGGGGGGCTTGGAGTTTTCCCTGACCGGAAATTATTCACTTACCGGTAAACGGCAACAGCAATGATTTATTTCCAGTGTGCCATAAATGCTCATTTCTAAATCAAGTTCACCATGCCAAGAAATACCCCCACCAGAAATTATCTATTTCAAGACTGCCAGAAAGAATTCATTTATTTCGCCACAACTGAGCGGAAAGAAATTATTTATTTCAACCACCCTTGACAACTAATGGTGGTCCCCTTAGCTGCTTTCTTTTGAACGTATAAAAGAGATTTCAAAATGTGCATCTTGGAAATACTTTTTTTAGTTTTTTCCCATTCACTGACAGTTATGACATAGCAGAAATATTCCAAAAGAAGTCCTCCATGATGTCAGTGTTAATATATGTTTGTTTACTCGAAAGTTTACTCAAAAAGTGATGTTGCCTGAACTTGCTGACATCAGACTGTCCCCTCCACCATTAATCTGACCATGTGCTCTATGCCTGAGTCATGAAACAGCATATTATTCCCTCCAAATAAGCACAAGAATTACAACTTCAGCATGCTAAACAAGAAAATTAACTCTCTGCTGTTACCTGCTGAAGTCTTTGACAATGGTTTACCCTCCATAGATGACACAACAAGCTCAAAATGTCCATATTTGCAGGGTGACTTGGAAACTGAAAACACTTGTGACAAACATATGCAGCAACTGAGCTGCTACTGCAAGTCTGAGAATGTTGTGACCTACTTTAAGGCATGACCTACTTAGGTGGGAGTTACTTTCCCTCCAAAAGAAGCCTGTGCACAGGATGGGAGATGGAGGGGGGGGGGTGAGTGAAGTTCAGGGGGGTCAGGCAGGGTAAAGTTTTATTCTAATAATAGCACATTGCAACAGTTACTGGGCCAACAGACAGATACTTGTTGTCTTGACAGGGAGACAAACATGCACATACATGTATGGACTTGTTTTAGAACTAAATCTTATGCTAAAAACATCTTGACTGGGGCGACCACCATTTAATCTCAAGGGGGGGGGCGGCTTGGAGTTTTTTTTTTAATAAATAATTTCTTGCTCAGCTTTGGTGAAATAAATAAATTCTTTTTGGACAGTCTTGAAATAAATAGTTTCTGGAGGGGGTATTTCTTAATAAGGCGATGCTTGATTTAGGAATGAATATTTAGGGACTTTGCGTGCTTGAAATAAATAATTATGGCTGCCATTACCGTGAAATGAATAATTTCCTGCTGAGGAAAACTCCAAGCCCCCCCTCCCCCTGATTATTAAATGGTTGCCCCCTAACCTGCTGTGCTGTGAGGAGTATGGCCAAACATAGCTGTTTGGGGGTGACCCTTCAACCTCCAGTCTTTTTATAAATAAATAATTTCTTGAGGAGTTTTTTGTAAAACAAAGAAATTCATTTCAGGCAGTCTTGAAATGAATAATTTCTGGTGAGAGTATTTCTTTTATTCTTAACAGGGTGCTGCTTGATTTGAGAACAAGCATTTGGGGATGTCGCACGCTAAAAATATTACTGTCACCATGATCGCTAAATAAATAATTTCTCGTTGAGGAAAATTCCAACCTCCAGGGTCAAAGATAAGTACTCGTCCGCTCGTCTGAGACGAGTATAAATTGAGGAGGACGAGTACCTTTACTTGATTACCAGTCCGTCAGACGACCAACTTCAAAGCATAATATTGTTACTTCATTCACCTTATAAACAACATAGAGACAACATAACAAAATAGCTCATTCCAGACAGACAACGTCTGACAGCCTCAATCTGATACATTCAACCTGTGCCTCTCTCTGAGACAATAGAGCCTCATTTTGAACTGCACCACAGTAGGGATGTCGGTCATTTCTTTAAAATTTGGCCGATTTGGACATATGATACATCATTTTAAAGCTTGTGGAGAGAGAAAATCATTTTTAGTCATTTAAACGTGATATTTGGCTTCTGAAAACAAATACAGTACCATAAAATGCGAAAATATGAAAAAAGTTTCAGAACAAATTTAGCGAAATATCACCATTAATCATACAGCATCTCGCAATAATAATAATGCGCATAAAAATTGTCCGCTTCTTGGTATAGAAGTATATTCCATGATTGATATATGAAAACTAAACGTAAAATGGCTAAATTAAGAGAATCAACCTTCATAAAAGTCTATTTTCATCTGCAACATCTTTGCTGAAAGGGCTAAGTGACGTCAATGTTGGCGTTATAAATTGTCGTCTTTGCGTTTACCACCTGTTCATGCTAAGTTTTGTAAAAATGCATTTATTATTTATTTATTATAATATCAATGTTCTGCAGGAAAAATGCCACACCTTATCAGAGAACCAAATTCCAAGGACATTTTTAATGGCAAATATATTTTATAATTGAGAATTATTAAAGTATACATTATTGAGCAATGACTGCTCCCTTTATTGTGAAAAGATCAAGCATTAGTGCCTGAGCACCCATCTACTTTTCGTATTTTAAATAAAGTTTATTTACTTAGCATAAAAAGGAATGAATCCACGAATCCACTGACTTTAACAGTGGGCAGCTCTGCTTTAATTCAAATAAACAAAACATTTAATGGCCTCAATAATGATATCTCCCTTTCCCGCCAAAATATGATTGTCACTTGAGCCTCACTTTGGAGACAGCCACATGGCAGATAAAGATTGGAGCTATTATTACTTTTTTTTCATCTCAATGTCAATGTATACAGTGAACAAAATTAATCCAAAGTATAAATCCTTAATGTAGATAACTTTTTAAACATTTTATTGATTATGCATTATTGGTTTACATGACAAAATAAGCTGTCCAAACATGCATCTAACCAGCTCAGACACTGTTGACGTCTGGAGTTGCATCAGTTTGCTACATTTTATAACTCATTTCTAAATGGTTACAAAGTAACAAGAGATTTGCGACTTTTTGTTTAATTTGTTGATATTTGTTATACCATCTAATTTCTTTAACTACTTTGTGATTAATTTTAGTATAAAATGATTAAGAGTCATTGAAACAATGTATGATAAAAATGTCGTGATGACCTTATGATGCAACTTCGCTGGTTTGCAAAAAAACACTAAATAAAATGTGTCTATTTCTTAGAAAGTCATTTTGCGCTGAAATGCGCTAATAAGTAGCACAAAACAAATCACATGACCATTTAGTAGAGAATGTCTACTAACCTCCTATGCTATGCCAAATTTTGCCAACACCATTTTTGTTTGAGTTTGGATTGCTTGAAAATTACCTAAAATTCAATGCTCATTTAACTGATGATTCTTGATTGTGGAAATATTTTTTTTGTATCTAATGTAAGGAAAAATGTTTTTCTTCCTTTCCATAATGTCAAACGAGTCCTAATGACACTTAAATTGATGATTTGACCCTAATAATGTGACCCATGTCAAAAAATGCATGACGCATCATGACGTTGTTATTGATCCCCTCCTTCTCCCAAAATGGGTCATTTTATGATAAAACTTTGATTTAAAAAATTAGAAATACATCACATTATCAATTGAATATTAAGGTTGGCATTTATGTTTTTATTTTTATAAATGGGAGAAAAAACATAACAACCACAATGTTGTAAAGATAGGCTTGCTGCAATTGTAGCAGAGAGGCAGGCTGTACAGTGAGCAAACTCTGACGTCCCTAACCACAGTAAACTGTTCCTCTGTATTTACATTTTCAAATAATTTAATTGCTGAAACTAGAAGGCACCCAATGTGTAACTCTTCTTCTTCTTCTTATAAATTGATATTCCGCCTCTAGACAGGCACACTGCCCTTGAGCATGTGGAGGGAGTCAATCACTGATTACATTGAATTCTTAATCTGTCTGGATATTAATTATTTCAATTGCTTAAATATATATGCAACACTGGTGATGATGTGCCGCTAGATGTTTTTGTTTTATTTGATAATTATTAAAAGTGTGAATGTTGCACAAGTTCAATATTTTTTCAACTCATATGTCAACATTGCGCTTTGACTCATAGCAAATATTTATTATAAATTTCAGGACGAGTAAAGTTTTGGGAGGACGAGTAACTTTTGAATGATACTAGTCCGTTGACGAGTAACATTTTTTGCTTATATTTGACCCTGCCAACCTCCCCCTTAAAATTAATGGTCAACCCTTAGCGCAGCAGCCAAACACACAACATACGACTGCTATTGTTTTTCAGGCCGCCAAGGACAAGCTCCTGGACTTTCATGTTTGGAAGCTGTTTAATTTTTACTCGTATAATTATGAGACTCCTGTGTGTTATTGACAAGTGCATAAAACATTTTCATAAAAACAATGATCAAAATTGTTAGACAGTAGAAATAATGCCATTATAATGGTGGAGAGAAAATCTATGGGTGGATCTACTCATCATGTATATATTTGTACCTTAATTTTCACTTTCTCTCTCTAGGCAGTACAGGGCTCCGACCATTAATCCATAAAAAGTATTAATTGACTGATTATGGTGAAATGGTGAAATTTCCAATTGTCAATTATGACCATATCCAATGCACAAATTTATACAAATTGTGAAAATGTGACATTCACAAAACAAGCAAGCTAATATACGAATGAGTATGTATATTTCTACGGTAGGATACTGGGCAGTGGCGAAGCAAGGAAATTTCTAGAGGGGGAAGAGCCCTCTTTTAGAGGGGGTCAGTTGTGCGAATGTAAATGCTGTATTTTGCACATCTAATAAAATAAAAATAATTACATAGTAATAACCGATGGAAGGTTAATTTTGGGGCTGACCAGACGATAGTAGGGGTGGGGCTCTGCAAAGCATTGAAGAACAATTTTTTTCTGCAGACTAGCGAATATTTATATCACGGTACCCTAGCTACAGGGGGAATCAAGCTTTTTCATTTTTTTTTTCACCAAAAGTCAGTCCATAGCCCCGCCAGCTTGGAGTTTTTTAAAATAAATAATTTCCTGCTCAGTTTTGGTGAAATTAATAAATTCTCTTTCTGAGCAGTCTTGAAATAAATAATTTCTCGTGGGGGTCTAACTTTTACAAGAAGGTGTTGCTTGCTTTTGGAATTAATACTTTGCACGCTTGAAATAAATTATTACAACCGCCCTTACCGTAAATAAATTACCTACTGAGGAAAACTCAAGCCCCCCCCTGATTATTAAATGGTCACCCTCTTACTGGCCTTAGCATTAGGACCAATCTAGTTCCTGTCTGTGATTTTACAGACAAGCAGGGAGTACTGCTTTCTGCTCTCTGATTGGTCTAGAAAACAATCAAAGTGACGTCACCGATTGAGAAAAGTTTTGTGACATAACTTACTACGTGCCTAAGGTCATAAATGACCGTGGAGCCCGGATTGATTAGGACCTAAAGTTTTCTGACATTAATTTCTAGTTTTTCTACTAATAATGTATTTTTTGAGATCAAAAGGGTGGAGTCCTTGCTCCCCCCCTCCTCCCAAAGGCAAAAGGGGCAACTCCCCCCTATTCTGTGAAATTTTATTCAGCAGAAGGTTCATCATTAATGGCAAGAAGCCAACAATGCACAAAAAATAGTAAAATCAGGGTTCCCACTCTTTTGCCCAGTTCAAATTCAAGGTTTTTCCAGGTTTTTCAAGCCTGCCAAAACCGATTTTCAAGGTCTAAACCTGCAATTCTTTCAAACTGATTTTGCGCCCCGGACAGCGGTCGACGTCCACAATTTGTTGGACCTTTTTCAATTTTGGTAAGAGAACCCCAAATTCCAGACTTTTTCCAGGTTTTTGGTGGAAATATCACATTTTCCAGGTTTTTCCAGGCCGGGAAAAGTACAACCCAAAATTCCAGGTTTTCAAGGTTTTCCAGGTTGAGTGGGAACCCTGTAAAATGTAAAATTGTAAATGAGGGGAGGCCAAGTAAAACACATTCACTCCTTTACACTTACCGATCATTGGCAATGATTGACAATGTCACAGATTCAATATTCACTGTGACAGGCCATTTGCATTTCTCAAGTCACTCAACATTGCTGAAAATAGCATTGCTCAACAGGGAAGACACGTGATGTCCTTGCAACTACAAGTTCAGCGCCTCTTTGCACGACAATAACCCTCTAACAGCAGTCAGCGACGCACATGATACGTACCAGACATATCTGGGCGTCTTTAAACAAGTTCACACTCAGTACCAATCAATGAAATGATGGTTAAATTACAAATTTACGCAAATCCTACTAACCTCTCAAAATTTCATCACCATTTTAGTACCAGCTTCATCAACATTGTGGCGCTGCAAATTTGTGATAAACAATAGGTGTCGCAACTGCATCGAAACTTAATGGTGGTGGCAGCACTTGTCAGAAAATGTTGCAAACCTGTTCAGAGGCCAAGCAGTGCAACTTGCAAGTTAGGTGTACTTGCAAGTAGACCAGTCTGACCAGAGCAGTTCCATTACTCCCATAGAATCTAAACTGCCATACATGAAGATATCAGCATAGCAGCGGGAGGGGGGGGGGGGGCAGGGTATTTTGGGGATTTTTTTGAAATAATATGCCGGAACAGGGGGGGGGGGGCAGGGGGGGGGGGCAATTGCCCCTCCTGCCATTGTCCAAGGGGCCGGGGGGCAATGGTGCCCTTCAGATCTTAAAGAAAAAGACATTGTTAGGCCTTATTTTAATAATTTTAGCACAAATTAGTATGTTTATAAACATTATATTCAAAATTACTAGTGACTCTCTATTCAATTTTGTCACACGAAATTGGTGAGACTGTGATTTGCCCTTTTTCATCTGAGTGCCCCTGCCGCCAGCGATTCCTTCCGGCACCCCTGGATAATATTATATTGCCCAAAAAATGGCCAAAAATAGGTAGAAAAATGGGGAAATGGTAAGAAAAATGGGGACATGTTAAGCAAAATGGTAAGCAAAATGGAGAAATGACCAGAAACTGGGGGAAACGGTAAAAATTAAAGGGGAAATTAATTTAAAAAAAGAAGAAACTGAAAGAAAGTGAATTTACGAAGAGTTTATCTGAATTCCCCATTTTTTCTTGACAATTTCCCCACTTTTTCTTCACAATTTCCTTTTTTACTGGCCCCGAATTATATGCATCCGCAAAGAATTCTACAAAAAAAATATGTTCAAAAATGTAATCAAAGCATATTATGGAACAATTTTTTGAATGTGTGATCAATGAAGATTGTGCTGGGCCTAAGGTAGGCCTATTTTCAAATATTTTTTGTCAAAATACGCATCAAACAAACTTTGCAAGATTTTCTGTTTCTGATTTGAATTTTTGCCAATTTGCACAGGTATTATTTCCCTAAAATATACCAATTTTTTTTAAATTTACCAAACTGTTATTTCAAATTTCCCAAAAAATTTAAACTTAAACCTCAACAAAATAAAAGGTTCTCTGAAACGAAATTTTCTCCACAATTTTCGAAGTGATATTTCTGTGAACAGAAAGAAAAAAAATCTCAAGGGCCTTCATTTGTCATGTTTATATCTCAACAGAATGCGTAGAGTTAACATCAATTTAGTGTGAGTTCCCCCCCCCCCCAGATTTATGGTCCTGGATTTTCCTAATTTTGTAAAGAAATCCTTGATATTTTTTGTCACTGTTATATGTATATGTATCTTCCTTAAGTTACCAATTACCAAAAAGAGAACACATTAACTTCCTCTGCTTTTTTTTTTCAGACAATTTACAATTTCACTGTTTCCTTACGACATTTATTTCCTTGGATTTTAGATCCTAGATTTTCCTATTTTTGCAAAGATATGCATAATTTTTTTCAGTTATATCTTCCGTAAATTTATCTGAATTGCCAATCAAGAAAGTAATTTCCTTAGCTATTTTAAACGTTTTCCAACTTTGTAGCATTTTCACGATATTATCAAGACATTTTCACCATATTATTCAGACATATTAATAAATATTTTTAATAATTCAGGAACAACCACAACAGTAATGAGATTCTGAAAGAATTTCTATTTTCTAAAATTTAGTTACAATGCGCGACACTCGAAAAGCTGTTGGAAACTATATGATAGGATACACCCCCTGCTCCCTTCACTTTTTCCCGCAATATCAGTTATCCGCCATTTTGCCCCCGATTTCCCCCTGCTACCCCCCTCTTCCATCAACTTGCCCCCTCTTCTCCCCACTTACCTCCATTTACCCCCACTTGCCCACTCTTACCCCTCTTGCCCCTGCTTCCCTCCATTAACCCCCCTCTTCCCAGTTCCCCACTCTTTTGCTCCCGTTTCCCCCACATAACCTCCACCTTTCCTCCATTTCCCTGCCTTTCCCCCCCCCCACTACTTCTAATTAAATGTTCTTATCTTGACTTTACCCCATAGGGTGGGGGTGTATCTTCTCAATGCCACTGCCTTGGGTGTAAAGTTTCCTTTGCCTCATTGCCCAGTGCCCATCCACATAAAAACACCTCCCATATATGGATGAGTCACATGGTGTAATACTTCTGCAAAAAATACATAAAACCTCTTGAATTCGAAAAAGAATATTCTTATACCCCCTCTTTCAAAAATACTACAAGCTAGGCCTATTTAAAGAAATTCTGAATGGTCCCTCAAATGGTTGCTGTGTTTTTGAGCAATGCATACATTTATTTTTATTAGGAAATAAATCTAATCAAATAGCATTGCAATCGCGTGATTTGACATTCGCGGATTCTCGCAAAAACGCGTAAGATCATTGAGGATTCAGGGGGGAGTTTGGGCTGTGGGGGGGTGTGTACACACCCTACACACCCCCCCTGGCTACGGGCCTGTAGACTGACAAAATATGAATAACTGGTGAATTCAACTAGTTGGCAGAATTCAACTCCAACTAGTTGAATAAATAAATTGTTCCAAAAAAAGGCGAAAGCCAAGTTTACGAACAATCTGATTATCTTTTTCAAAATAAAAGTTCTTTAAAAAAGAGTTTTTAAAACATAAGTAAGACAACAGGTATAATTTTAAGCCACTTTCAGAATAAAAGTGGCTTTCATCCTAGGATGTGCTTTCCCAGTCGGATTTACCCTAGAAATTCCAACTGGCTTTAAATAGCAAAAAATCACAGGCGACTAGTTGATCCTAATGTGACTGACTGAGTGAAAATAAAATTCAACTTACTTTTTCAACTAATTCGACTGACTTCTGGGTCTAAATTGGTGTGCTTTTGTCCAACAACTATAAATGGTTAATAACTGAAGGAGATAAAGATGTCAGCAGATGCTCCAGAAAGGACTCCTGGAGCAGAAGACAACAAGTAAAAGAAGCCCAATCCTCATAGGCGTAGGAGGTCAATTAATTTGGGGGGGGGGGCTGCCCAAAAAATATTGCCCAAATTGCCCCGAAAAATAAAAACTCCCAAAATTTTCTGCCCGAAACTGCATGAAAAATCGACTTCCTAAGCCTATACCGATCCTGTCACTTTCTCAATCAACACTGGCAGTTGAGACTTTATTACTACACCTGACACTTCCAGACATTTAGGCCTACACTTGATTTATTGTAGCATAGGTGTTTTGTGGCAGTCAGAACTATTTTGGTAAGTTATGGACGATCCGCCACTCAGTGCTGGGCAATGATTCTGTGCACAATATTTTGCTGAATTTGGTATCAAACCATCCATTTAAAAAACACTGCTAATGCTTTTTGGAACATAGGAAGAAACTCTTAGTTAAACAATCAATTTCATTATATTCTGCTAATATTGATTAACCATTGTATTGAAAAACAGAAAAAGAGAAAAACACTGTTAAGTCATCTAAGACATGATCAGTCAGCTCCTGTCTGGCCAGATGCAAATTGAGCGTCAGCAGGAATGGGGATTATGTAAATGAGTCTCCTTCGTTCACTTCAAGCTGAGATGGTTATCCTCTAATCCAAGAGAGTAACAGGAATAGCAAGATGTAGATGGATTAGGGGCTCTTGTGGCCTTTCACACGGAAAAACAACATAGGGATTTGTGTGTCTGAGCAGTGGAAATGTGTGTTCTGTCCGGTTTATTACTGTTTTATAATATTATGAAGAACTTGTAGTGTAGAACTCTTATACTTTACTTGAAATCACCTGAACTAATGTTGAGATTCGGACATTACTTTTGTTATACTTTTAAATCACATAAATACGGACAATAACAATGACATCATTCAGAACATAAGAAACTTCATACATGTTTATATTCCACATTATTGTTACCTAGGCTTCCTATAACTCTGTCCACTCAACTTGGCAAATAGTATAATTCTCAGTCAGGATGCATCTGTTCATCATTAAAACATGACCACACAGAACAAGGATCACATCACTTGTTCTGTATATGATAAAACAGGAGGGAGTCTATCTACAAGTGGACCGCTGTTACTACATTGCTACTTCTTTTTCCAGCCTTGGCAGATCAGAACATAAGCTGTCTTGTGTTGCCACCTAGTGACTAGTGTGCTATTCCGCGAGCTCCTGCGAGCGTCCACATCATTTCAATCAGAGGAACACACACAATTTTGTCTGGCAGAGAATGTGATTGCCGAGTCTGACTCTGGTACAATGTATACATCAATGTTGAATAGAAATTTTGTGAATGTGCAATGAAATTGGAACTATTTCTTGGGACAGCAATGATGTAGCATACAAAATCAACTTTTGTGCCAGGTGGCAGCAGTATGCAGTTCTCATTTTCACCAGACTGTCCAAAGAGAGTAACAGGAATGGCAAGATGTAGATGGATTAGGAGCTCTTGTGCCCTTTCACGCATCCTCCCCATGCAAGCCCTGCTAAAATGGACAGGGCTTTCTGCTATTTCCAACCTCTTCTGTGATTGGCTGCTTATTTAGGTCATAAGCATTTTGCAGGCAGATTTAGTCCGATTATGGACACTTAGAGGATTACTGGCAACTAAGAAAAACAGTGTAAAACAAGCAAACTTTCAAACAGTTTCATTTCAGAACTGTGAAAATACATAATTCAATGGAATTTTCGGAACTGTGATAGCACCTTTCAACAATACACAATTTCTCCATTTGTAACTGTGTGAAACAGAAGCAACAACTTCAAACTGTGATGATTGGCTGAGCCAAAACTGGGTCAGTTAATTAAGTATTCATGAATTAGCAAAGGTTATGGGCCATTTTGTCATGGCATGACTTGGGATGATGACTTTCACATGGAAAAGCAACATAGGGATTTGTGTGTCTGAGCAGTGGAAATGTGTGTTCTGTCCGGTTTATTACTGTTTTATAATGTTGAGATACGGACAATGCTTTGTTATACTTTTAAATCACATAAATACAGGCAATAAGAATATATACCATTCAGAACATATGAAGCTTTATTGTTTATATTCCATATTATTCCTATAATTCTGTCCACTCAACTTGGCAATAGTTTATCCTCTGTCAGGATGCATCTGTTCATCAATAAAACATGACCACACAGAATACAGATCACATCTCTTGTTCTGTATATGATAAAACGAGTAGCAGTGCTGTGATGGTTATTCAGTGTCACAGCTCTATCTGTTAAGAACACTTGGAACGCTTTTCTGCATGCAAACATAAGAAATGTTTTTCACCAATACAATGTTTACAAATTATAGATGTCGAAAAGGGGAGTGAGAGTCGGGGTTGAAATTCAGGAGATCTGAGGAATCAGAGTCAGAGTCTGTTATCAAACAAAGGAGTCGAGAGTTAGGAGTTGGTTCACCTGACTCCAAAGCACCTCCAATTTATGTCTGATGCGAACGACGACGGCGTGGAATGAAATGATGGCAAGCCTGGGGATTGAACCCTGGTCCCTCGCTTGTGAGGCGAGAGCTCTACTGACTTAGCTACGGGGGCTGACAAATAATAGATGTCAAAAATGGAGGTTGGAGTCGGGGTTGAAATTCAGGAGATCTGAGGAATCAGAGTCAGAGTCTGTTATCAAACAAAGGAGTCGAGAGTTAGGAGTTGGTTAAGTCGTCTGACTCCAAAGCCCTGTGTGACATGCTATGAGTGGCACATTACATGCTATGAATTTAGTGAATATGATAATCTGAAGATTAAGGTGCAAATGCTCATAGAATTATACAGAGAGGATTTTATGTTATACTTCCATTTTTCAATCAACTCTTTAATCTAGAATTTAATTTATTGCCTTCGATTTGTATTCTCTGCACGTTGTTCTAGACTTGAGATATCTGTAAGTCTGTCCCAAAGCATTTAATCTGTTAGGCTCAAAGATTTCTTACATTCATAGAAATACTTGGAGCACATCTCGTGGGGCACATCTCTTGGGGATTTGTGGTCAACCCTATTCGATTTTGAGACCAATCCCTCCGGCTAATATTGCAGTTAAATCTTGGCTGACATGATCAGTCCTGCCTAACCTAAAAACACCTTCTCTGAGCATCCCACTCACCCCAGCTTTCCACCTATCCTTCTTTTTCTGCCCTGTCTATCTGTGAGGAGCATATAACCTTCTGACTCCTCTTTTATTTCCTATTTCTACTCCATCTCAAAATCGCCACCAGGAGTGCATGCATCTCTCAAACCACCCATGAAATGCTCTCTCAAATGTCTTCTCCTGCTTTTAATACTGCAATTACTGCAGTAATACTTTGTGCACCTCTAAACCGCTATCACACGCTTATTATTCCACTCTCTTTGCCATTTTTAATGCAAGTTCACTTTTACCCCATTTCATACCAAACTACTCCTGCCATATATTCATGAAGTTGCACTGCAGCACACCTGCTGGTGGTGGACTCCAAAATTACATTTGTTTCAGCTGCATCACAAAAATGCTGACCCTTCTTCTTTCTTGCTTTGTCCCATTTCCTTTATCACTTGCTTTTTCCCCATTGTAACCTGCCTTTATAATTGTTTAATAATGGGTAAATTCTAGTGCAAGATATTGCACTTGCCATTCTGACCACTTGCTTGTGTACAGTTGGACAACTTTTCAAGGAAAAGTTTATCAGTTTATATATTAAAGTAAAGAGGATACATTTTGTTAATGATTCTTTTTGTTTTGTGACGTAAATTTCTATTAGCTGCAATTGCGTGGATGTTGATTAATATAGTCTTTTCTGCTGCATTCATAATTCTTTTTTTTCTAAACCAAATGTTAACTTTTAACCAACATGGGTATCCACAATCTGGTTAATGCTGAGGATGAACTGTAGCTTCACAGATTCCTGATAGCTTGAGGCAAAGCTTTAACATTTATGAAGTTAAACAAAAGAGATTGGATATAGGAAATGATAAGAAGTGTTAGGGTTAATAAGTCAGGGATTCTGGAAGATTTCAAATTATGCTGAGAATCTATATAAATAATCTATATCTATTTCAGACAAAATAGAAGCTGACAAAAATAATGGTAAAAAATTGTGGGATAGCTTAAAACTCATTGGCTATGAAAATTCCCAAAAAGCCAAAGAACAAACTGTTCTTAAGATCGACAACAAATTATGCTTCGATCCAGTCACAGTTGCTCAACATGTCAACAACTTTTTCGTTAACATAGCCCACAAACTAACCGTTGATCTTCCAAAACTGACCGATCTCTACAGCGCTTTCTCTTCAAACTGTAAGCAATTCTATGGCAACTTGAACATCAGTCCGGGTAAATACATACTCAAAGAGGTCGAAACATCTTTCATAAACAAGGAATTAAAAAAACTTGTCCCAAACAAAGGAGTTGGACTTGATGACATCAGTCCAAGGTTCCTTAAAGATGGAGCCGACTCATTAACTTTTATAATTTCTCACCTTGTGAACCTCTCCATAACTACCAAGACTGTGCCAGATTGCATCAAGGTTGCAAAAGTAACACCTTTGCACAAAAAAAACAGTAAATTAGACGTAGGCAATTATCGCCCTGTCAGTGTACTTTCATCGGTTTCAAAGATCCTAGAAAAGGCTGTTCATGCACAACTAGAAACATATTGTAATCAACATCGTATTTTATACCAACTTCAAAGTGGATTTCGTGGAAATTACTCCACAAGCACCTGTCTTATGTACCTGCACGACTGTATACGAACTGAAATAAGCAATGGTAATGTTGTAGGCATGATAATGATTGATGTCCAGAAAGCATTTGATTGTGTCGATCACCAACAACTATGCGAAAAAATTCGCCTTGCTGGAATAGATCCATCATGGTTCCAGTCCTATTTGTGTAATCGCAATCAAACGGTCTTTGTAAACGGTTTTCCATCAAACCGCGAACAAATAAAGGCAGGGGTACCCCAGGGAAGTATCCTTGGACCCTGGTTTTATCTGCTTTTCAGTAATGACCTCCCATCTTGCGTAAAGGATCACAAATGTACAATTATATTGTATGCTGACGACACAATCATGCTAACAAGTCATAAGGACACAAAAACCGTAGCCGAGGTTCTGTCAAGCGCACTAGACAGCTGCTACCACTGGTTTACGAATAATAATTTAGTTATGCACAGTGGGAAAACTGAATGTATGTTAATTACATCTAGAAGAAAAAAACACCTTCAAAAAGATTTTGTTATTAAACATGCTGGACAAGAAATCAAACCCAGTGACTGCGTGAAATACTTAGGCCTAAAAATAGACAGCACCTTATCGGGAGAATTAATTGTTGATTCTATTCTATCAAAATGTAATGCTAGACTTAAATTTCTTTACCGTTACAAAAATATTTTAAATTTTAAAACTAAAAAATTACTTGTATCAGCACTTATCCAAAGTCACTTCGATTACGCATCAACTGCATGGTTCTTCAGCTTAAACAAAGGCCTACAAAAACAACTTCAAGTAGCCCAAAATAAAATGGTCCGTTACATCCTAGATCTTGGCAATAGAGCCCATATTGGACAGAATGAACTCGATCGAGTAAATATGCTTACTGTCGCTGATAGGGCCACGCAGTTGATGCTAAATCACATGTTCAATATCCACAATAGAACAGCACCATCGTATCTTTGCAACCAATTTAAAATTCTCACTTATGCCTACAATACCAGAAGATCGTCTCAGAACAACCTCATTACGAAGACCACCCATGGAATCGCCAACGCTAACTTTCACGCAATAGGATCGAAGGAGTGGAACAAACTACCTGATGCAATAAAAACAATGGACTCTAAAGACAATTATAAAAAAGAAGTAAAAAGATTTCTTAAAGCGCAAAGCCATCTAAAAGAAGCCAACATGTTTTTATATTATTAACTTAAATCATTAAAAATTAATTTTGCTAACAATTGTCAATGAACACTCTGGAGGCCTGCTCCAAAAGGACCACAACGGAAATAAGACACTGTCTTTTTTGTGTAATCCTTGCTTTTTCATGTAAATGGTTAGCAAATAAAATCAAATCAAATCAAATCTATCTATATAATCTATATAAATAAAGTTGTAATGCCAGTGGCACATTCGTCTCTGGAGTCCCACCTCCTTTGTCCAACACTTCCAACAGCCCTGCCAATCCTCACCCAATGTATTATACAGATTAGCTCATTTTACAAACATATCTTTCTGATGAATCCACTTCCCAATTAATTTCTGACCCACTGCACTACTCGATTCACTTTTATTTGCATTATTTCCTTTTCTGCACACTCCATTCCTTCGTGAGCTCACTTCCGTTTCATCTGCTTTGTTGTGATCCAGGCCAGGAGGATCCAGCATTTTCGCGCCGTTTCATGTACATGTATTTGGCAACCACACTGCAGTCTCATTTCTCTGTATGCTGCTATGCAATGATAGCTTTCTTTGATTTTAATAACGATATCATTGTATCCAATCAACTGAATTAATTGATTCCTATCACATTCCACTCACACTTTCAAGTGCATTTAAAGTGCAATTCACTTTCACACCTGCCTCAGTCCTCCCTGCCATCCATCAAGGCATCAACTATATCATTGACATTATATCTAGGCTTACTGATAAATTCACTTTCACAATCAATAAAATTCGATAAATGCTCTTTTATAAAGCTTATTTATATATATTCCACAACTATTAGTCCAGTCTATATACAGTTTAACCCCCAAAAAATTGCTACAAAAGGTTTTTCAACTGATTCTGTTAGGTATAGGTGTACTTTTTAACATACTAAAAGTTTACCAAAATCGGACCATCGGAAATGTGTTTTTTTCAAGATGGCGTCCAAGATGGCCGACGAAACCTTCAAATGGCAATAACTCTGGAACTATCCACTCAAATTTGATAATTTTTGCATCTGAACCTAGGTTTTTGGGGTCAAGGAATACATTGAGAGCATCAAAAATGACATTGGACCTATATTTAATATGTACAACCCTAATATGGTGCACAACATGGCTGCCGACACCTCAATTAAGCCGACTGTTCAGTCAGATTGGCCATCTTTAGGTCCATTGCCAATTAGGGATACACCTACTTTAAATGTCATTGAATTGTTGACAAATGGTTTATTGCATAATTTTTCAATTTAGTTTCTAACAATCAACTATATATAAATCACCACTAGTACCTCTGTCCAAGGAGTCTGTTTTCATTGTTCAATTGTCTGGCGCCATCTTGCTGACTGTCGGAAGTTGTCACCCATATCGATCTCTTGAGTCTTGGTATGACTGTCATAGTTTTCAGTTTGGTATTGACCACATGCTGCGGTAAGCTACGAGAAAGTCCACTATGTCTACAGCTTCATTGGGAGGATTTGCATCCTGACGAACAGTTATAACAAATAACTTTCATATGTTTGTCCGGAGCCGATTTCTTCTCCTTCATGACAGAAATGAACTGTCCTTCTATCCATAACCTGTAGAGTTCATGTTATTTGCATGCCGTGTCCAACCACACCCTAATTGGGTAGAACATGCCAGGCTACAGAATAATGTGTAGGGGAAGTTGAAAGGAAGTCCTTTAAGGGTGACAGATGCCTTAGCAGACGCCACCTTCTTGGTGAAAATGTTGTGACACAGTAATGAAAGTTTATTCTTGGACTTGCCACCAAGACAGCAATCATCACACCTTTGCCCAATTCTGCCATCATAATCTCTTCAGACTTATTTGAACATATGAATGTACCTGCACAGTACTTCATGACAAAATCAGATTTCACTAATTTACGGAAAGGCAACTTTTCTGATGCCAATTACTTTGGAGCATGAATCACAGCCCAAGTAAGCATGGATGAAGGGCAACTCACTGTGTACATCATCACCTGATATTTGTTTCAACAAGTAAAATTACTGTAACAAGTTCTGCGTTCTTTTGAATGTTAATTGGTGTTAGAACAGAAACAGACGGCCTAATTATAAATTTTGCTGTACTGAGTAGGAACAAGTTCAGCAAATTGGTATCTTTGCCAAAGTTTTGGTGCAAAGACAGACATGCTCAAAGGTGCCTTAACAATATCATCATCTGCATCGCCAGGTCAATTGATGATGTGATATATATCCTCTGTTGGTGTTGTGCTGATTAGAGCAATCATGTGTGCCTTGTTCTTGTCAAGAGACAAGAGGTCTTTCCTTTTGTTTGAAAACTCTGTTTCAGTCGCGAAGTTTATGATAGGGTGTCAGTTCATAACTCAAAATATATCATCTGGGGAAAGATTTCCTGATCTTGACACACCAAGGAACTTTAGAAAGAGGAGTGCAGGATCAATGGCACAGTCAGGAGCAGTCTACAAGGCAGAGATAGCCTATTCTAAAAAGTTTTTGCCTCGTGTTTCCGATTCTTTGGTAAATGTTAACTTTCCGACAATATCTTCTATGATCTCTTCCCCAATCCCTTTGAGGTCATGCACAGTCACATCTGTCAAGCTAATAGTCTTTTGACAATATTTCTCAGGGTAGTACCCGAAGTAAGACTTTTGATGCATGCTTCCAATGTATCTGGCAGTATCTGTGTGTTTTGGACTTAAAACTTATATAATAGGTCTGGTCTGTGGAATCTTGTATTGCACTGTTGCGTAATTCAGAAGGTGCAGATTATCATGATTATGTCCAAAGGTTCTGCAGGTCCTCAGCCATCCCACTGCTTCCAGTTGGACAACCAGTGCTCATTAAAAACCTCACTAAAATTTCTTTTGTTACAAGGCTACTATTTAGTCCTGCCCACCGTCCCCAGCATTGTTTGCTTTGTCAAAAACCATGAAGACAAGGAACAGTTAGAAACTCCCCTGTAACAGGTTAACATCAAGATGTATATTCTCAAGGTTGCTCATTCCTCACAGTCAGAAATGAGCACACCTCAAGTAGTTGAAATGACCTGATGTGGCAAATGTACATGCAAGTAAGCAATCTGAAATCCCTGCAAATGCAGGAACTAACCCAATACAATTGCCTTGATTACGAGCCATGTCAACCATTTCAAATAATTCAGCCACATCAGATGGTTTCACACATTTTATTCTGTCAGTATCCCAATAGTACTCAGAAAGTTCATATTATTATGGAAACTCCCTGACAAGATAACAATTCTTATTTTGTGATGCATCAATAACAATTTCAGGTGCTTTCCAAGTCAAGGGCTGGTCAAAATTTACGATAGTAGGAAGCTTTTGTTCATCAAGAGGCTACGAAGTATAATATGGACAAAAAGCAACCCATTTATCCTGAGTACATATTTATCATGGGTGAGAAGAATGCAACTGAGGATTGTCCAGGATTTGAGCAGGTGGATGGCTGAGTTGTTTAAAATGGTTCCCACCTGCTCTGCTGAAGGTCTTTGCCTGCTTGGGTTCGAACCTTGGTTGGAGAACCCAAAATCTTCAGTGGTCAATCATAAGCAAAATCCTGTGTGGATGTCATTCAGATGGGACATCAAATAGTGGCCCCCTTGTGTCATTATCTATGCTGGGCAAGTAAAAGATCACATCACTTACATTGGGTAAACGTGTAAGATGTTGAGCAGTCTCCAATCTGATCAATAATACTAATAGCACCACACCTCTCCCGCAAACATTTAAACTCATACAGAGTTATGGAGGCCTGTTGGCATCTCATCCAGATTCAGATCGCATCAATCAACCCTCTTGACCTAAAACACCTATCTATTTAAGGATGCTACATGTATCTGTCTTGATAAATGATGCAAATTTGGTGTTACCTGTCTGAAGCCATGGGATATCTCCCAAAAAATACCATCCTGCAGTAATAGTAAGATAAAAATCGGAAATTCCTTAAAGAATACCCTGTTTCAAGGATACTTTACTAACCTGCATTCTAAGATAGGGGATTTTGTCATGTTTTTTGATGCTAGTTCCAAGATGTCCTTACAGGGAAGAGAATGGTTCAAATTTCAGTGGAAAAAAGTCTAAATAAAAGTGTCTGTGGCCATATTGGAGTTTAAAAGCTCCATAATTGTCCAATGTCTCAATGTGTTCTTGCCCCCAAAAACCTTCGTTTGAATGCAAAGATCGAATTTGACTTTCTTGTGGGATCACTGCGGTAAAGGCCTATAATCAATGCCAAACTGACAAACTGTGATTATGCCAACAACACTTAAGACAAAAATGGTGGATAATTGATGACTTCAGAACAGTGTAAATTTATCGACTTTATAAACAAAGGCATTCTCTAAGTTAATGGTCATTTATAGCCAATTGCTGTTAACTAAATAGCATAATGATGCAATGAATCATTTCTCTGTTTCACTCAATGACAACTAAAACAGCAGCATTCTTTTAATTGGCAATTGATACAACGATTTTCAAATCTAAGTGAATGGTTGACTTTATCGAGGTGTCGGCAAGATAATTTTACACCATATTAGCATTGTAAATGTTAAATAATGGTCCAATGTTATTTTTGATGCTCTCAATGTGTTCCTTGACCACAAAAACCTAGGTTTAGATGCAAAGATCATCAAATTTGAGTGGATAGTTCCCGAGTTATTGCCATTTGAAGGTTTCGTCGGCCATCTTGGACGCCATCTTGAAAAAAACATATTTCCGACGGTCCGATTTTGGTAAACTTTTAGTATGTTAAAAAGTATACCTATACCTAACAGAATCAGTTGAAAAACCTTTTGTAGCAATTTTTTGGGGGTTGAGGGGTTATTTTTCACAAATAGACTGGACTATATACACAACAAATCAAACCAATTTCAATGCCATCCAAATATTGCTTTATTTATGTGAGGGGCGCTTGCATAGGCCTATTTCTTTCTTTAAATAAATAATTTTGTGCTCAATGTTGGTGAAATAAATAAATTCATTGAAAATAACTACTTTCTTGGGTGGGTATTTCTTAACAGGGTGTTCTTTGCTTTTCAAAGGACTATTTCACGACATTATACACCTAAAATAACCTTTTCAATAGCTTTGTGCATCACCTCAAACTTCCTCTTACATAAACAAAAACAAATGTACATCAAATCTATACAATAACACGAAAAGTACTGCAAATGTGTCACAAGTGAATAGGCACCTTACTGTGCTCCCCAGCTGCTCCAAACTCCAAGTCGACACCCCCCCCCCCCCGCCCAAGCATCAGTTTCTTTTAAAGTATATAGTCCGCCAAATCAAGCCAAAGACTTCACGAAAGCTATGTCCAAGGGCAACTAATTAAGCCTACAATTTTCCCCTTGCAATAACAGTATGCCACTGCAACCGCCCCCCTCCAATTCCTTCTATCGTGGGTACCTCTAGTACTAAATAAGTGAAGATGAGAGAGATTTTTTTGTGGTCCTTTTATGAAAGTATTGAGTATGATCATGAAGAATCATCAGCATGATGACATACGAAGTGCCATTTTCACAGTGCAACAGTCCACTCTTTTAGAATGTTAAATTTCATGGCTGCAATGCTGACCTTTTTTGCTGTCTAACAGTTTATAGAATGTCAAAACAATGGTATTGCAAACATTTATTATTTAAACATTGTAGCTGGCAGGCATTTCTTTACATTGATGCAATAATAAATGTTTTCGTATGTTACAATTTGCCTTGTCATAACAGGGATGTGAGGTGCATAGGAAAAACAAGGAGTAAGCAAATAGCCATATGACATGTGACAAGCACATCCATTGAGGAGTGTATAATTTCTTTCTGCAGTTCTGCAGTTCTGCAATTCTGCAGAAAAAAACTGCAGAATTCTGCAGTTTCCAAAAAAAGTGCAGAATTCTGCAGTTCTGCAAAAAAAGTGCAGAATTCTGCAGTTTCCAAAGAAATTGCAGAATTCTGCAAAAAAATTGCAGAATTCTGCAGTTCTGCAAAAAAAGTGCAGAATTCTGCAGTTTTCAAAAAAAGTGCAGAATTCTGCAGTTCTGCAAAAAAAATTGCAGAATTCTGCAGTTCTGCAAAAAAATATGCTAGAAGCTGCAGAATTCTTCAGTTCTCCAGCTCCCTGCATGATTTCTGAACCTCTGTTACTTCCTCAAGCTTATTGCAATGCATCTGCAATGTTCAGACCTCATTTACTTGGGTCTTGCCACTACAAAGGAAATGTTGGTTTTGGGTTTGGGATTGGTTGGGGGTTTTGGTAAACCCTCTTTCCTGGTTACCTCCATCTTGACAAGTCACTGCGAGGAGTATGGGTTACCTCAGGGGTGAGCCCCTGTAGTGGGATACCGGTATCTCACTAGTATGTACCATTCGGTTCCCCCCAAGGGAGCAGCTCTTTTTTCAAAATGAGGACAGTTGGATACTCTGTATACCAGTTATACCATGGATGGAGGCAGTATATCCCTGGTATAGTCACCCAAGATCCAGTATATCCCGAGACCTGAAGGAGGTTTATTTTGATACAACAGGTTGTAAAATGATATACAAGCTGCTGCTTCAAAATAAACTTCCATGGACGTTTTGCCACTCTACTCGGTCAATTATCAACCAAATTTCACTTTGAAAAAAGTTGTGGGTACCCTGCAATCAGGTCTATTGACTGAAGTTACAGTGTTTGTCCGTCGTTGTTTCGTTTTTCCGTACGACGCGTTTTTCGGGCGATCGGTCAGCTCGCAAAAATGTCATTTTACAAAGTGCTGCCAAAAAAAATTGCTATGGACGTTTTGCCACTCTGCTCGGTCAATTCTCAACCAAATTTCGCTCTGAAAAAAGTGGTGGGTACCTTGCAACCAGGTCTATTTACTACATTTGTTAGTTTTTGTCCGTCGTTGTTTCTTTTTGCCGTACGGCACTTTTTTCGGCAATCGGTCAGCTCGCAAAATACATTTTTGCGAGCTGACCGATCGCCGAAAAAGGTGTCGTATGGAAAAAAAAAACGACAGACAATCACTGTCAACTTCAGTCAATAGACCTGGTTGCAGGGTACCCGCAACTTTTTTCAGAGTGAAATTTGATTGAGAATTGGCCGAGCAGAGTGGTAGAACGATGACCAATCCACAAGAAAACAAAACATGCAAGTGCTGCTCCCCACAAGGGTAAAGTGGCGACCTGGGAGAATGCACACCAAAAGAAGAAGAAGAAGAAGAAGTCCATAGGAGTTCACTTTGAACTCTGCAGCAGTTAATTGTTGTGTTTTATTGCAGAATTGCAGAATTCGGCAGTTTCCTGCCAAACTGCAGAATTTATTGCAGAATTGCTGAATTCTGCAGTTTCCTGTCAAACTGCAGAATTTATTGCAGAATTGCAGAATTCTGTAGTTTCCTCCCAAAATGCAGAATTTATTGCAGAATTCTGCAATTCCACCCCAAACTGCAGAATTTATTGCAGAATTGCACAATTCTGCAGTTTCCTCCCTAACTGCAGAATTTATTGCTGAATTGCAGAATTCTGTAGGTTTATTTGAAACTGCAGAATATGCAGCTTCCTACCTGCAGAAGTGCATAAAATCTCCAAAGCTGCACAACTCCTACAGAACTACTGATTCTGCTGCAGAAAATTTACAGAAACGCTGCTGGGACAGACAGGCATCAAAACCCCAGACCTCCCACCCGACCCCTAAACCGCTACTCCTCCCTCCCCCCCCCCCTCCTGACCAACGTTTCCTGGGTAGTGGCAAGACCCTTGTTGAAGAGGTCTCAACTTAACAGATGCATTGCTATTGATAAGCTGGATTAAATACCAGAGGTTCACAAATACTGCATTGAGCTGCAGAATTGCACAATGTATAGCAGAATTGCATAATTCTGCAATTTCCTCCAAAACTGCAGAATTTATTGCAGAATTGCAGAATTCTGCAGTTTCACTCCCAAACTGCAGAATTTATTGCAGAATTGCAGAATTCTGCAGTTTCACTCCCAAACTGCAGAATTTATTGCAGAATTGCAGAATTCTGCAGTTTCCTCCCAAACTGCAGAATTTATTGCAGAATTGCAGAATTCTGCAGTTTCACTCCCAAACTGCAGAATCTATTGCAGAATTGCAGAATTCTGCAATTTCCTTCCAAACTGCAGAATTTATTGCAGAATTGCAGAATTGCAGGAAGAAATTTAAATGTACTGCATCCATTCAGCCCTACAGTTTTTGTATGCATAGCTTTTCACAATCCACATAATACCTTCATTAATTAACATCAAGACAATACGTGTAGGTTGTTACAACATGTATAGTTTGTATAATGATTTGAATGAATATCTCCTGAACTTCAAGAAGGCGTGTTATTTTCAAAATCTCGTCAAAACGCTTTTAAAAATTCAGGGTCTTAATGCAAGGGCCAGGAAGAAAAAGATTCCAAGTGCATCAAAATCTTAATAGCAGCAGACATTCGAAGCTCATTGGGCTTCCATTTCAGGAGGTGTGAGGATTTGCGTGTGTGGTTTCATTTAGAACTTTTTGTGCCTTCTGCTTGATGTTTTCTAGACTTATCACTTTTCCTGACTTCTTGTATTTCCTTAATCTCTGGTAGATCCGGGATTACACTGCTCCCTTTCCAGTTCATTGAGAGACCTTGATGAGTGACATTAACAGCGTTTTCCGTCATGGACACATTGTATGAACAAATTAACATCAGTTTGCAGCTTGTCTCTGTCAAAATAGCTGTTACACTTGATTTATTGTGGCAAAGGTGTTTTGTGGAAGTCAAGATCTCTTTTGCAATAATTCTGCCCACAATCGCTGAAGTTGATATCGAGTCCTGCGTTTCTTACCAATCCAGGGGTACCGGAAGGAAACGAGGGCGGCAGGGGCAGTGGGTCGAGAAAGGGCAAATCTAATTCGAGCGACAAAACTTTGGTGTAGCAGCAATACTAATTTTTAATATACTTGAAAATGTTTGCCTTATTATTAACTGTAAATTAAGACCGAATGTTTTTTTTTCTTTGAGATCAAAATTGCCCCCTCTGCCCCCCCTGTTCCGGCACCCTTGAGTCCAAAACCAAAGTTATTTAGAACATCGGAAGAAGAAGAAAATAGCACTAATTAATCAATCACATTGTATTCAGCTGACACGATCAACCATCATATTGAAAGAGAAGAAGAAAAATAGAAAAACACTGTTAAGTGTTAAGTCATCTAAGACATGATCAATCAGCTCTTGTCTGGCTAGATGCAAATTGAGCATCAGCAGGAATGGAGATTATGCAAATGTAGAGTCCCCTTTGTTGGCTGTTAGCTGAGATAGTTATCCTCTTATCCAGACAGAGTAACAGTTATAGCAAGATGTAGATGGATTAGGGGCTCTTGTGCCCTTTCACAAGGAAGAAAACAACTTAGGGATTTGTATATCTGAGCAATGAAGATGGATGTACACTGTATTCTCATCTCGTTACTGCTTTTTTCTTATATTTATTTATCCGAAAAATTTACAAAATGTCCTAATAGGCCTATTGAAGTTTTTCAGGATAAGGGAACTTAGCTGGCTACTAAGACACTAAGGCCCCTTATGCTTGGCGGAGGTTCCTTTTAGGGATTACAGAACTGTTTTTCTCAGCTTTTATATAATTTCATTGCAAAGTTTCTGTGTTTGTCATAATATTGAGATTAAATATAAATATCCTAAAGTGTGAAATAAACAAAGACCAGATTGTGTGCAAGCATAGACTGCGCTTGAGCAAACCCAAAATGCAATATGACAAGGTTTACATGCATTACAGCAAATATGAGCGTTTAAACCTTCGGCAAAGCTTTAAATTACGTACACAAAAATCAAACTTAGTCGATCCATATAAGACCATAAAATATGCATTGTTAAACTGAGGCCTTCTGTTAACACCATGAATTTGGTGTATGCATCCTCCTCCTTCAAACATGTACATTAACATAAATATTGTGGAATGGATATTTCTAACATTTGTCAGTGGGGCCTGGTACATGTGCAGTTGTGTATTATTCAAATTTTTACTAAAAAAAAAGTAGGGGAGACTTAGGTAAGTTGTGTTGTTTTTGCCTTGGGGTGATTTTCTATTAAAAAAACTTACTTTGTGAAGCAATTAAAACAACGGGACACAACAATTAGGGTGATAATGGTGGACCTTCCCAAAGAGTTATAGGTTGCACATCTGAACCCTGTGTTGCTGTAAGGTTTATCACTGGATTAGTCAGGTTGGTTGATCCCCTTTTTTTTTTAACCTAAATTGTATTTCACCTTTTTTTTGAAATATTTTAATCATTCATATAATATTTGCAGCATATAACTGGTTTGTTATAGTATCTTATATTTACACAATTTATTGGTTGTCTAAATGTATCATATCATGTCACTCCAAAATTGGTTTGGGGACAATGTCACTCAAATTACAGCTTTTAAAAGTGTTACTCACAATTCTGACAACATGTCAGTTAAACATGTTAAATTTTAAGTTACATGGGGCAGGAGACATTCATGTTGCTAATTCAGCACTAGCCAATTGTAAGTTTTATCTATAAATTTTGAGTTCAGAATTTTCATAATCAAAAATGACATTTTTGTCTGGTGCAGCTGAGACTGAGCCAGGGCCCACACCATCAGAATATGACCATCAATGGAGGCAGGTCTAGAACCTCCAACACTAGCTTTATGTATCAAATTAGGGAATCATCTGCCTGAATTAGTTTCAAATTAACGATGGTTTATAAAAGTTACAACTTGCCCCAGTCTCCCCTAGTGGGAATTAGAGTAAATTCTGGAATGCATGCAGCATTTACAGTACAATTTAATTTTTTTGGTTTTGGAAGATTATCTATCTCATTGATAATTTTATTCAATTCAAACCAAAATTATTGATTTAGAGGCACTGAAAATCAAGTAATTATGTTTTGGTCTAGACCCCACCCCCTCATCCAAACAGTTTGATTGTACATATCTGATACTTTGGCATGTATATCTAGGTATTTTCTTACAGAAAAATTGATGGCGCATGCTCCATCACATTGCTCCCGCAACAGAACTGTGCAGTTGTGGGTTTGCTGCTGCACTTCTTGATTTTTCAGTTTTATCAAGATTATGTATGTGTTAGTAAAACAATGCAAGTCAGTTAACTAGTGTGTTTTCCTTAGTATGGGCTTGATGAACCAATGCGAAATGAAATCTGCAAAGTTTGTCAAACAAAGGATTTTCACCTTAGGCATTCTCACTTCTGTAATCCTTCTAAGGGGACATTTTTAGTAGATTTCATGCTCTGCAAGTGGATGGAACTAACATAAGTACCCATAAGTACTTGTGTTTGGCTGTTTGTGGATTCTTAGGTGCCTTACAGTTGTCATAAGTAGCCAAATGTGCTGTAAGGACCCATTTAAGGGGCCAAGGCTACTAGTGTTAGTACCTAAGTAGCTCATAAGTGGGTGTTTCATGTCTTAGTAACCACCTTAGTTCCCTTATCCTGAAAAACTTCATTTTTGTCCACATTTAAAGTGAATTGGTTGATTTTAGATAAATTGATGTTATTAAAAGAAACTGCCAAAAGATGCTATTGCTTTTTTTGTTTAACATGCCTCACAAAACACAGCTGTCCCCAATAGACCAATACAATCTATGTAGTGACATACATTAGCTTTCAAGTGTCCTCAAGCTGAAATGCATTTACATAAATTGGCCCTGGACACATTCATCCCATTTTGTGTCAATGAAGGGCCAGACTCAAAGGCACTCTGATAGCCAACACTGGCCAAAATGGCAGAAAAAATGTGATAAAAATCTGACCCATCTGCACACTTCTAAGCCTTTTATATTCTTTGGCCTGGCCAAAGGAGTATTCAGGTTAGTCCCTTATCTTGCTGCAAATTTGTGAAGTGCAGCAGCAAAAGCAATTAACTGTCCCTACAGACACTTGAACCAGTGGCGTCCCTATGGGAGGGCATGGGGGGCATTGCCCCCATATTGGACCTGTGCCCCTCCAGGTGCCCCCCGTATGAACTTTTCAACCTTGGCTAAAATATGCAATTAGTATTGTAAGTTCCCCCGCAGCGAACCGCTTGGCCCCGGGTGCCCCCGCGCTCAAGACCCCCTAGTTAAGCAACTGGACACTTCCATTCTCAAATTCACTCCTTAGTGCCATCACTAACAAAACCATACTCATACTCAGTAGAGTCAATGAACAATGATGGAGGAGGCTCAGCAAAACTTGTCTAATTTAAATTTTAATAGGTTGCCCCAAGGCTCATGCTGTCCCGTCAATGATTAGTACATCAATATTTCATTAACCAAGGAAAGGACATCTCTTTTGCATTTTGGAGATGTGAAACAGAAATGTTCTCTTGTGATGCAAAATTGTGATTTTCATATCTGAAATCACTTTTCAATTTTCTATCTTTGATTATCTGTTCGGCCAGCAGGCAACTAAATAGCTCTAAATCTGTGCAGAGGCAGCTGATCATGTAGTTGTAGAACTTAATGAGAGTGGAATCAGACAATATTATATAGCATAAACCTTTACCATATTCTTAAGGCCACACATAATTGATTCTTAGCTTCGCAGACCCGCCGACACAATAGATTTTCTGCCGACGAAAAAAAAAATTTTTTTTACATTACAAAAAAAAAATTTTTCACCTTTTTTTTTGTCCTACCGACCGATCGTAGAAAAAGTGCCTTGAGAGGATCCGAGAAGGTAAAGATCAATTATGTGTGGCCTAACTGTCACAAGGGATAATATGAGTCCAGAGCTGCCAATGTTGCTTATGAAGATCTAGCTGACAGGGGACCAGCAGTGTAATCCCGGATCTACCAAGGATTAAGGAAATATAAGAAGTCAGGAAATGTGAGAAGTCTAGAAAAGAGCAGAAGGAGCAAAAGTTCAAAAGAAACCACACTCCCAAATCCTGACACTTCCTGAATGGAAACCCAACCGGCTTCTAACGCTTCACGAAGACCTTGCAGCACTTGGACCTGGAATTTGTTTGGCTTGTCCTCTTTATTACAGTCAACACAGAAATTATTTGCACGCTTTGATTTTTCATCATTTTTCACAGAAAAATGGTAGTATGATAAAAAGAACTGCCCTATGTTTTAGAGTAGCGTTAGTAGGTTAGGTTACCATGCATTTCATTTTTTACCAAAATTAATTTTCTTTGAAAATGTGAAAAAACTGAATTTTGAAAACCAAAAAATATTTGCACGCTTCAGCCAACTGTCAGAAACTGATTTTATAATGGTGATACTCATTTTTTTCCTTGGAATTACTATTGTTTATGGTATATTTAGCTCATTTACATCAAACAGACATTATTTGGGGTTCACAGGTGGGATAACAGGTGTTACTCAAGGAGTACACCCATTCCCATGTTTTTCTCCTACATTTAAGTATAAAAATTACTTAAAAAATAGCAATTTTCATGAAATTGGTCTGTGAAGTCCTTTAAAATAGTCAAATTGAGAGAAAAAGATAAAACTATGCAGGATTTGTGAAGAACTATGTTCAATATCTTATCAGGAAATGTAATAAAAAAAGGCTCTTGGTGATTTTGTGCTGAGATACGACTGATGATTTGCCTCTGACGAGTTATTTAACCACTGGCTTATCAATAGTTGTTAAGAAAGAGTATTTAGAGTCGTTTTTATTAATGTTTGCTCACAAATTAAGGTTTTGTTCGATTTTAACATATATGTAACTGTAGCATATTCAATGCATTGTCATGCATCGATTATTAAGATCCACCCAAGCTTGTCTATACAATAATTATGGCCTAAATTATTATGACAGTGAATAGTTTTCATTGTTCAAATGTTATTTTTACAAAGGAAACCCATTATTTTGAAATTTTCACTCATTGAGGTCCTCCACGGGGGTACCCTATGAAGCAACACTTGCTGCAGGCTGCATAATGGTAATGATATGGTGCAAACTGCGAAAACGACTTGTCTTAATTATCTCAGGTGACTTTCTCCAAAATTATTACAACCTATTGTTCACAGCTCACAATCAAAATAGTCCCCAGGGGCAAAATTGAGTCCTGTATTACGATTTTTTCAGTTTGATTCTACTCCTACTACTGTTTTCCGGCATTTTGTGGTTGCATGTAGAAATCAATTACCTACCAATACCTGCCAAATTACTTTTTTAGACAAATAGACACAATTATGGAGTTTACGAATCAGTCTCATGTGAGTTGCTTGTTTCTAGCCATATTTCTACAGCCATACATAGAAAAAAACATCGGATTGAGTGCTTTCCCTTGGTAACACCTGCAATTCTACCTGTGAACCCCAAATAATGTCTGATTGATGTAAATGAGCTAAATATACAATAAACAATAGTAGTTCCAAAGAAAAAATCATTAAAAATTCAGTTTCTGGCAGTTGGCTGAAGCGTGCGAATATTTTTTGGTTTTCAAAATTCAGTTTTTTCCC
This sequence comes from Platynereis dumerilii, assembly GCA_026936325.1. Lineage (NCBI taxonomy): Eukaryota > Metazoa > Annelida > Polychaeta > Phyllodocida > Nereididae > Platynereis > Platynereis dumerilii. Next base: position 17,772,523 of record JAPTHN010000003.1, read on the forward strand.
ATTTTCCAAGAAAATGAATTTTGGTAAAAAATGAAATGCATGGGAACCTAACCTACTAACGCTACTCTAAAACATAGGGCAGTTCTTTTTATCATACTACCATTTTTCTGTGAAATATGATGAAAAATCAAAGCGTGCAAATAATTTCTGTGTTGACTGTACGTCAATGCTATGAGGAGTCAAACTGAATCTGAATTTCTGAAAGCATTTCCATCAGCTTTTGAAAATAAAATGGCTTCATTAAAGCTCATTGGATATTCATTCACCAGTGCATGTCACATGTGTGTATGTACAGTTTGAAAAAGACTTAAATCAGAGAATGACATTGATAAAGCTATACGTGGAAACAAGTGTTCGCCCTCACAAAAAAGCTTTCAAGTTGCATCAACCTAATATCTTGCCTTGATGTCAATTAATGAAGGTATTATATGGATTGTGAAAAGCTATGCATATATATGAAAACAGCAGGGCTGAAGTAGATATTGCTGGCCTCATGTCATATGGCTGTTAACGAACTCCTTGTTTTTCGTGTACTTCATATCTGTGTCATGACAATATTTACAAATTGTAAGGTACAAAACATAGCCTATGTAATTGCATTGTACCAATTATATACAATATATCATATAAATACCAATAAGCCAAGCACTCCCTGGTTTGTCTTTCTGGACAGTCAAGACTGTAATTGTTAGTCCTGATATCTGTGTGGACAAAATAGATTTGTATTATCAAAGATTGTGTCTTACCACGTACGATGTTTTATTAAAGCCATTCTAAATAACACATTTAAAATGATATCTATTTTAACATGTTTTCTCTGTTTTTTTTTGTATTATTATTAATCTCGAACCTAAATAGCATCCATTTGCTTATGTATAATTGTTGTCAAATCGAAGACTTAACAAAATTTTATATCTTGCACTTTTAAGGACCATTGATATATCATCCATATCTTGGGTTATGTCTATTTTTATTCACAGCATGATCCTAAAACTTGCAGAAACCCTTCCTTATTTAAAACCCGGACACTTCTTATCATTTCCCTTCCAATCTCTTGTGTTTAACTTCATAAATGTTAAAGCTTTGCCTCAAGCTATCAGGAATCTGTGAAGCTACAGTTCAGCCTCAGCATTAACTGAATACCCAGGTTGGTTGTTGTAACAATTTGACATGAATTGTTCAGCAAAGTTGAATTACATAATTATGTGCCAGAAAGGAGAATTGTTGAATGCACAATTGCAGCTAAAGCACCAGAAATAAACATAAAAAAGTGAAAAGTATCATTAGCAAAATGCAACCTCCTTAAATGTAACTTGTCAACTCAGGCCTGTAGCCAGGAATTTTTGTGGGGGGGTGCTTTTAGGGGAAAAGTGGACTCATCGTCGCGAGCACCGAAGGTGCGAAGCCGAGCTAGGGGGGTCTGGCGGCATGCCCCCCCAGGAAAATTTTGGAGAAAGTAATGACATTGGTGCATTCTGAGCCTTTCTGATCATGGAAAGGTTGATCAATTTTATCATTGGGCCAAACTTCATTTGCACTAATTCACACAAGAAATCCCTCAATAGGATTTATTATTTTCGAGCCACGAAATGAGGTCTACTGTCATACATGGATTCAGACACAAAATGTGTAGAATCATTACAATATACATTGTATCCTAACATTATGAAGACCGTTACTAATAACTGTTATTGGGAGGGAGGCACAATGAGGCATTGGGACACCAAAAAGTAGCAAATAATGGCACCCAGATGGCAGGAGATGAATTCTGAACAATGTGGAGTACTAATTCTACCATAAAATGCAAGACATGATCCGGAACCAACATATAGCATGTTCTGTCTCTATACCTCCTCCTCACCAGCTCTTGTCTCCTCCTGATAGCTCCTTCTGTTGTGTTCTTCCTCCCTATCTCTGCAGCCAGCTTCTAACTTATTCCACTCTTCATTCTGCCTCTCTTAATTGTCTTCTCCCTAGCTTCTGCCTCCTCTGGGTGTCGTGTCACCTCTTCCCTCTCTGCACTAGCTTACTGGCATTTTCTGTCTTGCTCCAGCTCTTGTATCCTTCCGACAATGTAGTTCTTTGCTCCTTGGATTGCTCTGACCTCCTACATCTCTTCTCTGCCTCTTACCTGCCTCTTTCCACTATGCTTCGCTATCTCTGCCTCCTCCCTCTCTGCTTTCTCCTATTCTCTGACTCCTCCCCCAGCCCGTGTCTCCTTTTTACAGTGTAGCTATTGGCTTCTTGGATTGTGCTTGTCTTCTCCCTCCTCTCTCCTCCCAGTGCCTCTTCCCTTTATGGTTTCTCCCTCTCTGCCTCCTCCTTCTCTGCCTAGTCCCTCTCTGCCACCAACTTCTCTGCTTATATTAGTCCTTCTCTGCCTCCTACTTCTTTGCTTAGTCCCTGTCTGCCTCCTACTTCTCTGCTCAGTCCTTCCCTGCCTCCTACCTCTCTGCTCAGTCCCTCTCTGCTCAGTCCCTCTCTGCCTCCTACTTCTCTGCCTCCTACCTCTCTGCTCAGTCCCTCTCTGCCTCCTACCTCCCTGCTTCCTACTTCTCTGCCTCGTACCTCTCTGCTCAGTCCTTCCCTGCCTGATACCTCTCTGCGCAGTCGCTCTCTGCCTCCAACTTGTCTGCTCAGTCCCTCTCTGCCTCCTACTTGTCTGCTCAGTCCCTCTCTGCCTCCCGCTTCACTGCCTCCTACTTCTCTGCTCAGTCCCTCTCTGCTCAGTCCCTCTCTGCTCAGTCCCTCTCTGCTCAGTCCCTTTCTGCCTCCTACTTCTCTGCCTCCTACCTCTCTGCTCAGTCCTTCCCTGCCTCCTACCTCTCTGCTCAGTCCCTCTCTGCCTCCTACCTCTCTGCCTCCTACTTCTCTGCCGCGTACCTCTCTGCTCAGTCCTTCCCTGCCTCCTACCTCTCTGCTCAGTCCCTATCTACCTCCTACTTGTCTGCTCAGTCCCTCTGTGCCTCCTGCTTCTCTGCCTCCTACCTCTCTGCTCAGTCACTCTCTGCCTCCTACTTCTCTGCCTCCCACCTCTCTGCTCAGTCCCTCTCTGCTCAGTCCCTCTCTGCCTCCTACTTGTCTGCTCAGTCCCTCTCTGCCTCCCATTCCTCTGCCTCCTACCTCTCTGCTCAGTCCCTCTCTGCCTCCTACCTCTCTGCTCAGTCCCTCTCTGCCTCCTACCTCTCTGCTCAGTCCCTCTCTGCCTCCTACTTTTCTGCTCAGTCCCTCTCTGCCTCCTACCTCTCTGCTCAGTCCCTCTCTGCCTCCTACCTCTCTGCTCAGTCCCTCTCTGCCTCCTACCTCTCTGCTCAGTCCCTCTCTGCCTCCTACTTGTCTGCTCAGTCCCTCTCTGCCTCCCATTTCTCTGCCTCCTACCTCTCTGCTCAGTCCCTCTCTGCCTCCTACTTGTCTGCTCAGTCCCTCTCTGCCTCCCATTTCTCTGCCTCCTACCTCTCTGCTCAGTCCCTCTCTGCCTCCTACTTGTCTGCTCAGTCCCTCTCTGCCTCCCATTTCTCTGCCTCCTACCTCTCTGCTCAGTCCCTCTCTGCCTCCTACTTCTCTGTCTCCTACCTCTCTGCTCAGTCCCTCTCTGCCTCCTGCATAGCTAGGTTTAGCTTAAAATGGCTATGGATAGATAGCTAAGGTTAGATTTTAAATGACAAGCCACTTTTAGAAATTTGTACTTGTCTTCCTTCATGTTCACCCTCTTCCCTACCTTCCTCCTCTCTGCTTTCTGCCTTTCTAAATGTATTCTGCCTCTCTACCAGTAGTCCCAATATTGGATTGCTGGTCCAATATCAGGAAACAGGTGTTCCCATATAAATTCCATGTGGAAATGTACACAATATTATGTTGGACCACCTACTTCAAGGCCCTATTTCTCATACAGGGTAATTAATACCTGAGAGATTTGACACATCATGTACATGGGGCAGGCCATGGTCTCAGTGTGAGGCCAGTCTGGCCAGATTGAGGTAAATAAACACATTTGCTATATTTTGCATAAAATGCAACAATAAAGTTTTGACTACTGGTCCAATTAAGGCCTAAGGCCCTGTACAGCCCTACACATCTCTTGTGAGTATTCATCAGCAGATCTCTTGAAAGTAATCAAAGCAAAAAATGGGCATGCTTATCAATTGTAATTTAGTTACAGTTTGTCACGTCAAGCATTGAGACAGAAATTTAGCATAGTTTGTACAGGCCATAAAAATCACCACAATGATATAGGAGGTTCAGAAAATACTAAATTGACAAGAACTAAGTCCGGGGTGGTGCTGCAATGCACTTTTTTGACGTCACCACCAATTGTGTGTCAGATTGGCAGCATCACAAATGTTAACATTTTGCAAAATTTGACTGCCATTTCCATAAATAGTCAAATATCGGACAAAAACAGCACCGAAACATCGTGAAAATGAGATATTCATATTACAAATGAGCTAAGCTATACATAGGTATGTCTATTTCTCCTGTGGGGCTTGTGGTTGCTGAGATATTTGGGCAAACGTCTGTCCTCTGCTTGACGTGACAAACTGTAAACACATTACGCTGCATTAACCAAAATGGTTAAATTGCAATTAGGAGTGGGGGGATTCATCCATAGGTGTGAATTGCAATTCAGAAAGGCTGTGAAGTCTATGACCAACTGGGCAAATCAAACACACTGAATTGCAATTTTGAATTACTTGGCATGAAGTCAGGTATATCCTCCTGGTTCTGGGACAATTTGGGCCTAAATAGTGGACCTTTTGGGACCATTTTCGGCCGTGGGGGGGTGCGTTCGCACCCGTCGCACCCCCCTGGCTACGGGCCTGTCAACTGTTCTTTGCAGAATTGCCCAACTGTATGCAAGCTAGTGGTCAGGATGAAAAGTGCACTATCCTGCATTGGTCTTATAATTTAATAGGATTGACCACAAATCCCCAAGAGATGTGCCCCACGAGATGTGCTCCAAGTATTTCTATGAATGTAAGAAATCTTTGAGCCTAACAGATTAAATGCTTTGGGACAAACTCACTGATATCTGAAGTTCATAACAACACGAAGATAATACAAATCAAAAAAGGCAAGAAATTGAATTCTAGATGAAAGAGTTGATTAAAAAATGGAAATATAACATTATGTAATTTACTGTCCCTACTTCTATGAACATTTGTACCTGAATCTTCAGATTATCACATTGAACAACACTGAGGAAACTTCATTGGATGTTTAACTCACAGCACTTCACAAATTCATCAAAAGATAAGGGACCAGCCCGAGAACTCCATTTGACCAAGTAAGTTGAATTATATAAAAGTTTATGGATACCTTTCAATCAGGGATGCAACAGCAACTCTGACTTTCTGATTGTATTTTCCATCACTCCGGCTTTGGGCAATGTCAGCTGTAAGCAACTTAGCATGCCTTTGAAACAGGCTTTCGATGACGCAAAATGAGATGAATGCATGTGTCTTAAACAAGTTTACATGAGCTCATTTCAGCTTGAGGACACTTAAAAGCTTAATGTAGTTGTATTAAACAAGTTTACATGAGCTCATTTCAGCTTTAAGACACTTAAAAGCTTAATGTACTTGTCTTAAACAAGTTTACATGAGCTCATTTCAGCTTGAAGACACTTAAAAGCTTAATGTAGTTGTATAATGTGGCACAACAAAGATTGTACATTGTATTAGGGACAATCACTTCTTAAGCTGAAAGACAGAAGAGTGTGTCAAGTGTTCCCTTCAGATGGAGCTGTGACACTGAATAACCATCACAGAGCTGCCTCCTGTTTTATCATATATACAGACCAAGTTATGTGATCTATGTTCTGTGTGGTCATGTTTTAATGATGAACAGACGCATCCTGTGGACACAGGATAAAACTGATTGCCTTGTTGTGTGAGCAGAATTATGAGAAGCCTCTGCTTACATTAATAAGCATAATCTTCAGTGGCGTCCCTGTGGGGGCGCATGGGGGGGGCATGTGCCCCCCATATTAGACCTGTGCCCCCCCCAGGTGCCCCCCCCCACATGAACTTTCGAACTCTGGCTAAAATATACAGTTAGTATGGAGGGTGCCCCCCAGAGGATCGCGTGCCCCCCAGGTGCCCCCCGCTCGAGATGCCCCAGTTACGCCACTGATAATCTTATATGTTCTGAATAATGTTGTTAATTCATTATTGTCTGCATTTTTGTGATCTATAAAAGTAATACAAAAGTAATGTCTGCATAGATCTAAAACATTTTCAGGTTCATTCAAATAAAGTTCACTTCTAGTTTTTCATAATCATTATTAAACAGCAATAAAGCAGACAGTACATACATTTCCACTGCCCAGACACACAAATCCCTATGTTGTTTTCTTTCACATGAAAGGGCACAAGAGCCCCTAATCCATCTATACATCTTGCTATTCCTGTTACTCTCTTTGGGCGTTTAGAGGATAACCACCTCAGCTAACAATTAACAAAGCAGACTCTGTATTTACATATCTCTATTCCTGTTGATGCTCAATTTGCATTCAGTCAGACAGGAGCTGATTGATTGTGTCTTATATGACTTAACAGTGTTTCCTTTTTTCTTCACTTTTTTTATAAATGATGGTTAAACGCGGAAAATTAGCTCAATACAGTCAGATTGATCACTAGCCTATCTGCTATTTGTGTCTTCTAATGTTCTTTTAGAATTGATAGCAAATGGAGGACTTTATATCAACTTCAGGGATTGTGGACAGAATCATTGCGAAGCATTGACTGCCATTCCTTGCAAAGCAGGTCAGACTGCCACAAAGAACTGCCAGTGTTCATTTAGGGAGTGTCACGATTGGGTTTCTTTCGCCAGTTGCTCTACCACTCCCTTCTTGACTCTGTATTTCCTGACACTTTTATTTCCTTAGTCATCCACTAAATACTTCCTGGACATAAGCACAGACATTCAAAGACATTTTTTGCAACTAGAATGATACGAATGCAATACCGAAGAATTTTTGAATGTACAATGACTTGAAATCCTTGCTGTGCACTGTAAACCCAGCTGCCAACAGTTACTGTTAAAACAACAGCCCGCTTTAGTTGGTGATGCAAAGGGTCACAATTTTAATAGGTCATCTGAAAAAACATCCAGCTGGAATGCGGTAAACTTGGCATTATATCGACCATGAAGGTCTCTCAATGAACTGGAGAGGGACCAGTGTAATCCCGGATCTACCAAAAGATTAACGAAATGCAAGAAGTCAAGAAATACAAGAAATCTAGAAAAGAGCAAAAGGTGCAAAGTTCAAATGAAACCAAACTACCCAATCCTGACACTTCCTGAATTTTAATTTTCACATAAATAAACCAGATGATGCTAGAGTCAAACAGTTTAATAGCATCCTTGAAATGTATGATCTTGAACAGCACGTATCTTCACCTACCCACAAAGATGGAAACACATTGGACCTCGTCATAACACGCAAGAATTCAACTCTGAGAAACTGTGCTGTCAGTGACTTGCTCTCTGACCATAACTGTGTCCTTTTCAATATGGCTATTGGCAAAGTAAAAAGTCCCCAAAAGAAAATTGCTTTCAGAAAACTGCGCAACCTCAATTTGAATCTATTTAAAAAAGACATCGACCAACACATGGCCCAAAAAGTGCAACAAGAAAAATCATCCGAGTACCTGTCAAAACTGGTCTTGCTTTACAATTCATCAACCAAGGTACTTGACAAACATGCACCTCTGATTACAAAGCAGGTTACACTACGCAAACAGACTTCATTTATCAATGCCGACATCAAAAATCTAAAAACTGCTAAAAGAAAAGCAGAGCGAACTTGGAGAAGAACTGGACTTGAGAGAGACTGGCAAGAGTTTCAGCAGAAACGAAATGCGTTAAATGACCAGCTCAATCAGCTGAAATCTGATGATCTGAGAGCAAAGATTGAGAGTACTAAAGGAAATTCAAAGGCCATGTTCAAGGTACTTAATTCTAACTTGAACAGGAAACAAGAATTGCCGCTGCCAAATCATGAAAACAGCAAAGACCTGGCAAATGACTTCAACACATTCTTTGATGAAAAAATCAAGAAAATAAGGACACAACTTGACTCCGGCAGCAACAACACTGCAATTGTTGAAAATTTTAGAGGCAACAAACTATCTCAGTTCAAAACCCTATCAGAATCAGCAATTAAGAAACTGATCGGAAATATGCCTGTCAAACACTGTCAACTAGACCCCATCCCTACTTGGTTACTGCTGGAGTGCATCGATGAATTTCTTCCATTGATTACTGAAATAGTCAACACATCATTATCTCTAGGGGAGATGCCACTTGATCTGAAGCATGCACTGGTTAAGCCACTTTTAAAAAAAGGAGGACTTGATCTGATCAAGAAAAACTACCGACCAGTATCAAACTTGTCCTTCCTCGGAAAAATAATTGAAAGTGCAGTTATCAAACAGTACATGGACCACCTTGTTCAAAACAAACTTGATGATGACAAGCAATCAGCATATAAGCAATTTCATAGTACAGAAACTCTTCTAACAAAGATCCACAACGACATTATGTTAAACATGAGCAAGGGTGAAATTACAATGCTTGTGCTGCTAGATTTGTCAGCTGCTTTCGACACAATTGATCACGATATTCTACTGGCGAGACTGGAAAACAGATATGGGGTGTGCAACTCAGCTCTCAACTGGTTTCAGTCATACATTTCAGAAAGATCACAATCTGTCTTGATAAATGACCAAACATCAGATAAGCTTCATCTCAAATTTGGTGTCCCTCAGGGATCAAAGCTTGGTCCAATCTTATTCAATTCTTATATTGCTCCGCTAAGTGAAGTTGCTTCTCGAAACCAAATTGAGGATCAGAAATATGCTGATGATGAGCAACTTATTATATCATTTAAGCCAAACATCACAGATCAAGAAATAGCAACTGAGAAAATAGAGAAATGCATTACGGAAATTAGAAAATTTCTCCATGAAAACAAACTGTGCAACAATGGTGACAAAACAGAACTTCTCTTGATTGGCACACCACACCAACTGAATAAACTCCAAGTTTCATCAATCAAAGTTGATAATGTTTCAATCAAAACGGCGGAGAATGTCAGAAATTTAGGTGTGACAATGGACAAAAACATGACAATGGAGAAGCAAGTTAACAAAATGTGCCGAAATGCCTACTTTAATCTGCGAAACATTTCTAAACTTCAAAAGTCTATGAACAAAGACATAGTCAAAACTGCAGTAAATGCTTTGGTCACACCCCACCTGGACTATGGAAATGCCCTCTTGCATGGCATATCTCAGCATTTAGTGAACAAACTTCAGGTGGCCCAAAACTCAGCGGTTCGTCTCATAGAGAGATTGAAACGGCATGACCATGTTGGACCACACAGAAAGCAACTTCATTGGCTGCCTATTCCTGCCAGAATACAATTTAAATTGATGACCACAACCTGGAAGGCATTAAACAGCCAGGCACCACTGTACATTCAGCAACTCATCCAACTGAAACCCAACCAAGACCATAACCTAAGGAGCAACAGCAAACTTTTGTTGACAGAACCAGCTTCAAACAGCCAAAATAAATTCGGAGATAGAGCTTTCTCTTTTGCAGCACCAAAAATCTGGAACAAGTTGCCAGGAAATGTTCAGGCTGCAAAGACTCTGGATTCCTTCAAGAGAAAACTAAAAACCCACTTGTTTAAGACATTCTATCAATAACGGCCAACACATACAAGCGCTTTTGAGCAGTTTACTGGAAAAGGCGCTATATAAATTACTATTATTATTATTATTATTATATAATGGTAACCTAACCGGTTTCTGATGCCTGCTGCATTAAAACCTCGTGGCACTTAGAATTTTTTCTACTTACAAGACGTCTAAGCCTGGGTAGTAAAGCACTTCTTTCTGCTACATTCTGAAGCAGGAAGGTAGACACCAATGTTACCATGAAAATTTTGCTTCTTGGCAGCTTATGAGATTTTCATCAAAATCAACATGCAGTTAGTGTCTGAAAATGAGAAATACTAGTGAGGAGAGGAACATTTACACTTTATGACATCTACATTCTTCCTCATCATGCAGAGGTGTTACTGACAATATTTCATTTTCACTCTGTAACCAGCTTGCATAATAGGCCTATAACAGTTCCGTTGAAACAAATACATGTCGTTCGGAAAAGAACTGAGTCTCCACACAACACACTTGAACACAGGCTATTTTTAGAATGCATAAACGTAGTCAAAATAACTCCCTCTTTGTTGCCACACCACAATCGCAATGTTGATGATAAAAGAGGTTAATTATACACTCACAATGAGAAGAAAGGGACATTAACAGCCACCTTTGACCCTGATAAGTTGCAACAAGCCATATTGATGTTAATTAACGAGGATATTGTGTAGACTGTGGAAAGCTATGCATATAAAACTGTATAGCAGAAGTGGACATCCTTGCTGCATGCACCATTGTGATTGTCATTTTCCTTATTGCAACTGGTTGCGGATATCAGTTTTCTGAACTTTGTCAACCTCTGTGTTCTTTATAATGGGTCTAATAAGTGATCAAATTCATGAATAACTGTTATGAGAGGCTGGTAGAGATTCCACAATCTCTCAAATTTATATCCTCACACACACATTGCTATTACCTCATTTATTATATCTTTCACTCTTATATTTATCACATTTATCTTTATTAATCACATTCACTAATCACATTTAGATTTATTAATCACATTTTTCTTTATTAATCACATTTATTCGTTATTAATTCTGATCTAGATTTATTATTAACATTTAGATCCATTAATATTTATCTTATATACCACATATTTTCAACCTTCGAACCATCTTATTCTGTATGAAATGCATCAGGCCAATTGTGGCCTTCAGTTTTCCAATCCACTCGCTATGATTTCTTTTCCATTGTAGAACAGCCGGATGCCGACTCAGAACTTGCCAGACGCCAGGCACTCAACCTTCGCCTTTCTTCGCCAACTTTAGTACCGTTGGCCGCGAGTGTGCAGATCACCATTCCAATACATGTCGTCGGCACTACGAGTGGGTTATGATGCCTCAGTTCTCTGCAATAAATGTACTACTTGACTGACGGTGGAATACCGCAGATAAAGATTCGCTTTATGATGCAGTACCATTACGGTATCTTCAAGTATAGGCACTGATGGTGGAATACCACAAGCCCATCCTGTTCTCTGCTCCTCCTCTCGACCCTTCCTCTCTCCTTGGGGCAACCAGCGAGCTGGTTGTTTGGCTCTTCACTTCGTTTCTCCCCAAGCAGGGAGGCTTTATCGACAGACTCGCTAGTTAATCATTCGATATCTGTACAATACTGTATTATCTACACTATGTATTATGACTCTAATTTTACCCTTGTTATCATTTTCCTTTTATTGTCAAACATTTCTTGCATTTCCACATTTGTGTCAATGCCATTATATATTCAATATAAATTTACAATAAACATTTTATAACTCCATACATTGGCTCCTGGTCGTGGTTCAACAAAGCAATCGTTTCAACGAAGTGAAACGACATTTGTTGAACACAAAGAGGGAGCCCGCCAGTCCGTCATATGGACCCATCCGCATTTTACGCACGACACACTAGCATCACGCATGCGCAACTTCACTTTCTTCTGACTAAAATTTTCAATATACCACTTGTATACACATGAGCACGTTAGATTGACAGTTTTAAAGAGGGAGCCCGCCAGTCCGTCATATGGACCCATCCGCATTTTACGCACAACACACTAGCATCACGCATGCGCAACTTCACTTTCAGAAGAAAGTGAAGTTGCGCATGCGTGATGCTAGTGTGGCTGGTGGGGTTGAAAATTTTTGTCAGAAGAAAGTGAAGTTGCGCCTGCGTGACGCCAGTGTGTCGTGCGTAAAATGCGGATGGGTCCATATGACGGACTGGCGGGCTCCCTCTTTGTGTTCAACAAATGTCGTTTCACTTCGTTGAAACGATTGCTTTGTTGAACCACGACCAGGAGCCAATGTATGGAGTTATAAAATGTTTATTGTAAATTTATATTGAATATATAATATAATGGCATTGAATCAAGTGTGGAAATGCAAGAAATGTTTGACAATAAAAGGAAATTGATAACAAGGGTAAAATTAGAGTCATAATACATAGTGTAGATAATACAGTATTGTACAGATATCGAATGATTAACTAGCGAGTCGGTCGATAAAGCCTCCCTGCTTGGGGAGAAACGAAGTGAAGAGCCAAACAACCAGCTCGCTGGTTGCCCCAAGGAGAGAGGAAGGGTCGAGAGGAGGAGCAGAGAACAGGATGGGCTTGTGGTATTCCACCATCAGTGCCTATACTTGAAGATACCGTAATGGTACTGCATCATAAAGCGAATCTTTATCTGCGGTATTCCACCGTCAGTCAAGTAGAAGATGTATTGCAGAAAACTGAGGCATCATAACCCACTCGTAGTGCCGACAACATGTATGGAATGGTGATCTGCACACTCGCGGCCAACGGTGCGAAAGTTGGTGAAGGCGAAGGTTGAGTGCATGGCGTCTGGCAAGTTCTGAGTCGGCATCTGGCTGTTCTACAATGGAAAATAAATCATAGCGAGCGGATTGGAAAACTGAAGGCCTTAATTGGCCTGATGCATTTTATACAGAATAAGATGGTTCAAAGGTTGAAAATATGTGGTTATATCTATATATGATAAATATTAATGGATCTAAATGTTAATAATAAATCTAGATGTGATTAATAAAGAAAAATGTGATTAATAAATCTAAATGTGATTAATGAATGTGATTAATAAAGATAAATGAGATAAATATAAAAGTGAAAGATATAATAAATGAGATAATAGCAATGGGTGTGTGTGAGGATATAAATTTGAGAGATATAAATGTGATGGTAGATAGAGATTGATAGAAACTAGGCTCACGGTAGCCACTCGCGTTGTCGTTATTAACGAATTTGTATGGTTATTTGCGAGTAGAAAATAAAGCAAATTCATGACTTTGCAAATCCAGAAATTCACGGTAAAAGTGGGATGTAGACAAACGGAGCTCTCCCGTTCTCCTGCCTGTACAGATGCATTGGATGGAGGCATTGTTGAAGCAGATCTTACTGTCTGCACAGTGTTAATGGCCAATTGCAATTCAGAAAATTCACACCTTGACCAAGAAGTTCACCCTTTTAATCTTAATTACACTTCAGCACCAGTATCCTATCCTTTCAATTGGTATTAGAACAACTGAACCATGTGGTCTATTGTTTCAACAAGGAAGCCCATAGTACCACCTGTATACACATGAGGATGTTAGATTGATAATGTCAGGAGTTAATTGCGCATTTCGCTAGAACAATAACATTTTGGATTTTAATTACTGAAAACCTATTCAGCATGTTCAGTTATTGAGTGAAACACAATGAGATAAATTACAAGTGTTGAATTCAAGTTGAAGGAACTTAATTATGCTACCGGTATAGAAATAAATAAATTTTGTAAAACTTTTGGCCTTAAAGACCAATACACATATTTGAGGATAATTTTGGATGTTTGGAGAGAGTCACTGGAGATTAGTTTTTTTTTTTTAACAACCTCAAGTGAGTAACCAGGTGGAACGGAAGTTGTACTAGTTATCAGGCACGTCTTGTGCCTATCACATATGAATCTATATTATATATAATACTTTTTTTTTTTTTTTCATGGCAGCAAATTCTCAGCACATGGCACCTTCATTAGCAAACAATCATGGATAATTTAGATTAATGAATGTGATAGATAAATAAAAATGTGATAGATATAAATGAGATTTATATAAATATGAATGTGTGTGTTTTGACCGATATAAATTTGACATCTAAAAATATGATAAATATGATGTGATAGATATAGATTGTAGAAATAAAAATGATAAATGTAAATATGATTATTTAAGATAAATATCAATGTGGTGATTATGTATGAAATCATATTGAACTTGATCACTAAAATGTGGTGATTGTGTGTAATAAATATTTAAGTTGATCACTAGAAATATGGTGATCTAGTATGTGTTAATGGCGAGGAGAAGATCAAAATTGTTACGACCGAAGAAACTGACGTTATGTATTAGTGGCCATGTTATCCGTGTATAAAACTAGAAGAACATGGTATTTAAGTAAATTGATCACGAAAATGTTGACCACAAAAATGTTGATCACAAAAATAGTTGATCACAAAATAGTGGTGATCGTGGTGATCGTGGTGGTCGTAGTGATCATGTTAAAGTAATAGAAGTATTATATGGCAAGTAATGGGATATTTTAAGTAAATTGATCACTAAAATGTTGACCAAAAACTTATAGATCACAAAAATTATTGATCACTAAATAGTGGTGATCGTGGTGATCGTATTGGTCAAGAGATCGTGTAATAGTGGTAAACGTATACAACAAATAATGAAGGTGATGGTCACAAATTATGGACATTGTATTAAAGTGAAAAGTGAATCTATTAAGTAAGAAATGGATAGGTTACTCAGCCCGTAGCATTCCGCTATCGGACATGGTTTTTTTTCCTTTTTTTTTTTTCTCTGTTTTTATTTTATTTTATTATTTCCATATATATATGCGGTACTAAGCGTTCATATTAAACCTATTAGAGGGAGAAAATTTAGTACAACAAATGTGAAACCTGGCATAGGCCTAGGTTAACAGTATAAATGAGTGATTTTGAAAAATAGACTACGTTAACATGTTACATGGTAGAAGTATGGATGAAATAAAATATCTAGATAACACCCAACGAATAGGAAAAGAAATAAATCCTGAGCGGAGGAAAACTGAGGGCCTTAATTTGACAATGTGTCTTATATGTTAATAAAACTAAATGTGATTAACAAATCTAAATGTGATGAACCAATCTAAGGTGATTAGCTAATGTGATTAATGTAAATGTGATTATAGATGACCTAAATTAATTATTAATTTTATGTACTAAGTACGATAAAGTTATGGGTGTGTGATAAATTAATGTTAATATGTGTGATAAATATAAATGAGATAAATTGAAAGATATGTGTTAAATATAAATATGATACCTATACATAAACATAATAAATATGAATGTGATAGGTACATAAATGTGATAGATTAAATTTGATAGATATAAATTTGATGTGATCGATGGGTAGGTAAAACAGATATTTAAATAAATTGATCACAAAAATGTTGACCACAAAAAAGTTGATCACAAAAAAGTTGATCACAAAATAGTGGTGATCGTGGTGATCGTGGTGATCGTGGCGGTCGTGGTGATCATTTAAAAGTAATTTTAACCAAATTTATGACTAAAATGTTGACCACAAAATTATAGATCACAAAAATTATTGATCACAAAACAGTGGTGATCGTGGTGGTTGAGAGATAGTGAAATAGTGGTAAACGTACAAGGCAAATAATTAAGGTGACAGTCCAAATTATGTGAAGATCACATTGTATTTAAATGAAAAATGAAAAGAGTATTAAGTAAGAAATGGATAGCGTGCTCAGCCCGTAGCATTCCGCCATCGGGCATAAAGTTTCCTTAATTATTTATTTTTTTTTTTTTTAAATTATTTTCCATATTCATGGGTGATTTTGACAAACATAGAATAAAGCATCGATGAAATAATTGAATAGTACAGAGGTGAATAACATTAAATAATGAAACTGAATACATCCCTGACTCCCTGTATGGAAAGGGAGATGAAGTGCTAAGTGTTCCTTCTTCCCATCGGGACGGGGGCTGGCCCTTCTTCAGGCGCAGCATTTTGGTCCTTCCTGATCCAGCAGGTGGCGCCCCCATTCCTTTGTGGGTAATTTGGAACTCACACTTCGTGGCTCGTGGCACATGAAATAGAAAACGGCAGATATTGTACTTACATTAATGGGAAGAAAATTTAGTACAGACAAATGTCAAAACATGTGTAATTTACTGAGAAATATCAATGAGATAAATGGTTAATATCTGGATATTATCTGGATAGAAAAAAGACAATTAAATATACATCCCTAGAGCCAGTAAGCTCCTGTTGGTATTTAAATTATTTGATGACAGATTGATGTCGGGATGACAAGTGGAAGGACCAGTCTTCAGCTGTGGGACAACTGTCAAATGGAAGCTGGAGTTCAGAAAGTTCAATCCAATGTCTTTGGGCGAGTTCCTGCAAGCACAAATCCTCTGCGTGGTCCTGCCTTGAGCAGGCTGCAATCTCAATTGAACAGGTTGTGATCAGCTGTTTTGTAGGCACATGTGGTCCCAACCAAATACTTCAACCTGCCGGTGTTGAAGATATCTAGATGACCAGTTCATGGACCAGTCTTCTGCTGTGCCTGTCGTTTCACTTCGTTGAAACGATTGCTATAATAAAACAAGCATGGCAAAGAGATCAGACACCTTATAGATGTGATTGACATAAAAAAGCAATATCATACACTCATTGTCTCTAGATATTACGGGGAGACCTCTGTCAGACAAAAGAGCCACGACAGTGAAGATCTTGCCACATCGTACTACTAAGAACAGAGCCTTTTTAAGGATTTTCGACTGTGAGACCAGCGCCGTGATACGCGACATCTATAGGTCAGCAGCAGTACATGTAGACCATTACAATGTATTTATATTATGATTTGCTTGCCAAAGGATTTTGAACTGTTGAGTTGGCTGCTAATTGAAGAGGTGCACTGATTGCCACAAAAACAATTTGACAATTTTTTTTTTAAAATCGGAAATCAGAAGGATGACATAGCAAAAGTATATTGTAGAGACCGTGAAGAATATTTTTGACATGAGAAGCAGAAGCCTTGATTTTTAAATACGCCAAAAAAACTGCTAATTAAGACATCCAAATAAGAATTGACGAAAGTCTCTGAAAAAAGTTGGTCTCCCAGTGATGCCAATTTAGCATTGACTGGGGGACCAGATCTGTCAACTGTGAGGCCATTTTGTCTCCCAGTTACTATGTTAAAAAATGCACTGACTAAGAAATAAATAGGTGGTGAGTATACTACATACTGCATCTGACTGAATTTGTCTATAGACATTTATACAGGTATATAGTAAAAGCTATATATACATTTCTCTCTATATGTTTATATTGATTCTGTACTCTGAGCACACTGAATGAAAGAAAAATGGGTAGAAATTAAAATTAATTTAGAAGTGTCAATGTGTTAAATGAAATATGCGCAGCTTGACATTTCATTTTTTGACATTTTGGATTAATACAAATATCAGCTGACAGCTGCTTTATGTTCATCTAAAAGATTTTAACAATATAGATGGACCGCTTCACAAAGCATTTTGATTGTGTTTTTCAGAATTCAGGTGGCTGTCAAAAATTGAAACAAATGATATTTTGCTATTTTAAAATATGAACTGAGGCCAAAGCTTCCAGTTGCAGGATATGAAGAAGCATTCTTTTGATTTCAGACAGGCTATCAGAAATCTGTGAAACTACAGTTCAAACTCGGCATTAACCGGATGCCCAGGTCGATTATTGTGTAATACTAATATTTGGTTTGGTAAAGTTGAATCAAATTAGGTACAAGAGAATTGTTCAACAGATTATTGCAGCTAAAACATCGGAAGAGCACGTCAAAAAATGAAAAATATAAAATAATTGCTCTCTTTCCTGTGATATTTTAACTGTTCTTTGATAAAGCGTCCAACTGTATGCAAACCAGTGGTCAGGAATTTAATAGGATTGACCACAAATCCCCATGAGATGTGGTCCATGTATGTCTGTGAATGTGAGTTTGAAAGATTAAATGCTGTGCGACCGACTTACAGTATATACAGTACAACCCAATACTTTTTCCAGGCAGATGCTTGCAATTGCTCCAACACTTCTGTGGACTTCCATGCCTTTGCATTCCCTAGCCCTTCCTGCCACTCACTAATCTGTATTAGTCTGTATATTGTAACAGTTATTTTCTGCAGATACAATATAGTATTCAAAATTGCTTTTAACGTATACATAGCAATATCCATTCAAAAAGAAAACAGGGTTGTGGATTAAATTTCCACATTTGAGCTAATTGTTGATTACAATATTAAAGATAATTGTAGTTAATTGTTTTTATTTATTAAGAGCATGAGCTTGGTGGTGAAGGATGGTAAGAACTGAATAGTTTGGTGTGTTGTGAATTTTTCGGAGGCCGCGGGACTGTCGATTTCTGTGTTGTGTGTACTACTTATAATTTGTGGCAACATAAGAGACTAACCTGACAACTCCTTGACCAAGCAAAGGAATATAAAAGGCTAAGAAGTGTCGGATGTGGACATTTTATTACATTTTCCACAATTTTAGTCAGTGGCTTTTCATTGACACACACTGGGATAAATGCATTTCGAGCCACTTCCCCTAAATTCAATGCATCCAGAACCTGTGGATGCCTGAAGGCTAATTAATAGTAATTATGCACACATTTCATCACTTAGACACACAAATGCAACGTCCCTCTGTTACGTTCTTCCCGGTGAAGGGGCACAAAGGCCCCTAATCCATCTATTTCGCTATTTCTATTACTGGATTAGATGGTAACCATCTCAGCTAACAGCAAACAGAGAGGCTTTTACATAATCTCCATTCCTGCTGATGCTCAATTTCCATCTAGCCAGACAGGAGCTGAATGATCATGTCTAACATGACTGGCCAGTGTTTCATTTTTTTTCTTCACTTTTTTTATAAATGATGGTTAAATGCTGAAAAATTAGCTCAGTTCAGTGAGATTGATCACTATCTGCTATTTGTGTCTTCCAATGTTCTTTTAGAATTGATAGCAAATGGAGGACTTGATATCAGCTTTCATGGATTGTGGGCAGAAACATTGCAAAGCACTGACTGCCATTCCTTACAAAATAGGTCAGACTGCCACAAAGCACTTATGCCACTATGAATTAAGTGTGAATGTCTAGAAGTGTCAGCCACAGTAAGTCTCAACTGCCAGTGTTCATTTAGGAATGTCATGATTTGGTTTCCTTTGCCAGTTGCTCTACCACTCCCTTCTAGACTCTGCTTTTCCTGACTCACATACATTCAAGGAAATTCTTTGCAACTGAAATGATATATAGGACGCGATACAGATGATTTTTTGAATGTTCAATGGCTTGATATCCTTGCTGTATGACTTCAAATACTGACTACTTACAATTTTTACCTTTAACTTCATTTTACTTGCCCACTTGAATCGCTGATGCAGACGGTCGCCATTTTAATAGTTCATCTGAAAAACATCCACCTGGACTGTCAGCAAACTTAGCATAATATTGATCATGAAGGTCTCTCAATGAATTTTGAGAGGGACCAGTGTAATCCCGGTCCCCGGATCTACCAAGAAATAAGGAAATACAAGAAATCTTGAAAAGAGCAAAAGGTGCAAAGTTCAAATGAAACCACACTCCCAAATCCTGACACTTCCTGAATGGAAACCCAACCAGCTTCTAATGCCTGCTGTCATAAAGACCTTGTGGCACTTTTTGTACTTGGCCCTTATATGACGTCTAAGCCAGAGAAAGAAAGCACACGAATGTTACCATGACAATGTAGCTTCTTGGTGGCTCATGTGATTTTCATCCAAATGTACATGGAGTTACTGTTTGTGAATGAGATATATAGCCTAGTTGTGAGGAGAGGAACATTTAGACATCTACATTCATCATCATCATCCAGAGGTGTTCCTTCCTATATCACCACACTTAATTTTCATTCTGGGATCAGCTTGCATATTACAAAACATTTTTTTTGGTTGAAACAAAAACACATGTCGTGCTCAAAATTACTTAGTCTTTCCGCAACACAGGCTCTTTTTGGAATGGAAAATCCTTGTCAAAATAATTCCCTCTTTGTCATCACACAACAGTCAAAACATTGATGATTTAATTTAAGAGGTTAACAAGAAAGAACACTCAGAGAGTGCATACATAGGTCGGCCAGCCTGCCATAATATGAATGTGTTGACACTGTGCAGCGTGGTGGAGGTCTGTATAAATGTATTAAAAACACCAAAATAATAATTAATACTCAATGCAGAAGTTACGGAGATCGGTCATAATTGAAAAGAGCCTTTCGTTTGTCACAAGAAAGCATGTTGCTGAGAAACAGATCCAAACAGTGCATAGTTTTAACACATACAGGAAAACCTGGTGCATCACAATAGGCCTGCTCAGCAGAGCTGGCAGACCTAATAATTACACACTCACAATGAGAAAAAAGGGACATTAACAGCCACCTTTGGCCCTGGTGATCTGCAACAGCAATATTGGTGTTAATTAATGAGGGAATTACATGGATTGTGGAAAGCTATGCATATAAAACTGTATAGCAGAAGTGGACATCCTTGCCACATGTAACATTGTTGTTTTCCATATTGCCAAACAGTTGCAGAAATCAGTCTTCTGAGCTTTGTCAACCTCTTTATTTTTTATACTGGGCCTTATTTATGAAATGCTTTCTCTATGTTAAAAGAATACACTCAACTTGACATTTCATTTTTTGACATATTGGATTAATAAAAGTGTCAGCTGACAGCTGCTTTATGTTCATCTAAAAGATTTTAACAATACAGATGATGGATTGACCACATCACAAAGCAGTTTGATAATGTTATTCAGAATCCAGGTGGAAATAAGTGATCTTCTGCAATTTTAAAACATGCACTGAGGCCAAAGCTTCCAGTTGCAGGAAATGAAGAAGTATTCTTTTGATTTCGCACAAAAAGGTGATCTTATCTTTGCTTGCAATACCACTCCAAAGTAAAGCTACCATTTCTAATTATAGTTTAAGTGCTTGATATTAAATAAGGTAAGCTTTTTACCTAATATCAACATATCAGATTTATAATTAATAAGGTGACTTGGTAAAGCTCTGAAAGTAAATTTCCAACATCGCATCCACCACTCATTTTGTATTCTCAGCGTAACCTGAACATTTCCTGAAACCCTTTCTTAAATAAACCTAGACACTTCTTATCATTTCCCATCCAATCTCTTGTGTTTGACTTCCATAAATGTTAAAGCTTCGCCTGAGGCTATCAGAAATCTGTGAAACTACAGTTCAACCTCAGTGTTGCCGGAAGCCAAGGCTGGTTATTGTTGAACATTAACATTTGGTCCAGTAAGATGAATTACAAAAGGAGAATCATTCAACTCACAGATGCAACTAACGCACTACAAGAGCACATCACAAAATTAAAAATATCATAAAAGAATTTGACTCTTCACTGTGTTATTTTGACAGTTCTTTGAAAAAGCGTCCAACTGTATCCAAGCAGGTGCCCAGGAGGGTAAATGCAATATCTTGCATTGGTCTTAGGATTAAATAGGATGAACCACAAATCCCCATGAGATGTGCTCCATGTATACGTCTATGAATGCGAGAAGTCCCGAAGTTTGAAAAATTAAATGCTGTCGGACAGACTTACAGATATTTGGTTCTGATATCAACTATTCAATAAAAGAAGACGATGACACTTGATGGCCAAACACTTTCATGCAATTCAATGCCTTTACACTCTCCATCCCCACCTCCCTTGTCTCCATTTTTTGTGTTTTTGCTGATGCATGAGACTTTTAAAAGTTACTGCATTGTTTTGTTAGTTGCATTTCACAGTTTTGTAGCAAGATAAAGGACTTACCTGACAACTGCTTTGACCAGTGGCGTATTTAGGGGGGGGGCATTGGGCCATGGCCCACCCCTCCAGCCAAAAATTAACATGGAATAGATAGGAAAAGCCGCGGAGCGCCCTGTATTCACCCCATGTAATGGCGCCCCCCTCAGGCCATTTCTAGATACTCCCCTGCCTTTGACCAAGCCAAAGAATATAAAAGGCTTATAGGCAGATAATTGTATGGGCGGGGACACTGTTTTAGGCAGTGTTGCCTCTCATTATTCCTTTGAGTCTGGCCTTTCACTGACACAAAATGAGATGAATGAGTCCAGAGCCAATTTACGTCAATGTATCTTAGCTTGAGGACACTTGAAAGCTAATGTATGTCACTAGACAGATTCTACTGGACTTTGAGAGACAGGTATTGTGTAAGGCTTGTCAGACTGAAAAGTGCAACATTGTCTGCTTTCTTAACTTTAATGACACAAATCTGACTCTATGACCTAACGGTTCCCTCTTCGTGACAAAAATTTGTCTTTTGGGTACTTCACTATTTTAAATAAAGTTGTTTTATAAATATATGGTATAAGAAAGCAGCAGTAAAGAGGACCGAACACACACATCTTCACCATGCAGTCATACAGATCCCTAGTTTCTTTTCTTCCCCATTAAAGGGCACTAGGACGCCTAATCCATCGACATCTTGCTATTCCTGTTACTCCGTCTAGATAACAGGATAAATATCTCAGCTAACAGCCAACAATGGGGACTCTACATTTGCACAATCTCCATTCCTGCTGACACTCAATTTGCATCTAGCCAGACAAGAGCTGATTGATCATGTCTAACATGACTGAACAGTGTTTTCTGTTTTTCTTCACCTTTTTTTTTCTTCAATAAGATGGTTAATCCATATCAGCTAAATATGATCAGATTGATCACCTAGGGTTACATTTTTCTTTCTATTTTCTTAACCACTTTAGATTAAATGCTTTCTGTGTGAAGTTCGAAGATATGCAATTTGAGGGTATATGCTTTCTCTGAAAAGGGCAGGGGTGCCGGAAGGAATCGCGGGCGGCAGGGGCGGTCAGACGAAAATGGGCAAATCATATCGTCTATCTCAAGGAAGACTCAGTCAAATCAATTTGACTGAATTTCGAAATATTTCTGAAAAATAATCTCGAGGATTTCTAGCACCAAATGGCTATAGAAATCAGCCCAATAGTTCCATTTATTACCATACACGACTCGTTCAAACTCTCGGTATTTTGCGACATTTTACGTCTGTTTTATAGCAATTTTCCATGAAAAACTGACATCTTTCATGGCTCATCTGACTCAGCCCAACTGATTTGACCTAGTGTTCCGTGATACAATGAAAGAGGACAATCAGTCATGTCAACATACAAATTGATTTAACCTTTTATGCTTATGCATCACTCAAAAAGGTAGAAAGGTTAGTCTTAAGTAAAACTAGGTTTCAGTGGTTTGACTGAGTCTTCCATAACAGAATGTGAGTTGCACAATGGGAACTTTTGAGGTAAAAATCAGTTAAACCTGCTTTGACTGAGTCTTCCATTGACTTGTTCCATCCAAAAAGTTGTTTGTTGTGCAAGCTAACAAGGTCAAAGTGGTTTGACTGAAGCCGACTCTATGAATCTGCACAAGTCTAGTGGAAGACTCAGTCAAAGCTATGTTTTGGCTGGTTCCTCCTCCATTTTTTAGTGGAAGACTCAGTCAAAGCTATGTTATGACTGAGTCTTCCTCTAGAAAATGGAGGATGACTCAGCCAAAACATAGCTTTGACTGAGTTTTCCACTAGATTAATGGCAGATTCACATTGTCGGCTTCAGTCAAACCACTTTGACCTAGTATGGAAATTAAAATAATGAAGCCACTGCCTTGAAGCTTCCTGGAATAATCAGTCAAAATTATTTTATAAAATAAATTCTACATTTTTTAAACATCATTTATGTTTCTGCACGATCACAACACCAAGCTGAACACAATGATATAACTCTCAATACAATCAGCAACGGGAAACAGAAGTTATCTGCTGTTTTGTTTAGTTTTCAGAATTTCAGGTCTGCTGAAAATTGCAAAATTTGCTATATCTGAGTCTTCCATGAGATAGACGATATTCTTGCCAATGTCACGTGACAAATTTTAGATAGAGATTCTATAATAATGTTGAATATATACTCAATAATTAGTGCCTAAAATTGATAAAATAAGGCCTAATAATATATTTTTCTTTAAGATCAAAAGGGCACCCTTGCCCCCCCTGCCCCCCTTGGGCAAGGGCAGGAGGGGCAATTGCCCCCCCTGCCCCCCTGTTCCGGCACCCCTGGAAAAGGGTGCTAAGGATTACCTGTCTTAACATTGGTTCTGACGAAGAATATAGAAAGCTTTTAAATGGCGTAATGGAGGCGGCCGCTATCACATTTCATCACTTTTTTTGTTGGGCACTATGGCTGTCTTTATTCCTTTCTTGAGTCTGGTTTTTCATTGAAACGCACTGAGATAAATGCATTTGGAGCCACTTCCCCTAAATTCAATGCATCCGGGATGTGGATACCTAAAGGCTAATTATACACATTTTCACCACTTCCCTGTTACTTTCTTCTCTGTGAAATGGCACAAAGCCCCTAATCCACCCCTAGTATGCTATTCCTGTTACTGGGTTTGATGGTAACCAACTCAGCTAACAGCTAACAAAGCACACTCTGTATTTACATATCTCTATTCATGCTGACGCTCAATTTGCATTCAGTCAGACAGGAGTTGATTGATTGTGTCTTATATGACTTAACTGTGTATCCCTTTTTCTTCACTTTTTAAAAAAGTTTGATGGTTAAATGCTATTAGCTGAATACAGTGAGAGTGATCTGTATCTGTTATTTGTGTATTCCAATGTTGTTGATAGGAAATGGAGGACTCTATATCAACTTCAGCAGTTGTGGACAGATGGACCATTCCTTACAAAAATAGGTCTGACTGCCACAAAACACCTAATCACCTATGCCACAATAAATCAAGTGTAAATGTCTGGAAGTGTCAGCCACAGTAAGTCTCAACTGCCATTGTTCATTTCGGAAGTGTCATGATAGGCTTTCCTTTGCCAGTTACTCTACTGCTCCTTTCTTGATGCCGCATTTCCTGACGTCTTTGTTTCCTTAATCATTGATATTTCCTGGAAATTCTTTGCACCTAATACTGACTTCTTATATAATCTTTACCTTTATTATCTTTATTCCAATTGTCCACCTTAGTCGCTGCATGATGCAAAAAAGCACCTTTTAATAGTTCATCTAAAAACATCCACCTGGAACTTTGGCAAACTAGGCATCGATCTTGAAGGTCTCTCAATGCATTGGAGAGGGACCAGGGTAATCCTGGATCTACCAAGGATTAAGGAAATACAGGAAGTAAAAAAATACAAGAAGTCTAGAAAAGAGCAAATGGCGCAAAGTTCGAATGAAACCACACACCCAATTCCTGACACTTCCTGAATGGAAACCCATTCTAATGCCTGCTTCATAAAGAACTTGCGTCTTGCGGCACTTGGAATTTTTCCACTTGGCCCTTATATGACGTCTAAGCCAGAGTTGTAAATCACTTTATTTCTATTAGATTCTGAAGCAGGAATAAAAACACCAATGCATGTTACCATTGAATTTTGCTTCTTGATATCTCATGAGATTACCATCCAAATCAACATGTAGTTACTGTTTGAGAATGTGGAATACTATTGAGGAGAGGAACATTTGCACTTTATGACATCTATATTCTTCATTTTCATCCAGAGGAGTTCGTTCTTATGTGACAACATTTTCATTTTCACTCTGTGACCAGCTTGCATATTAGGCCTATAAAAGTTTGGTTGAAATAAATACACGTCATGCACAAAAGTACTCTACACAATAGAGGATATTTTTAGAATGCATATATATATAATCCTCTTCGAATTCATACCTGCTTTGTCACTGCACCACAGTTGATGATTAAAGAGGTTAATTATACGCTCGCAATGAGAAGAAAGGGACAATATCAGCCACCTTTGTTGCAACAAGCTGCAACAAGCTATATATTGGTGTTAATTAATGAGGAAATTACTTGGATTGTGGAAAGCTATGCATATAAAAACAATTTGGTATGAGTGGATATCCTTGTTACATGCAGCACTGTTGTTTTCCTTATTGCCAAACGGTTTAAGAAATCAGTCTTCTGAGCTTTGTCAACCTCTTTCTTTTTTATACTGCGCCTTATTTATGAAATGCTTTCTCTATGTTAAAAGAATATGCTCAACTTGACATTTCATTTTTTGACATATTTGATTAATACAAGTGTCAGCTGACAGCTGCTTTATGTTCATCTAAAAGATTTTAACAATATAGATGATAGATGGACCACATCACAAAGCATTTTGATTATGTTTTTCAGAATTCAGGTGGCTGTCAAAAATTGAAACAAATGATATTTTGCTATTTTAAAACATGCACTGAGGCCAAAGCTTCCAGTTGCAGGAAATGAAGAAGCATTCTTTTGATTTCGCACAAAAAAGTGATCTTATCTTTGCTTGCAATACCACTCCAAAGTAAAGCTACCATTTCTAATTATAGTTTAAGTGCTTGATATTAAATAAGGTCAACTTTTTTCCTAATATCAACGTATCAGATTTATAATTAATAAGGTGACTTGGTAAAGCTCTTAAAGTAAATTTCCCACATCACATCCACCACTCATTTTGTATTCTAAGCGTAACCTGAGCATTTCCTGAAACCCTTCTTTAAATTAACCCGGACACTTCTTATCATTTCCTGTCCAATCTCTTGTGTTTGACTTCCATAAATGTTAAAGCTTTGCTGCAGGCTATCAGAAATCTGTGAAGCTACAGTTCAACCTCGGCGTTGCCGGAAGCCCAGGATGGTATTGTGGAATATTAACATTTGGTCCAGTAAGTCGAATTACAAAAGGAGAATCATTCAACTCACAATTGCAAGTAACACAGTACAAGAGCACATCACAAAATTAAAAATATCATAAAAGAATTTGACTCTTCACTGTGTTATTTTGACAGTTCTTTGATAAAGCGTCCAACTGTATGCAAGCTGGTGGTCAGGATGGTAAATGCAATATCCTGCATTGGTCTTAGGATTAAATAGGATTGACCACAAATTCCCATGAGATGTGCTCCATGTATGTCTATGAATGCTAGAAGTCCCAAAGTTTGAAAGATTAAATGCTGTCGGACAGACTTACAGATATTTGGTGCTGGATGTCAACTATTAGTACCTTGGGCTGACAATGAACTCTGTTGGGCTGACAATGAGGCTCTTGGGCTGACAAAAACTTATGTCGGCCCTATTGCTCATGTTATTGTTATATTAAATAAAAGAAGACGATGACACTTGATGGCCAAACACTTCCATGCAATTCAATGCCTTTACACTCTCCATCCCAACCTCCCTTGTGTGTTTTTGCTGAGGCATGAGACTTTTAAAAGTTACTGCATTGTATTGTAAGTAGCACTTCACGAATTTGTAGCAAGATAAAGGACTTACTTCACAACTCCGTTGACCAAGCCAAAGAATATAAAAGGCTTATAAGTAGATAATTGTATGGAAGGGAAAACACTGTTTTATTACATTCCTTTGAGCTGGTCCTTTCACTGACACAAAATGAGATAGATGAGTCCAGAGCCAATTTACGTCAATGTAACATAGACTGTATTGGTCTATTGCAGACAACTAATTTGTCAGGCTTAGGGGAGACCGGGGCTGGTTGTCACAGGGGCAGGTTGTCACACTTTCGGGGCAGGTTGTCACACTTTTGGGGCAGATTGTCACACTTTTTTGGGGCAGGTTGTCACACTTTTGGGGCAGGTTGTCACACTTTCGGGGGCAGGTTGTCACACTTTCGGGGCAGGTTGTCACACTTTCGGGGCAGGTTGTCACACTTTTGGGGCAGGTTGTCACGCTCTCATGGATATTAAATTGTCATATCCTTAGTACATTCTGCTGATGATTGATGATGTAAGCAGAAAAGGCATAGCGTCTAAATAGATCTATTTCAAATTTTCAAAAGGAATTTGCAGAAAAATTCTACAGTACTCCTGCACTCACCCTCTTCCTTATCAAAATGCATTTCTGTTGCCTTGATAAGTCAAAATTTGTAGCACCCTTGCACAGAGTCACATGATTGTTAAGGTCTGCACTGGGCAAGTAGGGGATTCCTGACATGTCCAAAATAACTTGTCTCATTCAGGATTTGACTTACTGAGTCTCACTTCCTGCATTCAAACTCTTAACCAAAAGTGTGACAACCTGCCCCGAAAGTGTGACAACCTGCCCCGAGTGCTGAATTTAAAAAAAATGTCCAATATGACATCAAGATTTCGAATGACATAGGTATATATTCACCAGATTGATTTAAGTTACTCCTGTACTGACTTTCATATACAATGGCTGTGCCCCTACTTGCTTTAAATAGAAATAGAGCATGTTTAAATTCTACACAGTGTGACAACCTGCCCCTGTGACAACCAGCCCCGGTCTTCCCTACTTTTCTAAAAAGTACGACAGCGTCTTTTGGCGGTTTCTTAAATTTAATGACACAAATCTGTCTATAACCTAACGGTTCCCTTTTAGAGACAAGAATTTGTCTTTTGGGAACCACATCATTTTGTTAGTTATTGTATAAACAAATATAACAGTATCGAGGAAAAACAAATTCACCTTCACTGTTCAGATACCCAAATCCCTATGTTGTTTTTCTTGATGAGAAAGGGCATTATAGAGCCCCTAATCCATCTACATCTTGCTGACCCTGTTACTCTGTCTGGCCAAGAGGATAACCATCTGCATTTACATAATCTCTATTCCTGCTGATGCTCAATTTGCATTCAGTCAGACAGGAGCTGATTGATTGTGTCTTATATGACTTACCAGTGTTTCCTCTTTCTTCACTTTTTTTTATAAATGATGGTTAAATGCTGAAAAATTAGCTCAGTTCAGTGAGATTGATCACTATCGGCTATTCGTGTCTTCCAATGTTCTTTTTAGAATTGATAGCAAATGGAGGACTTGATATCAACTTCTGGGATTGTGGACAGAGTCATTGCGAAGCATTGACTGCCATTCCTTGCAAAATAGGTCAGACTGCCACAAAACACCTTTGCCACTATAAATAAAGTGTGAATGTCTAGAAGTGTCAGCCACAGTAAGTCTCAACTGCCAGTGTTCATTTAGGAATGTCATGATTTGGTTTCCTTTGCCAGTTGCTCTACCACTCCCTTCTAGACTCTGCTTTTCCTGACTCACAGACATTCAAGGAAATTCTTTGCAACTGAAATGATATATAGGACGCGATACAGATGATTTTTTGAATGTTCAATGTCTTGATATCCTTGCTGTATGACTTCAAATACTGACTACTTACAATTTTTACCTTTAACTTTATTTTACTTGCCCACTTGAATCGCTGATGCAGACGGTCGCCATTTTAATAGTTCATCTGAAAAACATCCACCTGGACTGTCAGCAAACTTAGCATAATATTGATCATGAAGGTCTCTCAATGAATTTTGAGAGGGACCAGTGTAATCCCGGTCCCCGGATCTACCAAGAAATAAGGAAATACAAGAAATCTTGAAAAGAGCAAAAGGTGCAAAGTTCAAATGAAACCACACTCCAAAATCCTGACACTTCCTGAATGGAAATCCAACCAGCTTCTAATGCCTGCTGTCATTGAGACCTTACGGCACTTTTTCTACTTGGCCCTTATACGACGGTCTAAACCAGAGAAAGAAAGCACACGAATGTTACCATGACAATGTAGCTTCTTGGTGGCTCATGTGATTTTCATCCAAATGTACAATTGTACATGGAGTTACTGTTTGTGAATGAGATATATAGCCTAGTTGTGAGGAGAGGAACATTTAGACATCTACATTCATCATCATCATCCAGAGGTGTTCCTTCCTATATCACCACACTTAATTTTCATTCTGGGATCAGCTTGCATATTACAAAACATTTTTTTGGTTGAAACAAAAACACATGTCGTGCTCAAAATTACTTAGTCTTTCCGCAACACAGGCTCTTTTTGGAATGGAAAATCCTTGTCAAAATAATTCCCTCTTTGTCATCACACAACAGTCAAAACATTGATGATTTAATTTAAGAGGTTAACAAGAAAGAACACTCAGAGAGTGCATACATTGGTCGGCCAGCCTGCCATAATATGAATGTGTTGACACTGTGCAGCGTAGTGGAGGTCTGTATAAATGTATTAAAAACACCAAAATAATAATTAATACTCAATGCAGAAGTTACGGAGATCTGTCATAATTGAAAAGAGCCTTTCGTTTGTCACAAGAAAGCATGTTGCCGAGAAACAGATCCAAACAGTGCATAGTTTTAACACATACAGGAAAACCTGGTGCATCACAATAGGCCTGCTCAGCAGAGCTGGCAGACCTAATTACACACTCACAATGAGAAAAAAGGGACATTAACAACCACCTTTGGCCCTGGTGATCTGCAACAGCAATATTGGTGTTAATTAATGAGGGAATTACATGGATTGTGGAAAGCTATGCATATAAAACTGTATAGCAGAAGTGGACATCCTTGCTGCATGCAACAGTGTTGTTTTCCTTATTGCCAAACAGTTGCAGAAATCAGTCTTCTGAGCTTTGTCAACCTCTTTCTTTTTTATACTGTGCCTTATTTATGAAATGCTTTCTCTATGTTAAAAGAATATGCTCAACTTGACATTTCATTTTTTGACATATTGGATTAAAGAAAATGTCAGCAGACAGCTGCTTTATGTTCATCTAAAAGATTTTAACAATACAGATGATGGATTGACCACATCACAAAGCAGTTTGATAATGTTATTCAGAATCCAGGTGGAAATAAGTGATCTTCTGCAATTTTAAAACATGCACTGAGGCCAAAGCTTCCAGTTGCAGGAAATGAAGAAGTATTCTTTTGATTTCGCACAAAAAGGTGATCTTATCTTTGCTTGCGATACCACTCCAAAGTAAAGCTACCATTTCTAATTATAGTTTAAGTGCTTGATATTAAATAAGGTAAGCTTTTTACCTAATATCAACATATCAGATTTATAATTAATAAGGTGACTTGGTAAAGCTCTGAAAGTAAATTTCCAACATCGCATCCACCACTCATTTTGTATTCTCAGCGTAACCTGAACATTTCCTGAAACCCTTTCTTAAATAAACTTAGACACTTCTTATCACTTCCCGTCCAATCTCTTGTGTTTAACTTCCATAAATGTTAAAGCTTTGCCTGAGGCTATCAGAAATCTGTGAAGCTACAGTTCAACCTCAGTGTTGCCGGAAGCCAAGGCTGGTTATTGTTGAACATTAACATTTGGTCCAGTAAGATGAATTACAAAAGGAGAATCATTCAACTCACAGATGCAACTAACGCACTACAAGAGCACATCACAAAATTAAAAATATCATAAAAGAATTTGACTCTTCACTGTGTTATTTTGACAGTTCTTTGAAAAAGCGTCCAACTGTATGCAAGCAGGTGCCCAGGAGGGTAAATGCAATATCTTGCATTGGTCTTAGGATTAAATAGGATGAACCACAAATCCCCATGAGATGTGCTCCATGTATACGTCTATGAATGCGAGAAGTC
Organism: Platynereis dumerilii; assembly: GCA_026936325.1. Classification (NCBI taxonomy): domain Eukaryota; kingdom Metazoa; phylum Annelida; class Polychaeta; order Phyllodocida; family Nereididae; genus Platynereis; species Platynereis dumerilii. The sequence continues at coordinate 17,803,837 of JAPTHN010000003.1, forward strand.
CCGAAGTTTGAAAAATTAAATGCTGTCGGACAGACTTACAGATATTTGGTTCTGATATCAACTATTCAATAAAAGAAGACGATGACACTTGATGGCCAAACACTTTCATGCAATTCAATGCCTTTACACTCTCCATCCCCACCTCCCTTGTCTCCATTTTTTGTGTGCATTTTGCTGAGGCATAAGACTTTGGAAAGTTACTGCATTGTTTTGTTAGTTGCATTTCACAGTTTTGTAGCAAGATAAAGGACTTACCTGACAACTGCTTTGACCAGTGGCGTATTTAGGGGGGGGGCATTGGGCCATGGCCCACCCCTCCAGCCAAAAATTAACATGGAATAGATAGGAAAAGCCGCGGAGCGCCCTGTATTCACCCCATGTAATGGCGCCCCCCTCAGGCCATTTCTAGATACTCCCCTGCCTTTGACCAAGCCAAAGAATATAAAAGGCTTATAGGCAGATAATTGTATGGGCGGGGACACTGTTTTAGGCAGTGTTGCCTCTCATTATTCCTTTGAGTCTGACCTATCACTGACACAAGATGAGATGAATGAGTCCAGAGCCAATTTACATCAATGTATCTTAGCTTGAGCCTTCAGGACACTTGAAAGCTAATGTATGTCACTACCAGATTCTACTGGACTTTGAGAGACAGGTATTTTATGAGGCTTGTCAAACTAAAAAGTGCCACATTGTCTTTTGGTGCTTTCTTAACTTTAATGACACAAATCTGACTCTATGACCTAACGGTTCCCTCTTCGTGACAAAAATTTGTCTTTTGGGTACTTCACTATTTTAAATAAAGTTGTTTTATAAATATGTAGTATAAGAAAGCAGCAGTAAAGAGGACCGAACACACACATCTTCACCATGCAGTCATACAGATCCCTAGTTTCTTTTCTTCCCCATTAAAGGGCACTAGGACGCCTAATCCATCGACATCTTGCTATTCCTGTTACTCTGTCTGGCTAAGAGGATAACCATTTCAGCTAACAGCCAACAACACCTGTAGACTCTACTTTTACATAATCGCCATTCCTGCAGATGCTCAATTTGCATTCAGTCAGACAGGAGCTGATTGATCATGTCTTACATGACTTAGCAACTTAACAGTGTTTCTTTTTTTTTCTTCACCTTTTTTTACAATAAGATGGTTAATCCATATTATATCAGTCAAATATGATGAAATTGATCATCGCCAGGGGCTACTTTTTTTCTTTCTGTTTTCTTAACCACGTTAGAATTGGTAGCAAATGGAGGATTTGATATCAGGGATTGTGGACAGAATCATTGCGAAGCTCTGACTGCCCGACCATTCCTTACAAAAAGAGGTCTGACTGCCACAAAGCTTCCATGCCACAATAAATCAAGTGTAAATGTCTGGAAGTGTCAGGTGCAATAAGAGTATTAAGACAGTCTCAACTGCCAGTGTTCATTTAGGGAGTGTCATGATTGGGTTTCCCTTGCCAGTTGCTCTACCACTACCTTTTTTATTTCCTAAAACGTTGATATTCCCTGGACATACGCACAGACATTCAAGAAAATTCTTTGTATCCGAAATGATAATTGAGATGCAATACAGGTGATTTTTTTTTAATGTAAAACAATTTGATATCCTTGCTGTATGTCTTCCTGGCACTGGCTTCTTATATAAATCTTTACCTTTATGATCTTTATTCCACTTTAGTTGCTGATGCAGACGGTCGCCATTTTAATAGTTCATCTGAAAAACATCCAACTGGAATCTAGGCAAAGTTGGCATTATATTGATCATAAAGGTTTCTCAATGAATTGGAGAGGGACTAGTGTAAATTTGTAATCCCAGATCTACCAAGATTAAGGAAATTAGAAGTTTGGGAAAGGCAAAAGGTGTAAAAGTTCAAATGAAACGACACACCCAAATTCTGACACTTCCTGAATGGAAATCCAACCAGCTTCTAATGCCTGTTTCATCAAGACCTTAAGTACAGCACTAGGAGTTTTTTCTTCTTGGCCCTTATATGACATCTAAGCCAGAGTAGTATTTAGCACTTCGTTTCTTCCAGATTCTGAAGCAGGAATGAACACACTAATGTTACCATTAAATTTTGCCTCTTGGTAGCTTATGAGATTTTCATCCAAATCAGCATGCAGTTAGTGTTTGAAAATGAAAAGTACTAGTGAGGAGAGGAACATTTACACTTTATGACATCTACATTCTTCCCCATCATCCAGAGGTGTTACTGACAATATTTCATTTTCACTCTGTGACCAGCTTGCATATTAGGCCTACAACAATTTGGTTGAAACAAATACATGTCGTTCGGAAAAGAAATTGGTCTTCACACAACACAGGCTATTTTTTAGAATGCATAATCCTCATCAAAATAATTCCCTCTTTGTTACCGAACCACAATCGCAATGTTGATGATTTAAGAGGTTAATTATATCCACACAATGAGCAGAAAGGGACATTAACAACCACCTTTGACCCTGATAAGTTGCAACAAACCATATATGTGTTAATTAATTAGGATATTGTGTGGACTGGGGAAAGCTATGCATATAAAAACAATTTGGTCAGAGTGGATCTCCTTGTTACATGCAGCACTGTTGTTTTCCTTATTGCAACTGGTTGCAGATATCAGTCTTCTGAACTTCATCCACCTCTTCCTTCTTTATACTGCGATAAACCTCCCAAATAACTGTTTATAACAGGCTGTATGGAAGAGGATTCCACATATGGGTAAATGAGCGACAATACTTAACATGTATATTGGTGTCTTAGTGAAACGATATTTATTCATAATGAAGAGACATGATGATGAGATACCTAATATATGTAATTAACATAAATTTAAAAATAACAGTGACACTCATTGTCTCTTTATTATGGGGAGACCTCTGTAATAATTTACATGCATTTAAGTTTAACTGACTCATAAAACTGATTATCAATGACAATGACAATGACAATGACAATGACAAAAGTTTATTTAGACCAAAATATAAAAAATACAGTTACAAAATTTCAAAAAACAAGTTATTTTTCTGTGGGTCTAGGAGGTGTACACTAAGCCAGCTTAAGCTAGCGCTATCGTGTACACCCCCTATGTAAATAGACAATATAATCTTATTAATTACTATTCATTTATAAATAGGCAGTGTAACTTTGTAAAAATTACATTTTTTTATCGAGCATCTGAGCCTAATATAATAATAATTCATAAAACACATTCAAATAAAACATCAGTTGGAAACTTACAAGAAAATCTATTAGTATTATATAAAAGAAAGAAGAGAAAAAAAATATATAGAGAGACAGAGAAAGAAAAAAAACAACTTTTTTTTAATAAAAAAGAAAGAGAGAGATAGAAAAGACTGTACAGAAAAGTCATGATGAGTAGGGATGAGAATGAAATGGGTTTTGATTTATCAAAATATGAGTTGATTGATGTTTGATGAGTAGGTTCAAACATCTAATCAGTGACACCACACACATAGCAATTAGGTATGGAACATTCATTTTTGTATAAATTTAGAAAATGATTTTTAACATAGAGACTGAAACCAAATTCCGAGTGGGTACTTATCTTCTCCAATATGGAATTTACACTTTCATTCAATAATTTTGGGAGCTTATATCTTATACTGAGTTCCGCAAATTTATGTTTTAGCCGTGGCAGCTGGAAAGACATTTGTCTTGTGCCATACGGATGCTCTAGCTTTTTTACAAAAGATGAGTTGAGGAAGTAGTGGGGTAATTGATTACTGCTATATCTGAAATAGAATTTGTATAATTTTCTCTTAACCATATCTTCAAAGGATAAGATGCGAAGTTTTTTCAATAGTGGTGCTGTGTGGGCATTATATTTACTATTTGTTATAGTTCGAATAGCTTTTTTCTGGAGTGGTTGAATATGACTTCTTCTTCTTCTTCTGGTACTTGGCACCATCCGTGGACATCTCGCCAAGGGGATAAAAGCGCATGAATAGGACTAAAAACGTGTAGATAAAATCGTTGCGTCTAAAAACAGAGTGGATCTACTTGGCGAGGGCGGTCTTGAGGGCTTCCACGGAAGGTGCCTCTGCCAAGCCTGCTGGTAGTTTGTTCCACACTGGAATGGCACTAGGGAAGAATGAATTCCTGTAACATTCCGTGTTGCATCTGATCTGCCTCAGCTTCAAACTGTGATGACATCTGGTTGCAGCTGTAGATGGTGGTGGAACATAGCTCTGCGGGATGTAGATGATGCCATGCAGGATTTTGTACATCATAAGGATCTTGATGTTCAATCTTCTCTGCTGTAGTGATTTCCATTTGAGCAGTTTCAGCATATCAGTCACACTGTCCTCTCCAGATCTTTTCCACGGTTTGTTCAGCACAAATCTAGCCGCCTGATGTTGGATGCCTTCAATTTTCTTGATTTTGGTGGAGTGGTACGGATCCCAAACTGAGGCGCAGTATTCTAATCCCGGGCGTACAAGTGACATGTAGGCAGCTTCCTTTAATTTGGGGGTACAGCTTCGAAGGTTCCTTCTCAGAAAGCCCAGTAGTTGCCTGGCCTTGGTGGTCTGCAGGTCCATGTGGGTGTTGAATGACATTTTGCTGTCCAGCTCGACTCCGAGGTAGGGGTGGTGATCTACGACAGTGAGTGGCTGCCCCCGCATCGTGTATTGGTGTCCTTTCTTCCGCCCCAGGGTGATATTCATGGTGTGACACTTCTTGATGTTGAAGGACATCTGCCATTTATCTGACCACTGCACAAGGGAGTTTAGGTCGTCTTGCAGCTTGCTGCGGTCTCCGTCCTCTTTGATTTCTCGATATATTAAGCAGTCGTCAGCAAACAGCTTGACCCTAGAGGATACATTGTCACTGATGTCGTTAATGTAGATAAGGAATAGTGTTGGGCCTAGGACTGTGCCTTGCGGTACTCCTGACAATACCGATGTTACTTCTGATTGTGATCCGTCCACAACTACTCTCTGTGTCCTATTCCTTAGGAAGGCTTGAATCCAGTTCAATGTTTTCCCTCCGATGCCGTAGTATTTCAACTTAACAGCCAGGCGTTGGTGTGGGACTTTGTCGAACGCCTTTTCGAAGTCCAATATGGCTGCATCTACCTGCTGACGTGTATCCAAGCTTCGTAGTATGTCATCCGTTGTGAGGAGTAACTGGCTTTCGCAGGAGCGTCTGCTCCTAAAGCCAAACTGTGTGTCCAACAGGATGTTGTTCTTTTCTAGATGATCCATTAGTTGACTTACGATGATGTGCTCCATAGTTTTACTCAAGATTGAGGTTAGTGACACTGGACGGAAGTTTGCTGGTTTTGTGCGATCACCTTTCTTGAATATAGGGGCTATATTAGCTGTACGCCAATCACTTGGGACTGATCCTGTCTCTAGGGATTGTTGGAACAACTGCGTAACAACGGGGGTGATTTCTGTTGCGATGTTGACAAGAATTCTTGCTGTCATCTTGTCCGGTCCTCCAGCTTTTTTGGGGTTGATCTTCTGGAGTAATTTAAGTACTCCGCTTCTGGTGACTGTTATGTCCTGCATGTGCGTGTAGGGCGAGTTGCCCTTCGAGGGTATGTTGGAAAGGTCTTCTGCTGTGAAGACACTCCTAAATTGGTCATTTAGCATCTGTGCCTTTTCTTTTCCGCTGGTTGCTGTTTTCCCATCGGCCTTCAAAACTCCAACACCAAAATTGTCCTGTTTCCTTGATTTGATGAATGACCAAAATTTCTTTTTGCTGTCATCTTCGGCGAGGATTCCATCCAGATGTTCCCAGTAAGCCTTTTTCAACTCCTGGTGTACTTGTCTTCGAGTGGCTTTGAATTTTTCCCAGTCTGCTTCCTTCTGCGTTTCTTTGGCTTGTTTGTAGTACCTATCCCTGTGTCTGATCAAGCTTTTGATGTCTTTCGTGATGTACGGTAGGTGATAGCGACTACCGATTTGTTTTGTAGGGATATGTTTCCCTATGATCTCCAACGTGGCTGTCTTAAACAGCTGCCAATTTTCTTCCACTGGTCTGTCGCCTGGGGATGAACTCATGTATTCATCCTGGAATTTGAGCATTTCTTCTTTAATGCTGGTCCAATCTGCCCGTTTGTAGCAAAGCACTTTCCTTGGTTGTTTCTTGTTTATCTTGGCTCTTGTGCTACACTCTACGATCAGGATATCATGGTCGCTTATGCCCGGGGCCGTGTAGCATTTCTCAACTAGGCCAGGATTTGTAGTTAAACAGAGATCTAGGATGTTGGCTTCTCTTGTAGGCTCTCTGTTGACTTGCGTGAGGTTATAGCGCAGCATGATGTCCAGCAGCTGCTCTGAGAGTGCACGGTGTGGGTCCCTTGGTTTGGGGGCTCCGATTTCCCAGTCTATCCCCGGGAGATTGAAATCCCCTCCTAGGATGATTTGGGCGCTTGGATGTTGCCTTGTGATGTCCCCAAGTGATTTATCGAGTTCTTGTAGGGCGTCCTCCTTCGAGCTTGGTGGCCGATAGAAAGAACCGACAAGGACCTTGGGTTGATTTGCAAGGTGGATTTCACTCCATGCTATTTCGCAATTTGAGTTGTCTTTGACCTCTGCTCCTAGAAGGTCATCTTTAATTGCTACAAATACCCCTCCACCATGGGTGTTACGATCCTTTCTGTTAGGAATGAAATTCGGTGGAAAAAACTCTGCAGACTTGTGTGTGCTATTAGTAAACCCCCAGCAGAGAGCGCCATAGTTCAAGTAGGAGTTGATTAAACTGTTATATATAGTTTTCAAAATATTTTGAGGCAGCGTATGTTTTAATCTCTTCATAATTCCTATAGTCTTTGACATTTTACTACTAATGTAATTTATATGACTTTTCCAGTTGAAGTGTTCGTTAATTATTATTCCAAGAAAGTTGAACTGTGTCACATATTCAATTTTCTCATTGCCAAGTTTTACTACCGGCAAGGTAACTTTTCTTTGGGATGAGCGGAAAGCCATACACTTCGTTTTTTTGGTATTAAGAGACAGTTTGTTGAGCATAAGCCATTCGCTGACTTTTTCAAGATTGTTATTAATTTTTCAGTTTCATTGGGGCTATGCTGTGGGATATTGATAGATACAAAAAGAGTGGTGTCATCAGCATAGCAGATAAATTTGAAGTATTCAGAGCACACACAAAGGTCATTAATGTATATAATAAATAACAACGGGCCAAGAACGGATCCCTGTGGTACACCTGACAGAATAGTTAGTTTACAAGATCTAGTATCATTATATTCAATATATTGCTGTCTATTTTCCAAGTAACTTCTGAGTAGCGATAGTGCCTTTCCTCGAATTCCATAATATTCTAGCTTTTTGGCTAGTATGTCATGATCGATAGTATCAAAGGCTTTAGAAAGGTCCATAAAGATACTAATTGGTAAATTGCCTTGGTCCATTTCTAGTAGAATTTTGTCTGTTATTTCAAGAGTTGCCAGTTCTGTGGAGTGGAGTTCTCTGAAGCCATATTGATTTGAGAAATATAATTGTTTAGTTTGGAAATATGTATGAATTTGATTGAATATTGTCTTCTCAAATACTTTGGAGATAGAGGGCAATAGAGAGATTGGGCGGTAATTCGTTAATTATTTATCATCGTCTTTTTTATATATAGGGATAACTTTAGCTATTTTTAACTTTTGTGGGAATATTCCATGTTCAAGAGATTGGTTTATAATCAGCTGCAGTGGTTGACACAACTCTTCCTTTATATTCTTGAGTAGTCTTGACGAGAGTCTATCAAATCCGGAGGTGCTTTTGTTTTTTAGTTGGTTTATTATTTTGATTACATCTTCCTTTGTAACAGGTTGGAAATCAAGATTTTCATTAGTTGGTTGTTTTAGATAAGATACAAATGATTTGTTTGGAACTTCAGGAATTTGAGAAGCAAGTTGAGGGCCTATATTTACAAAGAAGCGATTAAATTCATCTGCTATGTCCTGTTTGTCTGTCACATTTTTATTATTAATAATAAAGATGTCCGAAGAAGTATTATTCTTTTTAGCTGTATTTATTATGCTTTTTATTGTTATCCAAGTGTTTTTTATGTCATTTTTAAATTTATTAAACTGACTTTCATAGTATTTCCTTTTAGCTTCTCTGATAAGCTTTTTAAGTATCTTATTATATGTTTTCAGGTTCATCGTCATTTGATCATATACAGAGTCTGAAGGGGAGGTAACTTTAATCTTCCGATATAACTTATCTCGAAATTTAATTGATCGTATTATGCCTGAACATATCCATGTACAGTTCTTATGTTTATGTTTGTTATATTTCTTGGTCTTGAGAGGCATACATTTGTTCATTCCATCTTGAATTATCTCATGTAATATGTTGTAGTTGTCATCTGCATTTGTATTATTGTCTAATCTGTCGCCAATATTCTGTTGATTCAGATAAAGTTTTAAATCAGATATTGTTTTATCATTTTGAACTGAGTATGTAACATATTTAGGTGGTTTTTTTGTAAGTTTTAGGTAATCTAGACAAGTGTAGTATGGTAAATGGTCTGATATATTACTTAAAATAATGCCTGAAGTAGTTTTTGAAAAATTGTTAGATAGCTTGCAAAAGTGGTTGTCAATGAGGGTTCCGTTTCTTTCAGTAAGTCGAGTTGGTAGGGTAATCTTAGGGGTAAATCCATTGGTTAATAGGGTGTCAAGAAATTCATTGAAAATTGGTCTTTCTCTTATTCGCAATAGATCTATGTTGTAGTCCCCGGCTATAATAGTTTCACCTCGTAATTCCCTTAGATTATTTTGTAATTCTTCAGTAAATGCCTTGTAATTTTCTATCAGATCTCGTGGTGGTCGGTATACATTTCCTAAAGTAACATATCTATCTTTGTTAAGTTTTACTTTGACAAATTGTCCCTCCCAACTATTACTAGGACTCCCACATACATCTAATTGTGAATAGGTATATTCAGTTCTTAAGTAAATTGCCAACCCTGCATGGGTAGAGCATCTGTATGGCTGAGAGATAAGATTATAGCCCTCCAGCTGCAACAGACTTGTATCATTCACGGCACCAAGCCAAGTCTCCTGGAGACAAATGGCATCAAAGTGGCATTTATTTTCCCTTAAATATTGAATGAAAATCTCTAGCTGGCTATGTTTAGCATTGAGACTTTGAATATTAACCGCAAGGCATTTGAACACATCTTGTTTGTTTTGTAAAATCTCAATCAATCTATGATCGCTTACATATGGAGAGTGATGTAGCACCTGGGGTTCCTCTTCCGCATGATTATCATAATTATCAATCAATTCAACTAGAGAGTTGGAAGAGGGATCCCTAATGTTCAAGTTAACCTCATCGAAGTTCATATGTACTTAGTAAAAGTATATCAATTCCCTTAATGTTCACATTGCATGCTATGTGTGTGGTTGAAGGGCGAGATTCCATGAGCATGATGCAGTGGGATGAAAAGAAAGACAGCATTTTATCTATTAAATGAAAGAGTCAGTTTGGCATTTTACATGAGACGTGGGGGGGGGGAGGTACATAGAAGTAAAAAATAGAGGGAAGAAGAGTTTTGTAAAATAATTACGAATACTAATTCAGTGACACAAAATAGTTACGAATTAGAGCTGTGCCTTCTGCAATACGGAAATAATTATTGCATTATACTCATTGAGGAAATGATCAATGATACCGCAAAATTGACAATTGATAAAGTTAAAGAGATGTAAAAAAAAAAACAAAAAATAAAATAAAAAGTCACATAATTTGGGACTATAAAATAAGGGACATAATGTTCAATTTTGTAACAAAGTTTTTTTTTTTTTTGCAGGAGCATCAAAAACAGCAAATCTTTCTACAGTAATAATAATTTTGTGTTTATGCACCAGGGGGCATCAGCACAGACATTAAAAGAAGCAATTTGGAATGTCAGTTGTAGGAAACTTAAATTATTTGAGTCCCAAAGCATGTAGATATATTTAATATTTATTTCTCATAACGATAACCTTTTTATGTATACTAGAAAATAAGGCACATGAACAGGGCCAAATTTGTAATAGTGATCAGCACAGAGTTTTAAAATTTTAGACTTCGCTTTCAGAAAGATCATGGTTATACAATGTAACCATGGATAAAGTCTATATTTGACAAATAATCAGTTCAAACATAATATAAGACAGGCTTTAAGATCTTGATCAGGAATTACTGCCAAACTCACCACTTTCCGACTTACACAAAATGTATTTTAATTTCGGCCTATCTTATGCAAAATTTTGTCAGGAATTCAAATTTGAAGAAAAAAATGCACCCACTCTTTTATTTTGGGAGTTACACCCTTAGTTGTAAAGCCCCCTCAGTGGGGCGTGTCAGATGTATACCCCAAAATATTATAAATTTCTGTTGGTCAATGGCTTCAGTAATAAAGCTTCCCTAGTACCACTTATGAATATCCTTGAATTCTAAGATGGTCCATCAAAAACTACGATGACTACATGGGTATGAATAATTTCTTGAAATGACAAACATTTTTGGGTGCTAAGTCGCGGTTTTTTATATTTCGCTTAATTTTTAATATACATACATAAATTTTACACCATCATTCTCAGCGGAAAATAAGCTTCAATTTGAGTACCAACAACCTATATTTCCGATAAGTTTAACTCAAACCAAGAAATTGCTATTTTCAGAAATAAAATTCTAAATAACTTGCATTTCTTCATTTTGGCAGATATCGAAAAACTAACACAAACTCGTTTTAATATAACTGTCTGGGCATAACGAGTTTGACTTTCAGACTTGTATGACAAAAATTGACGAAATGCAAGTTATTTAGAAAAATGGCATAATTTTTTCACACATCTTGAAGTAAAAAGCATCAGTTTCATGTTTTGTGTGTGTGATCCTAAATGTGCAAAGCAAGGACATTTTCAAGTAATCTATTGTGTTCGTCTGGTCCTTCTGAACACTTTGACGTGTAATTCATATTCGTAAGTATCTCAGATGACGTTGAAAAAAATAAATGAATTAAGAACCTCATGTCATTTTTATAAATTGTTTTTACTTTTGTCACTTGACTTTATTCCCATATTCTGATCTCAGAGCAGCATGCATTGGTGCAAATTATTAAAGCTTGGTGAAATTTCAAACTTTAGACAATAGAGAATGTCATGGCACCTTCAATGATCATGAATCCTTGACATATTTCAAGAAAGAGACAGTCAAACTCTGACATCTGAAAATTGTGTCACCAAAAATTAGCATTTTTCGCCTGTTTTTTCATGTAAATGACAAGATAGCGACCTCTAATCATCATGAAGACACTTAAAAAGGTCACCATCAGAAAGAGCACAATTTTTTACACAAGATAGAATATATTTTAGAATCTCTGATACGTTTTTGTGGCATCAAGAATTTTTTCACACTTGTGGCAGTAACTCCTGACCAAGATCTTAAAGCCTGTCATAAGGGCTTTTGGCGAGAGATACAATTAGATCCCTAATATATTTTAAACCAGCAGTGCCTTCTGTAATATCGAAACCGTTATTGTATTATACTCAAAGAGTAAATGATCAATCATGGATATCGCACAAGTGGCAATTGGTAAAGTTAAAGAGATCAAAATAAATATGTCACATTATTTGTGAATATACAATAAGGGACATAATGTTCACTTTGTTAGCAAAGTTACGTTTTTTTGCAGAAGCATCAAAATCAGCAAATCTTTCTACAGTGATAATAATTTTGTGTTTATGCAACAGGGGGCATCAGTACAGACATTAAAAGAAGCAATTTGGAATGTCAGCTGTAGGAAAATTAAATTATTTAAGTCCCAAAGCATGCAGAGATATTTAGTATTTACCATTTCTCATAGCAATAATCTTTTTATACAACAGAACAAGGCACATGAACAGGGCTAAATTTGTGATAGTGATAAGCACAGTTTTAAAATTTTAGACTGCGCTTTCAGAACGATCATGGCTGTACAATGTAACCACCGGTATTGTCTATATTTGACAAATAATCAGTTCAACATAATTAAAGGGCTTTTAGCGAGAGATACAATTAGATCCCTAATATAATTTAAACCATTTCAATCTGATTAAAAAAATGGCAGGCATCAAGTTCAACATTTTATACACTTATTCACAAGATTGGCAATTTGAAGTTTTAAAAGACATAGTGGATTTGTCACATAATTTAGGACTTTACATAGAAAGACATCAAATTGTCTATGTCAGCAAAATTCAAGTTTAATTATCTAGTGTTTGCGGAAGCATCAAGATCAGCAAATTTTTCTACATTAATAAGCAGTTGGTGTTTATGCACCAGGGGGCATGAGAATACATGTTAAAGATCTAGGAAGCAATTTGGAATGACAGTTGGAGGAAAACTAAATTGGTAAAGTCCCAAATCATGCTAAGATATTTGACATTCATCAGTTCTCATGGCGAAAACCTTTTTTTTAAAACAAAATTGGTAATAGTGATAATCACAGAGTTTTTTGAATTTTATACTCCGCTTTCGGAAAGATCACAGTTGTACAATGTTAGCACCTGAATACTGTATAGTCCATACTTGACAAAAAATCAGTTCAAGACATCAAGTTCAATGAGATTTAACACTTTAATAAATGACTTGTCACAGCTTTCGCAAAGTTCAGTGAAATTTTCTGCTCTTTATCAGTCACATATCTTTCCACTTAACAACAATAACTTTTTGTTTATCCACCAGGGGGCATAAATATCATTATGTGGAGATTAAGCAGAACGAAGTATGTGAAATCAAGCCAAGGCAATATATCAGATATATTTATGTATTTAGCAGTTTAAATCAGCTAAAGACATGTAATGAACAAATGAACAAAGATTTCCGGCAACTAGTTTGAGATTCCCAACTTGCAAAATTAACTAACATTTCAAATCGCACACAATCAAATAGTACTGAGCATATCACGGACTATCATTTTTAAAAGGACGACAGTATTGGTTAGGCCCTTCATATCACAAGAAAAGACACAACAATACATGACCCTCGGCTCTCAGTGATTTTGACTGGTTCATCCATATCCATATTAACATCATTTAATAAATGTTACATAATCACGGGTCTTTTCTGTGAGTAACACAAAATTAACAGTATTACATAAACCAAATCGATATCATATACAGTGAAGAGCAACAGGAGATTTATATATAAGCAATTTTTTCATAAGGAATGATTAAGAGTGAATGCACCAGCGGTCCATTTTCTAACATCAATTGGAGAGAGGCCAAATGTTTTAGTCTCAATGTATGTTGAGATAATTAACTAATTTAACAATTGTTCAAAAAAATAAAATTAAACATTTAATAAAAATTTAAAATTAATGGGCCACAATTGAAGGTATAATGATCGGATCTGAACAATTCAAGCTTTCTCTTAAACAATGGATGTTAGAACTTAGCAGCACTCAATTACAAGCAGAAGTTGCAGTACCAGCATGGTTTGCATAATTGAAATTTTACTTCTGCAGTAAAGTCATTATAATGCTATTTACACAATGTGATTCGTATATATCGTAGTAGAGTTAGCAATTTTTACAATAACAAGATATTTTCAATTAATATAAGACATTGTGCATCAGTTGTTTTTTAAATAGAGTCAACAAAGTGTAACGGGAGTTCAAATTCAAAGAATTCACAGCAGTTTTAAGTCATCACGGATTCTAGTCAGTATCTTGCCGAGCAGGTTTTGTCCTTTATGTTCGTTTGTTTTTCCAATATCTGGATGATTGAGACCGATACCTGCTCCCCAAATTAAATTGGGGCCAGCTTCTACCAGTACAGTATCTTCGGTGTCCATGAGACATTGTCTTGCTCTGGGATTGACTTCAAATTTCTTGGTGCATGCCTTGAGCATAACCTCCTTGGCCTTCGCAAGCCACTCCTGTTCATCCACTTCAATACCGTCTCCCAGTCGTTTGCACAAAGCTGGAGCTTTACTGCTGCGGATTTTCTTTGCCACTTCTGGCTTGCCTGCGAAAATGGCTTTGCTCCATTGGAAATATTGCTCTACATGGGGGAAACTGTGACCGTCAATCACATAATCATCTAGTGGAAAGAAATTGGACAGGGGGGAGGCCGCAGAGAAAAATGCTGTAACATCGCCAATTTTTCTTGTTGCGATTTTTTCCGGATTCAGGGCAATGGGTAGATCATTTAACTTGTCAACAGTGTAGAAAATGTTATTTATGACCAGCTTACCACCCACCAGGAAGGCTTTGGTATTAGGGAGCTTCTGGGCCTCTTTCATAATTGGATAGAGGGACCGTCTTTGCGCAGCGATTTCGGCAGGAAAATCTTCAGACACAGTAATACCACTATCTTTCAGCATCCTTCTTGCAGCCCAAACAAGCTGACGATCGTCAAAATATACAAAGCGGCAAAAGATGCTTTTGTTTCCAATTCTGTGGCATCGCTGAAATGTCATGACATTTACATCCTTTGAGTTAAGCTTCATATTCTTAACCATGACTTCCTTCAGTCTTCTCGAGTTTTCTCTTCTATGCCATAGAAAATCAGGTTTTCGCGCCTTCCATATGATTCAAGGTTTATCACTCTCTGCTTTAATTGATCACATTCCACAGACAACTTTTTATTTGCATCAGTAGTGGACAGCAGTTCTTTCTTGAGAGCTTGAACCTCATCTTGGGATTCGTCACACCTTTTTTCGAAGTTTGAGACTCGTTCTTTTAAGACATCTGTGTCCTGGTTCACTTGGTCAATTTGTAGTTGCGCCGATATCTTAAAGTGGCTAACTTCTTCAGCAGTCTTCTGAAAGTCAATTTTTAGATCATCTAGTTTAGAGTCCAATTTAGCCATCAAGCCTTCAGCCATTTTGTCAATTTTCCTTTCAAAAAGTTCCATCATGTGTTTCATAGGATCATTTAAGTCAATTTTCTCATCTTCAGACATGGCTATTGACTCAGCTACTGCTTCATCTTTAGTCTCAGCTGGGCTCTCTGATAACGTCTCACCTTTTCTTTCAGTCATAGTCTCCATTGCAGCTTCACCCCTGCTTGCAGCCATGGATTCACTAGTAGATTCAGCCTTGGTTTTACTTCTTGTCTTCCTTGTTTTTGCTCTCACTTCTACTTTCCGGTTTTTCACCATGGTTTGTTTTGGGTGGAACAGGAAATAGTATCCAAAAGTATGTCATGGTTGGTCATTGAACTTTAATCCAAATTTATAGAATGTTCATGACTTGAGCTCTATGTTACAGGATTAGATGGTCACAGAGAGTCACAGTTTGCATGTAAACTAGCATGTATCACAGCATGTAATATAGCATGTAACATTGCCTTATGAATCCCACGTCTTCATGCTTCAGTGCCTACTGATTGTACATGTTAGATATGTAAAATATAAAATATGGTAAGTTCTCCAAAGTGATGATTTTTTCCCAAATAATTTTGGAGTCCATGTGAAGGAAGTACCATCCTAAGACCTCATGTGTCTTTTGGTTGTTCTTCAATGTGTATATCCACAAGAAAATCCTTTAAATATCAGAGCTCAGTGAAACATGTCTTGCCACCTTGCCTGCTTAATGCAAGAACCAACTGGGACTGGGACTGGGACCAAAATTTTAACTTCATGTAACTTATGTACTTAAATATTGTGTATATTTCTTATTGTATTAGCTGTCTGTAGATGTGGAGTAGTTGTATATTTTCTGTTGTTTACTTACAAATGCATCTGTTTGATATGTAAATTGTCAATAAAACAATATATATATATGTAAGACAAAAGTGCCACCACAGTGATACAAATCCCATATCTTACTACTAAGAAATAAATAGGTGGTGAGTACTGAATCGGTTTGAACTGATAGACAATACAGATATATAGTAAAAGCTACATTCATTTCTCTATATATTAAATTTATGAAATATTCTCAACTTGGCATTAAATTTTTTGACATATTGGATTAATGAAAATATCAGCAGACAGCCGCTTTATGTTCATCTAAAATATTTAAACAATATAGATGATGGATTGACCACATCACAATGCATTTTGATTGTGTTATTCAGAATCCAGTGATATTTTTTTATTTTAAAACAAGAATTGAGGACATAACTTCCAATTTCTGTCAGGAAATGAAGAAGTATTCTTTTGATTTAGAACAAAAAGGTGATCTTATCTTCGCCACTCCAAGGTAAAACTATCATATCAAATGAGAGTTCAACTAATTACTACTAAATAAGGTAATCATTTTTCCTAATATCAACCAATGTGTCAGATTTATAACCAATAAGCTGACTTGGAAAAGGTCAGCAAGTAAATTTCCAACATCAGATCTACCACTCATTTTGTATTTTCAGCCTTGACCTGGACATTTCCATAAACTCTTTCTTAAACAAACCTAGTCACTTCTTATCATTTCCCATCCAATCTCTTGTGTTTAACTTCCATAAATGTTAAAGCTCTGTTCCAGGCTATTATCATATCGACCACATTCGGGCAGATACTTACTACTAACTACGACTATCTACGAAATAAATAAGGGAAATATAATGACTCGCAATGCTTGGCTTGGCTGTGAGAAGATCCGAGATCTTGTTTGCATGACCAGTTTGTTGAGCTCATTGGAAAGTATTTATCTCATCTACTCTTGTATTTGTGGGGAATGCGAGTAGAGCTCAGTGGTGTTAATGTGTCTCTTTCTATTGGAAGTATTGATTTCCAGAATATGCCACATTGGTCATATGCATGAGACTTGAACATTATTGCAGCTACTGTACTGCAGCTTGCAACTGATTGACTGCTGAGAGTAAATGCAGAATCAACCCTGCTTATTTATTCTATTCAAGACACAAGATTTAGATTAAAGTTTAAACATTTATTGTGCAAAACTATGAAACATAAACTATAAATATACATATAAGTCTATTGGACCCAAATTAACATATAGCAAAAGAAATGGCACTGATATAGTCATAGAATGAGCAGTTTCAATAACTCATTAGTGATAATTTCATTAAGTACAATATTACCAAAAGTAGCTTAGATCTTAACAATCTGAAGGAATATCATGTTACACTCATGTAGACATATAAAATGGACATCAGCACAAAGCACTTCTCCCTAATAGACCAAGTCACTGATTCTCAAACAATTAGGCTTACTCTGACTGATATGATCACTGAACAGTTCTGACACAGTTCTTTGTGTTTCCTTAATCCTTATCTCACATTTACACTAATTAATTATACTTCAATCTAGCAATCAAAGTCATTAATAAATCACTGAGCATCTATACATAATAATACATACATTTATAAAGTCAATAATTATATTTCAACCATGCTCTATTGATGGGTGAAACTAGAAACTGTCTATCTTCATCGTGTGACAGGAATAACAGCAATCGCCTCCTCTCGACGTAACCATGTGAAAAGCCCTATTCATCCCCCCTAAATAGATGCGCAGGTCAGAGCTCATAAATGTCAAATCTGGTCGTTACTGCTAACTCGCATCACTTCAGCCAGTTACACCTTTGTTAAGAATAGACAGTCTACTTGCAATCAAGTCAGATAGCTTCTACCAAAATGTCCTACAGGTCTTCAAGAGTTACATGAATTTGTTCATTACTAAATAATGTTATACTATTGTTGAAAAGAAGTTACTAACCTTACACAACACATGACCAGAGCCATGGCTAGTGGCAAGAGCCACTGCCCTCTGGTTCTCCTGGTTCAAGCTTCTACTGCCGCACACATAGTATGTGATCCTGCACTGTTACCCAACGCCTTATAACTGCCTAGTGCCTGACCAGAGCCATGGCTAGTGGCAAGAGCCACTGCCCTCTGGTTCTCCTGGTTCGAGCATCTACTGCCGCACACATAGTATGTGATCCTGCACTGTTACCCAACGCCTTATAACTGCCTAGTGCCTGACCAGAGCCATGGCTAGTGGCAAGAGCCACTGCCCTCTGGTTCTCCTGGTTCGAGCTTCTTTCTAAACTGCCGCACAAGTAGTGAGTGATCCGGCACTGTTACCCCATGCTCCTTATAAATGCCTAGTGACCTAGACCACGCCCAAACCACGTTCAACCAGCATTATGGGTAGTAACTGATTATTGTTTAGTGTTATTCAGAGTACCTACGTCACTTGTAACCATCCAAACCATCCAAATCACTGAAGCCATAGATATATTGATTATTTGTAGGCCTAAATTATTCCTGAGCTGCATGTACACAGGATATCTGATGTGCCTTTTACAACATCGACTCAATCTAATACACTGTTATAACAAATCCATGATAAAAAACAATTGCACACGAAAGGTCCAATAGCAATAACGATGAATTATAAGTGTTTGCCAGAAGACAGGCTATATACCCGCAACATCTATAAATATATATTAACAATAAGATATGACACATGACTGTTTCTACGTTAGGTAAGCAAATACATGAAATATCCCAAACTCCCCTTTATTAGTTATTGATTAGATATTGATGCATCGTATAGTTATATACGATATCCCCCCCACTTTCTGTTAAGAAAATACTTTTAAAAGAGTATTTTATTTACAAACTATACTACCTACAACCCCCAATTAAACTTAATTTGTGTTACCTACTTCCAAAACATACCCTTATCTGCTACCTGAACTACTGCCTAATCTAGACCACAATGTGTCCTCATCACTTTATGACCATCAGACGAAGTGATGTCATCCTCATCAGCGAACAAGCTGTTGATCCGCAATTCTTCTTGAAGTATGCAGCCTTTTCCTCTTCATCGGCTGTTCTCGAGTTCAATGATGTTGTCTGTGTCTTCTCCTGTTGATGGTAGGTATTGAACCATTGAAAGCCATTCACATAATGTATTTTCATGCATTTTGCTTTCTTGTTGCGGCATGTAGTTGTCGTTCATGAGTGAGCATCTGCTTCTCCATCTGTAGTTGTAGATCTGAAATGCTGTCGAAAGAACATCAGAGTATCTGGTGATGGACCTCACACCGGAGTTAAGTGAAGTACACACAGTAAGGTTATGCGATTCAGTTTATCAAAACCCTTAACCACAGCATACTTGTAATTGTCAGTAGAAATGTTCATGTTGCCGAATCTGATGTTGCTTTATATGCATTCCGATATCAGTGACGGGAAAGAAGCCACAAATGCCCTCAAGGAAGACACGTCGTGCTGTCTCATTGAACTTGTGATTCGAGGTAGAAAATGCTGAAGATGCTGTGCTTGAAACCTGCCTGTGTCTGGATGTGTAGTCATGTCGGTTGTCCTGTATTTGGTACACATGTTAAGTGACTTGGACAATTGTGTGGACCTCCCTGATTATTGCTATTGTCTTAACCTTTCTATATACCCCTAATATAATCATATTATATGGATTACTGCTTCATAAATACATTCACAAAATTATTGTCACATGTCATATTCTCACTGTAAAACGATGATACCATAATAAATGGAACACACAGTAAGCTGGCTTGCATTATGTGTATATTAAAAGTTCCTGAATCATTCAAATGCTTTAAAATTCTGTCATTAGATATATTTACTTACGAGAATTCCATGAAATTTTTGTTGCCATGGCCCCTGTGTTTCATGTATTTTAGTACTTGAATCACGAACTATTCACCGATACAACAATTATCGAATGATGCATTGTCATACATTATAATTGACTAACTATTGTTACATGTAATCGACACATTATGAAATTACACTGTAGGTTGTTTTCATTAATTAGTTCTTATTGATTAAATAACCCAATCAGTTAGAAGGTCTGTTTGTATATTTCACATTATGCACGTCGCATATATTTCAACTTTTATACATGTATACACTAAGACATATTTTATCATAAAAGTTTAGTGTATCTGTTAACTTGAACATGTGTTAAGTCTTGCAAGCACTTTTGTTTCCCAAATGTCTGCAAGCTTCCAATGATTTTAGAATATGCAATTTGGAATATTGATTTTCCTGCAAAGCAAAATACATGTTATGATTAGTACAATTGTACAAATGGTCAAGCAGTGTCAATGTGACATTCGTTGGAGCATAGGTCATCTCACAATGTCTTATAATTTGGAATTAGAGGAAATAAATTTTCTTTAACCATAATGTTATTCATTACATCTTGCATGATATTTACTAGAATAAAGCCAAAATGAAATTCACTGCCTTTCTTCAACCAGTTGCAATCGTCATAATGAATGTGATGAAAACCTTAATCTGCATTCGAAAACACAACACAGCAATGTTGGCTCTCAGGGTTGGCTATCGATTTGTGATTGATTGTGTCTTTGGCAGCCAGTTACTTTGCTGAAATACATACCTGAGATGAAGATGATCCACTTCAAGTGCCTCGCAGTTTTGTTATTGTATTACATATGGCACCTTGTTGTCCAAGTCTTATATTTAATGGCAATTTCTTTTTGGTATATTAAATTAACGCTATTTGCCAAATCTTGAGAAAGTAAACAGAAAGCGTTTTTCCTTGCTCATGTTTCCTCACTTTTTCCCATTCCAAAAATTGTAATGTTTCATATTTCAATAACCATTTTTCAGGGCTATTTCTTTTTGTGATTATCTTGCAATTATATTACAAAAGGAAACTGACAAACAACAAGGTCCCAAATGCCACTTACCCAAATCTTGTGAAGTCCAAAAAGTGTCAAATTCCTCTGAAAATATACTAAGAAAGTATGTTAGTCCAACATTCACAGGCTATTTTCAATAGTTTAGTTTCCATGTTCTTCGTGGTAACTTCAACAGCTCAGCACCATCCGCACTGAGTCTATTCCATTCTGATGTTATACCTCCAGCTACTGGTCACACACTGATGTGCTGCTGCTGGAGGCTGTCCAATCAATAACAAACCCATCAGCACTGCTGCAAGAGCTGCTGTTCAAATAAGGGTTGCTGCTTTTGTTAATTGTTGCTGGGTGTGCAGGTATTAGCATATTGCATATACCTAAATCAATTATTTCATCATGACTGCAGTTCTAAAACTCTATTAATCCAAAGGATAGAGTAGCAATTAATAATAAGTATGTTATTGCATATCCCTGTTTGTTTAAGCCTACTTAATCATACTGACCAAATTGCTGCATTAACTATTGACTGACTTGATGAAAACCTGTGTTCCTAAAAGGGTTTCATGCACTTCCATAAAATCAATTTACACTAATGTAATTTACTTTGAAAAACCTATTACTGTCATATAAAACGGCATCCCTTAATGAGCATGTGTCATGACATTTGATTGTTAAGGCAATACCCAAATGACTGAACCTTTTATTGCAGGAGATGGATGGTTCGTACTCTCACTAATTCTCTGGTAGGCAGCCTTTGTGCTTGTTGCATGATGATGAGTGATGATCAGGTTCTGACACCTTTCACTTACTGACTGCTGAATGATTGATAGAATCTTTGTTCATGTGTTTTATAGTTGCCAGGTTGTGGGTTGTATTTTGGCTGTTTTTGCTTTGGAGACCAGAGTGTTGTGGAGCCTGAACCCTGAATATTGGTTTAACTGCAAATTTTGACCCATCAATTTAAAACGAAAATAACCCGAATCTCAATAATTCCAATTAGCATCATCACCAGTCATACCCGCGATCGACACCATATCATATCGACCACATTCGGGCAGATACTTACTACAAACTACGACTAACTACTAAATAAATATGGGAAATATAATGACTCGCAATGCTTGGCTTGGCTGTGAGAAGATCCGAGATCTTGTTTGCATGACCAGTTTGTTGAGCTCATTGGAAAGTATTTATCTCATCTACTCTTGTATTTGTGGGGAATGCGAGTAGAGCTCAGTGGTGTTAATGTGTCTCTTTCTATTGGAAGTATTGATTTCCAGAATATGCCACATTGGTCATATGCATGAGACTTGAACATTATTGCAGCTACTGTACTGCAGCTTGCAACTGATTGACTGCTGAGAGTAAATGCAGAATCAACCCTGCTTATTTATTCTATTCAAGACACAAGATTTAGATTAAAGTTTAAACATTTATTGTGCAAAACTATGAAACATAAACTATAAATATACATATAAGTCTATTGGACCCAAATTAACATATAGCAAAAGAAATGGCACTGATATAGTCATAGAATGAGCAGTTTCAATAACTCATTAGTGATAATTTCATTAAGTACAATATTACCAAAAGTAGCTTAGATCTTAACAATCTGAAGGAATATCATGTTACACTCATGTAGACATCTAAAATGGACATCAGCACAAAGCACTTCTCCCTAATAGACCAAGTCACTGATTCTCAAACAATTAGGCTTACTCTGACTGATATGATCACTGAACAGTTCTGACACAGTTCTTTGTGTTTCCTTAATCCTTATCTCACATTTACACTAATTAATTATACTTCAATCTAGCAATCAAAGTCATTAATAAATCACTGAGCATCTATACATAATAATACATACATTTATAAAGTCAATAATTGTATTTCAACCATGCTCTAGCAATGGGTGAAACCACAAACTGTCTATCTGTCATCATGTGACAGGAATAACAGCAATCGCCTCCTCTCGACGTAACCATGTGAAAAGCCCTATTCATCCCCCCTAAATAGATGCGCAGGTCAGAGCTCATAAATGTCAAATCTGGTCGTTACTGCTAACTCGCATCACTTTAGCCAGTTACACCTTTGTTAAGAATAGACAGTCTACTTGCAATCAAGTCAGATAGCTTCTACCAAAATGTCCTACAGGTCTTCAAGAGTTACATGAATTTGTTCATTACTAAATAATGTTATACTATTGTTGAAAAGAAGTTACTAACCTTACACAACACATGACCAGAGCCATGGCAAGTGGCAAGAGCCACTGCCCTCTGGTTCTCCTGGTTCAAGCTTCTACTGCCGCACACATAGTATGTGATCCTGCACTGTTACCCAACGCCTTATAACTGCCTAGTGCCTGACCAGAGCCATGGCTAGTGGCAAGAGCCACTGCCCTCTGGTTCTCCTGGTTCGAGCATCTACTGCCGCACACATAGTATGTGATCCTGCACTGTTACCCAACGCCTTATAACTGCCTAGTGCCTGACCAGAGCCATGGCTAGTGGCAAGAGCCACTGCCCTCTGGTTCTCCTGGTTCGAGCTTCTTTCTAAACTGCCGCACAAGTAGTGAGTGATCCGGCACTGTTACCCCATGCTCCTTATAAATGCCTAGTGACCTAGACCACGCCCAAACCACGTTCAACCAGCATAATGGGTAGTAACTGATTATTGTTTAGTGTTATTCAGAGTACCTACGTCACTTGTAACCATCCAAACCATCCAAATCACTGAAGCCATAGATATATTGATTATTTGTAGGCCTAAATTATTCCTGAGCTGCATGTACACAGGATATCTGATGTGCCTTTTACAACATCGACTCAATCTAATACACTGTTATAACAAATCCATGATAAAAAACAATTGCACACGAAAGGTCCAATAGCAATAACGATGAATTATAAGTGTTTGCCAGAAGACAGGCTATATACCCGCAACATCTATAAATATATATTAACAATAAGATATGACACATGACTGTTTCTACGTTAGGTAAGCAAATACATGAAATATCCCAAACTCCCCTTTATTAGTTATTGATTAGATATTGATGCATCGTATAGTTATATACGATACTATCAGGAATATTTGCGGCTACAGTTCAGCCTCAGTGTTTCTCGAAGACCAGGATGGTTATTGTGGAATATTAATATTTGGTCAAGCAAAGTTGAATTAAATTCAGTACACAAAAGGAGAATTATTCAACGCACAATTGCAACTAACTCACCACATAGAACCCCACAAATGGAAAAATATAGTTTTTTCTTTTATTGTAGTATTTCAACTGTTCTGTGAGAAGTGTTCAACTGTATGCAAGCTAGTGGTGAGGATGGTAAGGGGCCGACCAGACGATAGTTGGGGGGGGGGCTATGGACTTTACCCCGGGACAAACTTTTTTTTTCGTTCTCGACGCGTCGACGAACAATTTTTTCGCATGCGCACTCGTGACAAACTTTTTTATCGGAATTTTAACATTACGGTACCCTGGCTATAGGCGGAAACAAACTTTTTTTTTATTTCTCCATGTGCTGAACAAACTTTTTTTTTCAGTGTCAAGTGGGAAACAATCTTTTTTTTTCACCAAATATCCATAGCCCCCCCCAAGATCATTTGGTCGGCCCCTAAATGCAATATCTTGCATTGGTCTTAGAGTTTTAAAATAGGATTGACCACAAATCCCCAGATTGTGCTCTATGTACGTCCTTGAATATAAAATGTCCTGGAGTTTAAAGGATTAAATGCTTTGGGAAAACTTGCAGATATTTGTTGTTGCTATCTTGTGTCTCTAATTTTATAACTGCCTCAAGAGAATATCTGCTGAATGGTGGGGGCAATTCATTTCCAAAAGATGATCGAAAATTGGAAGTATAGGTCAATTATTCTCAGTTTCAGATTCTCACAACAAGCTGGCACTGGCCAAATTCATATGGTACTATACAATTAAAGAAGATGCTGGCACTTGAGACCCAAACACTACCATGCACTTCAATGCATTAGATTCTACACTCTTTCGTGTCTCAAATTGGAAAAAAAAATCTCATTTTGTAGTAACAAATTCCTCTGAACAAAATAATGTAGGACTCGTGAAGTCAAAATTGCTGTTCACCCAAAGATAGCAATCAAATTTGACAGCTGATTACAGCATCAAATTACAAAATTAAAGGCTATTATCTCTCAAAGTCCAGTAGCAGGCTATTTATTTTTTAATTGCTTGTTTCAACAGCAAGTGTATCGGCTTGGTAGTGAGGACATTGAGGGATGAAGGGAAGAACTAAAGTGAGACTTTTAAAAGTTACTGCATTGTATTGTAAGTAGCACTTCACGAATTTGTAGCAAGATAAAGGACTAACTGACAACTCTTTTGACCACGCCAAAGAGTATAAAGGGCTTATAAGCAGACAATGGTGTGGACGGGGACACCGTTTTATTACGTTTCCAGCCATTTGGGCAGTGTTGGCTGTCATTATTCCTTTGAGTCTGGTCTTTCACTGACACAAAATGAGATGAATGAGTCCAGAGCCAATTTACGTCAATGTATCTTAGCTTGAGGACACTTGAAAGCTAATATATGTCAAAACACGGACTGTATTGGTCTATTGCAGACAACTAATTTGTCAGGCTTACTTTTCTAAAAAGTACGACAGCGTCTTTTGGCGGTTTCTTAAATTTAATGACACAAATCTGTCTATAACCTAAGAATTTGTCTTTTGGGAACCTCATCATTTTGTAAGTCACTGTATAAACAAATATAACAGTATAGAGGAAAAACAAATTCACCTTCACTGTTCAGATACCCAAATCCCTATGTTGTTTTCCTTGATGTGAAAGGGCATTATAGAGCCCCTAATCCATATCTACATCTTGCTGACCCTGTTACTCTGTCTGGCCAAGAGGATAACCATCTGCATTTACATAATCTCCATTCCTGCTGACGCTCAATTTGCATTCAGTCAGACAGGAGCTGATTGATTGTGTCTTATATGACTTAACAGTGTTTCCTTTTTTCTTAACTTTTTTTATAAATGATGGTTCAACGCTGAAAATTAGCTCAATACAGTGAGATTGATCACTATCTGTTATTTGTGTATTCCAATGTTCTTTTAGAATTAAAGCAAATGGAGAACTTGATATCAACTTATGGGATTGTGGACAGAATCATTGCAAAGCGCTGTCTGCCATTCTTTACAAAATAGGTCAGACTGTCACAAAAACACCTATACAACAATAAATCAAGTGTAAATGTCTGGAAGTGTCAGGTGCATAAGACAGTCTCAACTGCCAGTGTTCATTGAGGGAGTGTCATGATTGGGTTTCCCTTGCCAGTTGCCAGTAGCTCTACCACAGTGACTCCCTTCGTGACTGCATTTCCTGAGGTATTTATTTCCTTAATCATCAATATTTCCTTGACATAAACACAGACATTCAAGGAAATTCTTTGCAACTTAAATGATAAATGGGACGCAATAGTCAGCAAAACATGATTTTTTTAACAATGACTTGATATCCTTGCTGTATGTCTTCCTGGTTCTGAGTTCTTATACAAATATTTTTCTTTTACTATCTTTATTCTACTTGCCCATTTTAGTCGCTGATGCAAAGGGTCACCATTTTAATTGTTCATATGAAAAACGTCCACTTGGAATGTGGCAAACTTGGCATAATATCGATCATGAAGATCTCTCAATGAATTGGAGAAGGATCAGTGTAATCCCGGATCTACCAAGGATTAAAGAAATACAAGAAGTCTAGAAAGAGCAAAAGGAGCGAAAGTTCAAATGAAACAATACACCGAAATCCGGACATTTCCTGAATGGAAACCCAACCGGCTTCTAGTGTCTGCTTCATTAAGACCTTCATTAAGTACAGCACTAGGATTTTTTTCTTCTTGGCCGTTGTATGATGTCCAAGCCAGGGTAGTAAAGCAATTTATTTCTGCTACATTCTGAAGCAGGAATGAACACACCAATGTTACCATTTGAATTTTGCTTCTTGGTAGCTCATGAGATTTTCATCAAAATCAATAATATATAATATGGTATGATTTTATATAGCGCCCATTCCAGATAAATCTGCTCACCGGCGCTCACCATACTGAACGGCAATCATACCAATCATTATAGTGATCAACATGCAGTTACTGTTTGAGAATGAGGAATACTATTGAGGAGAGGAACATTTGCACTTTATGACATCTATATTCTTCATTTTCATCCAGAGGAGTTCGTTCTTATGTGACAACATTTTCATTTTCACTCTGTGACCAGCTTGCATATTAGGCCTACAACAATTTGGTTGAAACAAATACATGTCGTCTGGAAAAGAAATTGGTCTTCACACAACACAGAATATTTTTAGAATGCATAATCCTCATCAAAATAATTCCGTTATTGTCATCATGTCACTGTCACAACAGTGATGATTTAAGAGGTTAATTACATCCTCACAATGAGAAGAAAGGGACATTATTAACAACCTTTGACCCTGATAAGTTGCAACAAGCCATATTGATGTTAATTAATGAGGATATTGTGTAGACTGGAAAGCTATGCATATAAAAACGATTTAGTCAGTGTGGATCTCCTTGGTACATGCAGCACTGTTGTTTTCCTAATTGCAAACCAGTCGCAGATGTCAGTCTTCTGAACTTCATCCACCTCTTCCTTTATACTGCGATAAACTTCCCAAATAACTGTTTATGCAGGCTGTATGGAAGAAGAATAAACATATGAGTAAATGAGTGACAATACTTAACATGTATGGTATATTTGTGTCTTATTGAAACAATATTTATCCATAATAAAGAGACATGACAAAGAGATACCTAATATATGTGATAATCATAAATTTAAAAATAAAAGTAATACGATACACTCATTGTCTCTGTCCGACAAACGAGCGACGACAATGACGATAATGCCACATCGTACCACTAAGAAATAAATAGGTTGTGAGAATATACTGCATCTGTTTGAAATTGTCTGGAGACATTACAGGTATACAGTAAAAGCTATATACAGTGCCGCCTGTAAGAAAGTGAAACGCATGACATTGTGCCATTGCATCAATGCTAAACATCCTCAGCCAAACTGTTTGTGGAGGCATGAATTCTCATCAGATGAAAAGGAAACAAAGTGAGTCATAAAAGCCGATGTGTGAGGCAAGTGGGATAAAAATAGCAGCCAATTTTCTTTGCTGTAGTTGGAGATAGGTACGGGCCAAAGTCTGTGATAAGTAAGTGAACCACCCTTCCCTATGTTTTAACATTGGGTCTGTGTTTCACTTACTTATTAAAGACTTTGACCCTTACCTAACTCCAACTACAGCAAAGGAAATTGGCTGCTATTTTTATCCCACATCCCTCACAAATCGGCCTTTATGACCCAAAATTTTTCCCTCTCATCAGATGAGAATTCGTCCTTCCAGAAGCATTTTGGTTAAGGATGTTTAACATTGATGCAATGGCACAATATCATGCGTTTCACTTACTTACAGGCGGCACTGTACATATCTCTCAATATGTTTATATTGATTTTGTACTCTGGGCACACTGAATGAAAGAAAAATGGGTAGAAATTGAAATTAATTTAGAAGTGTCAATGTGTTAAATGAAATATGCGCAGCTTGACATTTCATTTTTTGACATGTTGGATTAATGCAGATGTCAGCTGACAGCTGCTTTATGTTCATCTAAAATATTCAAACAATATAGATGATAGATGGACCACATCACAAAGCATTTTGATTATGTGTTTCAGAATCCAGGTGGCTGTCAAAAATTGAAGTAAATGGTATTCTGCTATTTTAAAACATGAATTGAGGCCATTACTTCCAATTTCTGTCAGGAAATGAAGAAGTATCTTTGATTTCGCACAAAAAAGTGATCTTATCTTTGCTTGCAATACCACTCCAAAGTAAAGCTACCATTTCTAATTATAGTTTAAGTGCTTGATATTAAATAAGGTCAGCATTTTTCCTAATATCAACGTATCAGATTTATAATTAATAAGGTGACTTGGTCAAGCTCTGAAAGTAAATTTCCAACATCGCATCTACCACTCATTTTGTATTCTCAGCGTAACCTGACAATTTCCTGAAACCCTTTGTTATTAACTTGGACACTTATTATCATTTCCCATCAAATCTCTTGTGTTTAACTTCCATAAATGTTAAAGCTTTGCTGCAGGCCATTGGAAATCTGTGAAACTACAGTTCAACCTCGGTGTTGCCGGAAGCCCAGGATGGTATTGTGGAATATTAACATTTGGTCCAGTAAGTCGAATTACAAAAGGAGAATCATTCAACTCACAATTGCAAGTAACGCAGTGCAAGAGCACATTACAAAATGAAAAATATCATGAAAGAGTTTGACTCTTCACTGTGATATTTTAACTGTTCTTTGATAAAGCGTCCAACTGTATGCAAACCAGAGGTCAGGATGGTGAATGCAATATCCTGCATTGGTCTTAGAATTTAATAGGATTGACCACAAATCCCCATGAGATGTGGTCCACTTAGGTCTATGAATGCGAGTTTGAAAGATTTTAAATGTGCTGTGGGACAGACCTACAGATATTTGGTGTTCCCCTCTTGTGCCTCAAAGTTTTTACAACATCAAGAGAATACCAATCCTGTGAGAAATTCAATGAAAGGTTGCTTGAAAGAGGACAGTATATACAGTACAACCCAATACTTTTTCCAGGCAGATGCTTGCAATTGCTCCAACACTTCTGTGGACTTCCATGCCTTTGCACTCCCTAGCCCTTCCTGCCACTCACTAATCTGTATTAGTCTGTATATTGTAACAGTTATTTTCTGCAGATACAATATAGTATTCAAAATTGCTTTTAACGTATACATAGCAATATCCATTCAAAAAGAAAACAGGGTTGTGGATTAAATTTCCAGATTTGAGCTAATTGCTGATTACAATATTAAAGATAATTGCAGTTAATTATTTATATTTATTAAGAGCATGTTGTGAATTTTTCGGAGGCCGCGGGACTGTCGATTTCTGTGTTGTGTGTACTACTTATAAATATAATTTGTGGCAACATAAGAGACTAACTTGACAACTCCTTTGACCATGCTAAAGAATATGAAAAGACTTAAAAGTGTTTGGATGTGGACATTTTATTATTATTATTTTTTTCTGCCATTTTGGGCGGTGTTGGCTGTCAGTATTCCTTTGAGTCTGGCCTTTCATTGACGCAAAATGAGATAAATGTGTCGAGAGCTGCTTAACGTAAACTCATTATTTCACTCAATGATTTCTGCTTGAGCTCACTTGAAAGCTATTGTATGTCTCAACACAAATTGTATTGCTCTGTGGGAGAAAGCTATTTTGTTAGGCTTGCCAAACTAAAAAGTAAATTGTCTTCTGGTGGTTCCTTTTAATGTCAACAATTTATCTATATAAACAAACATTTCTCTAGTACCAGGGACAACAATTGGTCTATTAGGAGCCTCACCATTTTGTAAAGTTTATGTCAAAAAAATATATAAGAAAGCAGCAGTAAAGAAAAAGAAGAACACTTAAATCTTCACCACTCACACATACAAATCCCTATGTCTTCTATGGAACTCCTAATCCATCTAAATTGTGCTATTTCTGCTACACTGTCTAGATAAATGGATAACCATCTTAGCTAAGAGAGCACAAAGGGGACTCTGCATTTACATAATCCCCATTCCTGTTGACACTCAATTTGCATCCAGTCAGACAGTAGTTGATTGATCATTTAGTAGGGTGACTGTGCTTTTTATTTTTCGTTACTGAGAACCAGAAATTAAGTTGTTTGTTTGTTTGTTTGTGTTTTACGCCTCTGCAGCACCTTAGTGGGCTATATCGAGGCAGGCGATCGCCGTATGATGATGAGATGAGAAGACTGTGAGTCTGGTACATACCCTATTAATTCAGGGATGCCCAGGGTCTTTCAGTTGCCCCAGCATAGAACACTGGATACAACCCGCCTCCATTTAATGTCCCATGGGCTCGGACTAAATTGAGTTCCGGGGTGGGATTCGAACCCACGCCCTCAGAGCCAGTGGTTGTACAAACAAGCACTCTTAACCATTAGGCCACGGAGGAACTCGCCAGATATTAAGTAGCACTTTGTTTCTTTTCTGATGTTCATAGCAACTCTAACTTTGGCTGGAAATGATGAGCTTGACACCGGCACCTGGTCCAGTGTTTGGGCACAAAACCATGCATATATTTTATTATCATATCATAAAACTGAGCCAATGATTAAACTGAAGTTGTATACTTTTCTTCTGATATTTTGCTTATTTAGGAGACAAGTATTGAGTAAGAAACGTTGTTGTAAACCCTGTGGATTATATGAAGTTATTTCTGTTTGAAGTTTGGAAATATGTATTTGGATGTAAGTTGTTCCGCTTTCTTCGAAAAGGGGGCTAAGGCTTTTTGTTATACATGTATGAAGATGGTACTACAGTACAACGCTAAATAAAATATGACTACCCCAGCAGGAAGGAAGAATCACCCACTACTTTACCCTTTCACACCTTTTGGCTCCATCCAAACCACTTCCTACCTTTACCTACTTTAAACTACCTTTTAAAATTACATTAAATTTACATTAAGGCAACACCAATTCAAACTCCATCACACCTATTGTGGATGCCTAAAGGCTAATTGTACACATGTTTTCATCAGCTGTCTTAATAGAGTTTTTAATATGCTGTTATCCCCTGGTGTGTCCTCGTGTTTTATTGATGAAATCAGCAAACCTCAGATACCTGTCGATTTTGGTCTATCTCATTTGACCAGGTGTGTTGACAGAATTGTAGGAAGCCCCAGTGCAAGGCGGTCAATAATGTAGCATATGCTTTACATGTTTTTAAAACTATCTGAAAAGAACAAGGCATATGTCATATACTATCTCAAGAATATAACTTAAAAGCTTAGTGACATATTGATGCTCTTGCTGTCACATTATTATTCCATTGAGTCTGCCTTTTCATGGACACACACTGGGATAAATGCATTTGGAGCCTCTTCCCCTAATTTCAATGTATCCAGGACCTGTGGAAGTGTGGACGCCTAAGGGCTAATTATGCACACATTTCATCACTTAGACACACAAATGCAACGTCCCTCTGTTACGTTCTTTCCTGTGAAAGGGCACAAAGGCCTTCCTATTACTGGATTAGATGGTAACCATCTCAGCTAACAGCAAACAGAGAGGCTTTTACATAATCTCCATTCCTGCTGATGCTCAATTTGCATTCAGTCAGACAGGAGCTGATTGATTGTGTCTTATATGACTTAACAGTGTTTCCTTTTTTCTTCACTTTTTTTAAATAAATGATGGTTAAACGCTGAAAATTAGCTCAATACAGTGAGATTGATCACTCTCTGCTATTCGTGTCTTCCAATGTTCTCTTAGAATTGATAGAAAATGGAGGACTTGATATCAGCTTTCAGGGATTGTGGACAGAATCATTGTGAAGCATTGACTGCCATTCCTTACAAAAATAGGTCTGACTGCCACAAAACATAATATGCCACAATAAACGAAGTGTGAATGTCTAGAAGTGTCAGCCACAGTAAGTCTCAACTGCCAGTGTTCATTTAGGAATGTCATGATTTGGTTTCCTTTGCCTGTTGCTCTACCTCTCCCTTCTTGAATCTGCATTTCCTGACTCACAGACATTCAATAAATAGGAAACTATGCAGATGATTTTGTTGAATGTACAATGACAATGGCTTGATATCCTTGCTATATGACTTCAAATACTGACTACTTACAATTTGTACCTTTAA
Organism: Platynereis dumerilii; assembly: GCA_026936325.1. Taxonomy (NCBI): domain Eukaryota; kingdom Metazoa; phylum Annelida; class Polychaeta; order Phyllodocida; family Nereididae; genus Platynereis; species Platynereis dumerilii. Next base: position 17,836,211 of record JAPTHN010000003.1, read on the forward strand.
CTTTATTTTACTTTCTCACTTTAGTAGCTGATGCAAAGGGTCACCATTTTAGTAGTTCATCTGAAAAACATCCACCTGGACTGTCAGCAAACTTAGCATAATATTGAACATGAAGGTCTCTCACTGAATTGGAGAGGGACCAGTGTAATCCCAGTCCCGGGGTCTACCCCAAGGAATAAGGAAATACAAGAAGTCAACAAAGGAGCAAAAGGTGCAAATTTTAAATGAAACCACACTACCAAATCCGGACATTTCCTGAATGGAAACCCAACCGGCTTCTAGTGTCTGCTTCATTAAGACCTCGCTGCACTTAGAATTCTTTCTTCTTGGCCCTTATATGACATCTAAGCCAGAGAAATAAAGCACTTTATTTATACTAGATTCTGAAGCAGGATCAACTGAACACACCGATTTTACCATTAAAATTTTGCTTCTTAATAACTCATGAGATTTTCATCCAAATCAAGTTACTGTTTGAGAATGAGAAATACTTGTGATGAGAGGAACATTTACACCTTAAGACATCTACATTATTCATCCTCACCCAGATTCCTTCTTATTTGACAACATTTCATTTTCACTCCATGACCAGCTTGCCTACAACAGTTTGGTTGAAACAAATACATGTCGTTAACAAAAGAAATTGGTCTTCACACAACACAGGCTATTTTTTGAATGTATAATCCTCATAAAAATAATTCCCTCTTTGTCATCACACCACTGTCACAATGTTGATGATTTAAGAGGTTAATTATCTACACACAATGAGAAGAAAGGGACATTAACAGCCACCTTTGACCCTGATAAGTTGCAACAAGCAATATTGATGTTAATTAATGAGGAAATTACTTGGATTGTGGAAAGCTATGCATATAAAAACAATTTTGGCCAGAGTGGACATCCTTGCTGCATGCAACAGTGTTGTTTTGTTAATTGCAAACCAGTTGCAGATATCAGTCTTCTGAACTTTGTCAACCTCTGTCTTCTTTATACTGGGCCTTATTAGGCCCTACTGATAAATTTCCTGAATAACTTTTTATGACAAGCCGTAGAATATCCCACTTGTGGGTTAATGTGCGACGATACTTTGACATACATGTACAGTGGAGTCTTTGTGAAAAGTATTAATTCATAATAAAGAGACATGACAAAAAGATACCTAATATATGTGATTAACATAAAAATAAAAGCAATACTATACACTCAATTTCTCTAGATATTATGGGGAGACCTCTGTCAGACAAAAGAGCCACGACAGTGATGATCTTGCCACATCGTACTACTAAGAACAGAGCCTTTTTAAGGATTTTCGACTGGGAGACCAACGTAACTTTTAGACATAGACATAGACATAGACATAGATTTATTGGTCACGAAAATACATGAAATTTGTTTGTGATGGCATACCAGATGATAAATGAAGTGAATACAAAAAAAACATTAAATTTAAAGAGTCTATGATGAAGAATTCAAGAGTCTAAGTGAGACTGGCACAAATGACAGCCTGTAACGTTCTGTCCTAGCTTTTGCTATTCGGTATCTTCTACCACTTGGTAGCAAAGCGTATTCATTATGGAGGGGATGGTCTTCCTCCTTAATGATCTTTCTTGCTTGTTTTATGGCTTTACGATTGTAGTCAACCATATTGTCTATAAGGTCAAAACCTTTTCCGATAAGTCTCTGGCATATTTTCCTGGGCTTGTCTAATTCGCTTCTCAGGTATTGAGGGATCAGTTTATAAAAGGCAAGCGAGGAGTAATTCAACACTGGGGGGATAGTGGCATTGAAAAAGAGGGCAATAATGTCTGGGTCCACATTCAATCTTAACATACAACGTAAAAAATACAGCCTTTTGTTGACCTTTTTGCATGTTGTTTTCACATGGTCTACAAAAGAAAGCCTGTTGTCAATATATACGAGGGGTGTTCAGGAAGTTCTGACCAATTTTTGTAGAGGGCCTTTCTCTTTGACGGACTTGAATGAAATTTTCACAGTACAAAATTCAGGTGTATAGCCATTGATTCTGAAAATATTACATCCGTGGCCAATGTTTAACTTGCTTTTCTGTTGCCGTGGAAACCTCACCTTGGGTTAGGCAGCGCAGCTTAATTTTTCATACAAAACTCAACAATTTAGCTCTGTAAATCACCATAAAATTTATTGCATATACACAATTAATTGTGAACATAGATGTTCATCAACAGCTTCACAATTTTTCAAAGTACTCTCCGTGGCATGAAACAAATTTTTGCATCCTTTCAATCAACTTGGTGAAGCAATTTTCAAAGTCTTAACTTAGAAAAGCCCTGGAAATGGCATGTAAAAAGTCCTGATTTGTAGCATATCTTTCACCTCATAGCTCATCTTTTAGATTAGGGAATAAACAAAAGTCACATGGTGCTAAATCATCATCGAGGTATCTTGAAATGCTTTCCTAATGAGATCCTGGGTTTTTGTATCATTCTTTCCTGTGAGAAAACACAACTTGATTGATGCTCTCAGATCGCGTTTCGAGTCCATGTAAAAAGCTCACCGAAAATCACTCTTTACAGTGCAGAAATCAGGTTTAAATGGCTAAACAATGGATTGGCACAACATTGTGGCATCATAAAGTTACAATCACAATTGCCAGTAGGCCCTGCACAGGTTTGCAGTCCTTTTTAACAGTATATGACCCAAGATTTCAGGGAAAACACAACTCCAAGTTCACTAGAAAAATGAGCTGGGCTGGGTTCCCCATCTTGCCGTTTCCATAGCAACAAGATAACAACTTAAATATATTGTGTCTCAAAGTTGCTTGGCCATTTGTTTCCTTGATACCTCAAGATGTACTCCTGTAAATTTGAAGACTCTAGCTCAAATATAAGCATCTCTCAGAAAAATTGGTCAGAACTTTCTGAACGCCCCTCGTAATCCTAGATACTTATATGTATGCACCACCTCAACACTCGTGTTTCCCAGTTTCACTGGGGTCTTCTGCGATGGCTCTTTTCTGAAATCCCAGTGCATCTCCTTTGTTTTCTGTACATTCAGCAGCAGGTAATTAGCATCACACCAGCCCTCCACCTTTGAGATACATTCAAAATAGGCACTGTCACCCTGATCACTCATGAAACCTACAACAACAGTGTCATCCGCATACTTGATGATACATGTATTTTCAGAGTTATTTTGAAGGTCATTTGTATATAACACAAAAAGGTTAGCAGACAAAGCACAGCCCTGTGGGGCCCCAGTAGACAGTGTTAGCGTACTCGATCTTTCTAGACTTGTTTGAACGTATTGTGGACGATTTGTAAGAAAATTAAGGATCCATAATAAGAGGTAGTTAGGGACTCCCATAGCACTCAGTTTACGTATTAATATGTGAGGCTGCATCAGGTTGAAAGCTGAGCTGTAGTCTATCAGTAGTGCTCTAACTGTGTTAGATGGATTTTTATCAAGATGACTTGCTATTCTGTGTGTCAAATAAAGGATGGCATCATCAGTTGATCTATTTTTCAAATAAGCAAACTGTAATGGATCCAACGATTTTTCGACATATTGCATGAGTAAGAATCTCACAACCCGTTCACAACATTTAGCCAAGATGGATGTCAGTGTCACTGGCCGAAAATCGTTCATCTCTTTCGGCAGATCCTTTTTTGGCACTGGAATAATAGCTCCCACTTTCCATATGTCAGGGAAGACGCCGGTTTCAAGAGACTCATTAAAGATGTGATATATGATCGTGAATAAACTGTCTTTGCATCCCTTTATTACAATACCTTGTATATTGTCTGGACCTGGGGCTTTCTTAATTTTTATTCTGGACAGCTGGAGTTTCACCAGATCCTCAGAAAGTCTCTGGGTTTGTGACCTGTCTGCTTTAAATAATTCTCTTAATTGATGCTGTTCCTTAGCGCCATGATATGCAACATTTATAAGTCAGCAGCAGTACATGTAGACCATTACAATGTATTTATATATGATTTGCTTGCCAAAGTGTTTTGAACTGTTGAGTTGGCTGCTAATTGAAGAGGTGCACTGATTGCCACAAAAACAATTTGACCATTTTTAAAAAATCGGAAATTAGAAGGATGACATAGCAAAAGTATATTGTAGAGACCGTGAAGAATATTTTTGACATGAGAAGCAGAAGCCTTGATTTTTAAATACGCCGTAAAACTGCTAATTAAGACAACCAAATAAGAATTGACAAAAGTCTCTGAAGTCCAGTGATGCCAATTTAGCATTGACTGGGAGACCAAATCTGTCAACTGGGAGACCAAATGGTCTCCCAGTTACTATGTTAAAAAATGCACTGACTAAGAAATAAATAGGTGGTGAGTATATACTGCATCTGACTGAATTTGTCTATAGACATTATAGAGGTATGTTTATATTGATTCTGTACTCTGAGCACACTGAATGAAAGAAAAATGGGTAGAAATTGAAATTAGTTAAGAAGTGACAATGTGTTAAATGAAATATGATGTCAGCTGACAGCTGCTTTATGTTCATCTAAAAGATTCAAACAATACAGATGATAGATGGACCACATCACAAATCATTTTTATTATGTGTTTTATGTGTTTCAGAATCCAGGTGATTGTCAAATATTGAAATTAATGATATTTTGCTATTTTAAAACATGAACTGAGGCCAAAGCAGGAAATGAAGAAGCATTCTTTTGATTTCATACAAAAAGGTGATCTTAATCTTTACACGTATACTACTCCAAGGTAAAACTACCATTTCGAATTCAACTGATGAATACTAAATAAGGTAAGCTTTTGTCCTATTATCAACCAATGTATCATATTTATTACTAATAAGGTGTTTTGGAAATGATCTGGAAGTAAATTTCCAACATCAGATCTACCACTCATTTTGTATTTTCAGCGTAACCTGAACATTTCCTGAAACCCTTTGTTATTAACTTGGACACTTCTTATCATTTCCCATCCAATCTCTTGTGTTTAACTTCCATAAATGTTAAAGCTTTGCCTGAGGCTATCAGAAATCTGTGAAGCTACAGTTCAACCTCGGCGTTGCCGGAAGCCCAGGATGGTATTGTGGAATATTAACATTTGGTCCAGTAAGATGAATTAGATTATGTACACCAAAGGAGAATTATTCAACCCACAATTGCAGCTAAAGCTACAGAAGAGCACATCACAAAATGAAAAGTATCATACAGAATTGGACTATTTACGTGTTATTTTGACAGTTCTTTGATAAAGCGTCCAACTGTATGCGAGCTGGTGGTCAGGATGGTAAGTGCAATATCGTGCATTGGTCTTAGGATTAAATAGGATTGACCACAAATCCCCATGAGATGTGCTCCATGTATGTCTATGAATGCTAGAAGTCCCCAAGTTTGAAAGATTAAATGCTGTCGGACAGACTTACAGATATTTGGTGCTGATATCAACTGTTCAATAAAAGAAGTTGATGACACTTGATGGCCAAACACTTCCGTGCAATTCAATGCCTTTACACTCTCCATCCCAACCTTCCTTGTCTCCATTTTTTGAGTGCATTTTGCTGCAGCATTAGACTTTGGAAAGTTACTTCATTGTATTGTAAGTAGCATTTCACAGATTTGTAGCAAGATAGAGGACTTACCTGACAGCTCCTTTGACAAAGCCAAAGAATATAAAAGGCTTATAAGTAGATAATTGTATGGACTGCATCAGGGTATCTATTGTTGGACCACCATTGTTGTCTCAAGACAAAGACAATGCAATTGGGTCAATGCCCCTATAACAAGTAGGATTTCACCTAAATTCTGAGAAATCAAGACATAGTATTTTGGTAACCTGGTAGAAATATTATCAATGACATAAGAATGTCATACTAAACCATTATTTCATGGGCATATATGCATAATGAAATCTTTTATTTCTGCAGTTATTGTATCAGTGCAATTAGGGAAATACCCCAACATGAAATGGGATTCCCACAATATATAATGCAGCCTAAAAGGTAATTGAAATTATGCATGCTTTGTATACCATGGCTTTTCTGTAAAATCAAGTCAAGAAAATTAATGAACTTTATCAAATTGTAGAAAACATTTTACTAAAACTTGATTTTTTTAACAATAAGTAAATAAAGTGTTGGTTCTAACATACACCTGTAGCTAGTGAAACCAATCATGCATGTCTGCTATTACCCAGTGCTTGTTCAAACAGGGTCATTCCACTTTTACCCCACCATGGCCAAAATGTAATAATTACCAGCAAAATCAAGTGCAATTAGGAATACTTTCAAAACTTGTAGAATAGAAAAGATGAATAGGCTACATATTTAATTTTAATTGTATTTCATGAGTGACTGCAACTATTAAATACATGTAAAAAGCTTACTTTTATAAGTACCAAACTGATTAAGATCCATTTTTAGATTGAGAAATAAACAGAATGGTATATTTTCTGTTTTAAGTGATTTTCACTTCAAAGCTTTAACACTTGTAAATGAATTACTTGAAACACGGTCGCATCTTTTTATATTTGGTACATATATTCTTAGAATAAGCGCCAATATCACTTAATTTATTGAAATGCGGACATCTGCGGTCATATTGCGGTCAAGCGCGGCGGTCGCGGCCAAGCATACCATGACCGCATGCGGTGCGGGCGGTCGCAGTCAGGTCTTAAGCATGCAGGGCGGTCGCGGTCGTGGTCGGCCTTTTAGCAGTGCGGGGCGGTGCGGTCGCGGTCAAATGTAGTCCATTGCGGGGCGGGGCGGTCACGCTTTCGGGTGACCGCGCAGGGCTCTAATGGACGGGGACACAGTTTTATTACATTTCCAGCCATTTTAGGCAGTGTTTGCTGTCATTATTCCTTTGAGTCTGGCCCTCCATTGACACAAAATGAGATGAATGAGTCCAGAGCCAATTTACGTCAATGTATCTTAGCTTGAGGACACTTGAAAGCTAATATATGTCAAAACACAGACTGTATTGGTCAATAACTTTTCTAAAAAGTACGACAGCGTCTTTTGGCGGTTTCTTAAATTTAATCACACAAATCTGTCTATAACCTAACGGTTCCGTTTTGGAGACAAGAATTTGTCTTTTGGGAACCTCATCATTTTGTAAGTCACTGTATAAACAAATATAACAGTATAGAGGAAAAACAAATTCACCTTCACTGTTCAGATACCCAAATCCCTATGTTGTTTTCCTTGATGTGAAAGGGCATTATAGAGCCCCTAATCCATCTACATCTTGCTGACCCTGTTACTCTGTCTGGCCAAGAGGATAACCATCTGCATTTACATAATCTCCATTCCTGCTGACGCTCAATTTGCATTCAGTCAGACAGGAGCTGATTGATTGTGTCTTATATGACTTAACAGTGTTTCCTTTTTTCTTCACTTTTTTTTATAAATGATGGTTCAACGCTGAAAATTAGCTCAATACAGTGAGATTGATCACTATCGGCTATTCGTGTCTTCCAATGTTCTTTTTAGAATTGATAGCAAATGGAGGACTTGATATCAACTTCTGGGATTGTGGACAGAGTCATTGCGAAGAAGTCAGAATGATCTCAGGTGTAAAATTCAAGCCACAAAGGGAAATTCTAAGGCGATGTTCAAACTTCTAAATTCTCATCTCAACAGAAAACAAGATCTGCCTCTTCCCCATCACACAAATGAAACAGAACTAGCCAATGATTTCAACAACTTCTTTGATGAAAAGATCAAAATCATCAGATCTAAATTAGATTCAGGAACGAAGATCACAACTGATGCCTCTCAACCCAACCAAAACCACAACTTACATCAGTTTAAGGCTCTATCAGAACAACAAGTTAAGAAACTTATCACTGAAATGCCTGTCAAACATTGCCAACTTGATCCAATGCCAACATGGCTACTGCTTGAATGTGTTGATGAATTTCTGCCAATCATAACGAAAATTGTTAATATGTCATTAACACTTGGAGAAATGCCCCTTGAACTGAAGCATGTACTTGTCAAACCACTTTTGAAGAAAGAGGGTCTTGAATTGATCAAAAAGAATTATCGGCCAGTCTCGAACCTTTCTTTTCTGAGTAAAATCATTGAAAGTGCTGTAATCAAACAGTATGTTGATCACCTCACTCAGAACAATCTTGAGGATGAAAAGCAATCAGCCTACAAGCAATTTCACAGCACAGAAACCCTCTTAACAAAAATCCATAATGATATTATGCTTAATCTAAGCAATGGCGAGGTGACAATGCTAGTATTGTTAGACCTATCTGCTGCATTCGACACAATTGATTATGGTATTTTGCTACAAAGACTGCGCAACAGGTATGGTGTGCAAAGTGCAGCCTTACGGTGGTTCAAATCCAACATTTCTGAAAGATCACAGTCTGTGATAATAAATGATAAAACATCAAGCAAACTTCCACTCAATTTTGGAGTTCCTCAAGGATCCAAACTTGGACCAGTTTTATTCAACTCCTACGTTGCCCCAGTCAGTGAAGTAGCACGAAGAAATCAAGTTCACGATCAGAAGTACGCTGATGATGAGCAACTTATCCTGTCATTTAAACCAACCTTTTTGGGTGAAAAACATGCTAGACAGAAAATGGAAAATTGTATTGCTGAAATCAGAAATTTCTTGCATGAGAACAAGCTTTGTAATAATGGAGAAAAAACTGAACTTCTTCTGATTGGAGCACCAAACCAACTGAAGAAACTTCAAATGACATCTATCAATGTAGACAATGTTGAAATCAAAACTGCCAACCATGTCCGCAATTTGGGAGTGCTCTTTGACAAAAATATGACCATGGAGAAGCAGATCAACAAAATGTGTCGTAACGCATATTTCAATTTGAGAAACCTGTCAAAAGTCCGTAAAAATCTTGACAAGGATGTAGTTAAAACTGCTGTCAATGCACTTGTCACCCCTCATTTGGACTACGGAAATGGACTGCTGTATGGCACGTCTGCCCGATTGTTAAATAAACTTCAGGTTGCTCAAAACTCGGCCGTTCGATTAATTGAGAGATTGAAAAAACTCGACAGTGTCAGCCACAGTAGGAAGCAACTGCACTGGTTACCAATCACAGCAAGAATTCATTTCAAATTGATAACAACTACATGGAAGGCAATGAACAATCAGGCACCACAATACATCCAAGAACTTGTGCAAATCAAATCTCAACAGGAACACAACCTGAGAAGCAACCACAAGCTGCTGTTAGCAGAACCTGCTCCACGCAACAAAAATAAGTTTGAAGATCGGGCATTTTCCTATGCAGCACCAAAACTCTGGAACAATTTGCCTGAAAAAGTGAGAACTGCTCAAACATTAGAAAGCTTCAAGAAGAATCTAAAAACCCATTTGTTTCAAAATTCTTATGAGTGATTCGATTCGAAAAAGCGCTGATGAGCAGTTTACTGAAATTAGCGCTATATAAATCCATATTATTATTATTATTATTATTTAAGAATTGACTGCCATTCCTTGCAAAATAGGTCAGACTGCCACAAAACACCTTTGCCACTATAAATAAATTGTAAATGACTGGAAATGTCAGGCGCAGTAAGTCTCAACTTCCAGTGTTCATTTAGGAAGTGCCATGGTTGGGTTTCCTTTGCCATGCAGCAGCTCTATCACTCCCATCTCAACTCTGCACTTCGTGACATCCTTATTTCCTTAATCATTGATATTCCCTTGACATACGATAATGATAACGATAACAATATTTTTATTAGTCAAAATCTATAATCAGATACAGAGAATGAAATTTTGTCACATGGTATTTGACTGTGAGTTAGTACAGTTACAATTATAGAATTTTACTGCAACATGAACAAAACTGCCTTGTAGACGCTTTGTACGAGCCTTAGGGACTCTCAACCTTCTACCACTAAGTAGCAGTTCAAATTCATAAAACAGTGGGTGTGATACGCACAAACATTTAAGCAAATTCTTCGCAACTGAAATGACAAATAGGACACAATACATATGATTATTTTAAACTACAATAACTTGATATCCTTGCTGTATGTCTTCCTAGTACTGGCTTCTTATATATAAATCTTCACCTTTATTATCTTTTTTCTACTTGTCAATTTTAGTCCCTGATGTCATTTTAATAGTTCATCTGAAAAAGATCCACCTGAATATTGGCAAACTTGGCATATTTTCAATCATGAAAGTCTCTCAATAAATTGGAGAGGGATCAGTGTAAATTTGTAATCCCAGATCTACCAACGATTAAGGAAATACAAGAAATCAAGAAATACAAGAAGTGTAGAAAAGAGAAAAAGGTGCAAGTTCAAATGAAACCACACTCCCAAATCCTGACACTTCCTGAATGGAAACCCAACCAGCTTCTAATGCCTGCTTGCTTCACATGTATTCTACTTGGCCCTTAGCTTAAGCCTTATATGACGTCTAAGCCAACCTTGCCGCAATTGGAGTTTTTTCTTCTTGGCCCTTATATGACATCTAAGCCAGAGTAGTAAAGCACTTTATTTCTGCTAGATTCTAAAGCAGGAATAAAAACACCAATGTCACCATGAAAATTTTGTTTTGCGATTTTCAACCAAATGTACATGTACCAGTTACTGTTTGAAATGAGATATACTAGTGAGGAGCTAGCTGAACATTTACACTTTATGACATCTTCATTCTTCATCGTTATCCAGATTCCTTCTTATATGACAAAATTTCATTTTCAACTCTATGACCATGCAGCTTGCATATTAGGCTTACAACAGTTTGGTTCAAAAATTATATACATGGCGTTCAGAAAAGAACTTAGTCTCTACAAGGCACAGGCTATTTTTAGAATGCATTTAATCCTCATCAAAATAATTCCCTCTTTGTCATCACACCACAATCGCAATTTTGATGATTTAAGAGGTTAATTATACACACGCAACGAGAAGAAAGGGACATTAACATCCACCTTTGACCCTGATGAGCAGCAACAGCAATATTGATGTCAATTAATGAGGAAATTACTTGGATTGTAGAAAGCTATGCATATAAAACTGTATAGCAGAAGTGGACATCCTTGCCACATGCAACATTGTTGTTTTCCTAATTGCCAACCAGTTGCAGATATCACCTTCTGAACTTCATCCACCTCTTCCTTTAGTTAGTTAGTTAGTTAGTTAGTTTATTATGATGCCAGAAAAAGCAAAATGCTTGTCGCGGGCTGGCACCATTATTACAATGTGACAAGATATTGTGATAAACTCCTAAAATAACTGTTTAAATGCAGGCTGTATGGAAGAAGAATCCACATATGGGTAAATGAGTGACAATACTTAACATGTATAGTATATTGGTGTCTTATCGAAACAATATTTATCCATAATAAAGAGACGTGACAAAGAGATACCTAATATATGTGATAAACATAAATTTGAAAATAAAAGTGATACGATACACTAATTGTCTCTGTCCAACAAAAGAGCCACGACAATGACGATAATGCTCATCGTACCACTAAGAAATAAATAGGTTGTGAGAATATACTGCATCTGTTTGAATTGTCGGTAGACATTACGGGTATATAGTAAAAGCTTTATACATTTCTCTCTATATGTTTATATTGATTCTGTACTCTGAGGATACTGAATGAGCGAGAAATGGGTAGAAATTGAAATTAATTAAGAAGTGTCAATATTTTAAATGAGATATGCCCAGCTTGACATTTCATTTTTTGACATGTTGGATTAATAGAGATGTCAGCTGACAGCTGCTTTATGTTCATCTAAAGATTCAAACAATATAGATGATAGATGGACCACATCACAGAGCATTTTGATTATGTGTTTCAGAATCCAGGTGGCTGTCAAAAATTAAAACAAATGATATTTTGCTATTTTAAAACATGAACTGAGGCCAAAGCTTCCAGTTGCAGGAAATGAAGAAGCATTCTTTTGATTTCGTACAAAAAGGTGATCTTGTCTTTGCTTGCAATACCACTCCAAGGTAAAACTACTATTTCGAATTATAGTTCAACTGTCAACATCAAATGTAGGCCTATCAGATTTATAACTAGTATAAGGTGACTTGGAGAAAGCCTACGAGTAAATTTCCAAAACCATATCTACCACTTATTCAGTATTTTCAATGCAGCCTGATAACTTCAAGAAACTCCCATAAATGTTAAAGCTTTGCCTCAGGATATTATGAATCTGCGAAGCTGCAGTTCAACCTCGATATCTTGCACAGGACTTTAATAGGATTGACAACAAATCCCCATGAGATGTGCTCCAAGTATGTCTATGAATAAGAGAAGTCCCAGAGTTTGAAAGATTAAATGCTGTGGGACAGACTTACTGATATTTGGTGTTGCCGTCCGGAGTCTCCAAATTTTTAGCAATATGAAGAGAATGCCAATGCCGTGAGAAATTCAATTTAAGGTCGATTGAAAGAGGGAATTATACAGTACAACCTAATACATTTTCCAGGCAGATGTATGTTGTGCATTTTTCTGAGGGTGTGGGATTTCGATTACTGTGTTGTGTGTACCACTTATAAATTGTGGCAACATAAGAGACTAACCTGACAAATCTTCTACCAAGCTAAAGAATATAAAAGGCTCAGACTGTCTACATGTGGACTGCTTTTGCATTGCCACTTCTTTTTCCAGCCTTGGCAGATCAGAACAAATGCTGTTTTGTGTTGCCACCTAGTGATTAGTGTGCTATTCTGCGAGATCCAGTGAGCATCCACATCATTTCAATCAGAGGAACACACACAATTTTGTCTGGAAAACACCGGGGCTCTGTTTCTGAGTGTGCTGATGGCTTTGTCTACTTCCTTAGAGAATGTGATTGCCGAGTCTGACTCTGGTATATGTTGAATAGAAATTTTGTGAATGTGCAATGAAATTGGAACTATTTCTTGGGAAAGCAATGCTGAAGTATACAAAACCAACTTTTGTGCCAGGTGGTAGCAGCACGCAGTTCTCATTTTCACCAGACTGAGACTCAGAAGTGTTCGGGTGTGGACATTTTTATTGCATTATCTGCCATTTTGGGGGGTTTTGGCTGTCAGTATTCCTTTGAGTCTGGTCTTTTACTGACACAAAATTAGATGAATGCATCCAGACTTCAGAGCCAATTTACGTTAACCCATTTCACCTTGAGGATACTTGAAAGCTCATGCATGCCACTACACAGATTGTATTGGTCTATTGGGACAGCCATTTTGTCAGGCTTGCAAAACTAAAAAGTGCAAAAGTGTCTTTTATTTGGGGGAGGGGGTTAATGACTTCAATTTATCTACGTGTATAACCAAACATTTCACTTATATGGACCAAAATTGGTCTATTTGGAGCTTACCATTTTTTAAAGTTGATGTACAAACAAAAATAAGAAAGCAGTAGTAAAGAGAACAGAGCGCACATACATCTTCCCTGCTTAGACATACGCATACAAATCGATCTTTTCTTTCAAGAATGTCCCAATTCCATCTTCATCTTGCTATTCTGTTACTCTGTCTGGATAAAAGGAAAATCATCTTAGCTAAGAGAGGACAAAGGGGACTCTCCATTGACAAAATCTCCATACCCGTTGATACTAAATTTGCATCCAGAAAAGCTTGAGCTGATTGATCATTTCGTAGATGACTTTTACAGGGTTCTTCGTTTTTTATTATTCATCTGGTTTTTCCAATACAATGGTTGGCTTTACTTGAAGATGTTCAATGAAACTGTACTTTTGCTTTCTGACATTCTTGACAACAGTGGTATTGGTAGAACAACTGGGAGCTTGAGATCAGCTTCACTGATATAAAAATTGTATCCCTGAGTCGAATGCCGAATCAGCATCAATAAAGGTCATGACTGCCACAAAAACTGGTCAACAATAATGTCGTGCACTATAAATCAAGATTTCCAAAAGTGTCACCAGACCTGCTGGTGTTAATTGAGGACATGTCAGGGTGGGATTTCCTTTGGCCTGTGCCAATAATTGTAAAATCTTCCTGAAACCCTGTCTTATTAACCCAAACACTTCTTATGCTTTTCCCATCCAATCTCTTGTGTTTATTTCCCATAAATGTTAAAGCTTTACCTCAGGCTATCAGACATCCATGATGAAGCGGCAGTTCAACCCTGACAATCACTTCTGAACTTTCCAAAAGATCAGAATGTACATGTTAGCATAATTAAAGAAAACATAACTTTAGATTTGTGACTGCTTATCAACAAGGATATTCACTGTACATTAAAATTCAGGCTGAATAATACAATTTCCGGCCATCATGTAATATAATTTGCTGTTGTCAGTAATATCAAGCAGATCATATTGCAACTGACCTGTGGTCACTCTTGGTTCTACACTAATCCCAGGGTATAACCAAGCGCTGCTCTATAAATATAAGATCTGGTCAAATGGTTTAAAAGGTAAAATTGCTTTGGGTTGAACTGACTCACTTGGTGTCAAAGATTCATGGAGCAGGAATATTTGTTAGCCATTGTGGATTGTGCCGGTATAAGTTGTTGGCTGGATAAGTGCGTTTTGACAAAAAAAGATATATAAAGCGCATTCAATATTTCTGTATGAGACAACATCACAACTGCCTTTGTCAATATTCCAATGAATTGAATGTTAAATCAAATAACCACATTTCAGCTTTGTAATTTACAGAGAATGCAGCAGAAATAATCAACTCGCCATCTGGTCAGAAGAAAGAAGGCGTTGCTTGTTGATGAAAGAGGATTTAAAGAGCATTTGAGACAATTTCCTTTGTGTATAATCTTACAATGTAAAAGCAAATAATGATAATTTGCCCTGTAATTTACTTGAAATGGAGCAAAAATAATCAACTCCCCATCTGGTCAGAGAAGGCGTTGCATGGCTCACCCGCAATGTGACACATTAGCTCCGAAGTGTCCTCGGCTGAAATGAGTTTGCGTAAAGTGGCCAAAGAGACATTCATCTCAGTTAGTGTCAGGGAAAGGCCAGACTCAAAGAAAGACAGGCAGCCAACAGGCAGATTAAAGGAAAAAGGCAAAGGGGTGAGTTTGCGAAAATTTTAAGAATGGTAGACCTTTGCTTAACATAGAGTCCAGTTATACAATGTATATATATAATATTTGCGCCAACTTCTAAAGTGAAATATCTTATAGAAATAATATAGCTATTGATGGCAAGCTGATTGCAATATGTACGTGGTTATGTGTTGTTCAGACTGAGAAGCACTGAGAGAATTCGCATGTTTTTTAAAGGAATCGTTTCATGATTAAGACACTCCATTGTGAAATTCATCTTAATCAACATCTCAGGTTTTTATATCGCACCTTGATCTTTGATTGTTTGTTTTGCAACCCATTTGTCATCTTCATTGCCAAGAATTTCCTTTCTTGAATTTTTGTGCTGACAAGTGCATTAATCAAGTTGATTCAATGATGCCAGGAGTCCATTCATCAATTAGGAAAAAAGAGAGAATAATGAATATAAAAGAGCCTGGATCATTGATGGGACATATGCCCATCTGTCTACACTAGCAATTGCGCAGCGTACGAAATTACGTACGTACATTCTACGTGAGCTGATCTGTAGTATGTACGCACGTTTTCATACAAATTTCAAATTTCACACAGGTACTCTTCAGTTACTTTGACCATTTTAGTGCAACAAAGTTATCATAAATGGATTAAGTTTATACCTTGCAGTGACCTGTCTAAAAAAAAGCAGCAAACAAATAGATGCCCAAAAACCAAATAAACATGTATGAAATCCATATAAAAATGTACATATGCTTTACATACATTTTTCATGTGTGAAAACAACCAATTTACGTACGAAATATGCAAGAAAGAGCTTCATACGTTTTATGTATGCTGCACAGTTGGCCATGTATGTAGAGCCATTATAGTTATGATACTTACAAACATTTTCAACATTTCATATGATTTAATGCTGATTATGCAGGTGGCGCTTCTGACTGTAAACACAGTGAAACTTCAGCAGTGGATATTTTCATCCATTTGATCATCCAGTGAAACTTCAGCAGTGGATATTTTCATCCTTTTAACAAGCTCTGGGTTTATTTAACTGCTGTTCTTGTGTGTGATTGTCGGTAAAGTGTTTCTTACCTGTTATTTACTCTTTTTGTGCGATTTCCAGGTGATTTTAATGCAATAACTTGCAATTTAATTGCCTGCTATCTCAACATCGTTTTCTGGCTCCAATACACATTGTTTTGACCTCGATTTTCGCACATTTTACCTTCGTTTTTGTACCTCAAAAGTGATCTAATTGTCATATTTTCTATCTTCAGCAATCACTTGGTATTCCAGTCACTTTACACAACACTTGACAGCACAAACTTTCAGGAATTTGACTTTTGAAGAGCTGAACACTGCCAATACACATCCCAGACTCAACCAACCATCAGATTTCCAAGCCTTTCAGCCATCAGACAGCATAGCCACAATAACGGTTTTTTTTTCCATTAATCTGCTGTATTTCTGTTTCACTATATTTATAAGAGAACATTTATTGGTAATTTATCTACCTGCTATCTTCAACATCTATTTCCAGCTCCAATCCACATTGTTGTTTTGTCCCCGATTTTTGCTTATTTTACCTTCGTTTTTACACCTCTTAAGCCATTTAATTGTCATATTTTCTATCTTTAGCACTGTTTTATTATCCACAACACACCTACAGACCGTTTTTGAAGATTTTGAAGATATTCAATTTTTCATTATCACTTTACAAATTTTTGCACCTTTCACATAATTATACTTCAGGTTTGCTTTGCAGCAAACCATCAGCAGCCGACACACTTCAAAATTCTCATTGCAATATTTCACTTTATAGACTTGATCTTGGCTCTCACAGACCTGAGAGACTCTCTACTCTTGCATCTAGACTCTGACAGACCTCAGAGCCTCACTCTTCATACCTCTTGCCTCTCACTGACCTGAGAGACTACCTTTGCCTCTAGCTCTGACAGACCTCAGAGCCTCACTCTTCTTACCTCCTGCCTCTCACAGACCTGAGATACTCACTACTTTTACTTCTTGACTCTGACAGAACTTGTGTCAGTCACAAATTGATTGATCCTCAACTCTTAACTAACTCCTTTGGTCAGTCACTAATTGATTGATCCTCGATTCAAACTAACTTCTCTGGTCAGTCACAAATTGATTGATCCTCGATTCTAACTTCTCTGGTCAATCACAAATTGATTGATCCTTGATTCTAACGAATTCCTTTGGTCAGTCACAAATTGATTGATCGTCGGTTCTAACTAACTCCTTTGGTCAGTCACTAATTGATTGCTCAATTCGAACTCTCAGTACCTGTCTAACAAAATAACAAATATACTAACTTGCTTGTGCTGCCTGTACGTAGCACTTGCGAATCAGCCACAACTTGCTTAACAAACTAACTTGCTTGTGTTGCCTACACGTAGCACTTGTGAACTGAGCTAACTTGCCTGACAAACTTGCCTAACTAACTTGCTTGTGTTGCCTGTACGTAGCACTTGCGAACCAGCCAAAACTTGCTTAACAAACTAACTTGCTTGTGTTGCCTGTACGCAGCACTTGCGACCTGTGCCAATTTGCCTGACAAACTTGCCTAACTAACTTGTTTGTGTTGCCTGTACGTAGCACTTGTGAATCAGCCAAACTTGCTTAACAAACTAACTTGCTTGTGTTGCCTGCACGTAGCACTTGTGAACTGAGCCAACTTGCCTGATAAACTTGCCTAACAACTTGCTTGTGTTGCCTGTACGCAGCACTTGCAACCTGTGCCAATTTGCCTGACAAACTTGCCTAACTAAGTTGCTTGTGTTGCCTGTATGTAGCACTTGCAAACCAACCAAAACTTGCTTAACAAATTAACTTGCTTGTGTTGCCTACACGTAGCACTTGTGACCTGAGCCAACTTGCCTGATAAACTTGCCTAACTAACTTGCTTGTGTTGCCTGTACGTAGCACTTGCGAATCAGCCAAACTTGCTTAACAAACTAACTTGCTTGTGTTGCTTGTACGCAGCACTTGCGACCTGTGCCAATTTGCCTGACAAGCTTATCAATCACAAATTGATTGATCCTCGATTCTAACCAACTCCTTAGGTCAGTCACAAATTGATTGATCTCGACTCTTAACCAACCCTTCGGTCAATCACAAATTGATTGATCTTCGATTCTAACCGAATCCTTCGGTCAATCACAAATTGATTGATCCTCGATTCTATCCAACTCCTTCAGTCAATCACAAATTGACTGATCCTCGATTCTAAGCAACTACTCCGGTCAATCACAAATTGATCCTTGACTCTTAACTTTGGTCAGTCACAAATTGAGTCATCCTTGATTTTCAAATAGTCACATATTGCTTGCTTATCGAATTCTCACATCAAACAGATAGTAACAATGCACACATATAGAAAGCTTTATTCTGATGCCTTGCGAACTGGTCTAAATAGACATGTCAATGAGCTACAACCAGCAACATCCGCAACTCAGCCAAAACTAAACCGTGTAATTCACAACAATAGCTCAATCAAACTCTCTAACAGATTTGAGATTTTAGCACAAAATGACTCCATGTCAGCTTCTGCTGAACATAAAAGAATTCATCCCCACAAGACTATTCTCAAACCAAACAATATTCTGAAAACCTGTGGGTGGAATGCTCAGAGTTTGAGACAGAAAACGCAAATTGTTAATGAGCTGTCTCAGAGAAAATCATGCAATATCAGGGAATTTGTTTGGATGACGTTCTCGGAATGGCCTGAAATTTTACGTAGTGACCAGACCACCTCTTAAACGAAGAAATGTGAAGTTGGAACTTCAAAACTCAGAATACTTTTCTCACAGGGGGGCCTCAAAATAGGGGTGTCGGGAAGCCATTTTTCACAAAAATCCTCATTTCTTCAACAAAAAAGTGGTTGATGTTCAGCCCTCTCTGAATGCTAGAAAAAATTAACAAGAACTATCCAAACTGGGTTTGGATGAAGGCTAGCATTGTTGTTAACAATAAATCACCTCTATTTATTAATTTCACTAAAAAGGCTACTTGGGGGGGGTCACTCCGAAACTGCAGATTTTGTGTTTTTCAAAATTTGAAAAACATGCCATGTTTCGAGGGCAATTTCTCAATCTTGTGCGGGTCTAGGATTGGCAATATTTGGTTAGAAAATTAGCAGAATATTTGGATTTTAGATATCTGGTGAGAAAACCGTGGGAAAATGTGAATTTTCAAATAATTCAGCCATTTCAAAAAATGTAATTTTCCGAAATTTTGTAAAAAATCATGAAATTTCCATAGTCAAAAGGCCAAAGTAGTACCAACCCTTTTATCATAATTTTGATTGAAATTAATGAAAATAACCTTTATTCAGTAAATTATTTAAGTTTCATCTGGAAAAAAATATTATTTTGTATCAAACGGCTAATTTTCAAAATTCAGTTTTTCACAAATTTTGATAAGTTTCGGGAAAGGAATCAATTTTGTGGGCCTATGTCTGACATAGTAACACTTCCATGTTAAACAATTTCCATAATCATTCATGGAAAAAACACCTATATTTAGTAAATCAGGGGAGAAAATTGTGGGAAATGAAGAAATTTTGAAAATATGGCACTCCAGGGGGGTCACTCCAAAACTGCAGATTTTGCTGTTTTTCAAAATTTGAAAAACATGTCATGTTAAGAGGGCAATTTCTCAAATTTGTGAGGGTCTAGGATTGACAGTATTTGGTTAGAAAATTAGCAGAATACTTGGATTTTAGATATCTGGTGAGAAAACCGTGGGAAAATGTGAATTTTCAGATAATTCAGCCATTTCAAAAACTGTAATTTTCCGAATTTCCGTAAAAAATCATGAAATTTCCATAGTCAAAAGGTCAAAGTAGTACCAACCCTATTGTCATAAGTTTGATTGAAATTAATGAAAATCACAATTATTCAGTAAATTAGTTAAGTTTCATCTGGAAAAAAACAATTATTTTGTATCAAACGGCTAATTTTCAAAATTTAGTTTTTCACAAATTTTGATAAGTTTTGGGAAATGTATCAATTTTGTGGGCCTATGTCTGACATAGTAACACTTCTATGTTAAACAATTTCCATGATCATTCATGGAAAAACACCTATATTTAGTAAATCAGGGGAGATAATTGTGGGAAATGAAGAAATTTTGAAAATACTCCAGGGGGGTCACTCCGAAACTGCAGATTTTGCTGTTTTTCAAAATTTGAAAAACATGTCATGTTAAGAGGGCAATTTCTCAAATTGGTGAGCACTCATATTGACTATATTTGTTAGGGAAAATTGGCAGAATACTTTGATTTCATATATCTGGTGTGAAATTTGTGGGAAAATTTGAATTTTCAAAATTCAGCCATTTCAAAAACTGTAAGTTTCCAAATTTCTGTAAAAATTCATGAAATATCCATAGATAAAAGGTCAAGGTTTTGTCTGCAAAAATAATCATTTTGTATCACCGGTCTAATTCTATAAATACAATTTTCAGAAGTGTTATTGAGTTCCGATAATGCTTCAGCTTTGTGGGCCTAAGTTTGATATAGAAACACTTCATTTCCAACCAATTTTGCTTATCACTCTTATTTCTTATCCAATTTTCATTATCAACAAAGTGTTGTCATGATTTCTTACTTGGGTGATTCTTTTCAGTCATTAACTTTTTACTTTATTCACTTCTTACAATCACGGGGTATGGAAATGATTATTTTCAATGTTGGATACATTTATATGTTGATTTAAATCCCTGAAATGTGTCATTAGAGGTTGTTATAGACAAGACTGAAATTTTAAGGCTATTTTGGAAGGTATTTTAGGTATTTAAATAAATGACTAAACTTAACTGTGACTTAAATATTAGCTCCACTTTATATAGAAACTATTGGCACTTCCTGTTTAGGCAGTCACAGTAGATAGATAGATAGATAGATAGATATGGTAAGTGCAGCTCTCTAAGCCGTTCTGGGCACTCACGAGGGTTGATTGATGAGATGGGAGAGAGAGCAGGAGTCCTTAAAATGCTACACACATACCCCATGTGAGGGATCTTTTACTTGCCCAGCATAGATACTAAAGCTCTGCACGGGGCGGGCTGACCCGGCCCGACCCGCGGGCCCCGCAGCCCGAAGGCATCAGCCTTCTGCGGGTGCAGGGTGGGTGCGGGATGGAGTCGCTGTGGGGTGGGCCGGGGCGGGCTGGATAATGTGCGGGCTCTCTGTGGGTGCGGGCTGGCAGTGTCCAATGTTGGCCCGCAAGCAGCCCGCATTCTGGCCCGCAGTTGTAATATAAAATATTTTGTATATTTTGAAATTGACATGAAGATATTATTACTTCAGTGTTACAACTCAAAAGTTTGCAAAACTTCTTCACTACTGATTTCCTGCACTTTTTATTAAAGAATCGTAAATGGAATAATCAATTTTGGTGTTTTTTTTTTGCTGAAGTGAATGCAGTTTGAGACATAAGCTGCCTGAAACCATATGGTGAGCTCTTTCATACTAAAATGAAAGGAAGATAACAAATTTTGAATCATTACAATCAATCAATCAATATACATGTACCTCTCTGACAAGTTAGCTATATCCTATATGTTATATTACATCTCCTTTAACTTAATGATTGTCTGTCTGATCCCTCCAATTCCTTAATGATTAAAATAGAATTTGTACAAAATACAAACTTATAAACCAAATGTATATGTTAGATACTGATACAAGGGGCCACCAATTTAACGTCTCATCCGAATGACATCCAGCTGAGATTTTGCTCATGCAAGCCAAGACCTTCAGCGGAGCAGGCAGGCACTTCAGCCACTTGGCCACCCAGCAGCCCGAGACAGGAGCACCAAACAGAATGAGCTGTTCTTGTGCTAGGTGAGCTTATATAACATCATCACCACTGTAAGAAATTGTTAACTTGTAAGAATATATTTATGACAATGGTCATTGTGACGTCATCAGACATGAACTGCTTGATCCGGGGAGAACTATCAAGAAATGCTAATGAAACAAATAAATAATTATAGTGATAAATTTACCTTCAGCAGAATTGGTATAAATTGTCAGAATTTTCGACAATTTCTCATCGTCTTCATCAGTGAATGTGCTGTGGGGCTGAGTCGTCATGCGAGCTCTAGTCCTCTGTCACATTCACGATGAAGACGATGCGAAGTTGCCAAAAATTCTGACAATTTATACCAATTCTCCTGAATGTAAACAGCGGAATAAATAGCGTTTTGATGAGCATCAGCAGCAACCGTGCATTGATGTGCATGTCCGATATATACCAGATGGCGTTGGTGTCACTCACCCTCCCCAGGCCTGTTGCCACATAGCATTTAGCCAGTCCAAAATTATTATTTTTTAACAAAATTGTGATTACATTGGAAAGGGGAGATTCAAGAAAGCGCATTCTCTAATCTGTTCTTTCTTATTCATCCTCATTTAATCTCACTCCTTCTGCCCACCCTGCTGGGTCCTCAGGCCGCCATCTTGCTAATCTCAGAATGAGGCTCAATGGCTAATCTCAGAATGAGGCCTGACATATTTCTGTGACCTTGGTATAGTGCTACCTCCTAGAAAATAAGACGATTTCCCACAATTACCTCCCTATTTAGGGGAGAAGCGGATAATCTTTTGGTTAAAGGGGCTATGGATTTTTGGTGAAAAAAAAAAGTTTGTTGAATGAATGATTACTGAAGTATTACTATGTCAGACAAAACTGATGAATTTCCGGTAACTTGTGAAAAAAATTTGGAAATGCGGTCAGTAATACTTTGACCTTCTGACTATGGAAATTTCATGATTTTTTACGGAAATTCGGAAAATTTCAGTTTTTGAGAATTGACATCTTCCCATAGTTTTCTCACCAGATATATAATATTCAAGTGTTCTGCCAAATTTCTAGCCAAATATGGTTAATATAAGTGCTCACCAATTTGAGAAATTGCCCTGTTAACATGGCATGTTTTTCAAGTTTTGAAAAACAGCAAAATCTGCAGTTAGATAGTGATCCCCCCTGGAGTATCCATATTTTTAAACTTTCTTCATTTCCCACAATTATCTTCCCTGATTTACTAAATATAGGTGTTTTTCCATGAATGATCGTGGAAATTGGTTAACATGGAAGTGTTACTATGTCAGACGTAGGCCCGCAAAATTGATACATTTCCCGGAACTTATCGAAATTTACGAAAAAACTAAATTTTGAAAATTAGCCGATACAAAATAATTGGTTTTCCACATGAAAATTAACTAATTTACTGAATAATTGTAATTTTCATTAATTTCAATCACAATTATGATAATAGGGTCGGTACTACTTTGACCTTTTGACTATGGAATTTCATGATTGTTTACGGAAATTCGAAGAAAATTACAGTTTTTGAAATGACTGAATATCTGAAAATTCACATTTTCACTCAAATTTCTCAACAGATATATAAAATGCAAGTGTTTTGCCAATTTTCTAACCAAATATGGTCAAAGTAAGTGCTCACAAATTCGAGAAATTGCCCTCTTAACATGACATGTTTTTCAAATTTTGAAAAACAGCAAAATCTGCAGTTTCGGAGTGACCCCCCTGGAGTATCCATATTTTCAAAATTTCTCCATTTCCCACAATTATCTCACCTGATTTACTAAATATAGGTGTTTTTCCATGAATGATTATGGAAATTGTTTAACATGGAAGTGTTACTATGTCAGACATAGGCCCACAAAATTGATTCCTTTCCAGAAATTTATCAAAATTTGTGAAAAACTAAATTTTGAAAATTAGCCGTTTGATACAAAATAATATTTTTTTCCATATGAAACTTAAATAATTTACTGAATAAAGGTAATTTTAATTGATTTCAATCAAAATTATGATAATAGGGTTGGTACTACTTGACCTTTTGACTATGGAAATTTCATGATTTTTTTACGGAAATTCGGAATATTACAGTTTTTGAAATGGCTGAATTATCTAAAAATTCACATTTTCCCACGGTTTTCTCACCAGATATCTAAAATCCAAGTATTCTGCTAATTTTCTAACTGAATATTGTCAATCCTAGACCCGCACAAGATTGAGAAATTACCCTCGAAACATGGCATGTTTTTCAAATTTTGAAAAACACAAAATCTGCAGTTTCGGAGTGACCCCCCCAAGGTAGCCTTTTTAGTGAAATTAATAAATAGAGGTGATTTATTGTTAAAAACAATGCTAGCCTTCATCCAAACCCAGTTTGGATAGTTCTTGTTAATTTTTTCTAGCATCCAGAGAGGTCTGAACATCGGCCACTTTTTTGTTGATGAAATGAGGATTTCTGTTAAAAATGGCTTCCCGACACCCCTATTTTGAGGCCCCCCTGTGAGAAAAGTATTCTGAGTTTTGAAGTTCCAACTTCACATTTCTTTGTTTAAGAGTTGGTCTGGTACCTATGCAAAATTTTAGGCCATTCCGAGAACGTTATCCAAACCGCTCTGCATGATTTTCTCTGAGACAGCTCATTAAGGAATACATTGATGAATATGATCTAGACATCTTTCTTTTCACTGAGACTTGGTTAAAAGACGATGATAAAGTTGAAATCGGCAAGTTGGAGCAAAATGGTGGATATTTCTTTCTTAGCTCGCCTCGTTTCGGAAGACCAGGTGGTGGAGTAGGTTGCCTTGTCAGATCTGGCATTCAAGCAATTCAAAAAGATCGCATGAAGACCAAGACCTTTGAACATATGGAAATACAAGTTCAAATGGATGGGAAAATTGTCACAATTCTTCTAGTGTACTTCCCAGAGCCATCAAACAAAAATAAATACAGTATTGCTGAATTCTTCACCGAATTCACAAAGTTTCTGGGACACTATCAAACATTCAACAATGAAATCATAATTACTGGCGATTTCAACTTTCATGTGAATAAACCGGATGATAACAAGGCCATTAAATTTAACGACATCCTTGAAATGTTTGGTCTTGTGCAACATGTCTCTGCACCAACGCACAAAGATGGCAATACACTGGACCTTGTTATTACTCGAGAAAAATCAATATTGAACAACTGTAGGGTCAGTGACCTACTCTCTGATCATAACTGCATTCTGTTTGACATTCCAATCAAGAAAGCAAAAAAACCCAAGAAGAAAATCAGTTTCAGAAAAACTAGTAAAATTGTTGTTCAAGATTTCAAAAATGACATTGGAAGACATCTGTCTGTAAGTGGGATGGAACAGAAAGGTCTTAACGAACTTATTCGACTCTATAACTCTACTGAAGAGGTTCTGGAGAAACATGCTCCCATTATAATCAGAGAAGTAACTCTACGCACACCCACTCCATTCAACAATGATGATATCAAGCTTCTAAAATCAGAAAAGAGGAAAGCAGAGAGATTATGGAGGAGAACCAGACTTGAAAATGACTGGGAGTCATTCAAAGAAAAAAGAAATGCATTGAATCTGCAGCTGAGTCAACTCAAATCGGAAGATCTGCGAGTCAAGATTAAAGATTCTAATGGTGATGCTAAGAAGTTGTTCAAGTTACTGTACTCAAGTCTGAACAGAAAACAAGAACTACCTCTCCCACCACACACAAATGAAATTGACTTGGCAAATGATTTCAATAAGTTTTTTGATGAAAAGATTAAAACACTCAGGTCTAAGTTGGACTCCACACACAATGATACTGCCAACAATATCGAAACTGCCCCTCATACACTCCGACACTTCAGAAGGCTATCTCAAAATGACATAAAGAAACTGATCAGAGAAATGCCAGTTAAACACTGCCAACTTGATCCTATTCCCACATGGCTTTTGCTCCAATGCATTGATGAATACCTCCCAGTTATAACCAATGTTGTCAATAAGTCACTCACACAGGGAGAAATGCCTCTGGAGCTGAAGCATGCTTTAGTAAAACCTTCGTTGAAAAAATGTGGATTGGATCTAATCAAAAAGAATTATAGACCAGTATCAAACCTGTCATTCCTTGGCAAACTTATTGAAAGTGCTGTTATTAAACAATACACAGACCATCTTACTACAAACAACCTGGACGATGAGAAACAGTCAGCTTACAGAAAATTCCACAGCACTGAAAC
Organism: Platynereis dumerilii; assembly: GCA_026936325.1. Lineage (NCBI taxonomy): Eukaryota > Metazoa > Annelida > Polychaeta > Phyllodocida > Nereididae > Platynereis > Platynereis dumerilii. The sequence goes on from JAPTHN010000003.1 coordinate 17,862,261, forward strand.
CCTTCTGACAAAGATCCATGACGACATCATGTTGAATATGACCAAAGGTTAAGTAACAATGCTTGTACTGTTGGACCTTTCAGCCGCTTTTGACACAATTGATCACAAGATTCTACTGAAACGTTTAGAAAGCAGATACGGTATTCGTGATTCTGTGCTATGCTGGTTCAAGTCATACATTTCTGAAAGGTCACAGTCGGTGATAATTAACGATAAGACATCAACCAGACTGCCACTAAAATTTGGAGTTCCTCAAGGTTCAAAATTAGGACCAATCCTATTTAATTCATACATCGCTCCATTAAGTGAAGTGGCTGAAAAACACCAAGTCAAAGACCAAAAGTATGCCGATGATGAGCAACTTATACTCTCTTTCAAACCAACTTTCTCAGAACAAGGAAATGCTGTAGTCAAAATGGAAAAGTGCATTGCTGATATCAGAAAATTTCTCCATGAAAATAAGCTTTGTAACAATGGAGAAAAAACAGAACTACTGCTCATTGGCAGTCCACATCAACTTAATAAACTCCAAGTATCATCAATCCATGTCGACAATGTCGAAATCAATGCAGTCGATCATGTTAGAAATCTGGGTGTAATCTTTAAACAAAAACATGACTATGGAAAAACAAGTCAACAAAATGTGTCGGAATGCCTATTTCAATATTTGAAACATTTCAAAAATCAGGAAGTCATTGGACAAGGAAACCTGTAAAACAGCAGTCAATGCTCTTGTCACACCTCACCTTAGACTATGGAAATGGTCTTCTTTATGGAACATCGAATCGTTTGCTGTATAAACTTCAAGTGGCCCAAAACTCAGCCGTTCGACTCATTGAAAAATTGAGAAAGCATGACAGTGTAAGCCAGCATAGGAAGCAGCTACATTGGCTGCCCATTCCAGCAAGAATACAATTCAAACTCATGCTAACAACTTGGAAAGCAATAAACGGGCAAGCTCCCTTGTATATTCAAAATATGATTCAGCCAAAATCTGAACGAAACTGTAATCTGAGAAGCAATAACAAAATGCTCTTAAATGAACCACCCTCCTGCAATAAAAACAAATATGAAGACAGAGCCTTTTCGCATGCAGCTCCGAAACTGTGGAACCAATTCCCTGAGATAGTCAAGGTTTCTAAAACACTTGAAGGGTTCAAGAGAAATCTTAAGACTTACCTATTTAAAAGTTTCTACAGATAAATCCAGCATCCACAAGTGCTAGTGAGCAGTTTACTGGAATTAGCGCTATATAAATGCCTATTATTATTATATAATGCTACAAAAATATTTTGGAAATCACAATGCGCATCTATGCTGCTGTGTTGTCCAATGCAAGAGGGTTATTTGATTTTTTTATTCTGAATTTACAAGAAGATATCTTGCGTACAAATAAGATTGAATGTGTTCAACAGTTTTTCATTTGGGCCAATTCTGTGTGGATGTAAATTATGACTGGGAAAAATTCAGCAATTTTGGAATAATCAGCATGATGTTGGACAACATGGGCAGTTTAAAAGTAATTATATATGTGGCTTGTTCTCTGCTACACAGTGCCTTAAAAGCTCTTAAAAAGCTATCCATAATGTACTCAATTGCAACTCCATGGCTTCTGCCAAAACAATTACTAACTCTCAAAGAATGTGTCCAAATTTGAGAACTGCATGGACATAAATACAGCAAGATATAATTTGGTGATCACTGGGTCCAATTCTGATGACCAAAGATTCAATTTGAGACATAATTTGACATCTGTATCAATTATGAGATGGAAGACAGTAATCATCTTGTCTCCTTTCTTGATACTTTTCTTTTTAATCATATCACATATCTGAATGATATATTCATTTCAGAAACCTTTGGCTTTTAAATATAGCGAATATCAGAATTACAGTATAAACAGGCTTACACATGGACATGGCTGAAGCGGGACATACAGTGGCTAAAGCCGTATCAGAGGAAGGTTCCTAGAGGTAAATCACTTCTATATAGGACTGGCCATCTTCTATTTAAGCATATCTTTGGAACCCACAAGGTCTAGGAAAAATCAATTACTGTCTGGAAGCATATGCTGAAAGTTTCCAATAAGGGCTCAACTTACACAAGATGTGACAGCTAGATCAGAACTGTGAACCCAAGAGTTAAACCCGAATTGAAATGCCAATTTTCCGAAGAAAAAAAAGAATTATGCCTGTCACTTCTGTGCAATGGACATATTCATCATGTCAGACATAAAAAAAAAAAATCTTGATATTTCGGTGTTAGAAAAACCAGAGCGTATTTCACCCATTATATACAACATTTTGGACAGCGATTTCTTTACAGTGACACAAATTAGGCCTTAGTTAAATATTAATATCACACTCTGACTGAACCTTATAGTTCTTCACTTCAATGAGAGGTTCAATAAAAGATACTTTAGAAAGGTATAATTCATGCAAACCTGCAGTGCTTCCATGCATTTGGTCAAAATGACTTTCCCATTTGGTATAGAATACAGTATATATATTTTCTTTAAATGTTATATAGTTTACTGCAAAATAGTTTCATTTGAATAACCAAAATCACACCTTGATGGAGTGTCCTTCTTGGATGTGCTGATGAGCCAAAAATGCATTTAAGATTCAGCAATTTGTTAATTAGGTTACAATTAAACAATCGATGTTTACCAAAAGATCGGTAAAAACAATATTTATTAAATATTAGAGATTTAAATCATAGATCTGCTCAAATATAGTGGCCATGCAAAATAGATACACTAAGTTCCTTCAAAAGCAAGACCATTTTTTATGTAAATATCTGTAAAATTTTAATGCAACATGATTTTTTTCTCCAATAGACACACACAGAAGCCTTAAAGCACACAGTGAGATGCATTAGCACAGAAAACATAGCAAAGACAAGCAACACACACTTGAAGTTTCAAAATTTTGTAACAAAGTTTGAGTCACTACTGCTGCCTCAATCCTATTACATACGTCCTTTTAAAACATTAGTGCAATCACGTGGATTGGAAACATAATTAAACATTTATTAAAACATACTTCAATAATAAGTGCAACAGTCAAGCATCAAACAGTAAACAGTTCTGGGATATTGTAAGACCTTTTCTTACCAATAAAAGTGGTCAAACAAAACAACAAATATCCCTCCTTGAGGAAAATATAGTCATCTCAGACAGTAATGAAGTGTGTAATATACTTAACATTTATTTTATAAATATAGCAAGCAATATTCCGGTACCCCATCAAGAGAACCACAGATAAATCTGCCTCGTCTTTAATATTATCAAGGCTATCACTTATTTAATATTCTCAGCATGATTTGAAATCTTCCAGAAACCCTGTCTTATTAACCCAAACACTTCTTATCATTTCCCTTCCAATCTCTTGTGTTTAACTTCATAAATGTTAAAGCTTTGCCTCAGGCTATCAGGAATCTGTGAAGCTACAGTTCAACCTTAACATTTGCATCTTAACTTTCCAAAAGATCAGAATTGAAATATACTAATTAAAGGAAATTTAAGTTCAGGTTTGTGGCTGATTTATAACAACGATATACACTGTACGTTAAAATTCAGAATTTCAGATTTAATAAAACATTTTTGTGCATGTAATATAATTTGCTGTTCCTACGAATCACAAGTGCATCATATATGTTGCAGTCATTCTAGCACTCATTCTACACTAATCCCAGGGTATCAACCAGCCCTTTTCTATGAATACAAGATCTAGTCAAATGGAAGGTTTAAAAGCTAAAATTACTTTGGGTTGAACTGACTCATAGTGCGTCAAAGATTCATGGGGCAGGAATATTTTGTTAGCCATTGTGGGTTGTGCCTGTATTTATGTAAGTTGTTGGCTGGATAAGAACGTTTTGACGAAAGTAGTATATATGAAGAACATTTAATATTTCTATGAGACAACATCACAACTGCCTTTGTCAATATTCGTACAAATTGAATGTTAAATCAAATAACCACATTTCAGCTTTGTAATTTACAGAGAACGCAGCAGAAATAATCAACTTGCCGTATGGTTAGAAGAAAGAAGGCGTTGCTTGTTGATGAAAGAGGATTTAAAGAGCATTTGAGACAATTTCCTTTGTCAATATTCTTACAATGAAAACAATCAAATAATGATAATTTGCCCTGTAATTTACTTGAAATGGAGCGAAAATAATCAACTCCCCATCTGGTTAGAAGAAAGGAAGGTGCTGCATGGCTCACCAGCAATGTGACACATTAGCTCTGAAGTGTCCTCAGCTGAAATGAGTTTGCGTAAAGTGGCCAAAGAGACATTCATCTCATTTAGACATCGCCAAGATACTTATACCATTGGAAAAACCGGTATCTAACTGACATTAGTGTCAGCGAAAGGCCAGACTCAAAGAAGACACACAGGCAGCAATGGGGCAGTTCAAAGGAAAAAGGCAGAGGGGTGAGTTTTATTTAGGGAAATGTTTTAAGAGGTAGACCTATGTTGCATATGGTAGAGTTGTATGATGTATGATGTATGTATAAGCCCCAGTGTGACTCCAATGCAACAGGGCACAATGAAGGGTCACAGGTCTGGGGCTAGTATTAATCACCTTTTAAAGATGAAATATTTTATGGAAATAACATAGCAATAATTATTGATGTCATGCTTATTGCAAAAAACACCAAATGTGGTTATGTGTTGTTCAGACTTAGAAGCACTGGGAGCATTCACATTTTTTAAAGGACATTTAATTGTTTTATGATTAAGACACACCATTGTGAAATTCATCTTAATCAATATCTCAAGTTTTTAAATCGCACCTTTATCCTTGATTGTTTGTTTTGCAACCCATTTGTCATCTTCATTGCCAAGAATTTCCTTTCTTGAATTTTTGTGCTGACACCTGTGTTAATCAAATTGATTCAATGATGCCAGGAGTCCATCTATCAATTAGGAAAGAAGAGAGAACAATGAATATCGAAGAGCCTGGATGGAATACATGCCTCTCTAAAATTTGAGGTTCTAGACAAGAAATCTGTTTGTCTCTATATATAGAATCCTATTGAGATGATGTTTACAAGCATTTTCAGCATTTCACGAATGCTTTAAAAACGATCAGGGAATGCACAATGCACATCTACTCTGACTCCATGGCTTCTGTCAAAACAATCACAACCTCTCCAAGAATGAGTTTAAATTTGAGAAAGGTTCGTAAAAACAGTAAAATTAGGTGACCACTGGCTAGAATTCTGACACCACACAACTTTAATTCTTGACCAAATTTGACATCTGTATCAGATGGAAGACATACAGTAATAATCATATTTCCTCTCTTGATCCCTGGCTTTTCAATCATATCACATATACGATGATGTATATCGGAAATCAGAACTACAGTATCAACAGCAGTGATGGAAATGGGGGGGAGCTGGGGGGAGCTGAGCTCCCTTGACCGAAAAACAGGGGGAGCTGTACCCTGCTACAGCTCCCCCAATGGGCAGTGGTGAAATTACAATTATCATGTTACTTTTCCAATCCTCATGGTATTTCTAGCCAAAATTATGCTCTGGTGGAAGAATTCTTTCCCTTTTAAAAATTTGGAATGGTGAGCTGCTGCCGCACTAGCTGAGAGCTCCTCCGACGAAAATTTTCCATTTCCATCACTGATCAACAGGCCAACATGTTGACACCGTCAAAGCTGCTGAATATGTCAGTCAATTGCACATATTGGATAAAGTTGTTTACACAGTGTCAAATATTGGAAAAGAAAGATGTTTTGGTTTATATTAATTTCGATGCATTGAAAAACCAAATTCATATTTTTAACTTTTGAGCACTTTTCTGATCTGTTGTGCAACATATCTGATAAACATATAAAAAGGTGACTTTTGTGACCATTCCAAGAAGATATCTTCTTTTTCCAAAGCAATTGTGCAGGATATGAAACCAATTACTTTCATAAAAATATTTCCAATTTGGTAAATGATTGCTCGGGGTCAACTGCTGAAGATTCCTGGGTCAAAGATCATTAACTTGACAGCAGTTGGAACATCAATAACAATGAAAAACAGCAATTCTGCTCAACATTTTGGTTACTTGTACAGTTACACTTCCATTTTCCTGCTTCTTTTTAGGGTCCGGAAGTTGTAGAACAAGGAAACAAATCATAAAACATAATTAGAGATTTAAATCATAGATCTGCTCAAATATTATGGCTATACAAAAATGCGACACTAAGTTTCGTCAAAAACAGGACCATTTTCATTTAAATATCTGTATAATTTTAAAGCAACATTTTTCTGTTCTCAAATAGAAATACGCAGAGGCCTTAAAGCACACAGTGAGATGCATTAGCACGGAAAACATAGCAAAGACAAGCAACACACACTTAAAGTTTCAAAATTTTGTAACAAAGTTTCGAGTAACTACTGTTGTCTGTATCAAATTACATTCATCCTTTCAAAACATCAGTGCAACTACGTGGAATGAAAACAAACAGCGGAAGTGGTCTCCTGATAGAAATCAGATGCAACTGCCATGAAAGAGGCTCTGTAATGGAAAATTGTCAACATAATGTTTGTTTCCTCCTGAGTGAGGTAAATGCAAAATTAGTGGTTTTTCCTCCATTGTGCAAGTATTTTCCCTTCTGCAATAGTATATCCTCCAATATTTCTTATTTACCAATATTTATGTATTCAACCAGAGCAACAGACAAGAAAAATAGCGATTGTTTATTCGGGGTGGCTGTGCTATCAGATTTCACAAGGTAGAATAATGAAGGTTTTCTTTGTATTATTGTTTTGCGCTACCCTGTCAGCGTGCCTCGGCGGTCCGGCGTCGGCCCGGCATCGGTCCGATGTCGGCAGCATTGGACCGGCTTTGGGCCGACGTTGGGCCGACGTTGGGCCGCCGGGGCACGCTTATAGGGTATATGCATTGCATATACATAATTTAATTATCTTTTTTATCAAAGCTTTTCTTGTCTGTCTGTTTATGAAGTATTGATAAAAAAACTATTTGTGTGATGAATGTAGAATAAAAAAGCAATCCATAACGAAATGTTTACATTATTTATTACAATATAATTTTTCCGGCAAAACAAGGACTAGCATGCCCCAAAACTTCTATGATCTTCTGTCTTCAATGCTTTTGCAATCCCTATACTAGCCCTCCCTTCCAGTCATTGTCTGTAAAATGGTAACAGTTGGTTTCTAAAGATAAATTAATCTGTAACATACGCCTAGCCCATGCTATTCCAATGGAGGCATGTTATATGTACAGTATCCCCTGTAAATGAGTACACCCAAGCGACATACGAGATTGACTAATTTGCTAATAAGTCAGGAACTAACTTAAGTAATCCAACTTAACCAGCATACAATATCCCGGGGACCTAAGAAAATGTATATGAAAAGTTTCAACGGTGCAGACTTACTCATTTGTATATTGTGAGTAGTTAAATAAAACATTGCTGCAAAATAAGTGAGTACACCTAATGGGAAGTATACATGGGAGTGATCCAGAAATTGTGCTAACATCATGGACATTTTGTACAAAGCATGTCACTATAAAATAGATGACATCAACTTAATATCACGTAAAATGCAGGATATTCCAAAAGCCACTGCAGATACTGTGGGGCGGCACACATTTCCACAAGTAGTAATCCCAAATCAGCAATGATATTTCAATGGAGAAAGAAATTCCTTGGCATCAGAATATGTTGCATACTCTGCCATTTGTAATGTGGCAGTAGACATTGGTTGTCCTTTGTCATAAACTTAGTTGATGTGATTTAATTTACACCGAAGATACCATTTTCCAAAATAAACATTTTTTAATGCCATTTATAGGCAAAAAAACTCATTTCTCAGGTCATTTGATGTCTGTTTTGCATTGGGTGTACTCACTTATTCGGTAGCACTTTTGCATTTTAATACTTGTCAGTTACAAATAATAATTCGCATATCCTTCAAAGTTTACATGGACATTCTACCAGGTCTAGGTTACATCATATCATGAATTTGGTTGATTATTTCACTTGATTGTCGAGCTCTGAATAAACTAGTCTAGGAGTCGCAGGGGTGTACTCATTTACTGGGGATACTGTAGTTATCTGAAGATGCTCAGTTGGTCACATGACAATCAAAGGTTAAGTCATGTGACAGGAGGTTCAGAATATGGAGAAAGGAAGAGACCTCCGCCTTAGGACCCATTTAGCGGTGGTTTATTTAGTCTTTTAATGGTATATACCTTCTTTGATCCTCCTTTTTTGGTCAATAAAAACAAATTGTGTTACCTGTGCTTCCCAAGTTGCATACTTTGATGTCATCCCTTTCCAAGCATATGCCTAAGCAATGTTCATTGTCTCAATGATTTGAGCATGGCTGGAAAAAGTACAGGGAATTTGGGAATGCCGTTGCCAGCCTGGAAATCTGTTAATCTCAATGAACATTTTTGAAGATGGTATAACATTTTCCAAAACAGCTTGTGATTTTTGTGAAGTTATCATCATGTCTCGGGAGAAATGTCATTTCTAATTGTGGAAAATTTTCGCTTTTCTCCATTGCTTTGGAATTCACATTTTTCTAGCCCTCTATTCATTTTGGGTGAGATCTGTTTGGCTATGAGCTGAAACAATTCTTGACTTATTCTTGACCTTGACCATTCTGTCACATGATTTGAACCGGGGAAGTCATGTGATCAACTGAGCATGTTCAGATAGTTGAGGAAGCCAATGAGTGAAGAGTGAAGGCTCTATTGATTTCAGAGGTAAGACCTTCATATATGCAACTTCAACCACAAACTGGCACCAATGGAATGCCAACATTTAGGATTGAGCATACAAATTTATATAAACCTTTTGATTCTGAAAACTCGGAATTATGAAATCACAATATTATCATAAGGACTTTTACTGATCTATCAGATATTAAGCAAGATAATACTCACCTTTCTGAAAATATATAAAATGGATGATAATTCATCTGATTCTTCCATGTCGCAGATTTAAAACAGACAATTTCCGGGTCTAACGGGGATTAAGGAAAAGCGAAAGGTCTAAAAAAAGGGCAAAGAGTAAACTGTCGTAAAGGCCAAATGAAACCCTACAACCAAATCGTGATACTTCCTCACAAAACATCCGAGGAAGATTAACCCCATTTGAAACTAATCTCAGCTTAGACATCACCAAGGTACTCACTATATGCCATTTCAAAAGCTGGTATCTAACTGACAATTTTGCATGTTAGCACCCTGCTAAGGATTAACACTGTTAACAACAGCAAACGAACAATCAGATTATTATTATTTTTTTAATCGAAGAGAGAATGATGTCTCCCTCCAGTCGGGATCTAACTGACAAAAATGCATGAGAGGAACCTGGCAATGAGGTGTCTAACAAATACTTACATTTTGAGAAAAATGCAGCCCAGAATTTTTCTGCACATCGACTGTTTTTCACATGACGTAATGCAGCAGCTGATCCAGGACTTTCGAAAGAGGGGCACTCTGAATCTGAAAATTACGACAAATATTAATCTGATGAAAAGGGGTGGGGGGTAGTGCACTCCCCGTATGTACCCCTTGTATCCATGCACTCATTGCACTATCACATAATTTATTTGAATGGGTAGAACAATTTAAGGTGTATGGTTTGATTGGGTAGTCATCATGTTTTCCTTTTTTTTTCTTTTTATTGAATGGACACACGTGGACTCGTGGAGCCATCGAAGCACACAGTGAGATGCATTAGCACGGAAAACATAGCAATGACAAACTAAATCCATATGAAAAAAGCTCTTAATTTTGCAACAAAGTCTACGTCACTAATGTTGTCTCTATCGTATTACACACACCGTTTCAAAACATCAGTGTGCAATCACGTTGGGTTAAAACGAACAATGGAAGTGGCCTACTGGCAGACATCAGGGGCAAGCATCATGCAACTGACTTGAGCAAAGTTCTATGCTGGAAAATCATCCCCACTAATACATTGTAGGCTTGGATTCTCCTAACGGCAAATGAATACCCAGTGTATCTACGATCTAGGTGAGATCACAAATGAAAATGGGGAAGGCCGAGACCTCATCTGGGAGACCCCTTTTAGCCGTGGTTTATTTTGCCTTTATGGTTTACCTTCTTTGATCCTCACTTTTTGGTCAATAAAAACAAAATGTGTTTCCAAAGTTAGGTACTTTGATGTTATTCCAGTCCAAGCTTGTTACTTAGCGATGTTCATTATCTCAATGATGTTGTTTACATTTGCTCCTCTGACTTATTGCCATTTGGGCATGGCTGAAAAAAGTACAGGGAATTCAGGCTTTTCTTTACCAGAAGGAAAATTTTCACATTTTTTCATTGCAAAAAAGGGTAACCTTGTTCATCAATTTAAAAAGTATCATACTGAAAAAAAAACAAAACAATTACACAGAACATAGCTTAGAATACAGGGCTGCACTTACCAAAATTGGAAGATAATTACATTACTCCTTCGCAAGTTCCTATTTTCTTTTCTGAACGCAGGGGTACAATATAAGTTTAGTTTAGTTTAGTTTAGTTTATTACTGGATGCAGGAAGATCCTATATATCCAGCTCCTGGGCTGTGTGTATAATGGCCCGGCGAGTGCAGCAAAATACAAAAATAAAATGTATAAATATATGTACAGTGTCTATATACAGTCTATGTACAGTGTCTATATACAGTCTCTATATATACAAAGAAATTAATTTGAATATCACAGTTGGAGAAGTTGGTTTTCAGGCCGCCAGTGCTGCCAAGGTAAAAAATCAAGTTATAGCCAGTGTGCTGCCGAAGTGGAAAAGTCGAGTTTATAGGCCGCAAGTGCTGCCGAAGTATTGCGAAGTTGAAGTTGGGGGTGGGGCTTATTTTTAGTAAGGGAAAATGTATTTTGTTGGATGGTCAGCCCAGAATTTGTCCAGTTGGTTCTTGAAGGAATTTGTAGATGGTGCATTGACTACGTTGTTTGGTAGGCTGTTCCAGTCTTTCGTTATTCTATGTCTGAAGGAGTTTTTTCTGATATTCAGCTTTACTCCTCCCTCCACGTAGAGTTTGTAGTCGTGGCCTCGGAGTCCAGCTGTGTTAAGTGGCAGATTTATGCTGGCGTTTTTGTCGTACTTTTCCGACATGATTTTGTAGGTCTCGATCATGTCGCCTCGTTTTCGTCGATATAGTAGCGTGGGCAGGTTTAGACACTTCAGCCTTTCTGTATAACTGAGCTGCTTCATTCCGTTTGCCTGTTTAGTTGCTCTCCGTTGCACAGCTTCAATTTTCTGAATGTCTTTCACTAGGTGGGGGCTCCAGATCGACTGAGCATATTCTAGGTGACTTCTTACTAATGAAGTGTACAGAGGCACAAAGATTTCAGGTGTAAGGTTGTCGAAGGTCCTTCGGATTATGCCCATATTTCTGGAGGCCTTTTTAACGCATTCATCTATGTGCTTGTCGAAACGGAGTTTGTTGTCGAAATTGACTCCCAGGTCCTTTTCTGTAATGGCTGATGGGATTTCTCGTGTGTCGTTTTCCCCTGAGCGTAAGAATCTATTTGCCGGTGTGGTTATAAGCTGTTGCTGGTCTAATGTTGTGGGCCGCAAGTGCTGCCCTTGTTGTGAGATTGTTGTGAGCCGCAAGTGCTGCCCCGTGTGTGTAATTGGCCGCAAGTGCTGCCGATGTGAGTTTTCTTTGTGGGAGAATTCAATGTGTTTGCATTTGTCGGGATTGAAACTAAGGAGCCAGTCCTTCGACCAGTCAGAGAGGGTGTTTAGATCCTCTTGCAGTACTTCAGAGCAGTGTCCTTGATGATTGATGTTGAAGATTTTCGTATCGTCGGCAAACATATATAGTGATGACTTGATTCCTGCTGGCAGATCATTTATGAAGATGGTGAATAGAGTTGGCCCCAGGACTGAGCCTTGGGGTATGCCACTTGTAGCTTTGAAAGGAGATGACTGTTTTCCGTTTACTTCTACAAGTTGCTCTCTTGTCAGCAGGAATTCGGAGATCCACTTGTGTATGTTGCCTTGGATTCCATAATGGTTTACTTTCTTCATAAGGCGTGCATGAGGTACCCGGTCGAAGGCCTTCTGGAAATCAAGGTATACTGCCTCGATGCTGTCACCATTATCAATGGCCTCAGTCCACTCGTCCAGGACCTTGATGAGTTGTAGTACTGTGGACCTTCCATTGATGAACCCATACTGTTTATCGGAGTACAGTCCATTATCCGTCATATGTTTCATTACTGCATCGCGTATAATGGATTCCATGAGTTTGCAGATAACGCTGGACAGGCATATTGGACGGTAGTTCTCACACAGGTGCTTGTTTCCTTTCTTGTGTATCGCCGTTATTTTGCCAAATTTCCATATTTCTGGTATTTTGCCTGTTTCAAGCGATGTTTCAAAGATGATTTTCAGTGGGAGGGCAATCTCTTCAGATACTTCTTTGAGGATTCTTGGTAGGATGTTGTCTGGTCCCGGTGATTTCCCTGTCTTGAGTTTTCTTATCTTCTTTTTGATTGCCTCCTCTGTGAAGTCCACCGATGTCAAGGTGTCGCTGATATCCAGAGGTGGGAGTTGCGGGATTGTGTCATGAGGTTCCTGCGTTAGTACTGATGCGAAGAATTTTCCGAGCGCTTCTGCTTTCTGCTGGTCCGATTTTAGAACTATAGTATCAGTCGGGTCAGATGCGTGTAGATCAGGTATTGGAGAGTGGGCCTTTGAGTTGGCATTTACATAGCTCCAGAACAGCTTGGGGTTGGTTTTGACGTTTTTCGCAATTTCTCTTTCATGTCTCATCTTAGCTGACCTGGTCAGTCTTCTTATTTCGTTGCTTATTTTCCTGTAGTCTTTGTAGGTCTCGGCGTTTCGATGTTCCATGTATCTAGTCCATAAGCGATGCTTTCTTTTCACCATTTTCCTTGTTTCCTGGTCAATTGGGAACTTGTGTTTCTTTCCTCCAGGTATGAAGGATTTGGTTGGTACACATGTGTTTTGGGCTTTGAAGAGATGATCTGTGAAGCAGTTCCACATACTTTGCACGTCGTTGTTGTGACTTCTAAGGATGGCTTGCCAATCCATTTTGAGTTCGTTCCTCATCTTGTCGAAGTCTGCTTTGTTGAAGTTTAGGCGGGTCTTCACTTGCTTAGATTTGTCGAAGTTACAGAGGAAGTTGAAGGTTAAGACTGAGTGGTCGCTGTTTCCTAGCGGCGAGTCTATGCATAAGTCATCTATTAACTCCTCTTCGTTTGTGATAACTAGATCTAAGAGTGATGGGTTGTCGTGGCCTCTGGCTCTTGTGGGTGAGCTTACATGCTGTGTCCAGTAGTTATCTTGGATTTTTTGTAGGAAGTCGTATGCTTGGCTGGTAGGTCGACATGACAATGTTTCCCAGTTTATATCGGGGAAGTTGAAGTCTCCCGTAATCAAGAGGTGGGATGGTTCCTGTTCGTTGATAGCTTCGAGCAGTTTTAGGAGTTCCCTATTATTCTCCTCTGGGGAGTTTGGGCTTCGGTAGACGACTATGAATTGCAGGGAGTTTCCGTGTTGCAGGTCTATTTTGATGGATGCAGTTTCTTCGACGTTGTTATTGAAGGTGATTCTCGAGACCGGAAGCTGATCGCTGCTGTAGATGATGATCCCTCTTTTATTACAGTCTGAGGTGGTGCTCTTGTAACCTGGCAGGTGTAGTTCTTGTGGGGATGGCAGGAAACGGCAGTTTTTAGGATTTACTTCAGTTATGGCAATGATGTCGGGTGGATTGTCAGTGTTGTGTAGTCTTGCTTTCAGTTCAGGCAGTTTGTTGTGTAGACCGTCTGCGTTTGTGTACCATACTCGGATTTTGTTTTTCTTTAGGACTGTCCGGGGTGATCTGTTACTGCGGCAGGTGTCACTTTGGCCTTCTCCGTTACCTTGACTTTCTCTCTGCCTAAGGGTCCTGTAAATTTGAATAAAAAATCGTCCTCGTTTCCTTCTTTGGACTTTCTGGCCTCATCCATTAGTTGTTTTCTTCTCTTTCGTATATTAACTGGTAGATCGTGAGATATTGACGCGTTTTCGTTCAAGTCCTTCAGTTTCTTCACATTTTTCATTATCTCAGCCTTCGCTCCTTCTCTTGTCTTAACAAGGATAGGTCTGCTTGCTGCATTTTCTTCCTTCTTCCCTATACGCTTGACTAGAGTGATATCTTCATTCTTGATCTTAGTTGACAGCTTCTTGAGGAATTCCATAACTTTTGGTTTTTCATCAGCTTGTCCTTCCTCCTCTTCCATTTTGTGAATGATGATGTTGTTTTTTCTTTGCTCGACTTCGTGTAGGTCATTCAGAACCTCAGTTACTGTGGTCTGGATGCATTCCGTGTCTGTTGGTGGTCGTGCTTGTCCTTTTGTGATTTCATTCACTCGTTCGCTGAATCTGGTGCTGATTAGTTCCTCTTGGATGATGTCCTTGGCTTGGGTTTCATCGATTTTTTCGGTCGCGAGTTTGTTGATTTCTTTCTGCATTTCGTCTTGCTTTATTTGGAGTTGCCTGAGATTATTTTGTAACGGCACAGCTGCTTTTTTACACGACATGCAGTACCAGAAAAGATCATTGTCCTCGTCGTCCATCAGAAATTTGTATCGATCTTCATTCATCTTTACACAAGTTATGTGAAACCAGTAGTCGCACATATCACAAGCGAGTGCTTTGTCTGTTTCCTTGCATCTCACGGAGCATATGATACAGGTTTCCTTCTTCTTGTCCCTTTTGGCCCTAGTTTTTCTGCTGGTAGCCATGATAAGCAATGGGTTTATTTTGAGGTATCATGGTAAACTGCGAATAATCTTACATTCCATTTGCTAAACTTTACAGTTTCAATCAGGCAGAGTGCTGTGATCTGTGTGTTTTATGTTCTTGTTTTATTCATGAATTGAACTTCCTGAGGGGCCTCGAAGAATTTATTTGACCAGTTGCTGTGGGATGACAAAAAGCCATGATAACTTGAAATATTGCATAGTCATTGCATTTGCTCTAACATATAGGGTTTATATACAGTAGAACCTAAAAAAACTGTTTTCCTAAGTCCCGTACCCTAGGTGAATTCTTGTCCTTAAAAAATGCTCTGCTAAAAGTAAATCACTTTAAACAGGCACATATAATGCACAACATCGCCCATGCCCCCACATATTTTATCTATACCACTCTGTGCCTATACACTGCATTGCACTGGCAGTGGCGTAGCTATGGGGGGGCCTGGGGGGGCCAAGGCCCCCCCAAATGGATGAGTGGCCCCCCCACTGGCCCCCCCATTTCAGATTTGAGAAATTTGAAAAATTATTTGAGCAGAGCACGTCCGTCTCTGTGATGGCGCTCACTTATACCATTTCTTGGGTGACTTATACCTGATTCTCACCAGAATGACAGTTGCCCTTTAAAAAGTTCTAAGGCATTCAACAATTTTTTATTTTCTTTGAAAATATTTAGAAATAGGCGTATATGCAGCCAACTTTTTAGGGCAGCCTTGCGACATTTGCCCTAATTAATACTATTTCAAAAGAAATCTTGTGGAAACCATTGGTTTTTAATTATTTTTTTAAAATAATCTGCCTAAGTTGTTTGCCTTTTTTCCTCAAATCAGCATTATGAATCAAAGTGCTATTTTCGCAACGAACTGTCTATTCATTCCGTGCACAACAAATTGAACGGCAGAATCAACATTCTGCACTTTGTCCAACTGGTTTTATGGAAAGTCATTTCTCTCTAAAAAGTAATTGTGAAAGTATATTTAGTGGTTTTTGTACCATATCTAAATTAATTAGTACATGTAGTAAATGTTCACCAGAAAAAAAGAGCGTCATTGTTCCTATGTCGTTTGTAACGAGGAATTTTGCCGCTGCACTAATTTCCACCCGTACTGCTCGAAAAATGCCGCAAAAGGTTGGGGAAAATGTCGCAAAAGGTGGGCCCCCCTGGCTCAGACCCTGGCCCCCCCTTGGCCCCCCCACTGCTGGATTTCTAGCTACGCCACTGTGCACTGGTCCTGCTGCAACAAGAATACGCAAACAAAATGGCGGCCTCAAATCAGGCGGACTGGACATTGGATAGGCTCTGGAGCTGATGACAGTTTATTGAATAATATTGAATTAAACTGAAACAATGATGTGTAGTGCACATCCACACTGTCATTGATGTAATATGCATATGAGAAGAACTGCCGAAATGGGCTGGGTAAGCCCAGAATCTGGGTAATATCACCCCTCCAAGACAGAAATATAATCGCCCTATGCACAGCATGGGCGATAAATACATGTAGCTAAAATGTGAAATCTTAATCCAAAATGCTGCTTTATTATTTAGAGGACATTGCTATGTTCATGTAATTGTTAAGAGCAATTTTGAATAGAGATTGATTTACCATTTTAGAAAGTGAGTGGAAGGGCGGACTGGGTTGCACAAAGGCATTGCAGTACATGGAAGTATTTTGGCATATTAGTGCAAGCATCTGCCTTGTTTCGTAATATATAATGCATACAAATTATTGAGGAGCTTTTTATTCTGTAGTCATGGCACAAATAGTTTTTTATTAATATTTCATAAACAGACAGGCAAGAAATTCTTTGATAAAAAAGATATGTCAATTATTTATGCATACAGTCCAAAACAATAATACAAAGAAAACCTTCATTATTCTACCTTGTGAAATCTGATAGCAAAGCCGCCCCGAATAAACAGTTGCTATTTTTCTTGTCTGTTGCTCTGGTTGAATACATAAATATTGGTAAATAAGAAATATTAGAGGATATATAATATGGAAGAGGAGACGGAATTCATTTGTATATCACATTTGCAAAATAAAAGTCTGAAAATTCATTGAAATCAGACAAATAATTGTTCATTTTGAGACCGACCTACTCATTTTCTGCTCATTTTCAGAAACTACTGCTGTCCAACACAAATCCATGGTGATCTGGCCAGAATTCAAATCGAACCTGGGACCCAGAGATTGACAGTACAGTGCATAATTAATATTTAACCTCTCCTATCAATCGACTCAATATATTTTCTCACTTCAGAAAAAAAATTCAGCCTACCCACAACTTTATTTTATTTTATTGATATTATAAAATTTGAGATTACAGCTTTTTTGTATTTGTCATTCTCACCGATCAACCCTAGAAAAAGTGATCTGAGAAGATACGAGAAGATCCAGGAAGATCCAGGAAGATCCGAGAAGATCCAGGAGCTCCGGGAAGATCTGGGAAGATCTGAGAAGATCCAGGAAGATCCGAGAAGATCCAGGAAGATCCTAGAAGATCCAGGAAGATCCAAGAAGATCCGGGAAGATCCAGGATGATCCAGGAAGATCTGGGAAGATTCGGGAAGTTCCAGGAAGATCCGGGAAGATCCGGGAAGCTAAAAATCAATAATTGTCTGGCATAACGTCTTCCAGTGAGGAAAAACCATTGACTTTGTACTTATCTAACTTCGCAGAAAACAAACATAACGTTGACAATTTTCCATTACAGAGCATTTTGTCATTGTTGTTGCATCTTATTTCTGTCAAGAGACCACTTCTATTGTTTGTTTTCATTCCATGTGATTGCACTAATGTTTTGAAAGAATGTATGAAATACGATAGAGACTACAGTAGTGACTCAAACTTCGTTACAAAATTTTGAAACTTTAAGTGTGTGTTGCTTGTCTTTGCTATGTTTTCCGTGCTAATGCATCTCACCGTGCGCCTAAGGGCTTCTATGTTTGTCTGTTGGAAAAAAAAACAAAGAAAAATCATATGTTTCCCAGCTTATGTTCCACATCTTTCTATTCAATACAAAAAGAGTGAAAAAGACAATGATTATCCAACCAAACGATATACCTTATAATAGCAACTACCCTTTCAAAAAAACTATGTAACATGACAGGCAGATCCAGGGTTGGGCACAGTGAGTTTGTAGACCCTCTCCCCCTCATCAGACAAATATTTGGAAAAAATTTAAGATTCAGAATCCCCCCCCTTTCGAAATATCCTTGAATCTACCCCTGTAGTGTGTGCTGTGCAAAAGGGCTCATGTGCAGAAAAACGCCTGGTCGTATCTTCTCAAAATGTAAGCTGACATTAGATTCAAAAGGGATTAATCTTCCACTTGTTTTTTCTTTTTTTGCAGGAAGTATCAATTTTTGGTTGTGTACAAGGTTTCAGCCGCCCTTTTTGCCCATTTTGCCCTTTTTGCAGACATCTCGCTTTTTCTTAATCCTTGCTAGACCTGGAATTCTTGTGTTTTCCCTGTGGGCAACCTGACCAATTTTGACGCGAGGGGAAGTCAGTGTGATGTCACAGACATTATTCTGATGTCAGGTGAAGTCAGAATGCCCTCTGGGTAAGAATCAGATGTAGCATCAAGAATATTAAGTTTAACTTATGAGAAAGCCAAATCCATTAAGTAAATTATCTAAGGGTGCATATGAGTAAAAGACAATGGAGTGAGTTTTGAGAACCAAAATGTTTATATAATTTCATATTCAAAATGCTGAACCTTGACATTCCACTGGTGCTAGTTTGTCATTGCATACACGTAGAACTCAGCTTTCAATGCTACACAGCTTTCACCCCTCACCCATTGGCTTCCATAGCCAGATCTAAACATGTGCAGTTGGTCACATACATGTAACTACCATGGCTCAAATCATGTGACAGAATGATCAAGAGTGGGCAGATCTCAGCCCATAACCTGAAAATCTCACTCCAGAAGAATAGAGGGCCAGAATAATGTGAATTCCAAGGCAATGAAAAAAGTTTTTCTGTTAGACTCGGTTCTTCTTAAATTCTGTACTTCTCCATTTCTGCAAAAGGTTGAACGAAAAGATGCTCTGGAGGGAAAACATGTGTCAATAAGAGGGTCTCCAACATAATCCATGCACATCTGCTTCCATGCGCACAATTCGCTGTGGCCTCTGGGACTGTCCCATTTTGTAAAGCAGGTATATGGTCAATGATGGGCGTCCATATGTGGAGGATGTTTTATATGTAGTTTCAGCCTGCACAATGATTCATTTCAGAGGGTCTTCGACTTACTATCAGAAGACCCTCTGTTCAACAAAGCCAGCTTGTAAATATATGAACAAAACATAAGTGGTATGTATAAATGGATAGAACAATTAACGGATATATAGATAGATAATATGCCAACTTTCAAATAGCGAAACACGTTGTTTACTAAGACCAGGTGTCCACTTGGGCCAGGACAAGACCAGGAAGGGTTGGGGAAGCTAATTTGGCCATTTCAGCATATCTTCAACATCAGATGATCGATTCCTGAGACCTTCTGCATTCTGTCTGCAGACAGGGCGCAGAACACTTCAGGAACGGTAAAAACATGGGACAGGACAATTAGGAAGCCTTCCTGACAGCATGAGAAACTTTATTTGGTTGCAGATTGAATGCCATTTTTTCTAATTTTCCTTGACATGACATCATGTTCTCAGCCATTTTGCACATATTTGAGTGAGCACTTTCCTGGGACCTTCTGCGTGTTGTCTGCACCTTCCTGACACATTCTGCATGCTGTCTGCGCTGTCCTGACACCTTCAGCGAGCTGTCTGCAAGGCTTCCCGATGTTCCTCACCATTCCTAATAGCTTCTTGGTAGTTTCAGCATTGGTTCCTCAATACTTCTTCATGCCTTCAGCACATTCAGCAAACCTTCAGCAAGCCTTCATGAACATTCCTGAAGCTTTCAGCAGCGCAGAAGGGTCCAGGACAGCTTCAAGAAGATGCTGAAGGGTTCCTGAAGGGTTCAGGAAAGCCAGGAAGCCTTCAGGACAAGGTCAGGACAACAAGGACAAGTCGCTGAAGGTACCAGGAAATCAATTTCAGCGTCCAAATTTTGCTCTGGAGCAAAATTTGGACGCTGAAATGTTTGCCTCTGCTGAAGGCGCTGAAGCACCAGGAAGGGTTCAGGAAAGACAAGGACAGCATGAGGAAGGCTTCAGGAAGACCAGGACAACGTGCTGAAGGGATGGGGAATTGTCAATTTGACTTTCCTGATGGTTCCTGGTCTTGTCCTGGCCCTAGTGGACGGCCCCCATAATTTATAATTTATTAAAGTGTGAGTTTGTTAGAGCACAAACGTCTTAGTTTTGAACTAACCAGACCTCATGTGCTTTCTTAGTTATCTGAACATGCTCAGTTGGTCACATGACCATCAAAGGTTAAGTCATGTGACAGGAGGTTCCGAAAATGGGGAAGGCCAAGACCTCATCTGGTAGAACCCATTTAGCCGTGGTTTATTTTGTCTTAAATGGTTTACCTTCTTTGATCCTCACTTTTGGTCAATAAAAAACAATATGAGTTTCGAACATTAGGTACTTAGATGTTATTCCAGCCCAAGATTGTTACTTAGTGATGTTCATTATCTCAATGATGTTGTTTTCTTTTGCTTCTCTGGCCTTTTGCCACATGGGCATGGCTGGAAAAACAAGTAATTCAATGCCTGAAAATCTCTTAATCTCAATGGAAATTTTCAGAAACAGGTTGGGATTTTTGTGAAGTCATTATCATCTGCCTTTGGAAGTCACAAATTTTCTGGCCCTCTATTTGCCGGGTCTATCATGTTATGAGCTGAAATCCCCTTATCTTGACCATGATTTGAACCATGGAAGTCATGTGACCAACTGCGCATTGGTGAATGATGAAGGCCTGCGCTGTTGCACTGAAGGCCAAGACATGCAAGTGAATTCACAAGTGTACGACGAACTGGCACAGATGGAATGCCAAAGGTCAGAAATACCCGCTTAGATATTTAGCAAGATAACATTTGGCTTTCTGAAAATATATATAAAATGGATGGTGCTTCATCTGATTCTTCCCTGTCACAGATTTGAAGCACAAGAATTCCGGATCAAGTAAGAATTTAAGGAAAAGCAAAAAGGTATAGAAAAAGGGCAAAGAGTAAACAGTCGTAAAGGCCAAATGAAACCCTACAACTAAATCGTGATACTTCCTCACAAAACATCCGAGGAAGATTAACCCCATTTGAATCTAATCCCTGCTTACATTTTGAGAAAATTCCCTTTCAAAAACAAGAAAATTATGTGACAGTGCAATTAGTGCATAGAAACAGGAAGTATACAGGGGGTGCGCAATGCCCCCCCCCATTCATCAGATTAATATTTGTCCAAATTTTCAGATCCAGGGTCCTGGATCAGCTGCTGCATTACGGATGTGCAAAATGGTAGATGAGATGAACAATTCTGGGCTGTAGAACAATTTAAGATGTATGTTTGTTGGGTAATCATTGTGCTTTATTTTTTTCTTCTTTTTATTGAATGGACACGTGTGGAGTCAGGGAAGCACACAGTGAGATGCATTAGCACGGAAAACATAGCAAAGACAAACAACACACACTAGAAAATTAATAAGCTCTTCCTTTTTGCAACAAAGTTTGCGTCACTACTGTTGTCTCTATTGTATTACATACACCCTTTCAAAACATCAGTGTGTAATCACTTTGGGTTAAAACAAACAATGGAAGTGGTCTCCTGGCAGAAATCAGATGCAACTGACATGAGCAAAGTTCTATGCTGCAAAATCATCACCACTAATGCTAAGTTCTCAAGTCGGTGCTCCAGCGACAGGCAGCGGTGAAGCAACAAACTTCAGCACCAGCTTGTGCCTCAAAACTGGGTTTTCAGATCACCGCACATCAGTTGGTCATTAACTGTTAGTCATTAAATGTTGGTCACCAACTATTGGTCACTAACTATTGGTCACTGACTGTTGGTCACTAACTGTTGGTCACTAACTGTTGTTAGTGATATTTTTGTGGTGTTCTAACTCTTGGTCACTAACAGTTGGTCAGTTGATCTCTAATGGTTTGAGTTGTTAATGAGTTGGTCACTCACTGTTGGTCACTATTGGTCATTAACTGTCACTAACTGTTGGCACTAACTGTCACTAACTGTTGGGCACTAACTGTCACTAAATGTTGGGCACTAACTGTTGTCAGTTGGACACTACCTGTTGGCCGCTAGCTACTAGTCACTAACTGTTGTTCAGTTGGTTATTAACTGTTGGTCAGTTGATCACTAATAGTTTGTCACTAGCTGTTTATAAGTTGGTCACTGTTGGACATAAAGTGTGACTAACTGTTGGTCATTAAATGTCACAAACTGTTGGGCACTAACTTTCACTAACTGTTGGGCACTAAGTGTTGTGAGTTGGTCATTAACTATTGGCTGCTAACTGCAGGTCACTAACTGTTGGTCACTAACTGTTGGTCACTAACTGTTTGTCACTAACTGTTGGTCACTAACTGTTGGTCACTAACTGTTAGTCACAAACTGTTGTTCAGTTGGTCACTAACTTTTGGTCACCCACTATTGGCCACTAACTGTTAGTCAGTTTACCACTAGCTGTTGGCACTAACTTGTCAGTTAGTCACTTACTGTTGGCCTGTCACTAACTGTTGTCCAATTGGTCACTAATTATTGGTCATTACTTTTGTCTATTTGATCACTAACTGTTGGTCACTAACTGTTGGTCACTAACTATTGGTCACTAGTCACTAACTTACGAACTGTTGGTCAGTTGGTCACTCACTGTTTGTCACTAACTGTTCATCAGTTGGTCACTAACTGTTGATAACTAAAACTGTGACTAACTGTTAGTGACTAACTGTTAGTGACTAACTGTTAGTGACTAACTGTTAGTGACTAACTGTTAGTGACTAACTGTTAGTGACTAACTGTTAGTGACTAACTGTTAGTCACTAACTGTTAGTCACTAACTGTTAGTCAGTAACTGTTAGTCACTAACTGTTAGTCACTTACTGTTAGTCTCCATACCCGCAATTATGAAGTCACAATATTATCTTTTAACTGATCTGCCCCCTTAGATATTTAGCAAGATGACATTTAGCTCTCAGAAAATATATAAAATGGTAGATAACTCATCTGATTCTTCGTCACAGATTTAAAAGACAAAATTTCCGGATCTAGTGAGGATTAATGAAAAGCGGAAGGTCCAAAAAAAGGGCAAAGGGTGAACCATCATTAAGGCCAAATGAAACCCTACGACCTAATTGTGATAGTTCCTCATAAAACTTCCTAGGCAGATTAACCCCATTTGAATCTAATCCCTACTTATACCATTGGAAAAACTGGTATCTGACTGACAATTTTGCATGTTAGAACCCTGCTATAAGGATTTTAACACTGTAGGCAACAGCAAACAAATAATCAAATTATTGTTTATTTTGCAAAAAATATACTTTAAAAGGTATAATAGAAGAGCATATGATGTCTCCCTCCAGTCGGGATCTAGCTAACAAAAATGCAGGCTAGTACCCTACAATGAGGTGTCTAACTAATACAAACAACGCAGTAGCAGATCCAGGACCTTTAGAAAGGGTTGCTCTCTGAATATGAAAATGCAAACCCCCTGTATCTATGCACTCATTGCATTGTCACACAATATTTTTGATAGGGTAGATCAATTTAAGATGATAATTGTTTGGTTTTGTAATTATTGTGTTTTCTCATTTTCATTTTCATTGAATGCATGGACACACGTGGAGCCGGGGAAGTGAGATGCATTAGCACGGAAAACACAGCAGAGACAAACAAAATCCAATAGAGATAAGCTCTTACTTTTTGTAACAGCACCCAGGGAGTTCACTTTAGTCCGAGCCCATAGGACATTAAATGGAGGCGGGTTGTATCCAGCATTCTATGCTGGGGCAACTGAAAAGTCTTCTCATCTCATCATCATACGGCGATCGCCTGCCTTGATATAGCCTGCCAAGGTGCTGCAGAGGGTTAAAACACAAACAAACAAACTTTTTGTAACTAAGTTTGTGTCACTTCTTTTGTCTCTATTGTATTACATACACTCTTTCAAAACATCAGAGTCACAGAGTGTGTAATCACGTTGGGTTGAAACAAACAATGGAAGTGGCCTCCTGACAGAAATCAGATCTATCCTGGAAAATCATCACCACTTTGTCTTAGATTCTCCTGACAGGAAGTGAGTACCAGTGTATCTACACTTGGCAGGAAAACTATTCGACCCCTTTTTAAGATGTTTTCTCATATACTCCAATAGTACAGGTTTTGCAATAATCAATGTGGTGACATCAGAATATATCAAATAAAAATAAGAATGAAGGCATCACATACTAGACATTAGCAGACAAAATATAATAAATCTTCTGTGAAGCACAACTAAAACTGGTTGGCAGGCTTCATTTCACGTACTGGTCAAAACTTATTAAAAAGTTATTTAAACCCCTGCTCCAATTCTATTCCAATGGAATTTTTTACCCTTATGCGAATTGCAAACTGCCTTCCAGATTTAGATCGCTTTCACCACGGCTTGGCATTTTGTTGTCTAATATCCCGGGGGGGGGGGGGGTACTTCGCGGACTTTTGCATACGAATGCGCCAAGGCAATTTTGAAAACCAGAACCATTTTAATCAGGAAAATGTGCCAAAACCACAAACCATTTTAATCCTTCAATAACATTTTTGGCAACCAATTTAATCTTCATGGTTTTTAAACCTTTTAATCCTCTTTTCAAGCCGATTCTAACGATACCAAACATGTTGAGGTTGCAAAAACCAGAACCAAATTAATCAGAATTGTCAAAAAACCAAAACCATTTTAATCCAAAAAGGCCAAAAAACCAATACCATCCAGCAGCGCCTTTATATACACCCTCTCTTAGTGGGTAACCCCCCCCCCCCCGCGTCTAATATGTCATATATATATATTTTTTCATGATTTGATACATGTATGCGGATGTAGTGACA
Source organism: Platynereis dumerilii (assembly GCA_026936325.1). Lineage (NCBI taxonomy): Eukaryota > Metazoa > Annelida > Polychaeta > Phyllodocida > Nereididae > Platynereis > Platynereis dumerilii. Next base: position 17,887,046 of record JAPTHN010000003.1, read on the forward strand.
CTGATTTTTGCAAGACTCATCAATTATCGAATTCAATTGGGAAACATCAAAGGGGTTGAATAATTTTGCCTCCAACTCTGCGATCTGGGTGAGATGAAAAATAAAATTGAGATGCCTGTATAATAAATATCTGACAGTGGGCCAAATAAATTGTTGCTGAAAGTATTAGGTAACTGCTGTTTGCCACAGATACAGTGCAGCCTGTAAGTAAGTGAAACGCATGATATTGTGCCATTGCAACAATGCTAAACATCCTCAACCAAACTGCTTGTTGAGGCATGAACTCTCATCTGATGAGAGAAAAACATATTGGATCATAAAGGCTGATATGTGAGGCTTGTTGGATAACAGCCAATTTTCTCCGCTGTAGTCGGAGTTAGGTATGGGTCAAATTCTTTGATAAGTAAGTGAACCACCAGTCCCTATTAAATAACATTGGGCCTGTGTTTCACTTATAAAAGACTTAGACCCATACCTAACTCCAACTACAGCAAAGGAAATTGACTGCCATTATTATCCCACATGCCTCACATATCGGCCTTTTTGACCCAGTATGTTTGCTCTTATCGGATGAGAATTCATGCTTCCACAAGCAGTTTTGCTGAGGATGTTTAGCATTGATGCAATGGCACCATTTCATGCGTTTCACTTTCTTACAGGCGGCACTGTAGGTGTCCTTCAAAATTGAGTTAAATCATGTCTAAGATGAATGGAGGGAGCTGTGTACTAAAATGAGGGTTTCCCTTTCCTATACAAAATATTTTTTGTTTTTTCCTTGAGGGATTCGATTTGAAGAAAGACGCATCACATTAAAAGAAAGGTCCCTTGAACTCATAATTTAATTGGATGTGCCTTGTAAAGTGCTAATCGCATTTGTCTTTGTAGATTCTATACCCGAGTAAGACACTCACTTGTGTATACTGTGCTTTTAAGTAACAATGGCCAGGTATAGTAAAAAACCCACCACTCGGATTGAGAAACACCAATCACATAAAAACATCAAATTTAGTCTTTAGTAGATATTAATTTACATATTCAGACTTTAATGCAATGATTGTTTAAACCGAATCCTCTCCAAGGGATATCCGCACTAATTGTGTTTAGGGTTTGGCAAACAAAGCCTCAAATTGGTGCTCATAGCTTCCTTTGCAGACTTCAAAGCAAAGCCTTTTAAAAAATTAAAATAAATTTCATCAGAGCAGATGGCTATACACAATTGGAGCATTTTCAATAAGCACAAGTTTTTGCAGAGTCAAATATCTTGCCTTCATCTGATTTATAGCAGCCCATAAGCAAATCGAAGAAGCTAAAATCCAAGCAAAAAGTCACCCTGTAATTGCCAAAGTGAGCTCTCTAAGTCCTGCTTAAAGGCCAGAAATACAAATTGTCTGGATATATAACGGTTATAAACCCTCAAAATGATTTTAAATTTCATATTAGAATTGCAAGATCACTATAAAATATCAGTCAGGAAGAATCAATATATCACTCAAGTTGCCCATGCCATTTCAGGAGACCACCATTGCCTGTTTTGATTGCGCATGATTACAAAGTGAATACACTGATGTTTTTATTGGATGTATGTAATACAAATGTGGCATCAGCAGTGACTCAAACACCGCAACAAAATTCGAGCATTTAAAGTGGATTTTGTTTGTTTTTGCTTTGTTGTCCGTGCTAATGCATCCAGTATGTGCTTAGCTGGCTTTTGTTCTGAATGTGCCAAATTGACTAAGTAAAAAAAGAATTGAAAAAGGTTTAGAATACATGACATAACCACATTTTATGCATGCACTTTAAATTCTTATAATTTGAAAAGGGAATGTGTGCAATGGTCTGGATTAACCAACATTGTCTTTAGAATTATCTTAGAAATGTTTTAAATTGGAAATTTAGACCAGTTTATCTCATTTCAGGTTTTGTGGCATAAGGTTAAAAAAGTAGCATCACATGTAATGCTATTCTCACAGCAAGGTAAGGATATTTGCAGGACCCAGCAGCGAGAAGACATTACATAATCAGTTAAAAAGGAATCAGCAAAGACAGCGATGACTATTTTTCAATCGACAGTGCGCCATAAAAAGAGAGCCATGCAGAAACGAACTTGAGCACCAACTTGCGCCCCAAAGCCAGGGTTTTACGTTGCCACGCATCGTTTAAATGAGCGGGGTAGATGTGTAATTGAGCGGGGCCGATATGTGAATGAGCGGGGCTAATCTGCAGACACTGCAGGGCGGCAGGGAAAGACCGAGTTGAGCGTCGTTGATTTTTTTTTTGGACTTCTCTCATCGAAGAAGAGATGCTTTTGTCAGTGGCTGCTACGAAAAGTTTTAATGCCTTGAATCTTTTTTGACATCTACGTCGCACCTCCCCTGATTTCTAGGAACGCCTTATACATCAATTTTTGCCCACTGATCAGCAAAAATTGACGGCATGAAGAGCCAAATTCCTACAAATTCCCAGGAAATGACTTTGCGGCTTTGAAAAAATCGCCTATGAGCGGGGCATAAGTTGCAGAACTAGGACAACCATGTCTTTCTTCGGTCAAAATAAAATACCACTCTGATATTACAAGAGAATTCTCTTCATAATCATGAGGTATAATCGATCCGAGGAGTGATCTTTCTGACATAAGCATGTTGGATCATGAAAAGGGCAAAACTAACCACATCTCCATAAGAAAGTCTGATACCGGTGACTGTTGTTGACTCACATAGTTCTTTCACCATTTTTGTCATAATTACCTATACATGTCATTACCCCCTGATGTTTTTGGTGGTTGTCTGTAATACTATAGCAACATCAGCAGTAACACAAACACTGCTACATAATTTGAATATTTTAAGAGGACCTTGTTTGTTTTTGCCAGGTTCTACGTGCTAATGCATCTCATAATGTGCTTTAGTGTCTGCCATCATGCCTAATGTGTCTATTTAGCGGCAAAAATAAAGTGTGTTTAGAATAAGCCTGCTTCAGTATAGGCCATACGAGACTACAGTGCCGCCTGTAAGTAAGTGAAACGCATGATATTGTGCCATTGCATCAATGTTAAACATCCTTAACCAAAATGCTTCTGGAAGGACGAATTCTCATCTGATGAGAGGAAAACATTTTGGGTCATAAAGGCCGATATGTGAGGCATGTGGGATAAAAATAGCAGCCAATTTTCTTTGATAAGTAAGTGAAACGCAGGCCCAATGTTAAAACATAGGGAAGGGTGGTTCACTTACTTATCAAAGACTTTGACCCATACCTAACTCCGACTACAGGGAAGAAAATGGGCTGATATTTTTATCCCACTTGCCTAACACATCGGCCTTTATGACCCACTTTGTTTCCCTTTCATCCAATGAGAATTCATGCCTCCCCAAGCAGTTTGGCTGAGGATGTTTAGCATTGATGCAATGGCACAATGTCATGCGTTTCACTTATTTACAGGCGGCACTGTACACACATTTCATGTCTACACATACTTAAAATAATGCTCCTCATTATGTGCTTGAAATCTCACATTTCCTTAAAACCATCACCAGGACCGGATTTGTCTTGTAATGCCGTTCATATGTAATACAGCATAAAATATAACAATCACTGCCAATTTCATATGAGGATATAATATAGAAGTTATGAAAGAAGGAGGGTGCACCTTGTCAGCATGCAATATTCCAAATTTACCTCTACACCATAGATGGTATATATTCTTTGCTGACATATTTCATCTGTATTTTATAGTCACGATCAAGTACGTGTATGCTCTGTGATTGTAATTGATCAGAGATGAAAAAAATTTCAAGCGCAAATCATATTAAAAAGTATGAATGTAGGAAATCTATAATGAACCACATATCTGCTTCACATTATGTACACGAAGTCCCTCAGGCCACAGACGAGTATTGCACATGGAAGCAGGTGTGCATGGATTATGTAGGAAACCCTCTTATTGACGCATGTTTCCCTCCAGAGCATCTTTTGTAGAACCTTTTCAGAGATGGAGAGATGAGTGACAACTTTACTTAATCTGTGTGTTTTGTTTTCTTTAAGGAAATTCCTTCCAAAAGTATTCTGGGACAATTATGAATGGGTGTTAAGTCTGTTGATCATTTGCAGAGGCTTGTCATGAAAGCTGAACTATATTATTAAAAAGTCCAAGAAACAGAACAGACAAGCATAATACTTTTTTTTTCTTCGGATAACTGACATTTCAATTGGGGTTTACCTCTGGGCTGTCAGCATTAGCCTAGAAGTCTGAACTTGAACCCTCTTTCTAAATTTGAAGATATCCTTTGTGACAGTAATTGATTTTTCTTGAGCCAAGTCGTTTCTAGGAAATATACTGTAAAAAAATAACATCTGCAATTAAAGCTCTGAGTTATATTGTGAGGATTATGACTGGTCATTATCCGGGCTGTGACATGCTGTTGAGAGCATTAAATCATTTGGGCATTTAACACCAAATTAAAGAATATCAAAACAGTGATTTAACTGTTAACACTTCAGTTGCAACGAATATATACTTTTGGTTTGAAAGCCTCATCTCAATTTTCATCTTTTGTTTTTCTGTTACTATACCTGTGTTTGATGATGTAAAATTGGTGTAAACAGTGAAAATAGTTTAGTCTCTTAAATTTTTAGTTATTGGTAGCAGTTAAAAGTATAGGTGGATTTAACCACATTCTTGTCAAAGGCTTTTGAAAGAAGCTAATATGGTCTCATTAAACATTTGAAGCAGACTCTTTTGGAATGCACTGTATGAGGTGGAGCTCTGTTTATCTAGGATAATGAAATAGTACCTTGGTCAAGTTTGCTTCAAAGTTCACAGCACAATTTTAACGTTACCAAGATGGAATCTTGCATTGGACCTATCACTATTACATAATTATTATACAAATAGAGCATCTGCTAATACTCAAACCTTTCAACTGCATTTCCTGGTACCATGTAGCACATTGTAGCCAATATTGACATTTACCCCAATTATGTCCACTCCAGCAGTTCTAGTGGGTGGCCAGTAGTGGGGTCCAGATGTTTTAAAATTAGCTGTTTGTTGGGGGAAGGAAACAGATGATTTTGCTGAAGGACACTGCAAAGTTTACTGAAGAGCAAAAGCATTTCTTTATAACAGTCTTTTAATTGGAGGAAAAGAAGGAGGGAAAAAAGGAAATCAATAAAACAAGAATTAAATTCGAAACATCGGACAAAAAATACAAGTAATGTAAATACATTTGGTGAACCTGAAATGCACCTCCCTCTCATGCTTTGTGTTATATGTCTGTAATCTCTTCCCATACCCTAAAAATAAATCATCATGTCCTTTTCTTCTGCAGGACTGAGCTTAGCAACCCTTAATCCATCAAATCTGGCAATTCCTTGTAGTCTTTTTATATGAATGGATAAGAAAATTTGACTGTTGTGAATGACAATGGGTGTCAAAGCACCATATGAACTATATAGATCTGAAATTTTAGAATACTTCATAAATTGTAATATAGTTTGTGTGCTATGGGTCTTGGTGCACAGAATTTACATCAAACTAATCAACAACTTGAATCCTTTTCAAAGTGGGTTCATACATCTGAACTGCAAGGACACATTTCAGGCTTTTAATGTAATGATTTTTTCGAAATTGATTCCCTCCAAGGAATCTCCACACATGTTGTCTTTTAGGGCAGGCAAACAAACCCTCAATTTAGGGATCCTAGCTTACTTTGCACCCATCAAGGGCCATTAAGGCAAGGCTTTGAAAAATGAAATTTCATCAGGAGAGATGGCTTAACAATTGTAGAGTGGTGTCAAGATTCTAGAGTTGCACGTTTGCGAGATGGCACTCATATATGCAGTTCATTAGCCATGAAGGTAAAATAGCAGAGGAAACTGCAGTATGATATATATAGAAGCTCAATTGTATCAACTGTCTGGAAAAAGTTTGAGACCATAAAGGGTATTTTTTAAATGAATTTGACATTTCTTTTAGGAGTTGCGAGATGGTTGATTTTCTGTCAGGGGGATTCTACTGTAAATAGGTGGTGATTTTCCTGAAGGGGGTTTCTGTCACTCATGTCAGCAATGCTATTTCAGGAGACCACCATTGTTTGTCGTAATTGCATGTGATTACACATTGAATTCACTGATGTTTTTAGTGGATGTATGTAATACAAATGTGGCATCAGCAGTGACTCAAACACTGCTGCAAAATAGGAGCATTTAAAGTGGATTTTGTTTGTATTTGCTTTATTGTCTCGGCTAATGCACCCAGTGTGTGCTTTATTAGTGGCTTTTTTTTAATGCGTCAAATCAACTGTGTAAACAAAGGAATCAATAATTGAAATAAAGCAATATAGCATAATATACATGAACATAAAATATTGATAATGGTGTATAATGCTACATTCTCTCAGATCTTTCAATGGGAAATAAAGACCAGTTTAGCTGATCTCCAACTTTATGGCTCCGGTTTAGAATGTAGTTTGAAATGAAAGATGCAGTTAAATTACCACTTTTCAGTCTAAATACCACTCAGGTATGATATTAGAAGTTTGACCAGCGTCGGAGGTCTCAACTCCACCAGGAATCATCTTTCGGGCAAAGAGGAATGTTAGAATATGATATCTAACTCTTGTTCTAACCACAATGCCATGAGAAAGTAATACAACTGGTGGTGACTGTTGTTGACGCGCATTACTTTTTGTTGCAATTATGTATGTGACTACGCACTGACATTTCTGGTGAATGTATCAGACATTGTATCTTATACAATAGCTGCATCAGTAGTGACAAAAACACTGCTAGACAATTTGAAAATTGAAAGTGGAAGTGTTTGTCTTTGCCTGCTTCTGGTGCTTGTGCATCTCAATATGTGCTTCAGAGTCTGATTTGGGGCAGGACTATAATGGGGAATAATTAACCCCCCCCCCTCTACCTGCATGGGTATCTGGCCCCGTGTTGCATGCTGACCATTTGAAATAGCATTTGAGTGATAACCCAGTAGGTGAGAGTGAAGTGTGTGGATGTTTTTGGCGGGAAGGCAGACGGTGGCGCCAGTCCTAAACATGAGCAATAGCGGAACTACGATGGAGATTCATGCGCTCCTGGTGGGGAAAAACAGTAGAGGCAGAAAACGTAAATAAGGGAGCTGTTTCACTGTTATTTGCTGTTATCTGAAGGACAGGATAGATCAATAAGGATAGGTGGACAGTTTAGGTGAGTGGCATTGCTGGGAGAGGAGTTTTTAGCTGTTGCAGGTGTGAGCATGTAACCCATGATTTTTGCATCTTATACCCGGCAGGGATGTCTATCAAGCTGTCAGAATAAAGTGCGTTTAGAATATATATAACAGTTCATAAAGCCTGTACTATATGAATACATAATGGCCGTTGTTTGGAGTGAATGAATTGGAGTAATTTGAAAAATATTGTTTGTACCTCCAATGATACCAAATTAACTTTTAAAACAAAAAACAATAACAGCACAATAACAAACACAATCATATCAGAAAAGTAAGAATGTAGGGAATCTTCATTGAACCACATTTCTGCAAGACATAAGCGTGAAGTCCCTCAGGCCAAAGACACAAGTATTGCACATGGAAGCAGGTGTGCAAGGATTATGTTGGAGACCCTCGTATTGACGCATGTTTCCCTCCAGAGCATCTCTAATTGAACCTTTTGCAGAATTGGAGAGATGCACAACTTCCCTTAATTTGTGAATCTTTTTTAAAACTTTACTTAATTGCTGTTTGTCTTTTAAAAACTCTGCTTTTCAAATTTGTGTTTTTTTTTCTCTAAGTAATGTCCCTTCCAAAAACATTTATCTTATGATAATATGGAGAAGGTTGCCCATACACTGGCCATTTGTTTTCTTTGTATGCAGAACCTCGCCACAGAGGAAGAACTATCAAGAAATCTATAATCGGATGTCTGGATGATTAAAATGTCCAACATTCAGAAGAGAGCGGCATCAAACTGTTATTTCTTTGGATAATTGACTTTTCAATTTGGGTTTAACTTTTGGGTTGCCAGCATTGACCTGCCTGTCACAGAACACTGAGGTTGAGCCCTTATTTCTACGCAGACATATTCTTAGAGACAGTAATTGATTTTTTCTTGACCTAATGTGTTTCACAGATACATTGCTAGAATAGAAGCTGAATAAAAAGACTTACAATTCAAAACTCTTGAGTATGATGTTATGAGTTCTATATCTAAGACAACAATTAGTCGTTATTCCTGTCCCGACATGCAGCTGAGAGCATGATGTCATTCGCCACACATAAGTCACATTTTAGGCCAGACATAATTGATCTTTAGCTTCTTGGATCTTGTCGAGGCAGTTTTTCTACGGTTGGTAGGTGGGAAAAAAAGGGAAAATCCCAATTTTTTTATCATGTCACTTAAATATAACTTATTGGCATGTAATATTTTTTTCGTAGGGCGTAGGCAGAAAATCTGTTGGGTAGGTCTATTGGAGAAGCCAAAAATTATGCCTGGCCTTATGGTCAGTTTGTAATAACTGTACATCTTGTTCCCAGAGTCACAGTCTCCTACTCTTCAGATGGAACCGAGATTAACCATGTTACTATAAACCATTGTGTTTCTTCTCAGTGGGATCAACGGATTTGATGGCGTCAACAGAACCTTTGGTGAGGATTACTTCAGATGATTAAGTATCGAATGAAATGGAAAGAACATCATTCGTCTAAAAGACTTCGCGAGGGAAAGTAAGATGTGTTATTATTGTGGGACAATGCATAATATTATACAATTCACATTGCACATAACTTGCTATAACTATTATACAAAGAGATCATCTGCTGAGACTCAACCTCTTCACCTGCATTTTCTGGTACCTTGTAGCACATTGTAGCAGATATTGACATTTACTCCAATTATATCCACTCCAGCTGCTCTGGCTTACTATTTGGAGTTCCTCCGTGGCCTAATGGTTAAGAGTGCTTGTTTGCCCAACCACTGGCTCTGAGGGCGTGGGTTCGAATCCCACCCCGGAACTCAATTTAGTCCGAGCCCATGGGACATTAAATGGAGGCGGGTTGTATCCAGTGTTCTATGCTGGGGCAACTGAAAGACCCTTGGCATCCCTGAATTAATAGGGTATGTACCAGACTCACAGTCTTCTCATCTCATCATCATACGGCGATCGCCTGCCTCGATATAGCCCACTAAGGTGCTGCTGAGGCGTAAAACACAAACAAACAAACAAACTGGCTTACTATTTGGGTCCATAATGTTGACCAGCTGTTTGTTGGGGGGAAAGAAAGGAGGGACAGGAATCAAGCAGGAGGAGCTTTGTTGTATTCTTCAGCAAACTTATTGTCTCCTACAGCAACCTTAAAAAACTAGTTGTTTTCTTCAGGCAACTTAGCTGGTAAACTTTGCTTTTTTCTCCAGAATATTTCTGTTAACTTCAGCAAACCTTCAAGAACATATATATTACTTCAATGTTGTTTCATCAAAAACGTCGCTGTTTTCTGCAGCAGACTTTTTTTTTATTGGGAACTTCAGTTTTTGTCTGGCAACTTTTGCTGTTTACCTGCAAACGTAGCTGTTATCCTCACCATTCTTTGTGTGTTCTTTTATCAACTAAAGAGTTACCAACTTTCTTTGGCAAACTTTCCTGTTTCCTTCAGTAAAGTTTGCTGTTTCCTTTGGTAAACATTGCTCTTTCCTTCAGTAAACTTTGTTGTTTTCTTCAGGGAGCTGGGCTGTTTTGTTTTAGCAAACTTTGCTGTTTTCATATTTTGTGCTTGCTTTCTTCAGTAAAGACTGTTGGAAGGAATGTAATAAGAAACTAAAAGATGATAATATTCAATGAGATTTATTGTTTCTCCTCCCCTTACTTGCTGAGTTGCCCACTAAATAATGTGAGGACATCTCATCTTAAGACCACACTTTTATCACATTACCTGGTATATATATCTTGGAACTTGAGTCTTACCTTCTTACATCAGACCCAGAGGCTCTTGTAAACCACATAGCACCACACAACAGTATCACCTGTCTTTCAGACCTGCCACTGTGTAACACAAACCATTTGTATTGGATGCCACACTTCTAATACACAGCACCATGTTGGAGCCATGTTTATGTGTCAGGTGATAATATTAGTGGCAGATAAAACAGACCCTTGGCACCTGATTTCTTGCAGACTTATTGCAGACTTGCTTAGAGAAAGGGTTTCATTTACCAAAGAGGAGAGGAGGCGACAGGAGACGCAAGATGACAATAGGTAGATAGAAAGATAGATAGAATGATAGAAAGAAAGGTAGATATATACATTGTATGGTATGTGCAATCCTCTTAGCCAAATTAGGGACACTCATAAGGGTTGGTTGACAATATGGGAAAGCAGGAGTCCTCACCATGATAAACATTTATTAATTTAAGGGATCTTTCATTTGTCCAGCAGTACCGTCAGACACTGATCCATACAATGGGCCACCAATTGAAAGTATCATCCGTCTGACGCCGAGCTGGGATTCTACTCATGAATGAAAATTTTGGATGGCACAAAGACCTTCAGCAGAGCAGCTCCCAAACCACTCAGCCACCCGGCTCAGACAAAGTGAGAGGAAAGGAGAGGAAAAGGAAAGATGAGGACAAATTCATCTCAGCCAACTGCTCTTCTACCATTAACCTGCATTTACCTGCATTGCCATAGCATGAACTATGTCTAAACCATTTATAATAAAGTCATAGCTTTGCTCCTTGGGGTATATCTTGCCCCAGTCTCGTCTTCAGTCCAAAACTCCCAATGCACTTCATACTTACACTGAGAATGCACTATGCAGCATCTGCACTGGCAGCTCTGTGCTCCATGAGCAATGAAAATACTGAACAGTTTTCTTTCACAATACAGAATCACTTGTTGGACATATTGATGTGCAAAAATCATGGGTACTTGGTAGCTATTTTGTTCAGATATGATCTTTTGCCCTCTGGACCATTCCTTCAACGCCCATGAAAGTTGTAAGAGTTGAACCATGGGATGAGATGACATCAAAGTGTGAAGGTCTTTTAGTGTTTTTCCTAAGAGGATTAACGTTATGCCCCCCTCACCCAAGCTCCTCACTTCACAAGCATAAAATTAAGCTTCTGAAAACTGTACTTTGGTCCCTGCATTATGAGACTACCCTGTCTGCAGTCATGAAGCAGTCTCTCGTGGGGGTGCGGTCCCTTGCTGTGGTTCAAATGCACTAAAAATACTGCATAGTTCTGGAGCAGGGCAGTCGCATAAGTCAAGTCGGTCTTAAAACAGGGGTCTTATGATGCAGGTACCACTGTATATAGGGAGGACTGGCCCTATGGGCCAGAGGGCAGTGCCCTGGGGCCCACCACCTCAGGGGGGCCCACCAACAAAAAATCGAATTCATCAAAAATTATGTAAAAGAGGTAAAAATCTACTTCTTGGCCTAAGTTTTCTTCAATTGACAAGCATGATAAACAATGAAGTAAGTGGGCCGTCCAAGAGGTACCTCTGTGGGGCCCCTCTCTCAGTGTCGGATATGGTCCACCAGGAGGGCCCTGGAGGGGCCTTGAGATTAGGCCTATATTCTGCAAATGCACTGGATTTTGATGAAGGTTTTAATAGAATTAGAACGTAAACTTGAAAATGATGCTATTGCGATACTAGGGGCCCGCCAATGATTTTGCCCAGGGGCCCACCATGGGGCCAGTCCGCCCCTGACTGTATAGGATTGCACCAAAATGATGTCGTCAGAAGCAACCCTATATACCCATTTCCCACCTCTTTACTCCCAGTCTCCATCAACACTGATTGCACACCCTTACCCTGGAGCATACAGAGCCTTCCAGTGCCAATCAGCTGCTGGTTTCAAGGCACAACCTGAAATTTAGTTCCCCTGGCTACCACTAGGGGTGCTGTAGCCTTAATCAGAATTTTTACTGGACCCAGGCTCCTTGCTGTTCATTGCTTGTAAATGCCTTTGGTGGGAATAACCATTGGCAATAAGGCAATAAGTAAAAGTTGGTGTTTTAGCTTAACTCTTGGAATAAACCAGAAGTTACTTATTTTGGTTGGACAATCAATGGAATAGAGACCTTGTATAATAAGGTAAGAAACTGCATAATTCTTCGCCTTCTATTACTGTGACTTCTGAAAATAATGAATTCAATGAAATTTTCTTATTATCAAATTGTTTCATTGATGTACAAAAGGTCCATTTTTGGGTTTGATTATTTACTAATTAAATATATTTCAATGTTCTATGAATGATTGAAAGAGAAAGAGGACTGGAACTATACATGTATTGTAATGAGGTCAGTCATGATCCAATAAAATTCTGTTTTCTGAATGTTCCTCAAAATTTAGAGATTATCAGCAGATTTTTAAATAATGCTTCTTATATAATATTATTTCCATTCACCTTTGTTGATCATATACACATGGGCCCACACTTGGAAAAATAAATATTTTTGCCAAGGTTCTGTGGATGATGATAATATCATAATCGAGTTTAATGGAATTTAGAAGAAAATTGCATTAAAAGTAGGAAATAATTGTCCAGCCCATTTAAAGTGCATTTTACATTCACGAAAACGTTTATGGTGGCATGCATGCTGCAGTGAGGCAAGTGATATTAATTTTTATATATTTTAATCTTAGAGGACTCTTTCAATATCCGCATTATCCATGTTTCCATTGAAACTGATTTGACTGCAGGTCCAATGATCCGCAAATAAGCAGCAACAAAATGGGCGTACAAAGACAGAGAAGGATATCATGATCCATATTTTTGATTGGCTGAAGCTTATATCCTTCCAAATTTGATACCCTTTCATGGTTCTGTCACAGTTAGGGGAATTCGCCGATATCTGAGCCGAAAAAAAAAGAAACACTGTGGCATCGCTTTTGACCATAACGGCAAAAGGTCAGTTGCTCCCTGTTTTTCAGTCTTCTTGTTCTTTTTAATTCGTCTTAAGTTTATTTACAATTTTGCAGTATGAATCTACCTATATTAAAATATAAAGGGGAATGGGAGTCTTAAAATCATCTCAAGATACATCGCAAAAAAAATTAGCATTACTAATCATTACAAATAATTCATCAGAACTACAGTCACTTCCAAGTTCCCTGTATCTTTTAAATTTATACTTGGGTGAGTTAGTCACTTTGATTGAAATAAATCACTATCCAACTGATAGGGTTTCAACAATGCAGAAATTGTATTTGGTATTTTACATTCTCTACCAGCACCAAACGACAGTTTTGGAAAGCTGAACTGGCAAGCTTCGATTTAAATATATCACTCCAAAGAAATTAAAGAAAGTTTACCAGAACTCCAGAAAGACACATATCACGGGCATGAGACATTATGTGCTATTGAGAATTTAGAAAAGTATAAGTTTGGCAAAATGACACTACCTATATTAAAATATTTAAAAAATATGATTCTTAACATCATCTTAAGTTACATCATAAATAAAAATAAACATAATTAAGTTCTCTGTACTGGTCATTAAGAATAATAATGTTTGGATGACTTGGTCAATTTGATTGAAATAAATCACAGTCCAACTTATAGGCTTTCAACAATGGTAGAAATTGTATTAATTGTTTTACATGCTCTAACAGCATAGAATGACAGTTTTAGAAAACTGAAGTGGCTAAATGTGATTTGAATAAATCACTCGAAAGAAATGTAAGAGAGTACACCAGGATTCAATAACTATGGCATTTGTCACAACAACAGATCATTATGTAGGGGCACACACCCAGAAGTTGCCTTGGAAGATGGTCAATGTCGGACATGGGTAGAACATGTAGTACAGTGGATTTAACTTCGGAGTCTGAGGCCGGAGGTTTTTTGGTGGAGTCAAACTTTAATTTTAAGGTATAGTAGGGAGTTGAAAATTCATTTGGTGACTCCTGACTCATAAAAAAAAAATTAACAGACTTTACAAAATCACACTTACCATAATGTGAAAAGAATCCCAAATCTTATACAGGAGATCCCATAGAAGTATTCATGTACAGAATCCTATGGAAACAGCATTTACCTTGACCTATGCACTGCATAAGATACTCTCCATTGACATACAAGCGTGATATAACTGTGTGAAAAATTTCTTCTGATCATTTAAGTGATTGAGTTTTTTAAGGCACAAGAGCATTTCTAATAATGGCGTAATCTATTTGGTTAAATCAGGCCAAAAGTTGAAATCTGAACTGCTACATGTAACATGTACCAACCTGGCATATGGCAGTACCTCGGGTTTGAAAGCTAATAATTATATTATGCAAGTTAGAATTATTTTCATTTACTAAAGACAAAAATATTTTGTAGAAGTGAATGATTACCTTCCAAGAAAAGAACAATGTTTTCCATCACTGCACCATCTTGCAGCACATTCCCTTACAAGGCAAGGAAACATTCAATGACATTTCAAGTTATCCAACCATACCATATCCAGTAAATACATGTAATTACAATTGTGTACTGCACAGGTGATTAATTGCCAGTCATCTTATCAGTCATGCTTGTTTGCATTTCACAGACTTACATTGTACAGGCCTAATTTCACTAGCTGTTTTGTTTTTTGTTTGTTTGTGTTTTACGCCTCTGCAGCACCTTAGTGGGCTATATCGAGGCAGGCGATCGCCGTATGATGATGAGATGAGAAGACTGTGAGTCTGGCACATACCCTATTAATTCAGGGATGTCAAGGGTCTTTCAGTTGCCCCAGCATAGAACACTGGATACAATCCGCCTCCATTTAATGTCCCATGGGCTCGGACTAAAGTGAGTTCCCGGGGTGAGATTTGAACCCACGCCCTCACCAATTTCACTAGCAGTGAGAAATTTGAGACAAGTCTCAAGTGTTGAGTTTACACTTTTGGACCAGTCCAAAGGTTAAGCCTATGTATGCAATGTTATTATATTTCAAGAAACATGTCTAAATCATCATAACTGTTTCACCAACTAAAAATCCAACACTCTACTAAGAAAGTCACAGCCAAAACATCATCACTTCTCAGTGTAAGCTGGTGAAGCTCACCCTTACCACAACATACACTCTTTTGTGAAGTTGTAACAAAAAGATTAACTTTCCACTGGTGTGACAGACATAATTTACAGTTTGAATCGCTCAGAGCAACTAAATGGATGGTTGAGTGTGTAATTGTTGACTGCTAGTTGTTTCAATTACTTTCTTTGTAGAAAACCATAAACAATAATTGAAATAACATCGGAAAAAAACTGTTCAGAATTTTATAGCACTTGTAGGCAGGGTAAATGAAAATGAGCCCTGCAATGGAAGGATGGCCAAAACTAGGCAAAACTGAGACTTGCTCTGAGTGGGTCTCTGCAGGTGTCGGATGGGAGGGTTGGTCAGGTGACTGGTGGTGGCATGCTAGGCCGCCAATTGCTGGGTCCAGGGTTTGAATCAAACTCTTGCCGAGTCACCTGGGCCAATATTGGATAGATAGATAGACAGATATGGTAAGTGGAGCCCTCTAAGCCCAGTTCTGAAGTGCTCACGAGGGTTGATTGATGATATGAGAGAGCGCCGGAGTCCTCAGCATGTTACACAATTTAACCCATGTGAGGGATCTTTTACTTGCCCAGCACAGACACTGACACAAGCGGCCGCCAATTTAACATCTCATCCGAATGACATCTAGCTGGAATTTTTGGTTCCCCACCCGGGGTTCGAACCCATGCAGGCAAAGACCTTCAGCGGAGCAGGGGGGGGGCACCTTAACCACTACACCACCCTGGATGCAAATCCGCAATCATCCATCCATGCATTACAAGCTACAGCAGACAGTCTTATTGGGCTTTGTTCTAATTTTAAACTGTTTAGAACAAAGATTAAACAAACTTTGACTTAGTACTTTTGAAATTAAGAAGATTTTGAAATTAAGAAGAATCAAAGGTGTAGGATTAACAAACATTCTCATTGGACAGTTTGTTAAGAATGCCAAACAACAGCTTAGGAGAATTTCCCATCTTTAGGAAGAACCATAGCTTATACGGCGACATTGAAATTCAACCTTTTTTGAAAATTCATCAAAACCGAAAAGACAATTTTTAATCAAACATCACCAAAAAAATTAATTGTGTCAAAGAATCACAAATATTTATTGCTGCAAGCAGATCTTCTGCCTGGATAAGTTTTTGTTGGTGCAAATTGGATAATTGTACATGAATGCTACAAAACCTAGATACACCCATAAAAACTGCCAATAAAATCTGATCAGCCGCTTACTTGCAGTCAATGATATCAGTGAACTTGAAATTCATTTTTGTCAGTAGAAAGGGAATTAAATTAAATTGAGCTATATATTTTTCATTATTTGGCATGTAGTCAAATGTGTTAAAGTGTAAAAACGAACATATACTCGTACATGACCAAGGCAAACGTGTGCCAGTCAAATATTTGCTTTTCACGAATTTGTGTATATGAACTTAACAAACATTGCAAATGGAAACTATGCTTAAACACTAAAACCAAATTATAAAGCACTTCCCCGAATGTTAGTATTGGCAGATACACAAATAGATAATAAAGCACATTCACAGGTATTACATGAGTGCCTATGCTCGTTTTTTCATATCCACAAATTCGTACATGCTAGTTTTTACACCTTCACGAATTCGTGAACATGCCAAATAATGAAAAAAATATACATGTTGAATTAGACTGATTTTTTTGTTATTTTAGCCAATTTTTGATTTGCACAAGTTACCTTTCCATTGGTCTCTTAATTGTTTGGCAAAACCATCTCTCAAATAAAGTACAATCCATTTTTAGGCCAAGGAGACAATTTGTAAATGGGTATACACTGCATGAAAAATATAGATGGATTGAGCCTTTATGCCCTCTGTTTTTGTGGTTGTTAGGCTTATTAGGACAGGAAGATGACACGGCAATGAGGTTAAGGATGATTGAAACAGCCATCCAACATAGGCCCAGGTGGTCGACCCGGCAAGAGCTGGATTTGAACCCAGGACCCAGCTATTGGCAGCCCAGAATGCTACCACTAGACCAACCCTCCCTCTATGACAAATGTGAAACATACCTCTATAATTTATATATTTAAAATGTATGTACACGTACATGATATTCTATCATCCTGTCCTATTTGTCTACTGAGTGAAAACAAACAATACAGGACGTAGAACATGTAGCATCCCTCAAACCAATGCAAAATGCTTCCTTTATTTGTAACATGGTTGAACTGAAAAAGGACATTATGAATTTAAATGTATATCAGACTCAAGCCCATATTGCAGGTTAATCAGTATCTGGTTTTACTGGTTTTTTTTTTACAATTGTTGTATCATATGAATTACCAAATTGATTTGAATTTGCCTGTGTAAATGCTTAAAATGTTTGATAAATTTAATTCGTACCTTAAATCAATGAAAAACTCCACTGAGACAGCCCTTGGTAATGTCACTTCCAAGTGTTGAAAATGTCATGTCTGCTCATTTTGCAGGCAAAAAAGTCAGCAACAAACAATTAATATGAGTCTATGTTATACAATACCCTTGTTTTTGACAATATGCAGTCTAATCCTTTACATTGACAGTTTTCAATAAATTGCTTGTCACAGGTATGAGGACATTACATTATGCCTGTGACCAACAACCAAAAACTGAGATAACATAATTTAATCCAGTATGATTTTATTTGAACCAACATGAAAAGTAAAATCCCCATTATTACATCTTCAGTTAATAGTCAAAAATAATCATGATGGAACTTACCCGGCTTTAGAGCCATATTTACAACAGAAAAATGTCAGGTAAGAATTTCTGATTAATTCTAGATCATGTGAAAAAAAAAGCCAGTTATAATAATCCAGTAAATAATCAAGGAAAACTGTACATCGCTCTTATTTCCATGCGCTGTGGCCAACCAAGAATAAATAATGATTACTAATTCTTGAAGAAATATGTACCATCACAATGAAGAGTCATCATTAAGTTTTCTTCTCAGGCTTTACTATAAGTGGGTTTGGGGTGTTGTTGATTTTTTGAGGCATCGTCTCATTATGTCATCAACACAGTTTTGTGTGTAGTGTGGTGAATAAGAGTGTGGATAATTAATAGTACAAAGCAATTCAGGTGGGCTGATTTCCTGGGAGGGGGCTCACCTGGGGGGATACCTGCAAACATTTTACTTTTTGCTACTTGTATCACCAGGTTGAGGGTCACCTCGGATGGGGGGTGCTCTTGAAACATTTTTCTTTTTACTTGGCTTGAGGAGGTAACCGGGTCACCTCAGGGGTACTCGTGATTTTTATTTTATTTGGAAAGCCACAGTGCTGGCTGTCCTAGGGGTTGCCATGCGCTACTTGTGAACATTTTTTATTTTTTGCAAGTTATATGACTAGGCTGGGAGTCACCTCTATTGGTACTCCTAAAATTATAAATTAAACTGGGCTTTGGGGGTCACCAGGGGGGGGGGGGTCTCAGGGTAAACTTGTTGAAAATTTTATTTTGCTAGTTATATCATTAGGCGGGGGGTCACCTTCAGGGTATTTGTAAATTTTTTTTGCCAGGATGGGGGGGTCATGTCGGGGGTCCTCATTAAAAACATTTATTTTGCCAGTTTAATGAAAAGGGTTGAGGTCACTTCAGGTTTTACTTGTGAAATCGTTTTTCTTTTGGCCATTTTGCCAGCTGTAGGGTCACTTAGGGTAGCGTGCATCATCTGCCCCTTAAAAATTACAAATTTGTCATACTCTTTCTGCACTTTGCCTGTATTGTCCCTTTCCAGTAGCAACACATTCTGCAAAATTTCATTGAGACCGGCTATGGCCCTAGGATAGCACATTTGTGTTAATGTTGAGTCTAAAATTGACAAAAATTATGCTTTGAAAACTTGTGATAAAAAATATCTAGCTTATTGACGAAAGTAGAACAAATGTTTGGAATCATCAACTTTAAAAAAAGGTCAACTTCTGCCTAACTTTCACACAATCATTAGAATAAAAAAATATAAGGAACTTAGGAACACACGCCGAAGAAAGTAGGACATTCAAGATGTTTTCTAGATAGTTATTAATCAAAATTCAAATTTTCATAGACGATGCACACTAACCTGGGGATCACCTTGGGGTTCGGGTAGTGGGGCACCGTGAGCCACTTTGGACATTTTGCACTGGTGAGGCTAAAGTTTCGATGGTGAAAAGCTGGGTACTTTATGTAAACATAGTAAGACCTTTAGCTACAATATTCGGTTTTGTTATATTATATTCTTGATTTTTAGATAGTCAAATTTTGTCTTTAAAAAATATGCAAGCTGCTCATTGAGTCCAGACCCTTGGGCAGTGGGGCACCATGAGCCACCATAAACTATGCTACATTTATCAAAATGCCACCATATTTGCTTTACATAGGGAGAAAACCTCTTCATATCTATAAAATTTGCCTATTATGTTTATCAATTGTGAATTTTAAGACCATTGGTTAAGGAGGAAAACTTCACCAACGAGTGCCGTTGTCCAGTACAAGAATTTTGTTCAACATCATTTTTTCATGATTCTTTGTGGCAGCAAGTTAAATGACTCTTTTAATGGCTATTTATTATCTGATCCAACTACCATGTTTGAGTAACCTTAATAAATTGTAATATAATATATTAATATAAAGAATTCAAGGAAAATAAATTTGACAATGCCTATTGACTCAAAATTATTAGATTAATACACACGCCATCATCTGGGCTGTTGACATATTGTCCCTCTCATTCAACTGTTGAGAGACCTTATCAACCCTATCATTCACTTGAAATTTCCACATGGCACATGCCACCTCATGCTTCAGATGGATGTTGTATATGATTATTAACCAATGAAAATAGTACAAATGAGTCCTTATTAGCTGAAAAAATTATGCACTCCAGTTCAATACAGTTGCTGATGAAAGCTAAGCTTTAATTGAATATAGGAGACACATTAAACCTTCATTGAAACTGGCTCAAGGTGCCCCATCTCAAATGGCTTATGGTGCCCCAATAGTAATTTCATCTGTTGGTGCACATTTAGTATTATTTACCTCTTCTACCAGGAGAACAATTGCACCACTCAATATTTTACTTTCGCAGGTCAAAATAATTTTTTGTAATACATTAAAAAGAGAGATTATGGCTGCTATTTTGGTTTTTGCTAGTTATACAACTAGGCTAGGGGTCAGGGTGTCATTGTGAACTTTTTAAATTGCCATTAGAGGTCACCTAAAGGCCGTATTCATGAAAAGAATTTTTTTGCTAGTTATAGCTTGTGGAGTCATGTGGACACCTCTAACTGGCCAGTCTTCCGCTTTGTCAGACATTGAATCTGCAGAATCTTGTTGATGTTTTATGTTTTTAACTTGTTGGTGTGTAATCAAACTTTGAATAACAGACCATACAAAGTTTATGTGAATATGATTGTAGCATTGCATAACAGGTAGTAAATTTTGCATGTATTGTTTTTCCTTTTTACTCCATTCCTCTTCTACGTATTGAATTAAATGGAGAACTTCTAAAGCAAGTTTTATATTATTGGACCTTGAAATGGAAAGACCGTTATCTCAGAATCTGTGTTGAACAAATATGAGACTCATAGGCAGGTGATTTGTGAAAACTGTCTGTCAGTCTGGAAATTATTCGTATACAAACTTTTTTGTCTGTTAGAACCACAGAAATTTAATTAATTCTCTTTGAAGTAATTTTTTTCAATCACTGCTGTGAGTTCTCAATTGCCAGGTCTGATAAAGGTACTGGACAGTTAAAAAAATTGACTAAACATATAAATTTCCAACTCGTGTTCTGCAGTGGAACATTCAACTGTTGCAGTTGTGGTGAAGTTTTATTGGCTTTCCTCTATTTACAAAGAAATCATTCTTGGATTAGTACCATATTCAATGTTTTCGATCAGACAATTTCTGCCCTCTAACCAGGTGATTTCCTTAAACTCAATAATCATAGGCCACTCTGCTGCATGTTTTACACATGCCTGAGGTTGGCCATCTTCCAAGGCAATTTCTTAGTACTGCCCTGAATAATATTTGATTGTGACTAATGTCATAGTTCTTGAATCCTGATATAGCCTACTCTATTGAATTTCTTTGGAGTGATTTATTTAAATCACAGTTTGCTAGTTAAGCTTTCCAAATTGTAGTTTAGTGCTGGTAGAGAATGTATAATTACCAAAACAATTCCTGCAATTGTTCAAACTCAATCAGTTGGACAGTGATTTATTTCAATCAAATTGACCAAGTCACCCAAGTATGATTCCAAATGATACAGGGAAGTTGGAAGTGATTGTAGTTCAGATAAATTATTCATAACTCTAATTTTGTTTTACGATGTACCTTGAGATGATTTTAAGAATGATGTCCCCCTGAGTATTTTAACATAGGTGGATTTTTACTCCTAGTTCATTTTTTTCTAAATTCTTAATAGCGTGTAATGTTTCCTGCCTAAGAGTTATTTGATAAAATGCCTTCATCTTATGACACATGGTCAGTATTCAAATCTTAAAACTTCAGATCCAGTGTTTTGAGAGAGAGTTCATTTTGAAATTTTGTGTGAAAAGGAGTGATTTACATATATCAAAGTAACCAAGTGACATGAGAAAATGGCATATCCAGTAGCAATGCAAAATAGAAGACGACTGACTAGCCACATTCGCTTACCATACAGTCGCACACTTGTAAAATCATAAATAAACTTAGAAGAATGAAAAAGAATAAGAAGACTGAAAAACATGGGGCATTTGACTGGTTTGCCAAATGGTCAAAAGCGAAGCCACTGTGTTAAGAAAGACATGAAATAGGCAGGATGGGATAAGGTACCTGTGTGCCTCAAGTATTCTGTCCAATCAAGCACTGACTTGCAATGTCCTTCCCTGCTTGACATTAGCAAAATCAATCATATGCACTTCCAGGGAGACAATAATTAAAAAATACTGACAACTAAAAGAAAGAAAAATAGTGTTGGACGAAAAGGTTTAATACAACATGGCTAAATTTGCATCCTTCCCTATTTTTAACGTTCTACCTGAATCGTCCAGTGAGCCTTTGGGTCTTGGGACAATACAGGTCTTGGGTGAAAATACAGGGAGCGATATCAATCCAGCCATTTAATATACCTCTAAGTATACATCTGGTAACAGGATTAATAAAACTAAGAACTTGCTGTCAATGATATTTGCAAAGGTATGTTGCAGCTTTGTAAAATCATTTTTCGGAAGTGTTGCCGGGGCAAAGAAAGTTGACACTCTGAGAACTAGGTACTCTGTGAGTGACAGGGAAAGTATAACAGAAAGTATTGCTTAAATCCTAATATTTAACAATATTTAGACAAAGAAAAAATAGAAATATTTCCAGTGAGACATCATTATGTGCAGACTGTGAGTGACAGACTGAAATATTGAAATTATTTTCCTTTCCCTATTACTATAAACACAGCAACATCTGGCAATATCTTTGTGTAGACTGCTGTAGTGAAATACTTGGCATCATATAGTAGGTTATATATCTTTGGCATAATAGTGTGTAATGAATAGTTATTCTGTATATTGGATTGTATGCCTTGTTTATAACTTATACTTGCTGGGATCCCAATGTAGATATAAACAATACTGGTTGTTTAAAAACATTTTTGACACATGTTGCAATCTTGCAGCCCACCTGAAGCATTCTCAAATTGTGTAAGAATCCTGCAGAGATACTTCTTTGCATTTTTGCTCCATTGTTAATTTTTTCATAACTTGTATATATGTTGAGGCGAGTCAAAAACCCCACTCCATGCCAGGTATGTATGACTAGTCTGGGTTGTACGACAATGTACCCACTTCAAAGGGATTTTGCATAGTCTGTCTGCAAGAAATCATGCAACTATTTATTTGTGCATATTGTTATTTTTATCGCATTGTGGTGGGTTGGTGGAGCCCTGAAGAGTTTTAAGGGTGGGAGAGACATTCTCATATTCAGACAACTGTTATTCATAGATAAAAGTCATACATGTGGTTAAAAAACAAAATACGTAGAAGATTCTTGTGCAAGATATTGATCATATGATGATACATTATGGATGAATAAGCAACATTTGGATATCTTGTTGCTGTAGAGTGCAAACTTCTTGATTTTCACTTGGTGGCTTCTTTGCACTGAACTTGTCAATTATGAGTGACAGTAAAGCCAAAACTTTGAAAAGATGATAAAGAACAGTGTACCAACAATTTGTCAGTTATCTCAAAGCAACACAAATTACACTTAAACAGGGTAAAAACAGGACAGGGCTCTGTAAATGCTGAACCTTTTCATCTGAGATTATCATGTTGGTTCTCCAAAGTAGTTGGGGGGGAGGGACCGGAGGGTGGATGTTGAGTAACTGATCAGCATCAAAAGAAAGATAGCTACTGCCCAAAGGTTTCAAGAAAAAGCTGCTAGGAAGGAAGAGAGGGAGAGAGGGAGACAAGGATATAATAAGAGAAAGAAAATATGAGCTTTAATACAAATATCAGATTGGTTGCACAAATAAACTTTAAGAAGTTTGAAATCAAACACCAAGAAGAACTTGCTCTTTACAAAACATCAAAAAGTTTAGTTTTATACAATTCAATAATAATTAAGTGCAATCACATTATACTTCTAATAAATAAGTGTGGTTTTTGTGTCACTTCACAGCAAACTGGAGGAGGTGAACATAATGATTACATGGTTATGCAAAGATTCAGCCTCATGTTACAACTTACCCTGAAGTGATCATGGAGTGCTTGGGTGCTTGTCCTAGTACACCAAACATTTATCTGGCTATAAATCTCTAACCTTATCTCTCTATGCAGCCCCTTCCTTCCTCTTAATCTTACTACCCAATTTATAAGAGGTCAGAGGTCTGCCCCTTGTGGTACAAAATACCTGAACCTTATCTTTTGTCTGTAAGAACTTCATGCTGCTTCTAAGCATGCGGCATCTGGCCTATATGCCATGAAAATATGCAAATGCAAGATAGTGTTCTATGAAAACATTGAACCACTTGTTGGACACATTCTGCATGCACAATGTATAGGCCTACTGGTTATCATATCATACTGTTTTGACAGGTTGACCGGGGTCATATTAGTTCTTATTCTGAACTACAAACACATTTGAGAGAGGTTAAGTTTGTACTGTCTGTGATAGAACAACGAAAGGGAATGACAGGATAGGACTTTTTAGGAATCACAACTGTGCTATATCTGTGTGTCTGATTCAAGTTGAATTCATCAGAAATCTTTTTACGCGCACCAAGCATTGTAACATTGCCTTAGATTAATATGATAGCTTGTGTCATCTAGCTGAGAGTCAGCCATTCATGCAAAAGGAAGAAGCAATAAAAAAGCTTCTCTGAAAAAGTAATATACTGAAAGAGTGTACTCTTCATTTGAGCTTATCAAAACTGCAGATGAATTGGAGCAATTTGAAACCTTCGAAGCGCACAAAAACTGCTGAAAAACCTACTCAGCAGGATACTGAAAAAACCTATCCCAAAATTACTTACAGTGTAGATCTGTTGCAGGGCAAAAAAAACTGTAGCCTAAATATTTAAACATATCAAATAAAAAAGAATTGTTGGCAGAAAATTGGTTAGGTCAGTAGACCCCAGAAGCTAAAAACGAATTCTCTCTGGCCTGTTGATCAAGAGTGAATAAAAACTGTACATCTTCATCCCTGACTCGCAGACACCTACTCTGGAGATGGCACCAAGATTAATCATGTCGCTATTTACCATTTTGTTCCTTCTTAGTGGGATCATAAGCTTTGGCCTTATCAACAGAAGCTTTGGTGAGGATTTCTACCTCACAGTGGTCCACATGTTTCAGCTTCAGATGATTACATATAAAATTAAATGGTAAGAACATCATTCGTCTAGAAGACTTCGCGAGGGAAAGTAAGTTATGGTTTTATTATTGTAGGACAATGACACTATATTACAGATTCACATTGCATGTATATAACTAGCTGTAACTATTATACAAACAGAGCACCTGTTAAGACTCAACCTTTTCACCTGCATTTTGTGGTACCATGTAGTGGATTGTAGCCAATATTGACATTTATCCCAATTATATCCACTCCAGTTACTGTAGCTCTGGGTCCATAATGTTGACCAGCTGTTTGTTGGGAAAAGAAGGGAGGTGCAAGACTAAGGCAGGAGCTTTGTCGTATTTTTCAGCAACCATAACTTTTTTCTGACAGTTACCTTCAAATTTTAGACTGTAGCTGTTTTCTTCAGTCAAGAAGTGTTTTCCTTTGGCAACATTCAAAAACCTGTTTTCTTCAGAAAAATTTACCGTAGTTTTCCAAAGGATTTTTCTTCAGCAACCCCCTGTTTTCCAGCAGGAAATCTTAAAAAAAAACATTCAGCAAACTTCTTTTGTTTTCTTCAATAAAAAATTGCTGTTTTCTTCAGAACAAATCATAAAATTGGTGTGTCCTTTATCGAAGTTTACTGCTTTTAAAGGAAGCAATTTTTAAACAAAATTTAATATGTCTTTTGTTTGTAATGAGGAACAACAAGAGGAAAATTAAATGAAATAAAGGCTGTTTTTCTCTTTTTTTTTCTTATCAATTTACGAAGAAAAACTAGAAAGGCCGATAAATTATATGAGGACATGATCTTACATGTATGTAGTTCAGATTATTAGCTATATAAACATGTATGTCTTGGTCATGCTGTCTTTCTTCTTTCTTATAAGAGCTCTTTGCGTAAAAGCTTCCCAAACAGTTTCAAAAATACTTTCAACTTGGTCTTGTGATGTCACTGGCTTAAAATGTTTTTATGATTTGTTTGTTTCAGTTATCTTTAATCCGATCGTTCAGCACATATCATACTTGGTAGCATTGTGTCAATAAAAATCTCATTTACGCATGTAAGGTAGCACCTAATAAGAAGATCAGGAAACAGGTAAGTTAATTACGTGACAAAGGCAGTTTGTAAATTGAAAAGAAGAAAATATTTTTTCCAAAGAACCGCCAATATGCAGAGAGCTATAATTATTAGCCTTAGAAAACTTCATAAAACAAAGCTAATAAATTATATGAACACATCTCAGCTATATCAGATTACTTGGTATATATATATTGGAACTAGAGTCTTACCTTCTTACAGCAGACCAACATACTCTTGTAAACCACAAAGCACCACACAACAGTATCACCTGTCCTGCAGACCTGCCACTGTGTAACACAAACCATTTGTATTGGATGCCACACTTCTAATACACAGCACCATGTAGGAGCCATGTTTATGTGTCAAGTGATATAATAATATTAGTGACAGATAAAACAGACCCCTGGCACCTGATTTCTTAGAGACTTCCTCAGAAAAACGGTGTCATCTACCAAAGAGGAGAGGAGAGGTGGCAAGATAGATAGATAGATAGATAGACAGACAGATAGATAGATACATAGATAGATAGATAGACAGACAGATAGATAGATAGATAGACAGATAGATAGATAGACAGATAGATCGATAGATCGATAGATAGATGGCAAGATGGCAAGATGACAGATAGACAGACGGACAGATAGGCAGATAGATGGAAACAGGGTGGTCAAGGATTTGTCTGTTATTACTATCCAGTCTTTTCCAATGTAAAGAGGACAGTCATTTCGACTTATTATCTGTAGTTTGTTCTCCTGGGACAAAATGTGTACAGTACTTGAGCTATGATTTTGCAGACATAGAAAAGGCCATTTGCATACATCTTGCTGTCCCGAATGCAAGGCATTGTCATCAATTCAAATATTTTACTATTGCTTTCATATTCTTACAGTTACTGAGAGTTCTTCAGAGGAGTGTGGTCCCAGGATTTCAGCTCTCTTCGAGTGAAACTCAGTCCAGTGGGGAGCTTGAAAGAGAAGAAGGTTGATAGAAATTTCAAGCTACCATAGTTTGTCAAAATGTGTCTCCTGTCGTAATGCCTTGTTAAAATTAGAATCAAGAGTAGAAACATATTGCTGAGATTCCTACCTGAACTTCATGCTAGAATGAGACTTACCATTAACCCGCATTTACCTGCATTGCCATAGCATGAACTATGTCTAAACCATTTATAATAAGGTCATGGCTTTACTCCCTGGGGGTATATCTTGCCCCAGTCTCATCCTCAGTCAAAAACACCAAATGCACTTCATACTTACACTGAGTATGCACTATGCAGCATTTGCTATGTCAGCTCTGTGCTCCATGAGCAATGAAAATACTGAACAGTTTTCTTTCACAATACAGAATGCTTTGTGGACATATTGATATGCAAAAAATTGTGGGTACTTGGTAGCTATTTTGCACAGGTATGATCTTATGCCCTCTGGACCATTCCTTCAATGCCCATGAGAGTTGATCCATGAGATGAGTTAACATTATAATGTAAAGGTCCTTCAGTGTTTTAGCTGGAGGATATATTTTATACCCCCTAACCTAAGCCACTCACTTCACAAGCATAAAATTAAGCTTCTGAAAACTGTACTGTGGTTCCTACGTTATGAGACTGCCCCGTCTGTGGTGATGAAGCGGTTTCTTGTGGAGGTGTGGTCTTTCATGGGGTGCAAAATGCACTAAAAATACTACTTAGTTCTGAAGGAAGGCGGTCACACAAGGCAAGTTAGTCTTTCAACGGGGCTGTTATGATGCCAGTACCACTGTCTACTGTATAGGATTTCACTAATAATTATGATGTCGTCAGAAGCAACTCTATACCCACCCCCACCTCTTTACTCCCAGTCTCCATCAACAATGATTGCACACCTTTACCTCTGGAGCATATAGAGCCTTCCAGTGCCAATCAGCTGCTGGTTTCAAGGCACAACCTGGAATTTAGTTCTCCTGGCTAACACTAGAGGTGCTTTAGCTTTAATCGGCAGCACAATTTTTACAGGGCTCAGGCTCCTTGCTGTTCATTGCTTGTAAATGCCTTTGGTGGGAATAGCCATTGGCAATAAGGCAATAAGTAAAAGTTGGTGTTTTAGCTTAACTCTTGGATAAAACCAGAAGTTACTTCTTTTGGACTCTTGGAAAATTGTACTTGGAATAAAAAAAATTGTCAATTAAGGTAAGAAACTACATTAGTTTATGCCTTCCAATGAAAAAATCAACTGCTTCCATAACCAAATCTAAGGAGTACTTTCTTGATGTACGTACGTTTACACTCAAATACTTTTTCATGTCTTTTGTTGACAATATCTTACTTAAAGTGATTGTAAGTCAAAAGGATTAGGCACATGCTCTACATATATATTGCAATGAGCTCAATCATAATTGAATAACCTTTTTTTCTGGAGGTTCCCCAATAACAGAGATCATCAGAGATTAAGAGACAAACGTTCGCTTCTTATATGTTTTCCATGGTAGATCATACATTGTATGCACACCTTGAAAACTAATTAAAAGAGTTTTGGATAATGATAATATCATAATCCATTTTATTTGTAATTGGTAAAAAATTGCTATGCAAAGTAAAACTAATTGTCTGGTCCATTTGCAATTGCTCAATGTTCTTTATTTGATTCCTGGTAACTCATAAAAAACAGCTCAATATTTTAACACGTGAGAGAATTTTAATGATAGCTCATCTATATAATTTTCAAGTGTAATTAATTATAATATTGTAGTTTTTAATTCTGATAGACAGACAGATAGATACATAGATAGACAGATAGATAGATAGATAGATGGATAGACAGATAGATAGATGACAGATAGATAGATAGACAGAGAGAGCAAGAGTCCTCAACCTGATACACTTGCCCCATGTGATCTTTTACTTGCCCAGCACAGACATTGATACAAAAGGCCGCCAATATAAGATCTCATCTGAATAACATCCAGTTGGGATTTTGTTCATGAATGTGCACTGAAAAATTTGGGTTCTCCGACGGGGTTCGAACCCATGCAGGCAAATACCTTCTGTGGAGCAGGCGGAAAGCTTGACCACTCTGACAACTCAGTGACTGTATGCACCTGGTATGGGGATAAGTGAAACTAACCCGTAATTCACATGGCAAGGCCGTTTTTCATCTGCAGGTGCAAAATCATTCTTCGGAAGTTTTGGCACTGCAGCTGCAAAGAAAGTTGACACTCTGAGAAATAGGTACTTCGTGAGTGACAGAGAAAGTAAAAACAAAAATAATTTGCTTAAATCCTAATATTTAACAATATTTAGACAAAGAAAAAATATAAATATTTGCAGTGCAGCTCAGACATCATTCTGTACAGACTGTGAATGACAGACTGAAATATTGAAATTATTTTCCTTTCCCTATTACTATAAACACAGTAACATCTGGCAATATCTTTGTGTAGACTGCTGTAGTGAAATACTTGGCATCATATAGTAGGTTATATATCTTTGGCATAATAGTGTGTAATGAATAGTTATTCTGTATATTGGATGTATGCCTTGTTTATAACGTATACTTGCTGGGATCCCAATGTAGATATAAACAATACTGATTGTTTAGAAACATTTTTGACAGATGTTACAAACTTAGAGCCCACCTGAAGCATTCTCAAATTGTGTAAGAATCCTGTAGAGATACTTCTTTGCTTTTTTGTTCTATTGTTACTTTTTTCATAACTTGTATATATGTTGAGGCAAGTCAAAAACCCAACTCCATGCCTGGTATGTATGACTAGTCTGGGTTGTACGACAATGTACACCGCATCTGACAAAATTATGCAAAAAAAATTATTTCACAGTAGTACAACAACTTTTGGGCCCAACTGTTCATCCTTTTCATGTAATCATTGGATTGGGCTGACAAATATTCCATGTGACTTTCATCAAGTTTCATTCAGGCAAAGTTGACTTACACCATATATTCAAATATATTGGTGTCTGACGAAATTATGCAAAAGCAACATAGTAAGTGGAAAGACAGTAGAAAGTTTAATTTTCAAATAATTGTGCTCAAAACATTAGCATTGCATCATTTGGCTAACATTCACATTGAAAAATTGTGCTTACTTGTTGTTACTGCCAAGTAATATGCATAAATTGTCTCTATTAGAATAACGTTGATTGATTTTGCATATTTTTTCAAATTTATGCTCACCAAAACCTCAAAATCGCTCAAATCATTTGAAAAATGTTTCTAGCTGTCACTTAACTCTGTCGTTTTAGCTATTTGAAAAGGAAACTGAAGTAACATCTCTTACTTTGAAATGGCTAGCAATCAAAAAATTTGGAGAGCATAAATTTGAAAAAAATATGCAAAATCAATGTTATTCAAAGGAGGCAATTTATGCATATTGCTTGGCAATGACAGCAAGTAAGCAAACTTTTTTGATATGAATAGTTGCCAAACGATGTAATGCTAATGTTTTGAGCACGATTATTTGAAAATTAAACTTTCGTGCTGTCATTCCGCTTACCATGTTGATTTTGTATAATTTCGTCAGACACCAAAATATTATAATATGAGGCATAACTCAACTTTGCCTGAGCGAAACTTGATGACAGTCACATGGAATAGATCAATCCAATGATTATGTGAAAAGGATGCACTGCTGGGCCCAAAAGTTTTTGTATTACTGTGAAATAACCTACTTGCGTAATTTCGTCAGATGCTGTGTACCCTCCTCAAAGAGATTTTACACAGTCTGTCTGCAAGAGATCATGCAACTATTTATTTGTGCATATTGTTATTGCAACGTGGGAGGTTTGTGAAGAGTCATTTGGGTGAGAGAGATATTCTCATATTCAGACAACTGCAATTTTCAGATCGATTCATGAACAAGATTTTGAAAAAGTATACCTCGTAGATTCTTACGTAAGATATTGATCATATGATGATACATTATGGATGAATAAGCAACATTTGGATATCTTGATGCTGTAGGGTGTAAACTTGTTGACCCTCCCTTGGTGGCTTCTTTGCACTGAACTTGTCAATTATGAGTGACAGTAAAGCCAAAACTTTGAAAAGATGATAAAGAACAGTGTACCAACAATTTATCAGTTATCTCAAAGCAACACAAATTACACTTAAACAGGGTAAAACAGGACAGGGCTCTGTAAATGATAACCCTTTTCATCTGAGATATTGGTTCTCCAAAGTAGTTGGGGGAGGGCGGATGTTGAGCAACTGATCAGCATCAAAAGAAAGATAGCTAATGCTCAAAGGTTTCAAAGGAAGGCTGCAAGGAAGGAAGAGAGGGAGACAAGGATACAAAAAGAGAAAGAAAATGTAAGTTTTAACACAATTGTCAGATTGGTTGCACAAATAAACTTAAAAAGTTTGAAATCGAACACTGAGAAGAACTTTCGTATTAAAAAACATCATCAATAATAAATTAAATAATTAAGTGCAATCATATCATACTTCTAATAAATAAGTGTGGTTTTTGTAATCTTGAATCTTTGTGTGCCACTTCACAGCAAACTGAAGGAGGTGAACATAATGATTACATGGTTATGCAAAGATTCAGCCTCATGTTACAACTTACCCTCAAGTGATGAGCCTGTAACATGGGATATGGTGCTTGGCCGAGTTCAACAAACATTTATCTGGCTATAAATCTCTAACCTTATCTCTCAATGCAGCCCTATCTGGCAATGTGCTTGTGTAGACTACTGTAGTGAAATACTTGGCATCATATAGTAGGTTATATATCTTTTGCATAATACGAGGGGTGTCTCAAAAGTTCTGACCAATTTTTTTGGCAGACCTTTCTATTTCAAATAGCTAAATGAAATTTTCACAGAATAAATTTCAGGTATTTGACCATCTATTTTGAAAAAATCAAGACTGTAAGAAGTGTTTAAGTTACTGTTCTGTCACCATGGTTACGAAAGGTCAGTGCACCCAGCGCAGCTCAATTTCTCACACGAAATTCAGCAAATTAGCTGTGTTAAAAGTCAGAGAACTTATAGTAATAAAGCAAACGATTGCAAGAAAATGTATTTCCTTATAGGCTTGCAGTATTTCAAGATATCTTCCATTAGATTATAAACCTTTATTTATATTTCAACCTGATCAGCTCAGGCAATTACTAAAGTTGTTTTCCAGCAGTTCCTAACAGCGCTTGAGACGGTTAGGCTGAAACAATCTGCTGTCGAGAGGCAGTGCTCAAGAACCTTAGGTTCAAAAATCCATCTTATCAGCTTTAATTACCAGATTTAGCCTTCTGTAACTTTGCCTGATACTAAAATTTATATACCAGTTCAAAAATTAAAGAAATAATAGTCATAACGAGAAATGAAGCATTCTCCACATACACTGAAATTCCGGAATTTAGGAACAGCCCAGTTTGGAGGACCCAGGTGATCGCCTCAGCACATGGGTTAAACTGATTCACAGTGACTTTAAATGTAAATGAAAAACTTTTAGATATTGTTAGGTTTCCTAATAATATTTTTCATGATCATCCATTGCATATTTACAGTAAATTCCTTGGTTATTTACAATCCTAGACACTTGGATTTGGCCTAAAAGATTGAGCTGCGCTGGGTGCACTGACCTTCTGTTTCCATGGCAACAGAAAAGTTCTTTTGCTCGAACAGGTACCAGATTTACAATATGGTTAGTGATATACCTGAAATTGATTCTGTGAAAATTTCATACAGCTACTTCAAATAGAAAGGTCTGCCAAAAAAATTGGTCAGAACTTTTGGGACAGCCCTCGTAGTGTGTAATGAATAGTTATTCTGTATATTGGATGTATGCCTTGTTTATAACACAGTACTTGCTGCAATCCCAATGCAGATATAAACAATACTGATTGTTTAGAAACATTTTTGACAGATGTTACAATCTTGTGGCCCACCTGAAGCATTCTCAAATTGTGTAAGAATCCTGTAGAGATATTTTTTTGCTCTATTGTTACTTTTTTCATAACTTGTGTATATACTGAGGCAGTCAAAAACCCCACTCCATGCCAGGTATGTACGACTAGTCTGGGTGGTACGTACTACAAACATATTTTACAATAGTCTGTCTGCAAGAAATCATGCAACTTTTTATTTGAGCATAATATTATTTTATCGCATTGTGGTGGGTTGGTGGAGCCCTGAAGAGTCATAAGGGTGGGAGAGACTATCTCATATTCAGACAACTGTTATTCATAGAAGAAAGTCATACATGTGGTTAAAAAAAAATACGTAGAAGATTCTTGTGCATGATATTGCTCATATGATGATACCTATGGATGAATAAACAGCATTTGGATATCTTGTCGCTGTAGAGTGCAAACTTCTTGATTTTCACTTGGTGGCTTCTTTGCACTGAACTTGTCAATTATGAGTGACAGTAAAGCCAAAACTTTGAAAATATGATAAAGAACTGTGTACCAACAGTTTGTCAGTTATCTCAAAGCAACACAAATTACACTTAAACAGGGTAAAACAGGACAGGGCTCTGTAAATGCTAAACCTTTTCATCTGAGATTATCATGTTGGTTCTCCAAAGTAGTTGGGGGAGGGACCGGAGGGTGGATGTTGAGTAACTGATCAGCATCAAAAGAAAGATAGCTACTGCCCAAAGGTTTCAAGAAAAAGCTGCTAGGAAGGAAGAGAGGGAGGGAGGGAGACAAGGATACAAAAAGAGAAAGAAAATGTAAGTTTTAACACAATTGTCAGATTGGTTGCACAAATAAACTTAAAAAGTTTGAAATCGAACACTGAGAAGAAATTGCGAATTAAAACATATCATCAAGTTTAGTTTTATACACTTCAATAATAATTAAGTGCAATCATATCATACTTCTAATAAATAAGTGTGGTTTTTGTAATCTTGAATCTTTGTGTGCCACTTCACGGCTATCTGGAGTAGGCGAACATTATGATTACATAGTTATGTCAACATTGCGCCTAACATTACAACTTATCCTCCTGTGATGAGCCTGTAATGGGTGCTTTTCCGAGTTCGCCAAACATTTATCTGGCTATAAATCTCTAACCTTATCTCTCAATGCAGCCCCATCCCTCCCCTTAATCTTCCTACCCATTTTATAAGAGGTCAGAGGTCTGCCCCCTGTGGTACAAAATGCCCTAGCCTTATCTTTTGTCTGTAAGAACTTCATGCTGCTTCTAAGCATGCGGCATCTGGCCTATGTGCAATGAAAATATGCAAATGCAAGATAGTGTTCTGTGAAAACATTGAACCACTTGTTGGACACATTCTGCATGCACAATGTATAGGCCTACTGGTTATCATATCATACTCTTTTGACAGGTTGACTGGGGTCATAGTAGTTCTTACACTGAAATACAAACACAACTGAAAAGGGTTAGTTTGTACTACCTAAAGTACCTATGATTGGATGGTAAGGACAGCATAGGATAAGGGAGAACTGGTCAGAAATCAATGCCAAATTATATATCCATGTGTCTGATTTATGTTGCATTAAGCAGAAATATTTTTATGCATTCAAAAAATTGTAACATTGGGTTAATGGATGGCTTACATCGTCCAGCTGAAGGTCTGCCATTCATGAAGCAAAGAGAAGAAACCATAGAAAAGCTTTCTCAGAAAAAATTAATACACTTTGATTGAAGGAGTACATTCTTCATTTGAGCTTATCAAAACCGCAGTTGAATTGGAGCAATTTGAAACCTTCGAAGCGCACAAAAAGGACTGAAAAACTCAGCTTGGATATTGAATGTAACATATCCCAACATTAATTGCAGGGCAGTGATATTGATTACAAAATAGTGTGAAGTTTTGGTGTTGTGCCTTTTCAGCTGGTCTGAAACAAATACAAGGATTGAAATAGACTCGATTGGAATTTATGTACATGCACAAAACATAATGATGATATGGTAAAGCCAGGAGTTCAACTCAGTTTACTTCCATGTAGTTCCTACACTCAAATCAAGCTCTATGGTGCTTTTCCGAGTTCGCCAAACATTTATCTGGCTATAAATCTCTAACCTTATCTCTCAATGCAGCCCCATCCTTCCTCTTAATCTTACTACCCATTTTATAAGAGGTCAGAGGTCCACCCCCTGTGGTACAAAATGCCCTAGCCTTATCTTTTGTCTGTAAGAACTTCATGCTGCTTCTAAGCATGTGGCATCTGGCCTATGTGCCATGAAAATACTCAAATGCAAGATAGTGTTCTGAGAAAAGATTGAACACTTGTTGGACACATTCTGCACAAGGCATACCGACAATCAAATCATACCCTTTTGACAGGTTGAAAGGGGTCCTAGCAGTTATTTGTCTTAACTACAAATGCACCTCAGAAGGTTTATTTTGTACTTATGATAGGATAGCAAGGACAGAAAAAGAAATGATAGGACTGGTTAGGATTCCTCGCCGAGCTATATCTTTGTGTCTGATTTTAGTTGAATTCATTTAGAAATCTTTTTACGTCCTCCATCGCCACTCCAAACTTAGAGAACTGCACTTACCATATCTATCTATTTATCTGCATCATTGATTTAAATTAATGTGATAGCTTGTGTCATCTAGCTGAGAGTCAGCCATTCATGCAACAGGAAGAAGCAATAAAAAAGCTTCTCTGAAAAAGTAATACACTGAAAGAGTGTACTCTTCATTTGAGCTCATCAAAGCCACAGATGAATTGGAGTAATTTGAAACCTTCGAAGTGCATAAAACTGCTGAAAAACCTACTCAGCAGGATATTGGATAAAACATATTCCGAAATTAATTTCAGTGTATTGATATTGATGTCAACTTTATGTACTGTTTTTGTCTTGGTTCTGTGCCTTTTCAGATGGCATGAAAAAAAAAAATATTCAGATTGATACCAACTTGCTTGTTAAAAAGCAAAAAATATCTTCATTGGCATGATACCTGCCCACTTATTACATGGATACAATTTTGAGATAAAAGAAATTACAGTTCTTTCGGTGAAGAGTTAAAATTTTAAAAACCTTAGTATTGGTCATATTAGGCCGATCTGAAAGATTTCTAAATTGCCTAAAAAACAAAATCTAACTCAAAAAGGTTACAAAACATCAACATTTCTTTAGCTTGATGCACGTGACAGCCGCATGCACTTTATTATGTTCTCCAACAAAATTTAATAACTCTGTGCTTTCTCTAGTCTTGAATATCTGTATGCCATTTCACAGCTGACAGGAGGAGGTGAACATTATGATGATATGGCTATACTAGGAGTCCTCCTCATGTTGCTATGTTCTTTCTCTAAAATGATGAACCTGGTGTTGGTCCACAAAATAGCTGAACATTTATCTGGCAACTAATCTCAATGCTTATCTTTGTGTGCACACTCCATCTCCCCTCTTAATCTTACTACCCATTTTATAAGAGGTCAAAGGTCTGCTCCTTGTGGTTCAAATACTCTTGTCCAATCTTTTGTCTGTAAGATCTTCATGCTGCTTCTTAGCATGCAGCATCTGGCCTATGTGTCATGAAAATACTCAAATGTTAGATAGTTTTCTGTGAAAACCATGAACACTTGTTGGACACACACAGCATATACAAGGTATAAGCCTCCTGGTTATCATATCATACTTTTTGAGGGGATGACACAAAAATTACTCAAAATGTACTTAGCTGGATATTGAATATGATACATCATGCATAAATTAATGTTGGTTTAGTGGCATTGATGTCTGAAGGGATTGATGTCTGAAGGAAACAGAGATAAATGAATAAAGGGCTTCATGATTTAACTTTTCATAACTGAAAGTGGCAGTACTTCAACATTTTCTGAAGACATGAAGTTGTCATAATTTTATTTTTTTTCTGAAAGTGTCAAGTAATTTTTGAATAACACGCAGAACTTTTTGAAAACGATAGTAAAAACCTTACTCAGATCAGTTACTGTGGTGGAACTTGGAAAGCTGTCTGGAGGCATTAACTTGTCAATAGAACTTCTGTGAAAGTGTCTGGTGAATTATCACAAAAATGATAGAAAGTAACCCAACCGGGGTCAGCAGATGTTTCCTTAACACTTGCTCATATTGACTTACAATAGTTGAGTGACTGGGAAATTAGAATTGATGGATAACAGCTAAACAAAATATTGTTATTTTAACTATTCAGCTTTTAACACATGAATAATTGTGAACATGATTGAGTGCAGCATTTTGACTTAATGCTGCCATCATGGAGGGGAATCAAAATGATCTATCTTCAACTGTTGAAACAAATGCATCATTTGTGATTGATTATGAACTTGTTTCCCATTTGTAGACGGTAGAAGACCTGCTTCAGCTTTTTGAAGTAAAGTTTGATTGTGATTTGAAAACTGAATTCCGCCAGAATAAGAAGTTGTGCTCAGAATGCAAGTGGCGCCTCTTCCATTCATTTTAGAGACTCAAATAACATCTGGAAATGAATCCTGATTTCCAAAACAGTTAGGAGAAAGTAGTCAGATGAATTGGGAAATTTGACTTTAAAATCATTCTGAAAGATCTCAAGAAGATTGTTGTGAGATTTCAAGAGATTCTGGTTCTCATTCATAATGCTTGTTAAAGGATAACAGTCTGGAATAGTACCCAATTGAGAGTAAGGACAAGATAAACATTAAAACTTTTCAAACGGTCTCTACTGAGCAAATACGGCAAAGTTATGTTGACAGTCAGAATTCTAGATATTGGAGGATGAAGTGTCAAAAGATAGCGAAAGCAAAACTACTGTTTTATACATTTACTGGAACTCTCTTATAACTAAGTCACTAAAAGGAAATAGCAGTGATGCTTGTGAGCATCACTTTCATGTTATGGATTGAAGGTTAAACTGGTATAGAACTTATACATGGACATAACATTAATTGATTGATCCTAATGCTCATTTATTTATGATGACATGAAAATTGATTAATGCTGACATGAACACTGAGATGTGAAAACTCAAAACATGTTCAAATAAGTAGCCAGTGGTGAAGTCGTTAATTAACATTGAGTTGATCTCTGCATTCAAATTCATCAGGGGAGGGGTCTAAAATTTGCGACTTGAAATCAATAAAAAAATTAATTCATATAACCTGAATTAATAATGCCAGTCTCATATGACAAGCAACAGGTACAGAATATAGCATCAACCATACCCATGCTTAGATGTAGATCTATGATTATCTTAGTCTCCTTTGTCTCTATAGAACCTCAATCAGGCAATTAGTATGGCAATGGGATGACACTTCTTTGCTCTGCTTAATTGGGTTTGCTAAATCTGGTTAAAAGAGAGTGTTATTTGATTAGGAAAATTCATCAACTTCATTTTAAAGTACTTTTTTTATCTTTGCTTATCTGATTGATTAAGAGTAAAAATATGAGGTAACTGTCAATTGTATATATATTCGATGCTTGCAGAAAACTTACGAACTTTGGAATACCAATTGAAACCGAGATGGACAAATGGCTCCTCATTCATAGTTAATGTCTTGCGAGATAAAGGTAAGCCATTTTGCCAATTATTTTTAAAGTGCCTGTTGATTGTCTTGAGTTTCCATCTGGTATATGCTATCAATTATTGGATTTACCTACACTGCAATACACCAGCCTTGATCTCCTCACCTTTCTACTACAAGGTTCCAGTTTTGCTCCCTGTGTTACATAATGTTCAAACCTTACCCCCCATCAGTATGCACAATTTCACATCATGCCACTTCTCAGTATGCAGCAACTGTTCTATGTGCTATGAAAACAACAACATGAATGATTATTTTCTCCAGTAATACAGAGCACTTGTTGGACACATTTGTGCAAAGTGTAATACTGGTTAAGTTGTATGTCTATATCACAGAAATCTTTCCCATGATAGGATGGGATATTGTGATAGGATGGCATAGGATATCGAAGAATGGGACAGGATATAACAGAATATGATGGGAAAGGATAGGATATCATGGGACAGGAAATATTAGGATAGGATAAAATTGGAATGCAAAGAATAGACACTATTAGACAGGAAAGATTTGGTTGGGATACAGCAAAAGGAGTAGATATGATAGGTTAGTAGAGGAAAAGGATGGCAGATGGTTGGTAAATAAGAGTTGTTTACATCGGAAAAACTGACATTGCTTAGTCTTACCTTCTTTTTTGGTCCTTAGAAAACCTCTAAACTGTGTTTGCTTAACAGAATTTAGATTCAACATTTGTTTTAATTTGACACCTTTTCTCATCAACCTGAGTGCCATCTAGTCATCAAACAAAGCCAAGATGCCCACAAAAACTACATAAAAAATGCAAAGTTCTGTGATTGAAAGAGAATTTTTGGCTTATCAAAACAGTATAATGAATTGGAGCAATTTGATACCATCCAAGCAGACAATGATTACTGAAAAATCTACTCAGCTGGATGTTGAATAAAACATTTTCCAAAATTAATTACAGTGAAGTGACATTGATGAAAACCTAGTCTGTTGTCTATGTCATGATTCTATGCCCTTCTGGCTTGTCTGAAATAAGCAGTTGATTGCGCATGCATCCATAGCTTTTTGAAAATGTCCCCGGCTTGATGAGATAGTTGGTCTCCTTCTGTTGTGAACAATATTCAAGAAAGTTTTGTTGAATGCCAGAATTGTACAGATGTATATTAAAGTATGAAGTGCAAAATATGCAAATGAAAGACAGTGTTCTGTGAAACCACTGATCACTTGTCGGACACATTCTGCATTTACAATTTCACTCGTTATCATATTATACTCTTTTCAGTATTTGACCGGGGCAATATTAATGCTCATTCGTAGTACAGACGCCTCAGTTCATATCTATGATAGAATAGCATACAGGTTGGAAATAGACAGTGGTAGCACTTCAAAAGTTTTCTAAAGTCATTAAGTTGTCATAATTTTTTGTCTGAAAGTGCCAAGTAACTTGAAAAACGTACAGCTATGGAAACGGTGATAAAAACCTTACTCAGATCAGTTACTATGGTAGAACTTGGAAAGCTGTCTGGAGGCATTAACTTGTCAATGGAAAGTTCTATGAAAGTGTCAGATGTATTATCTGGAAAAATGATAGAAAGTAACCCATCCGGGGTCAGCAGATGTTTCCTGAACACTTGCTCATATTAGAATTTCAAAAGTTTAGTGACAGGGAAATTAGAATTGATGAATAACAGCTGAACAAAATATTGTTATTTTCATATGCTAACTTTTCAGCTGAAGCACGTGAATAATTGTGAAAATGATTGAGCTCAGCATTTTGACTTAATGCTGCCATCATGGAGGGGAATCAAAATGATAGTTCTTCAGATGCTGAAACAAATGCTTCATTGTGATTAATTATTCAGTTGCTTCACATGAACATTAACTTTGTAGATGATAGAAGACCTGCGTGTCCTTTTTAGAATATAATTCTTGCATCATTGAAGGAACATTTGCTTGTGATTTGGCAGCTGAATTCCACCAGAATAAGAAGTTGTGCTCAGAATGCAAGTGGTGCCACTTCCACTCATTTTTGGAAATCAAATAACATTTGGAAATAAATCCTGATTTCCAAAACAGTCAGAATGAAGTATAGTCGGATTATTTGACAACTTGACTTTAAAATCATTCTGAAAGATCTCAAGAAGATCGTTGTGAGATTTCAAGAGATTCTGGTTCTCATTCATAATGCTTGTCAGAGGAATAACAGACTGGAATGGTACCCAATTGAAAGTAAGGACAAGTCAAGATAAACATTAAAACTTTTCAAACTGTCTCTACTGAGCAAATACAGCGAAGTTTTGTTGACTGTGAGAATTCACTGAGAATTATAAATATGAAAGGATGAAGTACCAAAGATAGCAAAAGCAAAACTGCTGTTTCTGCGTTTATTGGAGCTCTCTTATAACTTAGTCACTAAAAGCAAATGGCAATGATGTTCTTGGGCATCAGTGTCATGTAATGGATTGTGGGCGACACTGATATATAACTTTTATACATAAAATTAATTGATTGATAATATTGCTGATTGATTTATGCTGACATGAAAATTTATTTATGCTGTCATGAACCCTGAGATGTGACAACTCGAAACATGTTCAAATAAGTAGCCAGTGGTGAAGTCGTTAATTAACATTGAGCTGAAATTTGCACTCAGACCCAACAGTGAAAGAGTTTAAATTCATATAGCCTGAATTAATGATGCCAATCCTAGACAACAAGCAACAGGTACAGAATATAGCATCAACAATAGCAGTGCCCATGCTAAGATGAAGATGTATCTTTGATTGTCTTAGTCTCCTTTGTCTCTATAGAACCTCCATCAGGCAATTAGTATTGGAATGGGATGCCACTTCTTTGCTCTGCTTAATTGGGTTTGCTAAATCTGGTTCCAATTAAGGGAGGGTGTTATTTGATTAGGGACATTCATCAACTTAATTTAAAAGTACTTTTTTAAAATATTTGCTTGTCTGATTGATAAAGAGTAAAAACACTTGTTACAGTGACATGAGGTAACTGTCAATTGCATATTCGATACTGAGAGAAAACTTACAAAATTAGGATTACCAATTGAGGCCAAGATGGAAAAATGGTTCCTCATCACAATTAATATCTTGTCAGACGAAGGGTAAGTGCTTCTGCAAAATCTTTTAAAGTGCCTCTGCAAAATCTTTTAAAGTGCCTCTTGATTGTCTCGAGTTACCATCTGCTATATGCTATCAATTATTGGATCTACATACATGTACACTACAGTGCGCCAGCTTTAATCTTGCATCCTGTTTACTATAAAGTAACAGTTATGCTCCCTGTGGTAAATAATGTTCCAACCTTATCCCCCATCAGTATGCACTTCACACCCCTTCTCAGTATGCAGCAGCTGTTGTATATGCCGTGAAAATACCAAAATGAAGATAGATCATTTTATACAATAATACGGAGCTTTGTCCTATTGGACACATTATGGTATGCACTGATAAGTTGCAAAATATCATGGTAACTATATCAAAGTTATCCTGTGATAGGATGGATGGATGAATGGGGCTTTACATCCTGTATTTAT
Organism: Platynereis dumerilii; assembly: GCA_026936325.1. Classification (NCBI taxonomy): domain Eukaryota; kingdom Metazoa; phylum Annelida; class Polychaeta; order Phyllodocida; family Nereididae; genus Platynereis; species Platynereis dumerilii. The sequence continues at coordinate 17,928,926 of JAPTHN010000003.1, forward strand.
GCACTTGGTAGGCTAATTAGGTCAGGAGGACACGGCAATGAGGTTATCTGTGATATGACATGACAGGTTAGAATAGGAGAGAATATGATGGGTCAGGAAAAGATGGCTTATGGTGGGATAGGGTAGAATGTGAGAGGATAGGATAAGATAGGATGTGTTTGGAAATCTCTAAACTGTTGATGAAAAATTTGTTTTAATTTGACACCTTTTCTCATCAACCTGAGTGCCATCTAGTCATCAAACAAAGCCAAGATGCCCACAAAAACTACACAAAAAACACAACTTTGATTGAAAGAGTGCCTTAATTTTTGGCTTATCAAAACAGCGTAATGAATTTGAGCAATTTGATACCATCCGAGCAGACAATGATTACTGCAAAATCGACTAAGTAAAAAAACCATTTTCAAAATTAATTTCAGTTCAATGACATTGATGTAAAACTAGACAGACTGTTGTCTATGTCATGATTCCCTGCCTTTCCGGCATTTCCGCCTTGTCTGAAATAAGCAGATAGTTTATACATGCATCCACTGTGTTTCACAAATTAGTGGCTTGGAGAAATACTTGTGAATTTTGGGTATAAGTTCAAAGTAGCAACATTTTTATTTGTAAAATGTCTTTATCAGATGTTTCAATGAGTCTTTACTTATAATTATTAGCCTGACTATATGATCTATATCTCTCTATTAGTGATTCATGGATATATATAAACCATGGCAGAACTACCACTTACCAATGATGTCACATGTCTTTCAGTCATGATCAATTACTTTCGACTGCCCATCTTGTTGTAGAAGGACCTGTAGGGACATAGGCTAGATGATGCTTTCAAAAAGACTCAAGTGCACTATTGATTGTTACTTGGAAGTTCTTTCAGTTTTTAGAATATATTGGTGCAGCGCATTCTTAAAACATCAGCAAAATTGGTAACTGTGGTAGCACTTGAAAAGTTTTCAAAAGCCATTAAGTTGTCTGTGCATAGGAAGTTCTCTGAAAGTGTTAGATAACTTTCCACAAGAAAAGGTACAATGTAGCCTACTCGCATCCAATGAAATGTACTGATCTTGAATTACTATATTCATAATTAGAATTTAAGTTTAACAATTAAAGAAATATTGCTATTTCCTGATGTTAACTATTCTGCTGACACACATGAATTATTGGGAACATGGTTGAGCTCAGCATTTTGACTTAAGGCTGCCATCATTTATGGAAATCAAAATGATCTTTGAATTCTTCATCTGTTGAAATAAATGCTTTATTGTGATCGATTATTCAGTTTTCGCTCATAAGCAATGGTAGACAGGGGTACTTGCAAATGTAATTCTTGCATCATGGAAGAAGAACTTCTTGACTGTGATTGCATGCCAGTTGAAGCAAGGAGTTCCCCTATAGCAGGAAGTTGTGCTCAGAATGCAAGTGGCACGATTTCTGCTTAGAAAATCTGGAAACTACGCCTGATTTTCTAAGCAGAAATTGGGCAATTTGACTTTGAAATCATTATGAAAGATTTCAGGCAGATTGCTGTAAGATTTCAAGAGATTCCGGTTATCATTCATAATGTTTATGAGACGAATAAGAGATTGAAGTTGTGCCCCACTGAAAGTAAGGACAAGTCAAGTTAAAGATTAAAACTCTTGAAACTGTCCCTACAAAGCAAATACAAGAAAGTTTTGTTGAATGCCAGGATTGTACAGATGTATATTGAAGAAGTGAAAAATATTCAAGTGTAAGACAGTGTTCTGTGAAACTACTGATCACTTGTCGGACACATTCTGCATAAAAAATTTCACTGTTTATCATATCATACACTTTTGAGTATTTGACCAGGGCAATATTAACGCTCATTCTTAGTAGAGATGCACATGCAATATAAGATACCTCAGTTCATAAATCTTTATTCAGCTGCTGAAATAAATGCTTCATTGTGACTGATTTTTCCATTGCTTCAGATAAACATTATTCTTGTGATGGTGGAAGACATGTTTGAGCTTTTGGAGCAACATATACCTACTTTATATTTCAAGACATTATGAATTAATGATGCCAATCTCATACACCGAGTAACAGTTACAGAATATAGCATCAACAATAGTACCCATGCTAAGATGTAGATTGTAGATCTATGATTGTCTAACTCTGTTTGTCTCTATGGGACCTCCATCAGGCAATTAGTATGGGAATGGGATTCCACTTCTTTGCCCTGCTTAATTGGGTTTGCTAAATCTGGTTCCAATTAAGGGAGGGTGTTATTTGATTAGGAAAATTCATCAACCTAATTTAAAAGTGCTATTTTATCTTTGCTTATGTGATTGGTTGAGAGTAAAAATTCTTGTGACAGTGACATGAGGTACTGATAATTGTACATTAATATTTTACCTCTTTCTGTCATTAAAATATATTCATTCGTTCATATTAATACTGACAGAAAACTTACAAAATCAGGATTACCAATTGAAATGGTTCCTCATTCACAGTTAGTGGCTTGCAAGTGAAGGTAAGGGCTTGTAGCACACTATTGTGTACACAATTTGGCCACCGATGATGAAAAATGAAAGTTATAGCACAGTTAACTACTTCTTATATTTTGATAGCTAATATATTAGGGAAACTAAATCCAAAAGGATTGAGCTTAACGAGCTTTCGTTGTTCCGTAATACAGGTTGAATCAGTACACTGGGATGAATCATGACGGACCCGGAATACGGTTTATTTCATAAAAAAATAAGTACTTCAACTTAATCCAGGAAATTAATTTTTGGAACACTTATAATACACATACAAGAGTATATTTTGATGGGGTTTTATATTTCTAACTACAAGCAGTGAGGAGCTGCACCTTTTAAAAGCTTCGCCCTGCAAAAATTGAATTCACCACACCTGGTCAAAACACTTGTGCCACAAAAAGTATAGGTATTCTAGCCACCAAACAAACAGAAGACGTTCATGATATAGTGTTGACTAACTTTGGAAAAAATGGTAACCATAGTCATAATAGCATTGGCTATACTCAACAAAAACAAAGCCAAAGTCAATTTCAGTGTCATTTTCGGATGAAAATAAATGATTAATAACAGCACAAAAAACCAAATTGGGGGTCTAGTAATATGAAATGAATAATGAACATGGTTAAAACATAGTGGAAAATCAATTTAACCTTTTAAAATTGATAAATAATGATTAAACACTTCAATATTGTGATAAGATAAATTCCCTGAAATTAACAAGAAATCATGTGACATAATATAGGGATAAAGGCATCAACATAAGGAAATTCTATTCTAAATCAGTTAGTTATAGTTCTAGGGAACCTAATTATTAGACATAGTATTTGATTTAGAATGTTGGGTCTTGGGTTTTGTTCCAAGTTAATAGCAGATTTTTGACTCTCCCCAAAATAGCCCTACTAATTTTCATTTGAAAATATATGCATGGTCCATTGAAGAAAATAATTCAAATTGGCATTATTGATATTGGATTTAATCCAGAATTACCTGTCTATAGCATTATTAAGAGAAAAATTATGGTTTTTGATAGTTTTCTCTCATTTATCATATTTTTAAAAATATGCTAATTTTGCGCATAATTGAGTTCAGATTTTTCTCAAAATTGTTTTTTGCTTCTTAAATGTGTTTTCTAATGGTTATACACAAGTATCCATGCAATTGACACGACCGTGGTGACGTAGCAGCAGGAAGTGTTGGTTTCTTAAAACGCGACGTACTTGTGAACGCACTAAGATCAGCTCTAACAAGTTCAATATAATTGTTAGAGACTTAATATTTTGTCCTATATTGCAGTTTGACACATAAATATCTGTAAAAAAATTTCAACTTTACCTGTAAAACTTTGACACCTAGACCTACGAATTTGTAAAACGCGTCATACTTGTGAACATTTGCATAAGGAATGCAAAAGTATCCTAAATGTGCTCTTATAATGGTCTCAGGAACTGAAGAAGTGTTGGTCTGAAAGAGGGATACTATTGGGCTTCCACACAGCCATTAGAAATATTCCAGATATATGGGATATATATTCCAGGAGAGATCAAAAGTGCATGTAAGAAAATTAATGGTTTTCAAACTAAGTGACATCTCCATGTAAAAAATTCACCTGGTGAACCCTAACACCGTAAAACCATAATTTTTTTAGCTAAATTTGTTCTTTGTGTTTCAGTCTGTGATACTGAACCAATTATTTCATTTTAAAAATTGTCTAAATATCAAAATCATCACCATTTATAAGCAATACTATTTGTGAATGAGCTATAAACAAGGCAAAAAATGTGTTTTTTGAGCAGAATTTTGATTTATGATGATAGGCAAATCAACCAACACATATCAAACCATATATTTCTGAAAACTACACATTCTCCTCTAGTCAATCAGATACATGCCATGTCCAAATAACATATCATGTTGAAATAATAAGCTTTCCAGTCTGAAAAAAGCCACTGTACACAATACCATGCTACAAGCCTAAGTCCTTTTGCTAATTCTTTCTAAATGTCTGAGTTACCATCTGGTATAATTATGCTATGAATTATTGGATCTGCATACACCACAATACACCAGCCTTGATCTCCTCACCCATCTAATATATTAGGTTGCAGTTCTACTCCCTGTGTTAGATAATGTCCAAACCTTATCCCCCATCAGTATGCACAATTGCAGCTACATCATGCCACTTCTCAGTACTGTTCTATGTGCTATGAAAACAACAACATGAACAATTATTTTCTCCAATAATACAGAGCACTTGTTGGACACACTATGTGGAAAGTGTACTGATCAGTTACAGTTATCCCTTGATAGGATATGATAGGATAGGATAGGTAAGGATGAGATAGGACAGGATAGGACAGGATAGAATATGACAGGATATGGTAGGATAGGCAAGGATAGGGTAGGATAGGACAGGATAGGATAGGATATGATACGAATATGATACAATAGGACTGATTCAGTCAGGATAGGATTAGATGCATTATTTGGTGAGAAGACGAAAGAACAGTTTGGTGAATAGATGTTTTTACATTAACAAGAATGACATTGCTCAGTCTCTCCTACATTTTGGTCCTTAGAAAACCTCTAAGCTGTGTTGTTTGCTTTACAGAATTCAGATGCAACATTTGTTTTAATTTGACACCTTTTCTCATCAACCTGAGTGCCATCCAGTCATCAAACAAAGCCAAGATGCCAACAAAAACTACACAAAAAACACAAGTTTGATTGAAAGAGTGCCTTAATTTTTGGCTTATCAAAACAGTATAATGAATTGAAGCAATTTGAAACCATCCAAGCAGACAATGATTACTGAAAAATCTACTCAGCTGGATGTTGAATAAAACATTTTCCAAAATTAATTACAGTGAAGTGACATTGATGAAAAACTAGTCTGTTGTTTTTGTCACATTTCTCTGCCTTTCTTGCTCGTCTGAAATAAGCAGTTGATTGCGCATGCATCCATAGCTTTTTGAAAATGTCCCCGGCTTGATGAGATAGTTGGTCTCCTTCTGTTGTGAACAATTAAGATTGTCTGTAAATTTTCACCTGCAGGTAACCCAATGGTTCAATGATGTATCAAACATACTCAAGTGATCACTCTTGCACAACTGACGGTAACTTAACTTTTTTCTATGATTACGATGCATTGGTCCGACTCTTAAAGAGTTTTTAAAACTTTACCAAATTGGCAATCATACTAATTCTTGAAAAGCTTTCTGCAGCCATTAAGTTGTCAGCAAGATCTTTTCTAAAAGTGTCAGGTAACTTTTCCCCCAAAAAGTTGCAAAGTTACTTACATCAGCGGATGTTTCATTAAAACATGTTCATCTTTATTGTTATAACATCTTGAATTACCAAATTCAAAATCAGAACTTAATTGTAACAATTAAATGAAATATGCCATAATTTTTCAACGAGTCATTACTTACAATTCATTAAGAAGGTCTTTTGCTGTTATTGCATGCATCAAAACCAGCAAAAAAAAGATGATTACTTTAATTTACATGACTATCCCTCAAGGTGAGTCATGAATATATATAAACCACGGCATAATAACCACTTACCAATGATGTCATATGTCTTTCAGTCATGAACAATTATCCTTGACTGTCCATCTTGTTGCAGAAGGACCCTCAGTGACACAAATGATGCTTTCAATAGGACTCAAGTGCAGCATTGATTGCAACTTCAGTTTTTAGAATATATTGGTGCAACATTTTTAAAACCTCACCCAAATTGGCAACTGTGGTAGTACTTGAAAAGTTTTGGAAAGCCATTAAGTTGTCTGTAGGAGCTTCTCAGAAAGTGTCAGGTAACTTTCCACAAAAAAAGGTACAAAGTAACCTACTCACATTGGCAGATGCTTCCATAAAATGTACTCATCTTGAATAATCAAATTCAAAATCAGAACTTAATTGTAACAATTAAATGAAATATGCCATAATTTTTCAACGAGTCATTACTTACAATTCATTAAGAAGGTCTTTTGCTGTTATTGCATGCATCAAAACCAGCAAAAAAATTATTACTTTAATTTATATGACTATCCCTCAAGGTGAGTCATGAATATATATAAACCACGGCATAATAACCACTTACCAATGATGTCATATGTCTTTCAGTCATGAACAATTATCCTTGACTGTCCATCTTGTTGCAGAAGGACCCTCAGTGACACAAATGATGCTTTCAATAGGACTCAAGTGCAGCATTGATTGCAACTTCAGTTTTTAGAATATATTGGTGCAGCTTTAAAACATTTTTAAAACCTTACCCAAATTGGTAACTGTGGTAGTACTTGAAAAGTTTTCGAAAGCCATTAAGTTGTCTGTAGGAGCTTCTCTGAAAGTGTCAGGTAACTTTCCACAAAAAAAGGTACAAAGTAACCTACTCACATTGACAGATGCTTCCATAAAATGTACTCATCTTGAATAATCAAATTCAAAATTGGAATTTAAGTTTAATAATTAAAAGAAAAATTGCTATTTCCTGATGTCAACTATTCTCCTGAAACACATGAATAAATGAGAATAAGGTTGTGCTCCAGCATTTTGACTTTTGAAATGACTTAAAGCCGGCCATCATTGATGGGAACCAAAATGATCTTTCTTCAGCTGTTTGAAGTATTGTTTCATTGATACCGATTATTCAGTTTTCGCCCATAAGCAATAGTAGTTGGCGATATTTGAGCATTTGGAAATGTAATTCTTGCAACATGGACATGGAAAGAATTCTTGACTCTGATTGGCTAGCCGAAATCAGGAGTTCCATTATAGTAGGAAGTTGTGCTCTGAATGCAAGTGGTGCCACTTTCATTCTTCTTGGGAAACTCACACAACCATCTGGAAATGAATCCTGATTTCCAAAACTCATGCAGGAAAGCAAGTGAATGAATTGGGCAATTTGACTTTGAAATTGTCTGGAAATCATTCTGAAAGATTTCAAGCAGATTGCTGTGAGATTTCAAGAGATTCCAGTCCTCATTCATAATGCTTGTGAGAGGAATGTAAGATTAGAGTAGTGCCCCATTGAAAGTAAGGACAAATAAAGATAAACATTAAAACTTCTCAAAATGTCCCTACTAAGCAAATACTGCAAAGTTATGTTGACTGTGAGAATTCTATGGTGAAGGATGTAGTGCTAAATATTACAAAAGCAAAACTACTGTTTTCTACTTTTGATGGTGCTTTCCAATAACCCAATAAAAGCAAACTCTACTGATGTCAGGATAATGTCTGTGATGTCACACTGACATCCCCATACATCACAATACATCAACTTGCCCACAGGGTATTCTGCTTGCTTAATGATAACAGGCATGAGTCTCATTTAATGGTTTACAGCTTATATAGGCATACTTACAAGTAACTTTGATAGACATGTCATTAATTAATTTATCACATTACCATTGACTTTAAAACCTTGACATGAGCACTGAATGATGAAACCCAGAGGAGTACCAAATGGTGTTGTTGTTCGCAAAGTTCGAGACCACCTGATCTCATGCTCAACTGGGGCAACAAATTAAAAGGCTGAATTAATGAAGCCAAATGTCTTGCACACCAGCATACAGTTATTAACACAGTGTGGTATTTACAGCAGTGCACATTCTAAGACACAGATCTATGAGTTCATGTGATGTTATAGTTCTTTGTTGATAGAGAAACTCATTAGGCAAATAAAGATTATCAATGGAAAGATAAACAATTGGTTCTTCAAGTAATCTTATCTCAGATGGTGGAAACACCTTCTACTAACTTGTCATGTGTCTGTTGATTGTCTCGTCCCAGTGGCATCCCTATGAGGGGTGGGGCACGGGAGGCCCCCCATATGACCTTTGCCCCCCAGTTGCCCCCCATATGAACTTTCCAACTCTGGCTAAAATATACAATTAGTATAGTCTGTACCCCCCCAGAGAATCGCGTGCGCCCCAGGTGCCCCCCCCCCCGCTCGAGACCCCCCAGTTATGCCACTGTCTCGTCCAAACATCTAATATACACCTGCCTTAATCTTCCCCTGCTCCACGTGGCACAACCTTATCATATATCCTACATCAGTATGCACTTCACACCACTTGGAGTTCCCCCGTGGCCTAAATGGTAAGTGCGCTTGTCAACTGGCTTTGAGGGCGTGGGTTCAATTCTCACCCCGGGAACTCACTTTAGTCCGAGCCCATGGGACATTAAGTGGAGGCGGGTTGTATCCAGTATTCTATGCCGGGGCAACTGAAAGACCCTGGGCATCCCTGAATTAATAGGGTGTGTGCCAGACTCCCAGTCTTCTCGTCTTATCATCATAGCCCACTAAGGTGCTGCAGAGGTGTAAAACACAAACAAACAAACAAACAAACTTCACACCACTTCAGTTTCAGTATGCAGCATCTGTTCTACATGCCATGAAAATACCATAATGAAAGTTTGTTTTCTCGAATAATTTTAACACTTGTTCAACACAATGTTCAGGAACTAGGAGAAGATAGGATAAGGTGCAGTAAGGCAGGCAAGGAGAGGACAGATGACTGGCAATTGCAATAAATGTATTCATTGATAGAAACTGAATAGTTTGAAGCAAAAAAACAATCAGTGTCAAACTACCAATACCACCCATGATGGATGAAGATGTCTGATTGGAGTACAAGGCATCTTTCAGCTGTTGGAACACTTGAATTTGATTGGATGGCTGAAACAGGGAGCTGCTGTGCAACAGATAGTCACACTCAGAATGCAAGTATCACCCGTTTCTATTCATTTTTGGAAACTCAAACAACATCTGGAAATGAATTCTGATTTCCAAAACACTTGCAGCACAGAAGGCATGCAAGTAAATTGGGCAATTTGACTTTGAAATTATCTGCAAATAATTCTAGAATGATTGCAAGAAGAAGATTGAAACAACACTCTATTGAAAGTTATGTCAAATCTTTTTCAGAGTTTTGACAAAGAAAACACCGTTAGGTCATTACGACTATGATATTTCTCAGTGTGAAGCATGAAATGCAGAAGGGAAAAATGAAGTGCAAAACTTGCCAGTCACGTACCTATATTCCCATGACAGGAAAACATATAATTTTGACTCCCTTTCATTTTAATGGTCAGTATCAAATCATTAGCATCACTACACCATTGAGTAAACATAACAAAGCTGTTGCATCTTTTCTTTTCATTTGCCAAATGTTTTACACACCGAAATACTTAAACAGCAAAAGACAACAATTATCACAAACATGGAGTGTTCATTGAGCATTCATAACTTTCTTTTGCTGTTCGGTGCACCTGAGGCCTTATTTCATGAAGCTCACCATCAGCAATACATACATCAAACAAGTCAGGGAAATGGAAACATGCCAAGAAAAATACCACAAAAAGGCTCCCCTAAAAAAGGCTTGTATACATATAGTGAAAGCGAACACCCTTCATCTTGGTGAGTCAAAGGAACCATAATAATTGTCGCAATTTGAAACCGACTATAACAACACTCTAAAAAGGATTGTTTAAAACAAACAAAACAAATGCTAGCCGGAGTCAGTCCAAACTTTGTGTAAAATCAGATAAAATCTATGCTTATCAGGATTTCTTTGATAAATTTGTACATAAAAGTGATCAGAATTGACCATTTCCTTGGCAGTTTCAAATGAAAATTAATGTATGTATGTAACTATGTATGTTAGTTTACTTATTATGGACAGTGCTTTAAAAGGGCTCCAGAGAAGCATTTTGCTTATCGGGCTGGAGCCCTGTAGAAAGGTAGGCAGAAATATATTACTTTTGTGATATTATAATTATTTGAATTTATAAAATTTTTCATATTTAATATTTGCAGCTGTAGTAAGCCTTTGTTGTTCTTTTGACTATAGAAGCAGAAAGTGACATAGTTCATGAAGATGAGACTAGCTTTCAGACTAACTTAAAACTCAGGTTAAACAGTGAGGCAGGACAACTTAAACAGCAATGCGGCATAGCATTCTAAGACACAGACCTGAGAATGTGCTAGTCCTCTTTGTCTAGATCTTCCATCTGGTAATTAGTATGTAGATGCCACTTCTTTGCCCTGCTTAATTGGGTTTGCTAAATCTGGTTTCATTAAGGAGGAGTGTTATTAGATTAAGATAATTCATCAAAGTACATTTAGATGTCCTTTTTGAAATATAAAGAGTAACAATGATTATGACAACGACATAAGGTAACTGTCATTTGTGTTGAAAAATGTATACCTGCACCACAATACATCAGCCTTGATCTCCCCACCCATCTACTATAAAGTTCCAGTTCTACTCCCTTTGTTACATAATGGCCCTACCTCATGCTGCATCAGTATGCACTTCACACTTCTTCTCAGTATGCGGCATCTGTTCTATATGCCAGGAAAATACCAAATGAAAGATGGATTATTTTCTCCAATAACACTGAGCACTTGTTGGACACATTATGGTATGTACAAAATGCACTGATAAGTTGCACGTGGTAACTATATCAGCTATCCTGTGATAGGATAGGACAGGGTAGGAATGGATAGAATAGGATATGAGAGGATTTGATAGGACAGGACAGTTGATTCGACTCACAGATGAGTAAATAAAGCTTTCAGCTTTTTGTAGCTATTGGAAGTCTACATGAGGCGACAACAGATGCATAGGAAATCTCGGGCTACCCGCATGTTCAATTCACAGAATCTTTCCGAAGATGTCTTTTTTTGGTTTAATTTGACACTTCACCTCATCATGCTGAGAGCCAGCCATTTAAAATCAAACAAGAAAAGAACACTCCATTGAAACAAATTACTTTCAGTGAAACAGTGCCTTGATCTTGGTCATACCAAAACAACAAAGTCGATTGGAGGAATTTGAAACTTGGTACAGAATGAATAAGATATATAGATCTACATTGAGAGAAACTAAATAAATGTACAATGGGGGACTTCAATGCATCAGGGGTAACCATTAGATAGTGAGTAAACAATGGTGATGTCATCAATTGTGTCATTGTTGCAGTTGTGACATCAACATTGTGACGATGGTGACGTCACAGTGACTCTCTAGTACAGTAGCGCCACCACCAGCCACTGAGAAGTCTGCCATTGTATTCATAGTTCGAAAATACAAAAAACAAAAACAAAACGTTGAGATGTTGTTTACTTCAGTATCAATACTTACCATGATGGATGAGGATGTCTGATGGGAGAACTGTTGGAACACTTGATTTTGATTGCATTGCTGAAGCAGGGGAGTACCACCAAGGCAGGATGTACGCTCAGAATGCTAGTAGCACTCACCTTTGGCCATTTTGTGAAACTCAAACAACATCTGGAAATGAATCCTGATTTCCAAAAACACTCACAGGAAAGCAGGCAAACAGATCAAGCATTTTGACTTTTAAATTTTCTGAAATCATTAAGAAAAAATTAATGAAGAATGTTAAAAGATTTCAAAAAGATTCCGGTTCTCAATCAGAATGATTGCAAGAATTATCATCTATGATGTAGGCCTAAACTGGTTTTAGTGTTGACTGCAAACACTATGTTACACTTGAAAATAAAAAAGTGTATCATCGTGCCCCACTCTCTCCTACACACCAAACATTTCCAGACACAATACTAGTCCTGTTTCATTTGATACCTTATTTCATTATCTGATAGTCAGCAATACATCAAATATATCAGAGGAATGGAACAAGCCAAGAAAAAATTCACAAAAAGGCTCTGCTAAAAAATTGTTAATGATGGAAGGAAATACCCTTCATCTTATCAAAGCCACCAAATTGTTCCAATGTGGAACTTCTTATTCCAACAGAAACAGCCAATACAAAAAAATGATCTAAGCCACATATAATAGTGAATGAACTAATAGATAGCAGTTCAGTAACCAATTACAAGTACTGCACGAAATAACATATTGGGATCGCCCTCAACCTAGGCCTTCTCACACTTACCCCACAAGTTATTAAACAGATATGAACAGACTGGGCATTGTAGCAGCAGCTGTGGCATGCACTAATGTTTTTTTAGATCTTTTGCTAGCCTCGTGGAAAGAATGTTTTATTGTGATTGGCTGGCAGAAACTGGGAGTTCTGTTGTTGCCGGAAGTTGTGCTCTGAATGCAAGCAGTGCCACTCTGGTTCATTTTGGGAATTCTAAAACAGGTAGACAAATGAATAGGACAATTTGACTTTAAAATTGTCCGGAATAATCCAGAAAAGGATTCAAGGCAATTGTTTTACAGTCTTAAGAGATTCATTCATAAAGATTGTTAGAAGTATAGTACATTGACACAATACTCCTTTTGGATATGCCAAGGATTAACTGGGCAGCTGAAATTTCTCTTTTGAATCTATAGCTGCCCATTCCTTGTTGGTGACTGTCATATGATGATGAGATGAGAAGACTGGCATGAGCTCTATTCATTAAAAAATTTCCATGGTCCTTAGTTGCCCCAGCACAGAATACTGGACACAACCTGCCTCCATTTAATGTCCTGTTGGCTCGTGGGACAACAGATTTCTTAAGAGAGCCACTATATAATCTCAACAGGAGGGAGGGCTTGAAATAGCAATTTCTTGCTCAGTGTTGGTGAAGTAAATAAATTCTTTAAGGGCAATCTTCAAAACAAATAGTTTCCTGTGGAGGTATCTCTTTACAAGGTTTTGCTTGATATACAAAGGAATATTTGGGAACGTCAAGTACCCGAAATAGATAATTACTATTGCTGTCACCATGAAATAAATAATTTCTCGTGGAGAGAGCTCCATGCCTCCCCCTAATTATTAAATGGTCGCCCCAAGAGGTTTTTGTTGTGCTAAGAATCACAAAGTATCGCTGAGCTACTACACCGCACATAAAAAACCCAACTTTATTTCATCAAGCTGGGAGTCAGCCTTACAAGCACAATCAGGAATAAATAATCAAAACTCAGGAAGGTACACAAAAAACTACTCTAAAAAAGATACCTCATTTGGGTCTATCAAAGCAGCAGAATGGATGGGTGTCATTCGAAACCTTTGCAAGCAACATCCGTGGAAAAATCAACTGAATTTGATATCAAAATGGAACTGATTCCTGCAATTAATTTGACTGCAGTGACGGTAGTAGTTCGATGTCTGGGCATACTTCAGGATCAGAAAATCAGAAAAAAGTTTCGTTAGTTTAAAATGACGGATGAAGTCCACGCGCAAATGACAATTAACTGTTTCAACAAAATGCTTGTGTGCTTTTAAAATGTTTTGTCAAACCACATATGTAACAAATAAGCAGATGAACAATTCAACAAACGGATATAAAATGAATTATTCATTCTGCCAGATTTCTCTTTAAAACTTAGTAATTTAGAAAGTTTGGATGATTAGTGTTGACCATAACAACTAAAGGAACAGGAATAATTATCATAATTTCAAGATGACAACTTCTTTAAACACTTGAATAATACAAAAGATGAGAAAATAGTGCTCATGGATGAGCATTTTGAGATTTAATGCTTGCATGATTGCGGGGAAGGCAAATGATCTATCAGCTATTGAAATACTTGATTATGATTGGTTGGCTGAAACAGAGAGTTCTGTGAGAACAGGAAGTTGAGCTCAGGATGCAAGTGGCGCCACTTCCGTTCATTTTAAAGACGAATGCTACTATTCACCTGAATTACTTGTAATGTTGATATTTTTATGAAATTTTGCATACTTGTACAATTAGTGACAAAGAAATGATTTTTGGAAAAAAAAGTGTTTGTCACCAGCATTTTCACTGAGCTAGCGCCCCCTAGATTGGAGATTGTTGAATTTTGAGACTATATTTAAAGAATTGCTCAAAAGACATATTTCCTGTAATGATAAAAATTTCAAAAATTACTCAAGTGTAGCTTATACATATATTTACTTATTAATTAAAAAAATAAGGGGTTCACTTTACCCCATTGGCCATGAGCGCCCCCTACATTTCAGGCAAATTTGTGAAATTTTAAGCAATTTGATGAATATAGCCAAAAATAAAATATTTCCTACATTGATAAATTTTTCAAAAAGTTCTCACTCATAGCTTGTATATGTATCTTTTTATTCATGAAAAAAAATTAGGGGGTCACCAGCCTTTCTTGGCCTCCAGCGCCCCCTATATTTGGAAGAAAACGGTGAAAGTTTTGGCAATTTTATGAATTTGGCCAAAAATAACATATTCCCTGATTAATAAATTTTTTCAAAAAAATTCAAATTGCAGCTGATACATATATCTTTTTATTAATGAAAAAAAAATAGGGGTTAATCACTATTTTGGCCACCATACCCTCTAGAATTTGAAAAAAATCATAAAATTTATTGGAATTTCATGTATTTTGCCGAAATAAAATATTTCCAACATTGAATTTTTTTCCAAAATTTTATAAATTGTAGCTCTTACATATATATACTTATTTATGAAACAAAATTAGGGGTTCACCAATATTGTGACAAGCAGTGCCCCCTACAGTTTAAATAAAATGGTGAAATTTTAGAGAATTTCATGAACAATGACAAAAATAAAATACTTCCCAAATTGATAAATTTTCCAAATTTTTTTATATTGTAGCTCTTATATATATCTACTTATTCATGAAACAAAATAAGGGGTTCACCACCAAATTGGCCACCAGCGCCCCCTACAGTTTGAAGAAAATGGTAAAATTTTAAAGAATTTCATGAACAATGCCAAAAATAAAATACTTCCCACCTTAATAAATTTTCCAAAATTATATCTATTGTAGCTCTTATATTATATATCTACTTGTTCATGAAACAAAATAAGGGGTTCACCACCAAATTGGCCACCAGCGCCCCCTACAGTTTGAAGAAAATGGTAAAATTTTAAAGAATTTCATGAACAATGCCAAAAATAAAATACTTCCCACGTTGATAAATTTTCAAAAAATTTATCTATTGTAGCTCTTATATATATCTACTTATTCATGAAACAATATCAGGGGTTAACCACCAAATTGGCCACCAGCGCCCCCTACAGTTTGAAAAAATTATAAAATTTAATAGAATTTCATGTATTTTGGCAAAAATAAAATACTTCCCAAACTGATAAATTTTCCAAAATTTTATAAATTGTAGCTCTTACATATATTTACTTATTTATGAAACAAAATTAGGGGTTCACCCACATTTTGGCATGCAGCACCCCCTACAGTTTGAATAAAATGGTGAAATGTTAAAGTATTTCATGAACAATGCCAAAAATAAAATTTGCTTCCCACATTGATAAATTTTCCAACATTTTATCGATTGTAGCTCTCATATATATCTACTTATTCAAGAAACAAAAATTAGGGGTTCACCACAATTTTGGCCACTGTGCATCTCCCTGTGCATCTCCCTCTCTTGTGCATCTCCCTCTCCCTGTGCTTCTCCCTCTCCCTGTTCATCTCCCACTCCCTGTACACGTCCCAATACACGTCCCTGTACACGTCCCTGTACACGTCCCTGTACACGTCCCTGTACACGTCCCTGTACACGTCCCTGTACACGTCCCTGTACACGTCCCTGTACACGTCCCTGTACACGTCCCTGTACATGTCCCTGTACATCTCCCTCTCTTGTGTAGCTCCCTCTCTGGTTCATCTCCCTCTCCCTGTGCATCTCCCTCTCTCCCTGTGCATCTCCCTCTCTCCCTGTGCATCTCCCTCTCTCCCTGTGCATCCCCCTCTCTCCCTGTGCATCTTCCTCTCTCTGTGCATCCCCATCTCCCTGTACACCTCCCTCTCCCTGTACATTTCCCTCTGTCCTTGTGCATCTTCCTCCCTCTCTCCTTGTGCATCTCCCTCCCTCTTTCCCTGTGCATCTCGCTCTCTCCCTGTGCATCTCCCTCCCTCTTTCTCTGTGCATCTCCCTCTCTCCCTGTACATCTCTCTCTCCCTGTACATCTCCCTCTCTCCCTGTGCATCTCCCTCTCTTCCTGTGCATATCCCTCCCTCCTGTGCATTCCCCTCTCTCCCTGTGCATCTCCCTCTCTCCCTGTGCATCGCACTCTTTCCCTGTGCATCTCCTTCTCTCCCTGTGCATATCCCTCCTTCCCTGTGAATTTCGTTCTCTCCCTGTACATCTCCCTCTACCTGTACATCTCCCACTCCGTGTTCATCTCCCTGTCCTGTACATGTCCCTGTACATGCCCCTGTGTCCCTGTGCATCTCCCTCTTATCTCCCTCCCATCTCTCTCTCATCTCCCTCTCCCTGTGCATCTCCTTGTGTATCTCCTTGTGCATCTCCCTCTCCCTGTCCAATCCACCCTTTCAATTGATCTTCATCGATTTATCAACTCACCCATCCCAGTATATATCGGAGTTAAATAATTTTCAGAGATTTATTGAACTACTGAAATTTATTGAACTACTGAAATCTCATGCCTTGTGAACCGGTTTTATGATTACATAAATTCCCAGGTCAGCAAACTGACCAATAGTCCCAAATATATATGTAGATGCAATAAAGAGATTCCAAATGAACAAAAGAAATTAAGACTGCACACAATATTCCCAAAACGAGCCTTAAGATGCTTCTCAATTGAACACTGCTTTGTGCATTACTTTCGTAACATTCAGGAACAGAAAACTAACCATTGGTTTCCAATTCACTGATAACATTAGAGCTCTTTGCAGATCGGCGGTCCACCAGAAAAAACTTTTTTCTTCTTTTCAGCTTGCAAACTGGCTGTGCCACGTCATCCACAGCTATCTGTTGGTTTCCTAATCGTCTTATTAGATGGTCATTTAATTAGTTTGTTTATTGACACCGATGCTGTTTGATGTGATATGCATTGAATCAACGATTAGTGATTAAACCATAAACGACAGAAACAAATTGTTAAAACATTTTTAAGCCAGTGCACAGGCACACCCCACATTAGTCAAATGATATGCTCTACTAAACTTATACACACAGTCCAAGCTGTCAGTATTATTGGAGAGTGACTGTGGCCAGTGACATCACAAGTCCAAGTTGAAAGTTAATTTTGAAACTGTTTGGACCGCTAATCTGCGAAGCTCTAAGATGTCTGAGCAAACAAAGGGCAATTCAATTGGCAGTAAAACAACATAACAGTCTGCCCGCTCCTATTTTACCCCTCTACCCCCGCTACTTGCAATTTACCCCCGCTACTTGTAATCAACTTTAACATGATTACAGACTTACTTTAGGGCTAACATAATTGACCCTTATTGAGTTATTTGCCCTTAAATAATCAGGGTATAAAATAAGAAAATTTGATCACTGCACATACTGTCTCGTGAGAACTATGAGCGTCGTTAAGTGCCAGCGTTCATGCATGGCTCAATTGAATAATGAAATATTATCATCTCAAATTATGGAATGAATTATATCAGTACATGTATGGGTCTTAATAGCTTGTTGATGGGCTTTTTGCATATTATCTCCATTTTCAAATTGTGATTGAGCTCTATTGTTCACATATCTGTACTGCTGAAGTAAATAAAATCGCAGACTGTCTTTCTTCTGAAGCTAGCCAAATGCTGGTCTAAAATTAAACATGACAGGCTTCAGCTTAATAATTTTTACAGAAGTCTATTGACCCCATTTATTCCAGCAAAAATTTATTTATGAAAGCGTTTCGAAGCTCTGGGAAAAATAACAACTTATGTTAGAGCCATTGAAAACCTATGAAAGAACAGATGGGAGAAAATGTCAGAAGCTGACTTTTTTTCTGAGAGTTAAGTTTAATTCCAACCAAAAGTTTCAGTAAAATGTCATGTTCAATAACAATTTAAAGTTGCAATTAGTATATCGAGTAATCAATTATTTTCAATTGATAAAGTTGATGGTTTACTCCCATTCGCATGGTTTTTAGGAGGATGGTTTCAGAGCAGTTGCACCTACAGTGTACAGAACAAGAATCAGATACAATTGTCTGGGGAAAATTTCCTCAGCCTCTCGGGCACTGCAATTCGATCATTTTCTAGCCCTCCCACACTATGGCCTGCATGATGCTTACCTCCTTAAACAGCGAAAAGATTGAGTACAGCATTATAGCAGGGTGGTCGATTGAGAGCACTTGCCAACCTTGCTGTGTCTGTAGCGGTCATGAGCACCAGTGACTGAGGTCTGATGCAGAAGTGTTGTGAATAATTGTACGTGTAATGCCTCTGTTATGTTGTCAGGAGGTGTTCCAAGATTAATATACTCAGCTATCCATGAACAAGAATATATTTTTCCTAAATTTATATCTGGCAAATCTAAAGAACGACAAACCTGTGACTCAGGACTGTCTTTGTGAAATGAAACCTACAAATTGCCAAAGATGACGCATCAGGCAGACAGAAGTATTACATTTGTTTAGCAGACATTGTGGATTATGCAGTTCACCATGATTTAGCATAAAAGGGTGAATTTGATCACTGCACAAATTCAGATTGATCACTGCACATTCCAGATTGATCACTGCACATTTTGGGATAGTTGCACGCTTATTTTATACCCTGCCTTAATTGCCATTGTATCAAGTTGTCAGGAGTGTATGGTGAAGATCCATCATAATTCATGTAATAATACATAAATACTAGCATTTACCCGTGATATAAATTGTTAATAAAAAGTAAACATTTTTGACTGGGAGACCAAAAGAGTAACAGTATTGTGAACCATTTATTAATTGCGGCATACTGTACGACATTATAGATCAGCTGAAGATCCACAAGATACTTATGATAATAGCTCATAATATCCTTGCAAAATGGAGCTTGAATAGTTGAGGTGATTGCTAATTTAGGAAGCGGATTATTTCTACCTGAAAGAGTAGGAAAAATGTCTTATGAATTTTGACCAGAACCGCAAGCGGTTTAAACGCTCGTCTGTTAATGTGAAATCTATCAATTTGTGGCAGATTATCACGCACAGGCCAATAGCTTTAGCTAATTTTATAACCCTAAGCGACATATTAAGGTTACATTGGGCAGTTGAAGAATGTAGATCACAATCTTGGATTTATCGAAATTTTCCTGATCCATGCCCACAGGCCAATAACTTTACCTAATTTCACAACCCTCAACGAAATAGCTAGGTCAGAATGGGCAGTTCAAGGATGTCAGCCATTCTGTAGTGGCCATTTGCTGGCGAGCTTGGATTTCTCAACATGTTCCCAATTCATACCCACCACAGGCAAATACCTGTACCAAATTTCATAACTGTAAGCGAAATATTAAGGTAACAATGGGCAGTTCAAGAATGAAGGAAGATGGCTGCCAAAATGGCCGCCACAAAATGGCCGCCATCTTGGATTTTGCGACATGTTCCCGATCCATACCCACAGGCCAATACCTGTACCAAATTTTACAACTCTAAGCGAAATATTAAGATCACAATGGGCAGTTCAAGAACGAAGAAAGATGGCTGCCAAAATGGCCGCCACAAATGGCAGCCATCTTGGATTTCTCGACAATTGGCCAATCCATAGCCATAGCCCCATACCTGTACCAAATTTCACAACTGTAGGTGTAAAAAGGAGAAAGCCTTATGAGTGTAAAAACTGCCACACAAGATGGCCACCGAGAATGAAGGAAGATGGCTGCCAAAATGGGCGCAAGAAAATGGGCGCGATCTTGGATTTGTCAACATGTTCCCGATCAATGCCCACAGGCAATACCTGTATGAAATTGTATAACTGTAAGCGAAATATTGAGATCACAATGGGCAGTTCAAGAATGAAGAAAGACGGCTACCAAAATGGCCACCATCTTGGATTTCTCAACATGTTCCCAATAGATACCCACAGGCCAATACCTGTACCAAATTTTATAACTGCAAGTGAAATATTAAGGTTACAATGGGCAGTTGAAGAACGAAGAAAGATGGCTGTCAAAATGGCCGCCACAAAATGGCAGCCATCTTTGATTTCTCAACAATTGGCCAATCCATACCCATAGCCCTATACCTGTACCAAATTTCATAACTCTAGGTGTAAAAATGAGAAAGCCTTATGAGTGAGTGTAAAAACTGCCACACAAGATGGCCACCGAGAATACTATTATAGGATGACACAATTTTCTTTGTAGGCCTACTAGAACTTTTCCTGGGGTTGAAAAATAAATATATGAATACATCTATAGCAAAATGTGACTGGGACCAGCCTATAAAGTATTTATATCATATAAATTTGTAAAATATCAAATAACAAAACTGATGTTAAGCAGTTCATGATATTGACTATAGGCCTACTATAGTATGATATTGCGTAATCCGTTGCAGGGGGGGATCCAGAAAATTCCGGTGGGGGGGTCTATCGGGCTATTCGCGCCGCGGAACGCATGATTCGCGACATAACGCGACTGCGCGCTGATAAAATGAACACGTAAAAATATAAAAATTTTGGTCTGGTGGGGGGGGATGCATCCCCCCCATCCCCCCCCCTGCGTCCGTCCCTGA
The DNA here is from genome assembly GCA_026936325.1 of Platynereis dumerilii. Taxonomy (NCBI): domain Eukaryota; kingdom Metazoa; phylum Annelida; class Polychaeta; order Phyllodocida; family Nereididae; genus Platynereis; species Platynereis dumerilii. The sequence goes on from JAPTHN010000003.1 coordinate 17,949,819, forward strand.
TCCGTTGTTTATCAACAGTAGGCTACTATACATTTTTTTTCTAATTCTTTCTGAAAAATAGCAATAATTAGCATCTAGAATATACTTAGCATTTTAGTTGTTGTTCATTGTATTTCTATTGATGACACATGTATATAAAGGATGTCAAATAAAGATTATATGTAATAAAATAGATATCAATATTGCTGAGTTCAGACCATAAAAAACGGGATAGTTTAGTTTAGTTTAGTTGAGTTTAGTAGTTATTCTGGACTCAGATCCTAGGACCTCTGTATCCAGATCTTACAATATAGGCCTAACTGAAATTTAAATGTCAAAATAGATTACAGTCTTCAGAAATGTCAGTCAAGTGGGTTGATTGTGCAAAAATTAATTTTACTTATCTGGTAATCAGTTTCATTTTTAGAATTCAGTGATTCAATCTCTTTAAAATTTACCTTCTATTGCTTTAAACCCGTTTCAGCTTTTATGGTTTTTAATATTTTGCAGTAAAAAAGAAACTAGTTAGGCCTTTGATTTTGAACATGTCATAAGATTGGAATTTAGTATAAATTTAATAATTTACTATTATCAGTATTAAGGGCTTAATACCTTTAATTGGAAATGAGTCAATCACTGGTTCCTCCTAAAATGACACTGATTGCTATTGAGAAGGACAGAAGTTAATTAACAGTGCCTCAATTCACAGACACGGAGGGCTATTCAATTAGTGATTGCTACACATGCCCTTACAAGTGATTGCCTGGCACTTAGAATTGAACTCAGAGAGCGGGGAAAGGCAGCAGAATTGCAGAAGAAGCTACGATGGAGGGGGTAGCGGGTGGAGTAGTAGCCTATCAGGTAGCTTCATGTGCTAGAATCTACCCGCTACCTCCGCTACCTGCTACTTTTCCCCCAGCCTGCAATGATTGATTGACCTGATTTCAACGTCACGACCACAGAGGACGCCACTGGCAGGCCTGCTGACTGGTGGCGCTCCTATGTTTTATCTTCATTTTTCGTGACGTCACATCAGTATCCGCAGTGCGGCGCTGAGAATACCCGCATTCGTCTTTAAGAAACTCAAACAACATCTGGAGATGGATCCTGATTTCCAAAACGGTTGCACGGCAGCGGGCAAATAAATTGGGCAATTTGACTTTGAAATTGTCTGGAAATCATCTTCAAACATTTCAAGCAGATTGCCAAGAGATCGCGCTTAGATTCCAGTTCTCTTTCATAAAGATTGTGATTGGAATACCGCCCTGTTGAAAGTAATGACAAATATTTACTTTACTTCACAAAGGCTGGTTGCTGACAGTGCAGATTCCAGGTGTTTGAGTTGTGAGAGTGATAAAGTTAGAAGTACATAGAGGACAAACAAAATATTCTGGTTTTAATGGACTGTCCATTATGCTGCAATTTTGTATGCATGGACAATTATTTTGAGCTTCGATTATTTTATGTATAGGGTTCAAAAATTCCCTGACAGAGCTCACTTGCATTCAAAATATCATCCCAATTTAATGATGCGCAGAAATGTCTCATCTTAACAAGTACATTTATTTAGCCTTTTAATTGCATCAGTAAGGTATCAGCATAATGGCACTTGGTGAAATTGAAGAACATCTATCAATCGAACAGACAGCAGTCTTTTTATGAAGTTGCTTGATGCAAGGAGTGTAAGCTAAATCAAGGCATACGAGTATGAGTGGCTTTGAAGACACAGCAAAACTGTCAACGCACACTTTGTCTACTCTCAGCTGATTTAGTTTAATTTTGTCAGGACAGAACTCCAACGGGCAATTAGTATGAGAATGTCACTCCACTGCCCTACTTTCGGCTGCTCAATTTCGTCTGCCAAATCAGCTCAAATTAAGGAGGGTGTAATTTGATTAAGGTAAATCTGTGTGCAGACTGTGAGCAGACTCTAGTGACTTATTGCCAGCAATAATGCTAATAGAAGTATAGATTGAGGATTCGAAGATTGTTGTCAATGAACTGATGAGGGGCTTAGTAGGTGCTATGAACCAAAATTTGCTCAGTATTGTGCCTGTATGTGGCGCAGAGGACCAAAATGAAAATGACTTTGATGTATCAATTTTTTCCCCTGTGTGAGCCTTTGTTATTACAGTGATGCACTTTGATATAGAAAAAATAAGGATCAGTTCACTGAAAAATGCACTTCGTGATTCATGATAGCTGTTGAAGTGTCATCTTCTATACTTTCAACATGGAAACGTAGAGGCAGTTTGATTAGTCATGATCAAGAGAAGGCCATTTGATTTGTCATAACTGATTTTGGATTGAAAGTCAGATGCATGATCCTTTTGTTTGGCTGTCACCAAAGAGAGGGATAAGTCTCCTTAAATCAAATTAACATTGAAAGTATTGGGTAATAGGTATGATCATGACAAATCATCTGTATGATGACACACGATGTGCCATTTTCACAGTGCAACACGTCACTCTTTTTTGGTATCAAAGTGCATCGCTGTAAACTAAATTAAGCACATATACAACAGCAGAAGTAAAATAAAATGTATGTACATAATTAATGGCAACAATAAAGATTTAGAAAGGTATGATCGTTTTCCTAAATCATGACCAATCGACCGTTCCATCATTTTGTAATATTCCGTAATGATTAAATGTAGCCATTAGTCCTTTCTAAATGCAACTTTGATGGGATAACAACCAAAAGATTTCGTCCCCAACCATCTACAACGTCATGTAATAGATTGTATCAAAGTTGGGTACTTTTTCTAGGTGATACACAAACATTCCTTTGCATCATCAATCTGGCAATTAGTTTGTCATTGACCTGTGTTCAATTTCACTGACACTTTGCATTTAGGGTGAGTCTATAAGTGAAGCAAGCATCCATTTGTCAGTGAATCTGTTTTGAAAACACAAAGTAACTTTTAGTGGAATGGACTTGGAGAAAGATAAACAGTGTCAGGTTCCCCGTAATTGGACATCTAGATGATGCTGCTTTTTTTGCCATTGTTGTTAGTCCCATCAAGGGGCACCTTTGTAAGTACTTGCTTTTGTTTTCCTATGTGTCTGAGTGCTAACAGTCTGACACACCACACCATTGGAGAGGAAACTTTGTGTGGGCATTCCACCACTTACCCTGACATAGAGGTCACATCTGAATTTTGAGGAGGTCTTTAAGTAAAGGTTACAGCCAACTATTATACATGTGTAAGCTTGCTAGTTTGTATGTTAGAAAAGTCTGTTATTAACCAGATTATTCTCTAATCCCTCTTCATCAGACAAAAGAGATGTCTGTGTCTGGTGGATAAGGTGCTTGTCTGGTAACTGATTAAGCAGATATGCTTAACCATGTTGACAAGCCATTGCCAAAATTATATTTAGTGCATGGTGTTTATTATCATTTTCACTAGAAAATATCTTTACTACTATTTGCTGCTTCTCTGAAGTCAAAGTATGTTTTATTGGTTGGATATTCGGAGAGATATGGATATAAAGTGCAGCTACAGGCCACTCATCTTAGCCTTCACCCATAAAACATGACAATGGATGGCCAGGCTTGGCCCACTTTTCATATTGGTGCCACCTGCTGCCAGAATATATGCCAAAGCAGAATGAATGACCTTTTTGGTCTAATTGAATTCCATGAGACCCCCACCCATCCCTTTGACATGATGGGATCAAAAAGGGCTGCTACAGTGTATAATTAGGTGATAGAGGGATTGCCAAATAACCAATGCTAAGTTGTGTCTTCCAGTCAAAACATCATCATCTCTCTGCTAAATTTAGGTGGTAGTGGGGTGGCCAAACAACCACTGCTAAGTGATATCTAGGTCGATACATCACATATATCTAGGTCAAGACATCACATCTGTAATGAATGAAGGTCATTAATGGATATGTATGTACTTCCTAATATAAGCGAGTTGAATGGGTTGAATGCATTAAGTTCTCATGGAACATTTAAACTATTAGCTCGGTAGGAGTAGGGCGATTAGTGCTGTCACTGCTGTGTGATCAAAACATCCTCTAATCAGCCTTATTGCAGACAATAACTGGCATTAGAAAGCTGTTTTACCTTCCATACTTGACAATGTTCCTGCAGGGATGCCAGAACAATGAAAAGGGCAATCCAAATGTTCGCTATTTATTGTAATGGTCTTTATCACCAGCACTAAATACACAACAATTGTTACATATTTTATTACATTGGCTCATTGACCACAACTATATGGGTGTTTGATTGTACAACAAAGTTATCCAGACACTCTAGTGCCAGACTTGTATCATTAGATACCTTATTTCATTAGGCTCAGAGTCAGCAATACATCAAGCATATCAGTGGAATGGAAACAAGCCAAGAAAAAATACACAAAATGGCTCTCCTAAATACTCGCTAATGATGAAAGAAAATGCACTTCATCTTGGCTTATCAAAGCCAAAAATGTAGTGAAACTTCCTGTCCAAACAAAATCAGCCCATTCATATAAATTATCTAAGCTATATATAATTTAGTGAATGAACCAAATGATACTGGGCGAGGTAATCAATTGTGCAGATATCATTCATTGGTTTCGCCCCAAATCTATGCCTTCTCACACTGTCACCACCTGTTATAAAATAGTTATCAACAGACTGGGTACTGTAGCAGCATTCAAAAACTTATTTAACTACAACATGTAAAATGTGGCAGCTGTGGCCAGCATTTTTTTGTTAGATCTTTTGCTAGCCTCACAGAACGAATGTTTGATTGTGATTGGCTGCCAGAAACTGGGAGTTCCGTTGTTGCCGGAAGTTGTGCCCAGAATGCAAGTTGCAGTTCTTCTGTCGATTTTAGAAATCATCTGGAAACGAATCCTTATTTCTACAACTGTTCTTAGAAGGTAGGCAAATTAATAGGGCAATTTGACTTTAAAATTATATCTGGAAGAATCCAGACAGAATTCCAATGGATTTATTCATTCATGACCTCAAGAACAATAAAACCTTGACAAAGTACTCCATTGAAGCAATGTCGAATATTATCCATCTAATGCTACTGCGTGTCTTCTTTCATGTTAGTATGCCCAGGATCAACTCTGCCATAGATGATGATGAGATGAGAAGACTGGGCACATCCTCTATTCATTTCGAAACATCCAGGGTGCTTTAGCTGCCCTAGTATAGCATACTGCACACAAAAAAAAAAGCTCCTATGCATTTTATTTGATACTGTATTACATCAAAGCTGGAAGTCAGCTTTACAAGCACAATCAGGAACAGTAAATCAAACCACAGGAAGGTGCACAAAAAAGTACTCTGAAAAAGATACCTCATTTGGGTCCATCAAAGCAGCAAAATAGATTGACGTAACTCGAAACCTTTGCTACAACGTCCGTAGAAAATTTTATATCGAAATGGAACTCATCTGCAATTAATTTGAATGCAATGACAGCAGTATGATGTGTAGGCATACTCCAGAATCTTTCTTTTTTTTTGTTAGTGCAGAATGACCGACGAAGTTCATGAGCAAGCTATAATTGACTGTTTCAAAAAAATACTTGAGTGATTCACAAATGTTTTGTCTGCCACATAACAACAAAGTTGATGAACAATTTGTCAAACTGATACAAATTAAATAAGCATTTTGCCAGATGTTTCTGTAAAACTTGGTGATCTTGAGTAATTTGGAAAGTTTAGGTGACTAGTGTTCAGGATAGCAACTGAAAGGAAAAGGACTATCGTTATTTGAAAATGAAAACTACTTTCAACACTTGAAAAATCCTAAAGATGAGAAAATAGCGGTCATGAGCTTTTTGAAATTTAATATCTGCATTCGTGCTGGGAAGATAAAATGATCTATCAGCTGTTGAAATGCTTGATTGTGATTGGTCGGCTGGAACAGGGAGTTCCACCAGAACAGGAAGTTGGGCTCAGGATGCAAGTGGCGCCACTTCCGTTCATTTTGGGAAACTCAAACAAAATCTGGAAATGAATCCTGATTTCAAAAACGGTTGCAAGACAGCAGGCAAATAAATTGGACAATTTGACTTTTAAATTGTTGGGAAATTATCTTTAAACATTTCAAGCAGATTGCCAAGAGATTGTGCAAAGGTTCCGGTTCTCATTCATAAAGATTGTGATTTGAATACTGCGCTGTTGAAAGTATTGACAAACATTTACTTTTCTTGACGAAGGATGGTTCTTGACAATGCAAATTCTAAACATTTTGCAAAGGTTTACTAGAGTAAGAAGAACCAAGGAACAGAAAAACAAAATATTCCTTATTAAATGGATGTCAATTGTCCGGCGACTAAAGCAATTTAATGTGGATAATTGCTTTTATATGCTTTGATTCTTTCATGTGTAGGGTTCAAAGATTGAAAGAGAACACTTAGACGTGTGTCTTATAGAAAAGTATAATCCCAATTATCTTGTTGTGTTGAATCAGTGCAAAATTGTAAAATAATATTTTTTACTAAATGTTTTACCCTTTAAAAATATATTTTAGGACAATATATAATCAATAAACAAATAGATATTTTGCATTGTACATGATGTCCATTTTACTATTATATGTTAGATAGTGGTGAAGATTCTTAATTAATATGGATTTATTAATTCATCTAATCTTCCAGTGTAGATAACTGCAAAATAATCTCTGCTCAGCCGTCATTGTGAAAGCCGGTTGACTTTCTCAACAAGCCTACAGGCATCCAGATACTGAAGACCATTGGGAAGCTTGCATGTTGCCATTTCTTTCCATGCAAAGTTTTGTGCAAACAGGATTATGCTATTGCATACCTAGATGTTTGTAAGTTATCTGTATGCTTGGACCTTCTGAAAAACCAAATGTGACATCTATGTTAGTAGTGGAATCCATGCCAAGTTTCCTTAGCAATGGTGTGGTGTGTTAGGCTGTTAGCACTCAGACACAAAGACAAACACAAGCAAGTACTTACAAATCTGGCCCTTGATGGGACTTACAACAATGGCTGAAAAAAAAAACAAAAAAAAAACAGCATCATCTAAATGTCCGAGCACTGATAACCTGACACTGTATGTTTTTCTTTCTCCAAGTCCATTACACTAAAAGTTACTTTGTGTTCAGAAGAGATTCATTGACAAACAGATGCTTGCATCACTGACAGACTGACCCTGAATGCAAAGTGTCCTTGATATTGAACACAGGTCAATGACAAACTAATTACCAGATTGATGATGCAAAGGAATGTTCCCATACCACCCAGAAAAAGAACCTGCCTTTGTTGCAATCCATTAGGCTGCATGGCCTTCAATGTATTTCATTCTATCTGGGCAGTCTTGAAATAAATAGTTCCTGTTGGAGATATTTCCTGACATGTTGGAGTTTTATTTACAAATGAATATTAGAGGATGTCACAGGCTGAAAATAGATAATCATGGTTGCTGTTAATATGACATTAAAAACCCTTACCCCCACCTCCATTATCTAAGGTTCACACCCATTCAAGAATTCAAGTCATTACTTCGAGATATCTATTGATATTCCTTCATGACATACACCATGAATATAGAAAAGGAGACGTATCCAATTTTACTTGGTTACTGAAAACAGTGTGCAAATCTTTAGAAATCTCCATTTCTATCAGCATGCATAAGCACTGACAATAAATTCCAGTGTGCCTGCACAATGAACTTGCACAATACGACCAGGTCTTAATTGACTTGCGAAATAGCTGACAGTAGGGTGGCTATAGGCCTATAAGAGCGCTTGTGTGTCTTATAATAAACAATGCAACAATAAAAGTAACCCAACTTCAATATTTTAGCCTACATTCTTTTCTAAAAGTGACCTTCACAAAACAAGCTTTCACAATGATGGCTGGGCATAGAATCTTTTGCAGTTATCTGCACTGGAAGAACAGATCAATAGTTAAATCCATCTTAAGCAAGATATGAAATAAAAATCGGGCATATCATGTAAATTGCAACATATTTAAATCTTCTTATAAAATATATTTATATGGGATAAAAGAATTCAAAAAAATCTATTTTACAATATTGCCTTAATTCAACATGAGATATTTAAAAACTATAAAACATGTATATCTAATATAAAACACAGAATGTAAAGAGAAAGGTAGATTTAAAAAGAAACATTCTTACAACACTTTCTTCACAAAATAATTTTTACATATGAAGAGATGCTTGGCCATGTTGACGAGCCATTGCAAAATTAGATTTAGCGCGGGTATCTAATATAATTTTCATCAGAAAATGTCTTTACTATTTGCTGCTACTCCGAAGTCAAAGTATATTTTTTAGAGGCGATGCATCAGCCCATCGCTGATATAGTCTTAGTGATTCTATATATAGCCACTCGCCTCTGTATAGATGGCCACAGGCCTCCCGACAGGAGGCTTTTTCTAAGATTTAAGAATCAGTCTGTGAAACTTCGTCATCAGAACTGATGGCCAGCGTCGTAGTAAAATGCGGGCGGGCCAAACTTGCGGAACGGCGGGATTTCTCAATAAAACGCGGATTCGCGGGTGCGGGACGGCACGCTTTTTGCGGGATCGGCGTAAAAAACATGAGGTCTAATTTGCTGAACAAGCTGAATTTGCTTTAAAAATCGCCTCTATTTTTTTTTTTTTAAATTTTCTTGTTCTCTTGGATATCCTAATAAATAAAGTTATGAAGCAGAGCCTGAGGCCACTCAGCTTAGCCTTCACCCATAAAATACGACAATGGATGGCCCGGTTTTGGCCCACTTTTCATATCACAACCACCTGCTACCAGAATATATGCCACAGAATGAATGACCTTTTCGGTCTAATTGAATTTCATGAGACACCCACCTAGCTGCCCCTTTGACATGATGCCATTAAAAAGAGAGCTCTGCAAATAAACCTATATTTAGAAGCAGAAGAAGAGCCAAATAACCACTACTAAGTATCATCTTGGTCAATAATCGTACCTCTCAGTGTTAGATAACACATATGGTGTTTCAGCTATTTTCAAATATCACAGGGATGAACACACTGAAACCACTCATTGGCATAAAACCTATTAGCTTTGTAGAATAGGGCAGTCCTCATGGTCTAAGTTATCGCATTGGTTCATTAGTGGGAGAATATTTAGTAAAGGGGGGGTTGGAGTTTTCCTCTGCATAAATTATTTATTTCACGGTAATGGCTGCAGTAATTATTTACTTCAAACACATTCCGACTGCGACGTCCCGAATATTCATTACTAATCAAGCAACACCTTGTAAAGAAAAACCCCTATATATAGCAGAAATTATTTATTTCAAGACTGTTCATAAATAATTTATTTATTTCACCTAAACTTAGCAAGAGATTATTTATAAAAGGAAACGTCCCAGGCCCCCTACCCTGCATATTAAAACATAGGCTCCGCAGCAGCAAACCTTCAACGAATAACACCTGTAAATAAAGACAATTATACCATAAATTGGTATGTTTACCAAATTCTTTAGGTATGCAATAGTGGCCTAGTCATGGCCTTTAACTATCTGTATGTGCCCGAGGCCCTGCCATCTGGCCATCTACTTGCCACGGTTTGTGAAAGCAGGGAATGGCCTTAGACCATATAAGCCACATGTGTACCAAACATTATCCATGTACATGCAATAGCGATCAAGTCTTAGCCCAAAAATAACATAAGTACATATTTTTATATTTTTTCTCAATTTTCCAAAAAGTATATAATATCTATCAAGGAGTCCATCAAAAGGCACAACTATACCATATCGGCCACATCTGTACCAAATTTCATCCATGCATATGCAACAGTAACTGAGTCCTGGCCGGAAATGAATAAAAATAATTTATATATATTTTTAATTATGTCAGAAAGTATGGGATATCTATTATCTATCAGACCATCAAAAGGAACACTAGACCATACAGGCTCTAAAGGTACCAAACTTCATCCTTGTACATTAAAAAGAGGCCAAGTGCTGGCCAAGAAACGACCTGTCCGCCCGCCGGCCTGTCGGCCCACCTGCTGGCCCACCGGACGGAAAAATTTTACCAAAGTGAAAAAAAAAGAGGTCTCTCCCTCAGGAACATGACCAAGGAAGCTCAAAAGAGTATGCAACTTACAAGTACTATACATCATATACTCAGCGACAGACTTGGGTGATTTATTAGATCTTCTTCAAGCCCATCGTAGATGGTCAAACCATCAAAGCTAACCCCCAACCCATAGGTCTACACTTTAAAGTGTATCCACTTAATCCACCTTTTATGATCAAAGGATCTTTCTTGAGCACTGATGAAAGTCTATTCCATTTTGGCGCCATATAGATGAAACTCTAATATGTGAGGCTTGAGAGCCCTTTCTATTATCAATATAATCTAATATGTGACTTATGTGTTGTGTGATTAATAGACCAATCTAATCAGCCTTATGTGAGACAATAACTGACATTGGAGTGCTGCAGTGCTGCTTTACCATCCATACAAGTGTTCCGATAGGGAAGCCGGATGAAAATACAGGGGCAGGGGCGTTCAGAGCGAAAAGGGAAATTCCAAGTCACATGACAAAATTTTATTATATAGAGAATCACTGTCAACTATGAGAATAAATATTTATCCTTTTGAGGCTTAGAGAAGACTAAGAAGTGCATTTTCTATGATGACATGGGCACAGAATACGCAAATCGTGCCCTCTTGGCCTCTGTTCTGGCACTGCTGTGTTCCTATTATCTTTTTCATGCAGTTATAGATTTCTCTCTCTAATCATGTCTCTTTTATTTTCAGGTCAACCGGAAAAACAGAGCACTCCGAACGTCTTTGAAGCCGAACAAAAGAAAAGAGGGAGATTATATCAATTAATCATCATTTCCTGCTGAGAGGATTATCATTGTATTATCCTCGTTATCCCGCTATTTATCTCTGTTGATAATATTATCATCTTCAGTCAAAGCGTCTTAAAAGCTCAGACTTGGGCATTGATGGCTTTTTTTAAAATGTCAGACTAATTTTAATCTGAAATTTCCATTAAAACATCTTGGGTTGAATGACAAACATGTTCTAATCAATGGACCATTATCTAATGTCAATGATTAGAAATATCTGCTGTTATATCATTATATAGGATTGTACTGGATTACAACATTGCGGATTACAGAGCAAAAAAAATTTTTGAAGGAAGGATATGATGTCTTAATTAAAGACGATACCAAGTCTTGAATTTCTTTACCAAGAAGGGATTATTTATTGTCTTAATATAATACACTTGACTGAGACGAAAGCGGACTAATAATATTGTAGATTTTAGTAAGGAATTTGTTGCCTCTCTAGCTAAAACATGTGCACTATGTGAATTACTGCACTATTTCATTCTCTCAATGAGGTTTTTTTACCTTGAGTGAGCACAGTTTTTACAGCAGACTAACTCAGCACAAACAGACAGTTTTATCATTGAGCTGGGCCTTTAGGTCAGTTTTAACATTTCATATATCCTGGTTTTAATTCAAAGTTTCCTGTGTATATGGCACTAAAATTGAATTGATGTGTCTGAAAAGTTTTTCATTGCTGAACTAAATTTTACTCCACTGCTGCCATAACTGCTATGCTGCATGGAATTGCAGGGTAACACTTAATTACATTCAGCAAAGGTCTATATACTGCAAATTACTGTCTATCTCAGTGACCTTACTCATCACCTGGGCACTAAAGTGTACTTGATTGCCAAATTGTAAAAGATATTGCATGGAAATGACTACATAAACAGTACATTGATAGCCTTGTGGGATTACTATATTTCAAGTGCTGACATCGCAGTTTCTGTTACCCAAGTCACATGTCGATTAAAACAGTCTTACTGGATTAAATTGAACATCTAAAATAGATTTTTGTATATTTCTGGGGAAACTGAACTTCCTGAGCTTTCCTTCAGGATTTTACAGGATTTTTCATATATTATTTGGATTACAACAGCTTCAATCACTTGACTCAGCTCTCCTGCCAGTTTTTGCTGGTCCTAAAACATTTTAGCAGTATTTTAACATTGTTTTACTGGAACAATTTCAGCAGCACTTCCTCCTGTGCCATGTGGAACTATAGCACGATTTGGTTTACGATGGGAAAGTACGATTTTCTGGACTCACAGGGATGTTGGGGAACAGGCCAGCTTGTTTCAACTTAACCCCAAATCAGCACATCCTATTAAAACGAAGATAACTGCACTTGTGGAAGGGGTTTTTAACCCCCAAGGACCTCAAGTCATAACGTAAATAAAGGTAAGCCACTTCCTGTACTTATGAGCTTTACCTGACCAAGGGGTATCTGTCCCCCAAGGCATGTATCCATCCCTAAATTTTGTATCTTGATCTACATTATCTGAAAGTGATTTTCAGATCATTGGTTGAGGTTATTTGAATGGATAACATTATATCTTTAATCCATTTGTTTTTATTGGTGCAATTATACATGTAGCTAATAGAGTGCTATGCCAATTTTGTAAAAAAAAAAAACCAACCTGCCATTCCAAATCAAGGGATGATGATAAAGTTAGATTGACAATTATACGATCTTTGGTTAAAAGGTAGCTGTGCCAATTAATCCAAAGTTTAGCATTGTTTATTCGGTTAAACTGGCAATAATCAAAATGGAGACTTCACAAATGAATGTTACTTCGGCACTATTGAATATATATGTTAAGGCTGCATTTACGTGCACTTTGGAATGTTGATCCTCAAGTTTGGCGGCCTGTAGTGAAATAAGATTAAAACTGTTTCACTCAGATGAAGGGTGTTTGCCACACTGAGACCTTCAATCTGGGTATGTACGGGCAGTTTCATTCAAGTGAAGTGTGTTTGCTGACCAGGGACTCTTTGTGGTCCCTCAAAAGGTCAGACAGGAAACTTCTCTTTTTAGATTTCAATTTCGGTGAAGATTACAAAATTTATCGTTTCCATCGGTGGATCAGGGGACTTGCAGAAAATCATTTTCAACTTCTAGACTTGCTTTCTAAGTAATCATTGCCGGCTTCCTTCTGAAATCCATTATGCATGTTTAGTAGCTACATGTGATATTTAACTATAAATATATTGAATTTAACAAAAACTGAAACTTTTATCCTGAATAAATATATTTCAAAACAAAAAAACAATAATGGAAAAAAATGACTTTTTGTAATGTTTCACAATGGACATATTTGGGCCTAACTCAATTTCTGTTTCTAATCTAGATAAGCCAGCGTAATATTGCTGACGTACGCCCATAAAGTGGTTGCCTTTAAACCTCCCTAGGTTAGCTTTAGGTCTAAAGCTGTTTCTAGATCGATTAAGGAGCCTCTTTGCTGTCCTACCTTTAGGGCAACTTCAAGAGCTCTGAAGGGTTTTTCCTATTTGCATAGATTTCTGCTGCTGCTGGTTAGACCTAAGTCATTAGTGTTGCTGCCCATAAAGAGTGTTTAGAAAAAAATGTACCGGATGGTCTCCAGCTTCTTTTGCAAGTAGCAGGCTGCATTAAAGAACCAGTTGTCAAAAACATGTGACCAGGATCTTCAAACTGCAATGTATTTTGGTGAAGAGATTTTTTACAACAAACTCTTTAAAAAATATGTATCTTCAACTTCACAACTCCTGAAATGTGAAGTCAAGATATGACAGCTCTCTATTTATCAAAACTGAGCTATGAGAAAGTTTGAGAGTCCATCATATTCAAAACCAATTGTTTTTGGCATATGTGGACTGTGGAGAACTCTATTGGGAATAAGTAGTTATTCATATTTGAGTACTTGGAATATGTGATAAACCCAGATCTATTGTCTTTCTGTCAAATTGTGGGAGTGACTTAATCATAAAAAGCTGTAGTTTATTTCCCACATTCTTGAAAAGCAATTTAAAGTTGAATATATCACATTTCCAAGACAATAATGTAATCCTCAGCTGCTTAGCAAATCTATTGTCAGAATGTCAGGATTCTGCAAAATAAGTCTGCATTGTCACTCATGGGTATAATGAAAGTCACTCAGAACTCTACCAGATTTTCTGACATTATGATTGTCAGTTTTGTCGTTAGAGGCACAACCAAATAATTCCGATAGACATTCTACCATTATGAGTGCTTTCCTGACATCAACCACTTTTCTGCTCTGTTAAAGTAAATTGACATGAGTTGTTGTCGAATCAATACTTTAGTTTTTCGAACATCTGTGTCTGTCAGTGATGTTTTACGTCTGTCTGTTAGTTCATCTTCTTTTCTCAGCCTAACTTGATTTTATGTTTTAAACTCAGCTGTCACCGGAAATAAGATAATCTTTTGAGAGTCAACAACTTTGTTTGTACGTCATTTGGAAGTTTGATCAAAATCTGAGGCTTGTAGTGAAATAAGATTAAAAACTTAAAAACAGTTTCACCCAGACGAAGGATGTTTGCCACACTGGCAGCTTCAATCTGGGTATGTAGTGACTGTTTCATTCAAGTGATGTGTGTTTGCTGACCACGGTCCCTTTGTGGTCCCTCAAAAGGTCAGACCTGCAACTCCTCTTCTGAGATTTCAATTTAGGTGAAGATTACTAAATTTATTTTTTCCATCGGTGGATCAGGGAACTTGCAGAAAATAATTTTCAACTTGTTGACTTGCTTTCTATGTAATCCTTGCCAGCTTCCTTCTGAAATCCAATATACATCTTCATTACATGTGATCAAGATGATATTTAACTAAAGATGCAATATTGAATTTTAACAATTATCAGGAAATAACAGAAAAAAATGCTTTTTATAATAATATTTCATGATTGATTTATTGTCGTATTGGTACTAAACTCAATGCATTTCTCTATTCTAGATAAGCCAGCCTAATGTCGCTAACGTATTTAGGGCTGGCCCAAAAAGTGGTTGCCTTTAAACCTCCCTAGGTTAGCTTTTGGTCAAAAGCAGTTTCTAGATCGATTTAGGAGCCTCTTTGCTGTCCTACCTTTAGGGCAACTTCAAGAGCTCTGAAGGGTTTTCCTATTTGCATAGATTTCAGCTACTGCTGGTCAGACCCAAGTCATTAGTGTTGCTGCCTAGAAAGAAAGTGTTAAAAAAAATGTACCGGATAGTCTCCAGCTTCTTTTGCAAGATGGATGGCATTATATATATACATGTATACAGTTTATCAAATAAGGGGGCCTTCCATAGTTTTTTTCATATTCCTAAGGAGGAATTTGTTTCAAATTTACCCCTATCCGTTAGATCGATAGATAGCATTATGGTCAGTGCAGCCCTGTATATAAACCCAGTTCTGGAGGATAATTTATTTGAAGAAGGCTTTATATGATATTGTTTGAAGTTGAGTGTTACCACCGGCTAATACATTAGTAATGATGGTTGCGTGTGAAAATGGAAATATAAAAGCATAATGACATTAATGTTGTAGTCACTGTCAGCTTCCTTTCAGACAAATATCGGACTGCCCAAAAGAACTAGCTTGTCAAAAATATGTGATCAGGATTACCAAACTGCAATATATTTTGGCAAAATACTAAAAAGGCTTAATAAACTTTTCAAAAGATATGTATCTTCAACTTCACAACTCCTAATATATGAAGTAATGATATGAAAGTTTGAGAGCCTGTCTTATTCAAAACCAATATATTTCGACATATGTGGAGAACACAAATGGGAAAGCCAATTGGGAATAAGTAGTTATTCATATTTGAGTACTTGGAATATGTGATCAATCCAGATCTATTGTCTTTCTGTCAAAATCTGGGAGTGACTTAATCATAAAAAGCTGTAGCTTATTTCCGACATTCTTGAAAAGCAATTTAAAGTTGAATATATCACATTTCCAAGACAATAATGCAATCCTCAGCTGCTTAGCAACTCAATTGTCAGGATGTCTGGATTCTGCTAAATAAGTCTGTAGTGTCACTCAAGGGTATAATGAAAGTCACTCAGAACTCCACTACATTTTCTACCATTCTGAGTGTTTTTCAGATTCCTGTCAGTTTTGTCATCAGAGTCGCAACCAAATAATTCCGATAGACATTCTACAGAGTGCTTTCCAGACGTCAACCACTTTTCTGTCCTGTTGAAGTAAATTGAGTTGAGTTGTTAAATCAATATTTTATTTATTTCAAACATCTGTTGTCAGCGATAGTTCTATCTGTCTGTTAGGTTATCTTCTTTTCTCAGCCTAATTCCATTTCATGTCAGCTCAGCTATCACCTGATTCAAGATGTGAATCACGGAAGGAATTCTGGTGCTATATATCTTCATGTCGTGTCAGCACATTTTAAAGGCGGTATTGTACCTGTGCAGCATCATTTGCATCCGGACAAGATCCATGCATTCTTTATAAGCTTGTACACAAATTTTAAATGTCAATTGCTTAGCATATTGTTTTTTTTTTTAATTTTTAACTCATACAACCTAATTCTGACTCATACGACTTCCTTAAAACTTTTGTATAGTTGAGCTAAACATAAACTTTACAGTACTTCAGTACAACTTCAGGCATATCCGATTACTTATCTCGTATAAACCTTGAAGACTTCCCTGGGCATGATTCCTGTCTGTTTATTCTAAGGGATTCTTGTTGAATCGTGGAAGCAATATTTAACTCTGGCAGACTATATTTAATATACTACAGATAGCTGCTGTGCAATATTTTGTATATTTTTTTTTGTATTTGTATAACCTCTTGATCCCCTGGTTTGGGGAAATTCGGTCCTCTACAAATTGCTTGACAGTATCACCTGCTAAAATCATTGTAGTGCACTTCCAGTTCCAAGAGTATACTACACTTAGTTGTTTCTGCATTTATATGACAGGTACCTGGTATTGCAAAAACACAAATTTGAAAGACATGAAAATTAATCTGTCACAAAGTTAAATCAATCTGTCGGTTATCATGCTTCAAATTTGCTGAAGATTGCATTTCTTTCTGCTGAACACTTCCAAAACCAGTTTTTAATTAAAAAGCTAAACAGAATGACCTGCCCTGCAAATCCAGTGTATGCCAAGCCATCCTGGACAAAAGAGGGCCACTTTTGAGTCAGGATTGGATACATATGCACACGGTCAAGCAGAAAGCCTCTCATATTATTTCCCATAAGCCTTTAAAATATCTGGAATAATGAAGCTTCAGAACTTTGCGTTGGTGATGGTTGATTATAGATCTATTTGAAGTTCTTCAGATGACAAGATGAAGCGACCCCTTCATGCACCTGCAACCGGATCTAACTTCCAGGTTCTCAGTACTCAATAGGGTTCAAAGCGAGGAACTGCTTGTTGCAACAAATTCACCAAAGCAACACTATGTTTACCTGCAGATCAAGTTGTTAGGCCACAGGTCAGTGATGAAGGATAAGGGTTTGTAATTCATCGCAAGCAGCTGAGCTGCAGCCTGAAGGTAAATACGAGAATCCCTGGTCAGTTAACTGTAACAATTTGAGACAACTGAAGGGTAAGGGATCACAAGTGTGTAGGACAGGAGCATGGTTCATTTCTAATTGGGTTCATATGAATTTGAGGTTCATGTTGCTCTAGAATGACCTTTTCATTCTGGGGAGAACAAGTGAACTCTTGATTATTGAAAGGTCATGTGATGCCACTTGTGAAATTGCCGAGTAGAAATATTTTGATAGGATACTGAGCTGGTGGGGAATAAGAAGTATTCATGTCAGGGCTGTGACTTTCCTGGAATAGAATCATTCTGTTCACAATTTTCCATGTCAGAGGAAAATAATTTGATTTCACGTAATCAGCTTGATTATGGAATGTATGTTATTATTATCATTTTGCAAGATTTGATGTGATAAACTTTAAGCTTTCATTCCTTCAATTTCACAACTTCAGAAATGTAAAGTGGAGATCTGATAGCTCATTCATAATAAGACAATGGATATTCAGAAACTTTGTCTGTCGATCATATTCATAAACAAATGTTTTCGACATATGTGGGCAACCCGAATGGTAATAAGTAGTTATTCATATTTGAGTATTTGGAATATATGGTGGACCCAGATCTATTCTCTTTCTGTTAAGTTGTCAGTGTGACTTAATCGGAAAAAGTTAAGGCTTATTTCTGGCATCCTTGAAAAGCAATTTTAAGTTGAATATATCACATTTCCAAGACAATAATGCAATCCTCAGCTGCTTAGCAGATCTATTGTCAGAGTGTCAGGATTCTGCAAAATAAGTCTGGAGTGTCACTCAAGGGTATAATGAAAGTCTCTTAGAACTCCACTAGATATTCTGACATTATAAGTGCTTTTCAGTAGGAAATCGTGTTTTGTTTTGAGAGTCACAACCAAATAATGCTGAGACTTTCTACCATTCTGAGTGCTCTCGAGAAGGCAATCACTTTTCTGTCTTGTTAAAGTAAAGTAGGGCCTAAATCAATTCCAGTTATGAAATCAATCTTTTAGTTGTCGTTTTTTCTCAAACATGTTAATCTTCAGTGCAGATTCTGGATCTCCGGATTCATCAATTTTATGAATACACCTTCAGGAAATCTAGTTGCATTAGGCAATGTCTCATTGTCTTCATTAGTATAGTATGAACATTGTTAATCTTCTTTACCCAGCCAGCTTCATTTACAGCCTTTCACTTTGATAAAGAAAAAATGAGGACCAGTTCACTGTGAAAAATGCACTTAGTGACTCATGATAGCTGATGAAGTGTCATCTTCTCTACTTTCAACATGGGAAACATAGAGGCAGTTTGATTAGTCATGATCAAGAGAAGGCCCTTGACTTGTCAGAAGGGACTGTTCAGAATTTATGACTGGGGGGGGGGGTTGGGAGTTTTGGCCGAGGGGGTACTAACTTTTCACACATGTTTCAAGGGGGGGTTATTAATTTTTGACAACACTTCCAAGGGGGGGGGGTAAGAAATTCTAACAAAGAAAAAATGTTAAAAAACACGCATAAACTCATTCTATTTGGACTTTTTTACGCGCAAAAGTCCGCGAAATGACGCGAATCTGTACGCGTAGCCGCTTATAACAGTATACATATGTGTGAATTGCTTTGTATGGTGAAGGGGGGTACTAAAAATATGCTTGAAACTTAAGTCTGGGGTGCTAAAAATCCGCATGAAATTCAAGGGGGGGTATCAATTTTTGACGGGAAGTTCCAGCAAAACTCCCTACCCCCCAGTCATAAATTCTGAACGGTCCCTAACTGATTTTGGATTGAAAATCAGATGCATAATCCTTTCATTTGCCTATCACCAACAAGAGGGATAAGTCTCCTTAAATCAAATTAACATTGAAAGTATTGGGTATGATCATGACAAATCATAAGTGTGATGACACACGAAGTACCATTTTCACAGTGCAACAGTACACTTTTTTAGGTATCAAAGTGGAAGGCTGTAATGTTCACTGATCTCTCACCTGTAGAACCATCTACATCAGGTGTGTAACACAGATGGAATTCCAATCTATTATATCTATCTGTGCTGTTTTGGTTTAAAGAGGTTAGCCGTTGTTTTGTTGGTTCCTGGATTAATCTGTTTATTGTCACAATCCTTGCAGAATTTGTAGGACAGATTGGACTGCTCCACTGTTACAACGCTTGGAATGTCTTTCAGGCAATTTCTCGTTGCACAGACTCGCTTGTAGGGATTCTAGGTATTTTGCAAACATTATGCATTGGCTGCTGTACAAAGTATTGGTTAAAGGATGGACACCAATTTGAAGGTTTTCTCTATTGTGAAATGAGTCAGCTATCTAGATAAACATAAGTATAACCCAACAAACCAATTTATGATGCAGACCCACATGTTGCATACAGCACAAATTTCTAAAAGTGGCTCGTCACTTAAAATCTATCCTTAGCTATCTATCCATAGGCTATTGGCCAAACCAAGCTAAACCTATCCCTAGCTATCCATAACCATCCGCAATTACTGTTGTTTAAACAAGGGGTAAAGGATTTTAGTTTATCCAAATGCATACCAATGGATAGTTATGGATAGCTACATGTATGGATAAGACTAGTAAAGTATAGCTATAGACAGCTAAATTGAGCAACTTTTCGAAATTTGTACTGTAGTTTCATAGTATAACATTCATGTCCTGTTATCTTTGTTGTTACTGCATCACGTAAGCTTTATCCGTTGCATAATAATAATTTATTATGTACCATAATATACATGGGCATGCCTGTGCATTATGCTGCATTGTAAAGGTCCAGCATCACTTGTCAGCTTAACATACACAACTTCTACCATGCATCTTCCAGCCAAGATCCATGCTTCTTCTTCTTCTTCTTTTAGTACGTTCCTCCTCTGCAGGACCATTTAGAAGTGCACCTAGAGTCCGGAATTTGCTGTCTTCTGACGCCTCACAATGGCCTGTGATTTCTTGTAGCTTGTTTCCTCTTAGGTCCCTTGTTCTGGTGCATCTCAGGAGCATGTGTTCAGTGTCCTCCTCTTCTTCTAGGCATACTTCATGAATCTATTTACAAACTTTGTTGCTTCCTGTCTGTAGTGACTTCTATGAAATACAGGTATGGACAGTGCACCCTATGGCAAGTTCTTAGTTAAAAACTCTGTCTCATAACAATTAATCATACTATAGCGTGGCATGATTTGTCCATACATTCAACACGCTTGGTTCATAAACACATTGTTGTTTAAAGTGGAAATGTGGCTATAATTTAGCACTATGGAACTTTCTTGCTTGCATGTACACTGTCAAATTTTCATTGGAGAGACCACATTTTAAACTCCAACATCCTGATTTTGACCCATACCACACCCTTAACATTTTCATGCACTAGCTGAGTTGAGCTACACATAAACTTACACAACTTCAGTGCAACTTTAAGCATATATCTGCATTACTTATATTTTTATTTAAAAAACTTCCCTGCCCTGGACATGAGTGCTCTTTTTCTTCAGGGGATTTTAGTTTCGCAAATCATGTAGAAGCGACCTCCAAATAGTTCCTTGACAGTAGCACCTGACCAATTGTGGTTGACTCCAAAAAATGGAGATTTGCAATAACTAAAATACCTTAAACAGGTTACTTTGGAGTTTCAGAGCACCAAATTTGTGTTCTGAGAAAAACTATTCATTGAATATCACCAATTTTGTGCCATAACCCAGCCAGTACATTGGGGTTTTCATTTGTCAAAAAGCTTTCCAAAATATATGGTGGTTCTATGTTTTATTACATAATGAAAGGGTCGTCCAAAATAACCCCGGAGTTGGGGTAACTTTGACCGCATTAGATTTTGAGCATGTAACACCATGTACCGAGGTAGAATTAAATTAGTCATATCATTTTGGCCACTCAACAAGCCAAGGAATGTATTTTTGTAATCTAGAGTGAGTTGTGACTCATTCGCAGATTTCTGAAAAAAAAAATTAAGTATTGATACCTGTACCGCACTCTGTGTACTACTGCCTCCTGGTTAAGAATGACACAGTGTGAAAATACCCCAGTTTTTAGGTCACAAGAATGTAAGATATGCTACCAGTCATAAAAGGTGTCATTTTAAATCAATTTATATCAATCATATTTTACATTTCTATTCTAATTTTCAATTTTTTGTGTAATTAACTGATGTAACATTATGTTGACAAACACCTTAAAAAATAATCCAAGATGAAATACCTTTGCCTAATGCTATCTTGGATGAAATAGTATGTCTAGGGTGGTTCATAGCTTCCCTAGCAGCCAGTACATCATCGCTATGTTATGCTTGTTAAAAGAATTTTTTTAGCATCTATGGCAGTCAACATAATTTTCAGGGTCATAGACCTGTTTGTCAAAACAAGGTTTACACCTCCTGGACTGCTATTAACTGCAAACAGTTCCAACTCTTGCCAACTGCCATTTCCAGGGGTGTCCAAAGTAACCCCGACAGCCCGACACTGACTTGGAGATTTGGGGTAACATTGGCCATAACTCACTAAATTGCATAATATATAAACAAAACCTGTGCACATAGTTTGAATCTGTGATATATTATCTTTAAAAATCGTGCACAATTTTTACCATGTAAGCTTGCACTTGACCCATCCAGAACAAAGTAGACACTTCCCTGCAAAATCACACTTTTTGGCAAATCTTCTTTTTCCCAGAATGGCCTTTACTTCACAATAAGCACTGGTATCATGATATTGAAACACAATTAATGTACATAAAAAGTAGACATGTTACTCTGGCAAAAAGAAATTTCCTGGTATCTATATTGGTTTGAGAGATACTACAGGATACTGAATCTTTTTCTCATTTGGCGGCCAAAGTAGTATGGAACTGCCAAAGTAAACCCGTTTTACGGTACTTTGTACATTGTCTGTTGTATCTAAACAAGCACATATAATGGCACAGCATCGCCCATGCCCTGCATGTTTTTTCCTATGTTTATCCTATCCGTTAGCCAGTTTATCCCGTTCATTTATCCTATCCATTTATCCTCTCCGTTTATCATATCTGTTTATCCTATTTGTTTAGCCTATGCGTGTATCCTACCCGTTATCCTGTTTAGCCTGTTTATCCTATCCGTTTATCCCATCCGTTTATCCTATCCGTTTATCCTATCCGTTTATCCAGTACCCCATAAGCACTGGTTCATCCCATTTATCCTGTTTATCCTATCTATTTATCCTACTTGTTTATCCTATCCGTTTATCCTATCCGTTTATCCAGACAATCTAAAAACTTCAAGCACTGGTTAATCCCATTTATCATGTTTATCTTATCTATTTATCGTATTTGTTTATCCTATCTGTTTATCCTATCCGTTTGCCCTATCAGTTTATCCTATCAGTTTATTCTATCCGTTTATCCTATCCATTTATCCTATCCATTACCCTATCCGTTGACCCTATCCGTTTAACATATCCATTTATCCTATCCGTTATCCCGTTTAGCCCATTTATCACGTTTATCCTATCCGTTTATCCTATCCGTTTATCCTATCCGTTTATCCTATCCCTTTATCCCATCCGTTTATCCTATCCATTTATCCCATCCGTTTATCCTATCGGTTTATCCTACCCGTTATCCTGTTTATCCCGTTGATCCTATCCATTAATCCTATCCGTTATTCTATCCGTTTATCCTATCCATTTATCCTATCCGTTTATCCAGTACCCCATAAGCATTGGTTCATCCCATTTATCCTGTTTATCCTATCTGTTTATCTTATCTGTTTATCCTATCCGTTTATCCTATCCGTTTATTCTATCTGTTATCCTATCCGTTTATCCTATCCGTTTATCCTATCCGTTTAACATATCCGTTTATCCTACCCGTTTATCCTACCCATTATCCTATCCATTTATCCTATCCGTTAATCCTATCTGTCACCCATTCATCCTATCCGTGTATCCTATCCATTTATCCTATCCGTTTATCCCATTTGTTTATCCCAGCCGTTTATCCCATCAGTTTATCCCATACGTTTATCCTATCTGTTTATCCTACCTGTTTATCCTATCTGTTTAGCCTATCTGTTTATCCTTTCCGTCTATCCTATCTGTCTGTCAACCCATCTATCCATTAAGCCATCCGTCAATCCATTCCTCCATCTATCTATCTATCTATCCAGGCTGTTTATCCTATCCGTTTATACTATCCATCTATCCTATCTGTTTATCCCAGCCATCTATCCTATCCATCTATCCTATCTGTCTGTCAATCTGTCTATCCATCCGTCTATCTATCAGTCAATCCATCCGTCAATCCATTCATTCATCTATCTATCTACGTTTCTATTTATCCTATCCGTTTATCCTATCCGTTTATCCCGTTCGTTTATCCAATCCGTTTATCCCATCCGTTTATCCCATCCGTATATCCTATCCGTTTATCCTGTTTATCTCATCTGTTTATCCTATCCGTTTATCCTATCTGTTTATCCCATCCGTCTATCCCATCCGTCTATCCTGTCCGTCTGTCAACCCATATAGCCATCAATCCATCTGTCAATCCGTTCCTCCATCTATCTATCTATCTATCCTGTCTGTTTATCCTATCCGTTTATACTATCCATCTATCCTATCCTACTGTATATCCCATCCATCTATCCTATCCATCTATCCTATCTGTCTGCCAATCTGTCTATCCATGCATCCATCTATCTATCTATCTATCTATCTATCTATCTATCTATATGTCTATCTTTTGTTTACATGAGTGTATATTATAACCAGTATTTTATTTACATAGATATAAAACAGATTTATATCATATATAGTAAGTTGCCCGTAGATTGGAGGGAAGAGAATAGAATAATATGAAATAGATACAATATAAGCCCGTGCTACCTGTATAATTAGTTGGAAAGATGCATGAACTATACTGAGATGCAGGAATTGCTGAGTTTCCCAGAAATAGAATGTGGTGCAAAGGGAGGAAGTGGCAAAGGACTTGCAGGTGCTGCCCTCTTGTGTAATGTATCTGAATGAGCTGCTTGCAGTGGCCATTCTGAGAACTAAAACTCACCCTGTGGAAGGGAAAATGGCCACCACAATGCAGGCTTTCTGGACCTTGATAGCCTCTAAAACTGATAATAGTAAATTTTCTAATATTGAATTAAACTGAAAATACGAACCGTTGTGCACATCTACAATGGTATCAATGTGTTATGCATATGATAAGAACTTCCAGAGTGGGCTGGTTGAGGCCACAGCATTGGTTGTTTCACCCCTTCAGTAGATTTCAGCACTAAAGCATAATCGCCCTATGCATAGCATAGCATGGGCGATAATAATTACGCTTAACTGAATGATATGACAGAATCAAACTAATTGATTAGTTTTTTATGCCACCACAAGTACACCACAGATTTAGTATTTCGGGCAAACATTTTCCACATAGGTTGAGCTATTGCAAAAACACTGCAAGCAATTGACCTGGGACGTCATTGACCTCACCATTGTGTGCAAAGAAGGCCCTCT
The DNA here is from genome assembly GCA_026936325.1 of Platynereis dumerilii. Classification (NCBI taxonomy): domain Eukaryota; kingdom Metazoa; phylum Annelida; class Polychaeta; order Phyllodocida; family Nereididae; genus Platynereis; species Platynereis dumerilii. The sequence goes on from JAPTHN010000003.1 coordinate 17,974,645, forward strand.
CAGACTAGAGGGCCACTTATGGGTCATGATTGGATGCATTATGCATATGGTCAGGTAGGATAACTCTCATATTTCCCTTAAACCAGTACTCTCTTTAGTGATGACGCTCTTGACTTTGGTGCTGCCTTTCAGTGTGAATGCATATTCTCTCCAAACCATTAAGGGTTTGTGACTGTTGATCGTGTAGACTGTAAGTGGAAGCATAGTGAAGCCACCTCTGATGATCCGTGTGCATCTGAATTGTGCAAGTTGATTGGACTTCCATTCTCTCAGTACTCAGTAGGGTTTAAGGTGAGGAGTGACTTGTCCTACAAAATACACCGAAACCACACAATGTTCACCAGTATGTAGCAAGTTGTTGGGCCACAAGTCAGTGATGATGGATTGAAGGGTCATAATCTTGAATTTCATTCATCACAAACACAAGATTAAATAGCGAAGCTCTGGCCTGGAATTAAATATGAGAATCCCTAGTGTAAGAAAAGTAAATGAGAAAAGTAAATGATTTGAGAGCATCTTTAGAATAGGGGATAGCAAGTGCATTGGATGAGTCCTTGGTTCTAATTGGGTTCACATGTATTTGAGGTTCATGTGGCTGTTGGGAAAACATGTGAATTGATGATTAATGGTCATATCAAGGTACTGATGAAGAAGCAAAGAAGAAATATTTGGATAAGACACTGATACTGAGAGTTTGTTCAAGGTTGAGTGTCATCTTAAGCAGGTGAAAAACTTGAAACGTGAAACATATGTATGTAGACATAGAATGTTTAGGATATCACTGATCTATCCAGTGTAATCATCGCAAAGAACTTGCATTAATGAGCTGCACTTAATGCACTGATCACATATTTATAGATCATATTTATAGTTCTGTATTAAAGACACTTAGATAAGAATGTGTTCATGAATGGCACATTCTAAATTCTGCACGGAATGTGTCTCAAAATTGAGTTCTTCTAAAGTTTCCGAAACTTGAACACCAGGCAAAAAAAATTATAATGTTGGAATTATAAAAATAGTCCACAAGTTTCGTTGAAGAGCCTGGAGACATTGTGTTTAATAATTGAACACAAAATTCTATTTCTGCAGGAAACTGCATGGAAATTTGACAGTTAAACACCTGACCATAGCCATCTCTCAAACATTTCAGGCGCTTTGTATAATACAATTTTTTGCCACTGAGCGTATGAATTGAGAGAACATCGTGTGATCCTAATTGCCTGCGTTGTGCCATTTACATGTTTTCTATACCTCCCAAAATTTCAAAATCAATGTAGCGAAAATGATGTTATGGATTTTCAGCCACCTTATTCAACGAGAAAACGAGATTAAATTCCACAATGATTTCATTTTATCATCAGATTACATTTCATATTTTGTTGAATTAGATTATTTACCCTGAATTCCATCAATTTCCAAAAGACGCTTTTTCAAGATTATATGAAATTTCAATAATGTGATCTATTTTTCCTGGTTCTTTTCAATGCTTACATTTTTGTCAAATTGTGTGAGTTTCTCATTCAGAAAAAAAGTTGCAGCTTATTTTCAAAATTTTGAAAAAGAAATTGAAAATGTATCACATTTGCTCTTCTCAACCTGAACAATTCAATTGTCAGGACATCAGGTTATTGTTGATGATTTCTGCCGTGTTACTAATATCATTCCAAGAGTGTAATACAAGTTACTCAGAAATGTAATACAGCGACAATCATTTTAAAGTAGATGTCCCTGTGTTAGCATCTATGCCCAGTGAGAAAAGATGTCTTTATCACATTTTTTGCTGAAGCACCATTGCGAAATAACTTGCGTGGCTGGACCTGTCCATTCGGTATTAAGGTACATTTTCTTATTGCACTGGCTTGTCAACTAAGTATTCAAGGAATTTGGTTTATTTCCAATTGCGTGAATATCGTTGACAGCTCTTAGTGCTCGACTTATGTGTGTGTAGGTCCAATACCAAGTCCTAGTTAGACACCTTTTGCATGGCAAATTGAATGATTGCACATATCCTTATGTAAAGAAATATAAAACCACCAGAAAATTGCTTGCCAGAGACTGTCATACCATACAGATGAACAGAACATTAATTCAAGCTACCGAATGGAATCCCTAATGACTATATGCCTGTAGGCCCTATATAATATAATATGGTCAATTGTTTTTCACTCAAATCAGGTTTTTCGATTTAAAATGTTGTATGTAAGGAATTGTGTATATATTGTAATTTATCATGCATTGTTCCTGTGGAGGGGGCAATATACAATTGAATCATATATGAATCACATCAAGCCTTTTTTTAATGTTTCCTTATCTATTTTGAAATGATCCAGTTATTCATATAGTGACATTGTATTTTACTTGCATAAGACAGCAGAATATATCATGATGTCACTACCCTGCAAAGCGCATATTTGCTGCACTTCAAGTTAATCATTGGTATAAACATAGCAATATACAGAGAGTCATAGGCATGTAAGACTGTCAGTACATCATAAGCAACTTAAGATTAATTTAACCTGCAACTTCATCAGACTTGCAGACTTAACGTAATACTTTTCTAAGTCTTCTACTTCTAGCCTAGATCCATGCATTCTTTATAAGCCTATTCAAAAACTTAGGTGCTTCCTTTCTGAGGCAATTTCAATAAAACATGTATAGACAGGTATGGATGGCGTACCCTGAGGCAAGTTCTTGACTGAAGACTGCCTGTCATATCCAAAATTAATCTTACAAGGTCAGTATCAATCAATTTGTTATTATATTCAGAACCAGAGCTGTTATTCACCAGCAAGCATTGTCTCGTTTTGGTGCATATTCTTCACAATCTACTTCTTCATGCTCTAGGTAATCAAAGCATTGTCTGCCGTTGCAAACTGAATCGACGTTCAGCTTCTTGGCGTGCAATGGTGTTCAAAGTGACAAACGACTTGTTGTACTAAACACACCAATACCACACAATGTTTACCAGAGGTGCAAGTTATCAGGTCACAGGTCAACGATGATGGATTAGGGTTTGTAATTTGGGATTCCATTCATCACAGACTTAAGATTAAGTGGCTAAGCTCTAGCCTCGTCTTGAATGTGAGATTCCATGGTTAGAGAGAAACTACAGCAATTTGAGACAACTCAAGGGTAAGAGATAACAAGTGTATAGGAGCAGGGTTCATTACTAATTAGTTTCATATATATTAAAGTTCGATGTTGCTGTGGAATGACCTTTTCATCCACTGGGGAAAACTTGTGACTTTATGATTAATGCCAATGGTCATGTCATGACATTTGTTAAGTAACAGAGGAGAAACCTTTGGATGAGACACTGACCTGGCAGTCTCATGTATAGTTTAGCAAATGAAAGATCCCACATATGGAGTAGTGTGTAAGATGTTGTTGATTATAGTTATTGTTGATTATAATTATGAGATTCTATCTCTCAAATCATTAATCAATCATTTGGATTGGAAAGGAATTAGCCTTGGAGTACACAATGGCCATTCCTGAATCCTGATGGTCTGCATAGTTCTGATTTCTGCATCAGGGATATTTATCAAGCACTGTGCACATGCAACTCAGGCAACTTCATAAATTGTGCAATCTGTGTATCTCAAAAAGAAAATTCTTATTTAAGTTTCCCAAAACTTTAATTGAAGCAGCAAGAAAAAGTCAACTGTTGGATTTGAATTATAAAAATAGCCTGCACATTTTGTTGAGGAGTTTTGGGACATTCTGTTTAAATAATTGAACAGTGGAATATTATCCCTTCAGGAAACTATTCGGAAATGTGACAAGGAACAGTTGAACACCTGATCGTAGCCATTCCTCCATATTTCAGAGACATTGTGTTCATGATATAACCTTTTGTTTAAATGTGAAATTACCTGATTATAATTTCTCAGCTAATGAATAATTTCAGTCCTGCTGTTCCGTCATTTATCTGTCTTCCTGTGTTTTTCAGTTTGAATAGGTTGGTTCTTTTTGTTTTGTTTGGTTCATGGACATTTACTACATCTATTTTCCATCTTCGCAGGCACCATTGTGAAATAACTTGCCTGACCAGAAATGCCATATTGGTAGTAAGGTATCTCCTTATCGCATTGGCTTGGCAGCAAAGTATTTCGTGGCGTGAGGTTTATTTGCAACTGTTGTGATTTTTCTTGACTATGTGTATGTAGGCGCACTCACCAGTTCTTGTGGGACTCCTTTTGCAATGTTCTTCCTGTCCACCTTCATACTGTTTCCACCCCACGCGGTCAGACAATACATCCACACACCTGATATTACTGAGTCATAAAACACTTTCAAAATGGTGTTGCTGACATCAAATTTGCTCATTTTTCATGGGGGATAACAAGTACTAGTGATTAATGGTCATGTTGTGCTATTTCATGAAATGTTTGAATGAGATGCTAGATGCTGGATGCTGGTCTCTTTTGTGTATGTCTATCATTGGCAGTGGATAATATCCTCCCTAAAGGGACAATATGTTGTGGACAAAACCTCTATCATATTGTCATCTTGACAATATGAAGTAGAATCATTGTGCACGTTCTGATTTTTGGCATTTTGCATTTCTGCATTAGAACTTAATTGTTATATCCTTGCATACAACTTTATGAAACATGCACCCAGCCTTGAAATGGAATTCTTCTATAGTTTTCCTACACTTTAATTAGATCACCAAGCAAAAATAAGGTATTGGATTGTAACCTTAAAAAGAGCCTTCAAATGAGTAGCCTTGGGGCATTCTGTTTCAATAATGGAACATTGAAATCTTATTACTGCAAGAAACTGTTAAAAAATGCGACAAGGAACAGTTAAACAGCCTGCCATGGCCATCGCTCAACATTCCAGAGGCATTGTATTAATAACACATTTCCCATTAATTAAGGGAACACAGAATAATCTAAAGTGCCTTCATTGTCCCTTTCATGCCTGTTTTATACCTCTCCAAGCTTGTATGCCTCATGAACTGCACCTTTTCATGCACATTTCTACAAAAAATGTATTCAGTTAAGATTGAAGCCAATCAAAAGCCCGCAAAATAAGGAATACATATGTATATTGGTTTTAGATGTCCAGGTTTGATTTCGAGTCAATTCACGGGTACTGTGTCAATGGTTGCTCTTAGCTCCATTTCGTCAGCATACAGGGTGTTTTTTGCACTGTTAATCTGACATAACTGAAAATATAAGAGATTTTCAGCAATGTGATTAAATGAGAACATACGATTCATTTCCACAATGATTTCATGTAATGTCACAATGAACGATATTAAATTTTAGATTTTGTGGAATTATTTGCAATTCCATCAGTTCCCCAAAAGTAGATTATCCAAGACTATAAATTCCGATAATTGCGAAATAGAAATGAAATCTTGCTGAAATGGCCTTTTCTGTTTCAGTCTACAAGAATATGTAAGCTGGAATTTGATCACGATTGTATTGCGTTTGTCATAGCGATGGTTTGCATTATCCCTTTTTTTGCTCCTCGAAAGCTCGTCTATATTCCTTTTACGCTAGTATTTTGCACATTTCAATATCAGTATGCATAGGCATGTCTGTGGTTTATAAGCTGCTTAGGATGCATTTACCTGTACTCAATTACATTTTCAGACTTAACCTAATAGTTCCTAAATATGTAGTATTTATTCGTGAAATGTGATTAAATGTTACATTGCACAACGGAAATGAATTATGAAATAAATTAAAATGTGGCAATTGTCTCTATCATGTGCGTAATTTCATCCTTTGAAAAGCCAGGAAGAGTCTGGCTTTCTTTACAGAGTGTCAGTTCTTTTAATTGAAATGCTCTTCTGCAGAAGTCATCGTCATTTTCTATAGTCGTCTCTGCTCTGCAAAATTGAAGGTTTCTGCCAATCAGACCCCCTTCCATGGAGCTGTGCATTTTAATATATTTCACCAGTTCATTGTCGCCTGTGTCAATCGTGTGACAGAGCTTCTTAAAACGGTTGCACAGTTGTACCATGAAAGGAGGCTTGTCCACCAGGTGGTGTAGTATACCAGAACGAGTTTTCCAAGGGAGGTTCCATAACCGCCGAACAGTTTTTCTCCACTGCACATGAAACTGATTTATGGCCTTCTTATTGTGTAAAAACTTCGAGCCTAGATCCATGTATACTTTATAAATCTATTCATAAAGTTCTCTGCTTCCTCTTAGAGGTGATTCCAATGAAATATGTAGACAAGCACAGATAGTGCACCCTAAGGCAAGTTCTTGACTGTCCATCACATACAAAATTAATATTATTGCCCAGAATAGCTTGTGTACTGTGCAGCATCAATCAATTTGGTGTTATATATTATATTCAGCACAAGAGCTGTTTATCACCCATAATTCAGAAAATAGAAATGTTCAGGCACAAAATAAGTTTAATTGATGTTATGGTTAAAACAGTATAGTACCTTCAAAAGCCATTGAAAGATATGAGGAAATTAGGCATAAACGTTTAGAACTGTCTTGAGCAGGCACTATCAAATTGTTGACATGGAACCTATGCTGGAGATCTAATATTCTGACTCTGACTCATACAGCATCTTTGTTCTTCAGATATTGAAGCCGGACCTATAGAGTACACCGTATTTCAGCCTTATCTGATTACACTCTTCTATCAACTTTAAAGACTCCCTGAACTTTGCTTATTCAGTTGAATTTTGTTCTACAAGAGTATAGTGTGCAGTGTGCAAATCATCAAAGAAAGTTGACTGAGTATAATAAACTACATGGGACTGCTGTTCTATTATTTGAATTCAAATGTCCCCATTTTAGGAATAGTTTTTTCTGTACTTCTCTAGATTTTTACGAACAAATATCTCATGCAAATCATCACTGATGAATAGCAAATGAAAGTTGGATAAACCGTAACCAAAGAAGTAGATTGCTATGACAAGTGCACCACAAATTTGCACAACCCCTCACAGACCATAGAGGTCCAATTGTGACATCCTAGATGGACACATATAGGCTACAAATAGTGTGAAGGAAAAAGTCTAATATTTCCTTGTAGCCAATAAGCACCATTGCTGCACTGGTTATGCAGTGGTTTTTAATATGATTGAGCATGGTGTCTCATTCGGCTATATATTTTCCTAAAATGAATTCGTATTGAGTAAGTTGGTGATCACACAGGTCTTTGAATACCCCTGCATTCTGATTGGAAATCAAGCTTTCTCACCACTTTTAAATAGGGTTCAAAGATGAATGACCTGTTGTACATCTAAGCCGCAACATGTGTAGCAAGTTGTCAGGCCCTAGGTCAGTGATGATGGATAAGGGTTTGTAATCTGCAATTTCATTCATCACAACCTAAGATTAAGTGGCAAAGCTCTAGCCAGGAGCTAATGCGAGAATCCCTGGTCAGAGAAACTAAAACGATTTGGGATAAACTCAAGGATCAGAGTCAACTGGTGTATAATTGGGTTCACATGTATCCAAAGTTCATGTTCTTGTGGATTGACCTTTTCATCCTTTGGGGCATAGGCGCACGGGGCGCGCGATTTTTGGGGGGGGCGAGCGACATTTGCTCGAATTTCAAGATCAAGATTTGATACCATTTCAAATGAAATTGCCTGGAAATCATTAATTTTCAATAGTGATTATTTAATCATCTGCCCAAATCTTTTAGCCTTTTTGCCCGAATCTTACTGTTTCCCAAACATTTGGGGGGGCGATCGCCCCCCCTGCCCCCCCCCTCCGATACGCCTATGCTTTGGGGAAAACAAGTGAACTCATGATAAATGGTCTTGTAAGGTTATGTACAAGAATATGATGAGGTACCAGATTTGTGGTCATACTATGTTTAACTATCTTTTCACTCCTCTTCACCAGTACACATGGCGTAATTGTGCAATGTGCATAGGCTATCTTTAGACATTATCAAAAATGATGTTAAGAATTTTAAGCAAGCTGATTGGATGAGAAACAGGATTCATTCAGACATCGATTCCACATGGGCTAACGTGACCATGAAGGCAATTATGAGATTAAATTTTAAGAATTTTTAAAATTATTTGCTTGGAATTCCATCAGTTCTCGAAAAATAGATCCTGTAAGATTATGAATTTCAATATTGCATTGCAAAGTAGAAATGTAATCATGCTAAAATTGTGACTTGTGCTGCTTCAATTCAACAGGAACAATTATATCTAGGGATTTCATCACTGTTCCAATGTGTGTTTTAATGTGTTAATTATGCCTGAAATGTTTAGCAATTTATTTTTTGTCAATTCTGACATGGCCATTGCATTATGCAATGTTATTATTTTCTATTCTATTTCAAAGTGATAATGTATTAATAAAACAACATAAATCTGTTCTCCTTTCGGCATGTAGATGTCTTGCAAGAAATGCTATTACAGCAAAACAAACATTGGTGAATAATCAATTGAAAGAAAAATAACACAAAAGAAAACATTGGCAGTATGACTTTGGTCTGTGGTTAACTAAGTAAAATCTTTCAGTGACAAATTGACCCTTTATTTCACAGTATAAGATATCATTACTGACATTACTGACATTTTCATACGATACACAGATGCAGTATTGGTCATTCTTTGTTTTAAGAGTAAACGTTTATTTAAGCAAACCATAAAAGTAAATGAGAAGGAATTTCCATCAGAAAATCTCCAAATTAATAATGCAGTGGACCAAGGGAATATACTGGTCACAGGCTTTCAGATGAGAACTTTTATCTGTTTTTCTGCATTCTAAAGTAACTCCAGCCAGCAGTAGTTTCATTTTATTATTCATTAATGGTCAAATCCCTCTTGCATGTTCCCCAAAGGAAGTTTCCTAAACCCCAAAAACCCTTTCTAACTTTTTCCATTAGTCTGAAAGAAGAAAACCAAAAACAACTGCGTAAACAATTTAAAAACATTCCTGTTTAATCAAGAAGATTGCATGGCCTAAGGCTATTTAAGAGAGGTTTTCTGAGAGCATCAAGGATTTGGTGGAAAGTGGGGGTCAGCGGATTTGAACGAAATTTGGTGGAGATGTTACCACAACTGATCGAAGAAAAACCTGACCATCAGTTTTCATTTTTATAAATTTGCCTTTCCAGGAGAGCCATTTAAACAAAATGGCCGACAATCGCCTTTTGGACCAATTTTTGACGTTTTCAGTTCAAGAATACAGTGCATATTTGAGGATATCCTGCTCTTTTTTTATAGATGCCATGGACACAATGTAAACTAGGTTCACTTTCTACATTCATAAATAACATTATTACCAGGTTTTACATTTCTCCTGTAAATAGGCATTTCTGTATACCCCACTTAGTGCAGCAGTATTTTCTCGACTTTTGCAAATTTGGAAATGTGCAGAAATTGAAAATAGATATCCTCAAATTGCCAGTCTGAACACGCCTACCCTGATAGTCCATTATAAGTGGCTAAAACTACAGCTGTTAGTTGACAAATTCCATTAAAAAAATCACGGTTATTCTCATAAGTTTTTTTTTTAGAGCCTCGGCAAATAAGCATCTTTTTAAAAAAATAAAAAAACGTTAAAAACACCCTAAGAAACATGTGAATAGCAAAGCTATCCCTACCTTTTCAGTAAATTTGAATACATAGCCTTAAAGAACAGCATATGAGACATATATTTCATTAAAAATATCATGGTTAGCCTTTTACAGTTTTTCTATCCAGCCCCAGCAAATAGGCATTCTTTTTATTTCTTGAAAATGGTGCAAAAATGCCGAAAATCGAGAAAACCACTGTAAGCTACTCCCACATGGAAAGCCTTCCCCTTATTTCTCAAAGAAGTCAGATATACCACCTTTAAGAACATAATCTAATACACATATTTCATTAAAAAAATCGCGGTTAGCCCAATAAGCTTTTTCTACACAGCCTCAGCAAATATGCATTCTTTTGATTTGTTCAGAACGTTGTGGAAAAGGCAAAATCAAGAAAATTGCTCTGAGTTACGCCCATAGAGCAGCTTTCCCCCTAATTAACTAGGAAAACCAGTCATGCAACCTGAAAGTAAATCATCTTATGTACATATGTTTCACTAATAAAATAAAATTTATTCATATTTACATTTTCCACAGAACCTCGGAAAATAAGCATACTTTCAAAAAAGTAAAAAAAAAGTGAAAATCACCCTAAGAAACATGAGAGTAGCACACCTAACCCCATATTTTCAGTAAAGTTGAATACATAACCTTAAAGAGCACCATCTAAGACATGTATTTCATTAAAAAATCATGGTTACCCTATTAGGGTTTTTCTATCCAGCCTCAGCAAATAGGCATTCTTTTTGATTTCTTCAAAATGGTGCAAAAACGCCAAAAATCGAGAAAACCGCTGTTTGTTGCTCCCATATAGAAAGCTTTCCTCTAATTTCTCAGTGAAGTCAGATAAACAGGCTTAAAGGAAAAAATCTAATACATGTATTTCACGGACAAAATCACAATTAGCCGAATAGGTTTTTTCTACACAGCCTTAGCAAATAGACATCCTTTTGATTTGTTAAAAATATTGCAAAACAAGCATCCTCGGATACAATGGCTGGTTAATCCTATGGGAAAGTAGAAGGTGTGATTTGCAGCATGCGAGAGCGTGTGAGGCAAAAAATATGAGTGTAGGAACAGTGGAACTGGAGGTTGAGGTATAGTAGGGTGATGTCTGCGTGAACTAGATTCTCTTGACGTGAGGGTATAACAATGAAGTATAGGTGCAACTTGCTGCAGTGAGCATTGCGCAAGTGTTTGAGTAGAGCATGATAGCAGACACTAGTGTCTAACAGAGTCGCTGCCCATATAGAGCTATAGGCCGACAAATCCATAATGTGGAATACTTGTAACAAATTTCATAACTCTAAAATAAGCGGAATATTAAGGTCACAAATGGACAGTTCAAGAATGACAAAAGATGGCTGCCAGAAAGGCCTACATCTTGAATTTATCGTCATGTTCCCAATCAATACCCACAGGCGTACACCTGAACCAAATTTTATAACTCTTAAGTGAAATATTAAGGTCACATTTGGCAGTCCAGGTATGAAGAAAGATGGCAGCTAAAATGCATGCTATCTCAGTTGTCTCGACATGTAGGCTACTCATTCTTCTGCTTTCACCCCTAGCATATAACTAGCAAAACTAGAGGACACCCCCCGACGTGACCCCCCCGGACTTGTAAAATATAAAATTTTAAAATTACCTCCTTCCGAGGAGAGCCCCAGCCTAGAAATATAACTAGCAAAAATAAAAATTTCTGCAAGTAACCCCCCCGGATGTGACTCCCCCCCAGGCCTTGTATAGAATATAAAATTTAATACCTCCCGAGGTGACCCCAGCCTATCTAGCAGAAATAAACTTCTTTTTTTTTGCGAGTACTCCCCCCCCGAGGTGACCCCCTCGGGACTTGTAAAATTCAAAATTTTTTAATTACCTCCCTCCGAGGTGACCAACCTAGAAACATATAGAATATAAAAATTTAATACCTCCCCCGAGGTGACCCCAGCCGAGCAATATATCTAGCAGAAAAAAAAAAATTTTTTTTGCAAGTATCCCCCCCCGAGTTGACCCCCCTCGGGACTTGTAAAATCCAAAATTTTTTAATTACCACCCTCCGAGGTGACCCCTAGCCTAGAAATATAACCAGCAAAAAAAATTATTTCTGCAAGTACCCCCCTGGAAATGTCCTCCCCCCCCCTCGGGCCTTGCACAGAATATAGAATTTAATACCTCCCCCGAGGTGACCCCAGCCTGGCAATATAACAGGCAGAAAATTTTTTTTTTTTGCGAGTACCCCCCTGAGGTGACCCCCCTCGGGACTTGTAAAATCTAAAAATTTTTAAATTACCTCCCTCAGAGACCCCAAGCCTAGAGATATCACTAGCAAAAAAAAAATTTCTGCGAGTCCCCCCCCCCCCGAGGTGCCCCCCTCGGGACTTGTAAAATCTAAAATTTTTAAATTACCTCCCTCCGAGGTGACCACAGCCTAGAAATATAACTAGCAAAAATAAAAATTTCTGCAAGCACCCCCCGGATGTGACCCCCCCCCCCCCCCCGGGGCCTTGCACAGAATATAGAATTTAATACCTCCCCCGAGGTGACCCCAGCCTGGCAATATAACAGGCAGAAAATTTTTTTTTTTGCGAGTACCCCCCCCCCCCCCCGAGGTGACCCCCCTCGGGACTTTTAAAATCTAAAATTTTTAAAATTACCTCCCTCCGAGGTGACCGCCAGCCTAGAAGTATAACTAGCAAAAAAAATAATTTCTGCAAGTACCCCCCTGGATGTGTCCTCCCCCCCCAGGCCTTGCATTCTACATGTCTCCCTATTGGCTGAAATGGCCACTCCCACCAAGTCCCTCATTCTCATTGGCTCTAAATGGCCACACCCCCAAAAATTAAAAATTTTCAAGTACTGCCACAGTTTCAACCGAACAACTGTCAACCCATTACACCTTGCCTAATGCTGTCAAATTAGCCAACTAAGATTGCTTCTAACCAGCAATTACCACAAACACAAACTCAACGCATGATGGCCAAAAATGCATACCTGTCATTATGCGCCACACCCCCAAATATCGACCACACCCCCAAAACCCATTATTAAAAAGGCTAGAGAATTCTCCAGAATTCTCCAGCCAAAAAAGGCAAAATCAAGAAATTTTTTGCACTGGTCAGCATCCCCGTCCTTTCCATATTTTATCAAAAAAGCCATTCATACTACCTTTAAGAATGCCATCTAATACATACATTTTACAAATAAAATCATTCTTATTCATATATATTTTTCTTCAGAGCCTCGCCAATTAAGCATACTTTTGAAAAAGTAAAAAAAAACACCCTTAAAATCAATCTAAGAAACATGTGAATGGCAAAACTACCCCTAAATTCTAAGTAATGTCAAATATAAATTTTATAACTTAAAAGAACACAGTCTAATATAAATTGTTCATACAAAAACATGGATAGCCTCAATGGTCTTTTATATACAGAGCCTTAGCAAAGAGGCATAGTTTTTCATCTTAGTCTTTTAACTTGTCCAAAATGCTGTAAAAATGACAAAAATCCAGAAAAGCACTCAAAGTTGAACCCTTACATAACCTATTTCCTTACCTAAGTAAATGATAAGCCTTAAAGAACAACATAGGTGTTTTTCACTAAGGAATCATGATTGATCACATAGGCTCTTTCTACACGTTCTTTTGATTTCTCCAAAATAGTGTAAAAAGGGCGAAAATATGGAACATCACTTGAAGTTAGTCATGTACAGCAAGTCTCCCACTAATTGCTCAGTCAAGTCGGTTATATCACAGTGGACACATCTAAAATGTAGCAACATCATGAAAACGTTGTGACAACGTTGTGACAACTTTGTGACAACATTGTGACAACATTGTGACAACATTGTGACAACATTGCCATGTTTGTCCCATTCGCATAGCTCAAAACTGTTATAGCAAGGCCCCTGGTCTATTCGGGGAACGATTTTTTAAAATATAGATAAGCAAGAATAGTCAAACTGTGTGAAGAATGATGAAAAACCAGTTGATAAATACTGGTGGTATGCACCTGGCTAGCTTTGTATCTTGCTTAAAATTAATGTTGTATGAATAGACTCCAGTCTCCCGCCATTTTGTTGTTGTTTTTGGATGGACTATAAAAATAAATTTTGCCGTTACTCAATAAAAAACACTTTTCCAAATGTTCACCACTGAAAGATGATGTGTATTCATGGTGTAAGAAGTCACAAAGACAAAAAGGAATTAAGGAAGAGAGACAGAAATTAAGGCAGGAAGAAAGGAAGACAGAAAGGCAGAGAGAAAACTACAAAGGAGGCCAGGAAAAAAGGAAGGCAGGAAAAACGGAAGACAGACAGAAAGGAAGACATACAGAAAGGAAGACAGAAAGGAAGACAGAAAAGAAGACAGAAAGGAAGACAGAAAGGAAGACAGAAAGGAAGACAGAAAGGAAGACAGAAAGGAAGACAGAAAGGAAGACAGAAAGGAAGACAGAAAGGAAGACAGAAATATTGAAAAACGGATGAAACAAAGACACTAGGAAGATCAAAACAACTTAAGGTATGAAGGAAGGTATACAGGAAGATAGGAAGGTACAAAGGAGAGAAATAATCTTAAAAAAAGGAAAGAAAGCGGCGAAGAAGGAAGGAAAGAATGCATGAAATGCAAAAAAAAAATCAGAGGGCGAGGGATGAGAGGAAGAAGGGAAGAAGGAAGAAAGCAAAGAAGGAAGAAAAGAAGGGAACTAAAGAAGGTAAGAAGCAAGGAAAAAATGAAGAGCAAGAGGATTTAAAGGAGAAAGTATAGAAGGAATGAAAGAAACAAGCATTATGTTAGAAACTGTGAATGTGGCAATCACAAACAGACACTAAACTATCATGAAAATGATTATTTTACATTCATACATAATTCCCTGTGTATCACACTTTTTAAATAATATATTACATTGTAAACACTGCTGAGTATTTTCAAACTGAGGTGTTTGAAACAATAGACCACTAAATAATCAAAGAAATGAAGAAAGGGAGGGAAAAAGAAGAAATCAATACAGAAAGGATATGGTAAAATTGGAAGGAAGTAAGAAATGGAAGGAAGAAAAGAAGGAAAGAAAAGAAGGAAAGAAAAGAAGGAAAGAAAAGAAGAGATGGGGAAAAGAGGAAGAAAGACAAGAGAGAGAAAGAGGAAACAAGTTGTTTTTAAATGTGTTCAATGTAAACCTACCAGCACCTTTGTATATTTAACTAGAGGTGGTGTTGCAAAAGGAAACAAAAGGTTTTCATGCTATATTTCCATTTAATTAATTAAGACAAAAACACAATTCAGCTTTCTGATTCATAATGGCCCCAAATGTGAATTGTCATTTGAGAGATTCATGTATCTGAATCACATGGAGTTATTCAATGTTGTGTAACTGACTTTACACAGAAATGAGGAGGAACACTACAATACTGGTGCAACATTAGAGCAATCAGGGGGAGACTTGCAAAGCAGGTGTTACTAGGAGCAATTTTGCCTTTTCATACCATTTTTTATATATATATAAAATAATACTTACTAAAATTCACAGAAAGCCCTGGAGAGAAACCCGCAGAACTAACCTTCTTATTTAAATGAAAATTGTGCATTAGATAGTGTTCATTACAGCTTTACATCTGGCATTACAGAGAAAATATGGAAAGGTTGGATTTAAGGTGATTTTAAGGTTTTTATGCCTTTTTTTGAAAGTTTGCTTATTTGCCGAGGGTCTGTAGAAAAAGCAAGATGGAATAACTGATTTTGTTGGTAAAATGCATGTTTTAGATGGCATTTTTTTAGGGTTGTATAACTGGCTTTACTGAGAAATTATGAAAAGGACTGGTATACTGGTGTAAATAATTTTCTTGATTTTTGCGTTTTTCACGATATTTTGAAAGTCAAAAGAATGCCTATTTGCTAGCCCTGGACCCCTGGGACAGGGGTCATGGATCCTCCCATAGGAAAATCATGAGATTTGAAGGACAGTGTTTGGGAGAATTGAATATCTCCCTTTCTGTCTGTCAAAATGGCTAAATCAAAAACAAAGACTGAAAGTAGACAAGATTTGCTGCTGACTGCAATAAATATTTTTCTCCTAAAACCTTGTGGTTCGCTTTAAATCTTTGGTTGAACCGAGAGAAGTGAATTTTTCTTTTATACATTGGGAGAATGGCTTCCTCTGATTGGTCAAAGTTTTTGCTGACGTTATGATGTCACCAACGGAAGCCTGTGATGTCATAGCTGTGATCGTGACAACATTGTGATGTCACGCTTTAAAAAGAGGCTGCTTACAATTTTTCACTATTTACCAGACTTTATCTTCTGTTTGAGGTTATATAACTAGGTCCAAGTGCTAGGAAATGCCTTCAAAAGTAGTGCCGTCAGGAGCAGTGTATGTTGCCTAAATTTACACCAAATTTGATCAAGATTGGTCCATAATTAATCTCTCCAGATCAAATCTCCTGATACTATGTCAAAATCTCAAGATTTTCAATGGAACGACCCATGACCCATGCTCACGCATGGGTCCCAGGGCTACCTATTTGCTAAGGCTGTGTAGAAAAAACCTACTCGGCTAATTGTGATTTTGTCCGTGAAATACATGTATTAGATTTTGTCCTTTAAGCCTGTATATCTGACTTCACTGAGAAATTAGAGGAAGGCTTCCTATATGGGAGCAACTTACAGAGGTTTTCTCGATTTTTGGCGTTTTTGCACCATTTTGAAGAAATCAAAAAGAATGCCTATTTGCTGAGGCTGGATAGCAAAACCCTAATAGGGTAACCATGATTTTTTTAATGAAATACATGTCTCAGATGGTGCTCTTTAAGGTTATGTATTCAACTTTACCGAAAATATGGGGTTAGGAGTGCTATTCACATGTTTCTCAGGGTGATTTTCACTTTTCTTCACTTTTTTGAAAGTATGCTTATTTTCCGAGGTTCTGTAGAAAATTTAAATAGGAATAAATTTTATTTTATTAGTGAAACATATGTATTAGATGATTTATTTTAAGGTTGCATGACTGGCTTTCCTAGTTAATTAGGGGGAAAGCTGCTCTATGGGCGTAACTCAGAGCAATTTTCTTGATTTTGCCTTTTTCACAACGTTTTGAACAAGTCAAAAGAATGCCTATTTGTTGAGGCTGTGTAGAAAAAGCTTATTGGGCTAACTTCGATTTTTTTAATGAAATTCATATATTTGATTATGTTTTTAAAGGTGGTATATCTGACTCCTTTGAGAAATAAGGGGAAGGCTTTCCATATGGGAGTAGCTTACAGTGGTTTTCTCGATTTTCGGCATTTTTGCACTATTTTCAAGAAATAAAAAGAATGCCTATTTGCTGGGGCTGGATAGAAAAACTCTAAAAGGCTAACCATGATATTTTTAATGAAATATATGTCTCATATGCTGTTCTTTAAGGCTATGTATTCAAATTTACTGAAAAGGTAGGGATAGCTTTGCTATTCACATGTTTCTTAGGGTGTTTTTAACGTTTTTGGATTTTTTTAAAAAGATGCTTATTTGCCGAGGCTCTAAAAAAAAAACTTATGAGAATAACCGTGATTTTTTTAATGGAATTTGTCAACTAACAGCTGTAGTTTTAGCCACTTATAATGGACTATCAGGGTAGGCATGTTCAGACTGGCAATTTGAGGATATCTATTTTCATTTTATACACATTTCCAAACTTGCAGAAGTCGAAAAAAGACTGCTGCGCTAAGTGAGGTATACAGAAATGCCTATTTACAGGAGAAATGTAAAACCTGGTAAAAATGTTATTTATGAATGTAGGAAGTGAACCTAGTTTACATTGTGGCCATAGCATCTATAAAAAAAGAGTAGGATATCCTCAAATATGCACTGTATTCTTGAACTGAAAACGTCAAAAATTGGTCCAAAAGGCGATTGTCGGCCATTTTGTTTAAATGGCTCTCCTGGAAAGGCAGATGTATAAAAATGAAAACTGATGGTCAGGTTTTTCTTCGATCAGTTGTGGTAACATCTCCACCAAATTTCATTCAAATCCGCCGACCCCCACTTTCCAATATATTGGCAAAATCCTTGATGCTCTCAGAAAACCTCTCTTAAGTTGGTGGCCACTAGCTCGATAAATTGCAATTGACTTTTTGAAGGCCAAGAGGACAGTGTCTAGAACTAATCTCCATTGCTCACTTCATCACCAGGTTTGCAATGTCCTGTTACCCAAATATGTGTGGAATTAACAGAGTGATTAATTCTGTAATTGCAATTCTTAAGCTTTGGTTTAGCAGCATCCAAACTCTGCACCAAATTTAGAGTTTCATCTTTGGTCTTTGTTAATCAGGACAATATTAAAGCAATTGAGACAGAGTTATCTGGATAGAAGCTTGAGATCGTCCTATTCTAGAGTGTATTCGTCTTAATTTTTTTTGTTGAAACATCGTTCTTTCCATTGTTAGTATGTTATATATAAGCAATATGCTTTGTCTAGGATAACAACTGTAAGCTGACTAACTGGAGCTGCAAATTATTTCTCACATGGAGTAAATATGGAAATGTGGGTTATCCATCTTATGGAGGTCAGATGGCTCTGGATGTTGTATGTTACAATCCATATACAACTCGCAAACCCTCTTTCTAAAAGTATTTGTTTTCTTGCAAAGATTGATTCATAAGATGAGAAGGACTTTGCAAATTTGGAAAACTCAGAATTTTGAACTGATTGAACAGTGCATGGTCACTTATCCTTTTCATTAGCTTGTTTTCGAAAACTTGCTTATGGTGGTCCTTCATTGAAATAACCTGAATTTTTACCTCGTGAGTAACAGCAGATTCTTTTGTAGAGGAGACCTCCTTCATTATAATTTCAATGCACTACCCAATGAGGCAGATTTATTTATCTCATCAGGCTATCAGTAAACAGAGAAATCAGTGCTTGGCCAACACGACAAACAAGTGACTTTATAACAAACACGTGTCTTTGTACTTGTGCACACAATCAACATCCTCCATTAATAGATTTCGTGATGATTCCAAAAATGGATTTCTTGCTCTGGTCATGTGGTTCAAAACACAACCAGCAAGCTATAGAACGAAGAGCTTCAGAAATCTGGCATCTGATTGGTTAAGCGAAAATGAATATGTGTTGTAAGAGTGTGGTTTGGGAACTGGCATACCAAAAGCAAATTTAATTTTAGATTCAGGACAAGCCTACAATGATAGACCAATACTCTTTTGCTAATATGTTCATTATTAAATTTCACAAATTTCTCTCTCAGTCTGTTAGTAACAGTATTTTGAGGATGACATTTTCTGTAAGTAATTAAATAAAAAAAATTTGTTACCCCAATCTGTGATCTGATTATAATATGTAACAATGTTGTTTCTTTTCAATGTTACAAATGCCTAATTTTGCTAATAATTATTGTAGTCTGTCAATCACAAAAAATTAGGCTGATGGACAAATTCAAAGTTCTGTATCTGCAGAATGTAATATTCTCCTGAATCGTTGATAATGTAAAATCTACACTTATTTATTTATCTTTTAATAATTATTATTGTTTAACATTTTTCAGGTGAGTTCTTGACGATGTCTGTCGATCAGTCAATAGAATGGAAGTATGTGACATTGTTAAGGTCAGTAAATTCACCTGAAAGCAAAAATGACTGTATGGTTATGCATTGGTTTTTCACTGGATTTTGTTGTCTTGTTTTGGTGCACATTTTTTGCAATCTACTTCTTTATGAGGCAGGTAATGAAATCATTGGCTGACCCTGCAAACTGATGAACTGACAGCTTCTTGAGGCACAATGATGTTCAAAATGATAAACAACTTGTTGTACTATACACACCAAAACCGCACAGTGTTTACACTATGTTTGCACGAAGAGCAAGTTGTCAGGTACAGGTCAGTGATGATGGATTAGGGTTCAAAATCTGGAATTCCATTCATCACAGAAACGAGATTAAGTGGCTGAGCTCTAGCCTGGAGCTAAATGCGAGAATTCACGGTCAGAGGAGATAAAACAATTTGGGAGCAATTCAAGGGTCAGAAATTCCAAGTGTGTGGTGGCCAGCGATCGGTTGTAATCGGGCTCAAGTGTATTTTGTTCAGGTTGGTGTAGAATGACCTTGTCATCTACTGGGGAAAACTTGTGACTTTATGATTAATGGTCGTGTTGTGCTTTGTTATGAAATGTTTGAATGAGATGCTAGATGCCAGCTTCTTTTGTGAATGTGTGTCTTTGGCAGTTGAAGATTCCCTCCCTGGCAATATGTTGTGGACAGTCCCTTCATTATCCTGTCGTCAATTGCCCATCTGAAGAATTATTCAGTGTGCTGGACCAGTGCAGGTTCTGATTGTTTGATTTTCTCGCATAATTATATTGTCATTTCCTATATATTATTTCATGAAACATGCATCCAGCCTTGAATTAGAATTCTTCTAAAGTGTCCCAAACTTTAATTGTAGCACCAAGCAAGAATAAGGTATTGGATTAGAATTATAAAGAGATCCTGCGTAGTAGCCTTGAGGCACTGTTTCATTAATGGAACAATGAAATCTTATAAGGCAACTGCTCGAAAATGTGACAAGAAATAGCTAAAGACAACTTGCCATGGCCTCCCTCAATATTCCTGAGGCGTTGTATTACAAACATGCACATTTTATATTGCATGCACATTGATCTAATATAGATCGATAGATAGATAGATTAATAGACAGATAGATATGGTAAATTGCGCCTTTCAGATATATTTTCTATGCCTCTCCAAAGCCTTTTTCGCCTCCTGTACTGGTCCTTTTCACATTTCTATTCCGTTAAGACAAAAGTGACAAAGCCGAGCAGATAAGAATATATTGTACTCATCTTGTTTTGGATCTTTAGATTTTATTCCCAGTCAATTCAGGGGAACTGCACCAGTGGTTCCCCTATATCTCTTAGCTCCTCTTCGCCAGCACATATGGTCTTGTTGCGCAGTTGATCAGGTACAACTGAAATAAATATCAAGGATTTTGGGCAACATGATTCAGCGAGAAAACAAGATTAATTTCCACTGTAATGTCACAATTAATGATATTATGAGATTACATTTTAGATTTTGTTGAATTATTTTCTGGGAATTCCATCATGTTCTCCAAAAAATAGATTCTACAAGATTATAAGAAATTTCAATAATTACAAATAGGAATGTAATCAAAAATATCTGGTTCTTTACAATACAGTGCTATCATTTTGCCAGATTATTTTAGAAATAATTCAAAAGCTACAACAAATATTGCCTTTAGAATGCCATTATTTTTTTATTATTGCACTTAAAAAATTGTGCTACTATATCGAAAAACATCCATTCGCTATTTAATTGCTTTCCCGTAAGACTGCATATGTCATCAAATGAGGTAATAAATTAAACAATCAACCAACCAAACAGAAAGTTAACTAATGAAATAGTTTTACCATCTTTCTGTATTTTCCAGTTTAAGTATGTTTGTTCTTGGTGTATTGTTGGGCCAGAATGAAACCATATAGGTTGGAAAGGCAACAAAATTACTTGTAGCATCTAAAAATTATTAGTATGGATTTTGACACTAATCTAGCACAAGTTTGAATCTCCTCTATAACCAATTGGTGTATTTGCTTGTCAGCAAATTATTCCAGACACCTAGTTTATTTGCAACTCTAGTACATGTATGTAGGTCCAATGTCTGGTCCTTTTGCAAGCAAATTGAATAATTGCAAATCATTAAGTTAACAAACCTATTTCAATCTGAAATCACAAGAACCTCAGAGGTTTGATTAATTTCTGATGCCATCTGCTGATATGAACAGAGACATGGGTGATTTAGCCATTGTTTTTAGTCATTGGTTTTCTGTTCTTCACTTCAAGTGTATCGCTGGTGTATAGGCCTACACTTTATATAAACATGACAACAGACATAACATAACATAGCTTAGAGCTGATTGCAGATTGGCGGTCCAAACGCTTTCAATATTAACTTACAACTTGGTTGTGTGATGTCACTGGCTTAAGCATGTTTTGTTCGTGTCTGTTATGGTTAATCAGTTTATCCAGTGCATATCACATCTAGCAGCATAGGTGAAATAAACAAAGTAATTAAATGACTTAAAGTATACTTAATCAGATAAGAAGATTAGGAGACCAACGGAAAACTGCAGATTATGTGGCAAAGCCAGTTTGCAAATTGAAACTTAAGAAAATTAATTTTTCCAGTGGACCGCCAATCCGCAGAGAGCTATAAGATGCATAGTACCTGTACTTCATGATGCTTGCATAAGTAATTATACTTTCAGACTAAACATGATAGGCCTACTTCCTAAAACTTCTAACTTAGATCCATGCATGCTTCATAAGCCTATTCATAAGGTTTTTTGCTTCCTGTCTTGAGGTGATTCGAATAAAACATTTAGACGGGTATTGATGGCATGCCCGAAGGCAAGTTTTTGGCAAGTCCATGACTTGGCAAATTAATCTAACTGACTGACATGAAGAATAGAACCATATAGTATTAATGCAGTTTTTGTTATATATTCAGCATCGTAGCCGTTTATCACCACATAATTCAGACATTAAAAAAGTTCAGTTTATTTTGGATCTGGCATGAAATAAGTTTCGTTCAAAACTATGCTGTATAAAATAATGTAAGATCAAAGACAATGGGGTTTGAAATCATGAAAACACTTTGAACAGGAACAGTAAAATTGTTTATGATATGTTGGACCCCATGTTGAAGATCTTGTATTATGATTTGGCTCATACTGCACCTTCACTGAATATTCGGCATTTCCAGATATTGAAGCCAGGCCAGTGGAGTACACAGAACTGATTTCTTATCTTTTATAAACTTTGAAGCCTCCCAGAGCTCTGTTGAATCAGTTGAATCTACTTCTATGCAAGTGTGCAGACCTTCAAAGAAAGCTGACGTAGTTTATTACACTGCAGACTATAGTTTTATAATTTGAGCAATTTTCTTATAACTTCTTTGGTAGGTGTAGTGGGATACCTGTTAGTCTGTTACATTTATTGTGATTTTTGTTTTTGGTATCTAGAAAAAATATTTATAGCATGCATGATCAAAGGTAGTAACATGTAGTACTACGTGCCAAAATGAGCAACCAGCATTGATTAATGTGTTTGTCTTGTTTGAGCATCTGACCATCTGAGCATGTCATTTGGTCATTTGATACATGAACATGCAATTATAATGATGAAGCAGCACTTCCCTTGATTACTTTGTTGCTTGATAGTGTTTATTTTCTTCTCATGTGTATTATATACCCATTGATAAAACATAATGATGAGACTAAAATAAATAATTACTTCACATTTATCTTCCTGATTCTTACCCGCATGATTTATCAAAGTCACTCTGTTTCATGGTAGCTGTTTTTATCAGTGTTAATCATATTAGAAATTAATAAGTAGAATTACTAAGTACCAATTTTAATGTAAACACAGTAAATAAAGATAATTGGGGTGTAGTTTATTGTCCTCATCTCTGTCCAGGTCAGAATCTTTGTTATATATACTGTCAGATACAGTACAACTCGGCTTATGTATAACTACCCCAGCAGGAGAAAAAGAGAATCAGCCACCGCTTTACTTTCCCAATTTTGGCCTATCCAAGAATCACTTCCTACCTTCACCTAATTTGAACTACCAACATTAGTGCTTCATATTCACATTTTTAAAAATAGATCAAAACTCCATCACATCCATTGCATTTGATGTTGTGTCCCTTGCCAATTGCAATTATATTGTCAGCTTTCTCAATAGAGGAATGGAGATGGGATAACATTGTGATGATGAGTTACAGGTAGCTTCAAGAAGTCTTATGGAATAGACTAGAATGGAATAGAAAAGAAAAGAATAGAATAGAATAGAATGGAATAGAATAGAATAGAATATAACTTAATTGAATCCCACCAGGGGTAATAATTTTGGTCTTCCAGGAGGGGAGCAGAAAGAAGTTCTAGGTAAGTAAACAGAGGACTTCTGAAGGAAAATGCTCTTACTTTCTATTAAGTTGTGCTTCACAGCTGATCTAAAAACATTTGAAAAATTATGTTTCAAAAAGCAGCCTGGCAAGTCACCTCAGCATGACTTCAGAAATTGGGCCAATCGGGGGTACATGGTCGATGAATGACCTTAGCACCGGTTTCCACAATGATGTAATGTTGAATATGAGCCAAGGCGAAGTGACAATGCTGGTCTTGCTAGACCTATCTGCTGCATTTTGGTTGTCCATGAAAACAAAAGAATCAACATCTGCTCATTCACAATTGCTTTGTGACATCACCAGCACATGCTAGAAGGCCTGCAATGAATTGTGGATCGAAATGAGTCTGTAGTAGACGTGTTGAAGGCAGCAAGTTGTTTAGACTCTGTCGTTATTGTACAGAAGCTTTTCATTTTGATTAAACTTGAAGATTTGTCATAGATGTGACGTCATTGTGATGTTTTCCTTACAAGATCCTCACATATTTCCGTTCAGTAACCAATCAGATCTCTGAGGTCCTATTGTTCCATAGCTTGATTGCAGTGACTAAACCAAGATATGCATTCTGGGAATCATCACGAAATCTATTTATGGAGGATGGAGGTTGTGTGCATAAGTACAAAGAAGCGTGTTTGTTATAAAGTCACTTGTTTGCCATGTTGGCTAAGCATTGATTTTTCTGTTTACTGATGGCCTGATGAGAAAATAAATGGGCAAATAAATGGCCTTACTGAGTAATGCATTCATAAATAACAAAGAAATAGATGCTGCCTTCTCTCAAGCTTGCAGGCATGGTGGTAGAACCTTCCCCCTGCTCCTCTTCAGTTTCAGGTTTGAATAGTAGGCTAGAAAGTTTTCCATGAACAAGACCCCAATAAAACCACTGACGAAGATGAAAGCATATCACAAAATTCTTATACTTTCATCAGCAAGTTTACATGTCCTCAACACATTAATTAGTATTTTCTTGACAGCAGGAACTTTTTATCTCTCTTTATCTTCTAAAAGGGCAGTGATAAAGGTGCCTAACGTCAGTGGTCTTCAGATGTTCATACAATTTTAGAATATGAATTCAGAGAAATAAGTAAAGGCCCTCTGAGTTGCTTTGATAGATAATTAGATTAATGAAATGCCAGTAAAATGCAGAATTGGGCATGATATTCATAGTCCCTTTTGTGAGACGGTTTCCGTGTACTCTCTGACAGAAAAGCAATTTCATGTCGAACGACACATAGGGGAGAGGCAGGTTAGTTGAGACGTTTTTCAGAAAAGCTCGCCTCCAAGCTAAACGGACGATGATATTGGAATGACGAATAGTCATGTGCATGGGGAAATACATTGTTCAAATATATGGGGAAACTTGACTTTCTCTGTTGGATAGTTTTTACCCCAGATGGCGTCAAAGTAGGTCATGTCAAACGTATCAACTAACCCACCTGGTAAGGTTAGTTGATACACCCAGGCAGGTTAGTTGATACACCAAACCCTTATGAACAATGCAAAGAAAAAGTCACATAATTCC
Organism: Platynereis dumerilii; assembly: GCA_026936325.1. Lineage (NCBI taxonomy): Eukaryota > Metazoa > Annelida > Polychaeta > Phyllodocida > Nereididae > Platynereis > Platynereis dumerilii. Next base: position 17,999,679 of record JAPTHN010000003.1, read on the forward strand.
GCCTTGGTAGGATACTATAAAACCATACGCCTTCACCGATCTGCTTTCTGTTCCCATGGATGCATATCTGCTACCATTGTGAGTCGGATCTGATTGTCGACCTGTTGGGAGGGGGCGATCTCATGATTATTTCAACCTAAGATTCATCTATAGAGTTTTTTCATGTAAACTACTGAGTAACACCTAGCATTATGATTGTACTAGTACGTTAGGGTAGTTATTTTGACCAGGCCAGCCAACAAAACCTAACCAATCTGCTGTATCAACAAACCCATCCACTCGATTATGTCAGAAAACAGCAGGTCTCTGGACCACAGGTTAACCTAGGTCATCTTTGATGGCTCATAAATAACCCTTTTCACACACCTTATCCATATACTAAGTTACTATGAATCATCCTTCACTATAGCAAGAGAAAAAAAAAGCAAGATTTCAGCACAAATTTACTCGGAACAGTGATTTTTGAATTTTTTGACTTTTCTCCTAAATCTGGATTCTGATTCTTCATTGACCAAGATGAGAAGATGTGTTTTTTTATTCTACTTCTTACAAATGGCAACACTTTCTCAAATGATCATTTCTATGACCGGGAGGTGGGGCGTATCAACTAACCTTGCGTATCAACTAACCTGCCTCTCCCCTAGTACTATTCTGATCCTATACTTCAGCTGGTATGTCACTCATGATAAGCTACCAATAAATAGTTTTCCCCACTTGGTATCCTGCTTAAAATGTCCCTTCTCACAATTCTGAGCTTACATCAAATATGCATGTGCCAAAGCAACTTCTCTCTGTATGCAATGTACGAAGCTACATTAAAATTGAAGCAGCCAATTTTCCTTTTATTAGGTCCATTTTGTAACCTGACTGCATCTGCTTGCAAAGCCTGCAGATTTCACTAAAACCAACACATATTTTCAAATCAATAGAACCATATTTGCTTAAGATGTTGGAGTTAACAAGAAAAGCTGTTGAAAAGAATTACACTTGTGTGAGAGAAAAGCACCTTGCAGAACTGTGTGAAAAACAGTAAAGAGGATTGCAAAGGACAATGAAAACATGGCAACTGCTTCAGTTGCTTTCACATTTGATTGAATTTCAAGTAATTATTTCAGCTTGGGTGTTTGATGTAACTTCTTCCCCTGCCAACTTAGTTGGCCTGTGTCGAATCCTGGGCTCAGGATATTCTATGAGTATGGTCAAAGTTTCATCATTGAGAGAAGACATCAAAGTTTATCTGTACCTATTGACACATGCATTTTGTGATCTATAGGTCTATGGATAATGGACACAAAATGACTAGACCTGCAACATAAGATGAATGATCCACAATACCTGTATTTACTCGTACACACATTAATTTGTATATCCAGTAGGTCTTCTTACAGATCTTATGCAAGACCAAAGCAGAAGTTCATAAATAACATTATCAATAATGCAGGTGTTTTTGTTTTCCATATCTGTCACATAGCCTAAAGACACAATGCCTCAAATCAACATCCAGTTTGATCCAGAAGAACTTTGTCAAATTCAATTTGGTTTTGAGAGCTGTAACTAAAACCCAAATTAGATACCCAAAATTAGATGTGAAGTTCAGGTTCTGATTGGATATCACACCCACTTTATCATGAATATTAAATCAAACCTTCTATTACAGTTACAGAATAAAAACGGAAATGGCAAGCCACAAATATTAGAGACGGCAATGAATTGAGCAATAGTGATACTTCTTCTCACCAATGCCCTACTGGCCTACAATGAGAAAATTGCAAAATAAAGAGTAAATGGGCAGCGACTGTTAAATTGTCTCAGTCCTGGCAACCTTTCTGTAATAAACAAACAATGTTTGTTCTCTTTACCATGCTGAGTTATCAGACTAATGGAGGAGGCCAAGAGGGGTTTTAAGGTTTAGGAATACAAAAGACAGATTTTGACTGCTTTCTGTATCCAGAGGTTACTGAAAAGGGGTTATTACATTGCAATTAGCAGTGTCAGCCCCGTTGATGGAGTTATTCCTGGAGAATAAAGAATAAAAGAATAAAAACCTTTATTTAAAGTCGGTACAAAAATAAAACAGACAACATAAGCGACGAACCGCTTTTCACCGACACAGTGGAAAAACCCAAACATAAACAAAAAGTAATAAGATTAATTAGAATTTTACACTATTTACATTTCTTTTAAACTCTAACAGGTTCTCAGATCTCTTGACATTTTCGGGCAACTTATCCCAAGTTAGGATACCTTGATATCGTAGACTATTTATTCCATAAGTAACAGTATTAACTATTGGTCTTTCAAGACACATCTTCTTTCTTAAGCCATAACCATTTCTCTTCATTTTATAAAAATCGTTTGATACAGGTTTCATTTCATCTTTTAAAATTTTGAATACACAAGTTGCCATAATTTTAAGTCTATCTGCATACATTTGACATTTATTACTCTTTTCTAATAACAATTCGTAGCTAGAAACATAATCTTTATAAGTTAATCTTAATGCTCTTTCCTGAATTCTTTCAATCTTTTTTGAGCTTCTGGAACTACAGAGATGCCATATAATATTACAATAATTAAAACTTGATCTTATAAAGGTTTGAAAAATCTTAATCATACTCTCTTCAGACAGCAAACTTGATAGTCTTGACATTGCATTAAGTCTTTTACCAGCTTTTATACATAATTTTTTTACGTGACAGTCAAATTTTAATTGTTTATCAAAAACTACTCCTAATAATGTAATTTGATCAGAACACGGAATAAGGACATCATTTACGTTAAAATCTATAGTACAATTTAAATCTCTTGACATAACCATGGCTTGAAACTTACTAGAATTAGTCAAACCATTTCACAGCTGATAGAGTTTCTTTTTCTAATACATTTTTTACATTTACAATATTACTATCATGATAGGAGAGCGTGTTATCATCCGCGTAATTAAATATAGAACATTTTTTATCAATACATAAGAATAAATCATTAATAAAAATATTAAATAATAGAGGGCCAGTTAAGCTACCCTGCGGCACGCCTCTTTTAACAATTAACCAATCACTTCTGCATTCGTTGCCCTTTGACAATTTCAAAGCAATCAGCTGTCACAGAAACCACCAGTGTCAGACTTCAAAGAGCAGAAATTTGAATAAAAAAGAGAATAGAGCTGCACAGCTTGAAAGAATTACATATGATTTGAGTTGATCAGGAGTGGCTCGCCTTCTATAGAATCTTGTGATCGGTGTATTTCTGGTGGATGGGGAGGGACAATGTGCTACCCAGGAGGTATTATGTTGGCATTTCCTTTTTTTTGTCAGTGAATGAAGGCCCGCCATGCAAATGGCAATAGACTGCCCTAGTGAGCTGTATTTTCCATACGGAAAATTCACGTCAGCTGTTATTATGCACTTTACATTTGTGACTGTTTTTATAAAATATGAGTAGAAACATGTTACAGGCGATTTCATTAGTACGCGATTCTCAAGTTCTTTGGCTGCTAAATACATAGCATTTCTGGTAATCTGATTGGTTCAGGAATAACAGAACATCACACAGCTGATTTATCAAGCATTGTAAGTACATGTACAGCATTGATTCCACACAGGCAACTGTGAATGACCAGAATCGCATGGTAATGAAATTGCCTGCAATGGCACTGATGTTACATTTTTGCCTTTGTTCTGCTGATTTTACATCTATTCTTGTGCACTGACGCTATAGAAAATTTAATGTAGATGATTATAATAGTGATAGGGTTGCTTTCCATATATATATAAACTCTGTATGCTTATGTTTGTATCCAGAAACCAACAGACTCTTGAATTGATGTTACGACATCACTGATTACCCGCAAAAAGCCCAACCCTGAACCGTTAAGACCCAAAAGTCTGGAAGATAGAATGTTTTACTCAATAGGAGGCAGCAGCGACTTCCTGTGCATGGAGTTCCCTTCCGGAGCCATAACCCCATCACTTCCTGTGCATGGGTATTTGTCATATCCTGAGGGGGTGGTTTAATGGATGACATATTAGTCTGACAGACACAACTTGGCTCATTACTTGTTGCACAAAAGGTTGTGACATTTTTACCAGTTACAGTGGTCCATGCATTAAGGTCATGTGAAAATCTTTTGGGATATGGCCCCTCCCTGGGGGGAGCAGTGTCTGTCAAAAAAAACAACTTCTATTGCAATAGATAAGAATTTGTTTGCGAAAGGCCTCTACAAGTAAATGAATGTATTAAAAGAAATGTCTCTTAAAATTAGTGGGTCCGGGGCGCATCTCAGTTCTACCACATTGCTCTGGATGCCAATATCAGCTGTCCAGGTTGTTTCCTGGCACAAAAAAAAAAAATTTTTTACAGATTCATCCTGTGCTGCAAGTGCAGTTCACCTTAATGTCTTGGTCCATCCACCTATCCCTTTCAAATATATTTTGGTTCCCCTAAATCATTATAATGGCCACTTTCTGAACATTTTCTATTAGCAGTACACAATGACTACCCCCCTTCCCACCAGTGAATACCATTCATGAACACAGCTGCATTTAAATCAATAATTGCTATATTTATACCTGTCACTTTCTTTGTTTTACTTTCAAACCAGTTTAGCTCAATGACCCCACAGGCAGGATCAATTTACTATACGACTTATAGGTCAGAGCAGAGCAGCAGATTGATCTCATTAGCATTGATTGCCAAGACTAAATATAGCTCCTGTCTGTCTTAATTACTGCTGAAGATTTGGTCTGAAACCAGTGGCTGTCACTTTGTGTGTTACTGATATAAACTGTTTCAAATGAGTTTTTATTCAAAAACTTTCAGCTATTAAAAAGTATGCCTTTAAAAAGTTTCAATCCAGAAATGATTTATTATATGCTTGGCAATAGTCTGATTTATGATTAATTCTCTTTGATCTTTTTTAGCAAGAAAAGTGTGCAATGAGTAAAAGTATAAAATAAAGCAAAATGATAGTGAAATGCAGAGTTTTCTCTTATGTATGAATATCAGGCAGTGTGGCATCTAAATTGTAGCTCTCTGATTAAAGAGTCTGGGCACCCATAATTAATGTGTAAAATGTGTCACCCTTTCCTTGATTGAGTTATCGCAGACGTGACTGGACTAATTTACCATAAAGAGAAGCCAATTATTTGAGAGACGCAACTTTAAGAGTACGATTCAATGATATTCTAGTGTAGCATATTCGGTGGTACATTAACGTGTCACTGTTGGAGCTGTAATGTGTTGTTGAAGCCAAATAATATTAAAACAACCAACAATGATTAATGGGTTGCCTAACATGAGCATCTGAGCCTGCGATTTAGTTATTTGAGACATGAAGATGCAATTAACTTGATGAAGAAGCACTTCTCAAGCATGATTACATTGTTATTTGACACTGTTTACTTTATTTTCATGTGTGAAAACAGTTAAGAAGATAGCAAAGGAGAATTATATAACATGATAAGTCCTCGTGCTTCGATTATTTTCAGAAATGACTGAATTTCAGAAAGTTACCACAGCCACTCCGCTTGGGTGTTTTACTTGATTTAGGCTTAGTATCGTTTTTGGTGATACAATTATGATGAAATAAATTTCTGCTGAGAAATGACTTTAATTTGTTTTGGGCCTACAGGAGATACCTGATATTTACTCAATATAATTACCGGTATGTAAATAAGCACCTCAAATGACAGCTTACAGGTGTTACACAAGGCCAAGGCAGATTATCCCCGTATAAGCTCGTATCTATTTAGCACTATCAATAATGCAGTTGATGTTCATACTGCCGTATATTTGTCAAACAGATATGTTACTCCAAACAAACACGCCGCTTCTATTCAACCAGACTGTTTGAAATCTAATTTGTTTTCTGATAAAAATAGGAGATCTGAACCCTAAATTTGTCGTTTGGATGTTGTCAAGATGTCGCATCTACTTTATCATGTAAAACCAAAGCTTGGACTTACAATTACAGAATTAATCACTGATAATCAGCCCGTTAATTGTAAATTACAGCATATCATCTGTGGGGAATAGGACAATTAGGACATTGCAAGCCATTGGCATCAGAGATGGTGACAAATTGAGCAATGGTGATAACTTCCAGCCATTGCCCTCCTGGCCTAAAAAGCGTAAATTGTAATTTATTGGGCAATTGGGCACCAACTGTAAAATAGCTCAGGCCTCAGTCCATGCATCCTTAAAGTTTCTAATTTAAAGTTTGTGTTGTTTAGCTTATCAGAATATGAGCCTAATAGAAAAACTTTAAGAGGGGTTTTGAGTTTTTTTGGAGGTTGTCCCTTCAGGCACCAACTGTCTACACAACATTTCTAATTTAAAGACGAAAGTTTTTATTGTTTAGCTTATCGAGATACAATGCAGATTAATGGAACAGTTTAGAAGGGTTTTGAGGTTTTGGTGGTTTTCCATTGCAGAATATAAAAGATAAAATTAGACTTGGGTGCTTTCTACCAACAGAAGTTACAGGAAATTGAACAACAGTGATTAAATTGTACTACGCACTCACTTGATAACATTCTTGAGACCTTCCATCAAGTTTTCTCTGTCCTAATTTAAAGAACGATTTTAGCTTATAAACATATCAGAGTAATGGTTATCAAAATATTAGAGTAACAGAAAGTCGTCTGAGGTGTATGAGGTTTTGGAGGTTGTACTTTCCGGAAGATGAAAGATAGATTTAGACCTTGCTGCTTTCTGCTACCAGAAGCTACAGAAAATTGAACGGTGATTAAATTGCACTGCTCAGTGCACAGTCTCTGCCTGTATTGTTAAAGGTATACCCCTGCATTGCTGGGTCTTTGGCAGATTTCAGAGCAATCAGAAGTCACAGAAACTACCAGTATTCAACTTCATACAAAAGAAACTTGAATATAGAAAAGACAGTAGTACGACTACTCAGCTTGAGAGATTTAAAATAAATTCTTGACGACTGGGGGTGGCACTGCATGTATGAAATCTTGTGATTGATTCATTTATCGTCAAAAAGATTGACTTTATATTGATAAGGACAATATATCAGTCAACCAGCATGAGGAACAACAATGACAATGTTTGCTGTGGTTTGGGCATCGCATGCCATCATGAATAGAAGAATTTATGTCAAATAATGATATCAATAGGATGCACATTGAGCATCCAGAAAAAAATTTGGTAGCAGGCATCGCAAATTCACGAAGGCAACCCATAACCTGTCACTCTGGACCATTTAAGGGCCAATGTTTTCCTCAATAGAGGGCAGCAGCAACTTCCTGTTTGGTGAGTTCCTTCCGGAGGCACTACCCCACCACTTCCTGTGCATGGGTATTCCACATTTCCTGAGGGGGTGGTTGAATGGATGTCATATTTGTGTGACAGACACAACTTTTCTCCCAGCTCAGCAATAAAGTTGTAGTATGCTACAGAGGCTGCCAAACTCAAGCAATGACGCTCATGATTCTTGGGCCTGGCCAAGTAACCCATTACGTTACACACATCCATTTCGTCCTCTGGCACACCTGGTTTACAACTGAAACCAAAAGCAAAGACTTAGGTTTGTCTGTGTATATGCTGTCCTGTCCCATTTAACCAGTACAAAATCCCTATTGAACAATCATATTCTGGTATAAGAAGTACAACCCTCTCCTGAAAACATCTGGGAGCCTGTAAATTAAGGTGTGTCCCTCCTTGCTTGATTGAATTATTCCAATTAAAACTGGACCAATATACAATAAGGAAAACCAAAATTATTGGATAATAGCTTCTATTCGGTAGAATTTGGAACATTTAAATGTGGGAGGATTTATGTGGGTCAACGTGAATAACCACCAGTGATTAATGGCTTTGTCTTGTTTGAGCATCTGAGCATGTAATTTGGTCACTTGGCGCAAAAGGATACAATTATCATGATGAAGCAGCAGTTAGAGCACTTTCCATGATTACTTTCCTACTTGATGGTGTGTTTATTTCCTTTCCAGGCTGGCATATTCTGGTCCATTGTGCAGACTGCAGAGACTAGATTTAGCTTCCATTTCACCTTAAACATAGTTGTAATCACATTTATAATCTTCCATCAAACATAAATGCAGGTGCCAAAACAACTTTTCTCTCTATGCTGCACTGTAGGTTGCTCTCTCCTAAGCAGCCAATTTTCCTCATGATAAAGTGCAATTTGTAGCCTGACTGCATCCGCTTGCAAAGCAAGCAGATTTAACTAAAGTCGGCGTCTGGCTTCAAATCAATAGAATCTGTGTTTGCTTAAAATGTTTGAGTTAAAGAGAAAAGTTGTTGAAAATGATTACAGCTTTGATTATGACACAGAGAAATCCACCCTGCAGAATTCCATGTTGAAACATCAAGAAGAGTTTTGCGATGGAGAATGAAAACCTGTCAAATCCTTCAATCATTTCAGAAATATTTGAAAATGAGAAAATAAATGCTGCCAGGTAGCTTTTCTGTTCCGGTTCTGCATGTTGATGTCCTTTAGTTACTTCAGTTAGCCTGCATGCTAATTTATATTTATAATATATAATATTATTTCTGACATGCAGCTTAGATGATGCAAGTTTGGATCATAGTTACAGACTTCTATGTGCAAGGTTCCAGCTGTGTCATTTGAATGAAACATTAAAATATCTGCACCGTTCGACTCCTTTGTGCATCCAGAAGTTTCAAGAAATTTTTAAAACATTTGTGATTAAATTGCTTCGGGCATTCCATGCAGTTCTATTGTGGTGGTACTGCTCTACTTTGCCTTTTTTTTTTTTGACAGAATGCAGAGCAATCAGCAGTCACAGTATCACCAGTATTATAGACTTCAAAGAGAGGGAATTTGAGTGGAAGAGGGCAATAAAGCTGCATAGCTTCACAAATTAAAGAGAATTGTTATTGACAGGGAGTGGTTCTGCTTGTATGGAGTTTGGACATTGGTGTGTCTGAAGTAACACAGCTGAACTTAAAGGGATGGACAGTTATATGTAAGTCAAAAGACTAAGGAACACCAAAGCAGGATGATATAAGGACCGAGCACGAACTAATGTCAGACAATTGTTTAAGCAGAGTGGTATATCTACATTCATACACATAATGCATACAGAAACAAATTGATGTAGTGACTAGTTACTATTCATTACTCCATCACTGACTACCCACAAAAAGTAACCTGCAGCTCTTCAATGGCATAAAACTCTGAGGGAAAAAATTGCTTTCCCCAATAGGGGGCATCAGCAACTTCCTGTGATGGAGTTCTGTTCCAAAAGCGCAACCCTCTCCCCTCCCGAGCAGCAACGTAAATCAAACCTTTCGCTACGTAATTATTTTGGTTAGAATCAAACGTTTGGCTAAACAACGTATGACAAAGGGTCAAAGGTATATTCCAAACGTTGCACTCAGAAGTAAAACCAAACGTAAGTCGCAACCTTAGTATGAGGTTGGCAGATGGTTTGTTTTATAGTTTGGCCGAACGTTCTATTCACACGTAAGTCATACCTTTGGTTGAGAGGTTGGAACAATGTTTGGTTGTAACGTTTGGCTAAACGTGTCAGTCACACGTAAGTCATGCCTCTGGTTGAGAGGTTTGAAGAACGTTTGACTATTACGTATGACCGTACCTTTGTTTCATAGGTTTGTCTAACATTCATTTGAGAGGTTTTTGAAACCTTAGACTATTACGTAAGTCATACCTTTGGTTGAGAGGTTTGAAGAACGTTTGACTATTACGTATGACCATACCTCTGATTCATAGGTTTGTCTAACATTCATTTGAGAGGTTTTTAAAACCTTAGACTATTACGTAAGTCATGCCTTTGGTTGAGAGGTTTATCGAAGGTATGGTCGCACATTTGGCAATACGTAAGTTCCAAGGTTTCTCCAACGTGTTTTTGATATGTATGGACAACGTTTGAAAGTAATGTTCTGGGCAAACGTCTGATCTTACGTAACTGCCAAAGGTTTGTTGAAGGTTTGCACAAAGTTGCTGAACCTGGGATTTTGAGTCTCAGAGAGCCTTGTAGCGCCATCTATTACATACCTATTCCAAGCTATCTGGTAACTTTGAGTGTATAAAACCTCCAACAGGATGCTTGCTGGTGATAATTGGATGAAGCCATAAAGAAATAGTAGCCTCACCAGTTACAAAAATTACCAAATAAATATCTCTTAAAATATGAAAGAATAGATAGGCCAAAAAAAAATTCTGAAGTACTGCTCAACCACAAACGAGCAAGAGAGAATCAGTTGAGACCGGAGTTGAACTGAGCCTACGTGCAACTGAATGCCACCTATCCAGCAGGCCAATTTGGATTGGGATTTTTCCAACTCTTCAGAGTTGCAGCATTAATCCCTCACAAGGTAAGTGAATATTCTTATTTATTATTCTAGTCCTTAAGTGACTGCAGACTGCTTGGTAAAACGAGGAAGAAAAGTCTGCTAATTTTGGAGCCACCTTCAGTGCTTGCTGCTTGGCTCTGCTCTCTTTATCTCCCTCTGTGTTTCTCTTCTCTTCACTGCTTTAATTTGTGTTTTCTCTTTGCAGATCTCCAACAATCAATTGACCAACCATCTGTCCCCTCAAGACCCCAAAAAAAAAAAAATTCTTGAAATTTGCCCCCCCCCCCACTAAAAAAAAAATCCTGCAATAAAATAATCATATGGGAGCATCTTTATTCAACCATAACGAGGGCCAATATTCAAGGGCTTTATTTAATCAAATTTAATTTATTTTTTCTGAGAGGGCAGGGCAGGCCGGATGGCTGGGTCCGCCTGAAGCAATGCGGCACTCCCCCGGGCCATCCAAGCGCTCCGCCCCTGGCCGGCGCCTCCCTGCTTTCTTTATGACAAAGCAAATTCATGTACATCGTGCACACATAAAATAGGTCCAGAACACGGTTAATCCACCGTAACACTCGTGTACATGTCTCTCCTAGATGTTTTCATGGAATCCACACTCAATCGAGTCATATTTCACTAGATACAGTCCATTTAATTCCGAAATACAAGCGCTGTCAAGAAATCCACATGCTTCGCATCGCCGACTAGACCGGCTGATTCTGAAGCGACCACAACGTCCACAGTCCATCCGAAGGTTTAATTCAATCAATACACACCCTGTCATCGATATTACATAGATAAATGCCATGTTACGGTGGTATTAATGGTGTTCTAGACCGATATAAAATCGAATACACACAAGACCGGCGGCCATGGCTGCCTTCTTGTCGGAGGTTTGCGCATGCGCAAGAAGCAGCGCGCTGGGCTGGCCTGCTACGTCAGACGCCCCAGAGGCGTATAACGACCGTTCCTTCAACGTGGGGGGTACGCAGTGATGGGAGGTTGGAGAAATAGGCAATATTTACGTAAATACTTACACATCAAAATGCCGTAATCAAGTGTCGACAAATTACGTAGTTTAGTAACGTTGGGTCCGATGTGGATTGGAGGTTTAATGCTACCTTAGACCAACGTTTCTCAAAGGAAATTGTCCACAAGGGTCACTTCCTGTGCATCCTTGGGCATTTCCTGAGGGGGGAGTTTAACAAATGTCATATTAGTCTGACAAACACAACTTTTACTTGTCACAGAAGTATGGCATTTTTTCAGGCAATGTGACAATCTTAGGAGATTCAACCGATCTTCAGGGATGCAACGTATCAAAGTCGTCTGTAACACATCGTGGAATAATTTTGTCTAAGTATCTTACAAAAGTTAAAAAAAGCCCATCTTGATTTAATGCTGAAAATCTGTTCTGAAGGTCAACCATAGCCGTGTTGTAGAAGGTAAAATGTAGGTAAATTGCAGAGTGTTATCATCAAAAATGAATATGTTAAGTTGTTAGCTGAAGGTTTAAATTCAAACACTACCATGGTTGCTTCAAAAACCATTTGGTACTTCGAGAAACCAATTTTGTCCTGGAATATTTAATAGCGCAAATCAAGAAATGCATTCTGGGAATCATCTCGAAATCTATTTACAGATGATGTTGGTTGTGTTTACAAGTACAAAGACACAAGTATGTTTGTTGTAAATTCACTTGTTTGTTGTGTTGGCCAAGAATTGATTTCTCTGTTTACTGATGGCCTGATGAGATAAATAAAAGTGCCTCACTGGGTAGTAGGGTGGTCCAAAAAACTTTTTTTGTCAATATCAATTCGCATACCCTCCTATTTTGTGAGAAATGGTGCAAAAACAATGCAGCTCAAATTTTATGAAAATCCAACAAGAGGAAGGGGTCCCCCAAAGGCCTTTAAGTTGCAATGTTTTTTAAATTTTCGACCATTTTCGCCAATCCGCGGTTCTCTATAACTTCATCAGTATTAGTCATACAACATTCTAATTGCCATGGTTGGAAAGCTCTGAAAAAGACCTTCAATTTGCATACCAACATCAATGGTCTAGGACGATATCTTGATTCCCATTAGCCCTTCAGCCTGCACTCTTTAGAATTAAAATGACGCAGATTGTCTAATCCTGTTAAAAAATGGCTTTGGAATTTTTTTTCAATGATAATTACAGTGATTCGCATTCTCATAGTTCCAGAATGACCAAATACAAAAAACGTTTTGATTTTTTCCATGGGAGTGCCTGGCATGTGAGTGATGAAGTTTTAATGTTAACGTCAGTTGAAAACTCGTAAAATGTGAGATGGGGCCTGTTGCATTTCATATAATATCTTCGTCAGAATTTATTGCAGGGCAACATGAGTGGTACCAAATGAAAGGAAATAGTCTTAGCATTATCCTAGTACCGATGATGTAGTCCTATATTTAATTCTTGTGAAGTTAAAATATGAAATATAACAGCCCCTCCATGAATTATTTCAATAATTCCGACGAAATTTTGCATTAAAACTTCCAAGCTTATAAATCTGGATTTTCCATGAACAAAAATTAAAAAAATATTTTGTTTGCTTATTCTGGAACTTGAAGAATGTGAATCACAGCAATTATCAGTGAAAAAAACATCAAAAGCCTTTTTTTGATAGGATTAGACAGTCAGCGACATTTTCATTAAGAAAAGTGCAGGCCGAAGAGTCATTGGGAGTCAAGATATCGTCCTAGACCATTGATGTTGGTATTCAAAATATAGGTCTTTTTGAGAGCCTTCCAACCATAGCAATTAGAATGCTGTATGACTAATACTGACGAAGTTATAGAGAACCGCGGATTGGCGAAAATGGTCGAAAATTAAAAAAACAGTGCAACTTTAAGGCCTTTGGGGGACCACTTCCTCTTGTTGGATTTTCATAAAATTTCACATGCATCTGTTTTATACCTAACCTCATCAAATAAGAGGGTATGCAATGTGAAATTCACAAAATATTTTTTTCCCATCTAAAAATGAACCACCCTACTGGGTAGCCCATTGAAATACTTGACTATTTCAAAGATGGTTTGTGAGTTGTAGGAATATGGATTGTGCCATGCAACTACCAGAGCTAATAAGTGACCTCTGTAAGATGGATAATCCACATATCCATATTTACTCCATGTGAGAAATAATTTACAGCTCCAGTTAGTCAGCTTACATGTGTTATACTAGATCAAAGCGGATTGCTTATACATAACATAATTAACATATAGTAACAGTGGGTAGAACGATGTTTCAACAAGCAGATAGTCCTGATGAATTCATACTCCCATACTGATGTCTTGGCAGGGTGGATGAATTGTAAGAATGCCGGTTCAACACCCACTTCCATCCAGACCACTCCGTCTTGCTTTAATTTTGTTGTGATTAACAAAGACCAAAGCTGAAAACCTTAATGAAGTGTGGAGAATTACATTTATAGAATTAATCACTCCGGGAATGGTAACTTGTGATTTTCAGCACATTTATTTGGTAATAGGACTAGGCCAACCTTCAGACAAGAAGTAATTGATCTTTAAATTCTCCGATCTTCTTTAGGTATTTTTTCTGGGGTCAGTCAGAAGGATGAAGAAAGCCTGCTGTGATATAAATTATTTATAATGTCAATTTCGTGAAAATTGTGAGTAACCTCTATTTTTCATGTCAGTAGGCAGAAAACCCCTTGGGTTTTGTGATCTGAGATGATAAATATTAAATATGTCAGAACACAGCATCTGAGCTGGTGATGAATTGGGCAATGGTGGTTACTTCCTACCTAACCCCCCGGCCTACAAAAGTCAATTGCAATTTATTGAGCAAGTGGCCACCAACTGTTAAATAGCCTCAGGCCATGCGACCTTTCTTGATTAAACGAGAAAGTTTTTATTGTTTACCCTGTTACGTTTTCAGACTAATGGAGAAAGTTAAGAAGGGTTTTTTGGGTTCAGGAGGCTTCCTTTTGGGAATATGCCAGAGGGATTGGACCATCAATGAACAATATATTGAAGTTTTTCAGGATAAGAGAACTTAGCTAGCTACTAAAAACTTATGTCCATTAAGGCTTATTGGAGGTCACTAAGAGGGGTAATCGAACCGTTTTATGCAATCTTTTTTACAATCTTATTCAATATGTGTGCAAACACATGTTTTGCTTGAGCTAACCTGCAGTGTGATTATTATTTAGTGCATTACAGAAATCATAACATAAGCATTTAAGGGGACATTCTTAGTAGCCACCTTAGTACCCTTATCCTGAAAAGCTTCACTAGATCTACTTCAGCCTGGAGGGTCACCCCAGAAAGCAAAAAAAAAATAATTAAAGCAAAACGACTCATCTGAAAGCCTGGGTCCAGTGTATATTCCCTTCATCCATTGTATTATTAATTTGGAAATTCCTGATGGAAATCCTTTTGGTTCAACTTCAAAGACAGTTACATGTCACAGTAGACCTGTTCAGAATATGCTTTTGACCAAAATTCATAGCCTACTGCACTGATTCCCATGCTTTTAGGTCTGAAAAAGCCAAAAATCACAACCATTTTGATCTGTGACCATGGGAACCTTTGCCTCAAGAGCCCTGAAGTTATGATGTTGATTTCTGTCAAAAACGCCTAAAATTGTAGGAGTGGGGTGATGGTTTTTCTTGTCTAACTCCTCAGGAAATAAAGATATAAGAATCACACTTACACCATGTGAAAGATAATCAAATTGCCTTTCAAATGGTATCAAAAAATAAATTTTTATTATAAAGAAGGTACTTTTCCAGAGAAGAAAACATAAAACTTTGTGTTTCGAGGGAACAAAAAAGAAAAATTTAAGTGTTTTTGAACCACTCGAGTGCAGTTTTCACACTTAAATTGGTAATGTAAGACACTGAAACACTTGTTGGGATCATAGAGCATCATCTAAATCAACAGCACGAGATAGTGAAAATATAGCAACCCTACAACACATGCTTAGTATCTACATTCTACAATGCAGGGAATTATATTGTTTTATCAATCGAACACTAGCAAGTCCAAGTGTATGAATACTATAACTTAAATATATATACAAAACAAAGCATGAAGTACATCTCCAAGTACAACAGAGTCCACATTTACCAATCCTACAACACTTATCAGTCAGGGAAATTATCACCAGCTGATGACAATCAATGTCCTCAGCCCCACATGACACTCAGCCAAGCTCTGTCATCACCCTCTCATGACCTTCTCTAAGTGTCATGGCCCAGCCATGACTTTGGCGGTGCTCAAAATCATCTTTGACAGGCTATTTAAAAAGAACTAATGCAACTATCACTTCCAAACTTGGTATAAAGTTGTATCACAGTATCAACTAACTCTATAAATTTTGGCAGACCTATCCATTACATAATGAGGAAAAGAACCCGAAGGCTCCAGAGAAATTAAGAAATTGTCATCACCTGCTGATGACTTTTCAGTATTTCACAAAATTGGATAGAATTAAGTCCCGCTACTGACATGCCGCTGTGTGATGAGGATGGCTGCACAGAGATCAGACTTCCTTCTGATACCCAACTGATGAACCCCACAAACTCAATCATCCTGTCAGGGCCAGCACTTGGCTGGAATTGCAATTGTCCTCATATGACGGTAATTTCCCTGACTGCTTATTGACAATCCAAAGCATAAACTACAACTGACAGACAGATCCATGTGCAGCAAAACCACAAAAAGTACACACTAGACACTACCCACAACACAAAAGTATTAAAAGTAAGCCTACACATAAAAGCCCAACTGAATCAATATTTAGCAATGACGTAATGCTACAGGATGATAGTAGGCATGACACATCTACATTCTGCAAGCGTAGAAATTAAGGAATTGTTTTACACCAGTAATTTTTTCAAACATTTAGTTTTTATGCTGCAATTAACTGTCATTAAGAGGGAACATAATCACACATGTATTCAAGAATCATTATTGCCCGCCTAGATTTTTTGAAATTGTCAAATTCCGTGTTTCAAAAACCTGAAGCAATTGATTTGCTGCATGGCCCTGAATTTTTGGTCATTACGGTTGCAAAATTGGCCACCATTTTGATGTCACACTCAGCCACACTATTTCCTACCTTGACTGAGTGTAAAATCACTTTGAAAATGACATTTCTGTCCAATTTTCAACTGAATGACAAAGCATGTTGATGTCCGGCATATAGAACATCAAGTACTAAAACGATGGACCAACCAGATCAGGGAGCAGTGTCCAATATTAATTCGATGAGTGGAAAAACGGGGTTTGCTTGTTTGAAAAAATGCCTGGCTTCATAGAGAGATTTATTTATTTATAAAACATATTTTTTCAGGGTAAAACATTCAATCCAAAATTATTGTTTTACAATATTGCCCTGTGTAAAAGGAAGACAAAGATTTAAAAACTATTAAGAATATATAAAGAATGGTCTAACAACAAAATAAGATAAAATATATACCTGTGCAATTTAAAAAGTAACATTCATGAAATTATTCTTACATTTAGATTATCATTTGTTTTGTGGTGTGGACATGCCTATATGAACAGTTCATGACGGAAAAGATAGTCTGCTGATTAATGAGAACAGAGAAACAAGAAATTTTTTGAAGAGGCAAATTAATTACCATTTATTGAAATTTATTCCTCAATCTGGTTGGACAGAGTCTCACTTCATACCATTGGATGTTCTGAATGTTGACACAGCTTGGAGGAGTCAGCCAGTTAAAAATTGATAGAAAACAACAGATTCAAGGTTATTGAAAGAACACAGTATGTGAAAAGTTGCAGATGATTTTGGCTGAAAGTGGCATCAAAATAACGAGTCAAAATAATGACTGATTTGGTAACAGTGATAACCATACTTCAGGAGGTGAGATATCTGAAGTATGGTTATATCTGTTACCAAATCAGTCATTATTTTGACTGCACTTTCAACCAATATACTGTGTTTTCCTATCACCTTGAATCTGTTGTTTTTGTCAATTCTTAACTGTAAGTGTATGTTATGCAGTGTGCCTAGGATATAAGTATTGAAACACTGGTAAATTTGGATTCCATTGTGTTTGGAGATGTACTTCATGCTTTGTTTTGTATAATATGTAGTGTTCACACACTTGGACTTGCCGGTGACTGTAGAAAACATGTATAAAATATCGAAACTGCCTGTATTGTCGATACTAAGCATGTGTTATGGTGTTGCTATATTTTCACTCTCCTGCTGTTGATGTATAAAATGCTGTTTTGTTCGAGACAAGTGTTGCAGTGTCTTAGATTGTAATTTTAGATGTGATAACTGCACTCAGGTGGTTCAAAAACACCTAAATTGTTAATTTTTTTCACCCACGAAACACAAATTTTTATGTTTTCTACTCCAAAAAAGTACCTTCTTTATGATAAAAATTTATATTTTTGGTACCATTTAAAAGGTAATTTGATTATCTTTCACATGGTGCAAGTGTGATTCTTGTATCTTTATTTCCTGAGGAGATGGACAAGAAAAACAATTACCCCACTCCTACAATTTTAGGCGTTTTTGACGGAAATCAACATCATAACTTCAGGGCTCTTGAGGCAAAGGTTCCCATAGTCACAGATCAAAATGGCTGTGATTTTTGGCTTTCTCACACCTAAAAGCATGGGAATCAGTGCAGTAGGCTATGAATTTTGGTCAAAAGCATATTCTGAACAGGTCTAATGTCACAGTCTGCACAAATAAAGTTTGATGCTTAAAACTATGACCAAAAATTTAGCACACTAGTATTGGTTCGTGTAGGCCTAAATTACTATGCAAATGGTCAAACAGGAAGACCAAGAAAATGTGAGTGATTCCTTTGGCTGTTTGACAACATCAGTAATGTCATTCTATCTTTTACTATTGAATAAAGGGTCAAATTGTCACTGAAAGATATACAGTGTACCATATATCTAGTTAACCACCAGACTGCCCATGTTTTTTTTAATCAAATAAATCACCAAGCAATGTTTGTTATGCTGTAATAACACTTCTTGCCAAATTTCTTGATGCTGGAAAAATCACAGATGTTGTTTTATTAATCCGTTGTCCATTTTGAATTAGAACATAAAAAAACAAGGCACACAGCAATGGCCATATCAATTTTAGCCAAAAAGTTAATTGCTAAAAAAAATCTAGGCATAATGAACACATTAAAACACACACAAGAACAGTGATGAAATCCCCAATACAATGTTCTCTTTGAATGGAAGCAGCAGAAGTCACAAATTCTGGCAAGATTACATTTCGATTTTTGTTAACTTATACTGAAATTAATAATCCTGCAGAATCATGATGGAATTTTCAGCAAATGATTCAACAAAATCTAAAATGTGTTTTCTTAATCTCATTTGGTTTGACATTATTTGAAATCATTGTCGAAATTAATACCAATTATCGTTCAATGAGGTTCCTTAAAATCCCTAGATATCATGTCGAATTATATGCAAAATAAAGCTCGCAAAGAGGAGTGAAGTTTTAAAAAAAGACAACTAATCTGGCATCTCACTATTATTCCTGCTGCAATCCTACACATGACCTCATAGCCATTCATCATGAGTTCAGTTGTTATCCCCAGTGGATGAAAAGGTCAGTCCATAGTAACATCAACTTCAAATACATGTATGTGAACCAAATTATACAACAGTTGACTCTGATCGCTGAGTATATCCGAAATCATTTTAGTTTCACTGACCAGGGATTCTCGCGTTTAGCTCCTGGCTAGAGCTTAGCCACTTAATCTTAGGTTTGTGGTGAGTGAAATTGCTGATTACAAACCCTTATCCATCATCACTGCCCTATGGCCTGACAACTTGCTACACCAGCAAACATGTTGCTGTTTAGTACCACAGGTCATTCTTCTTTGAACACTATAGTGTATCAAGTACTGAGAACTAAAACCCTGACTGAATAGTGAAGATTATTTGCTATTGAGCAAGATTAGTTATGTCTACCCTTGAATCTCTGGATGCAGCTGAGATAATACTTGCCATAATCCTTTCAATAGATACCAATAAAAGTGGTTGAATTACACTACAATTTAACAGGTGTCTCACTAGGAAAGAAATTGTAAGGAAATTGCTCAAATTGCATAACAGCAGTCTGTTGTGCAATAAACTCAGCCAACTGTCTTTGAAGGTTTGCAAATTTGTAGAACTAAATGGAACTGAAGAAAAAGTTCTCTGGGAGTCTTCAAAGTTTATAAAAGATAAGTCATCAGATGTGGATGAATTACTGTGTACACTGTGTCTGCCTTCAATGTTTGGAAATGCTGAAGATGCAGTACAAGTCAAAATTTTTTCTATTAGGCTGATATTCTGATAAGCTAAACGATATATACTTTAAATTAGAAAGGGTGTATGGACTGATGCCTACAAGCAGTAGGTGCCCAATTGCTCAATAAATTACAATTTACGCTTTGTAGGCCAGGAAGGTAATGGCTGGAAGTAATCACCATTGCTCAATGTATCACCATCTCTGATGCCAATGGCTCGCAATGTCCAATTCCCCGAAGATAATGTGCTGATATTTACAATTAACTTGGTGATTAATTCTGTAATTGTTATTCTAATATTTGGCAACAAACAAGCGTCATTGTACTTGTGCACACAACTAACAACCTCCGTAAATAGATTTCGTGACGATTCCAAGGATGCATTTCTTGCTTCGGTCATGTGGTTCCTGATACAACAATCACATATGGAATAATAGGACTTAAAGAAGTGTGGCATCTCACTGATTGGCTGAAGGGAAATACGTGATTTGGTTGTCTACTTCTACATCAAATCTATAGTAAATTTGCAAACATAGCAAGCAGAATACAAGTGTCATTGGAAACACTTTGTAGCCTACTGCATGGCGTGGTGCAAGTTCTACTCTCCCTGATCAGTATTAATAATATAAAGAGCGATTTCTTGTTAAGATGTGACATCTTAGTCTGTTGTAAAGCGGAAAAATTTGGAAATAAAATCAATTCTTTCTTCTAGTAGTCTTTTAAAATAATTTTTTTTAACTAATCGGAAGAAAGGCATGAACTGGTACATTATATCTTTGTTGAAGGGTTTATGTTGCAAAATTGTGTTTTACATTTTGTTCTTTTGTGACAAATATTATGAAATATCATTTGAGGACATACAGAGACAAGGTGGAAGTTTAATTCAGTCTTAGGATTAAGATTGAGTTTGAGTTTATTCAGCTTTAGATATGTAGCCTATAATCAATGGACCATCATGAGTGAGCCTCTAAAAGAAATAAACACCCTGGCAAGTGGGAAAGTAATCGTGGAAAGTGCTCCAACTGTCGTTTCATCATTATAATTGTATCTTTATGCTCCAAATGGCCAAATTACTTGCCCAGATGCTTAAAGCCATTAATCACTGTTGGTTATTTGTTTAGACTCCAACTCCAGGTTATGTACTGCTCTCACATTTTCATGCACCAGACTAAACACTAGAGTTCCATTAAATTGTATCGTCAGATAAAAGCTTCTGTCCAATAATTGAGTTAACTCCTAATAGTAGGGTAGAATTTGCAAAAGTTTAACCTCAATCAAGGAAGGAGGGAAACATTTTAATTACAGGCTCCCAGACTCTTTGAGCAGAGACTACAGTGTATACATTTGTATTGCCTATACCAGAATATAATTCTACTATATATGCATTTGGCAATTATAAGGTTAAATTGGATAGATAGTTACAGTAAGTGTCAAAAGCATAGACTCAGAATCGTTTAGTCCTTCACCAAATTCACGATGCCAAACGCATTTTGATACATAAAAGCATGACATATTCTAAGACGTGGCTGAGTCTTTGCTTTTGGCTTCAGTTGTAAACCATGCGAACTAGATGAAATTTAACATTATGGGTTACTTGGCCAAGCCCATGAATCATGCTTGATTCTGAGTTGGACAGCCTTTGTAACGTTGCTACGATGCTATTGCTGAGCTGGGCTCCAGGCTCGTTTTATGCAACACATTTAAAACTCACATATATATGATTTATAGGACACTCTTACCATAAGTGACTGCATTTGTGCCATAACATATGGTCCACTGAAATAATGCGACATTCTGTTATGCAACAAGTAAATGAGGAAAGTTGTGTCTGTCAGACCAATAATTATGACATCCATTAAACCGCCCCCTCAGGAAATGTTGAATACCCATGCACAGGAAGCGGTTGGGTTAATGCTCTGGAAGGGAACTCACCACAAAGAAAGTTGCTGCTACCCCACCCCATATTGAGAAAAATACTGGCCCTCAAAAGGTCCAGAGTTACGAGAAATTGGTTACTTTTTTGGGTATTTTGCGATGTTGTAATGGCTACTACCAATGTCAATTTGTTTCTGGATGCCCAATGTACATCCATTGATACCGTTATTTGACATTAATTCTTCTGTTCATGGTCGCATGTGCCCCCCAAACCCCACCAAACAGCATGATTGGTGTTTCTATACTAGTTGACCGATATATTGTCCCTATCAATAAAGTCAATCTTTTTAACAATAAATGAATCAGCCAAAGGATTTCATACAGGCAGTGCCCCACGCCCCAGTCGGCAAGAAATCCATTAAATTCTTTCAAGATATGCAGCTGTACTCCCTTCTTTTCCATTCCATATTATCAACTTTCTCTTCTTTAATGTCTAATACTGGTAATTTCTGTGATGGCTGATTGCTCTGAAATTAGTCAGAGTGACCTTAAGAACCTCAAAACCCTTGTAAAACATTTTCCGTTAGCCTGATATCTTGATAAGCCAAACAACAACAGCAACAAAAATTTATGTCACCATAATTGTATCACCAAAAAATGGATGCAGAATCGCACAGATTTCATGCCTTGGTCTGAGGACATCTTACTGAAACGATACTAAAAAAGACTATCTGGTGTCCAAAACACACCTATAATCTCATAATCCTGGCAGGCATTTTAGGTTAATAAAAATATGCCTGAATCAAGTAATACACCAAGCTGAGTGGCTGTGGTAACTTTCTGAAATTCAGTCATTTCTGAAAATAATTGAAGCACGAGGACTTGTCTTGTTACATGTATATCATTCTCCTTTCTTAACTGTTTCCACACACAGTTCTGCAAGGCAGTTTTCTCTCATGCTTTCAAAGGCCTCAATCTTTCAGCAACTTTTTTTCTTTCACTTGCAGCATTTTAAGCAAACAGTTGAGCATTTGTCAGACAGCTGAAGAAGTCCATGAGAGATGGACGAAAGCTCTGGTGAGTTAAAACTGAGACCTTTGTGCTATGAAAATCATCACAAATTATCGGTGATATTGATTACGAAACTGCGACAGTTCCAAGTCTCTTTACAAGGAGAAGCCGTGACGTTATCACAGAATGCACCAAATTATGACAATAATTGAGCTGCATGATTTAAAAAAAGGTAGTAACTTGTAAAAGGCAGCCTCTTTTGGTCTGCAAATGTAGTGCAAATGTTAGAAAACTTGATGGAAGGTCTGAAGAATGTTACCAAGTGAGTGTAACAATTCAGTGGCAGACTTGATCAGGCATAAACAATGGTTCATCATCTTCTTCACTGGTTCCGTTTATTTGCCCAAGATTGGCCAAGAACATCTCTCAATTAACTTCATCCAGATTTTAACATCAGCGGAGCCCTGGAATAGCTTATCCGTAATGTGCCATCCAGCCTAAGAGAAGACAACAAATACCATTTCCAAGCTATGTATTTCAACGCGCTACCCAGCAAGGCACATTTATTCATCTCATCAGGCTATCAATAAACAGAGAAATCAAGCCTTACTTGGCTAACACGACAAACAAATGACTTCATAACAAACACATGTCTTTGTACTTGTGCACACAACCAACATCCTCCATAAATAGATTTCGTGATGATTTGCAGAAAGCATTTCTTGATTTGGTATCATAGATTCAAGGAACAATCAAGCTGTTGAGCATTAGGACTTGAGTGAGGGTATGCGAAAGTTAAGTTCTTTTTTACTAGGGATTTTTCTCAAAAGGACTAAACATTTTAGGGAGGGTCCCTTAAGAGGTACTAAGTTAAGGGAATCCTTAGCTTAATACCTCTCAAGGGACCCTCCCTAAAATGTTTAGACCTTTCGGGAAAAATCCCTATGAAGACTGATCAATGGAATGGAATAAGTATAAAAATAAAGTAAACAGTATCAAGTAACAAAGTAATCATAAGAAGTGCCGCTTCATCATGTTCATTCCTTCGTCATGTACCAAATAACTAAATCGTAGGCTCGGATGCTCATGCTAGGCAACCCAGTAATCACTGTTGGGCGCTCATTTTGGCTCCAACTGCACATTACTGTTCTAATAGTGACATTTTAATGTACCACCGAATGTGCTATACCAGAATACCACTAGATCTTACTCTTAAAGTTGCCTCTGTCAAATAATTGTGTTATCTTTATGGTAAATTAGTCCAGTCACGTCTGCAATTCTCAATCAAGGAAAGAGTGACACATTTCACATTTTAATTATACAGGTGCCCAGACTATTTAATCAGAGAGCTACAGTTTAGATGCCTGGTAGTCATAAAGTAGAGAAAACTCTGCATATCACCTTCATTTTACTTTACCTTCACTTTCTCATTATATGCTTTTCTTGCTATAAAAGATCAACGAAAATTAATCATATGAACCAAGATTGCCAAGGCCGTAAATCTGACTATTGCCAAGCATATAATAAATCATTTCTGGTTTGAAACTTTTTAAAGGGATACCTTTTAATTGCTGAAAGTTTTGGAATATCGGTTCGTCTGAAAGATTTTATATCAGTAACACACAAAGTGACTGCCACTGGTTTCTGACAGCAATAATTGAGACAGATAGGAGCTATATTTAATATTTAGTCTTGACAATCCATGCTAGTGAGATAAGTCTGCTGCTCTGCACTAACCTATAAATCATATAGTAAATTGATCCTATCTGTGGGGTCATTGAGCTTACCGAATCTGGTTTGAAGGTAAAAAAAAAGAAAGTGACAGGTATAAATAAGCAATACTTGATTTACCAAACTTGATTTAAATGCAGCTGTGTTCACGAACGGTATTCACTGGTGGAAGGGGGGGGGGTAGTCATTGTGTACTGCTAATAGAAAATGTTCAGAAAGTGGCCATTATAATGACTTTGGGAAACAAAAAAAAATTTGAAAGGAATACGTGGAATCGTGGATGGACCAAGATATTTAGGCGAACTGCAGTTGCATCACAGGATGAATTTGTAAAAAATAAGCTTTAGGCACCAGGAAACAACCTGGACTGCTGACTTCCAGAGCAATGTGGTAGTACTGAGATGTGCCCTGGACCCACTAATTGCAAGAGACATTTCTTTTAATAGAGCTTAGCGATCCTTCCCACACTGGTCATGTACATACTGAAAAATCATTGTAATCTGTCCTTTAAACCAAACGTGTCATTCGCCATCCTTGTTTTCCTTCGCGGGCACTGACATCTATCTTCAACTGCGCATGCGTCACATGTGACACCGCACACGAGAAATCTGTTTTTGGATCGTCAAAAAATACGCCTGAGGGCGCGTGGCGACAGTGGCGCTGCCACCATTTGCGCTGATTTAGAATTGTCACATTGCATAATATGTCACACAGCATTCAATCATGAAATAGATTGCTGTTTGTCTCAATATGTTGCTACTTCAATTGGATTAATTTCTATAGAATGCAGACAGTTTGTGAAGGATGAAGTGCTATTAAGTCAATTAGCCCTTGATGGCAATTAGCTGATTAACTTCACAACAAAAAATTAAAGATGTCAATTTAATATTTCAACAGTGTTGTCTGGCTATATGGAGAGTTCAAAGTTGCTTACCGTTCTCTCCTGCCTTGGTAGATTACATATTACATTCATTTACAAGTTTAAGAGGCCTTTCTCAACATATGTTCTTATCTATTGCAATAGAAATAGTTTTTTTGACAGACACTGCCCCCCCCCCCCCAAGGAGGGGCCACACACATCCCAAAATATTTTCACATGACTATAATGCATGGACCACTGTAAGTAGTAGAAATTCACAACCTTTTATGGAAAAGTAATGAGCAACGTTGTGTCTGTCAGACTAATATGTCATCCATTAAACCACCCCTTCAGGATATGTAGAATGCCCATGTGCTGAAGTGATGGGGTTATGGCTTCGGTTATGCACAGGAAGTTGCTGCTGCCTCCTATTGAGTAAAACATTCTATCTTCCAGACTTTTGGGTCTTTAAAGGTTCAGGGTTGAGTCTTGCTTTTTGCGGGTAATGTCGTAACATCAATTCACGAAAGTCAGTTGGTTTCTGGATGCATACGTAAGCATACAGTGTATACATGGAAAGCAATCCTATTACTATTATAATCATTTACATTAAATTTTCTATTCATAGCGTCAGTGCACAGGATAGAATAGATGTGAAGTAAACAGTACCAAGGCAAAAATATAACAACGGAGTCAATAATGGTACATCAACCATTAACATGTTTCTATTTATATTTTATAAAAATGGTCACATCTGTACTTGTAAGTGCATGATAAAGGCTGAAGTATCGTTTCCATATGAATGTACAGTTCTCAAGGGCAGTCTCTAGCCATTTGCATGGTGGGCCTTTGTTCACTGACCAAAAAAATGAAATTGCCAACATAATACTTCGTGGGTGGCACATTGACCATCCCCTTGGAAGTCCAGCTTTTCACCACAAATACATCAATCACAAAATTCCAAAGAAGCAGAGCCATTTCTTGTCAACTAAAATTCCCTGTAATTCCTTCAAACTGTACAGCTCTACTCTCTTTTATTCAATTTCATCTCTTTGAAGTCTGATACTGGTGGTTTGTGTGACCGCTGATTGCTCTAAAATAACTCAAAGAGCATAGAATGCCAGAGAACACATCCAAGATCAGCTCCATTAATGGGGTTGAGACTGCATTGCAATTTAATCACTTCCATTCAGTAAGGTCTGGATGTAGAAAGCTGTCAAAATCTCTCTTTTATATTCCTAAAAGACAAACTCCTGAACCTTAAAACCCCACTTAACTTGTTCAATAAGCCTGATAACACTGCTTGGTAAACAGAACAAAACTTTCTTTGATTATTTCAGAAAGTTAGCTAGGACTGAGGGTATAAAGCGGTTGGTGCTAAATTAGTTTTCTCATTAAATTTCGATTTACTCTTTGTGGGCCTGTAGGGAATTGGTGGAAGAAGTAATCACTATTGCTCAATTCATTGCCATCTCTAATATTTATGGCTTGCCGCTTCCCCATTTCAATAATGTTCTCAGAACTACAATTAAAGTAGCTATTCATTCAGTAATTGTAAATTTGAGTTTGATTCAAAATTCATTATGGAGTAAGTGTGATATCCAATCAGAAACCTGAACTTCACATCTAGTTTTGGGTAATCTAATTTGAGTTTCAGTCATGGCTCTTTAATCAAAAACTTAATTTAATTTGACACAGTTTTTCTGGGTCAAACTGGGTGTTGATTGGAGGCATAGTGTATGTTGGCTATGTGACAAATATAGAAAACAACAAACACCTGCATTATTGATAATGTTATTTATCAACTTCTGCTTTGGTCTTGTGTAACATCTTTAAGCAGACCTGCTGGAGATGCAAATTAATATGTTTAAATACAGGTTTTGTGGATCATCCATCGTATGTTGCAGGTCAGTGCTGGCGGGTCTAATTATTTTACGTTCATAATCCATAGACCTATAGGTCACAAAAATGCATGTGTCAAAAGGTGCAGATAAACTTTGGATTCAAATTCAGGCCGGCAAACTGAGCAAATGTCTGAACTAACTTGAACACACAATCAACGGTGTAATTCTTTTAAACAGCCTTTCTTGTTAACTCAAACATTTAAACAAACATGGTTCTATTGATTTGAAAACATGTGTTGGTTTTAGCGAAATCGGTGTGCTTTGCACGCAGATGATGACAGGTTACAAAATGGACCTAATAATGTGGAAAATTGACTGCTTCAATTTTAATGTAGCTTCATATATTGCATACAGAAGAAAGTTGCTTTGGCACCTTCATATTTAATGTAAGCTCAGAATTGTGAGAAGTGAAATTTTAAGCAGGATACCAAGTAGAGAAAACGGTTTATTGGTATAGCTTATCATGAGTGACATACCAGCTGAAGTATAGCAACCGAATAGTATGTGTCGTTTGACATGAAAGTGCTTTTCTGTCAGATAGTACAAGGAAACCATCTCACAAAAGGGACAATGAATAACCTAACCATTTCTGCATTTTACTGGCACTTCATTAATCTGTCAATGCAACTCACAGACTCTTTACTTATCTCGTTGAATTCATATTCTAAAATTTCATGAATATCTGAAGACCTCTGATGTCAGGCACCTTTATCATTGCCCTTTTAGAAGATAAAGAGAGATAAACAGTTCTTGCTCTCAAGAAAATAATAATTAATGAGTTGAGAACACGTGAACTTGGTGATAAAAAGTATAAGAATTGTAACGAATTTATCAGTGATGTTCTTGAGAGCAATCCTTGATGCGTCTGTACTGTGTGAAGTCTTGGTAGCGTCTGAGAGTGAGAGCTGTGCGCATGGCTGCACAACAGCTCCACCTGCTGTCACACTCTCCCCCTTTTTGATGTTAAGAGTCCTGTTTGCTGTTAACTCCTCTGTTGAGTTTGGGGAGGATGAAGATTGGTGACTTGATGGCTGTAGATGAATTCTGGTAGATTCTTCTGAGAGTAGATCTTGATCTTGGTCGTCCATTTGGTCCATTTCGACTTAGGACATCAGGGATCCTTGGGTCCATCTTCCTTGATTGAAGCTGTAATGTCCTTGATGACGGTACACCAGCTCGGGTACCGTAAAGCACCAGGCACAAAATAATAGAAACTGGCAGTTGTATCAGAAAATCACTAGCTAAAACGTATAGTGACAAACAAAGAGTCCTCATAAAATTGATGACACAATCCAATGCTGAAATATCAGAGACATGACAACACAATTTGAAACAATAGAATAATATTTACACAAAGTGTAACAAACATGACCATATAAAACATCACAACACACAATCAATCTCTAATGTAAAAATCTAAACAGCATTACAACTGACAACATTTAATGAAGTCTTGATTCCTTCATCCAGCTCAGCCACTCCTTCCGGGTTGTGTGTGTGGAGAGGTCACCTGGGTCGGTCATTCCGGCGTCCTTGATCCAACTGAGCCACTCCTTCCGGGATGCGCAAGTAGAGAAATAACCTGGATCAGTCATGAAGCCATCAGTCGGGATCTGTCCTTGTTGGTCCGAGGTGAAATCAGGTGAACTGTACTGGCCCCCTCCCCCTTCATCAAACAGGGGCCACAGCAAGGAGTTCCTTGGATTCTCATCTGGCCAGAAAACTTCGGGGTTCTGCCTCACTTGAAACTCAGGTGGAAGCACATGCTTCGGAAGTGAGCTCAATCTTGGTCCTGTCAGATAATCCCTGGGTGACTCTGCTGGAGCGCCATCTGAATTCCCATCCATCCTGGAATATCCCAACTTGTGTCTTGGGATTCCTTCCTTTTCACCTCCAGGACTGGTATCTGGAAATACAGAATCAAAACATGGCAATACAACAGGGGAGCCACATAGCTCCGACAAATTAGCAGAACTTACACAAACTGCGGAACATGAGTGCTCCCGCAAATTGAGAGACTTTTTGACATCACTCGCAACACTAGAAGTTTGAGGACGAGCAGGAGTGATATAATTTTGAAACCTCTGATAATCTTCTGGAGGAAATAGCCTTCGGTCTTGCATGGGAGGGCAGTCTTGCAGATGGGAATTTGCAGATATTGATCCAGGTCCATGATGTTGTGGATAAAGGTGCCGAACAGCACCACTTCGCTGGAAAGGGACGGTAAGCAGGTCATGTCCATTCTTCTTGCTTCTCTTCTTGTTTCTCTTCTTGCTTTTCTTCTTACTTTCCTTCTTACTTTCCTTCTTACTTTGCTTCTTGCTTCTCTTCTTGCTTCTCTTCTCTTTAGATGTGTAGCACTCATCAGTTGACTCATCACTGGATCCTGAAGATGCGTCGCTGGAATCAGGTGAGTCGCTTGAGTCAGAGGTGTCTGTGGAGTCGCTGGAGTCGGAAGAGTCTCGGGAGTCAGATGAGTCACTGGTCTCCGATGAATCACTGGAGTCGGAAGAGTCACTCGAGTCCGACGAGTCACTCGAAGTTCTGGCACTGGGTGATGTTCTGTGATGATCTGCATCAGGCTGTCTGTGTTCACTCCAGCAGGCACTCAGCATCGCATCAGGTTTTATCATTACTTCTCTCCTTGCCCCCTCTCTCTGAAACTGGTTATGAAAAGTAGCAGGCATATTTTCATGATAATTCAACTTCTTGAGAGTAGCAGGATAATTTTCAGGAGTAACGTGATATTGAAGTTGTTGAGATGACATCAAACCAGGTGTGAGTTTAGGAGGCCCGGACGAACTTGAGTAGAAACTTGGCATCTCCGGTGGCACAAAAGCAGGAGCAACTTGTTGTCTTGGGTCGTTCGCCGGTGACAAATCATTATGAAGAGATGCTGCTTGAGCCTGTTGGTTGTTAAGCACAGAA
Source organism: Platynereis dumerilii (assembly GCA_026936325.1). Taxonomy (NCBI): domain Eukaryota; kingdom Metazoa; phylum Annelida; class Polychaeta; order Phyllodocida; family Nereididae; genus Platynereis; species Platynereis dumerilii. The sequence continues at coordinate 18,029,605 of JAPTHN010000003.1, forward strand.
TGATAATTGGCCAAGCCTCCAGGGATTCTGCTGAAGTCCGGAGGACGGCAGTAGTCTTCTTCAAGGGATGAACGTGAGGGTCTTGGTGATTCCATATCCCGATGTTTGACTTCCTTGGATGAAAGTTTCTTCTTCAATGCAGATGAAGTCGGCTGAAGGAAAGGGGGACGCACATCCCCAGCAGATGCAGATTGCTGACAAATGGATGCTGAGGAAAATGGGGTCCCATCATTTTCAATAGGCGACAATCTTGCGGACTCATTCGGTATCCATGCTGAAGAATGCAAATCATTTCTATGACCTGGAATTGGAGCATACTCAAAAGACACATTTTCAGCACATATATCATTAGGGTCAGAAGCATTTACAAATCCAAGTGAGTAAGTTGTCGGTTGTCGGTGAGCAGAAAGACACTTGGATGGAATATCTTCAGCTCGCTCCACACTCATGGCCACTTCTGCCAGTACGGCATAACGGTAAAGGCTTTCTAGTGACATAAGTCGACCCCACCATGCTTTCAGTTCATCATACAAATATTCATGAAGGTCTCCCAAAAAGAGATTTTCATCGAAATAAGGGAGTTCTCTCCGCTGTCTTAAGATGCATGCCTCCAACTCGTCCACAAATTCTTTGGCTACTTTGTACTCAACTTCAATCTCTTTTTTCGACTGCAGAGGAGTTGGTTGGAAAGGTTGTTTCTTCAAAGCTGGGCTTGCAGTCTTCTTGTCTTCAGGTTCAACCACTTGATGGAGTTCATCTATCAGGGGATGTTCTTTTCCGAAGATGCCACTTGAACACCCATAGGCAATAACGGAGTCATCATCAAGATGCAGGCAGCTGTCCAAGGATGGAGACTTCAATGAATATGAGTCTCGACGAGGTGCTGAATTGGTTGTAATTGGAGGTCTTTGATAATCCTCAAAGCATATAAATTCATGCTTGATCATAATATCCCAATACCAGAGTCCAATTCCAGTTATGAATGGCATCACATCCCGTTCAAGTACATAAACTGGGCGACTCATCATAATAACTTTCAAAGTGGCCTTCCTGAGTCCAGGCACAGAGCAGAGGTCTTCAAAGGAGGCTGTGTTTAAGTTCACCGGATCCATGGTGAATAATCCAATTTGGCCTCAACAGTGATGAGAATACATTCAATACATTGGCATACAATTTTAGCAGACTTCAAACTTAGTATGCACAAACAAAATTCAATTGGAACTTTTAAAAGGCCTACACAAAATATTTACAAAGGCCCAATTATACAACCTCATTCCCTCTTGTTTTCTTTTTTTGTGGATTTTTTTCGTGAGTGGGTGTATATTAATTTAACGGTAAATCCATGTAGATACGAATTAGAGCCTGCCACTGTCACATTAACTCAATAATATTTACAGTTTGCAAGTAAGCAGAATCAGCTGAACAAATGCGTGTCAGTTTTGACAGCTTCCTAATCCACTGAATAGATCTGTGAAAACGTGTGTCTAAAGTTCACATAAGTAGAAATCCGAAATGGGGAACAAAAATTCCCAACACAATTAAAACAGTGCTTAATAATTTCGGAATGAAGATCCAAACAGGCCTAAAAATAAGCAGTCTCTCTCAAATCACGCAAATCAAACTGCTGTGTGTGGTGGCTGTCAATCTTGTATGCAACTGACTTCGTTTATGAAGTGTTACAAAAATAATCCCATGTAGTTCAATAAATATATGGACTATGTACATGAAACGAAAATAAAGCTTTCTTGACTTGAACAGTGCTCAGACCATTTAGAAGGCGACCAGCATCAACTAAATCACTGCACTGGCAGATGCAATACACACTTATACACGTGCTATCTTTCAAGTCAAATAATTAACTGAGTGGAATGCCGAAGAGCATCAACTCTAAATAGCAGTGAATAGAATAATTTATGTACAATAAAAGGTAAAATAATTCAGCAAACAGGCCGAAATCAAGTCCTATAGTTACCAGTAAAAAATATGTGGCTGCTGACCACGCAAAAAATCGGCAATTGGACTCGAAAAAACGGCAATTTTCGCCGAAAATAATGGTAAAAATAGGCTCAAAAAGCTGCCGAAAAGCAGCAGAAATACTGCCAAATACCAACAGTAATTGGAGGAACCTTGGTTTACCGCTGTCACCACTGTAACAAATTTATCAGTGATGTTCTTGAGAGCAATCCTTGATGCGTCTGTACTGTGTGAAGTCTTGGTAGCGTCTGAGAGTGAGAGCTGTGCGCATGGCTGCACAACAGCTCCACCTGCTGTCACAGAATTTTGTGATGTGCTTTCAGAGATAATACACTTTGATACAGATGTAAGTACATCATCTTCGTCAGTGGTTTTATCGAGGTCTTGTTCATGAAGAAAAACTTTCTAGACCAAGATTCAAACCTGAGACCGAAGAGGAGTAGAGGAATGTCTTCTTTTATTTCTTATTTTTTAGAATATATCTAGGCACGGTGGCAGATTCAGTCTCATCCACTGTGTCATCCAGCTGGAGCAAAACAGCATATTCCATTTCTGTGTTATGAACACATTACCCAGTAAGGCCTATGTATTTATCTCATCAGGTCATCAGTAAACAGAGAAATCAATGCTTGGCCAACACAACAAACAAGTGACTTTATAACAAACACGCTTCTTTGTACTTATGCACACTACACCATCCTACATAAATAGATTCCGTGATGATTCCCAGAATGCATTTCTTGGTTTAGTCACAGCAATCAAACTATGGAACAATAGGGCTTCAGAGGTCTGATAGGTTGACTGAACGGAAATATGTGTAGCAAGGGTCTTGCCATTATCTATTGTAAATATTCCAGTATAATCACTATAAAATCACAGAGAAACGACTTGTAACCTACTACAGCCTTGTTTCTAAAGGCATTTCAGTGGACTTACAGGTACTGGGATGTCAAAAAGCAATTGTGAAAGGGGTGATTTACATTCTATTGTTTCTCATAGCCAATAAAATCACAGGAATCGATGGAGCCCAGATTGGTCCATGAAAGAAGGGTGAAGTTCAAATCTACATAGCCAGGACCATATGCAGCAATTTCTCATCAAGGTTGGTATGCACAGCTAAAATCAAGCTAAGTGGGGTGTTTCAAAAAATGTTTTCTTTCTAAAACCAAGCCTAATCAAATTAACTTCATTAAACCTCGATGATGACTCACATGCAGAGCATTTATCTTAATTGAAGTGTTTACTTTAAATTGGGCATGTTTTGTCCTGTCTTTCTCAATACAAATAGCATAATTATTTTGGCTGCCATGAGACCAGAATTGCTTGTGGGAATAAGTTTCAGAAGTGAAATCTTGAGAAATTGTAGAGGTTTGATGAAGTCTCACTCGTGAAATAGATGAATGGAGCACAATACGCTTGGAAGAAAATAAACGTTATCAAGTAACAAAGTAATCATGGGAAGTGCTAGCTGCTTCATCATGATAATTGCATCTTCACATATCAAATGACCAAATTACATGCTCAGATGCTCATGCTAGGCAACCCAGTAATAACTGTTGTGCGCTCATTTTGGCTCTAAGTGCACATTGCTGTTGTAATAGTGACATTTTAATGTACCACAGTATAAACTACACTAGAATACCATTAAATCTAACTCTTAAAGTTGCTTCTGTCAAATAATTGGGTTCTCCTTATGGTAATTTAGTCCAGTCACGTCGTCGATAACTCAATCAAGGAAAGAGTGACACATTTCACACTTTAATTATGGGTGCCCAGATTCTTTAATCAGGGAGCTACACTTTAGATGCCACACTGCCTGATATTTATACAGAAGAGAAAACTCTGCATTTCACCATCATTTTGCTTTACCTTCACTTTCTCAATTATATACTTTTCTTGCAAAAAAAGAAGAATCATATGAATCATTGCTCAGGTATTTGAAAGTCCTTATACATGTATTTGTGACAACATCTCCTTGTGATGTTCAATTTATCATAGTCCTGTTCTCCTTTTTTGACTTTTAGTGTCAAATACTGAATCTTAAACATCAAGAAAAATCTTTTAAGACAAGCGTTGCCGAACATATTTCCCGTGGTTCAAAATTCTTTTATAATCAAGAGTAAGATTTTCTCAGAAAATGTATTTGCGTGGCAAAAAATAAATTCTGGTTTGACATTTTTAAAGACAGGCCTTTGAATTGTGGACTTTTTCGGAATATAGGCTCCTTTGAAACATTCTACTATATCAATAAACACACAAAGTGAAAGTAACTGGTTTCTGACCACATCTTCAGCATTAATCAAGACAGACTGAAGCTTTATTTAGTCTTGGTAATCCATGATAATGAGATCAGTGCTCTGCTGTGCTCTGACCTATAAATCCGATAGTAAATTGATCCTGTCTGTGGGGTCATTGAGACTGGGTTGAAAGTATAACATAAAAAACATAATAAACTGTGTAGAATGTGACACGCATAAACACTAAAGTCTGACTGGTCATAAATGCTATATACTTTGTTAATTGGTATACATGTAGAGAGTAGAAACTAAATTTAGTGGAGAAAACATACAAACATATATTTTATGAAAAGGATAGGTGGAAGAACCAAGACATTGAAGCAAATTGCCCTGGCATGACAGGATCAATGTGCAAAAAATGGGTTTTCTGCAACAGGAAACATACAGTTTCAAGAAATTGGCAGCCTGGGCAATGTAATGGAACTGAGCTAAGCCCCAAACTCACAACTTCACATGGAAGAAATTTTTTAAAATGCACAGATTTTCTTTTGGAGGGCACCATTGACATTTTGAAATATATTTATCTTCTATAATATAAGTCATTTTTGACAGACACTGCCTCCCAAGGTGGCGCCATATCCCAAAAGATCGTCACATGACCAAAATGCATGAACCACTGTTACTGGTAAAAATGTCACTACCTTTTACGGAACAAGTAATGAGCAAAGTTGTGTCTGTCAGACTAATATGACGTCCATTAAATCACCCCCTCAGGATATGACATATACCCATGCACACATTGCACAGGAAGTGATGGGGTTATGCCTCCAGGAGAACTACATGCACAGGAAGTTGCTGCTGCCTCCTATTGAGTAAAACATTCTATCTTCCAGACTTTTCGGTCTTAAAAGGTTCAGGGTTGGGCCTTGCTTTTTGTGTGTAATCAGTGATGTTGTAAAATCAATTCACAAAAGTCAGTTAGTTTCTGGATGCATATGTAAGCGTACAGTTTATATATATGTGGAATGCAATCCTGTCGCTATTGTAAATCATTTAAATTCAATTTCTATTCTTAGCGGCAGTGCACAGAAATAGAATTTAAATCAGCAGAAAAAAAAGCATAAATGTTACATCAGTGTCCATTCTGGTATGTCAACTATAACCATGAACATGGTTCTACTTATATTTATAAAAACAGTCACATCTGTACAAGTCAGATAAAAGCTGAGGTATATTTTCCACATGGAAAGTACACTTCACAAGGGCAGTCTTCTTGGCATTTGCATGTTGGGCCTTTGTTCAATGACCAAAAGAATGAAATTGCCAACATAATACCTCCTGGGAGGCACATAGAGTGCCTCATGTTCATAGTCCATCTTTTTCACCACAAATACATCAATCACAAGATTCCATAGAAGCAGAGCCACTCCCAGTCAACTGAAATTCCTTGTAATTCTTTCAAACTGTGCAGCTCTACTCTCTTTTATATTCAACATCCTTCTCTTTGAAGCCAAATACTGGTGGTTTCTGTGACTGCTGATTGCTCTGAAATTTGTCAAAGAGCAAAGAATGCAGAATACCTCCAAGAATACCTCCATCAAAGGGGCTGACGCTGCTGAGTGCAATGTAATCACCCCTATTCAACAACCTCTGGATGCAGAAAGCAATCAAAATCTCTCTTTTATATTCCTAAAAGACAAACTCCTAAACCTTAAGACCCCTCTTACCCTATTCCATTAGTCTGATAACTCAGCACGGTAAACAGAATGAAAATTGTTTGTTTATATCAGAAAGGTTGCAAGGACTGAGACTATTTAACAGTTGGTGCCCATTTTCTCAGTTTTTTTGTAACTTACTCATTGTAGGCCACTAGGGCATTGGCGAGAAGTAATTACTATTACTCAATATTTTGCAATCTGTGACGTTTGTGGCTTGCAATGGCATCTTTTCTTTTGTCCTATGCAATCCTCTTTACTGTTTTTCACACAGAGTTCTGCAAGGTGCTTTTCTCTCACACAATCAAAGGTGCAATTCTTTTCAACAGCTTTTCTTGTTAACTCAAACATTTTAAGCAAAGACGGTTCTATTGATTTGAAAACATGTGTTGGTTTTATCAAAATCTGCAGGCTTTGCAAGCAGATGCAGTCAGGTTACAAAATGGACCTAATAACGTGGAAAATTGGCTGCTTCAATTTGAATGTTTCTTCATACATTGCATACAGAGAGAAGTTGCTTTGGCACAGGTCTGCATATTTGATGTTAGCTCAGAATTGTGTAATGAAAGATTTAAAAAAAACCATGATATCAAATAGGGGAAGCTATTCATTGGTACCTATTCAATGTTCATGAGTGACATAGGACTACCGGCTGAACAACCGTTTGAGATGAAATTGCTTTTCTGTCTGAAACGATGAGAAAAATTTCTCACAAAGGGAGACAATGAATAGCATGCCCGATTCTTCGTTTGAATGGCACCTCATTAATCTACCACTGTAGTCCTCGAGGTTTTTACATATCCAATTCTAAGTAAGTAAGTAAGTAAGTAAGTAAGTGAAATTTTATTTAAAGTCGGAGGTAATAATATAAAACAACAACATAAGCCACCAGGGCTTTTAGCCGACAATGATAAAACAATTGAATGATGATTATGTACAGATGAAAGATGACATTTTGCGTATCACATTTGATTGCAAACTTACAGGTTATCTTTCAGGCATAAAATACAGGATCCACATTGGCATTCCATAAGGTTTAGATTCTTACGAACAATTTGCTTGAATAATTTCAAAGATTTACAATGTTTCACATGACAAGGGATATCATTCCATAAAACAACACCCTGATAAGCTATTGATCTGAGTCCATATGTAATGGAATTGAACTTTGGTAGCACTAATTTAAAATCATCACGAAAGGAATATGGGGCACTTTGTCTTTCATAAAAATCGGGCTGTACAGGCAAAGCTAGGTTATTAAGAATTTTATACACATGTTCAACTAAATAAAATTTCCTGTAAACATGGAGCATCTGCTTCTTGGCGGTTTTTAGAAGTTCACTGTAGTTTGACACGTAGTCGTTGCAGACAAGTCTGAGTGCCCTTTTATTCAGTTTTTCAATTTTCTTATCGTTTCTCATTGCAAAGGCATCATATACTACAGAACAGTAAACAAAATTAGACATAATGAAAGAGTCATAAATTTTTAACTTACATTGATAGTTTAAATTTTTGTTTAAGCGAAATAGGACGTTTATTTGTCTGGCTGCTTTTTTACATATTGTTGATACGTGTTGGTTAAATGTAAGTTTGTTATCAAGTTGGACACCTAAAAGCTTAACTACCTTTTCAGATTCAACTGTGTTACCATCGATATTGTATTCTATTGAAAGGTCCTCTTTACTGAAGCAAATTGCTTGAAATTTAGAGGGATTAGCTTTCATGAAGTTATCAGTGAACCATGTAGTAGCTGCATGTGAGGCAGATTCAAGTGTGTTTTTTATGATGATGGGATTAGCATGTGAGAAAGAAAGAGTGTTGTCATCTGCATAGTTATAAACATTACATAGACTTTGAAGTTTTAAAATGAAATCATTGATAAATATGTTGAACAGGAGTCGGCCAGTTACTGAGCCCTGTGGGACACCTGTTTTTAGGGAGAGCCAGTCGCTCTTAGTTGTTCCTATTTTAACACTTTGTTTTCTGTCGGTCAGGTAACTGTGAATGTAGGAGCAAGATTTTTCAGAGAAACCATACGCATGTAATTTTGCTATAAGTAAACCATGTGGTAAGCAATCAAAGGCTTTAGATAAATCTATTAAAATGCAACCAACATGCTCATTATTGTCTAGAGCCTTGCGCCAATCTTCAACACATTTCATTAAAACATTATTACAACTATAATTTTTACGGTACGCTGCTAAGTTTTTGCTGAGAAATTTATCAATGTGTTCAAGTATTTGTTCACAAATTAAAGTTTCAAAAATTTTTGAGGTTGACGTCAAAATGCTTAGTGGTCTGTAATTAGCTTTGTCTAATTGATCTGATTTCTTAAAGAGGGGAGACACTTCAGCTCTCTTGGTGTATTCGGGGTATTGTATTTTTGCGATGCTATTGTTTATAATGGGTGTCATTGATACACAAAGTTGTTCAGCTCCCAGTTTCAGAAACTTAGGAGATATGTTGTCAAATCCACTAGCCTTTTTAGATTGAAGATTATTAAGTTTTTTAAGAACCTGATCCAAGCTAACGGTTGTAAAATCAAAAGATTGGATTATATTATTATCTTCCGAACTGTTGCTAACATGCTCGTTAATTGACTTTATGCTTGGATGGTGTTTATAATATTCAATTAGATTCTGCACATTCATCCAGCTTATGTGTTCCGGTTCACATGCATCTTGGGTAACATTAATAAAATATTTGTTAAAATTGTTTGCGACATCCTGCGTGTTGCTTATGAGTGTACCCTCATCATATAGTACTATGTTTTGATCACTGGATTTAGATTTGTCAGTAATGAAGGGTTTAACTACATTCCAAAAATGTTTTCCTTCTCTGGGGTCTGTAAAGTTACATTTATCATCAAAATATTTTTTGAGTGAAGACTTCTTAATTTTGTTGACCAAGTTTCTTTGGTTTTTGAATTTTAGCCACGACTGTTGAGTTTTCATTTTGAGATATTTACGATAGAAAGCAGCTTTAACATAGATTGCCTTTCTGAGCATATCATTCATATATGGGAGTTGATAACCTTTAATTTGTCTTTGCTTTTGGGGTGCATTTTGGTTGACAACATCTAAAAGAAGTTTGTTATGAAACCATAATTGATCGTCAACGTCATCAAAAATTTGACAGACATGAAATGTGGTTGATAGTAAATCACCTGTGAATTTTTTGTTGTCAAAATTTTTAAATGATCTATAGTTAACAGTTCTTCGAGTCTCCGCCGGACGCTGTATTTTTATAGCGGCGCTGATAAAGTTATGAAAATCACTGATTCCTAGTGTGATATTTAGTGACTTGGCAATTGACCTTGTATTGTTTGATAGGACAACATCTAGTAGTGTTGGGTTAATTGTACTTTTATAACAGGTTGGCCCTTTGATGATCTACTTAAGATCGAAAGTGTCACAAATGTCAGTCAATGAATGGTTATCCATCATAAAATTCACATTTAGGTCACCTACAATATACGTTGATGTACTTTCTAAATTACATTTGTTCATCATCACTTCAATGGCATTATTTAGTAAGTTATTGTTTACATTCGGAGGGTTTGTAAATGCCTATAATGAAGAAGTTACAAGTTTTAAGTTTAACTTGAATTACAATACTTTCAATCCCATTAATATTTACAGCAATGTCGGTTCTGTTTCTATGTGGTAAGGTTTGACGTACATAGCAAAGAATACCTCCTCCATGAGAGTTACGATCAAGTCTATGTGTACTAAAGCCATTGACATTAAACTGCGCATTTGGAAAAGAAGCATCTAACTTAGTCTCCGAAAGAAAAAATATGTCAGTTAATCCATTTCTTAAAATTTCATGAACTTCAAAGTGCTTACTTGGTAAACTATTTACATTTAAATGAGAAAATATGATTCGTTTTGAGTTTGTTTTCCAAAATTTGGTTAATTCTTGAAATGGGTCAGAGTCAGTAGCATCATCTAAAGTGTTGTTTAGACCAGTATTAACAGTAATGTTATCATTGTTTGTCATTCCCATAAAATTTGAACATTACAATTTGAAGTGGAATTTATCGTGCTGTTACATTCATCATTATCATTACTGATTAATTCACGTTCACTTTCAAAGTTACAATTTACAACAGTGTCATTTGAGTCATTATCACCAGTAGCACCAGAATTCATATCTGTATGTTCATCATGATCATTAACCATAGAAGCGTGATTAAAATTTTTGAAAAAATGAGCATATTCAATAAAAGCACCAAAATTATTAAAAGTTCCAACATCCACATGGACATTAAAATCATCATACAAGTCATTTAAAATTGACAGTTCATTATATACATCAACCACCGGGGTTTTTGATCCGGCCGCACTGTCGTGGCCAGTCATCTATCGAGGGTGGGAGTGAGACTGAGTGCAGAATTTCCTCTTGTGGCCCGTGCCGTTGCAGCCGTAGCAACGGAGGGGTCGAGGGAGTCCGCAGGTATAAACCGTGTGTGATGCCTCTCCGCAGTTGAAACATCGGAGTTGTTGCGATGATGAGCGGGGACTGCTGTTTCCGAAATAATTCCGAGGAGGGTTGACAGAAGGACGGGGAGTGAAACTATTCGCCGATATTTCAGATCTCAGTGTTGTCAGAAGTTTACCGAGGGTGTTTAGTCCATTTCCGTTTGCGCCTCTGCCCCAAAAGGGGTTCGGGGTGTCTTCTACTAGAGGGCGGTTGTTAGAGTTCACAAGGGCACGGACAAACTGGGGGCATTGCTGGGCTTTTGCTTTAAGAATCTCGTTCATAGCGGCTACTTGCATACTTTCCCAGTGTTGTGATCTCCCAACATTGTCCCCGATCCATTTTGCTTGAACAGCGGTTTCTGTTCTGAGGACGTTAGCAGCCGAAGTGTTGTCTTTCATCTCTGTGCACTTTTTATACTGGTAGGCATGCTCAGAACTTTTAAAGTTCATATTCCAGATTTTCAGGTCAAAGGGGAAAAAGTTGCTGAGCGGGGACCGTGCACCATGGAAAAGTACGGGACGGGGGTTGGCAGGTCGAGGGGCGGACGTGGGAACCTGCATGAGAGGAGCGATCGGTTTATCAACACTGTTCGTAGGGGGGCTGGGGTACTCCCATCGGACACTGGGTCGACCTCCTTGTCTAGCCTTTGCCTTGCCAGACAATCCCAAGTTCAAAAGTAGTTTGTTGACTCCGGAGGTTGAGAGGTGGAGTTTATCAGCGAGAAGGAGGCTTGAGTCAACAGTGTTGTCCCTGTAACGGAAATTAGTGTCGTTGTTGACAAAACGATCACCAGTTTCATTCAGGATGGGCACAAGAAGTTGGTTTACCATGTCAATCTTGCCAGGATCGATTCTAGCATCATCTCTCGGGACGATACTCGAAACGACAATGTTCGTGGTGACAGGTTGGGCAATCAAGAGGAGCGACTTGAATTCGGAACAGATCTTCTCGGCAGACTTCTTGGTGGATGCGTCATTTGTTCCGACGACAATCGTGATGGTTTCATATTTCTTACGCTTCGGGTTGATTTTACGGAGTTTCCTACGGATGGTGTTAATGTGGGCACCTCCAATGCTGTCAACAGTCAGGGTATCATCAGTGGCCGACACATCGCGGAGAAGAGAGTCACCAATCAGCAAGGTACCGGAAGGTTGGACATCCATCTCATCATCTTCTTCATCACTGTCATCAGCATCTGGAAGGAGTTTAGAAGATATGGCAGTTACTTTCTTCTCAATATTTTGTAATGGCTGTAATGAATTTTGCAACTTAGTTACCGTCTCAGTCAGGGCGTCATTCCTGGTAATCAAAGCAGCAACTAAACTTTTAAGATCATTTACATCAACATGTAAAAGTCTACATTGTGGACAAGTCCAACTGGTGGGTTTGTCAGTTAGGCTGACACAATTGCAATGAAATGAATGCGAACAGAGTAAACATGTTACGTAACTTATGGCTCTTGTCCCCTTTTCAATCTGACATCCTTCGTGGCATATTTTGGGGTGGGCAATGGGCATTCTTCTTTGGGAGGGCTGTCGTCGCATTGGATACGGATGGTGTTTGCTGGTCGGCCTCCGATCCAATTGGTGTCACTGTTGCTTCAGCTGCCATGTCTGAAACTTGATAGAGAAATGGTGTAGTGACAGTTGTGAAAAGAACATAAAACAGCAATATTTATAAATTTGTGGGTCAAAGTATTATAATTCAGTCAAAGTATATAATGTAAGGGAAGAGTTTTCGGAATTTACCTGGGGTTGAAATTAACTGTTGGTTGATACTTATTACAAGACAGTTATTAAGACTATGAAAGATAAATTAATTTAGGTATACAGAGCTTAATGTGTATTTTTATCAATTAATCCAAAGTTTTGTGTCAGTTGAAAGTCAAAAGTTGTGTATCAGTTTAAGTCAAATTGCCACCAAAGTTGTGTATTAGTTAAATTCCTATGTCTAAAAGCATGACAGGTAGTTCTTGTCTAGAAAATACTGATTCATGGGTTGGGAACATGCAAACTTGCTTTAGAATGATTAAGAAGTTTTTGATATGTTAATCATTGCCGTATTTTCAGGAAGATAAACTTTCCAGACTAAGATTCAAACCTGAGACTCAAGAAGAGTTGGGGAATACTTTATCCACTCAGCTAAATTGTATTCCATTGGGTCAAAGGCAGCTTATCCCATTTTTGTGTTATTTTTATGAATGCATTAGTACCCAGTAAGCCATGCTTATCTATCTCATCATGCCATCAGTAAACAGAGAAATCAATTCTTGGCAAACGAGACAAACAAGTGACTTCATAACAAACATGTGTCTTTGTACTTATGCACGCAACCACTATCATCCATCGATAGATTTCGTGATGATTCCCAGAATGCATTTCTTGGTTTAGTCACAGCAATCAAACTATGAACAAATAGCACTTCAGAGATCTGATTGGTTGACTGAATGGAAATATGTGCGGTATTGGACTTGTTTGCGAAATGTCATATGTGTAGTAAATATTCCAGTAAAATTACAATAGCAAGCTATAGTAGAACAACAATGTAAATAGAAATACGACTAACAAGTACTGGTGATGTCACAAAGCAATTGTAAATAAGTGAATGCCACACTCAGAAACCGGTGCCGGCTCCTAAAGCCATTTATTGATATCCAGCTAGTCATGTCATACTCAGGAGACATGTTTTTTAAGCATTTTCCGTCAGAAGTCCTCTGTTTACCTACTTTGAACTTCCTTCTCCTTCTCACCCTGAAGACTCCGCGATAGTACCTTTTTGTTCATCTTTGTCACAATTTTTTATCTCCCGCCCTCTATTGAGGAAGCTGACAATATAATTATTAAGTTTTATCAGTGGGTAGGCCTTATAAAACACATGGAAAGAAATTAAACATTATCAAGTCACAAAGTAATCAAGGAAAGTGCTGCTTCATCATGATAATTGCATCATCATGTCTCAAATGTTCAAATTACATACTCACATGGTCAGATGCTCAAACAAGGCAAATGCGTTAATCACTGTCGAATGCCATTTTTGCTCCAACTTCACATTACTGCTCTAAAAGTAAAATATACATATTCTTTTATTGACATCTATAAATATCACAATTGATACATATGTCATTTGTAATGGGGAAAAGTTAAATAAAATATATAAAAATAGAATTAATTATATACAAGATTAACTATATATACATAAAATTGATTATACACATGTTATAAATAGCTAAAATCAAGTGAGCATATTGATACAAACATATACGAGTAATAGTAGTTTTGGATAAAAAGAGCACTCAGCACAAGATTAAAATACATACAAACTAGGTTCCAGCCACCCAAATAGTTATAAAATAAAGTAGGTATCAAACATCAATTAATATAGATAACAGTCAATAAAATACACACACCACTGATACTGATCACTTACAAATAGTCATTTTGGCTTATTAAAAAAATAATGATTAATTATATATATATAAGACCAAAGCAAAAGACATACAAGTTAACAAATTTATAGATTAATTAATAATGCTTGATATTTCATATTTGAACATTATTTACAAAACATGTATCAAATAACATACATTGTTGCTTTAATATTGATCGATTGCTATATTGAATAGTTCAATTTATGTTAGAAATAACTTTTTTCTTAAAGTGTACATTGTATACTAATTATCATAATTATCATAATTGTGTATTATAAGTGACCGTGTGGATGCAGGAGATAGTCGCTTTAAATTTAAACATTAGCCTGAAGTAAAAATTTCCCTAGAGTATTTAGTAGGTCAGGTTCCTTACTTTTCATTATTGATGTGAACTTGTCACTGTCATTCAAAGATAGAAAATTGTTGATGAATTTAGCAGCTGTTGAAAACAGGTTTTCACGGAACGATTCATTAGCAGGGCATACAACAAGGCAATGGATTTCATCCTCCACCATATTTAATGAACACTTTTCACATATTCTATTTGCTGCAGGAATCACTGGCTTTTGATGTCTGCCTATTTCGATTTGTAGACTGTGAGAACTTGTCCTGAATCTGGCAATCTTAGTTAACACCTTACGGTTTTGTCGCAGCCTGAGATATGGTTCTAATCTACAGTCAGTTTTAAAAAGCTTATATGTTCTAAGTTTTGGTTGCTGTGTACTATCATTTATAGATATGAATAATTGTTCCTGTTCTATTTCATAAAGTTTTGATTTTACAGTTCTACATATGCTGTCAATGTCTAAGTTAGTATTGTTACTTGCTTCATATTCAATGTTACAAGAGCTTAAAATGTTTATTATTTTACTGAACCAATTAGTTTCATTAGCTCTGTTTGTATGAGTATCTTTCTGAATTTGGAGACATCTCCTTAACAGGCTTCCATCTGGTGAATTTTCTAATCTCATCCAATAATTGATCATCCTAACTTTTTGTCTAACATGCAGTGGAAATCTACCAGTTTCACCATAAACAGCCAGAGAAGGTGTCTGTTTTCTTACGCCTAACATACGTTTTAGATAGCCAAGTTGCAGAACTTCTAATTCAGATACAGGTTTTTCGCTACTCCATATTTCACTGTTGTACTCAAGGATTGGTAGAACATAAGTATCAAACATTCGCAAAGATATAATTGGGTCGATGTGTCCTAGGACTTGCTTTGAATCACTTTGTAGGGCAAAAAGTGCCTTATGAGCTTGCACTGACAGGTATTCTGTCATCTTGCTGTGCACTTTACGTTTGTTAGTTAGCATATGACCCAGATATTTGAAACTCTCCACTTTTTCTAGTTCCTCGCCATTGCAAAAGAAGGAGTCAGCTGTTTTGGTACCAATTTGCATTACTTTGGTTTTACTGACATTTACTATAAGATGCCATTTTTTACAGAAATTGTGCACTGAATTTATGCTATTCTGTAGACACTTAGGAGAATCAGCGATAAGTACAATATCATCAGCATACAATATGTGTGTTAAAGTGAAGTTGTTCAATTTTATCCCATCCGATTTGTCAAGATACTGAGGAAGGTCAGACATAAATTCATTAAATAGCTTTGGACTAAGAATTCCCCCTTGCAAGACCCCACATTGACTGTCAATTGCATTACTAGTATTTCCACCCTGGTGAACCCTTGCTTTTGCCTTGTCAAACATACTTATAATAATTTTGAGCATTTTCTCTCCAATGTTCTGCTGCCTCAGTTTGAAATATAGAGCATTTCTGTTTATGTAGTCAAATGCTTTGGTAAAATCTATAAAACACATGTACACAGGCTTTTTCTTTGCATGTTGATAGCTTAAGACTGTATCCAAAATGAAAACACAGTCAGTGGTACTGGCTCCCGGTGTGAAACCGAACTGACAGGGGTCATCAAGGTTCAGAGCCTCATTTTTGAAATACAACCGACTATTGAGGATTGAATCGAAGATTTTACCCATAACGACATTTATAGTTATTTTTCTATAGTTATCTGGGTCTGCGCGGCTTCCCTTTTTGTGGAGGGCATTAATAAGACCTTCAGACCACTGAGAAGGATATTCCCCTTTATTAAAAATGTGATTGAACACAGCACAGAATGGTGTCACAAGTTTCTCACTGGCATATTTATAGAATTCTGCTGGTATCCCATCAATACCAGAAGCTTTATTATTTTTTAGTTTCCTGAAGTGCAGCGCTACTTCGTCCTCCGTTATTACATCATCACATATATGACAAGCAACTTCATTAGAGCAGTTGTACTGGGAATTTTGAATTTCATTGACTGTATGAGTCATGCTTTCAATATCAAAGTAATCACGTTCAGGTGGAAAAGATTGTTGTTTAAAGTAGTCGTGAAAAGTGTCTAAATCAGGGCTATCAATTTGGTTTTTTCCAAGAGCTTTTAATTTATTCCAATATTTCCAGCAATCTGATTGATTTTTACCCATAAGTTTTTGCATTTCATTCCGATTTCTCTCCTGAAATTGTCTTTTTTTCTTTTGAGTAATTCGTTTATAATTTTTGAGCATGGTACCATAATGTGTTTTATTATAATCTAGAGTTAAGTCATTCAGTTTGGCAAAGTCATTTAATGACTTCCTAATATTTTTACACTCATTGTCAAACCATTTATTTGTAGGAAATGTACTTTTTGCAGACTTCGAATTCTTTTTCTTAAATGTTGGCTGTATACAATCTGTTATATAGTTGTATACAGTTTCAATTACCATATCAGTGTTTACATTGGTCTCAATGTCACAGCCAAGCTTATACAATGTACTCTGAGCAGTTTCACTGTCAAAGTTGGATAGAAATTCATCAATTTTGCCATGGTCAAACACATACTTGAATGTTTTTGAGCTATTCCCAGAAGTTGTGGTAACAATGTCAGTTTTCAGTTTCGAGGGAAGATTAAAAGAGAAGATGAGTGGCGTATGGTCCGACTCTGTAAGTTTATCCATTATGACAAACTCCTGAAGATACCTATATGCAGATTCACTACAAAGTAAGTAGTCAACAACACTATGCCCATTTGTTGTATGACATGTAAATTGGTCTGTTTTACTTTCATCAACTAGACCATTCATAATTCTAATACCACTTGCCTTGCATAAATTTATGAGATCTTTCCCATAGGTATTTATCTTTTTATCTTTAGAAAATCTAAGTTTAGTCAACCAGTTGGAGTGTGTGCTATTCGCTGAAGCATTACTTGCCTGGTATAAATCAGAGAAATTCGGGTTTTTTCCATTTACAGGTTCTTCAAAGTCCTTCAAATTACCTGTCCTGCTGTTGAAATCACCACAGATTGAAACAAATGGTGTTCTCTCAAGGAAACGGGCAAGATCTTCTCTTAATTCATTTAAAACATCATATCCATATCTGCTATTCAAGTAAATCATGCTACCTTCGGGGGGAACATAAGTGCCGCCAATGAATATTTCATTGTTTGAGCCCTTAATTTTTAACCAAATTACATGTTCATTTGCCTTTTCAATAGTTATGATTTTAGATTTGAATATATTTGACTTGATCATTACAGCTATACCACCAGAGGGCCTCCTTGCTCTAGGATGTTTATATTTTCTTTGACAGTGGAAATAGTGGTATCCCTCAATTTGTGGGTCATAGGTATCTAGTTTCATAGTTTCATACAAGAAAATTACGTCGTAGGTTATTAGCATATTTCTAATCTCTTCTAACTCAATTTTTTGACCTATTCCCTGAATGTTCCATGACATTACTTTAAGATTATGCAATCCATTATTCATACTTGTGCTATGGTTATAGGTATCTGGATTTAAGTTGCATAGTGGAACCTGATTGGGATACACTGCTTCACTTCCATATGAACGAGCTATTACATCTGAGGTAACATTAGGAATTTTTACAACTTCAGAATCACTGACATTTCCATAATATTCATAATCACAACTAGTTTTAACTTCAGAATCACAATCATTTTGAGTTTTAGAATCACAAACATCTCCTATCTCCACACAGTCAACAAAAGAAAAATCAATTACAGTTTCAACATTCCTACATTGAGAAAATACAGGAGACTGACAGTTATGTATTGAGGAGTGATCAGACAAATAATTAGAACTATTTACAGGGGACTGCTGTCGCTGGAACCTATTTACAGAAAAATCTTCTTAACAACACTAGAAACAGCAAAACAGAGTCTCTCCTTGGCCGTGCGACTAAGGTGGATGTGGTCTCTCAGCTTGGCTCGAGCATTGGAGACGTACTCCACCAGCCTTTCGTCTCGAGCAACCGCCTCAAGTAAAAGCACAAGAGCATAAGCAGCACTAGAATACCCTTAAATCTTAATCTGAAAGTTTTCTCTATCCTCAAATTTGGTTCTTTTCATAGCTATTAGCCCAATCGAATCTGCGATAACTCAATAAAGGAAGGAATGCAGGATTTCACACTTTAATTACAGCTACCAAGACTCTTTAATCAGAAGTGTGCTGTTGCCTTATCAGAGTGCCTCATGTTCATAGGGAAATTCCCGAAAGTGAATAGTGTACTACCTACATTGTACCTTCTATTTCACATCACACAATTGTCTTACTATAAAAGTCTGCTAACAATTAATTATGTGAAGTAATCATTGCTGTCCTTAAATATGTGTCAACATCACCTGGGGACATGAGTTCTTGATTAAACTATTGTGTCTCTTTTAAACACTTTAACATTAGTACAGTACCTGTATTATTGTGCGCATCGCCATAAATCTTGAAGGGTCAAGAAGAATCTTTCCAGGAAGAGTATTTCTGGTTTAAATATTTTGATACATCTGATGTCTTGAAAGACGATCATTGAAATTGTTTGAATCTGTGGAAAAATGGGCCTTTAAGATGCATTTTACATCAGTAACGCACAAAGTAACAGCAAGCTGGTTTCAGACCAGATTCAGAGTAATAATTAAGACAGACTGGAGCTATATTTAGTCTTGTTAATCCATGATAATGAGATCAGCATCCTGCTCAACTCTGGTCTTTAAATCTGATAGTAAATGATCTTTTCTGTGGGGTCATTGAGACAATCAAAACCAGTTGAACCTTGTTATACATGACATTTTTATTCAATGTGCATGAATTTCCTGTTCAGTTGTATAAGAAGATTTTTGCTAGAGACCACATGTAGATGCACTACTACAAAGAAATGGCTGTAATGAATGGACCACTGTAACTGTGCAAGAATAAGACATTCTTTTATGCAACAAATAATGAGAAAAGTTGTGTCAGTCAGACCAATTTGACATCCATTAGACCACGCCCTCAGGAAATGTGGAATACCCGTGCAGAAGGGACCTCAGTGCAGAGGAAGTTACTGCTGCCTCCTATTGAGTAAAACATTGTACCCTCCGGTGCATTATGCCACAAAAGGGTTGTGGGTTGGGGCTTACTATTTGTCGGAATGTGGTAGTGTCAAAACGCCTACTGCCAGTGTCAACCAGAAGATGCCGTACAAGCTGAGCCACTCATGTAGTCCGACAGCGATTCTCTTTAATTCTTTCAAGCTGCGTAGCTTTAACATCTCTTTTTTCCATTCAAATTCCTTCTCTTTGAAGTCTGATACTGGTGATTTCTTTGGCTGCAGTTTGCCAAAGAGAAAGAGATGAACAAAAATATACGTTTACAAAAAAGAACTAAGATTGCTCAGTGATATTTAATCATTGTAGTCAAATTCCCTTTAACTTCTGAATGCAGAAGGCAAGCAAGTCATGGGACTTGCTAAAAAGCGGGCTGGAGAGGAGCGGGTAGCGGGTAGCGGATGGCACTGATACAACACAGTCTAGACACTGATACAACACTGCCCGCTACCCCTATTAGTGGCTTCACCCGCTACATTACTTCTGCTGCATTTTCCGCTACCTGAGAGCCCAGACAATCAATTGCTCACAGTCACATGACAATAGGGTGTACAGAAATGGCAGACCCCATTTTGGAATGCTGAGATTCTCCGCTTTTTTATGCTGTAGCAGATCAGAGCTTTTTGGCAGAGTTAGTAGCCTTATGCCCAACTTAAGTAGTCTTGATGAAAGTGAAAAATGTATTTTTTATATTTTAATCCTGGCAATTTTCTTCCTACTTTATTTAATTTTTATCAACCCCCATAATTTGAAGGAAATCAATCAAATCATTATATATATATTTTTTTTATAAATTATAAGAATTATGTCACATTATAAGCCAACAGACGAAATAAAACTGTTTGTTTAAATTCTTTATTCACAATTTACATAAAAAAGATGCAGGATAAAAATATTCACATTGCATAGGCCTACATCAACATGTACAATCATACTACCATAAATCTTTTTGAATATTTTAATTAATATTTTATGTTATAATTAAAAAAATGTATAGAAAATTCAATCTTTGTAGGGAGCTCTACTGTAAAAGTATTGAGAAATTGATGGCAATTAAAGCCAATTAACTCATGCCTCAAGAAGTGTCAATGATGGTGTTAGCCTTAAATGAAAATCTCATAGGCTTATCAATTAGCTATTGGGCCTATATATAAGTGCAAAATGCTTAATTGCAAGTAGTGGAGGTAGAGAGGTGAAACAGTAGCGGCAGACAGGAATGTTGTCCCAGTGTCAGTTGAATAACCCTGTGTTTGTTCAGTGTGCTTCCCATTGTTCCCTGTGTTTATTTTGCATCCACCCGCTACCCGCTACCCCGCTTTTTTCAACCCGCTTTTTTGCAGGTCCCGCAAGTCACTCAAAGTGAATGCAAGAGTGCAGTTCACCTATACTGGGAACGTTAAAGATCCCCAATTGTCATTATCATTTCATAAATGTGAAATATGATGTAAAGCCCAAATCATTTATTAATCCATCTATCCATTACCACCAAATTTTTCGCAACTCCTACTGCAGGAGCTGCAAATTTGATTGGTTTTTATCGTACCAAGACAACAATCATACAAAGTTCTGGTATATCACCACAATTTACTATAGACAACAACAACCTGCATTTTGCACTGGTATGCCTCCATTCCACAGCCAATATCTGTCAATAAGACTAATATTTACATCCAGTCTAGTTCTCTCACTTTGAAGTTCTGTGAGTACTTCCACGTCTTACAAAGAACTCTTTGCATTGTCATTATTTACATCGTGCATACAGTATGTGCATGAGAGAAGCATGGAGAAAATTTTAAGGAAAATATGTTTTGAAATCTAAGCAATTATTGCTTTAGGAAAAAAAATCAATTTTCCAACTTGTGTTCTTTTTCCGAACTTGAAAGTATATATCAAAATCGGAGATATAATGAATTTAGTCACTGCAAGAAATCTAGTTAACTGATGCCCATCAATTAATCTGTATGCCTATAAATTCTCATCTGAGAAAACATTTATTGCAAAAGCAAACTAGGTCATGACCAGCTGAACTACAGGACATTCTAGTCCTGGAATCCAAAAAACTCCAAAAGGGCTCTGATTAAACCCCAGTAGCATTGCATTGAAGGGGCCTATTCAACAGCTTGGGTGATAAATTACAATTTGCTTCAGGCTGTGAATGTAATCACCTCTTTCCTGCTTAGATACAAAAGGGTGTAGGTTGGGGTTGCCAATAATGGGACGAACCTTCGTGAAGGTGATTTAAAACACCAAAGTGATCTAAAAGTGCTCTTATTGTGGAATCGGAGCAATTAATCAATGCTTTACCTATGGGAATATTTGGAGCCTATCAGACATTTTCAGTTAATATTACAGTATTTTGGTTCTTGAGGTCACCAAACAAGAAATACAGAGCTCTTGAATGAGAAGTAGATAAGAAAATAGGCAATCTAGACATATATTTGAATCGATAGATAGATAGATAGATAGATAGATAGATAGATAGATAGATAGATAGATAGATAGATAGATAGATAGATAGATAGATAGATAGATAGATAGATAGATAGATCGATAGATAGATAGATAGATAGATAGATAGATCCCATAAAACAAAACTGGTTTACAAAGACAAGTCAAGCAGCAAGGATGTGCAGTACATTTACAGAGACGCTGATACACAGCCAAAGTTTCTCCCCAAACTCATGCATCATTCCCGAATACTAAACTAACCAATGAAGTTAATTTACTGTCAAAGCAAGGTAGTCTTCTGCCTGAAGGTCAAATACTGGTCACATCTGAGACAATTGGCTAAATAGAGACCTCTGATTGGCTATTTCCAAGATCAATATACAATCACATTGTTCAATTGTCCAGGAATTTGACCAATGTTTGACCTCACCATGACATTTGTAAAGTGACTGCAATCACCAATTTCATGTGGGCTTGTTCTATTACATTTTCTAAACTACTGACCACAAAAGTTCCAAGATTCATTATTTGACAAGCCTGTTTCAAGTTGTCATGTTATTCTTGAACATTGATATAGATAAAGGGAGGAAATTGACAAATTTTAATTACTGTCTGCATATATCACTATTCTTTACAAGCATTTTGGCTGAAATTAATAGTCTCACTTGAAGTACATCTAGAATTCAAGTGAAAATGAAAGTGTTACATTTGTACTAAACATCAAATTAGATGCTTTTGCAAGAAATGCTATCCCATACATGTTCCACAAAAACATGTAATTCCAACACTTATACTAAAAAGCTGGCATTACTGCTGCTATAAATATGGGAAACAAAATGGTGATAATATTGACCAATCTTGAAGTTGATTATTTTATCAAATTTCCAAACCAAGGAGATTTGCAAATTTTTATTCTAGTGTCTTAAGCATAAGGAATTTATTTTCCAAAAATAGATCCATTATCACATTAGGAAGACAATACAGGAGACTGATGTTGATGTGCTGAAGACACAGTAACGGCAGCATCATGTTCTTGATTCTGCATTTTTGCCAATTTGAGAGCATTAGAGCTCACCACAGTTTACCCAACAAATAGGCTCATCAAATCCAGTTGCTTCAAGATAAAATTGTGTTTAATTTGGAGAACATGGGCTGATATATATTGTATGTTGCTATGTTGAATGCTTGAATATATTTTCTGTCAGAGGTAACTTGAGATTTGCTATCTGAATTTATGATGCATTAATTTGTAACATACATTACATAAGTAGACACTTCCAGGATGCTTATTACATGGGCAGTTACATTAAAAATAGTTTAACTATACTCCCTTCAACCAGAGATTATTATATTCAAATCAAGACTTGAGCTCAACACTTTTATATTTATTGATTTTTTGAGGAGTGAAATTCTTGATTCCCAACCATAATCCATCATCCCTGGGAACGATTACTGTGGTTCCAACAATAAGTGAATCTTATAAAAACTGACTATATCAACTGATTTTTATATGACTCATATTTTGTTTACACTCTACAATCTCTACTTGCAAGTATTTGTTTCTGCTGAGCACCCTTGCACCACTGGAGTTCTTGTATGGACTAAAGTTTATTATCATCAATGTAGTCATTACGATATTGCAAAGAATAGTCTTGTGGCTCAATTTAAAAAGTGATCTTTAATCCTATTTTTGATGTTGATACATATTGGCTTCTTCCTCCAGTATTCTGATGAAAAAAAAATCATAGAGATTTGCTGACTGAACAGAATTCTCCAGAATAAACAGGGATGAAGTTTCAAAGTTTATAGAAGATAAGAAATCAGATATGAGACAAGCACTGTGTACATTCTGTCTAGCTTAACATTTGAAAATGCCAGGGAGGAGCCTCCAAGGAGGTATGAGTCAAAACATGATGTTAACATCAGTATGTTTTGGTGATTACCAAACAAATACAGGTACATCACTACAAGACATCTTAATCTGCCTCTATTGTTCAGTCCTGCCTGGCTTTACACAGGCATAAGCCAAAGAGACAAGAAGCTAATGCAGTAAACAATTTCATGGATGTTGAATTGCTTGCACTTTCGTCTGGCTGGTACTTCGTTCTACCTTCAGGCTGGTTATCTTACACTACTGCAATTATTTATTTTTAAATTGCATAATTATATTTCAATTCATTGAAAAACTAAAATAGAGTTCAACGGGGATCAGTTGTTGAACATATTAGTTTTAGCTATCGATACTATGGGAATGGGTTCAATCTCATATTTTAGGACATTCATGAGTTCCTGTGGGCCCAACCAGCCATATGTTTCATCCCTGAAGACCTATTGTTCTAAGGATTGATGATTATGTTGCTGCTGAGTGATGACTGGAAGAAAAAAAAATCCTTGGAATCACCATGAAACAATTTATTGAGGAAGATGGTTGTGTGTGCAAAGACTGACTTTTTCCATAAAGTCACTCTTGACTTCTGTGATTACTGATTATAGGAGTACAACCTTTTGTGATTTTCATGTTAAAATGGACTTGCTGAATAGACCAGAAAGTACGATCATAATCAAATCTTCACCGACATGAAAATCTGCAATCTATATGATATCATGGATGGAGAGGAAATGACATTACTGTGAGTCATCACACTATCTCCAAAAATGTGTAAGGTTCCTGATCAGCACAAATTTACATTAAACTCTATGTGAAAATATTATCTATGAAAACATCAGTTATTGTTTTGTATCTAAATAATATGGCTGAGTCAATGATGGGCATGCATATTTTTCCTCTGTATTCACGTCAGACAACTAGAGGATATTTTGGCCTGTATATAATACTGAGGTTACCATTTTCGTATACCTACATCCACCTCAGGCAACCAGACCATTTGCTATTGATGCGGACAGCTTTTAACTGCGATTGACTTATATATGTGTGTTGGATAAGGACAAGTAACATCCAGAAGCAATATCCTGGGAGGTCTTCAATATGACGACAGAAAGTTAGTGAGACATGCAATGGATATTTAAGCTGACCCGATTGCAGAGTTTGAAAAGATAGTTTGATTGGAAGACTATCGCCGAAATTTATATTCTTCTGAATTAATGTCAAATTGAAAACCATTGATTTCAAAATACAGAAACAGACTGTGTGTCTGAGGCCTATTTGTTCCTTTCCCTGAAATAGCTGCTCATTGCCATGTCCTCCTCCTGTCCTAATTAGCCTACCAAGTACATAAATACAGGACGTAAAGCCCCAAATCATCCATCCCTGAAAGAGCTGGCATAGTTCCTCACTAGGGGCAGCAGCTACTTCCTGTAGGTTACGTTCTCTTCCGGAAGTTGAACCCATCACTTCCTGTAGCTTTACGTAAGCATTTCCTGTGGGTGTGGTCTAATTGACCACAAATTAATCTGGCAGAAACAACTTTTCTTACTCCAATGAAGTTTTGTCCTACTTCACATTGCATACGTAATATTAATCACTATCTGTGGATCACTTACTCAAGTATAATATCCCAGGATATTTCCTCTGGATGTTACTTGTCCTAATCCACATCATCTTGATGATGACATGGAAAGTGCTGAATGACTGGCTCCAGAATACTTGAAACACCAAATTGCAACTTACGAAGTAACAACAAGTTGCTATTGTCGATTCCAAGCACTCGTGAAAATAACAAAATGGAAGACAGAGCATTCACACAGGTGGCTTCTCAACTTTGGAACAGTCTTCCACATGAGATAAGTAGTTGCAAGTTCATGAACAGTTTTAAGAAAAAACTGAAAACGCACCTATTCCAGCTACATTACAATTAATTCCACAAAAGCGCTGGTGAGCAGTCTGACTGAAACTAGCGCTATATAAATGCTTAGTTTTATTATTATTATTAACTAATCCTAATAATTGTAGGCCTATAATTCTGCTGAAGAGGCACACATGAATGCATATATTCTACTTTACTTCTAAATCAGCTGAAGTGTTCTTAATAGGAAAGAAATTAGTTTCAAAATTCTTGTTTACTTAATTATTATCAAATTATGAATATTAGATATATTCTTGATACAAAATGGCTTTAAAGTTCCTTATGGTATGCAAGAGCCTGTTGAATTCAGCAAATCTCATATCATCCATTATAACTAGTCTTGGTAATCATGTAGTCTGAAACAAGGTATGGTCAATCCACTCAATAGTCCAGCACTACCACTTTGTTGTTCATGCCTGATTGTGGTTAAGGGCTGAACTTAAGGCTAATTACCTCCAAATTGACTCCATTGCTCAGGGTACCCAACAATGGGAATTCCAATGTTAAGTTAATTAGCTAATTTGGAAATTTAGGTTGGTTAAGCTGCGGTAAATAGTTCAATTATTGGCTCAGAGAATAACTGAATGGCTGAGTATCCTAGTTTTGCCGATGCTGTGAATTAAGATGTCAACATCAAACATAATAACTGGTATCATTGGCACCACTATAGCCACATTATCCAATTGCACTCTCTTCAAAACAGATGTGACTTGGTTGAATAAACAACTCACACAGTCACACTCATTAATGAATTTTTCTTGAAGAAACATTATAAGCTGTACTGAAACAGTACCCTATTCTCCCGGGAATCGAGGAAGAACATGAGCCGGATTCTGCCTACTTTTTTCATCCCTCTTTGGGCATTTGACAAACAAATTTCCAAGCAATCACCTCTCAGCAGACATGGTAGTATTGAACATCAAAGAGATGGAACTTTAAAGGTAAATAGAATAGATTTGCAGCTTTAAAAGAAGTGAAAAAATTCTTGTTGACTTACTTGTACACATAGAAGAGTTCTGTGAAGTTAAGACATTTTTGGATTGATGTTTGCCAGAAAGGCCATTACAAAAAGGATTAGGAGTCCTTCTTGAAGGGACATCTCTTTCTGCTGAAATGGAGCAAGCAGCTTGAATTACTTTTTCAAAGAACTTAGTTGTATATGTTATACAAGATTCTGTTTAGCTCATGCATTCTTCAATTTCTTGGGACTAGTGTTCGCAATGAAAAAACCTGGTGAACTTTATTTCCACAGATATGGAGGAGTTTCCCATTGATGCAGCTGTGATAAACTAAGTCCTCCTGATTCACTGAAATCTATTAAGACTCCTCCCCAGACTTCTTCTCTGGAGGAAAACACAGGGCAGCTGGAGCAAAAAAAAAAATCTATTTTCTCACATTTGGTTCAGTGCATCTGTTAACTTCTCATGGCAGGCCTGTTTAAGACAGAAAACACATAAATTGTTTTTGTTGCCTTGGTTCTGTGTTGGCTCTTAGCTGCAGTTTGTAAAATTATGTATATGGAAATCTGGATCAGTGGTTAAGGAACTAAGATGGTGATTCTAAATGTTTGCAATACAGTTCTGATTAACGAGCATACAGACATTGTATAAAAATACACTGATGTTGCATGGCCAGACAACAGTGTAGAAATGTCAGCAATTGTCCATTCAATTTATTGTCTGAGCTAAAATATGTCTCCTATTGATATTACCAATGATGTCCTGGGGACCAGTTGCCCAGAAGCACAACCCTATAGCTATCACTTGGTCATTTATCTGGCCTCATTCGTCTTCCTAACTCAATTAGCAGATGTCAGACTGGACACCAGGTCTTTAGCGCCCGTCATATGATTCTATTTCCATTGTCCCATGGCCTGGAAGCCAAGATGGTCTGCCAGCTGGACAGGGCTCCAGTTGTCCTATATAACATCTGGTTGTGGGAGCAATGAGGCAAATACTGATTTATCTGGAGTGGGTGCTTTTTTCACACAATGTCTAAGGAGAGTAGGCCTACATTTCTCGGAACTTTATTCTTTTTTATATGCCTCATACTATCACCACTTCCTTTTCGTCTCGCACACTGTTCTAAGGTCATTCTCTCTGTTTACTGTAGGGGGGGATGATAAAGTGGCTTTTTCGCTGGGCCCATGCGGGGACGCCTTCAAATCAATCTTTATTGTTTGAAAAGTTCATTCTGGATTTCGGACCTGCTTCTAGCTGCTACTGGCACTTTTGTATGACAGGAAAAGTGACGTTTTTGTGAAATTTTGCGTATTTGCGATGTTTGTTAATTTTAACATTTTTAATGATAGGAAGTTGAAAATAACACCATTAAACAGAGTGTAAAGAGAGCTTTCATTTGCATACCAACACTTATAGTCTGTGACAAACACAAAGATCAGATAAATATTCTTTTAAATTATATGATTAGGAAATTATCAAAGACATAGTGCGAAAATAATGGCTTAAATTATGACTAGTCAGTTTAGGAAATCAATGACACTGTGGACTGTAGAATCATATTAAATAAACCCTTAGCTTGAAAATGCAGTATCCCCAGTCACATGAATGTTTTTGCCAATCAGTAAGGGTCCAACTGAAATAATCGAGTTAAATCAGGATAAGATAATTACGGTAAACCTTGTATTTAAATGAATATCTGTTACTTTGGAATACTGTGCACTTAAATATTCTTAATTGGTAAATAATGAATTACAAAAGTGCTGCAAATAAATGACTAAACCCTGAAGTTAAACTTCTCTTGTAGCCTGCATGCATGGCGAGGTGGCAGTCCTGATAACTGTGTGTACATTTATATTAAATTCTATTACTAGTTTGCGCTTCTGAGAAGTAAAGAAAAGCACAAAGTGTACTGACATTGACCAATTGGCAGTGATGTAGTCGAGGCCGGGACATCCGAGGCCAAGACCGAGACCGAGGCATGAGCCTCCGAGACCGAGGCGAGACCGAGGCCGGCCTCGAGGACGAGGCCAGTCCCGAGGCCTCCATCACTTAACCAAAGACACCCGAGACCGAGGCAAGGCCAAGGATTTGGCATCCGAGACCGAGCCAAGGCCGAGGCCATCGAAATATGGCCCCGAGGCCTCCAACACTGCCAATTGGCATTGGAATTTTAAAGGATCAGCTTCATAATATTAATAGCATCACATATACTAGAACAAACTGCAAATTTGCAGCAAAATCATAAGTTATGGAGCAGAAAATTTGGATTGTGCATGGGTAGGATGAACCCGTAGATTCTGAAGTAGAAGTGCAACAAAATAATTAAATAAAAATCATAACTTTCAATATTGAAAATTAATCCATGTCCATTTGGAAATGGTATTTATTCAAGGAAGTGCCCAAATCCCTTACGTTACCAAAAAAAAAAAAGGATTTGAACAACTCTTGAAATTATTGTCTGGTTGAGGCAATCCAAAGATCAGACATATTATATTGTACAAAGTTCTATTGTTTGATATCAGACATTTCTTTTTTTTTTCACTGTGTAAATAGGCCAACTGGACTGGTATAATGTAACATTAACAAATGTATGTTATAGGTGTGAGATATGGCAAGTGAAGGTCTTCCACAATACTTTTGTAACTATTTCCCAAATGGTAATCACAATCATAATATTAAGACTTGTATGTGTAGAAGTGAACAAAACCATCAGAATCATTGATTTATAGATTCTGACAACTTTTTTTGGGGGGGGGATAGTAAATGTCAGCAGTAATGGTGACACTATTTGGCCTATAATGTTGAAAATAATTTAACTCTGACATATCTAATGACAGATTATTCAAGCCAGAGCAAAATCAACCATCACTACATCCATTCCCAGACCTAATACTTGCCACTGTGAAACCCGTGTAGTGGTTTACAATGAATGCCATGAATATTGGCAAAGCATTCATTATGGCTTTCATTGATTTGCAGTATAAGTAGTCTTAACAAAATTATTGCATTTTATATGCATCTACCATTCAGAGCCATGCAATTCTGGGGGCGGGGGGTGGGAACCTCCAAGTGATTGACTGCTTATTTTGGAATTTGCAACTGCCACTATACTAACTCTTGCTTTCGGAATATAATTCTACATGCTGTTTATGAAAGCACAGCAAAGAAGTGGCAGAGACACTGCCCTTTCCATACAACCTCTGAAAGAGCCATCACCAATGTCCTCTCCTTTCCCTTTACTTCAAGCAGTCAGTATTGGCAATCCCAATGTGCAGTTAGCTGAACTAGCTGATACAAGGGAATGAAGTGATAGTGATACTGACTTGCAACTCAATATCCAGAGTATTTTTCTATTTCTTGATGAAATCATACATATTTTCAAGATCCAGGTCCACATGATTATCAGTCTAAATTCTTGTCATTCTAAGACTCAAACAACATTTGATGTTTTGTAATTTTCGTGGAAATTCTTTGAAAATAGACCATAAATGGCCATATCTCAAGAACCAGTGCACCTAGAAAGTTGGAATATACACCAAAATGTTCGGAATGCCCCATTTCCTATTCAATGTCAATACATTTATATGACTTAAAATCAATATTTTTCAAATTCTGATGGAAAATACTATTTTCGACATTTAAAAAGACGCGGTTTGACATTTTGGCCAGTAGCAGGCTGAATAAGCCATGAAATTCAATTTGGTAAAAAGTTTCTTGATTCTGGAGGCAATGAGCAACTTTTAAAGGCGTCCCCGCAAATTTTCAGAATTATCATCCCCCCCTATTTTTAGACTGCAAACAGTTGGGCATTCCTTGAATGAGGCTAGTTAATGTTTAGTAAGTGATGGTGATGGATTGTAAACTTATTCCACAGAGCTGCTCTCCCTTGCATGTAAAGTGACAAGCAATGAATGATAAATTGGCAATCAACTTTCACAAGAATAGTACTATAATCATAATCTGCAGATTACAACAGCCTATTGTATAGTTGATAATGCCCTTAACTCATGCTGTAATTTCTGAATAGATTTGTGTATCTTTATTCTAATTTATGTTTCCCTATTTTTTCAGGTGAGTTCTCCTTGATATCGCTTAGCTAGCATATGGAAATAGAACTTTGTGACATTTTCAAGGTCAGTAAACTCTCATTTCAGGTATTGTATATACTGTCAGTCATGCACTGCAATGCAGGCACGAAATTTGTGGTGAGCCTTCCACAATAATACAGCTCAGGGCAGCCATAGTACGGTGCTCATGGGCAGAGACAAGGGGAACATTGCCCATGTTTCCCATGCAGTAGCATACTCCAGTGTTGGTGACCGCCGTATGATGATGAGTGATGAGAAGACTGTGAGTCTGGTACATACCCTATTAATTCAGGGATGTCCAGGGTCTTTCAGTTGCCCAAGCAATACTGGATACAACCCGCCTCCATTTAATGTCCCATGGGCTCTGACCAAATTGAGTTCTAGGAGTGGGAGTCGAACCCACGACCTCACAGCCAGTGGCAGCACAAACAAGCGCCTTTAACCATTAGCCCACGAGGAACTCCTAAAAATGCTTGGCCATTGAACACTGTTACATATGCAACAGACTATAAGTTATTATTACTATTTTATCTTATATTTTTGTCATTTATTGTTTTGCTTTATAATTTACTTGACAGACAGACAGACGACGTTGAGTAACTTTGTTCACAAAACAGTTATGTGACTTTTCAAACAGGCTGAATGACTGACAGAAGCCGACTGATTTAATTACTTTTGTTTACTGGCAACTTTTCTTTGTTTTTCTTTTTCATAATTATATATCTGCTGTGATTCATGACTACTTTTTAAAATTTCCTTTGCTGTCTCCCACTCTGCCTCTCAATCATTTTTTTTCTTTATGGTGGCCCTAAGCCAGCGGCCAATTAGGCCTTTTTAGGGTCTCCGACCTGACAAAGTTGAATTTGTTTATGCGTGGTTTGTACTGCAAAACTGAAAGGTAAATAAATGAATCTGAATCTGAATCTTGTAAATATCAAGTAAAGATCTGTAAATGGTGTAATTCTACCATATACATTAAGAGATCACAGGCAAAAGTTTTCTCAACAAAGTTGGTAAAATACTTTCAATTGACGGTAGTACCAGAAGCACAGAATTGAAAGAAGACTGCCTGCACGGGCATTGATCAAAGCGACATGGTCTTTCAAAACATTTGATAATGAGTTTGAAATTCAGTTAAGTACATTCACCTTTTCTGAAGATGACATATCTTACTTAGTGTAGTTCAAAATTAGCCAGACAGTTTTATTCAATTTACACAGGAAAAATTGGCAAAGTCTTTCAGTTTAACGAGCTGTAATTTTGTCATTTTTAAGTTCAACTTGATCTCTATAGACTGAAGTATGATAGGTTTTTATGCAATATACATCTAATTTTACCTGCCTCTGCCAATTGGCGTCCAATAATGTTAATCTCTGTGGCAAAATAAATTACCACAGTGAAGTGAACAAAATTGAATGACACATTACAAATAATTTTATCATAAAAATATCTAATTACACCATTTAGACTGAATAACTCATCCTGATGCTAAAAGTACAGGATGCAAAAATACATTGATACTGATAATTTTTAAGATAATGTGTCATCAAATTTCCCAAGGAAAGATGATTCGCTATTTTCAGTAATTTTAGTATCTTGTCATGGATAAGTAATTTAAAGACCAAAATAGATCCATTATCGTATTAAGAAGACAATACGGGAGAGTGATGTTGATATGTTGAAGACACAGTAATGGCGGTATTGTGTTCTTGATTATGCATTTTAACCATAGATAGCATAAGCACTGGCCAAAGTTTTCCCAACATATTGTAGGGTAAAATCCATTTATGTCAGGTCTAAATTTGTTTAATTTGGACAACTTTGGCATAATATTTTCAGTTGCTGTGTCAAAAAAGTCTAGGTAAAAAGTGCATTATTTTAAGATAGCAAAATATGCAATTAATTTGACTTCCTAGAAAAAAGGTTCTTCTCCCAGGGACACCAATGTAACAATGACTGGGAGAGAAAATCTGTCTGATGGGAGACCATTAAATTTTGGTCTCACAGCTGCTCAGTCCAAAAGCCTATTGCTGGTTTCAGACCATTCCTAGTTTCAGGAAAAAATAATAACAAAATCATATGACAATTGCTAAAGACCTGATGTCCACTCTGACATCTGCAAATTGAGTTAAGAAGACGGATGAGGCCGGATAAATGACCAAGTGACAGGCAGGGTTTAGATTCTGTTCAATAGGTCCCAGGGATATCAATGGTAAACTCAATAGAAAAAAGATTTCAGCTCAGACAGGAATGTACTAGATAATGTGAGCATACGTAAATAATGTTTTAGTTTCATAAGTCTTCACAGCACTCAGGACAACTTAGGCCACAAATTTCTTTGTTTGCTTTTGTCAAAAATCTCACTGTGAGCTATTTACAGTTGCTTCTGGTTTAGCAGGGAGACTTAGTTTGGCAGCTAAAGCTCCAGTATTTTTTTTTCTGGCCAAATGAAAAACCTATTGCGTATGTGTCACCCAGTAGAAATATTTTTAGATTAATTAAGTAAAATACCTGAAGATATTGCAATGTTGTTGACAAGGATGTAATAGAATGTATGTGGACTATGATATCAGTACAGTGTCTTTTCTTATTTTCACTGGTAACTAGCTACTCTTATTCTTGTTTCTGCAGACAAGTGTGGATATTATGGCCATTTAACCACAGTTCTTGCCATTTAAATGCTAAGTTATCTTTTTACTTCAGGCATGGGAGACACTGATGCTGAGATAGATTGCCAGCCTACGATAAACTGCTCCAAGTTTGCAAAAAAACTAATTCTCCTCTACTGCCAACATAACTCCTAAGAATTATGAGCTTTACAAACACAAACTAATTATTTACGACAAAGTAGTTTTTTGGCCAAATCATTCAAACTACTCAAACAGATGTTCCCTCCAAAGGACCACTAATCCCTTTTTTTGTAATGGCTTTTCAGGCAAACATCAATCCGAAGAGCCCTTTTATATGTGCAAGTCAGTCAACAAGAGTTTTTATTTTATTTTTTAAACTTCTTCTACAGCAAATACTAGTTCCATCCCTTTGATGCAAATACTAGTTCCATCCCTTTGATGTTCAATACCAGCATGTCTGCTTCAGAGTTATTGCTGGGAAATTTGTTTGTCAAATACCAAAAGAGGCATCAAAGAGGATCCATCTAATTTTCTTCCTCAAAAGTATATGTGATATGGGTTCAATACACCTTGTCCTGAGAATGATTTTTCTTCAAGACAAATGAATCAAACACCATGAGTTGTTTGTCACAGGGAGACCACTAATGTTCAGGGGAGAACTTGCAGTTCTCTTTCAAAAATTGGTTTTTATTGATCATTATTTCCAACCTTGACATCTTAATTGACAATATAGAAAATCTGTACAAGGACACTCAGTCATTCTATCAGGTTGTAATTGAACTATTTACTGCAGCTTGTCCCATTTCACAACCCAAATTGGCTAATTAGGTAGCATTGGCATTCCCATTATTGTGCAGCCTGAACAACAAAGGCAATTGGGTGCTGATTAACCACAAGATAAGCCACTTTGCATGATGCATGTCCATACAGCTTATTGGGTGCTGCAGTAAAGAGTACAGAGGACTATCATGCCCCCAAGATTAACCAGGGATCAAGTACAAGATGATATTTACTGAAGTTAAACAAGCTCAAATTCTGCTGATACCAGCCCTGCCCAGCTGCAGGGCTTCAGAGGGTTATCTGAAGCCAGGTTTTTATAAGAATTACAGTATTTATGTCCAAGCAACTTTGTTCCAATATTGAAGTTGGAATAGTACACATTTTATGTGTAACAACACAATATAATTATTTAACTATCATGACCAACAGATCATTTATTTGTCAAGCTTTTTTGTGTTATCACATATACAGCCTTGTACTAACACTTGCATAATAATGTAGGTACAGTTCATTTTGGCAATAATGAACTGAGTGCCATCTTGAGATAGTTACATGCTTTCAGGAGAATTGATCTAGATTGGCCAATTGTCAATCAATCTTCACAGAATTTGAAACTGTTCTCAAAATAATTTTCTTGTGACGGCACTAGATTAAAAAGTTTGCAAGAAAGTAGGCAAAATCCATCAGTCTGGTGGATGTCACAATGGTGACGTCATCAGAGTATCATATGATGTCACAAGTTGCTTTCTGTGACATCATCACCACAAGCATAGATTGACCAATCAGACAGCGCCATTTTCCTAATGTATAAAGAAAAAAATCACTCCTTGATGTTCACAGGATGAGGGTTCATTTATTTTAAAGTATATAGAAATAGAAATAGGTGCTGTCAGCAGGATATTTTGTGTTCTTTTAGATGATATAATTGAAATTCACAAGCTTGACATATTGGTTGAGATATCTCAATTCTCCCTAACCTTGTCTTTGAAATCTCCTGATTTCCCAATGGGAGGATTCATGACCCGTGTCGCAGGGGTCCAGGGCTATCTTGGCTCCAGGTCTTGGTACAATGAGAATAAAATCGTATGACAATTGATAATGACTTAGTTACCTCTCCGACAAATAGCGGCATCAAATCCATTTGTGGTATGATGAAAATTTGCTTAATGTTGACAACATGGGCATAATATTGTCAGTTGCTATGTTGGATGTTTGAGTAAATTTTCCGTCAGCGGTAAATTGCGATTTAATTTGTTCAAGGAAAATGATGACTCATCCTCTCATATCTTAATATAGAATGCATGGTTTATATTTCTGATTTTCACTTTGTAAAATATATTACATTCATTAGTAGGCACATTCATGATTCCCATCATGAGAAGTTGCATTTAATTGCTACGTGAGAGATCCTAGCTTTAATTTACACCGTTGCTCATAAACAAGGAATACTTCAACATTCATCATTGAATTTGAAAACTTTAGCAACTTCTGCTGGAACGGTCTGATTCAATAGCAATTACTTGCAATGACCACTTAACTGATGAACATCATGTAGTTTAAAACGCATGCTCCATCGTCATAGGCATATTTCGCAGGGGGTCGGGGAGGGGCTGCAGCCCCCCCCCCCCTGGCATCAGGGCAAATGGCATATATCAGGGCAAATCCTGACCAATCAGGGCAGATCCACTGCCCTGGTCACATCCGTGCAGTGTTAAAATTTCAGGGCAAAGTATCGACAGCCCCCCCATGGAATGCCTGTCCCGTACGACTATGTCCATCGTTAACCCCAGGAAAAGTTACAGCAGCACGAAATATGGAAATTCAGGGGGTTTTTTCGGGTGAGGTGCATTCAACCAAAAATTAAAAATTCTTGCAAGAAATGTAATTGAGGCTTCAAAAAGTGATTACAGAAGATGACTTGACCTTTACAATGGACCTTGCTTACATTCAAACTCTGAAATTTACTTTTATTTGACCCCTTATTTCCAAAAAAGTATTCAATATTTATGAGCAGGAGTGTAAATGAGCATGACGTGAAATCTCTAAATTTAATTTTCATATTTTACTTTAAAGTTAAGACTGCCAAATGCATAAATTTGTGACATATTCCATGATTAAATTATAGAAGTTTTCTGCTACAACAAAAGTTAAAATTTCATTTCTGCCTTTAGGCTGGTTTTTCTTGTACAATTATTGCATACCAAAAGTGGGTGTATATGTTCCTGTGCTTCAAGCCTGTACATACTAAAAATCTGCATGAAAACCAAAGTAATCAGTTTTTAATGGCAACTTCTGACAAAACTCCGACCTCCCCCCATTGGCAAATTCTGAACAGTCCTCAATTGTGAATAGTCAGTGAGCTACTATGACTGTGATGGTAAGTCAATATAACAATTCCCATGTATAAATGCTATTTACATAGGTTTATTGAAACAAAATGGTTTGCAGCACGCTTCATCAATAGAATTCAGCATAAAAACCATACAACATAACATTTTCACCTTCAACAAATTTATGTTTACAAACTATGTACATCACAATCATATATATTTCAAAATAACTTCCACATGTTATACGCATAGTACAACCAACGAGATTGCGAGGCAGTGAAACGTCTTTCATACTGCCTTTCTAATTCTTCATCCTGGTTTTCACTAGTGATTACCCTGCAAGGAAACAACTCAACTGTCTCGCTTCGTAGGCACTGATCCATGTGACTACGGAGAAGCGCTGGATCTAATGTCACTGCGCAAGGATCAATTCCATGAATCAACATAGTGGCATTTGCAGCCGCAAAAAACCCACAGTCTAATGTCGAACCTTGAGATTGTGGAACTATGTATTCTACATTCGATACATCACTTCCAATTTGATAAAGGCATTTTAGCTGTGGTAGAACTTGCTGAATACGAAGCTCATCATACAGAGAGTCATACAACATGACTCTGCCATACCGTTGGCAAGAAACCACATAGTGATTGTTGATGAAGTGAATAGCAGTGAATGATTCGTTTGGGGCAACCGGTGAAGTTAGCTGGTCGGATGACATCTCTTGAAGATGTAAAGCTGACGGTGCAGGTAGACCACAGAGGAGGGAATACCTATCCATGGTTGCAATGTCCAATTCACCTCCTAGGAGCACATCACTCTGATCACTCGGGTTGTTATTTAATGTGTTACCCATGTCTGCTGATGCAGCATCATTTTTGGAGTCCACGTCCACTTGACCTCCAAGCGAATCCTCAATGGGTTCTTGAATGTTGTCATCCGGGGTTGAATCAATCTCAGATACCACATTTACCATCTGTTTAAAAAAAGAAGAGAAAATGATATTCAACATACTGCTTGATGAGCATGATTACTTTCAAAGTACAGTGGAATCCTACTACTAAAACTGTCAACTGGACTGGCAGCAAAGACAAAAGACGTGTTAATATCATATTATGGTCATCATTCTGAATAATACATTTCTGAATATAAACTTTGGTAACTTCGTATCAATATCACCGTTTTTTTTGTGGCTATGTTTTTATTCCTGAATTTTTTCTTTTTGTTCATGTCTTACCTTCTGCAGCTTTTCCAAATTCAGATGCCACTGCTTGTCATTGCGAAACATTTCAACTGACTTTTCCAGCTCAGTGCATTCTCTTCTCTTTCTTATAAGTGCAGCTTCTCTTTCCTCTTGTCCCATTGGTTCACTGTTTCTTTCCAGCTCTTCAATTTCTCCCTTTATCCTAAAGAGCACTGACTCCATGCGATTAGCATGACCCAGTTCCTCAATGAAGTTGTCGATCATCGCATCCAATTCTTCACAGTTTCTTTCATTCTTCTTCAAGACTGCCAATTGTGTCTCACTACCATATTCCTGGAGGAGTTTGCCGATTTCTCCATCCAGCTTCGTTCTTATACGTTCTGCTCGCTCTAAGTAATCTTTGGTGCCTGAATTACGCGAATCAATTCCAGCATCAAGCTCATCAGTCCTGATCTTTAGCATTTTCAATTCTTTTCTCATTTTCCACAAGCGCCCACCTGGCACTGTCTGTGCTTTTTCATTCAACTTGTTAGTGACTTCCTTCAATCTCATCCTTAATCTGGTATCACCTTCTTCATCTGTTGAAAAAACAAAAGAAGCTACATTACAGAAAATGCATGGTGTTTATACAGTAAATGTAAATGGGCAGCATTTTTCAGCATTCGCGAGTCATGCCATTGCATACTTTGCTTCAAAATGCTACTTTTCATTTCTGTTCATTTTATTGGCTGGGGGGGGGGGAGGAAGTATGCACTTCAGACATAATGATAATGAAGACAAACATAAGACTGAACTAATACTATGGAAAGATCAACTTAGAATCTTCACAAAATTCATCAAATCAAACAGAAACCGAATATCCGATGCTAATAGTTGGCTTAAATTGCGACATCAAAACTAAGCCTGTACCTGATGAAGCACATGCGTCCTCATTGAAGAAGACTCGTGGCCTCAACTTCTCCAGGCATCTCCCACATGTATCGAGTAAGTCAATCTCTGCAAACGCTCCATACGTGACATTGGATCTGTTGTCTAAAAAGCTGCCAGGTGTCAGTTTGTATTCCTTGGTCACAAACAGGATCACATCAAATATATTCTCAGCCCAAAATCTCCCTTCCTCTGCAAATCTCTCCACATCCTCCTCAGTCATCCATTTTGGGTCATTTGTGGTGAAGTGCAGTTGTTGACGAAGGGCACCATATCTCTTTCCAATGACATTTCCATGATTTTTCTCAATGTCCAAAGGCTGTAAATAAAAAGAGGCATGAAGTTCATCTACCCAGAAGTTTGTCAAAATTCAGATCAAATTAAACTTGATGACCAACATTCGTAGGGGGTACCGTATTACTGAAGTGCGCTAAAAGTCTGTCCCGGGGATAAAACCCATATCTCCATCCATGTATCACTGGGTCCACCACTAATTCTACAGTTCTTATTTCCATATGGATGCCACGGGAATTCATTCTTCATATGATATAAAATATTAAGTTTATTTCTCTATTTTTCATGAAATATGTTGCCCTACCGTTCTTCCTGCGAGGAGCCACAAGAGGGAGTTCTTGATCACATAAGACGTGATGCCCCTTTTCATGAGATTGGACTCACCGGTCAGGTACAGAGCCTGCAACAGAAAGTAAAATTAATAACGGAAAATTCAAAGAACCGCCAATCACTGGTCTGTTCATTTTGACTAAGAAGAATGTCAGACTATGTTGATTGTATATTTCTTCTTTTGGTAAAACATAAATTAGGTTTCACAGAAAGGCTAAACTAATTAATTTTTAAACAAGTAGACATCCTATGATTTTACAAGAGCTATTAATATATATTAATATATATTTCCATACCTCTATTAAAGATTTGGCGATGAGGATACCCATGCGGCAACCAGGTGCCAGGTTGTGCAGGATGTCCCATTCGTGCCTACAAATGGTGTCATCCCAATGAGGTCTCATCCTCTCTGCATGCCACTTCAAGTGTTGTAGTGGTTGGTAACCTGGAGCGCCATCTATTATCAATCCCTGTCTGTCTTGTTCTTTCACTGCATTGTCCTTAACAGAGATAGGTACGACATCAACGGATATTTCAAGACCTTTGCAAGCGCCTTCTCCTCCCCATATAAATGTCCAGGGATTATCAACTGAGATGCATTGCAGAGAAATCCCTTCCTTGTCAACCTCAGCCAGCTTCTTGATGAAGTACTCATGAAGTTTCAGACATGCAAAGGCTTCAAATTCAAATTTATCTTCAACTCTCCTTCCATAAGGTATAATGTTGGTCCGTATCTGCAGGTCAAACTCATCCCATCTGCCAACTTTAAGTTTCTCGTTCACGCTTCCCGCTGTGACTATTTCAGCATTCAGGAAACCATCTTTTCCAACCATTCGTGTAAACAGCTCCTTCAAATTATTTTCAATAGCTACGCATTCATCGATTGGCAAGACAAGCATCTTCTTTATACTTTTCAAAACAGAAGACTCCATTTCCCAAATTCCAAAGCAATAGTTTCGATATTGTGCATCACGGTCTGACTGAAGCTTTCTCCAGTTGTCTTGACATATTCGTTCATCATAAGATTTCAAAAAGTTCATAGCAGAGAGGTTCCCATGCATGTGTGCAATTTGAAGGGGACTGCAACCATTGAGGTCCCCTTCATTAATATAACTCATAATCAGTGTTTCTGGGATGCTTTTCAGAATTTGGTGGTCATGACAAAAGATAGCAGCTAAGTGCAGCACATTCCTCCTGAGCCAGTTGTCATTCCTCTTTACTAATGCCCATCTCAGCTCTTTCTCCTGCTTTTGTTTTCGTTTTTCTGAATACTGTTCGACATATTTCCTCCTTTCCTTTGCCCATTTAGTAACAGGTGGGTCTCTCATGTCTTTCCACAGTAGGGCATCCACCTCTTTAAAGCATTTCTTGATGTCATCATCACTGTCATCTTTGCTAATGAAGAGTAGAATGTTCATCACACTTTTCGATTTCATGCAATTACCAAGGGTACCATAAGCTGCTCTGATGACTGCACCAGCAGCTGTTCTCAGACCCTCCCTAACATTCCATTGGTCTTGCAATGGATTCAAGTATAGTTTGATCGGTGCAGTGTAGCCTTGCTTTCGGACAGCACCAATAAGCTTGTCCAACGTATTTACCACAGCCAACTGGGCTTCAAATGTTTTGCATTCTGCTACATTCAGCAAAGATATTTCATGGATCTCATCAACAGTAGGATGAGCACCCTTGTCAAGACACCATT
This sequence comes from Platynereis dumerilii, assembly GCA_026936325.1. NCBI lineage: Eukaryota > Metazoa > Annelida > Polychaeta > Phyllodocida > Nereididae > Platynereis > Platynereis dumerilii. The sequence goes on from JAPTHN010000003.1 coordinate 18,070,364, forward strand.
TTATCTCATCAAACACAGCATAATAGTTCATTTTCTTGTTTATTTTCTCTGATGCTCTCTTTAGTTCAAGTAACATACTATAAATCTCCTGAGCATTGTTTTCAACAATTATCACTTGCAGTATAACCCCAGTGATCCAAAGAATCCTGTCGTTACGAATATAGGTGTGGTCCATGACAATATCCTTTAAGTCGTCTCTCCGTGTCAACTGTGTGATGTATTTTCCGCATCCTTTGCTCTTCAGATCTTGTATTCTTTCCATACTCATTCCCACATCCTTTTTCAATTCAGCAATTATCTCCTCACTGGTCTTCCCTCCACTTCCTATCAGTTGATCATCAGTGAGCTTGTAGAACTTGATCAGCCTCATCAAAAGACTTTCCATTTCTCTTTCCCTATAAGTAAATAAAGACGTTTTATTAAATTCCAGGGCACCATAAAGACTAGAGTGGATGACACCCTGTGAACTGTGAAACAGAGATAATTTACAACATAAAATCTCCCAAAAAATTTACCCATTTATATGCTACACAATATTCCGTGTGCAAAATTCAGAAATTTCGAAGTTGAAAAGTACTGTTAAAGAATTTTTAACAAAAGGGCCCTGTGAAATTGCATTATTATCGTTTTCATAGCTACGTGTTTTTCAAGTTTGCAATTTGCTTCATTCCAAAACTGTGATGTCAGAGATTAGTTGAATAATTTTGTTTATAACAAGCACATATTTCAGGAAACTGACAAAGTGCAGTGACACATGGACGATGTATGTTTCACTACGCACTGTAACAGAACCAAACAGACTACTTAGCCTCAAAGGAGAGTTGCAATTACTGACAAAAAAGTTTTTTGAAATTGTGATGACTGGTGTCTTGTGAAAAACAGCAACACATTTTGTTTGGAAAACAATGAGGTGCAACACTCAGCTTAGACATGCATTGTTTGTTGTGGTTGTACACAAATAGTAACATTGCCTGACAGTTTTAAATTCCTTTGTCATAAACTGTGATGTCAAACTCTGAACTGATATGTCACAGATTGAAGATTTTACCAATCACATTGACAGATACCCGATGATGTCACGGTTTAACTGCAAAACTAAGTTTTCAAAAAACACATAGCTATGAAAACGATAATAAGTCAGCTGAAGTTTGTTGAAGTCAAGTGAAGTCCGAGTTTAACAACTTAGCTGACTAGTCAGTTGAAGTTCTTGCCAAGTACCGTAAAACGGGGTTACTTTGGCCACTTCGGAGTACCAAATTTGTGTTCTGAGAAAAACTATCTGTTGAATATCAACAGTTTTGTGCCATAACACAGCCAGTACATTGAGGTTTTCATCTGTCAAAAAGCTTTCCAAAATCTATGATGGTTCTATGTTTTATTACATAATTAAAGGGTCGGCCAAAGTAACCCCGGAGTTGGGGTAACTTTGGCCGCCTTAGATTTTGAGCATGTAATACCATGTACCACAGTAGAATTTAATTAGTTATGTTATTTTGGCTGCCCAATTAGCTGAGGAATGTATTTTTGTAATCTAAAATGAGTTGTGACTCATTCGCAGACCTCTGAACAAAAATTAGGTATTGCTTCATGTACCACACTCTGTGTACTACTGCGCCCTTATTCAGAATGACATAGTGTGAACATACCCCAGTTTTTAGGCCACAAGAATGTAAGATATGCTACCAGTCATAAAAGGTGTCATTTTAAAACAATTTTTATCAATCATATGACATTTTACATTTCTATTCTAATTTTTAATTTTTTTCATAATTTACCAATGTAACATTATGTTGACAAACATCATGAAAAATAATCCAAGACGAAATAACTTTGTCTAATGCTATTTTGGATGAAATCATATGTCTACGGTGGTTCACAGCTTCCCTAGCAGCCAGTACATCATCGCTATGTTATGCTTGTTAAATAACACAAATTTCAATTATGGTATAGGACAATTTATGGTATTTTTTTAGCATCTATGGCAGTCAACATAATTTTCAGGGTCATACACCTGTTACTACTAAGTGATGCACTTTGGAGGCCTTTTTGCTATTCAGTGACGTCATAGGTCTAGATTAGACACCTTGACCTAGATCTAGATGACCTAGACTTGACCTAGATTAGACCTGACCTAGATTAGTCTCTAGGTGACCTAATTAATTACATAATTTAGTACCTAATTACTACTTCTAATTAATTACCTTAATTGACTCCTAATTAGCCCTAAATTGACCCCTGGCCCCTAGGTGACCTAGATATTTCTTATTGATCCTTGACCACAAGTCAGTTGACCCCTAATTGACCATTGCACTTTTTCCCAAATATTTTGTTTTTTTCGGAAATTTTTTTTTTTCGGAAATTTTTTTTTTCCGAAATTTTTTTTTCCGAAATTTTTTTTTCCGAAATTTTTTTTTCCGAAATTTTTTTTTTTCCGAAATTTTTTTTTTCCGAAATTTTTTTTTTCCGAATTTTTTTTTTCCGAATTTTTTTTTTCCGAAATTTTTTTTTTCCGAAATTTTTTTTTTCCCGAATTTTTTTTTTCTCCAAATTTTTTTTTTCCTAAATTTTTTTTTTTCCTAATTTTTTTTTTTTCACTAATTGTTTCTCAAATATTTCAAAAATTATATTTCCTCAAATTGTTCAAAAATTATTTTTCCTCAGTTTTTCAACATTTTTTTAAAACTCAAATTGTATATAAAGTTTTTTCTTTCAAATTTCACTTTTTGATCATATATTATTTTTAAATTCTTTTTTTGCAAATTCTTATTTTCAAATGTTGGTTACAAGTTTCTCAAGGCTGAAACCAGTATTGAGTCTTTGGGTAGTGTTGCTATTATGACAGTAGGCCCATGAGGGCCATAGACCGATAAGGTTCATATTACACTATCTCAAGACACTCAACTTTATTAGACAAATAAATATCACCAGATACATGTGTCACATTGTGTCATATAAGGGGCATAATTCATGATCTGCCTTTGGAAAAGTGTAATCTGCCATTAGATATAAGGCATCTGCCATTTCATCTGCCTTTGGAATAGGGTGATCTGCTATCACATATGCACAGCCATTTTATAATTAATTACACTAATTGACCCTTAATTAATAACCTGATTGACCCTTTATTAATCACCATTACCCTGAATAACTGGTCCAATTTACACATTAATGATTGTAAATGACTATATAAACAACAGACACAGGAGTTTAAAGTTCAAATTTTTATTGTAAATATTTCCACACCATATGATTTATATACAGTTTATGTACAATTTCAAAATTTGATCCATTTTTTAAGTTCAGTTGAGGCAGGAATGCCAGGGGGTCTTCCAATTGGAGGTCTTTCAGCAGGAGGTCTTCTAGCCGGAGGTCTTCTTCCAATGTTGCTTTCGGCCTGTTTTTCCATATCTTTTTCCAGTCTGGACTGTGCTCTTCTCACTGCGGCTTCTGCTGGTATAACAATTTCCATCTTCGGCATATCTTCCTTCATTCCCTTGTTGTTGGTATCGATTAAGATGAGATTACTCTTTCCGCTCTTCACAATGGTCTTAGGCTTCCCTTCAGCTTGTGCTTTGAAATGCTCCAGAACTGCCTTGTAATTCAAAGAAGACATGATGTGTTCAGGTGGTTGGTCCCGAATGAAGGATTATCTTCAGTGTTATCCAATATATAGTTTACTCCGCATTCTCTTCTTCGTCAGAAGTGTGTGTATCCGTATCTTCCTCTGTATCGTCCTCTGAATCTTCCTCTGGATCTTCTGTGACAACTCTATTGAATACTGGCTTGTACTGTTTTATAGCCATCCTGGCTGCATCAATCCAGTCAAGGTTTTCAATGTCATGGAGCTCTTCCACTTTCTCCATGATTTTTTGGTGAATATGACTGTTCTCACTCAGGTCCATCCAGTTTTTGATGAAATTGGCATACGTTTTCCGAAGATCTCTTGTCAATTCTTTCATGTTGTCCGCAATTGTCTTTTCTCTGGCTTCCTTTTCACTCCGTCCTTCTTCAATGTTCTGTTTTTGTTCTTCTTCCAAATATTGACCCCAATTTCTGCACACTTCCAGTCTTATTGGAGCAAAACATTGGAACTCCGTCTTCATCTTCTTACTGGGATGAAATTGGCTTGTCTGGTAGTATTCCCTTGGTCTTTTCAGTCCTCGTCGCACTCCTTCCTGCTGGTTCCTCACACAAGGCTTTAAATGCTCTTGTAGGTCATCAATGTTGTCTATAGCAGTTCTGCAGTCAATACATGAAATCATGTTGGAATGACTGATGTGGTCAGAATTGTCAGCAGAATGAAAAGAGTCTGTTGAAGAGCCTTCTGTAGAATTTGTAGCCTTGAACTTGTCTTTTTTTATATCCAAGATATTCGGCTGGAAGCGGTCATTTTCATCCGTGGTCTGTTTGAAATCGAGCAATAAATGGCCAAATGGTCTGGATGTTGCACTGTCATAGTGTTGTAAGAATTCCTTTACTCTTCTGGGATTTACTTGTCTGGCAAATGTCATGACAGATTGTATGTCATTTGGATTCTTGAACAATACAACGTAGTGACAATTCCGTCTTTGTGTTGGACTTTTGCTGTAGTACAGGTTTTGACAAAGCAATACCACACTCAGAGATCGATGGTGTGAACCTTCGTAGAAGATCTCTGTCATTCGAGGATCATCTCCACATGACGTCATCAAATCATCGATTATTAGAAAATTTGCAATGTTTGGATCAAAGAAGCTGGGATGATCTATGCCATGAGGAATTCCCTTAATGAACTCCACCCTTGGTTTTACTGTAGCCTGAATAATATCGTACATTGGCTGCCATCTTTTATACAACCACACTATTCTTTGAGGGGATGGACTAACCATAAATTTGTTGTATTGCAAAATATTCTTCACTAGTGTAGTTTTGCCACAGGCAGTTGGCCCATTGAGCAGCATAGTGAAGGGATGTTTCAAAACAAATTCCAAACTCCCATCTTGATGTACCGTTTCGAAGTTTTTCTCAAAATCTCCAACTGCACACCCATCTTGATGTTTGTTATGCTGGATGATCATATGACGTTTCAGACTAGAATTTCTTGTGAAAGAAAGACCACAAGTTGTACAGACATTCACATCCATGACCAATGTACACCGATCGATCCCAAAACAGCAACTGACCTTGAGGGGATATCTGTCTCCTTTATATACTGTGCAACAACCTACCTGACCCCCTGCACAAAAAATGGACCTACCCAAACTGAGAATGCAGCACCTACCTGACCCCCCCCCCCCCCACTCACAATGGACTCTAATAACTGTTCTAAACTGCACCCTCCACTGCACCCATACTACACTCTGCACTTTGCACTTTGCACTCTGCACCCTCCACTGCACCCTACTGCACCCATACTGCACTCTGCTGCACCCATACTGCACCCATACTGCACTTTGCTGCACCCATACTGCACCCATACTGCACTCTGCTGCACCCATACTGCACCCTACTGCACCCATACTGCACTCTGCTGCACCCATACTGCACCCTACTGCACTCTACTGCACCCATACTGCACCCTATTGCACCCTACTGCACCCATACTGCACTCTGCTGCACCCATACTGCACTCTACTGCACCCATACTGCACCCTATTGCACCCTACTGCACCCATACTGCACCCTACTGCACCCTACTGCACTCTACTGCACCCATAGTGCACTCTACTGCACCCATACTGCACTCTACTGCACTCTACTGCACCCATACTGCACCCTACTGCACCCTACTGCACTCTACTGCACCCTACTGCACCTTGTGAGTGGGGGGGGGGGGGTCAGGTAGGTGCTGCATTCACAGTTTGGGTAGGTCCATTTTTTGTGCAGGGGTTCAGGTAGGTGCTTGCACAGTATATAAAGGAGACAGATATCCCCTCAAGGTCAGTTGCTGTTTTGGGATCGATCGGTGTACATTGGTCATGGATGTGAATGTCTGTACAACTTGTGGTCTTTCTTTCACAAGAAATTCTAGTCTGAAACGTCATATGATCATCCAGCATAACAAACATCAAGATGGGTGTGCAGTTGGAGATTTTGAGAAAAACTTCGAAACGGTACATCAAGATGGGAGTTTGGAATTTGTTTTGAAACATCCCTTCACTATGCTGCTCAATGGGCCAACTGCCTGTGGCAAAACTACACTAGTGAAGAATATTTTGCAATACAACAAATTTATGGTTAGTCCATCCCCTCAAAGAATAGTGTGGTTGTATAAAAGATGGCAGCCAATGTACGATATTATTCAGGCTACAGTAAAACCAAGGGTGGAGTTCATTAAGGGAATTCCTCATGGCATAGATCATCCCAGCTTCTTTGATCCAAACATTGCAAATTTTCTAATAATCGATGATTTGATGACGTCATGTGGAGATGATCCTCGAATGACAGAGATCTTCTACGAAGGTTCACACCATCGATCTCTGAGTGTGGTATTGCTTTGTCAAAACCTGTACTACAGCAAAAGTCCAACACAAAGACGGAATTGTCACTACGTTGTATTGTTCAAGAATCCAAATGACATACAATCTGTCATGACATTTGCCAGACAAGTAAATCCCAGAAGAGTAAAGGAATTCTTACAACACTATGACAGTGCAACATCCAGACCATTTGGCCATTTATTACTCGATTTCAAGCAGACCACGGATGAAAATGACCGCTTCCAGCCGAATATCTTGGATATAAAAAAAGACAAGTTCAAGGCTACAAATTCTACAGAAGGCTCTTCAACAGACTCTTTTCATTCTGCTGACAATTCTGACCACATCAGTCATTCCAACATGATTTCATGTATTGACTGCAGAACTGCTATAGACAACATTGATGACCTACAAGAGCATTTAAAGCCTTGTGTGAGGAACCAGCAGGAAGGAGTGCGACGAGGACTGAAAAGACCAAGGGAATACTACCAGACAAGCCAATTTCATCCCAGTAAGAAGATGAAGACGGAGTTCCAATGTTTTGCTCCAATAAGACTGGAAGTGTGCAGAAATTGGGGTCAATATTTGGAAGAAGAACAAAAACAGAACATTGAAGAAGGACGGAGTGAAAAGGAAGCCAGAGAAAAGACAATTGCGGACAACATGAAAGAATTGACAAGAGATCTTCGGAAAACGTATGCCAATTTCATCAAAAACTGGATGGACCTGAGTGAGAACAGTCATATTCACCAAAAAATCATGGAGAAAGTGGAAGAGCTCCATGACATTGAAAACCTTGACTGGATTGATGCAGCCAGGATGGCTATAAAACAGTACAAGCCAGTATTCAATAGAGTTGTCACAGAAGATCCAGAGGAAGATTCAGAGGACGATACAGAGGAAGATACGGATACACACACTTCTGACGAAGAAGAGAATGCGGAGTAAACTATATATTGGATAACACTGAAGATAATCCTTCATTCGGGACCAACCACCTGAACACATCATGTCTTCTTTGAATTACAAGGCAGTTCTGGAGCATTTCAAAGCACAAGCTGAAGGGAAGCCTAAGACCATTGTGAAGAGCGGAAAGAGTAATCTCATCTTAATCGATACCAACAACAAGGGAATGAAGGAAGATATGCCGAAGATGGAAATTGTTATACCAGCAGAAGCAGCAGTGAGAAGAGCACAGTCCAGACTGGAAAAAGATATGGAAAAACAGGCCGAAAGCAACATTGGAAGAAGACCTCCGGCTAGAAGACCTCCTGCTGAAAGACCTCCAATTGGAAGACCCCCTGGCATTCCTGCCTCAACTGAACTTAAAAAATGGATCAAATTTTGAAATTGTACATAAACTGTATATAAATCATATGGTGTGGAAATATTTACAATAAAAATTTGAACTTTAAACTCCAGTGTCTGTTGTTTATATAGTCATTTACAATCATTAATGTGTAAATTGGACCAGTTATTCAGGGTAATGGTGATTAATAAAGGGTCAATCAGGTTATTAATTAAGGGTCAATTAGTGTAATTAATTATAAAATGGCTGTGCATATGTGATAGCAGATCACCCTATTCCAAAGGCAGATGTAATGGCAGATGCCTTATATCTAATGGCAGATTACACTTTTCCAAAGGCAGATCATGAATTATGCCCCTTATATGACACAATGTGACACATGTATCTGGTGATATTTATTTGTCTAATAAAGTTGAGTGTCTTGAGATAGTGTAATATGAACCTTATCGGTCTATGGCCCTCATGGGCCTACTGTCATAATAGCAACACTACCCAAAGACTCAATACTGGTTTCAGCCTTGAGAAACTTGTAACCAACATTTGAAAATAAGAATTTGCAAAAAAAGAATTTGAAAATAATATATGATCAAAAAGTGAAATTTGAAAGAAAAAACTTTATATACAATTTGAGTTTTAAAAAAATGTTGAAAAACTGAGGAAAAATAATTTTTGAACAATTTGAGGAAATATAATTTTTGAAATATTTGAGAAACAATTAGTGAAAAAAAAAAAATTAGGAAAAAAAAAAATTTTGGAAAAAAAAAATTTGGGAAAAAAAAATTCGGGAAAAAAAAAATTTCGGAAAAAAAAAATTTCGGAAAAAAAAAATTCGGAAAAAAAAAATTCGGAAAAAAAAAATTTCGGAAAAAAAAAATTTCGGAAAAAAAAAAATTTCGGAAAAAAAAATTTCGGAAAAAAAAATTTCGGAAAAAAAAATTTCGGAAAAAAAAAATTTCCGAAAAAAAAAAATTTCCGAAAAAAACAAAATATTTGGGAAAAAGTGCAATGGTCAATTAGGGGTCAACTGACTTGTGGTCAAGGATCAATAAGAAATATCTAGGTCACCTAGGGGCCAGGGGTCAATTTAGGGCTAATTAGGAGTCAATTAAGGTAATTAATTAGAAGTAGTAATTAGGTACTAAATTATGTAATTAATTAGGTCACCTAGAGACTAATCTAGGTCAGGTCTAATCTAGGTCAAGTCTAGGTCATCTAGATCTAGGTCAAGGTGTCTAATCTAGACCTATGACGTCACTGAATAGCAAAAAGGCCTCCAAAGTGCATCACTTAGTAGTCCTGTTTGTCAAATCAAGGTTTATACCTCCTTGACTGCTATTGATACGAACTGTTCCAACTCTTGCCAATTGCCATTTCCAGCGGTGGCCAAAGTAACCCCGACACTGACTTGGAGATTTGGGGTAACATTGGCCACAGCCCTAAACTCACTAAATTACATAAAATATAAACAAATCCTTAGTAGTTTGAAACTTTGATATATTATCTTTAAAAATCATCCACAATTTTCACTGCGTAAGCTTGCACTTGACCCACCCAGAACAAAGTAGACACTTCCCTGCAAAATCACACTTTTTTGCAAATCTGCTTTTTCCCAAAATGGCCTTCACACGAAGCACTGGTATCATGATATCGAAACAAAATTTAGATACATAAAAAGCAGAAAAGTAACTCTAGCGGACGCAAAAAGAAATATCCTGGTATCTATACTGGTTTGAGAGATACAGGATACTGAATCTTTTTCTCATTTGGCGGCCGAAGTAGTACAGAACGGCCAAAGTAACCCCGTTTTACGGTAAGTGTGAGTTTCAACCCTGACTCACTTCAGGATCTAAATATACAAAGTCATGTACTGCGGCAGAAGTACAACCTGTTTAACAGTACTCCACTTAGTCCATACATTTTTGGATCAGCAGGGCATTTCTGAAATTCTAGGTGGACTATGGAAAAATTACAATAGATTTTAATTTGGTTCTAATTTGTTTTATTCAACCATAATCCATTACAGTGGTCACTGCGTAATAATACCGCCCCTCTGTGGTCATGAAGCAGTCTTTCGTGGGGGTGCAGTCTCTCGTCGTTGCAAAAAATGCACTAAAAATACTACTAACTGCCGGAGGTAGGCGGTCATATAAGGCAAGTTGGTCTCACAACAGGGGATCTTTCAACACAGGTACCACTGTATATAATTGTTATTTGAATATTGAGTCAAAATTGGACATTCAACTAATATCTAAGACTTACCTGAGAGTGCTCAGCCCAGGAGTAGCATCTTCTTCAATTGCTCCTTTTGCCTGGAAGCGTCTTTTGATTTCCTCGATCTTCTTAATTAACTTCTGCTTATCCAGTATATCATGGAACATGAGTGATTCCTGCCACAGGAGAATCCTACTGTAAGGAGTCACCTGGTCTTTGTCTCTGGCATTGACATTATTCTCAGTGATCAATTGAGACATGAGATTCCAAAAGCTGTCGGATCCTGCGACATTGTCTGGTATGCATATCCACAAACCATCGGTCGAAAATTTCTCTATGAGTTTGTGAAGTGGAGTTCTCCCTTCATCATCAACTTCATCACAAACTGAAGGATTTGCCTCAATCATTTTAAGGCAACATTCAAGAATCAGTTCCTGAACAGCAGAAGATTGACTGGAATATCCTTCGAAAATGCTAATTGGAACAGCTTTGAGGACATCATTCAAGATGCCTTCAGACTTCAATATATCTTCCAGGAAAGCAACAACTGAGGGCAATAATGTACCATTCAAATCGGAACCAAATCTTTTCAGAAATATACCAAAAAAAGTAGTCTCTTCGATTGCCTGAAAAGGGTTGGCTCCTTCTGCGATGAGAAATGTCGCCACTTCCAGAAAATGAACATTCCCATTCTCCCAACAGTGACAGATGAGGCTGTGCAAAAACCTGCAAGAATATTTAATGGCTTTTAATTTGTGTATACCTACAATATAATTAATATGTAATTATAGATACTTTCATTATAATCACAGGTTAAAATAATGTTTTGATGGTGACAATAGTGTGTAACCAATCAACGTGTGGGTATCAAATGAAAAGCAGGAATAGAGAATTTGAATAAAGTAACATCTGAAAAGTAATTTCAAATGAATCCCAAGATAATCAAATTTATTTGGTCGTTTCTTGTAGAATATTATACTATTTTGCATAATACATCCAAATAGTATCCAGGGGAAATATTAGATAATACGTAAATTTACCTTGTGCTGAAACCAGCATCCAACGGAAGGAAAACCTGGAAATTGAAACATAAATGAGATAACCTTACCATTCTTCAACCAATCAATAATGTGCACTCTTATTGTCAAAGAATTTGCTGTTCAACAATGTTGACTTCTTTACCTTGAGTTTGGCAATACATTCTTCCGAGTCAGACCTATTGTGTATTTGGAGGCGTTTTATTGGCCCCTGAATGACATCAAACAGGTCTCTTTCCTTTGAGAGGGGACTATTTTGATAACTTGAATACAATTCCTGTAAAAAAAAACATCTACATGTAACAGCACATCATCCTGAGTAAGTAGACAAAACAGATATTATGGTTGCATTTTCTGTGATTAGATATATCGAAGGATGAAACAATCCAAGAAGGACTATTTTGATAACTTGAATACAATTCCTGTAAAAAAAAAACATCTACATGTAACAGCACATCATCCTGAGTAAGTAGACAAAACAGATATTATGGTTGCATTTTCTGTGATTAGATATATCGAAGGATGAAACAATCCAAGAAGGGAATTATAGTCATATCTACTTCATCTTTAGCATTAAATTTCTGCCAGTGAATGAATTTATGTCAATTTCATAGAGCTGCAAAACTAATTTCAGTCCAAAAAAAAAGTTTTTACATTTTCTCATCTGAAAATCAGTCATTGACCATGAACAGAAATTAAGTTAATCCTTCCCCGTCCACGTTACATTTCAACAGGGCATACTGTGCCAGACACAATATTCGAGGTATATATTTTTCAGTATTTGGCATGTACACGAATTTGTATACCCTCAAAAACGAACATATACACGAATTTCGCATTTGTGTAAGTGTGAAATATTGCAATTCACGAATTTGTGTAGGTGCAAAAACGAACATTGCAACCTTAAACTTGGCTAAAACTAACTCTAACCCTAATTCTAGCCCTAAACCCTAATTATCTAGCACTTCCACGAATGCTAGAAATTGCAGTTACACAAACGAAAAATGCAGCACATACACGAATGTTAGTTTTTACATATACACGAGTTGCATGCTCGTTTTTGCATGTCCACAAATTCGTTCATGCTCGTTTTTACACCTCCACAAATTCGTGTACATGACAAATAATGAAAAATATATACATGCAATATTCTGCTATGGCTTCAGATTCCATCAAGTGATCCAAGGACAGCTAAAATTTATGATTATTATATGTAATTACAAAGTACCACATACCTTGACCAACTCCGCAAATGCGGCATGGCGATATAAATTGTCTGTTTTGCTAACGATTTTCTCAATAATGGATGGTGTTTTCTTGTAGATAATTTCTTCTTCCAAGACTTCGAAAGCCTCGTTGGTTGCCTGTGTTATGTTTGACAATGTGATAATGTCTCCATTCAAGATTTCCAAAACCTCCTTGGTTGTCTGTTTTATGTTAGACAAACTCAAATATCGGATCTTCTTATCAATTAATCTGTACCTGTAAGAAATGATGAATAAGTGCAAGAACCAATCTCAATATATGCATAAACTGTTTTTCATAAAGGGGCTCTACCATAATTAATGTCTACTCATTTATTGAGTCTGGGTTAAAGCTAATGCAGGAACACAAAATTTATAAATGAATCCTACGAAAATATTTCAAAATTTCCTCATGGATGCAATATCTTGACACATAGTATTATGATTCTTTAATATGTATACCAACTGTACTTCTAGAAATCTTTCACTGATCTCTCCTTTTGGTTTCCAGTTGCTACATGCATTTTTATAAGTTTGAAGTAAGCTAACTTAAAATTCCGTTTCTTAGTTTTTCTGTTGGCAAAATTTAATACGTAAACACATGACATCTCATTATGTTGATTTCCAGCATAACGGTGCATGCATGATTTACTATCAGTTCGGGAAAGTGCAGAATTCGGGAGCACTCCCGAATTCGGGACAAAGGTGTTGCCGAATTCGGGAACAGCTCCCAAATTCGGGAACAAAAGTGTGCCCAAATTCGGGAGTTTCATTTTAAAAGGACCCTCGGACGTTGGGTATTAAGATCGGATGGTTTTTTATTGGCCAGACTGGTGGTTTGCAAGGCAATTAAGAATTCTACCCTGTGAAAAAAAATTCTGTGCTGTGGTTTTCTTTACAGAGCAAATCAAACTTTGTAAGTTGACTAATTCTGTCATAAATTCAAGTTTCTATTGACTTATTATCCGAATCTTGTCAAGGTGTGAATTTAATTTATTTCTTAATTAATGTATGTGCCATAATTCGCCGATAGTAAAGCAGGTGCTGGAATTGTTGACTAGAGCAAAACAGATAAGTCTTCAAATTCGTTTTAAACTTCCTTATAATAGAATAAATTATTATCAAATGACTTGACTCAAACAGCTCCACTGCAGCCTCTTTTCTAGAGAGTATCTATCTATCTATCTATCTATCTATCTATCTATCTATCTATCTATCTATCTATCTATCTATCTATCTATCTATCTATCTATCTATCTATCTATTATATTGGACAGTGAAAAGTCATATTGGACAGTGAAAAGTTATATTGGGCTGTGAAAAGTTATATTGGGCACTATATTGGGCTATACAATGTAGTTTCTAAGCTCTCTCTAATTGGCTGATGGTCATTTAAGGACCAATCAGAAGAAGTTAAAAAAGCTACGTAGCAAGTGGCCTTGCAAGTCATACTAACTGAAATTGCTGTAACAGACAGACAGGCAGACAAGAAAATCATGTACAATCTAGCGATAGAGACGTGATAAGCAATTCATAAAACATCTGTCTGATATGAAAAGCTAATTTGATACATTATAACACCTTTACAAGGGCGGACTGGCTCCACAGTGGGCCCATGGGCAAAATCATTGGCGGGCCCCTATTATTGCCATAGCGGCCTTTTCGAGTTAACGTTCTAATTTTATTAATAAGTTCATCAAAATCCATTACATTTGCAGAACATGGGTATAATCTCAGGGCACCTTCAGGGCCCTACTGGTGGACCATATCTGACACTGAGAGAGGGGCCCCAGAGGTACCTCTTCGAGGGTCCCCTTACTTAATTGTTTGTCATGTTGTCAAGTCTAAATTGAAGATTTTTTAGGCCCAGAATTCGATTTTTTTGACCTCTTTTACATCATTTTTTGATGGTGGTGGGCCCCAGGGCCCTGCCCTCTGGCCCATAGGGCCAGTCCGCCCCTGTCCGCCCCTGTCCGCCCCTGTCTCTTTAGTGTGGAGAGACCTCTCTGAGACCTGCAATATCTAGCGCATACATGTGCTTCCTTTGCCCCAGTCCAAGCACACAATATAATGGACACTCACTGGACAGTTGATGAAAGAACTTAGTGCAAACTTCACTGAAAGCCATTACTTTTTAAAAATCCAAGACATAATAGATTAGACTGCGACTACCCTTTCGCAGCAAGACAGAAAAATGTGAGTTGTGATCATGACTGTCCCAATCATTTTAACACTCCATGTGTGCTAGGTATTAAATTTTATATTTGTTCACAAAGCATGGTAATCCACTATGCCTCTATTATTCATTGTTGGTTGAATACCTATAGATTGTGTGCTGTCCCAGGTCATTCAATTGACTTGTAAACTTACATTCTGCCATATAAAGTGAGTCCCAATGTGCCCGTGTTCAATGTTCCAATTAGCCCCGATATGACTTTTGCACCAAAATGCTAATTTCTCAGGCACCGGTGGGTGTGCTGATCAGGATAGCAATTGATAACTGACCGTTACAATGTATCAAATTCATACAAGCATTGAGAAAGCCTCATTGTTCATGACCAGTTTGTCAAGAGAATGGTTTGAATTGAACCCCTCTAAATTTAGTTCAGTAGTAGGAACACAAACTTTTTCTCACCACATGTTTGCATGTGGCTGCAATGTGCCAGTAAATAGAAACATCGAGATGGGAATTTACAAGATTTGATGGCACTACCATATCATAAACATTGTCAAGAACCAAGAAAACCATTGTGCCCCATGTGCCAATGTGAATGTGCCCCGGCTCCCCTTGCCTATCCTAAAAAAGTGGACAGAAATCATCCGAAAACTGTTGATATGGACCTGATGGAGAAGGGTAGCACCTTGGGTGGCAAAAAATAAACTAAAAATTAGCTTAACAAACTGAATTGGCCTGTATGCTGAATGTGAAGAACGGCTTCAGTTCAATTTAACTATAGGCCCAATGATCTTCAATAAATGAAGTATCACAGTGATTTGAGAGACAGACAATTCTAAATATGTCTTCTTCAAATCAGATTACTCTTATTATACTCCTCAGCGCCAGTGTAATTGGTTATGCTGATGGCGTCATACCTGCATTTTATTTCTTTTGATCTCGCAGAAATGTGTATAGGAGAGCATGCAGAATTGCGGATCAAGTCTTTAATAAAAGAGGAGATTCAATAAATGTTAACAGAAACATACAGACATGTCAATAGCCAGGTAAACATATATATATGGATAGATTGTAGGCACAGGCGTATTTCGCGGGGGTCAGGGGAGGGGGCAAATCCTGATGAAATCGGGGCACATCGTCACATCATGACAGCCGCAATCCCCCCCCCAATAACAGCCGCACCCCCCCATGACAGCCGCATTCCCCCCCCCCCCCACGGAACGGCCGTCCCGTACTATGAATTTGTATGTCTACACTCGAAGAGATGTATAGATGTATAGATAGCAATACTTGTGTAAATGCCTCTGCTGAAGCAAAATGAACATATTTCGCTGTTCAGAGTGATGTATGCTCCTGAATTCGGGAGCAGCTTCCGAATTCGGGAACACTGTTCCCGAATTCGGGAACGTTCCCGAATTCTGCACTTTCCCGAACTGCTATAGTCATCGTAACTTACCTAATCCTGTCTTGAATTTTCCTTCCTATGGACGCCATTTCTTAGGTTTATGGAAGTACTCCACTGTAAGTTATAGAGTAACATTGATGGCATTTGAAATGCTATTTAAAACATGTTTTTAAAATAAGCAATAAGTATTGTCATTTCCTACCCTACTCAATCCCTATCCATTGGAGACTGCATGTGTGGGAAAACATCAGTGAGGATTGCATAGTTTGATGGCTGCATCATCATGTATATATTTGTCTAACTTACTTAAAATGTTGTGTGATGTTGTGTAATTAAAATCATAAAATAGCAACCTTTTCAAAACAGTACAACAAACCCAGAATGTACCAGACCTACTGACACAAATATATCCCTCTGACCTAGAATGCAAGTATCTAATATCCTGGTTGTCATAGTATCTATAGGTCTGTAGGAAGCAACAGCGGAGTCTGGCCAGCTGAGCTCTAAGCTCTAACTTGAACTAAGTTTGGCACAACCATTATTGTTCCATATATATCAGATATTCTATCAGTGATTAGGGTGTTTCGGATCAGCTTTTTTTACCATGCTGAAAATATTTTCCTAAACAAATAATTCAGTTATCAATTGATATTAAACAATGCAATATGTTGACCTTGATTTTTTTTTGGATGGCACAACAGCTAGACCCATTATAATAAATATATCACAGTGAATATTAATAAATATTCCCATCAATTGACATGACACACATAAAATCTAAAGGGTTGGAATATGACAATTTATACCAACCTACCTGTTGGCGTCCCTTATGTCAGATGACCCTCCAGGCCTCACTGGACCTGCAGGCAGTGACCATCGAAGTGTGGTCTGCAGCTACACTTTCTGTGCTTGAAACAAAAAGTACTTCTCACAGAACAGAGCAGGAAGTATAAACAGTTGTACACTGAATAGAGTTTGCTTCAGTGGGCTAACCTTGTTCATGTTCACTATTCCCAGTACAGTGTTTAATGGCCACTGAAAAATTCTGCTGATAAGAATTAGATAACTGATAGGCTATATATAAGTGGCTATCAATAAAGAGGGTAGAAATATTTTCGAATAGCATGGGGAAGGGCTATATTACACAGTGTATACTATGCTCATTACTCAATTTCTTTTCTGGGTCAAACTTTAAAACAGTGAAACGGTTAGCTATTTATAAACTTTATTGTAATTGTATGCTTATACTAAATTGTGTTATTAAGCTCAAAAACAGTATGACCATACAATATAAGGCCTATATACTCTGGGCTCAGGAGGTTCTTGACTATCCGCTTTTGTATTCAGAGTCCGCGAAAAGTGCCGGTTTGCCAGTCAAAACCGGCAAAAATAGCGTGTGGCCGGCAAAAATAGATTGGTTACCTGCCCAAATGTCCGATTGGTTTGGTGGAGAGTCAATGAACTAATACAGCAATCAATGTGATTAGTGCAGGCCTTTTAAATCTCCACTGCAATTGACAAACTTCAAGGCACAAATTGATGAAAGAAGTGTCAAATGAGCTCAAATGGATTGCAATTAAACATTGTAAGAAGTGTCAATATTCCAGCATTACAATTAGCGATGCTCAGCAGTAGCTTATAATGTGTACATATGCATACATCCATACAAGATTTGAGGCCCTGCAAGGTTATCAGCCATGTTATTGATGTTAGCAGGGGACCTGTCAGGATTTCTGTAACTCTAGTGAATTGCAAAAAAAAAAACGCTGTGGGATAGATTCTAATTAAATCTAATATTTTCATTATGAAACAATCCCCACCTGCATGGTCAAGCAATGGCTACAAAATTATTTTCAATGCAAGTTAATTGAAATGTTATAATTATGTAGTTACCCAGGATAGATCAGCCTCACCAAGGCACGTATAATTTACAAATTAAGTACCTGCTACCATTTATTAAAACTGTAAACACAGTTGAACATCAAATGTAAATTTCTCTTTTGTAATGTTCAATTAACTTGAACTAGAACCAATGGGTCAATATACTCAATAAGCTCTATTTGGATTTGAGGTAGCTTCTCATATTGAAGGCACAATGTCAGCAACTCCAGATCACCGGTTGAAATTACTAAATTGGAATTTCGGGCAGATAAGACCTCATTCGGGCAGGTAAAATTCAGAATCCACCTGCCCGAATGTCCTGTGTGTCAAAATCACTTTTCCCTAGTTAATCATGGAAGCATGATACATTTATAAGTAGTCCTCTGACCTCTTCACCACAGCACATAATAAGCTGTATGGACATGCATCATGCAAAGTGGCTTATCTTGTGGTTAATCTACAGTATTCTACACCCACTTGTCCAAAACTTCAAACTGCGTCGTCAATAGTACATAAGAATTCCCAATTATGTACTATTGACGACGCAGTTTGAAGTTTTGGACACTTTATTGTACTCGATCTAAGTTGACAGGTACATCTAAAAACAATGAGCAAAATACAACAAATAAATAAATTGTAAAAACTGAATGGTATAAGTAAATACGAATAATGATAAATAAATATGAAATAAAGAAGTTTGGCAGAAATAAAAAGGGCACCAAATAAATAAACTTACAAGAATGTGCCTCTATTTAACTAGTCGCAACATCAAGGGTGACTTCATATTGTGACTGTATAGTTATTGAGTGAAACTGGACTAGGACTGCATAATTCACACCTGAATAAATCAAAGAATGTTTCTAAGTTCAGCATTCTCAATAATGTGCTAATAATCATTAATATTCAACTTCATGAATAATTAAGTAAATGATAATTAATCACATAAGTGAGTAATCACAATCACAAAGTAATGATCTAAGTAATTATCCAAGTAATCATCTAAGTAATCATCCAAGTAATCATCTAAGTAATCTTAAGTAATCATCTTAGTAATTTAAACTGTACAAATGTTGAATAAAAGCACGTAAATTTAATAAATGTACACAGGAGATTTATAGTTGAACTAATGAAAGGCTAAGTAATTATTCTACATATATAATCTCAATGTAGAATTATACAATATCATTCAATGACAATATAATTTAAAACAAAATTCACATACCTTAAAATGGTTAAAAACTCCACTACATATTGAATAAAATGAAATGATCTGCTCTCTGCAAAATCTGTAGACTGAATGAATTTGACAGCTATTCAGGAAGCTATGGCACTTTCAGTGCTTCACAGTTTGAAACTATCACATAGAAACTGTCAAAATTACAAAATACAGAAAAGGTGAAATTAACTGTTTTCTACAGTTAACATATATCACACATATGTTTGGGAAGTAAATGTGATGTATCCCCTTTGATGCCTCTTTGGGTATTTGAAAAACAAATTTCCAAGCAATCACTCCCAAGCAGACATGCTGGTATTGAACATCAAGGAGATGGAACTAGTATTTGCTTCAGGAGTAGTTTTAAAAAACTCATGTTTAGTTGACTGACTTGCGCATAAAAGAGTTCTGTGACGCTAAGGCATTCTTGGGATTGATGTTTGCCTGAAAAGCCATTACAAAAAAGAGATCAGTATAGTCCTTTGGAGGGAACATCCACTCGAGTAGCTTGAATGATTTGGCCAAAAAAACTTTTTACTTTGTCGTTAATAATTATAAGTTTTTGTAAAGTTTAGACATTCTCAGGAGTGATGTTGGCAGCAGAGGAGAATTTGTTTTTTCGAAAACATGGGGCAGTTTGTCCTGGCAGGCTGGCAATCCATTTCAGCAACAGCGTCTCCCATGCCTGCAGTAAAAACATTACCTATCATTTCAATGGCAAGAACTGTGGTTTAAGGGCTTTACTATCCATACTTGTCTGCAGAAGAAAGAGAAAGAGTAGCTAGCTACCTGTGAAAATAAGAAATGACACTGTACTGATATCATAGTTCACTTACATTCTATAACATCCTCATCAACGACATTTCAATATCTTCATTTTTTCTTATTTATTTAATCTAAAAATAGTTTGACCAGGTGACACTGCAATAGGTTTGTCATGTGGCCAGAAAAAAATACCGGAGCTTTGCTCCCAAAATAAAATGTACTGAAGGGCAACTGGAGCCATTCTCAGTTTCTGAGCCATCTTGGCTTCCTCGTCACAGGACAATTAGAATAGAATCATATGACAATTGTTATAAAGACCTGCTGTCCATTCTGATATCAGCAAATTGAGTTTGGAGGACGAATGAGGCCTGATAAATGACCAACTGACAGCCATGGTTGAGTTTCTGGGCAATTGGTCCAAAGGATATCATTGGTAACCTCAGTAGGGGATATATTTGAGCTCAGACAATAAATTGAATTGACAATTGCTGACATTTCCACACTGTTGTAACATCCAGTATATTTTTAAACAATGTCTGTATGCTCTTTAGTCAGAATTGTATTGTAAACATTTAGAATTACCATCTTAGTTCCATGACCGCTGGATCCAGATTTCCATATATACACAATTTTACAAACTGCAGCTACATCATTATTTTAAATGTTGACATTTTAATTCCCAGTGTTGGAAACACTAGAACACTCAGTCCCCCAATAATTGAACCATTTACCACTGCTGAACCAACCTATATTTCCAAATGAACTAATTAACTTAACATTGTAATTCCCATTATTTTGGGGCCTGAACAATGGAGTGAATTTGGCTGTAATTAACCTAATGATAAGCCCTTTGCCACAATCATGCATGGACAACAAATTACAAGTTATAGTGCAGGACTGTTGAAAGAGCCATGGCTTGTTTTGGACCACATGAAAACCAAGACTAGTCCTCATGGAAAATATGTGATTTGCTGAATTCAACAGGCTCTTGCGTACCATAAGGAACTCTAAAACCTTTCGTATTAAGAATATTAAAAAAATTCCTAATGATAAAAAAAATGCAAAAAAATTCTGAAACAAATTTGTAAACAACAAAGAAGTTAAAATAGGATAAGTTTACTCATTAAGCTAAACCTTAAACTGTTTCACCTTTATGAGCATTAGTTCATTTATTATCATAGTTAAGTAAGGTTTCACAATCAGTTCTCAACATTATGTATTGTGTAGCAGGACAGTGCTTCAGTGGAGCACGAAAAGATGTTTCTGCCAGATTAATTTGTGGTTCATTAAACCACAACCTCGGAAAATGCTTGTGTAACAGCTACAGGAAGTGATGGGTTCAACTTCCGGAAGAGAACGTTACCTACAGTAAGTAGTTGCTGCCCCTAGTGAGAAACTATGCCAGCTCTTTCAGGGTTGGATGGATGGATGATTTAGGGTTTTACATCCTGTATTTATGCACTTGGTAGGCTAATTAGGACAGGAGGAGGACATGGCAATGAGCAGCTCTTTCAGGGAAAGAAACAAATACGCCTCAGAAGCATGGTCTGTTTCTGTCTTTTCAAATCAATGGTTTTCAATTTCACATTAATTCAGAAGAATATAAATTTCTGAGGTAATCCTTCAATTAAACCATCCTTTCAAACTCTGTAATCGGGTCAGCTTCAATATCCATTGAATGTATCACCGACTATTTGTCATCGTATTGAAGACCTCCCAGGATATTGCCTCTGGATGTTACTTGTCCCAATCCACATCACGTATATATGTCAATCGCTGTAAAAAGTGGTCTACATCAGCAGCAAATGGTCTTGCAGCCTGAGGTGAATGTAGATATAATACGTAAAATTAATGACAAGCCTCAGTTGCTTAAAGGCAAAAATATCCTCTAGTAGCAAAATATGCATGCCCTACCTTGACTCAGCCATATTATTTAGATACAAAACAATCAAGTAATGTTTTTACAGTTAATATTGCCGCTAAGCATTTATTGTAAATTTGTACTGATCAGGAACCTTTCACTTTTTTGGTAATAGTGGGATGACTCACAGTAGTGTCAGAATTTCATCACCGTCGATGGTATCATGCAGCATTGCAGATTTTCATGTAAGTGAAGATTTGATTTTGATCGTACTTACTGGTCTGTTCAGCAAGTCCAATTTTAAATGAAGATCACAAAAGGTTGTACTTCTATAATCAGTAATCACAGAGATTAAGCGTGACTTTATGGAAAACATCAGTCTTTGTGCACACAACCATATATCAAGCATCTTCCTTAATAAACTGTTTCATGCTGATTCCAAAGATGTTTTTTTTCTTCCAGTCATCATTCAGCAGCAACATAATCATCGATTCTTAGAACAATATAGTCTTCAAGAATAAGACATATGACATGTGGCCCACAGGAACTCATGAATGTCCTAAAATATGAGATTGATCCCATTCCCATAGTATCAATAGCTTAAAGTCACATGTTCAACAACTGATCCAGGGTTAACTCCATTTGGTTTTTCAATGAATTGGGAAATATGCACTTTGAAAATAAACAATTACAGTAGGGCAAGATAACCAGCCTGAAGGTAGAAGTGAAATACCAGTCTTATGAAAGTGCAAGTAATTCAACCTCAGTGACATTGTTTACTGCATTAGCCTTATGTCTTTCTTTCTCTTATGCCTATGTAGAGCCAGACAGGACTGAACAATAGAGGCAGATTAAGATGTCTTGTAGCAATGTACCTGTATTTTGTTTTGGTAATCACCAAAACACACTGATCTTAACATCATGTTTTGACTCATACCTCCTTGGAGGCTCCTCCCTGGTATTTTCAGATGTTAAGCTAGACAGAATGTACACAGTGCTTGTCTCATATCTGATCCGCTATCTTCTATAAACTTTGAAGCTTCCTCCCTGTTTATTCAGGAGAATTCAGTTTTGCAAGTCAGCAAAAACTCTATGAATTTATTTCATCAGAATACTAAAGCAAGAAGCAGATATATATCAACAGCAAAAATAGCGTATATCGTTAAATATAATTATCTGCACCAATCAGCAATTTCTTAATTGAGCCGCCAGATTATTCTATATTCTTTAGGAATAACAATAATGATGATGACAACCTTCAATCCATACAGAAACTCTTGTACTACAAGGATGCTCAGCAGAAAAAAAACTCTTGCAAGTAGAGATTGTAGAGTGTAAAGAATATATGAATCATTTAAAAATCAGTTGATGTAGTCAGTTTTCATAACTTTCACTTATTGTTGCAAACACAGTAATCATTCCCAGGGATTGTGGATTACAGCTGGAAATCAAGAATTTCACTCCTCACAAAATCGATATTGAGAGGTTGAATTTGCTTGATTTGAGTGTGAGAATCTCTGGTTGAAGGGAATAAAGTAAAACAATTCTTAAAGTAACTGTTCATGTAATGAGAATCCTGAATGTGATTACGTACGGAATGTATTTCACAAACTGAAAATCAGATAAAACAATGCATTCTATATTCAGATATGAGAGGATGAATCAGAAATTTCCTTGAACAAGGTAAATCTCAATTTACTGATGACAGAGAACTGACTCAAACATCCAACATAGCAACTGACAATATTATGCCCATGTTGTCAAAATTAAGCAAATATTTTCATCAAACCACAAATGGATTCGATGCACCTATTTGTTGGCTAAACTGTGGTGAGCGCTAATGCAATCTAATTGGCAAAAATGCAGAATCAGGAATATAATGCCGCCGTTACGGTGTCTTCAGCGCATCAACATCAGATTCTCATATTGTCTTCCTAATGCGATAATGGATCTATTTTGGTCATTAAATTTCTTATCCCTGCCAAGATATTAAATCACCAAAAATACTGTCTTCTTCCCTTGCAGTTTGGCACCACGTTGTCTTAAAATTTCTCATTATTATCATAGTTTTGTCTTCCACATTTGTAGAATCAGTATGTGTGAGTGGTGGTAAGTCAATATTTTATGTATCAGATACAATTGCTTACTTTAAAAGTGCCATGCAATTTTGTGTATTTTACTTATTTAACAATGGTGATTTTTAGGATCCTAAGTGGCAAAAGCACTTTGTAATTGAAATTTTTAGTTTAATAAGTACAAACTCAACATTTTCTTGCTCATTTGAAAATTATAGTTCGTTCAACTGAAGGTTTCAGTCATATTTTTGTATAATTTAGTGCACATAGCCTAGTAATCATCAATTCCAACTTCTTTCCTTGTCAATCGCAATTTCATGAATAACATGAAAACTTGAGGCAGGCATTTAAATAATGAATGTAGGAGCTTTTTGGGTCAGTAGTTCAGAAAATGTAATAAAGAAGCCAACATGAAATTGGTGATTGTAATCACTTTACAAATGTCATGGTGAGGTCAAACATTGGTCAAATTCCTGGACAATTGAACAATGTGATTGTGTATCGATTTTGGAAATGGCCAATCAGAGCTGTCTGTTTAATCAAGTGTCTCAGATGTGACCAATATTTGACCTTTCAAAGAAGATACGCTTGCTGTGACAGTAAGTAAACTTCATTGGTTAGTTTAGCATTGAGGAATGGTGCATTAGCTTCTGGAGAAACTTTGACCTTGGGTTAGAATCCCTATTAGAAATACCCCACATCTATCATTATAAAGGAAAGATACATGTACATGTACATGTTCATCCCAATGAATTTGTTGGCAAGTACCTGCAATTTGTCTTGTCTTAGGGATTGGCTTCTTATTTTACAGGTCTGGATTGATCTTTTTACCTGTCTTTGTATTTTCTATCTGTCTATTAATCTGCTCGTCCATCTATGTAATACATACTTACTTTTAGATTTCCCTTTCTTAAGCACTCATCTCTTTTTGAGGTCACCGTTCTTTTTTTATGAGCCCAAGCATCAAAAATGCTTTCTTCAATAAAAATGTCTGAAAGGCCCAAAATATTCTCATGGGTAAGCATTGATTAATCGCCTCGGCGCTTCCTTAAGAGCATTTTGAGATGGCAGTCTCCGATAGAGGTGACATATATTCACCTGGGTCTTTTAAACCACCCTCACAAAAGTTTGTCCCATTATTTGCAGCTCAAACTTACACCCTTTTGTGTCTAAGCAGGAAAGAGGTGTTTACATCCACAGCCTGAAGCAAATTGTAATTTATCACCCAAGCTGCTGAATAGGCCAATTCAGTGCTAGGCACCCGCATTGAAGAGATCTTCAGGGTTTGTGGGACTAGCAAGTCCTGTAATTTAACTAGGGTCATACCTACATGTATACCTACTGTATGTATGAAATCAGACCTGTAACCACAGTCGATGAATGTTGTTTCAAGCGGCTATACGTTTTGGTGGCGTTGGAGTACCAGCATTTCTTGTTGTGACGACCTTTGATCTTCATATTTATATATATTTTGTTTATTTATTTATTAATTAAAATATATTTAGACAGGATAACAATTTCAGTATATAACTGTTTTAAAAATAGGTCCTGTAACAACGAGCTAAAAATACAGTAAAATATGTACATTATATACAATACGAGGGGTGTTCAGGAAGTTCTGACCAATTTTGTGGCAGACCTTTCTCTTTGAAGTACTTGAATGAAATTTTCACAGCAAAAAATTCAGGTGTACAGCCATTGATTCTGAAAATATTACGTCCGTGACCAATCTTTAACTTTCTTTGCTGTTGCCATGGAAACGACACCTTAGGGTAGGCAGCGCAGCTAAATTTTTCATACAAAACTCAACAATTTAGCTGTATAAATCACCATAAAATTATGGCTTATAAACAATTAATTGTGAACAATGATTTTCATCAACAGCTTCACAATTTTTCAGAGTACTCCCCTTGGCATGAATCACATTTTTGCATCCTTCCAATCCACTTGGTGAAGCAATTTTCAAAGTCCTAACTTAGAAAAGCCCTGGAAATGACATGTCACATGTCCCTATTTGTAGCATATCTTTTACCTCTCAGCTCATCTTATAGATTATGGAATAAGCAAAAGTCACATGGTGCTAAATCATCATTGAGGTATCTTGAAATTCTCTCCCGAGGATTTCCTGGGTTTGTGTACTATTCTTTCCAGTGAGAACACACAATTTCATTCAAGCTCTCTGATCGTGTTTCGGGTCCATGTAAAATGCTCATCCAAAATCAATCTTTACTGTGCAAAAATCAGGTTTAAATGTCTAAACAATAAATTGACACATCATTGTGACATCATAAAGTTACAATTACAATTGCCAGTAGGCCCTGCACAGGTCTGCAGTCCTTTTCAATATAATTTGACCTTAGATTTCAGGGAAAACACAATGCCAAGTTCACTCGAAAAATGAGCTGCGCTGGGTTCCCCATCTTGCCGTTTCCATGGCAACAAAATAACAACTTAATTATATTGCGTCCAAAAAATGCTTGGCCATTATTTTCCTTGATACCTCAAGATGCATTCCTAAAAATTTGAAGACTCTAGCTTAAATATAAGTATCTCTCAGAAAAATTGGTCAGAACTTTCTGAACACTCCTCGTATATACAAGAACCGGTTAAAATCATACACATAAAGAGACTAAAAATGGTTAAAATCATAATCTTTAAGAATTCTTTTAAAACACATAACATTTTAAGCATTTTTCACGTTAGAAGGTAAACCATTCCACAATATAGCACCATTATAGCCAACAGAAAATTTGATCACAGCTGAGTTATTACATGGCACTATTACATCCATACTGTCCAATGACCTCAGTGAATAGTGGTGGTCGAGCTGGTTAAGCATAGTAAAATTATGTGAAAGATATTCAGGTGCACAGCCTGAAATATATTTGTACACAAGAAGCAAAAGTAAAATAATTGCGTCTTTGGCGAATGTTTATCCATTTTAAAGACTTCACAATGTCTATTCTGCGAGAATTCACATAATCAAAATTCCTAGTAACAATCCGAGCCACATAGTTCTGTAAGCGATGAACTTTATCAATAATATAATTATGAGCAAATCCCCATGTGCAAATTGAATAGTCAATAATAGGTTGTATAGAGCTGCTATAGATCTTATCAAGAACATACACAGGAGCAGTATCTCTGATATGAAAACCTAATGACGAGCATAATTTATTCACATAGACTTCCCATGACAAATGTTCTTCAATTTTGACTCCAAGATAGTCAGCAACATCAACTTGTTCATGCAATTTATCATCAAGCATAACTTTTAAACTTGTATCATCATTATTATAACGAGATTTCACAACAAGAACATTAGACTTTTCAGTGTTTAAACATTAACGGTTTGCTGCATACCACTTACTCACTTCTGACACACTTGACTGTAATTTACTTTGTAAGTCAGACATGTCTGTACCATTACAATAAATGACTGTGTTATCTGCATATAAATTGCAGGTAGACAAGGTGACATACTGTGATATATCGTTTACATACAGCATAAACAATGTTGGTCCCAAAACAGACTCTTGTGGAACACCAATATTCAACACAGTTTCGTCTGATTTTTCACCATGCAAAGATACAACCTGTTGTCTATCATGTAAATAGCTTGAAAATCACTTCAATTCAGCATTCATAATACCATAGTTATATAATTTTCTGTTTAGTACATTGTAGTTAATAGTGTCAAAACACTTGCGGATGTCAAGGAAACAGAGTCCGGTAAAAAGTTTGTCACATATGTTATCAATGCAGTCTTCTTGAATTCTGATTATAGATGTCTGCGTACTGTGATTAACTCTGTAGGCCGATTGATCAATATTGAAGAGTTGGTTAGTTGCCAGATAGGAGATATATAAACTTCCATCTTCGAAAAAAATATGTTAAAAAAATTAAATATTTCAGAAGTTATGTTTGATGGAGTTTAAAAAGAAAACAAACAGAAGTAAGAAACTGATCTCTACGAAAAATCTCTCCCTACTTAGCGGATTCGACAAAATTAGCAAGTTATAACTCATAATTTATTGCAAAAAAGCTGGGCAAGGTGCATGGGACAGTCATATGCAATATGAATAATGGCAGTCACAATTCAACTGTGCGTACTCGCTTTCCTTTTGAGCCCAAAAATATTTCAAAGTAATCACAGCAACACACATGCGGGAATATTACTGGACCAAAGAGTGATTTGCAAGACCTGGAAGCACTCTCTGAACTTCAAAGTGGGAAGACTAGACTGGATGTAAATATTAGTCTTATTGACAGATATTGGCTGTGGAGTGGAGGTATACCAGTTTTTGGGAAAAACAAAATTGAGGTTGTTGTTGATAGCAGTTAGTAATGGTGATATACCAGAACATTGTATGATCGTTATGTTGGCACCCTAATAACCAATCAAATTGGCAGTTGCTGTAGCAGATGTCGTGAAAAAATAGTTGGTAGTAGATCTATGGCTTTTGGAAGGAAATAATTTATGCTAATATAAATACATGTAGATGGTTTTTGGGATGATTTCGGGTTTAAGTCCCAAATTTATGAACTAAAGCATGTGCTAGTTGGGTCGGGATGACACCAGGAGTAATTTTAGCCAAGCCAACTCCTACGGCCAATAGTCCAGCATAGGCACAATTTATAAATGGACATACATACAGTGTAGCATAGCATTGTTTTAAAAATGTTTTGCCATGCAGCAATAGTCCGGGGTATCCCTGCCAATTTTTTTTTTATATTGTCATTTGTATTATGAATACTTTAATGTGCCAGTCAGGCAAAATCAATTATTTTCTCTCTCTCACTCTCTCTCTCTAGTCCATTTTATTGCGTGAGCTGAAGTCGGTCTTTATTGAGTTTACCAGTGATAGCCCGAGGACCAATTGCACAGAAGCTCAACCATGGCTGTCAGTTGGTCATTTATCTGGCCTCATTAATCTTCTTAACCCAATTTGCAGATGTCAGAGTGGACACCAGGTCTTTAGCTCTTGTCATATGATTCTATTGCCATTGTCTTGAGAACAGGAGCCAGGATGGTCTGGAACCTGGACAAACTCTCGGGGACCTTTACGGCATCTGATTTTTTGCTTTCTCTCTGTAAATGGAAGTTCAGTCTGGGGTTTTCTTTATTGACGAAACTTAACTGTTTGAAAGATGCCTCTTGTTTTGGAAGAAAATGAACCTGCAAAATTTACTATGATTACTGCTATCTGATGTGCTATTTTAGTAAGCTATAAACATTATCAGCTCTCTTGCCACCCTTTTAAAAGTAACCGTTAAACAGTTGACAGTTGTTTTGACATTCTCAAAGGTTGACAATTGTAAAGTGGCTGATTCGCAATATTGAATTCAGTGGCCTTGGGAAGCACATTCTCAAGATCAATTGCTTTGAAAACTTTATGAATATGCATGTATCAGGGATGCCCAAACTGCTAAGAGCATTAGCCAAGTGCATTTATCTGGCAACAGAGCGCAGGCCACTCCCCAAGTGTCTCTCGCAATTGTTGAGTCCCTAAGTGCTGCCGAAGAGACAGCAGTTAAGCTGAAGGATAGTTGCATCCATTCAAAGTTAGATATTGCCAGAAACATTTTCTGCAGAAAAATAATTCATATCATTTTTGGTTATTGAAGTACTGGAAAAATAGTATTGTTCAACAGTATCTTGTGTTGTGATAATGAAAACAGTACATTTTGCCTTCAGGTAGCATACCAGTATATCAAATGTTGATACATGAAATTATTGTACAGGTTGAATTAATGATTGAGATATTTCAAAAATGCTCGAAGTTGTGTGCGGTTAGTGTTGTTATTCTAATATATCTCTTATTATTTTTTGCAGGTGAGTTCTTGATATCTGTCGGTTCACAAGATGGAAGTAAATCAAATTCTCGCAGGTAAATAATGATATTATAAGGTTGAGTAGACTATTGAGCACTTAAATAATTAGGGAAAGATAAAAATAGAGTTAATATGTAAATGCCACGGCATAAGAGCGAGGCGCAAAAGTAATTTTTTTCATCTCTTACGTGTTGTTGAACTGAAAGGAGCCGATTAAAAACTCAACAAAAATACACCCAGAAATATAAAATTACCTCTTTCACATGAAAAAATAATATAATGAAACTTGTGACACAAGGGATCAAAACTGTTTTGCCCGAGGTGGTGCTAACTTTTCACACGTGTTCCAAGGGGGGGGGTACTAATTTATGAAAACATGTCCAACAAATTTTTTTTTTCGCAACTTTAACAAATTCTGTTGGAGCACATGATAGTCTGATTCAATGCTAATTAGGGGCCGACCAGATGATCTTTGGAGGGGGGCTATGGATATTTGGTTAAAAAAAAAAAGATTGTTTCCCACTTGAAACTGAAAAAAAAAGAAGTTTGTTTTCACCTGTAGCTAGGGTACCGCAATGTTAAAATTCTGATAAAAAAGTTGTGTGCCGACGTGCCACAAGCGAAAAAAAAAGTTCTTCCCGGGGGTAAAGTCCATAGCCACCCCCCAACGATATATCGTCTGGTCGGCCCCTTGCTTTTCCTATCTCTCCCATGTTCATTTTGGGCCAGGGGGAGGCCATGGCCCAAATCCCCCCCCCCTAAATACACCACTGCCCCCCCCCCCAACATCATCTGGTTGGCCCCTTACGCCATAAAATTCTGGATGTTGTCCGAAATTTGTAAAAAAAATGCTTAATTCCCAATAAATCTATATCCCAATATAATGTGTATCGTAAAGAACCTGTCACGATTCGTATCGTATCAATACTCAGGACACGGTACTCAGCGCTAAAAAAATTAACAGTCCCTAGGAGCGTAGGGGGCCAAAAGTGAGCCAGAAACTATTTATTTAAAAAAAACTCAAAGCCCCCTTAAGATTAAACGGTGTCTCCCTAGGTCAATTAAAGTGGCAAAGCAAATTATTTATAGTTACTCTGATTGTTTGTGTAATTGAATAGGTTGTTGAATGTTTGTGGCCCAGGCCTTAATGGTGAACCCTCCCCCCCTCCCCCATAGGCCAATATACTTAAAAATACAGGCCATAAAAAAGAAAGAAGGGAAAACAAAAGATATCATACGAGATTGTGTCAGTGGTTTGATTTATATAAATTTAATTTTCAAAAAGTTTATCTATTGGTTATACCATCTGTATTACTTCCACCCATGTGCTGAAGGCAAAAGGCAAAGGCAATAAGACGATGAATTTTCTGTTTGGTCCAATTATAGAAACAAAATAAATGCAGAATTAACAGTAAAATACCCTTTTACTACAAATATTCACATTGCACTGATAAGGGGCAGCATAGTAGCACCACCTTATCATGCAATGTAGCTCATTATGTTTATGGATAAAAAAAAGTAATTTGGTTAGCAGAAAACTGCATCATTCTAGCACATCTGGTTGCTGAGATCCACCAATTCTGTATTTTGGAGTGAGCTCAGATCAGTACAGGTAATTTCTTTAATCATGAGGTCATCAAGTTTAAGAAAGTCAGGTAACAATCCCAGTCTGTTGCAACAGAGAGCTATGTCTGGGTGTTTGGAGCAACAAAAGGCAAACAGTGTTTACAGAGGTCAGTCACCTGTGAAGCAGCCCCCACGTGGCTTTGCTGTGGGCTGCTTTGGTGGGAGGAGTCAAAAAGCAGGCCACACCAATTCTCTGTTGTGATTGGCTGGTAGCTTCAGTTCAGGGACAGTGAGGGGGATTCCTTGAAGGAGGAGGGGCAGTGAAGGAAAGCCATGGATGTAGTGTTTGACTATTGGCCAGAGGTGGTTTGATTGACAGATCAGATCACTGAGATCAGGGAAATGAGATAACTGGTTTCACACAGAAACAGTAACTCTTGGTGCAGAATGCAATGCAGCTGACTGCCGCGAAATGCAATCTTGGCTAATTTAGGTCAGGTAAAGTGATATTTGTAGGGCCCATTGTTCAGGTAAAGTGATATTTGTAGGGCCCATTGTTCTTACCCAAAAATTATTAGCTGGTACCAGAACCCACAAAATGACAGCATCTTCTTTTGTCATATTTAATACCTCGAAAAGATGGAGCTCAAATATAAAACGTTCTGCAAAGATTGTCCAAATTTCTCTGATTGTACAGTCAAACCTGCTCGAGCAGCCACCTCTGTAGTAATAACATGTTATCTCAATTCAAATACTGTGCGCCCGTGTGGCACAATTCAAAAGTCGCAAAAATTTGAAAAGTCCATTTTAGGGGTTTGAAATCTGTTTTTATGGACTTTCAGAGTGACTACGAGTGTTTGCTTGATAGAGCGAAATTTCCAACATTGGAAACACTCAGAAAAAGACTCATTTTAAAAGACTTTTTTTATTCACCTCCCTCTTATGGGACTTGTTTAAAATTAGTGCTCTGCGTTACAACTTAAGAAGTAAACGAAATCTAGTTTTTTTTTTTCACTGTAAGACAAATACTTATGGAAAAATAGTGTATCCCAGGGAAATGACTTTCACTTCAAAACTTTCTCCAATTACTTGGAAAAGTGGCAGGAGCCACTTTGCAAATGTAATAAATGTAAATTTGAGGCCCAGTGAGTCTGTAAATAATTTTATCTTAGTCTACGTGTCTAAAATAAAATTGCATTATTGTGTTTTTATTCCATATTAAATTCCTATTGTTGAGTTTTCTAGAAATATAAGTTGACGGATATTGACCTATATTATTGTGCACTCATTTACTCAGTTGAAAACAGTTACATTTCCTTTGCAATAGATCATTTTGTTCTTGATCAGGTGCAAAATAGTTATGAGGTAAGTAAAAGCGTCTGGGTTTTGTTGATCGGTGCCTGGGCAAATGTAACAATTCAGCAATTACTGCGTGACGTCACTAAACGAAAGCTTGTCAGTGTGATTTTTTTGCTCAGACTTGAAAGATGATTTTTTTCTTTTACATTCATGCACTGGATATACCTTGGGTTTTACGTTTGGCATTGTTCTAATAACAGGTTGGTCACGTCTAAAGTACTTTTTTGCATTCACAGCTAGCTATAAGTAATTGTCTCAGTTTTACTGAGCGGTGATTGAGTAACAAGATCTTAAATTCAGAGTCGACATTCTGACTTCAATTGAGCATTGGGCTCTCGGGATTGGGCCATGTTTTTCAGTTTGTCTCACAACAGTCACCTGGTCACACAGTCACAGTGCAGTACTGCCAGTAGACAGTAGAAATAAACCTACTCAGGGGTAGATTAGCTGATTTGTAATTTTGTTAATCACGTTTTTGTGATGCAGTACATGTTGTGCATTTCTTGTCAGATTTTTGATGAAAACCGCAATTGAACATCCTGCCTTGGTCAAAGATTAATTTTATCCTATTCATTTGCCAAGTACTGTGTACATGTTTAGTAACGTTGCGTCCAGTTGGCAGTGTTGGAACTTGGAAACTTGAAACTTGTGGCACATTAATTCTGGCATGGTTATATATGATCGATTCGGATCGAAACATTTGTTGTACATGTATATACATGTATTTTGGGGGTGCCGTCATTTCCTCTTTTGCCCACAAAAATGTTCCCGCACAGATCAATCTCAGCCACGTGGATCAAGCATGTCAAGCTGTCAAGGTGCGTCGTACGGTACCCTTGGCAACCAAGCGCATTGTCGGCAGCTTATTTTTAGATTGGGGCGCCATTTCACAGAACTGAGATTGCTTTTAATCACGGTCAGTTAGCCTGTAGCTTTACATAATAAAAGGATTATGTTTTGAGATAGTCAGCTGTGGTCTCCCCCCACCGAGACTATCGTAGGATTCAAATGACGCAACGCTAGTCAACGCTAGTGCGGTTGCGCAGATGTACAAAATTTTTTGATCCAGTCCCTTTTGACAATGCTCACGTGACCATCAAAGCTCGGCTACGCTCGGTCGCCTTCGGCGACCGAGCTCGGCGCGCCTCGCTATAATCACTCTTCAAATCCATTATCTACAGCAGCAAAGTACTTTCAAATAACGGTACCACCAGGTGCACAGAACTGAAAGACGGCTGCCATCATGGGCAGTGGGCAGTGATCAAAGTATGTTTATGAACAGTGAAGTGTTGTGTGTATCATAGTGTATGTACCACAAAGTATGTTTATCAACTTCACGGTATATTTGTGACTCCCCCTGCTCAATAGCAGAAGTGCAGACCAAAGAGGTACTTCACTGACTCAAAATATTCTTATATCAATTGGCGGATTTCCTTGGTTTGATTCAAATGCTGAACAATAATCATTTAGCAATGGGGAAAATGGAAGATAGTGTCATGCAATCTGAGCTTGTATTTTTGGCTTTCCAACATTGAGATGTGACTACATAGGGTAACTAAAATCATTGTGCTTTGCTCTGTTGGAGCCAGGAGCCTGAAATGATAAATATTTTCTTGTCTCTCTAACTATTCATAAGCAGTGAATTTAATGACCAAAATAGATCCATTATCCCATTACATTAGGAAGACAATGCAGAATTTTGATGCGCTGAAGACACAGTAATGGCAGTGTTATGTTCTTGATTCTGCATTTTTGCAATTAGAGAGCATTAGCCCTCACCATTGTTTGTCCAAAAACTAGTTGCATTAAATCCATATGGAAATGATGTTTTAAAAATTGGAAAGCATCGACATAATATTGTCAATTACTATGCTATGTATAAATTGTATGTAAACAAATTTAATATCATTTGTAATGAAAGAGTAACTTTGCTCAAACATCATAATCTAAGGCTGTAGTATTCAATTTGGAAATATTTCTGCTGATGCATAACATTTTCCAATATCTAACATGGAGAGGTAAATGTGACTACAATGTATTTTTAAAGAAGTAGAAATTCTCTGCAATGAATACAAATATCTTTGACCAAATTTAGAAGCAGGTTTGCAGCGCAATTGCTTTGTATGCCCAAAATATTATTGGTCATAATAAACAGTCTATGGTTATAGCAGAAAATATGTCACCAGAAAAGTACATAAGTGTTGGGGCATCTGAGCAGTTTGTCTCAGTATGAGTTGCCTTCTGCTGCCACTCTGGCGCAAATAATAAGAATTAAACCCATGCATGATTCTCATTACATCAAAGGTAATGATAGAAGTGCCTGTGTTCTTATGACACTGGGTCATTGACACCCACATTTGTGTTTCACTTTGTAATGGGAGCAATGATGAGATAAATTCATGCTAAAAAAAAAGAAAGTTATACTTTTGTGCGTAGGAGTTATTTTTACTCTAACCAGGCCGTTCAATGGCCAAAACTTCAACAGAAAATCAACAACCCTTCTACCAGGACTTGAATTAATTTCAAGGCATCTTATACAGCACACCAGTTATCAAATGGTGAATATATGGTATTAATGTGGTATTATACCTGGTATACTTTTTCATGGACACCTAATATAATGACCAACTCATATACAGTTTAGTTATCAATCATGACATTCTCACATACAGGAAAAACCACTTACCAGATTTGCAGCCTGATTAATGAAAAACCCCGAAAGGAACAAAAATCTTCCCCCAAGGGCATGAAAGCCTGGCATAAACATGACCCCAATTAGAATCTAACACCTTTCCTACACATTTGAGGTATTTTTTCCTTTAGCTCCCTTCAACTTGGGATTCTCATATTCAGCTCAAGTCTCAGGTTTAGGCATAAATAATCTTGTTTTTGTGATGACTGAAATTCTTGATTGCCGACCATAATCCATCACCAGTGGCCTGTAGGCTGACAACATGCTCCACCAGAAACTTTGCTGCAGTTTAGACCCCAGGTCATAATGTTGAGAAGGAATGGCTGGGTATATATTAGTTTTCTACTTACTTATAATTCCTCATCATTCACATTTAAAAAAGATAGAAACATCCACATCATAGAATTACCTAGCCCACGCGTGCCTTGACATCAATTGGCATGGTTCTCTGGTTCAGTAACTGAACTTCAGTTATTTAGTGAATTTTAGTGAAATACTGAACGCAGGTGTTTCCACCTCTATGCTCAGATCAGATTGTCACATTTTTACACAAGCACAAGTAATATTGTCAATCCCAGAATATGTACATAGTCCCACTGGAGTTATTTACAGATCCTGTGCGGCAGAACACTCCTAGACGTCATATGGTTATAATAGTTTATATACACTATGTACACAAGGGTAAAGGAAACCCAATGATGGCTACTCATGCTGCCTTCATCGGTATATCCTCGTCAGGACGAACTGTAATCCGTATAATAAGTATGTTGTATCACAATAATACTGAAAAGAGTAGGATAAGTAATGATATCCCGATAATACTGGAGTAAGGTAAGAAATTTATGTAAATAGATGAAATGTAACTTGAGCACAAATATAATATAATAATCCTGATTTGGAAGGAACTTCTTATGTACTCCCTGGTTGGTCCAGGCTTCTATAATCCACTGCAATCCGTAATGATGAAACCATGAAGTTAATAGTGAAATATCCAGAAGACCACTCAATGACTGTCGACAATTTTCGGTCCATTAAGGTTCAAAGTTGGGGTGTAGTTGAGAGAGAGACATTGGCTGCTCATGCTGCCATAGTCTCCCAGATGCTGTTCCGATTAGAAGGATGTCAGTTGAAGAGGGGGTCGTATTTCATGGGGTGTTGTTTCCAGTGGTTGTCTAAACGATTTTTGAAACTGTTGATGCTATTAGCTGACACAACTGATTTAGGCAGACTATTCCACGTTGCAACTGATCTGTTCCTGAATGCGTGCTTTCGGATGTCTAGTCTGGATCTTTCTTGGAATAACTTCCACGCGTGGCCTCTCGAGGTCCTCGGCGCCCTCTGCATCGTGAGTGAAACTTCGCTGTCGTAGAATCCATTCAAGATTTTAAACATTTCAACCATGTCACCGCGCATCCTTCGGAATCTGAGTGTTGGTAGTTGAAGTTTCCTAAGCCTTTCCGGATATGTCAGATTTTGGAAGTCATTGATTTGCCTAGTGGCATATCTTTGGACGCTTTCAATTCTCTTGATATCCCCAATATGGTAAGGGTTCCACAGGCTCTGACCATATTCTAGAGCGGATCTGACGATGGCCTTGTAGAGTGGGATGAAGGTGGAAATATTTAAGTAACTTATTGAGCGTCGGATGATCCCCATATTTCTATTGGCTTTTTGGATGATGCTATCAATGTGGTTACTGAAGGTGAGTTTGCTGTCGATGATAATTCCCTGGTCTTTCTCTTGATTTACTAGCTCTAGCGGTACTGGCGGGCCATTTCCAGATTGAAGTATTAATGGCGATGTTCTTGAGTCCTGAAGATTCCTTGAGATGAATAACCGCTTGCATTTAGATGGGTGGAATTTAAGTAGCCATTTACTTGCCCAATGTTGAAGGGTGTCGAGATCTTGCTGCATGTGGTCAATTTCACCATCGAGCGGTGGCTTGCCGATTTTGTACAGTTTGGTATCGTCCGCGAAGAGATAAGCCTTTGAGATGATGTGGTCTGGTAAGTCATTGATGTATATGATGAATATAGGAAATGATGTGCAGTAACTTTATTCACTGCTCATTGTAAATTTAACCTTAGAGGCATGGGTTTGCTTTATCGTCAAATTTGTGCAGCTTTGCTCTTCTCTTAGTGAAACAATTGAGGTTTTGCAATTGGGTCAATGCTAAACGTCCTCAACCAAACTGCATGTAGGAGTATGTATATGTTCTCATCTGCTGAGATGAAAATTCGTTACTGCTTGAGGGATGGCCAAAATTATTATCCTTTATGATATGATTTATTTTCATCTCATCACATGTTTTGCTATTTCTGAGCAGCAATGCAAATATACTGAATGGATCTATTCACTGTGAATCACTTACTTGTGAAACTAAATTCACCTGAATAAACAGACAGAAGTCTTCAAAGTTCACAGAAGATAAGCAATCAGATATGGAAGAAGTACTGTGCATAAACATTTGGAAATGGCAGGAAATAGGCATGAGTCAACATAAAAATATCAAATTCAGGATGGAGTCTCAAAAATGATTTGCAATTCAAATATGGTTTGAAATAATCCTTGGTTTTTTGTTTTCATCTTAAATGTGATAGCCAAAGATTGAGTGCTTATCTCGAATGCACAGTACATGTTATTGAACCTGCCTGGCGCTTCCCATGCCATTACAAAAAGGCCACTGACTTTGTGAACAGACTTTGAATGCATGGATCAAGACAAAATATGAACCTTATCTCTGCATCAGACGCAGTACAGGTACAAAGCATCTTAATCTGCTTATATTGTACAATCATGCCCAACTTTGTCCAAGTAAATACCAAAGATAAACAATAAACAAGAAGTAAATGCAGTAAACAAGACAAAGAAGTTATAGAATGCTCAACATATAGCAAAACAGATGAATAATTAAAGTGCACTTTCATAAGGTGATTTTTTTTCTCGCTTATTTTTTACTGCCAGGTTCAGATATGCATCAAGTAATTATCAAGAAAACCGTTTATTGAGGATAGTGGTTGTGTGTTTTTGTGCAAAGGCAGATGTTTACCATATATAAATTTAGTCACTTGCTTACTTTTATTTGATGAGATTGTATTTATTTCTCTGTTTGCTGATTGGCGGATGAGCCTTAATACAATCTATACTAATTATCAATATTACAAATGAATGTCAAGATCAAGAACATTATTAAGCTTCTATTTCAATCATCAAGTCTTGCACTTCTTTTGAGAATTTCGGAACGACAGCAGGTAAGTGAAAGAACTTCATAGTAACTAATTAATATACAAATTCTACCCTTCCAGGAAAGTTAATGCTCCTTCAGAAAATTGATTGATGAAGAGGATAGACAACATGAAGTTTGAACCTAATTACTCATTTGAGGACATTTTTCATGCATCTGATTTTCTTTGGGTAATTTTCCCCTTTCAGACTTGTTCAACCGTATGATGTATGTAAGAATGGTAGAGACCATGAAATAGATTGAAAATTATATCAAGCACCGGACAATACATCATAGAAGATTACTAGCTTTGTTTGTGGCAAGTTTTCCAATGATATGTTTGGCTTCAAGTTTTCTATTGGTTTAGATGCTTAATATTTGTTTATTTAAGTTTTTAAAATTATGGTTTGTAAGCTTTAGATAATTTTATTTGTTTTAGTAGCTTTAAAATGTTGATGCTATTTAGTTTAGTTGATTTTAAGGAATGTATTTTCACACTCATAAGACAGGCAGATTTTTTGCCTGCCTTATACCAAGTCTTGGTCTCAGAGCACACCATGCCATTTGCTGCCTGTCAAGGAAAGTGATTGACATATATACATGATGTGGATTAGGACATGTCATTTCTAGAACCAATATCCTTGGAGCAAGGTCATCAATATAATGATGGATAACCATTGAGACCTCTCATGGAAATTGAAGCTGCCTGATTATAGAATTTGATCTGATTGGAGGACGACCTCCGACATTGACATAGTTCTGGGTTAATGCAAAATTAAGTGAAATCAATGACTGAGTGACTCTCATTTTGCTTATGCTATGCAGAAAGAATCTGTCTTGACAGGCAAAATATTTCAAATATACAAATTGAAAGCATCTTCATGACTTAAGATTTTGTGCTTCTATTTTTTAAAAATAAACTATCATATTGTTTCAGTCATGTAAAAATGACATCTTTATTCGGATTATTTGGAAGTGAATCTTTTATGCTCGAGCATCAAATGTGAGAAAAAGGAATATTTTTATAAATCTATTTCTTTTCAAATTGCCCCAATTCTAATACATTAAGCCAAGCTACATTGTAGCATCATACTAATAATATTAACAAAACGATCACTCATCTCCCCCAGACAAGGTTAATTGAGATGTCTATCAGGTCAAAACCTTCATGAGGGTAATTTCCTTATGTAGGCATGAGACCAATCGCTGACATGTACATCACAATGACTGAGGTTAAAGGTTGATCTGTGATTGGCAGACTGATCTAGAAAATAACCAATCCTATTGCTTTATTTGGTCAAGTATTTAAAGAATGATCCGTGATTGGCAGCTTGATCTAGAAAATAGCCATTCACATCACTATTTTTAGTCACATGTCTTTCTGCGACCAGAATATTTCACTATTTGACAACCAGCCTCTCAGCTATGCACACGTTCTTGTACAAGAAATTGGAGTCAATGGACAATGGATATCCATTGAAAACAGGTTTTTGGATAGTTTTACATCAAGAGTTTATCCTGCAAAAGAGATCACAATCTCACATTATAATTATCTATATGGAAAGTGCTAGATATTCAGAAAAATAGATGTAAAGATATATTTGTCAAACAAAGTATTTTTGGTTGGAAGGAAAATAAATCCTTTCATTTGGTTGGCTTTAGCATTTTTTTATTTGTTTCTCTGGCATAAAGTTTTGATTCAATTTGGTATAGTTGGCTTGTAAAAAATCATATATTTTCACACTCATAAGACAGGCATATTTGGCCTAACTATCAGATACCAAGGCTTAGAGCACTTTTAAAAGGATAAGGCTACCATACAGACTATTTGCTGCCTGTCTTGCAAAGCAGTTGACATATATACGTGATGGGGATTAGGACATTCCATATCCAGAAGCAATATGCTAGGAGCTGGGTCGTCAATATAATGATGGATAGCCAGTGAGACCTCTAATAATAATTGAAGCTGACCTGATTATAGAATTTGTGAAGACAGATCTGATTGGAGGACGACCTTCAACATTGACGTACGTCTGGGTTAATGCAAATTTGAGTGGAGTCTATTCAATGAGTCCTGCCATATGAAGAAAGAACCAGCCTCAACAGGCAGTAGATTTCAAATAGACACGTTGAAAAGCAGTTGTTCGAGTTATGAATTATTCCTTGTGTTTTTTTAATATAATAGTAAACTATCACATATTCATTTCAGTCATGAAAAAATGAATACTCTTTGCAGTATTCAAAGGTGACTTGTCTTATGATAAAGGCATTGGAAAAAGGAATATATATATAATAATTATTTTCTAATTAATCTTATTCCAAAACATTCAGCGAAACTAATACCATACTAATAATATTAACAAAATGATCACTCATCTCACCCAGACAAGGTTAATTGAGATGTCTGTCAGGTCAAAACCTTTGTGAGGGTAATTTCCTTATGTAGGCATGAGACCAATCACTGACATGTACATCACAATGACTCGGGTTAAAGGTTGATCTGTGATTGGCAGCCTGATCTAGAAAATAACCAATCACATTGCTTTATTTGGTAACATGGCTCACTGCAAGCCAAGTATTTAAGGGTGATCTGTGATTGGTGGATTAGTCTAGAAAATAGCCGATTACATCGCTATTTTTAGTCACATGCAGTACTGTGACCAGACCGTCACCAGAATATTCGCCATTTGATATGCAGCCTCTCTGTTACGCATTGTAGTCCACAGAAAACAGGTTATTTGATAGTTTTAGATCCAGAGTTTATCCTGCCAAAGAGATCACAATCTTACATTATAATTAGGATCTGTCTAGTTAAAGTGCAAGATATTCAGAAATCATAATCAGAAAAACTGATTTTAAGATGTATATTTCTGTGAAGGACCGGTTGACAATTGTAGAAAAGATGTATTCTTGCAGTGTCCCACTGTTATAACATATGCCTACGTGAATCTCTGCTTGCAAAAAAAGGAATGGCAACCCACTGCTCATAAACACTGCATTCATTCCAATGGTACAAGAGTTCCCCGCTGGGGCAGCAACTGCATCCTGTAGGTTGAGGTCTCTTCCTGTAGAGCACTACCCATTACTTTCTCTGTGTGTGCATCTGTGCATAAGAATTTCATTAGGGGTGTGGGATGATGAACCACAAATTAATATGACAGAAAAAACTGTGCTCATTTGTGGTGAATTGAAGTCTGCTTAATTTCATCTTGTGTGTAGTGCAACAGCGACATCCTCCTCAAGCATGCATCACATGCTCTGCTGATGTTCATAAAAGAAGCTTTCCTCCCAAAATAGGAAGCTATCGAGACACCTTTTGAGGTGAGTTCAATTTAGTGTACTGTAATTTACATCTGTTTGATATTAAAAACAATGGAACAACAGAGAAAAAAATCTAGGTTCACGCTTTAGGTTCACTCTGCACCTGTGAGTATCTCATGGTGGGTCTGTTTTAAGAAACACATTTCCACCGAGTTTTGGAATTTCCCTTCGCTCTACAAGCTGCTCGAGCTATGATTTACAGTACAACCCAATAAATTTTCCGAAATCCCATGCCCTCAGGAAGATGCCCTCACTTCCAACCACTCACCTCTATGCTAGAGCACTCAGTTGCTGTCACTTCCATGCCCTTTAGGGGAAACCCCCTACACTGCTGTCCTCTGGTGCTAATTAAAAACAACAGCAGTTAGGGCTGTTGATTTTAATCTTGTTGCTTTTACAGTGCACAAAAACCCCCATCAATGCATAACTTGTCATATCTTAAAGACTATTTGTTAATAAGTGAAATTATTTACATGCAGTTGTTTCATGAGTATCTAACTTCCTTATTTTGGTCTTTGGGAATTTCCTAAATAAATCAATATCAATATCAATATTGTCAAATTAGTTTAAATCATCCCTTAATTTCTTGAGAAATTGCTGCGCCAATGCGTAACACGCTGTAGCGCCCTTAGTATGCGGCACAGCAACTTCCAACTTGCATCAATATTTTGGAAATTTAATTGTCTACAATTTGATATAAGTTATATAGGCTTGTGTAGTTTCCTTTCATTTTAAGTATTCAGCAAGTACCTATTTAAATCTATATATACTGAATGTTATTTGAGTGTACAAAATTTACAAGCAAGAAATCATCCCAAGAGAGGTTTTGCTTAATTGTCAGCTAACTACATATATGCCAGTAGTGCATTTTTTCTAAGAAAAAACCATTGCGTTAAATATCATTTAAAAATACACTGGATGTTTTGAAATTGTATGGATTACAATTAACCAGTAGTAAGTCAGGTAGTATCAGCATATTGCAACAGGTGGGGACACCAGGCAGGGGTAAAGTGGTTTGTTTGCTCAGTAGGGTAAGGGCAAGCAAGTGAGGGCAAAGTAGTGGATGTGCCAGGGAGTATAAGTGAGTGCAAGTGTGAGCATCAGCTCGGAAAATTTATTGGGTTGTACTGTAACAGATTACACATTTGACTGACTGAAACTTTGCACATAGGCCTAGTGCATCCTCATGCACACAGCGCAGTCTTGCTGATCACTGTGCCAAAAGGATAACAATGCACACAGCTTTCTCAGTCTACTGCCTTTTAGAGTAATTTACTTCTGATCGATAATGAAAGCACAGGACTGCTGGAAAAAAAATTGTGTTCATTCAATTAGTTCACTTAGTTCTGGGAACATCTCACAGTAAGCCTTTTAAGAAAAGCAAACACAGAATTTTGGGCAATGGTTTTTTTTTGTTGCACTGGTTCAATGCTGGCTCCAGGTGTTTGTGTGTACAATTATATGTGAGAATCGAGACATGGAGACGTGGATGTTGAAATGCAACAGCTTGGTTACTATTCTATGTTCTGAACCACAAGGAGCTACATTTTTAGGATTACTTTAATCTATAAGGTGACTAAGAGTTGTATTGGTTTTATGCTGTAGGTAAGATTCCACACACATACAAAATTACTGTCTACGTAAACAAAGATATACTTAATAAATTGCAGAAACAGTCCATTTGTCCTCCAACGCATTCATGAAATATTACACTGCAGTTGCATTTTCCATTCATTATGATGATATTCTGTCTACAACAGAAATCTTCCTC
Source organism: Platynereis dumerilii (assembly GCA_026936325.1). NCBI lineage: Eukaryota > Metazoa > Annelida > Polychaeta > Phyllodocida > Nereididae > Platynereis > Platynereis dumerilii. The sequence goes on from JAPTHN010000003.1 coordinate 18,113,769, forward strand.
AGTAATTGCCTAATTGGCATTATTAGAACCAATTAATTGATCTGTCTGGAAAATGTCCATATGTGATGAGCAGTTTCCCTCCCATGACTGGATGCAATTTTCTGCTATTGATTTACTCCAGTTATAGCTATAATTGGTTGCAATTGTCCCTTAATATTCCCGAATTATAATGTTATGCAATAGTTTGCAGTTGTGACCTATATGTTTGCAGTGTACTTATGTATGCACTCAAAAACTATACAATAAAAAAATTAGTAAGCTATGGGGTTCATCAGGTAGAGACTTGACTTGAGATCAACAAGGTATGTGTAATGAACACTCTTCAAATCCATTATCTACAGCAGTAAAGTACTTTCAAAGACAGTTTCTGATGGCCAAATAAATGACCAACTGACAGCCAGTGTTGAGCTATGCAATTGGCATTTGGTATTATATATCAATGTTAATCTCAGAAGAAGACTGATTTAGCTTGAGCAATAAATTGCACGGAAATAAAATACAGGTGACAACCGCCACAGCTTAACAGTTATCATTTCGGAAATATTTAGGGACGATTGTAACCAATTACAGCTGCGACTAAAGTAAATCAATAGCAGAAAATTGCATCCAGTCATGTGTGGGAAACTGCTCATCACATATGGAAATCTTCTAGACAGATCAATTAATTGGTTCTAATGATATAAATTATTGAGGAAGATTACTTTTGCGGACAAGAATGTGATCGTAAGGCCACAAATAATTGATCTTTAGCTTCTCGGATCTTCTCAAGGCACTTTTTCTAGGGTTAGTCGGTAGGACAAAAAAAGAAAGGTGAAAAACATTTTGTTTATAATGTCAGAAAGAATTATTTTTTTCTGTCGGCAGAAAATCTCTTGTGTCGGCGGTTCCACGAAGCTAAGAATCATTTATGTATGTCTGCAAGAGTGGTCTGTGTGCATGAGGATGCACTAATAAATAAATTTCACTATCCAGGTTCAAATCCGCTCCACTCATGTCCAGAGGTTATCACTAAATCAAGACAGATATAATTTATCACAACATAAAGCCCTTTCAGCCCTTGGCCACTGATTTATATATAAACATTCCTTCAAATCATAAAAACTTTATTTGATGCATGTATGAAATACTGTGGTCTTAGTCAAACAATGATGTGCAAAGTTTCTGTCAGTCAAATGTGTAATCTGTTAAATCATAGCTCGAGCAGCGTGTAGAGCCAAGGGAAATTCCAAAACTCGGTGGAAATGTGTTTCTTATGAAACAGACCCACCATGAGACACTCACAGGTGCAGAGTGAACCTAAAGCATGAACCTAGATTCTTTTTTTCCATTGTTCCATTGTCTTTAAAATCAAACAGATGTAAATTACACTAAATTGAACTCGCCTCAAGAGGTGACTAAGGGAATTCCTAATTTTATTATTATTATTAATATCATTGATTTGGCCCCCCATATCACATAAATACTCAGCAGTGCTTACAAGAAAAGTACTACATGAATAAAAATGATATAAAATAATTTCAAAAGTTATGTAAAATCAGAGAAATATCATAAAATCGATAAATTTAAGAGTATGTAAAAGCAAGATAAAAATAAAAAGTCTTAAGCCTCTTTTTAAAAATCTTAATAGAGTCACTATTTCGAATGGAATGTGGCACATTGTTCCAAGTCTTCGTAGCTCCATATTTTGGGACGAAGGCCTCTTTTCTGAACACCTGCAGAGCGTGTGACCTGAACAAGGCGGCACTATTTTACTTCCCTCACACAAGATAAAATAAAACAAGAGTTCAACTGACCAAAAATGAGCACACTTGTTCCTGTCAAATTAATTTTTGGTTCCTTAGTTCACACCCTCAGGAAATCTTCATGCACAGATGCACACACACAGGAAGTAATGGGTAGTGCTCTACAGGAAGAGACCTGAACCTACAGGATGCAGTTGCTGCCCCAGTGAGGAATCATTGTACCATGGGAATTCAGTTTTTTAGAGCAGTGGGTTGTCATTCTTTTTTTTGCAAGAAGAGATACACATATATATTGTGATGGTGGGACAATGAAAATATACATATTTTCTACAACTGCCAATAGGATCTTCACTGATAAAATTTGATATATCTCCACATCTATTTTTCGGATTATGACTTTCTGAAAATCTGGCACTTTCAGGGTAGACAGATCCTAATTATAATTTAAGATAGTGATCTGTTTTTGCAGGATAAACTAAAGCTACTCAAAACCTGTTTTCCATGGATATCCATTGTCCATTGACTCAAATTTCTTGCACAAGAATGTGTGTATAGCTGAGAGACTGGAAGTCAAATGGTGAAATATTAAGCTCGCAGTGAGATTTATCATGTGACTAAAAATGCCGATGTGAATGACTATTTTCTGGATCAAGCTGCCAATCACAGATCATTCTTTAAATATTTGGCTTGCAGTGAGCCATGTGACCAAATAAAGCAATAGAATTTCTTATTTTCTAGATCAGTCTGCCAATCACAGATCAACCTTTAACCTAAGCCATTGTGATGTACATGTCAGTGATTGGTCTCATGCCTACATAAGGAAATTACCCTCTTGAAGGTTTTGACCTAGCTGACATCTCAATTAACCTTGTCTGGGTGAGATGAGTGATTGTTTTGTAATATTATTAGTATGATGCTACAATGTAGCTTGATTAATGTATAAGAATTGGAGCAATTTGAAAAGAAATGTATTTATAAAAATATTCCTTTTTCTCACGTTTGATGCTTGAGCATAAAAGATTCACCTCTAAATACTCCAAATCAAGATTTCATTTTTTTATGACTGAAATGAATATGACAGTTTGTTGTTATTTTAAAAGATAGTCAAGCACAAAATCATAACTCATGTTAATTGTATATTTGAAATATGTTGCCTGTCAAGACAGATTCTTTCTGCATAGCATGCGCAAAATGAGACTCATTCACTGAGTCATTCAGTCATTGATTTCACTTAATTTTGCATTAACCCAGAACTATGTCAATGTTGGAGGTCGTCCTCCAATCAGATCAAATTCTATAATCAGGCAGCTTCAATTTCCATTAGAGGTCTCATTGGTTATCCATCATTATATTTATGACCTTGCTCCAAGGATATTGGTTCTAGAAATGACATGTCCTAATCCACATCACTTTTCTTGACTGAGTTCTCCGTGGCCTAATGGTTTAACACGTTTAAGGTGCTTGTTTGTGCTACCAGTTTGGCTGTGAGGTCGTTGATTCGACCCACACTCCTGGAGCTCAATTTGGACCGAGCCCACGGTACATTAAATGGAGACAGGTTGTATCAAGTGTACTGTGCTGGGGCAACTGAAAGATCCTGGGCATCCCTGAATCGATAGGGTATGTGCCAAACTCCCAGTCTTCTCATCGATCATCATCATACTGCGATAACCAACACTGGAGAATGCAATGGCATGGGAACCTTGGACTATGTTCCTCCATAGTCTCTGCCAATGGGCGCTGTTCTATGGATGCCCTGAGCTGTATTATTGTGCATGGCTCAACACAGATTTCATGCCTGCATTGCAGTGTATGACTGAGAGTACTTACAATACAATACAATGCAATACAAGGAAGCAAATCGCATGGTGTCCTCTTGGTATCAGATAGTTTGGCAAAAAATCTACCTGTCTTATCAGTATGAAAATACTTTGCTTAAAACCAACGAAACTAAATAAAATCAAAATTTTAAAACTGGAAAAACAAATAAAATTATCTAAAGCTAACAAACCAATTAGAAACTTGAAGATGATCAAACTGGATAAAAGGGCAAGTATTAAAGCATCTAAACCATTAAGACAGTTAAAGACAAACTGATCATTGGAAAACTTGACACAAACAAAGCTAGTGGAAAGACAGCAGTCTGTAACAATTTACTGTCTGGAGCTTGATATAATTTGCAATCAATTTTGTGATCTCTTTAATTCTAACATACATCATACGGTTGAACAAGTCTGAAAGGGGAAAATTACCCAAAGAAAATCAGATGCTGAAAAATGTCCTCAGATGAGTAATTATGTTCAAACTTCATGTGGTCTATCCTCTTCATCAATCAATTTTCTGAAGGAGCATTAACTTTCCTGGAGGGGTTAGAATTTGCATATTAATTAGTTATTATGAAGTTCTTTCACTTCACTGCTCTCGCTCAGAAATTCTCAAAAGAAGTGCAAGATTTGATGAATTGAAAAAGAAGTTGAGTTTAATAATGTTCTTGATTTTGACATTCATTCATAATATTGATAATTTGTATAGATTGCATTTAGGCTCATCTGACAATCAGAGAAATCAATACTAACTAAACAAATAAAAGTAAGCAAGTGACTAAAGGTATATGGTAAACATCTATCTTTGCACAAAACACACAACCACTATTATCCTCAATAAATTGTTTTTTGATAATTACCAGATGCATATCTAATCCTGGCAGTAAAAAAGAAGAGAGGAAAAAATAATCACCAGATGAAAGTGTGCTTTAATTATTCATCAGTTTTGCTTTCTTCTATCTTGTTTGTCTTGTTTACTGCATTTACTTCTTGTTTATCTTTGGTATTTACTTACAAAGTCGGGCATGATTGTACAATATACAAGCAGATTAAGATGCCTTGTACCTCTATTGCAATCTAATGCACAGATAAGCCTGATACTTTGAAGCCTTGATCTCGTATTCTTTGGCTCTTCACAAAGTCAGTGGCCTTCTTGTAATGACATGGTATGTTTGGAAGTGTTGGGAAGTGCTGTGGGTCCCTATGGGGGGGGGGCATGGAGGGCACAGGCCCCCCCCATATTGGACCTTTGCCCCCCCCTTATGAACTTTCCAACTCTGGCTAAAATATACAATTAGTGTAGTGGGTGCCCCCCCAGAGAATTGCGTGCCCCCCAGGTGCACCCCCACTCGAGACCCCTCAGTTAAGCAACTGGGGAAGCGCAAGGCAAGTTCTAGGCACATAGACTCATTGCTTGCTTTAAAACATAGAATGAAAATGCAAGATAGGGAAATTTGGGCTGTCTCACTTCTAATGTTTTTTTTCATGTACTTGTGGAATGATGATTGAATCAAATTTTTTATATCAATTATTTGTTCTGTGCATTGGTAATAAGTAAGTAAATTTTTGGCAATTTATACATTTAAGATAAAAAAATAACAAGGATTTATTTTAAATCATGTTCTGAATTGTTAACAATTATTGAGACTATTTCCCAGAACTTCTGAATGTTTATGCCAGACAGATTGTACACAGTACTTCTCTCATATCTGATTGCTTATCTTCTGTGAACTGTGAAGACTTCTGTCTGTTTATGCAGCTGGATTTAGTTTCACAAGTAAGTGATTCACAGTGAATAGATCCATTCAGTATATTTACGTTGCTGCAAGAAAGCTGATTAAATAGGCGTTTTGCCCATGGGTCAATGCTACACATCCTCAACTGAACAGTCTGTGGGAGCATGGATTCTCCTCTGATGAGATGAAAACAACATCATATCATAACGGAGAATACGTGTGGCCATCCCTCAAGCAGTAGTGAATTTTCATCTCAGCGGACGAGAACCTATGCCTCCGGCACGCAGACTTGATTGAGGATGTTTAACATTGACCAAATGGCAAAACCTCATTTGTTTCACTGAGCTAAGAACAAAGCTGAATGATTTTTGACAGTTAGTCAAACCTATGCCTCTCAGTTTATCAACTGTTCATTGTAAAGTTAAAGTTATTGTACGACATCTCCCATAACTGAAGTTCAGTTATTGAACCCGAGAACCATGCCTATTGATGACAAGGTAACTCCAGGGCATGAATAATAAAAATCTTTTAAAAATGTGTATGATGAGGAATAAGTATGTAGAAAATTAATATACCAAACCACCTCTTTACTGGATTAAGGCTTGGTGTCTAACCTACAGCAAAGTCTCTCCGGGAGCAAGTTGTCAGGCTACAGGTCAGAGATGATGGATTATACATGTACCATATCATACTGTACAGGAAGAGAATATCATTAAAAATGGTAGACAAGAATTGTCAGCATTTTTCAATGCAATTTATTGCTAAAGCTAAACTCCATCTTCTTCTGAGATTATCATTTATATTCCAGGGATCAGATGTGCAGAACATGACTATGGCTGTCAGCTGGTCATTTATATGGCATCATTCATCTTTCTAACTCAATTTGCAGAAGCCAGAGTGAGCATGAGAGAAGTACTGTGTACAACAGACATCTCAATTAAGCTTGTCTGGGTAAGATGAGTGATTATTTTTTAATAGTACTAGTATGATGCTACAATGTAGCTTGGCTTAATGTATCAGAATTGCAGCAATTTGAAAAGAAATATATTTGTAAAAATATTCCTTTTTCTCACGTTTGATGCTTGAGCATAAAAGATTCACCTCTAAATACTCCAAATCAAGATTTCATTTTTTTATGACTGAAATGAATATGACAGTTTATTGTTATTAAAAAATACAAGCACAAAATCATAACTCATGCAGATGCTTTCAATTTGTTTATTTGAAATATGTTGCCTGTCAAGACAGATTCTTTCTGCATACGCAAAATGAGACTCATTCAGTCATTGATTTCTCTTAATTTTGCATTAACCCAGAACTATGTCAATGTTGGAGGTCGTCCTCCAATCAGATCAAATTCTATAATCAGGTAGCTTCAATTTCCATGAGAGGTCTCATTGGTTATCCATCATTATATATTTTGACTAGAAAATGCCCATTATAGCTAAAGAAGTTTACAATGAATTATTGTGAAGTTATGCTGTTGTGTTAAACAATGTAAAAGTAAGGGAATATTTGATGGACACATGGTACTGTATACATATAAACTCAGCAACATTAAAAACGCACACTTTTAAAAAGGCTAAAAAATAGTACTTGTTCTATAGATATCAAGATGAAAATTTTCCCACATCTAGAAGTTGCCATCAGGTATATCCACAAAAAATTTCAAATCTCTAAGTGCAGTACTTTTGTGTCAAATTAAGTTGTCGTGGTCACTGTCGAAAAATGGAAGTTACAAGCTGCACTTTAACACAAAACGCACAATTGGAAATATTGGTTTTGTGGCATACTGGATGGGATTAATCTTATGAAATTTTCACATAACAGGCACAAGACTTCCAAAAGAGGTCCCACATAAGTTTTTGAAAAAAAAAGTCAATGATAAAGCAGATTTTGAATTAAAAACTCAAAATTTACGAGTTCACATCTTCAAATGAAGCATGTGAACCAGAACTATTAAATAATGGGGGTTTTATGCATGCCCAGGGTAGAAACACACACACAGACAATCATTCCATATCAATTGCCTCAAAAATCTGAATAAAACATCATTTTTTAAGGTTTTGACAAAAGGCTCCAGTAGGGGGCGTGTCAGCATTGACACTTAATTTTTATTAAATTCATCCTCTTTAATTGTGGTTGGGTCAGATATCCCTTTTCGCTAACTCATCAAGGAAGGAAAATTATAAACTTTCCTGGCTTATCAAAAAAGTTTTTAGAAAGAACAGCTAAGTTGTTGAAATTAATGATCAGAGGAAATTGAAGTTTTGTGACTTCCATTTTTGACAGTGACCACGACAATTTAATTTGACAAAAAAGTACTGCACTTAGAGATTTGAAATTTACCGTGGATATACCTGATGGCAACTTCTAGAAGTGGACTAATTTTCATCTTGATATCTTAAGAGAAAGTACTATTTTTAGCCTTTTTAAAAGTGTGCGTTTTTAATGTTGCTGAGTTTAGAGTGACATGTTGGTGTTAAACCTGAATAGGCTATCAATTGAAAGGGGTTAATTGTTGAAACTATTCTGCAGATGGCAAGCAGATGTTGGCTGGAGGCCTGAGATGTTACGAAACAGACAGCTACAGGCTGATTAGTTGCGGTAGGTGGCATACACTTACGAATAGGACAAACCCATTGTGAAAATAGGCAGACGATCAGAAAATGTTTTACTGTCAAGTTAGCAGCCAATCGGATGACAGATAACATAGGGACAACCTGCCTGTTGTGCAAGGTTTGGGCAGTGTCTCCAGCTAAAAACAGACGAAGACACATGCTACCAGATTTGGGAAAATGGTTATGCAAAGTGGCTCCCTCTGTGGAGTGAAATATGAGAGAGACGCAGTTTCATGCACTCCTGGTGGCGGATGAGTAGTGGAGTATGAAAACGTAAATGAGAGAGGAGTTAGACCATTGTTGAGTACCATCTGAAGTATGAGAGAAAAAGAAAAGGATAGATGGATAGTTTGGGTGAGTAACATGTCTGTGGGCGGCGTTTATAGCTGGCAACTGGGGTGGTCATGTGACCTGAGGTTAAACTCAAATATTAATGGGGATGATCTTGCTCCAAGGATATTGGTTCTAGAAATGGCATGTCCTAATCCACATCACTTTCCTTGACAGAGTTCTCCGTGGCCTAATGGTTTAAGGTGCTTGTTTGCTCTACCAGTTTGGCTGTGAGGTCGTTGGTTCGACTCCCACTCCTGGAACTCAATTTGGTCCGAGCCCATGAGACATTAAATGGAGGCGGGTTGTATCCAGTGTAATGGAGCAACTGAAAGATCCTGGGCATCCCTGAATTAATATGGTATGTGCCAGACTCACAGTCTTCTCATCAATCATCATCATACTGCGATCACCAACACTGGAGAATGCTATGGCATGGGAACCTTGGGCTATGTTCCTCTATAGTCTCTGCCCATGGGCGCTGTTCTTTGGCTGCCCTGAGCTGTATTATTGTGCAAGGCTCACCACCAATTTCATGCCTGCATTGCAGTGTATGACTGAGAGTATTTACAATAAAATACAATACAATACAAAGAAGCAAATGGCATGGTGTGCTCTTGGTATCAGATAGGCAAAAAATCTGCCTGTCTTATGAGTGTGAAAATACATTCCTTAAAATCAACTAAACTAAATAGCATCAACATTTTAAAGCTACTAAAACAAATAAAATTATCTAAAGCTAACAAACAATTTAAAAACTTCAAAGGTGATCAAACTGGATAAAACGGCAAATACTAAAGCATCTAAACCGTTAAAACAGATTATTGGAAAACTTGCCACAAACAAAGCTAGTGGAAAGACAGTAATCTGCAACAATATACTGTCTGGTGCTTGATATAATTTGCAATCTATCTTATGGTCTCTATCATTCTAACATACATCATACGGTTGAACAAGTCTGAAAGGGGAAAATTACCTAAAGAAAATCAGATGCATGAAAAATGTCCTCAAATGAGTAATTAGGTTCAAACTTCATGTGGTCTATCCTCTTCATCAATCAATTTTCTGAAGGAGCATTAACTTTCCTGGAGGGGTTAGAGTTTGCATATTAATCAGTTAGCCCTACTATGAAGTTCTTTCACTTGACTGCTCTCGTTCTGAAATTCTCAAGAGAAGTGCAAGATTTGATGAATTGAAATAGAAGTTGAGTTTAATAATGCTCTTGATTTTGACATTCATTCATAATATTGATAATTTGTATAGATTGCATTTAGGCTCATCTGACAATCAGAGAAATCAATACTAACTAAACAAATAAAAGTAAGCAAGTGACTAAAGATAAATGGTAAACATCTATCTCTGAACAAAAGCACACAACCACCATCCTCAATGAATTGTTTTCTTGATAATGAATAACCAGATGCATATCTGAACCTGGCAGTAAAAAATAAGCGAGAAAAAAAAATCACCTTATGAAAGTGCGCTTTAATTATTCATCAGTTTTGCTTTCTTGAGCATCTATAACTTCTTTGTCTTGTTTACTGCATTTACTTCTTGTTTATCTTTGGTATTTACTTACAAAGTCGGGCATGATTGTACAATATACAGGTGGGTTAAGATGCCTTGTACCTCTATTGCAATCTAATGCACAGATAAGCCTGATACTTTGAAGCCTTGATCTACGCATTTTTGGCTCTTCACAAAGTCAGTGGCCCTCTTGTAGTGACATGGGATGTTGGGAAGCGCAAGGCAAGTTCTAGGCACATAGACTCATTGCTTGTTTTAATGCACAGAATGAAAATGCAAGATAGGGAAATTTAGAGCCGTCTCACTTCTAGTCATTTTTTTCATATTTTTGTACATATGTACTTGAATGATTATTAAATTATAGTATTTCAATAATTTGTTCTGTGTATTGGTAATAATTAAGCACATTTTTGGCGATTGATACATTTAAGAAAAAAAAAACAACAAGGATTTATTTTAAATCATATTCTGAATTGTTAAAAATTATTGAGACTCGATACTAGATTTGTATACTCATGCCTATTTCTCGGAACTTCCGAATTTTTATGCCAGACAGATTGTACACAGTACTTCTCTCATATCTGATTGCTTATCTTCCGTGAACTGTGAAGACTTCTGTCTGTTTATGCAGCTGGATTTAGTTTCACAAGTAAGTGATTCACAGTGAATAGATCCATTCAGTATATTTACGTTGCTGCAAGAAAGCTGATTAAATAGGTGGCGTTTTGCCGTCGGATCAATGCTAAACATCCTCAACCAAACAGCCAGTGGGAGGAGCATGGATTCTCCTCTGATGAGATGAAAACAAATCATATCATAACAGAGAGTACGTGTGGCCATCCTTCAAGCAGTAATGAATTTTCATCTCAGCGGACAAGAACCCATGCCTCCAGCAAACTGTTTTGGTTGAGGATATTTAGCATTGACCAAATTGCAAAACCTCGTTTGTTTCACTTAGCTAAGAATTAATATACCAAACCACCCTTTCTCTAGATTATGGCTTGGTGTCTTACCTACAGCAAAGTCTCTCCAGGAGCAAGTTGTTAGGCTACAGGTCAGAGATGATGGATTATACATGTACCATATCATACTGTACAGGAAGAGATTATCATTAAAAATGGTAGACAAGAATTGTCAGCATTTTTCAGCATTTTTCATTGCAATTTATTGCTAAAGCTTAATTCTGTCTTATTCTGAGATTACCATTAATATCCCTTGGATCAATTGTCCAAAAACTCGACTATGGCTGTCAGCTGGTCATTTATATGGCATCATTCAACTTTCTAACTCAATTTGCAGAAGCCATTCAAGCCAGAGTGGACAATAGGTCTTTAGCAATTACCATGTTATTCTGTTCTCTGTTTCATTAGTTCATTCGCATTGCGCAATATAGCCAGCACTAACTTGAGCAAGATATCAGATTTGTCTATTAAGCATGTGTTCCAAATGAGGGATCAGTTTAATTCACACAATGCCCCTTACAGACAAAAATTAGTCAATTATTTAAATGATAATGCTTACAGTAATGGATCGATTAAAAAATAATTAATAGAAAATGAGGTGATCGACTATTGCCCATTACTCTGTCTACCGAGTGAATAATTTTGAGGCATATCATGATGGTAAGCAAAGTTCTGTGCTCTCAGATTAAAAATAAAATCATTATAAAACTTGTTTTTACTTTATTTTGCCTAGGGTAGCCTAAGCTGTATACTATCCTTAGGCTTAACTTTGTATTGAGCACCCAGTTCATGTTTAACAAGCAGTAGTGTTAGTTTGTAAGCTCACATCACAAAAACAAACTCCCACCACTATTCTAGCAGACCCTATTTGTGTTATATGACTAGGCATACGTCAGGCCATAGTGTAACCCCAAACCTAAAACAATTTCCTTACCCATAAGTTTACTGTACCCTTACTTGATGGCTGGTCAGGTGGGTCACAATAGTGCCTGACTTCACATATGAATAGTTTAGGTAAGTTGTCTTTGTGGTATAGTCATAATCAGAACAGAGTAATAGGTGGATTTGGAGTTTCAGTCCCAATTGAATTTTATACAGCAAAATCAAACGCAACCTTATGAATTTGACATAATTAATTTCTCAATTTTCATATGGCTTAAATTGACATGTTTGCTCAGCGTAATTTATCATACTCGTGATTTGAGTGAGTGTGTGATACACCACAAAAGAAGATGGCAATTTAATTTTCTATATGCTATCCTCAAGACTGGTGAAAAAGCCCATATTTGTGCCGACTGAATGTAATTTACTTTTTTGTTGAGCTTTCTGGTCATTTTGAAAAGCTTTATTCCAAAATGAAAATCTATCTTAAGAATTCTCTGAATCAGGAATTTTCCGGGCAAGGTATAGTGTCTTGGCACCTTTCAATAATTGGAGCTTTTGTCTCAGCAGGGCAGTAAGTCTCTCTTTGTTGAGGATTTGATTGAAATATATGGCCTGGAGATTGCTATTTCACTCCTTAGGGACATGCTCTTTATCCTCCAAATGTCAAATACAATAACATAAAAGTCCTTCTTTGGTTATACGGGTAGGAAAATTACGTCAGCCTAAAGCAAAATTGGCCTAAGTCAGGGTTAGGCCATTTTTCCTTTTTGGTACCATTGGAAGGCCCTTAATATAATACATGAGCTAAAAAAAATTGGACTCCTGAATTAATAATAAACGCCTCAAAACCCAAACTCAATTTTCGCACAAAGGGCCAAAGTCCTGTTGACTTAGACCATTTGGACTTAGATCAATTTCGTTATCACTAATTTTAGTGGATATCACCAATATTTTTCAGTCATAATTGTGAGTATTAATTTTATTGAAGTTGTTTCCTCTCATTTCATTCAAATATTTTATGGAGAAGTGCTCAATAACGCAGCTACACCATAACATAATTTTGGCCTAAGTCATTTTGGTTTCAAAAAAAAATTTGGCCTAAGTCAGTTTTGGCTGTTTGCCAAAAATTGCCAAAAACGACTTAGGCCAATTTTGCTTTAGGCTGACGAAATTTAACATATCTTACTTTGTCAGTTATAGGCCTACCATTCAACACCTTAGTTAGTTATACTGTTTGACACCTTTGTCAGCCAATCGCAAGCCAGTACTTCGCCGCAATACATCCCATATCCTTTGTTGTTCAGTTACTTTACAATATGTAATGTTTTGAGTGTTTGTCTCATTGTATAGGCCGGTTACTCACCATGGAATTGGATCAGGAACATTTGTTTATCACATATTCCCTTTCCCAAGATGAATAACCTGTACTTATAATGTGATGTTGGCTCAATCATTACTTATTCAGAACAAAGTGTTACTTTAGATTCTAAAATACGTTTAAAGGATTAGATGAGGTTCAGAGCAGGAAAAGTCACCCTTTAATTTGAGTTATCTAGTAGCAAATACCAGTACTCTCAGTGTATGGTACCACCAGGTGCACAGCATTGAAAGAGGGCCCCCATCAAAGGCACTGTCTAGTGATCAAAGTATGTTTATGATAAAGGAAGTAGGCTTGTGCACCACAAAGTGTGTTATACAGCATTCACCTTAGCAACACATTCTTGACTTCATACATTATTCTAGAGTGTGGACGAAAGGAGCACTTGCATTGGTTCACAAATTGATTCTGGCGGGTTGTTGGCCAATCAGGGAGATTGTTACAAAAGGGGTCACAGAACAATGTGTGATGCAGGGAGACAAAGCTGCAAGAGTAACAAAGAAATTGATGGACAAGTGGAAGATCCCTCACACATTTTTCTTAAGCAGCCTGAACTGGAAATAGGGAACCACACATAACATATTTATCCATCTATCTTCTTTACAAATTGAAAAGAATTGAATAGTATGCAATAGGTTTTACAGTTGCCAAGTACATTACTAAATGTACAGGAATTCACATTACATTATTTCTGCTTTTTTTTTTACTTTCATCTTCAAATTGCCTCCTTGACCTTCAGATCACACTAACACAGTGGCATCGCATTTGACCATTTGGCAAACCAGTCAAGTGCCCCTTGCTTTTCATTCTGTCTTTTTAATTTTTACCTTTCACCAGAGTATTGGACATAGTGATATGACTAACAGTGATTTAAATAAATCAGTCCAAAGAAAGTAAAAAAAGAGTTAAAGAACTATGAATCACTGAACAGGGATCAGGGGCATGCCCAGAAAATGCTAATTTTTGATGGATAAGTGTACCATGATCATCCCATGTTTCATATCAATGATGTATGCAATATCAGTGATATTATTTTAGCATTGCGGTGGGACACTATTAACCAGGACATCACTATTTAGTGCAGACGAATTTGTGTTCAAATGTCCTGATGAAAAAATCCAGAATACAGTTGAATCGAATTTTGAACCATTTGGAAAACTGGTCAATTATCATATGATTATTGACTGTAAGCAAATCACATTTGGGAAAAAATACATACTACTAAAAATTGTTAAAAAGTGTGAGTTTGGCCATTTCAGATCATCAGTGCCTGAACATGCTAGAAAATACCGATCTTAAAATAATCTCAAGGCAATCACAAAACAAAATCAATATTACTGTACAATCAAGACCTAATATACCAATGTGATAATTATAGTAATTTTGATTTATTCAAATCGCTAGAAACTGAGAAAGATCAAGAACATTGAAAATGGCACTTATCTCACAATAATTTCTTTGTGTACGAAGGAAAGCCAATAAAACACCACCACAACTGCAACAGTTAAATGTTCCGCTGTAGAACAGGAGTACTAATATTTATGTTCAGACTATTTCTTCACCTGTCCGATACATAAATCAGACCTGGGCATTGAGAACTCACCCACAGTGATTGAAATAAATCACTTCAAAGAGAGTAAATGAAACTTCTATGTTTCTGACAGACAGAAAAGTTGGTTTAAGAATAAGCTGCAGACTGACAGTGTAGGTGCCAGACAGTTCTCACAGATAAGTGCCTGTGTGTCCCATTGGAGTAAAAATGAAAAACAGCATGCATTTTACCATTTTACGCTGTGGTCAATTGCAAATCTACTGTTTTAAATGCTAAATTTAGTACCTGTCATGCAAAGCTCCCATAATATGCACATTCATAAATTTTATACAGTCTGTTATTCAAAGTTTGATTAAAAACCGAAACTTACACTTTCAATTTTGTGAGGTCATCTCAAATGAAGCCCCCTGACCATTACCAAATGCTTCTGTTATTTGTCATACATAAGAAAACATAATTCTAAAAATCATAACAGCACAATACAATTATCGTACTATCATCCTGTCCTATTTGTCTACAGAGTATAAAAAACAAACAATGCAGGACATAAATCATGTAGCATCCCTCATTGCCAAATGCTTCCGTTATCTGTCATATGGTTGAACTGGATAGGATACTGGGCATTAAAATATATGTTTGACTGAAGGTGATATTGCAGGTTAATCTAATCAGCATTTGTTGATAATTTTGGTTTTGCTAGTTTTTTTCCCCTAACTATTTTCATATCATATAAATTACCAAATTGATTTGAACTTGCCTGAGTCAATATTAAGAATGTTATATAAATTGAATTATAATGTTACATACCTTATAATGAATGAAAATTCATTCCATTGAGACAGCCCTTGGTATCATTTCCACTATAATTTGTGAACTCGAATGAGCATTACAAGAATATTATTTATGTTTGCTTACTTTATAGAAAAACAGCTAGCAACAAGCTGTTAATATGAGTGTAAGTTAGTGTAAGTTAGACAATACCTATGTTTTTGACAATATGCAGTCTAATCCTTTATTGGCAAGTTTTGAATAAGCATTATATCATACTTGTGACCAACAACTGAGGAAAACTGAGAAAACATAATGCAATCCAGTAAAATCTCATTTGGACCAGGAAAGTGAGGTCCCATTATTGCATCTTCAGTGAATTGGTAAAAAATAATCATGATGGAACTGACTCAGCTGTGAAACCTTATTGATAACATTGAAATACCAGGTAAGAATTTCTTATTCTTTCTAAACCGTGTGAAAAAAAAAAACAGTTATGACAATCCATTGAAATATCAAAAGCAAACTATATTTAGCTCTAATTTGCATGGCAGTGGTCAACCATGATTAATGAGACAATGTTGGAGAAGAAATTATGTAACATCACAATGAAAATGTATATGCTCAGCTGCTACTAGGTATGCTACATGATTTATGTCCTGCATTGTTTGTTTTTTACACTCTTTAGACAAATAGGACAGGATGATAGTATGATAATTGCATTGTGCTGTTATGACTTTAAGAATTATGTTTTCTTATTTAGGCCTAGGGTAACTTTGGGTAATTCAGGCCCGGGGCAAATCTGCCCCTTGAGGATAAAATGTTTTCTCATGACCCTAGTAACAGAGATTTTGCTGCAAAATAATTATGATTCAACTTACAGGAGAATCATATTATTTTCTCTAATTTTATTACTATTAAACTTCACCTACACATAGGTGAAGTTTCTTGTTTTCGGTATTATTATGTTCTTCGATCTGATTCATTTTGTATTTAGTCTGATGATGATGATTAAGACTGAGACTGAGATAGTGATAGTAAATTTCCAAGTGCTCTCACGCAGTTGGATTTTGCTGTATATAAGCCAAATTTAACATGTGCATTTTATAGACCAACCTACATAAAGTAACAGACTCGCAAAAAAAAAATTTCACTTGCTCTAATGCAGTCGGATGTTGATGAATAAAAGGCAAAATAAACATTTTGTATTTTATAGACCAACCTGCATCATGTAACGGGCTCCTTTTTTTTCTAATGTCGTAAAGACCCGAGGGGGGGGGTGTCTCGTAAAATTTTGTTTTGTTTTGCTAATTATATTGCTAGGCTGGGGGTCACCTTGGGGGAAGGTACATTGAAAATTCTATATTTTACAAGGCCCAAGGGGGTAACCTTGTGGGGGTACTCGCAAAACAATTTTTTAAAAATTATTATAATATATATATATATATTAGAGGGAGGTACATTCAGGGTTCCCACAAAATCTTACAATAGGAATTCCATGACTTTTCTATGACTTTCCATGATCAAATTTCGGATTTTCATGACCAATGCTTTACTCATTGAGGTCAAGATTCACCCTGAAACAATTCACGCGACGACCATCGTTCACTTCCCGGCCATCCGATCAACCATCCGACAACCATGAGCTCCCAAATTTGTTAAATTTTAGCACGAATTTTAGTCAAAATTTGAATTTTCCATGACTTTTTTAAAAATTTAGATTTTCCATAACCACTATTTTTTCCTTGACTTTCCCTGACTTTCGATGACTGCGGGAACCCTGACATTGAACATTATATATTTTACAAGGCCCGAGGGGGTCACCTCGGCCGGGGGGGATACTCGCAAAAAAAATTATTTTTTTTTTATTATATTGCTAGGCTGGGGACCACCTCGGAGGGAGGTACATTCAAGATTCTATATTTTACAAGGCCGAGGGGGTCACCTTGGGGGGTACTCCAAAAATAAAATTTTTTTGCAAATGACATTGCTAGGCTTGGGGTCACCTCGGGGGAGGTACATTGAAAATTCTATATTTTAAAAGGCCGGAGAGGGTCACCTGGGGGGGTACTCATAAGAAAAAAATTTTTTTTTTGCTAGTTGTATTACTAGGCTCAGGTCAACTCGGGGAGTGCTTATGAAAATATATATTTTAAAAGGTCAGAGGGGGTCGCTTCGGGAGGGGGTGCTCGCAAAAAAATAATTGTTTTTGCTAGTTATATTGCTAGGCTGGGGGTCACCTCGGTTGAGTACTTATAAAATCTATATTTTACAAGGCCTGACGGGGTCACCTCAGTGAGGGGGACATGCAAAAAAAATTTTGCTAGGCTTGGGGTCATCTCGGGGAAGGTACTTTTAAAAATTTTTATTTTACATGGCCCAAGGGGGTCACCATTGGGGAGGGTACTCGCAAAAAAAATTTCCTGCACGGGGTAATCAAGTACAGAAAATAAAGTTCATTTTACTGCACATGTCCTTTCTCAACATCTGTATCCAGTAAATTCTACTAATACTCTTAATATTTACCTACATCTTGACTTCCTGTCACTGCCAAAATACTTCAAATGTTCCATGTAACACAGTGGCCAAATGGCAAAGGTTCTCTCATGACATAAATTCGTTTCTCACTTCTTCTTCGTAAAAGCTTACCATTTACATTACCCCCACCAATTTAATTTTCAAAAAATTATTTCAGCTCCGATCGAAGGTAATTTTAGCACCGCGCCGGTTCTAGTTATTTATTTATTATTATCCTTTCCCAAAAATGTCTTCGGAAAAATTTTATATGTGGTCTACAATGATCTTGTTACAAGTTCTGAATATTTGTTATATTCTACACCAAATATTTCAGACCTATACATGTTAGTAATAACTTTCTATAAATTACAGTTTCATATGTAAAATACTTAATTATCCCCCATTATGTAAAATCAGGATATTCATAAAATGATAGACATTTTGTCCTACCCCAAGCTTACCTCTGCAATTGACAATTAAGTGCATGAAAATAATGGACACAGCCATGCCAAAATCAAGCCAATAACAAACTCTAGACACCAATATTGTTATGATTGATTTCATGGCATTTGATTGGCTCAGCAATTTTGATTCAGAATATATCTAAACATAGGTAGTCTCATATTGCCACACTTGCCTTGGAGATGTGTGTGATTCTTGATGTACTTTCTTTAATTTCTTTGGAGTGATTCACTTAAATCATGTTAGCAAGTTCAGTTTCCAAAAATTGCCATTTGGTGCTGGCATAGAATGTGTAACAACAAAATGGAATTTACATCATTGTTGAAAGCCCATAGGTTGGATAGTGATTTATTTCAATCAAATTGACCATACCACCTTAGTATACATGTTACTCCAAATGATACAGGGAAGTGGGAAGTGACTGTAGTTCTGATAAATTATTAGAATGTTAACTTTGTTTTATGGTGCATCTTGAGATGATTTGAAGAATCATATTCCCATCTGTATTTAAATGTAGGTAGACTGATATTACCATGCTTTTCAAAATTCTTAAAAGCATGTTATGTTTCCTGCCTAGGAGTTATATGCTTCAAGTTTTCCAATCTGTTGCCTTCAAATCCAATGTTTCAGAGAGAAACTTCATTGTGTATTTTGCATGAAAAGGAGTGATTTAAATAAATCAAAGTTATCAAGTGACATGAGATAATGGCATATCCAGTAGCAATGCAAAAATAATTGATGACTGACTTGCTGAAGTTTTTCACCATACAGCAGCATTGTTTGTAAAATTGTAAATAGACTTAGGAAAATGAAAAAAACTAAGAAAAATGAAAAACAAGGAGCAACTGACCTTTTGCCGTTATGGTCAAATGCGATGCCACTGTGTTAGTCACCTCTGTTGAACCTGTTGCAGTCACATGCCATTTTAGAACTTTCCTTAAGAAAAGTCATTCAAAGAAGCTCTGTACTGCAGAAAAGCAGTCTTAAAGCATCTTAAAATGTGTTGTAGGTACTTTGATGTATTCTCAAAAAACGCCTTGAAGCCAATGTGCCAGTGCAAACATGGTGTAGTTCTTCGAATCTAATTTAAACTTTCGAAACAGGCAAATGCTGTGTATACAGGAAAGCTTAAAGCTGACTTAATTGGCAACTTCTTTTACAGCCGAGTTGAAATTGATGAGGCAGAAAATGGAATACCTATACAGTTTCAAAGTGGAAAATACATTATTTAAGTTAGTCATCTCCTTGTCATTTTGGAAATTATTTTAACATACGATTATATTCATTTAGTGTTAACTGCAATAAATATATATTTGACATCTTTCACGTCACGGACGGCGACGTAATCAACCTTGTCATTTTGGAAATTATTTTAACATACGATTATATTCATTTAGTGTTAACTGCAATAAATATATATTTGACATCTTTCACGTCACGGACGGCGACGACCCTCAACCCCCCTCAAGCCATTTCTAGATGAGCACCTGAGATTACTAACCATATGTAAACTTCTGTTTCTTATTGTTCATAAAGTACATATAGTGTTGACAATAGCTTGAAATTGTTTGGTATGATGAATTTGGATGTTTGCAGGACTACTGACCTGAGACGAGTATTACATATTGTAAGTCTACTTGTGCAGCAATCTCGTCTGATTGGCCAACAATCACCGCAGAGAGATAATAGGGGTTATTGGATACAATAGCAGACAACAGCAGAACAAGAGACAATAGTTAGTTCGTGACAGAGGAACAGAGCAATCACATAGAGGTCATGCATCCCTATTGACAGAAGTTTACTCCACAATCTGGCTTGATGGCGAACTGGATTCCACTTATGTCCTCGGAAGCCAGGATTTCGAATACTTGCATTAAAATATACTATTCCAAACATTGCCTTTCATAATTTGCTGCAAGCTCTAGAGTAATAGTATTGGAGCAGCAATGGTTTGGCTAACGAAGTTTATTAGAACTGCAAAAGTTCTCTCCCAACTCTCGGACTTATTCCAAAAAATGTACAATCATATATCTGTGATGAGCAAAAAGTTCACTTCCATTCTAATTCAGCGAAAATCAATAGCTGTGTTGAAACATTGTGGAAAAGAGAACGTCCTGTAAATATTAAATAACTCCATCATCAGTGATTCATCATTAATTATGCAAATTTCAGGCCCTCCAGAAAAGTTAATGCTCTTCCTTAAAAATTGATTGATGCAATGGATAGACATAGTATGAGTTTGATGTCATCACTCATTTGAAGACGTTTTTCATGCATCTGATTTCCTTCACATAACCTTCCACTCTTCAAACTTGCTGCCACATTTGAGTGCAAATTGTAGCTGTGAAGTAGACTTGCAACCACATCCAACACCAGGTAGTTTATTTAATTGCTTGTTTTTGTTGGATTTTAAAAAAATTTGATTTGGTTTGGATTTTATAAAGTTCCAAATATTGTAGGGATCCAAGGCTACGAGGCCTTTTGCAGGTGGTCATGGACAGTGTTGACTTATAAACGTGATGTGGATTATGTAATGCCATATCCAGAAGCAATATCTATGGAGGTCATCAATATAGTGATCGATAGTCAGTGACACCTTTTTTGGATATTAAGGCTGTCCCTATTACGGCATTTGTAAAGATAAATCTGACTCAATCAAGAAGACCTTTGACATTAATGTAATTCAAGGTTTATGTGAAATCAAATAAAATATTGATTTGAGATGATAATGAAATTTGGTCATCCCTTAAAATTGTTTCTTTGTCTGCAGATAAAGGGAATGGTAACCCACCACTCATTCAAAGCTACTTATGAACTCTTGATGATTCAGGGGTTCCTCACTGGAACAGCATGTGCTTCTGGCTGGTTATGTTCTCTTCCAGAAGCATAACCCATCACTTCCTTCATGAGTGCATAAAAATTCCTTACAAGGGTAGTTTATTGGACCATGAAATAAGGTAACAGAATAAACTCTGCTCATTTGTGGTCAATTAAAGTCTGCATTACTTCCAGCTTTTGTGTGGCCCGTGAGCATTTCATCAGTAGTAGGATAGTTTTTACAAGGCACTAGATCATGGTCATTTTTGTAAAAAAAAAAACCTTTACCGATCTTTTTGTGGAAACCTATCTGGACCTAATTTGTTACAAAATAAGGTGAAGTGCATTCCCTTCCTGACCATTAATCTTGGTAATTGCCGGATCTTATCACCCACAGCCATAGTACACAGCATTAACCCTTTTAACACGCACATGGCAAGTGACTTATCTTGTGCGCAAATACCATCAAATTGGCTTTGCCAACCTGGCTAGACAATAATCAAAATTGCTGTCATCACATAATTAGTCCATAATTAGTCCTTTTGGGATTAGTAAGCCGGGGTAAACAGTTCGATAATTAGCCAAATGAATTAACTACCTTAGTTCCCACTACACTGACTTAGCCAACCTGGCAGGACAGTAATCAAAAGTGCTTAAATACCTGATTAGTCCATTTGGGATAGCAGTCAGGTTAAGCTGGGGTCAATAGTTTAATTAGTGAAGAAAGGAAAGACTAAGTAGGGCCAGCTATGCCTGATAGTGGTACCTGATATGCTTTAGAGTACAACTATGTACATGTTGATATTTATGAGGTTCAACATGATATTTTTAATAAACTACAATTCGTCTGCTCAGAAGTTCGAAGCATCGCAAGCTACACAATTTTTCAGAAAGAAGGCCCTTTCTCAGTCCACTTCATTTCGGAATTATTTACTTCCGCTAAAAAAGAAGGAACAGAAAAATCCACGTTCACACATTTCAGTCACTGCATCTGGGAACTTCTCATGGTGTAATTATAAGACTATTTAAGAAAGTGAACTTAGAATTTTGTGGCAGGAGTTGCTTTGGCTGCCTCAGTTCTGCATTAGCTGTTCGCCTATGTGTTGTAATTGTGCGGGTTGAGGAATCTAAATGTTGTGAATATTGACATACCAGTTACTTGCAACTTGGTTATACTTCATATTCAAGCCAATAAGAGGGGTTTTTAAAAGGGTTACTTTAATCCAATCAGATTTAGACAAATTTTTGCCTGATCTAATCATCAGTTCTATCATTTTGCTGTTCACTATATAATTACTGGTAAAGTCATTTTCCTTCGACCTCCAACTTACTAATCACAATTTATATGAAATGATAGTCGTATTTTCCAACCATTAATGTTTCTGTTTTCTTGTTTTCAAGAATAATTTTCTTTGCTAATGTCTATTATTTGGAATAATAAATTGATTCGTCCGGGAGATTTCTCATACTGGATGCGCAATTTCCCTCACATGTCTGGATGTAATGTCTTGCTATCAGCTGAAGTTGCAGCCATGATTGGTTACAATGTACCCTAAATATTCCCAGGATCATTCATTGTTTTGCTATGGTTGTAAGTTGTTATATGTGATGCCAGATCAGTATACAGATGCCTTGTGCTAGAAGTGTAGGTCCACAAAAAGAAGCCACATAAAACTCAGCGCGAAAAGGTCAGCAATTGTCCGTTCCCACATTTTATTGTCTGAGCTGAAATCTGTCTTCTATTGAGTTTACCATTAATAGCCCAGAAACCAATTGTACAAGGATATCACTTGGTCATTTATCAGGCCTCGTTCGTCTTCCTAACTCAATTAGCAGATGTCAGAAGGGACGTTGGGTCTTTAGCTCTTGTCATATGATTCTATTCTCATTGTGCTAAGACTAGGAAGCCAAGATGGACTGGAGCTCATGGGCAAGGCACTGGTTGCACTGCGACAGATTGTGGGAGAATTTAACTGTTCTATAACTCATGAAGAATCCACATTCATAGACATGCATCTATAATAATGCTGGTCTCGAATGACCTGATTCATGTTTAACAAGCTATAGTTTGAGTTTGTAAGCCTACACTAGAAAAATAGCTCAGCTGCTTTTCTACTAGACCCTTATTTTAAAAATGCATGACTGTGAATGCAACCCCAACCTGAAAACAATCTCCTTTCCACATAAATTTGCATCCCATACTTAAAAACCCATCAGAGCCGGTCAGAATAGTGACTCCACCTGCAGGTGCGCATTTACAAAAAGACGTAGGACTCCATGAATAAAGTTACATTAGGATGGTTGTGTGGAATAGTCGTCAGAACATAGTAAACTTCTGAATTGTTGTGCTCAGAGTACTGATTTTTTACACTGAAAGCATATATCAATGATAGGCCATCATCCTACCCTTTTAAAAGAATTATCTACAAGCGCCATATTTTTATAATACTCATATATCTTGCCATGATAGAGAAATCGTCATGGTGATAGAGCAACATCATTTACAAGGCAATTGTTGCTCGACATCTGTTTATAAACCATTTATGGATAGACCAAGCCTAGATCGTGTTGACAAATAAAAGTAAAGTGCGCCTTGTATAGTATACAATACCCAGCACTTGTGTTGATGCCAAGAACTTGCCACCAATGGCATTCAATACTACTCATGTCATGAGGCATTAATTGACTGTTTAGTTGCGATGATTGCAGCTTAAAGGCCATTGATGAGTTTTGTATTGAACTGATGTACTCTAAGTGTCCCTTGAGTTTGTCGACCCTGATCTTTAATTTCCTACCAACCAAAGTTCTAAGGTCAAAAAGTTGACTGAATCTGAATTTTTATCCTCACCCAAATGACCTTTGTTTGTAATGGAGGAGATTCAGCTACAGAGAAGAGCAAATTACCTCTTTTTGCCCTGAACTAGTGTTTCTGAGTGTGGTCAAGCCTTTGCAGCCACAAGCCAAAGGGTCAAGGGTCCGAGATGCTGCCAGTTTGGCCAAGGAGTATCCACTGACCCCACCAAGCCACATATATATCAACCTCAGTCTTTTACCAGCGGGCTGCCACACCAACAGAGAATTAGTGATTAGAACCTGATTTGTTCTGGGTGTGGAGAAATGTTTGGAGCAGTTCGGATTCAGATGTATTGGCCGTTGCACTTCTTTTTTTTTGTATATATCCCAGTTGCCTGATGTGTAAACGTGTGTCAGTCAGACCTCACTCCAAATGTTACTGAAGCCAACTGTTTTGTAAAGAGACCATTTAAACTCCAAATAATTCTCAGTTTGTTGTGATCCGTTTCAATGACTATCTGGAGCAGATTTTTGCTCTAAGTAAAGCAGTTAACCAACGTAAAGTGTTAAATAGAATGGGTTTTACTGCTTAAATATCTCAGTCATTTTGTATAAGTCTGATGTTCGCTTTCTTTATTTTTTGCAGGTGAGTTGCCTCAAATGCCAACACTCCTGTCAGCTGACAAGGTGATGAATGTGAACTTACATGTCAATTAAGGCACCATACCAACTCACAATATCCCAGGTCAGTAGATTTCTAATTCTGCTATTTCATATGGTTCACAATATTATTGGCCTGCAGGAGGCATCAACCCGGTTCTACCCTGATGTCTACAGATATATATCCATCATTCACTGTAGGTTTTTCCCTTGTAACAGCATGGTGGTAATCCACTTTTTCTCAGGATGAGATTGAAATTTATGGGCCCAAAGACTATTTTTGTTTACTCCTTGGGTCCCCTCCCACTACATACACTGAAAAATATACATTAATGTTTGCTCTCAATTTAAGTTCTGGCATCCCCATGGCACATCGATGTTTCAGCAACGCTGCAACGACGTCACACTTTTCGTCAAATGACGTAGAATTGCATGGTAGAAATTATGTTGTCACAACGTTGTGAAGCAACGTCAAAGATATAATGTTAGCATGCGACGTTGTGGCGACGTTTTACAACATTGTGAGACAATGTCAGGAGTTCGACGTTAGCTTGCGACGTTGTGGCAATGTTGTAAAAAAACCCCGACGTCATGTTCATGTTGAGGTGACATAATCTCTACCATACATATCTACGTGACCAATAGATCAGCCCTCCACCAATAAGCAACATCGGGGCTTGCGTCGTGTGCCCACTGGGATGTTTGACAAAAAACACTTTCAATTTGTGGTACTGGCAGGGGTGTACAACGGACAGTAGGCGGTTCCATGAGCACTTTTGAAGTGATCAAAGTATGTTTATGATTCTTGAAGTGTGTTTATCACCTCAGCAGAGCATTCTTGACCTCATACCAAATACTAGAGCTGAACAAAGGGGCATGTTCACCGGTTCACATAATAGTTCACATCATGTTTCATTTCATATTATGCACACGTTAAGGCTAATAAAAAATATTTAATGCTTAACTGTGATTCAGTAAGCATGTGCATTTTACATCAGAGTGATCTCAAAATGAAATCTTGATGTCACAGACTCAGGGGCGGACTGGCCCCACAATAGGCCCCGGGGCGAAATCACTGGCGGGCCCTTATCGCAATAGCGGCATTTTAAATATTACTTATAAATTTATTATTATTACCTTCACCAAATCCTAGTGGACCATGTTCGAAATTGAGAGGGCCCCTTACTTAATTGTTTATTATGCTTCTCAAGTTTTAATAGAAGAATTTTCTATTTTTCTATTAGGCCCACTATTCGATTTTTACCTCTTTTACATCATTTTTGATAATTTGGATTTTTTAAAGGTTGCTGGAGGGCCCCCCTGAGGTGGTGGGCCCCAGGGCACTGCCCTCTGGCCCATAGGGCCAGTCCGCCCCTGCACAGACTTCACCACAGAGTTCAATTATGTCAAAATGCCTGTAGGAAAGAGAGTACAATGGGTTAAAACAAGGAACCTGTTGAAGTCACATCCCATTTTAGAACTTCTTCTTCAAAAGAAGCTCTATGCTACAGAAAAGCAGGTTAAGACTTGAAGGCATCTTAAAATGTGTTAGGCCTAAGAGTACTTTGATGTATTCTTAGAAAACACCCTGAAGCCAATGGGTCATTTTGGGTCAGTGCAAGCATGATGTACTTCTTAAATCTAATTGAAAGTTTTTCAACAGACAAATGCTGGCTTCAACTTCCGGGATAAAAGCTGCCTTAAGTGCATCTTCTTGTCCTTCTGAGTGGAAACTGATAAGTTAAAAAAATTAAAGTCAAAGTGGAAATTATTCTATATGTATTAATCAAAACGTCTCTGCCCTTTTGGAAAATGATTTAATGGCCAGATTGTCAAGTTTCATATTGGAAAGAGCTTTGTCTTTCTTAAATTCTTTGGTATATATGTATTCATCCTTCAAAAATGAATAAAAGCCGGAAATGCAAATAGGTAATACAAGGTATGGATGAATATTAAAGACAATGTGATGCACCATTGTTATGACAAAAAAGAAAACACTGCTTTCAGACACAGATATTTCTTTGTAAGGGTGGAGAAATACAGCTATTTTTATAATCTTAACAATAACAAAGAAATGATGGCATAAATAGCCATCCTAATGGGACCATGCCATAAAAAAAATTCATAACTCCTACAAATTGTCTGTTATGCATGCAGTAATGATGTATTAGAAACTGCAAAGTGAATCCTGCACTTTAGCAACAGAAGCATTATTCCTCGGATGTACATACATGTATATCTTGCTAATTGCAGAAAGTGGAACTAAACTTCATAAGAAAATGATTATTCATGAAGGTCATTTTTCTTGCATGCCAAAATATGTGATGTCCGTTTCTTATCTCTGACATTCAGAATGATCTCTCCTTTCTTTTTACCTGATCTTTCTGAAACTTTTTAGTAACAAATACAAATGTCACAGGTCATGATTCAGGTGAGGATGAGAGTGACAGAACATGCCCTTTCTTGGGTGGGGTTGACAGCACTGCTGGAGGGGATCCTGTACTAATCTGGGTCTGATGCTGGTCTTGGGACTTGTTTAACACTCAGGTTAGAGATAACTTAGTTGAAGGAAGGAACTGGGACACTGAAATCCTTGTTTACCACAACTATTATGAGAACCCTGTCAGCAAGAAATCAGAGTGGTAAACCTATTCTGGTACGTTATAAGACCCCCCTGTTATAAGACTTACTTGACTTATGTAACTGCTTTCTGGACACACTCACACTTAATATTTTTTCTAGTGCATTTCAGCCCAACGTGAGATTGCACCACCATGAGAGACAGTGTCATGACCACAGAAGGGGCGGTCTTATAATGCAAGCACCACAGTGATCTCTCTATCAATTCTAATTGTCTTTGAACCCCAATGTAGAAAAGTCAATACTTGTTATGACAGATCACACAAAGTAGTTTCTTACCCTGAAACATCATTCCAAGCTTCCTGCCTCCTTGACCAATAACACCTCTTACACCATGTGTTTGGCATCACCTCCAATGACATAAAAAAGATGCTTTGAAGGTTATTGACTTCCTCATATTAAAGGTGTAAATCATGCTTTTCATTAAGCTGAACTGGATTACTGGCATGCATGCTTTCTCACTTCAGTGCTTCTTTTCAAAGAAGTTTTAGAATTGGTTGTTTGACAGGGACCAGATAGAAAAGAGGTTATCGGTTAAAGATTACTGCTTTAATTTCTGGGTCACTTGGAGTTTGTGTTATGCGAAGAAAATTGTAAAATATTCAGTTTGCATGCAAAATGTCAACAATAATTTAGATCACTGATGTCACAAAACTGCAGTATAGCCACTTCAGTAATGAATGCTCTCCCTTACCTTTAAAATAACACCAAACTGAGTTCTGAGCAGCTATGTGAAGCTGTAAGAGTTATAAACAAGAAAGTTGTACAAAATGAAAGACATTCTTTGATTTCGTAACCCTTGTATCAGAGTCTATATGGTCTTCAAGTAAATTATCCTACCAAATGGAGTATGATGTGTGAAGCATTGTGGACTCCTGTAATCTAATCAATCAAACCTCCCGTGTGATAAAAACTCGTCTTAGAGGGCTACACTATCACAAGTCTGTGTGTTACTTTCCAAGAAAAGATGAATGAATACATGTTGCCCTGATATACTACAGACATGCCAGGAAATCTAAGTTATTGCAATAACAGTTTGCATGGGATGTATTTTTAATGTGTTACTTTTATCAATCCTGAGTCAATTTTTCTAAGGAAGTGAGACAGACTTTTTTCTGTAATGCACCACAATTATTTTACATGTGAAATATAAATAAATACTTATTAATCATTTAATTGGTAAAATAATCTAGTGGATGCCTGCTGAGACTTTTATAAGATTTCTGGTGGTAACATTGAGAATCTTCCCTCCTTGCTTGAGTATTTACTTTTTAGATACTTTTTGGATATTTAAGGGGGCAAAACCTGACTTCTAGTATCTCTAAGCAACACTTGACCACATGAGGTACGTTGTAATGTATTAGAACAATGCTCAAGAACATTGTGTAGAATCCCATTCAACGTGAGGCTTGCACCAGATAACAGGAGAGCCATTCTCAACCTCTTGATCTTTCCAAGACAGCATGGAAAATATTTTGAAAGCACGGGTTCTAAAATAATCACCAGATATCAGCATGTGACCCAGAACGAGACTGATCTATTTCACAAAAAAAGGTATCAAGCATTTAATAACTTCACATCCATGGACGGTTTGATGTTATACCCCAAAAATGGGTCTTGAATTTGTGTAGGTTTTGTAAGACATGTAAGTAAGCATTGAAACTGGATAATGCTGCTCTCTAAGGCACATCTATGGGAGAGTACACAGGTCTGCACTTCACTTGCCTTCATGGGCACTGGTAGGATTACTACATGTAATTCAAAGTCTCACCCAAAGAACATGCAAATGCAGTGTTAAGTATGTTGGACATTCATGCAACTGCACAAGAAAGAGGAGTAAACTGGAGTGTGACATTCAACTTCCAGCACAAGATACAACAAACTTCTGAGTGCCATTATATTGTTATGGTATTCTTTTGGTTGTATTTTTGCATGAGAGAACAACTATTTTGTGCAACTTATTCTACCACAAATAGAAACATTGCATGATTGTCCAAGGCAAGTGTGCTCTGAGAATAATGGGAGCAACAACAGAACAATAAGAAGTACCTTTTTGGCTTTCTTTGACTTTTTTTCATGTATGCAATGGATGCAAAGGTTAGATCAAACAAATATGAGAATTTACCACGAGTCCTCAGAACAGAAGTCAAAACAATTACCGTACAGAGTCAAATGTGGTCTCGTGAAATAGTGGACCAGCCAAAGTCCAAAAAAGCCTCTAGAAAAATTTTTCCCGACATTTCTTGTTAATACTTGGCAACCATGTTAGAAGTGGGCTATGGGGGAAGGAATTAAAGGTAAGGGTGGATGCCGGCGTCAATTTGTAATTTTAAGGTCAATTAGGGGTCGTTAAAGGTCATTAAGGAAAAATTACTGAAAATACATTTTTTTTCTCTTTCAGTAGTGTTAATGTTGCCCATGGTACACAGAATAGCTTCAAAAGGATCAGAGGGGTTGGGCTTTCACACTTGTGACCATATTAGTACCCTTTAAATCATTAATTAGGCAATAATTACTGTTTTGCAATTAGCAAAGGTCGTCAAGCAGTCCAAGTATCACGAGGAAGAAAAATCACTGAAATTTAATCAGTTACTTGGTTTAGGAACTACAATGTATTTATGTGTGATCTTACATGTTTTTTCCATAGTTTTTATGAAAATTACAAGATTTATATGTACTGCAATATATGGGTTCCCCATGCGTAGCTACAAGCTAAGAAGACGATCAACAATTGCAAAAGCCTGGAAAATGATATGGCTGTTCAACTACTATGTTCACAATCTTAATGATTCATTGTTCAATGGGACTGTTATACACATTTTTCTGATGGAATTATATCATGTTAATTTTGATATCATTATCCTTAACAATTCAAATTTATTGTCCTACCAGCATCATTAACATTCACATTGAGAAAATGGAAAAATCAATTTGTTCTCATCTTGACAATCTAGAGATCACATGACAATCACGAGATTACTCATTCCTAACCAACCAAAAAATATGTGGATGGATAGCCATTGAAGTCTGTTTTCATTTGACACCTTAGTTTCCTTGTTACTACAACTTAGATCCCCCTACAAGCTAAATAAATGTTATTGTCAGTGTCGAAAATCTCCTCGGAAACACCAAACTCTTCCATGTAATTTCAATTCCGCCTATCCTAATCACCATATAACTCATTCCTGACCCATCAAAATGGATATTGATAAATAGCCCTTGATGTAAGTTTGCATTTTGCACCTTGGTTTCCTTGTTACTACAGTTTTCTAACCCTCCAAAATCTAAATAAATGTTGCGGTCAGTGTCAAAAATCTCCTCAGAAACACAAAATTCATCCATGTATTTTCTATTCCACCTGTCCTAATCACCACAAAAATCATTCCTAACCAAAAAACAAAACAAATGTGGATACATAGCCCTTGATGTAAGCCTTCATTTGGCACCTTGGTTCCTTGTTACTACAACTGTCAACCCTCTAAAAGCTAAATAAATGTTATGGTCAGTGTCAAAAATCTCCTCGGAAACACAAAATTCTCCCATGTTTTTTCAATTCCGCCTGTCCTAATCACCATATAACTCTTTTCTAACCCATCAAAATGGATATGGATAAATAGCCCTTGATGTAAGCTTGCATTTGGCACATTGGCTTCCTTGTTACTACAGTTTCCAACCCTCCAAAAGCTAAATAAATGTTGCGGTCAGTGTCAAAAATCTCCTCGGTCAGTGTCAAAAATCTCCTCGGAGACACAAAATTCTCCCATGTATTTTCAAATCCACCTGTCCTAATCACCTTATAAATCATTCCTAACCCAACAAAACAAATTTGGATGGACAGACCTTGATGTAAGCCTTCATTTGGCACCTTGGTTCCTTTTTCCTACAACTGTAAACCCTCTAAAAGGTAAATAAATGTTGCGGTCAGTTACAAAAATCTCCTCGGAAGCACAAAATTCTCCCATGTATTTTCAATCCCACCTATCCTAATCACTATATTACGCATTCTTAACACACCAAAATGGATATGGATGGATAGCCCATAATGACAGCTTTCATTTGGCATCTCTGTTTTCATGTTACTACAACTGTCAACCCTCCAAACGCTAAATAAATGTTGCTCTCAGTGTCAAAAGTCTCTTCTGAAAGGCGAAACTCTCTCATGTTCTTTCAATTCCACCTTTCTTGATCACTGGATAACTCATTCCCAACCTGCCATTATTAGAGTACCTAAATAACTTGGTCCCATTAACTATTCATGTGGGTGCAGAGGGACCTCTCTAATTTTCCCAACTAAATCTTTGGCTGAGAAGTCCGCCTACAAATCCATTTTTTGGGAAAACTGTTATTTCTAGGTTTATCTGCAACTGCAACATTAATCAATATTGAATGAAAAAAACTCTAATTAATCAGTTTGGTCATGAGTACATGTAGGTATATTGGAACTAATGAGAATTACTTTGGCCTGTTAGTCAGGGAGCATCCAAAATATCAATTGTTGACTTTGGCAACTTCTGTGAGTGCAAAGTTAAGTTCGCCATGAGTCAATTAATTAATAATTATAGTACTTACTAATTGGTATAGATAGCTTTACTCTAGGAAAAGGCAGATGTTCAATACATACTTATTAAGCAGGCATTTGGCAAGAAAATTTTCTCGGGATATTTGAACTGGAAAAAAATGATGCTTTTTGGAGTAAGCCAATCATTACGTGTCCTTTTAAAATACATCATTAAGGGTGAAGTGCATTAATTAAGTATCAAATAGCAAAGTACATTACTTTGAGGTATAGTTCTGGCCTAAGCTTGTGCTATTTGTTGTCATTTTGCTTTGCTAAATATTCGTCTGACATTTAAAAAAAGGGTGCATTCTAGGTTAAACGTATTTGACCTAGAAATGACCTAAAAACCTTAATTAAGGCATTAATTATGAGTTTTATCTTAACAATTTTTCCTTCTTTTTGCTTAAGTATCAATTTTGACCTTCAGCTATCAATTTTGTCTTCATAAGTTCAATTGAATTTATTTTAACATTGAAAAATTGGTAAAAACCTGAAATTTCTCCGTTTTGACCTTAACGAGCTCTAATTAACATAAATATTCAAATGTGAAGGTGGCATCCACCCTAATCTGTTTCTCTAACCCATAACCTATCTAACTGGCATGGTTTCCTTGCATTAACAAAAAATGCCTCTACCAGTACAGAATAATGTCTTGGCTGGTCCACTAAAATAATCGGTTATCATTACAGTCATGATATTTGGTATGCAAAAAGAGTTGACTGCTGCACTGCGAAAATGGCACTTCGTGTGTCATTATGCTGATGATTTGTCATGATCGCACTCAATACTTTCAATCGAATTTGATTTAAGGAGACTCATCCCACTTTTTTTTTGACAGGCATAAAAAAGGGAATACGCTAAAATCAGTTATGACAAATCCAATGGCCTTCTCTTGGTCATGACCATGCAAAAAGCCCATACTTTTCCTATGTTGAATGGAGAGACACTTCATCAGCTATCATGAGTCACGAAGTGCCATTTTCGCAGTGCAACAGTCCACTCTTTTTGCATATCAAATTTCCTGGCTGCAAAGTGAATGGAAAGAAACCTTATTGTAAGCGTGTCCGCATAATTCTTACAAGTTATATGTACCACGTTGTTACTGTATACATCACAAATATTGTCTAAGTTGGAAGTCTGTATATTATATCTGCCCATTCCACAAGTTTCAGAAAAATATCAGGTTCATGCATTTACATTTAACCCTAAACTAAATGTTTTGATATTTTCTAAGTGGTGCAGCCATTCTGTATTTATAGCTGGAGGAAATAACATGAGCTGCTTTGCTGATTGACAGCTGGAAGTGGGTTGGTTGTGGGGTAATTTTTAAGTTTGGTGTTTACACAGGCTGTTGAAGTTCAATAGTTTGCGCATAAACTCAAACTAATGTACTGAAAAGTTTAAGCAAATACTATTGATCTCATGTAATGGTGCTTTGCCAGAGACTACAACACAAGAATAATCACAAGTGATTGACAGCTGTAAACTGGGTGGTAATGGCCTGGATGAGTCAGGACTCAGGAGGACTTGCAAAAGTCTGCTTGGAATAGGAGCAAATATAATATTTGATAAAACTGACAAAAAAGTACCACTGATCTTGTGCAATTGCACTTTGAACAAGGGGGGGGGGGGACACGAAAATTACCAATGATTGACAGCTTAAAGTGGATGGCTACTAGGGTTGGATGTTTACCAGTCTGCTAGACTAAGCTGACTGACAATTCTACTTGCACTGTAATCTTGTCCAACTGGCTAGCGATCGCTGCAGAGAGACAATACTAGTGGGCTATTTGAGACAATAGGAGATAATGGGAGATAATGGGAGACAACTACAGACTTTGGTTAGTTCGTGACAGAGGAACAGGGCAATCGCACAGAGGTCATGCATCCCAATTGACATAAGCAACTTCCACAGTCTGCCTTGATGGAAACTGCATTCAGGTAATCTGCTCCTAAATTCAGGATTCAAAATATTTGCATGAAAATAGACTGTTTTGGAGTATTGCTGTGCAGTATTGAGTGGTGGCAGATGAAGTGTCTAATGTACTGTTCTTTTCTTTCTAAGTTTGTTGTCCACACTCAGGGGACTGATTCTGAAGAACAGTACAATTATAGTCTTCATAAATCATATTGTTGTGAAATTTAAAAATACAAAACTCATTCAAGTTATGTGGAAAAAATACCTTATCCTTAATTGTGTTTGAAGATGAAGAGAAAAAAGTTCCCCCCAAAGTATGCGTAATATTGCATAATTATGTACATTGTACATTCATTGAGACATGAGACCTGATTGTAGCAAAATTAATACATAATAATTACACCCCTATTCCCAAGTTGAGCATTCCAAAAAAAAAAAAGAGTAAAATAAATTGATCATGGAGAATGACAATTCCACAAAAATAGTAAGAATAGGAATATCCGAATATGCCACCATGTCAAATAAACTTTTCGAATGAATATCTTTCAGTTTAAAGGAAACAACATTGACAGTTTGAGACTAAAAAGATAATTCTATCTAATTTTTAAATCTTAAACCTTTGATGGTAAAAGTGACACTCAATCTAAAACATTTAATATTTCCTTCCTTTAGGAATTACAAGTTTTGTTATCAGAATAAGAAATGTTTTGAGAGAATTTGATATCAAGGAAGGGGAAAATGGACAGCTTCTCAAATTTAGAAACTGTGGAAATTTTGATTAAAAAACACATACATTTTGTGATGTGCTAACTTGCTTTTCAAATGAGAACCAATTTACAGGTGATTTCATTAGCATGATATTCTGGTCATTCACACTTGATCGTGAGAAATCAATGCTAAACATGGACTTAGTACGTTTGATATATGAGATGTGTGACGTTTTATTGCTTCTAAACCAATCAGATTAACCAAAAATGCTATGTATTTTGTGGCAAAGAACCTGAGAATCGCGTACTAATGAAATCACCTGTAATCTTCACTGCTTTGGTGCTTCTCTCGTCAATCGGAAGTAAATCGCTCAAAGAGTAAGGTGAGCAGTAAGGTTTAGTGAAAAACATCCGTCTCACAACTTGCATATGTTTTATAAATGAGGCACTGACTTTGGCTTGTTGCTCTTCTTCTGTTGATTCCAGAAACTTCCTTCCCTTTCAAACGATTTCCAATACAGAATTCTAGAGCAGGCCAAAGAAACATGTTCACTGGTTCACAGGATACTGAAGATTAGGAGTTTCACAATGTGGGATGCTTTTCGACATTGGTCAACCAAACAGATAATATAAGATAATATATAATATGTAAAAGTGTCCCATTTTCAAAAGCTGATTGAAAGTTGTTGAAACAGTGCCGGAGACGAATGTAGATCTTCAATGATGACAGTAAAGTTAATTGGACACTTTCACTCCTCTTCAAGCTGAGGTATAACTCAACTCTGAAGGAGGTCTATAGTTCAAAAAGTGACTTCTTCTAAGTTGTCTCTATCTTTCATATACGATAAAAGGCTATCATTTTTTATGGTTGAGATGAGGACATAATTGGCTCCAATCATTACTTCCGATAGCACAAATTGCCTCCTTAATATGACAAAACCATAAAAATAACACCATTGACTGATGATTTCTATCTTTTATGGGATGCAGTAATAATGTACAATTATTACTATCTTAATACTCCCATGTGACAAAAGTTTGGGAAACAGTAAGATTCGGGCAAAAAGGCTAAAATATTTGGGCAGATGATTAGTTAAAAACTATTTAAAATTAGTGATTTCCAGGCTATTTCATTTCAAATGGTATTAAATTTAGATCTCGTAATTCGGGCTAATGTCGCTCGCCCCCCCAAAAATCGCGCGTCCCGTACGCCTATGGGAGTAACCTTAAAATTTTATCCAAAACTTCTCTGGAAATCATTTTTGTCTATTTTCAGAGAGAGACAAACCTGAAGGCAATTAAATGTGGTGAGGGTGATAGCACTGTTCAACACATATCTTTGCACTTCTGTCGCAGGATAAAACTTTCCTAACATTGGTTGCCTTGGTGGATTTCTATGTTAACAACATATCTGCATGATGTTGTTGGTGAGTCTTCTTGGAGTTATTTTACAAATAAACAGACTGTCAAAGTTCTTCTGCAAGTAGGTTTGTAAAACATGGGAAAGTTGCAAGACAGTTGTCGTTCACTAAAACTTCCTCATCGACTGAGAGTGATTTACTTCGGATCGATGAAGGGAACACCAAGGAAGTGGTGAACAAGGGTGCCAGAAGGAATCGCGGGCGGCAGTGGCGATCAGATGAAAAGGGGCAAATCATATTTGCGCCAATTTCGCGTGACAAAATTGAAATAGAGAGTGACTAATAACTTCGAATATAATGACTAATTTGTTCCTAAAATAAGTAAAATAAGGCCTAATAACGTGTTTTTCTTTAAGATCTAAAGGGCACCCTTGCCCCCCTTGGACAAGGGCAGGAGGGGCAATTACCCCCCCCCCCCCCCCCCCTGTTACACCGGCACCCCTGGTGGTGAAGGAGTGGGATCGCACTTATAAGTAAATTCACCACAGAACAGAGGAGTGAGGCTGTTAATTTGAATGATTTGTTTCACCTACTGAATGATCTCTACAGTGCCAGCACCAAATGCAAATGTTTGTCCATTCTTAAGCCTTGGGGCAGGCCCATCTTTCTGTCAGTCTGACAAGCTATCTTTGCTGTCAGCCTCAGTATCATCATACCCTTAATTCACGGATGCTTTACGCTACTCCTCCCAAACTACTCAATGCTCACAACTACAAATTTGCAAGCAACTTTATTTCACACCTTACAACAACCATAAGTCGGTGTGCTTTCTCAAAATCTTCATATAATGCGTATTCCCAGTGCACTTTACTGTCATTTCTGCACGACTATCAATCTTCTCTGATGCAGTACACCCATTGTTGTTCTGTTTTCCCTGGACTCCAATGGACAGAGGGAGCCAGGCAGAATGTTTCCTTTTGCATTTCACTGTTTTATCTCAAGGTCTCCCTCCTGCATTATGCAATCTTTCTCAAGTCATCACATACCTAAACCCCCCCCCCCTCTCACTGCCATTCTTACTCTCACCGTAAGCATTCTCATGGGTACTATGCTTGCTAGTAGTGATAATTTCTTGACTGAAGAATGTTTTTCTGTTACAGCTTTGTCAGGCAAATTGCCATTGATCGTTGTTTCATTTATGATTGGCTCGATGTATTTTTTAATATCACTAGTTGTAGACTCCTGTTATATGATGGACACAACCAATATCTTTTTTTTCTGGATAAGTCGTTTCAGTTCAGAGATCATTTCTGAAAGACAGTATTCATCTGTCACCTTCTTGCCACTCCAATTCCGCAGAATTTAAAAACATGAAAGCAATGTTTAGAAACTGTTTATCTTCATGCCAATAGCCTAAAACCCTGAATCAAATTTTCTGCATCCTGGATCTACAGGGTATTAGTTGAATCCAGTTTTCCATCAAGGCATATAGAAGTCTGCTTTTGTCAATATCGATGCATGACCTCAGTGTGATTGCTTAGTTCTTTTGTCACGAACTAGCTATTGTCTCTAGTTGTCTCCGATTATCCCCTGTTGTCTGAGCACTATTGTTTCGAAAAAGACCTCGATGTCTCTCTGCAGCAATCCAAGGCCAATCAGATGGGATTGCCCAAAAGTAGAATTATTACTTGGCTCAGTCCAGTAGCCTGTTGCCATCCAATCTTTGTCTTTTGCCATCCACTTTAAACTGTCAATCATTATTGTTTTCTCTGGCAAAATACACGACACATAGCTGCTTAGTATTTGTATAAAAAAAATCTGATGCATCAGTTTGAAATAGAACAATTGAGGTTCCAATCCAAAATTTATGCAGATGCCTAAATTGGTGTGTTATTCCTTCTCCCAATCTAGAATTGCAAAATGGTGGATGGTTGCCACCCATGCAGTTTTCATCTGTCAATCAATCCAAATTCTTGTATTGTTGGCAAAGTACAATTACACATGGTTCCTGGTACTTACAATTTTCAGTGTTAAAGTTTTGAGTTTCTACACCTGAATTCATTCTTTCTCCAACCTGTGTAAACACAAAACTTTCAAATTATTCTACAACCATCCCACTTCCAGCTGTCAATCAGCAAAGCAACTTTTGTTATTTCCCTTCCAGCTATAAATACAGAATTGCTCATGGATGCACCACTTAAAATACTTCACAAAATTTAGTTCAGAGTTTTTATTCAAATGCATGAATCTGTGCTTTTCCCACAAATTGTAAAATGGGCAAATATCAAGAACATAAGCAGACATCCTTCCAAAGTGAATATTTTCCTTGTATACACAATAAATACAGATTTTCAAAACAATAATAACAGATACAATGAAGTAGTCTGGAGTAGGCTGCTCAATTCTTGTATAATCACTATTCACTTTATTCTAACAGACAATTTATCAAGACCCTCCTTGATTTAGCAACATGTTTGCAGAACAATAAATTATACAATGTGTTAAGACACTTGGGGAATTTTTTTATGAAAAGTAATAAGACAAGGTCACAAAAAATTTTAATGTTACATTCTGTGTTTTGATAACATACATCTGGACTAGTATAGTTCATGAATTGTACTTGGGCCCTCAATCAAACAATGGATCATGTAAAAGTACATCAAATCAAGAAAGCCTGATAATTTTGGCAGTCATACGAAAGAGCAAAAAGAGTTTCCTGAAGCAATAAAATTGTTTGTACTCAGTGATGTTTGTGAGGCTCCCACTGTATATATGCTCATCAGGTTACATCTACATTGTAGTGGCCGCCAAAAAGTTCTTTGTTGTTTTCCTGTAATATTGTGCTGTGTACATTTGTGTAATTCAGTACTCACGTTCTCTATCACAATGACTCCGCACAGAGCTCTTCCAAACACCAACCAGTAAACAGTATTGTTATTACTCACGCAAACTTGCAATCATATGGCAAAATACCAAGAAGTTGCTTTTGTGCGCTTTTGAGAAGTGGCTCAGTCACTGAGTAAGAGGATGTGGGAGTATTACCACTCTTTGCTGTTATGAATATTGTTTCCTCTCTTAGTTAGAGTAACATTTAAAACTTTCTTCAAAACATCTCAGTTTGCAATTTAATGGGATGAGGTTTACAGCTCTTCACATCCTGCATCTTTGTACTCCCGGAGTGCCGGTCCTGTATGAAACTCCTACCTCACACTAACAAATGTTTTCTGGACGGGAGCATTATTTTTGCTTGATGTTGTGGATGTGACTCTGGAGCTTTCAGTTATCCGCAGACTGTTCATGTTCTACGAATAAAATGTCTGAATAAAATGTCTACTGCAAGTACCGCGAAGGAATCATACCTGGAAGTTGAAAAAGTTTTGGGAATTAACGACACATAGCTTACAAGGGAAGAGCAAAGTGCCAAGCTCAGCACGACATTTATAAAACCTCTGAAAGTTGTAAGACATATATGTTTCTCACTGAAACTTCTCCCTCAACTTAGAGTGATTTACTTCCGATCGATGAGTGGAACAGCAAGGAAGAGGGACAGAGAAGGATTTCACTTGTAGGTAAATTACTCGAGAACAGAGGAGAAGATAGTTCAACCTGCTTAATGATGTCCAGTAATGTCCATCACACCATCCCCAAACCTTAAGTGCCATGCAATCATCGATCTGCCAGACTACCTACAGTAGAATCCAAAATAAAGTAAGAAAGTGTTCTGTCAGAAACCCTCTATTTACCTATTTTGCCCTCCATTCTCCTCTCCACCACGAATCTTGTTACAACTACCTTTGACTCATGACCACAACCTCATCAGTTATCATGCCCATAATATTATGCTGCTGGGGTAATCTTATTTAATTTTTGGTTGTGTTGTGTAGGTGTATGTTTGGCCATCTGTCTCTGAAGCAGGTTCCTGCGAATAATAAGGATTGATCAATGAAATGAGAGACTGATGTCTTATCTGGTAACCATTCACCCATTTTTACATTTATTGTAAAATTTCATGAATGTTAACTTTTTCTGGAGAGACAAATCAATTTTCTTTTTTTCAAATGAGTTTCTAATTCTGTAAGTTGTCTGTTTTGTTGTTTTTTTGTTCTCCTTGATATCAAATTCTCTTTAGACATTTCATGTTCGAATGTAAAGAAAGAATTGTTAATTCCTTAAAGGAAACATATTCGCTGTTCTAGATGAAGTGTCACTCATACCCTGGTTTTATTGTAACTTGAAAGAAATATCCTTTCAGTCTCAAAATGTTTTCTTTATGTTTTGAAAGCTGATCATGTGAGAGAAAGTTGATTTGCTGCTTGAGAAAAATTGAGTGCTTGACAGACGGTTGTATTTCTATTATAACTTTGTCTGGAAACTATCATTGTTTCTTTCATGGTTGTTTTGAGCTACTTTTGAATTTCACTAGTTTTGGACTAGTCTTATAAGGTAGAGAAGGCCAATATATTTTTTACCTCCAGATAAATCTCAGTGTGGAGACAACTTGTAAAAGATAAACTTCAATGTCTTGTGGCTTCAACTCCAGTGCAATTTCGATCTATGAACCTTATGAAAGCAATAATTGGAACTGTTTATTTCCTTGCAAATATTCTAAAATCCAGATGCGAATGATTCGAATCCTCGATTTAGAGGATATTAGTTGAATGCAGTTTCCATCAAGGCAGACTGTTGAGTCTGCTTGTGTCAATATGGATGCATGACCTGGTTGTGATTGCCTTGTTCCTCCGTCACAAACTAGCCATTGTCTCTTGTTTTCTCTCATTGTCTCCAGTAGCCTCTGTTGTCTCTCTGTAGCGATTGTGGCAATTCAGTCAAGAATGCAGTGCAAGTAGAATTAATACTTGGCTAAGTCCAGTTGCCACATAAACATCCCATTTTACTCTCTAGCCAGTAGTCAACCACTTGCAGCTGTCAATCATTATTGTATATTCACACAATTAAGATACTTTTCCACTTGGCATTTGTGTTCAATTTTCAATGCATTAGTTTGAGTTGGAGCACAGAATACTGAGCTCCACAGTCCACACTTAACTTTAGACTATAGACCTAAAATCCTCTGACTGAGTATGATTGCAAAACTGGTTGGTGGTCCTTTGGCTTTGCCTCATACAGTTGTGGCTCCCATTTTTCAAGCAGCAAACCTTAGTCCTCAAACCCATTACCACCGGGTTTACATTTGTCAATCAATCCAAATTATTGTGTTGTTGCCTCTATAGGAAAGTAAAATTACTTGCATCAGTCTTTGCTCCTTACCTTAGTTTGAGTTTCAATATGTACAATGCTTAGTTTTTGTATAAATTATATAAAATCTCATGCCTCTGTAAACAAACAGCTTTTAAGTTAGTCCACAGCCTCCCCACTTTCACCTGTCAATCAGCAAAGCAACTTTTGTTATTTTCCTCCAGCTACAAACACAGAATCACACATGGCTGCACCACTCCAGAAAACAGGAAAACATTTGGTTTGAGTAATATGCATGTAGTGTAGAACTTCTTCCTTTCCCACAACTTGTAAAATGGGTGAATATCATCATTTGCAGACATCCATTCAAGGAGAATATTGGCAATGTATGCACTATACTGTAATAACTTCAAATTTTCACTGAAGAAAATTGTTCAACAGTATACAATGATTGCCTGAAGTGGGTTGCACAATTCATCCATTTTATTCTAACAGAATTTATTGAGACCCCATTACCTTCAGCAACATATTTGCAGTGATTGGTCTTTCACGACTTTCATCTTTGATACCACCCAGAAACAGAAAAGAAAGTATACTTCTAATTGTTCTGTTGTTGCCTTCTTGCATGTATTCTTGGAGAACACTTGTCCAAGACAATCATGCAAAGTTTCTATTTTTAGTCTTCTTCAGTAAATGACTCTGTTACTTCCGCATGCAAATTGCAATAAAAACAAGTACACAACGTAAGTAATGGCTCCAAAAATGTGTATTATCTCATGCTTGGGTTTGCTTCTCCTTCAACATTAAATGCAGTTGTATGCAGCCAAGCTAAAGAACTAATTTTTTGACTGCTGTTATGGAATAATTATCTCTAGTGTAGACTGCAGACCATCATGAACAACACTCTAATCACATTGTTTCATTGACAAAACTTTGAATAGGTGTTGTCTCAAACCAACATCCACAAATGCAGATATAGTGTTATCCTGTGGACTCTTTCCTCTCTTTATCATCTTATCAATCGTCCTTTCTTATAGCAGTAAAGACTTGCTAAAGACGGCTGCATTTTCCAGCGTTTATTCCCACGAAGCAACCTATCTAGTCAAAGAGCGATAGCCCATGTGCAAAAGACGGATGCACGTTCCTGTTTCCATACCTACCAACCAACCTGTCTAGTCAAGGTGCAGTATCCCATCCAGAAGAATTTCGTCAAAGAACATGTGTTGTAGTTTGCTACATTTTTATTACTTGAATAGATCAGTCTAGTTCTTGGCCGCATGCGGATATCAGATGATTGATTTAAAACATCTTCCATTTTGTCTGGGAAAATCAAGAGGTTGAGAGGCCCTTTTTTACCTTGTGCACTCTCATTTTGAATGGATTTCTACACGATGTTCTCATTGCTCCATTACATTGCCAAGTATCTCAGAAGCGCTTGTGGTCAAGTGCTGCTTAGAGATAAAAGGAGGAAGAGTTTGCCCTCCAAAGTTTGTAAAAAGTGCATACCGAGTCAAGGAGAGAAGATGCAGAGGCATAGCAAGATTTAGCCAGAATCTGTTGGAATATCTCTACCAGGTATAGACTATTAAACCAGGTAGACTATTAAAACAACAAACCCCACAGTACCACATGTATGCTGATGATTCAACACTCTACTTGAGTGTTAAACCTAGTGAGATGGCTAAGGCCATTGATCAGCTTACACAGTGTGTCTCCTTAATTCAAAAGTGGATGCGTCGTCACCAACTTAAGATGAATGATGGTAAGACAGAATACCTCATTATCTCCAGCAGGCAGATGGAAAGAAATTTCTCGCCATTGTCCATCACTATTGGTGACTCTCTGATCTCGCCATCGTCATCTGCTCGCAATCTCGGAGTGATAAAAGACAAAAACATGACAATGGAAGCGCACATTACCAACTTATTCAAAGCATCTTACATGCAGTTGAGGAATATCTCCAAACTGAGGCCCTATCTTGATCGAAGTTCACTGGAATCCATTATACATGCCTTTGTTTCGTCGCGTTTGGACTATTGCAATTCATTGCTGTGTGGTCTACCATTGCGCTTGCTTCACCGTTTACAACTGATTCAAAATACGGCGGCAAGAATCCTG
The DNA here is from genome assembly GCA_026936325.1 of Platynereis dumerilii. Classification (NCBI taxonomy): domain Eukaryota; kingdom Metazoa; phylum Annelida; class Polychaeta; order Phyllodocida; family Nereididae; genus Platynereis; species Platynereis dumerilii. The sequence goes on from JAPTHN010000003.1 coordinate 18,156,840, forward strand.
ACTGGTATTCCCAAATATGAGCATATTACGCCTGTACTACGATCTTTACACTGGCTACCTGTGGAGTTGCGAATTAGGTACAAAGTCCTCCTCATGGTATTCAAGGCCAGGAATCATCTTTCTCCGGCTTATATTGAGGAGTTAATTACACCTTACTCACCATCAAGACATTTGCGCTCATCTGACCAACATCTTGTGAGGGTACCCCGCACTTCATCATCACTCGTCCAATCTCGGGCCTTCTGCGTCATTGGACCCCGAATGTGGAATGATCTTCCATACAGTTTACGATCCATTGACAGTATTCAACTTTTCAAAAGCAGACTAAAGACTTACCTGTTTCCAAATAACTAGTCCTATTTTATCGGTTTATTTCTGCTTTTAATGTTGTCTTATTTTAATTTTATAATAAGACAACATTAAAAGCAGAAATAAACCGATAAAATAGGACTAGTTATTTGGAAACAGGTAAGTCTTTAGTCTGCTTTTGAAAAGTTTTCGATTTCATATTTCATTGTTTGTACAGCGTTTTGAGCACTGCATGGAAAATCGCTTTATAAAATAAATTATTAAATTAAATAAGTATTAGGCATTCATATTTCAGGTAATAGATTTTTTGGTGAATAATAGATGCAGTAAATAGTCTGTCGCACATCCCCAGAAAAATTGACTCATGATTACTGATGGTATGAGCATGCATTAAAAATACATCTTGGGTCATATGGTATAACAAGCAGAATATCTTCCACTGAGTCAGTGATGGAAATGGAAAATTTTCGTCGGGGGAGCTCTCGGCTCGTGCGACAGCGGCTCGCCATTCCAAATTCTTAAAATGGAAAGAATTCTTCCAACAGAGCATCGGTTTGGCTAAATGTACCATAAGGACTGAAAAAGTAACATGATAATTGTTATTTCACCACTGATCATTGAGGGAGCTGTAGCAGAGTACAGCTCCCCCTGTTTTTTGGTCAAGGGAGCTCGGCTCCCCCGAGCTCCCCCCCATTTCCATCACTGCACTGAGTCGGAGGACAATTAAAATAGTTCTGGCAATTGTCTATAACATATTGGGAGCACCCTATATTTAGTCACATGCCAACAGTTCTTGGAAAATGACTTGGGTTATCGCCACAAAAAAAGTTCGGGGAATTTTCTCATTTTTAGGATATTTCACTTTCCCAGCATAGACTCCGTTAAAAGGGGCTGCAAAAGGGCAGTATTTTTTTCTTTGACGTTCTAATCAATGTGCTACAACCTCATATAGTGTGTTTTTGTCTTGCTGCACATAACTCATATAGCATGATTTAAAAGGCAAAGAGGAGAAGTGTCTCATAAGCTCCTTTGAGGTCTGCAATCTGTAGGCTTCCCAAAATTGAAAGGTGTCAATCATGTTTTCCTTTAGCGAAACAGGATTACTGGCATGTTTTCTCACTTCAGTGCTTCTTTTCTAGGATCTTTAGACACTCGACAGGGACGAGATTGAAAAAGGTCTTAGATATGGAATTACACCTTCCGATTCTGGGTCAAATGGAGCTGGTTTTAAAAGAAACAAGTTGTTTGTTGTGATTGCATGATATATATTCAATTCACATTCACAATTTGGGAGTGGTTTGTGGATGTCAGGAAATCAATTTAAAGCATCGGTCGAAAAAAATATATAAGATATTTCTGTAAGTTGCGGACAACCACTAAGACACCATACTACAGTCATTGTATCTCTGCCCTAATGACCATTGTATACATAATGATTATTTATTTTGCATGCAATTTGCCTAATTTCAATTTCAAGCATCCCATTTAACAATTATTGTGTGAAACAAATCCAAATGAGCAGTTGCCGGGAAGTTTAACATTCAATAGCAATGTTCACCGCAGTGGAGAGACAATGTCAACTTGTCTGGTGATGCAATGCGGTTGACAAACTATGGTTGAGAGTATGACAATAGTACTAAGTGTGAGTGTTGTTATATAACACCAAGACAATGCCCAATTTAAAGTGACACCATTCATGGCAGTGTGGTGATGATCACTTAATTGTGACTTGATGAACATACATACTTAGCTTGCAGAACCTTATTTCTGAGAAAATGGAATCTCGTGTTGAATCTCACGGTATAATCAAGCAATTAATCTTTTATTAAACTTCAGATTGCCAACTTTTACCTTTATGACAAAGACCAACAATCACATAAAGGCATTACATAATTGCTAACAAAAGAAATAAAACGACAACAAATGAGATCAGTGAGTGAACCATTTATATAGAATCATGGAAGCAGAATACCATGACTAAGATGTAATGAAAAGCGCATTAAGCAAAAGAGTCTAAATTAAATTCCTTTATCTGACAGCAACACTCTCGGACACTTTTTGCTGATGTATGGGATGGAAAGTATGCCACCAGCCTTTGTATACCATTCAAGTTTCTCTGATGTTTATGCAAATGCATGTATCAGGGATGCCCAGACTGCTAAGAGCATTAGCCAAGTGCATTTATCTGTCAACAGAGAAGCAGACCACTCTCCAAATGTTGAGTCCCTAAGTGCTGCGGAAAACAATAGTTAAAGGTATTTGCATCCTTTTAAACTTCAGATAGTAGGGGAGGCGGGGGTCAGAAGTCACAAAATTAAAAAAAAGCCACAGAACAGAGCAGGTGTTTGTCAGATCTGAATGACCTTTGGCACAATTATGCAGTGTTTAGTTGACTATGTTTGTATCACATGATAGCTGCTGTGTTGTAAATAGGCTTTAGTCAGTTCACATTTATTTAAAGCAAAGTCTGATGTGACTTTTTACCCCATGCCAGGGTCAAGAAGTCACAACCGCGGGGTAACAAGTCACATGCAATTTTTGTGAACATACAGGACTATATGAGGTAACATGCAGACCTAGACTTGATAGTCGTCCTTGTACATGAAATTTATAGTGAGCCTTCCAAAGCTATCGGCTCGCAATGACAATGCACCATCAGCAAAGCCTGAGTCAGAAATTGGCCAAAGTTTGCGAAATGAAAACTTGTTGCAATACTCTCTCAGATGTATTATTGATGATGGATGATGATAAGATTTTAAGCTAAAAGCCTCAAGTGTGGAATATTTTACTTTCTTTAGCACGGAATATTGAATTCACGGTACCCTATGGTAAAATATCACAGTGCTGGGGTGAAATGTCACAGTGTGACATTTCACCCCTCAGCTGTTTTTTAAATTCAACACATGATCATGGCAACTTGGTGACCATATGGCCAAAAATGGGTTCACAGCATGAAAGACTATTATCCAAAAGGCCCTGAAACAGTAGCACAACTTCCTATGTCTCAGTGACCAAACATTAATAGGGAAAGTTCAGAGTCGATAAAACCTGTTTGGGACCCCTAAAAAGCATGGGGTGGGTAAAAACCCACTTTGCATAATGAGCATAGTTTTCATATTCCCTACAGACCTTCTTCTCATAAAAGAGTCCCAAAAGATGATTTAAGCTTAATAATTATGTCACTGCAAGTAGGTCAAAAAGGCCTGTGACTTTTTACCCCTGTGACTTGTCACCCCCTCTTCCCCTACTTCAGTCGCTGCATAAAACTTTTTGTTGATCATTTGTATTCAACACTAAAAATAAATGACAATGATCAATTGTCACAAAATTAGTAGTCACTGGAAGACTGCGTAATTTCTTACCCAGTGCAGTTCTCATTTATTAACCTGGCTGCTGGAAACATTGATTTAACTTGACTTGTTGCTGATTTTTATCATGGTGAAAGTGAGTTCTTTTGACGGGCATTTGACTTAAAGCATATATGCCGCCTTTAACTTTCTTTAAGTGTTTTGTGAAACTATATGGCCCATGCAAAGAATTGAAAATATTGAACCAGAGCAAAGTGTTAATGAAGTGACCTTTACAAAAAGGAAGGTTTGTTAAGTCATTGCAGGGGAGCCAACATTGGAAGACTTTGCTTCCATTGCAGCCCAAGTCCACCTTCTTTTGAACGGCAGGTGAATTGTCACAACATTGCTGCAATGTAGAATTGGCCATCAAGAGCGACTGAACATGAACCCAACACAAGCAACACTTGTCAAGCAGATACATTGATAACTAGGAGAACCTTGACATGCAGAATCACATGACCCAGAAACACTCATGATCCGTAAACATCCAGGAGACTTGCCTGCTTGTTTGAATGACTATAGACCTGTGGCTTTAACACCTATACTTATGAAATGTTTTGAAAAGTTAATCAAATGTATGCTGTGTGAACAGGTTAAATTGTATCAAGATCCTTTACAGTTCGCATATACCAAGAGTAGATGTGTGGAAGATGCCACTCTCAGCTTAATTGATTATGTGTTGAAGCATGTAGATCAAAGGAATACAGCATCCAAGAAGAACTTTGTGAAAATATTGTTTATTGACTTTTCAAGTGCTTTCAACACTATTCAACCACACCTACTCATGCAAAAGCTTCAGAATATGAATGTAAACTCCAAACTGATCTTATGGGTCAATGAATTCCTCACAAACAGGCCTCAGTATGTCAGATTTCTTGACAGTAATTCAAATATAATGCGAACAAACACTGGTGCCCCACAGGGCTGTGTACTATCTCCACTATTGTTCACTTTGTACACTGCTGATTGTCGATGTGTTGCTGATGGTTGTAAACTGTTCAAATATGCAGATGATACTGCTCTTGTTAGCCAATGTATCAACAATGACAATTCATATCGAGCTGAGGTTAGCCTATTTACTGAATGGTGCCAAGTTAACCATCTTGAACTAAATGTTACAAAAACCAAACAACTGATTGTAGACTTCACAAAAACATCATGTGTGGACAATGTCTTGGTTATAAATGGTGATACAGTTGAAAATGTGGAAGAATACAAATATTTAGGCACTGTTATAGATCAGAATTTTTCATTTTCCACAAATACAGACAATATGTATAAAAAGATCAACTCAAGAATGTACTTTGTGAGACAGTTGTGCCGTTATAGTATTGACAAGAGAATCATGGATATATTTTACAATGCTATCATACAGTCAGTTATATCGTTCTCAATCACCTGCTGGTATGGCAATTGCACAACTGAGGCTAAAAACAAAATAAGCAGGGTCATCAATGCTTGTGCTCGACTGAATATCAATGTAATGTCACTGTTAGATATATATTGTAAGAACAGCAAGTTGAGGTACAAGACTGTTGTTAAAGAGATAAACCATCCACTACATGACTGCTATGAAATGTTACCGTCAGGTAGAAGGCTGAGAAGTGTAAACTGCAGAACTAGCAGATATGCTCGATCCTTTGTTCCTTCAAGCATCAGATTATGTAATGAATTGAAGTGGTAGTATGTATGGTAGTATGTATGTATTTATTTTAGTGTGGATGTTATTGTGTGACTGTGATCTCTCTGTATGCATGTGACTGTGATTCTGTGATTCTGTCTGTGATATGGGACAACACACTGCAAGTTTCACTTTTGTGACCAATAAAGTATTTATTATTATTATTATTATTATTAAGGTGCCAATCACTACTTTCTTCAGCGTAATAAGATCAATGACACAATTTCACATTTCAATGGCTGACAATGGCTGACATCGTGGAACTTATTGCTTGACAGACTCTCATTTAGAATGACTCTGGGAGTTCTGTTAAGCATTATAGGTCAGTAGTGGCTTATTTGATGAAACTTTGTTAGGCGCTGGTTATCCACAGTAGTGGGTTAGGGGGCAACAATTAAACATCCGGGGGGAGCAGATTTTTTTAGTCACACAACTTTTGCGCCCAGCTTTGCTGAAATGAATACATTTTTCCCTGGCAAAAAAACAATTCTTATGGGGTAGACACTTGTATTTTTTAATTAAGAAGCAAATATTTTAAGACATCATGACATTGTACTCAAAATAGACAATTATGACTGGCATTTCTGTTAATCAATACAGAAAGAATTCCGAGCCCCAGGCCTCAACCGCCAATTTCTAATAGTAGCCCACTTAAGTTCGCCCCTTCATATCAATCATATGTAATATTGAAGTTTCCACTAGTCAGACAGGTTTATCATGTTTAAACAAACCAAAAATATACAATGCTGGTGTTAGTGGTGTACCAGGTGTGGGAGTGTGTACTTCGGCTCACCAACATTACTTCTAAAAATACCTGCTTATTGTTATACATGTTTGCTTGTGAAAATAAGCTAGTTATTTTTGACAAATCTGTTCTGATCTGGTGTTTGTTGTCCAGAAAATGTGACAAGACAAGGAGATTGCCTTCATATCTTTACGCTGGAATGTACAAGTGTACATATGAGCCATCACAGTATATTGCTATGATCTGCACACAGAATATCATAAAGTTGTCAGGATTTGCCAACAAAGTTTCCTCACCTATGAAGATAGGTGGAAAACCTGTGGCACTGATAGGCTGAGACTGATAACTTTTATTCAGTTTTTTCGATTATCTCAAAACAGCAAGATAGTGAAGTAGTGGTGCAACATTTACTTTCTTTAACATACCGATTATGGCCAACAGACTTTGAGAACTAAAATAAAAATGGTATTGATAATAATGATGATAAATTTGTTATTTTGACCCAGAACATGAAACTCTGACCCAACGACATAACCCGTTGTATATGCTGAGTTTGGGTCTCTGTCAAACATCCAGTTCAAAAGCTTTATTTGAAAAATAAAGCGAAAGCATGCCAGTAATCCTGTGAAGACCTGCAGACTTCAAAGCATCTGTTACTTGGTGTTGTGCATAAAATTGTATTTCTTACAAAAATATTGCCACATAATTTTACATTCAAATGCATTGCTCATCATTTTAAATATAAAGAAGAGCATAATATTAATGATTAAATATGTATGCAGTATTTGTGTGACGTCAATGCTTTTAATTAATTTTCTGACATGCAGTCAGTACTCCAACTTGTGTCTGCATACAATGATATTTGCCCCCAATATGCTACAGATGACTCCAGACCTATTAAAATTGTCCTGAGACTCAGTCGAAGATAGTCAGCTTTGTTATACCATATCATCATGGCATATGACCTCAGATGTATTTTTAATGCATGCATATGCGAGGGGAGTTCAGAAAGTTCGAGGCTTTTTTTTATATGGACACTTATTTTCAATCTAGAATTATGAATTTTTCACAGGGTAAAATTTAGCATATTTGGAATGGATTCCCAAAATTTCGGACAATTTGAACATTTCTAAGTCTTTCTGTGGTTGCCATTGAAACTGAAAGTTCAGCTAGTCGGGGCAGGTAATACTGAAACAAAGAAAGCCAACAAATTTTGACTGTGAGAGACCTCTCTCTATCACTTTTATTAGTGAGATTGGAAATATTTGACTCAAGAAATATGATATTAGCTTCTAAATAGACTTTCAAGCACACTAAATGTGTGTATTCTTACACTGAACCCATGTAGGAAAGCACTCCTGCATGCCAGATTTAGCAAGGGAAATTCCGGCAGTAAGGGTGTGTTTCCTTGACTACATAAGGACTTGTGAAAGCATGGATTCACTGGTATGAACTAGAAACCAAAATGGGCAGCATTATCCATCCAAGCTATTCCTGTGACATATTGCTTTACATAAGTCCTGGTTTTTCATTACTTCAGTCCATGGGGGCCAGAGTTTCAGGCACTGGAGGAGAAAAGGCTTTGGATGACCGAAATCCTTTCATGGAACTTTGTTTGGAGGACTTCTAGGAACATTTACTTCAATGGGTCAGGTGTATGAATTAATGCTTTTGGTGAGCTTGGAAGTATTTTTAAAGGCAAATTTTATATGTCTTATATCAAATATGGTCAAAATCACTAATACAAGTGATAGAGAGAGGTCACTCACAGCCAAAATTTATAGGCTTTCTTGATTTCAGTATTACCTGCCCCGACCAGCTGAACTTTCAGTTTCCATGGCAACCACAGAATGACTTAGAAATGTCCAAATTGTCCGAAATTTTGGGAATCCATTCCACATATGCTGAATTTTACCCTGTGAAAAATTCATAGTTTTAGATTGAAAATAAGTGTCCATATAAAAAAAAGCCTCGAACTTTCTGAACGCCCCTCGTACCATTAGTAATCCTGAGTCAATTTTTCTGAGGATGTGCGACAGACTATACTGTATCTAGATAAGTCATCAAAAAAGCTTTTACCTCAAATATGAATGCCTCATTCTTATATACCTGGCAAAGATATTCTTGAAAACAGATTCTGGCTTAAGCTCGATTAGCTCAGCTATCTTCCCTCCTTCTTTGCTTGCTTTGGGTATGCACTTTTTGCACACTTTGGAGAGTGAAGCCACATTCTTTTATCCCATAGCAGCACTTGACCACATGGGGTACTTCGCCAATGTATTAGAGCAATGAGAACATCTTGAAGAATCCCATTAAACAAGAGACTTGCACCAGATAAGAGGAGGGCCTCTCAACATCTTGATCTTTCCCAGACAACATGGAAAATATTTTGACAGCACAGGTTCTAAAACAATCAACTGATATCAGCATGTGCCCAGAAACTATCCAAGTAAGGAAGTGTGTTGAGCGTCCAATTACAACATAATTATGTTCTTGGATGAAAATTCTCTACATGGGATATCATATTTCACCTAGACTAGATTAGTTGGTAGGTGAGTATAGAATATAGATACAAGAATATGCAGCCATGTTTTTTCCATCGTTACTGCAACAATGCTACATGTGTAGGAAATGATGATTGATAAGATAGTTGAGAAAGGACTCCACAGGATAACAATTCATTTGCATGTATTGATGCAAATTTAAGAAGATGGAAAAATTAGAGGTAAATGTCAAGATTGTTGATTTAAGACACACCTATTCGAAGTCCCGCCCATGAAAAAATCTGATTGGAATGTTACTCGTGATGGTCCACGGACAATCATTTCTATGCAGAAATTAAACTCGAGATATGTAGCGCTGCTTTTAGTGCAATCATTTTGGTCTGGTATTCTACTGATTTAAATTTTGCATTCAGACAATGTCAAACATCATAAGTAGGATTACAAATAGAAGCATTATATAATTGGCCTGTTCAAGCATGCCCAAGAATACATGAAGGCAACAACAGAACAAATTTTAGAAGTTTCGTTCTTGGCTGTCTCTGGGACACAATGGTGGTATCAAAGATGAGAACAAGTTGCCAAGAGTCGCCAAAGACCAGTCACTGTCAATTTTAAACCCAATTGCTGTTCATTTTCATGGCAAGATTTTCAACTTTGAAAAAAGCTATGCAGCTTGTTCTAGTGGTCCAGTTTGCAATTAACTGCAGGCTTTAATCATCCCCCGGTCCTCTCCACGGGGAGGAAAAAATGTTATTTCTTCCCTTTGTCTATGTATAATAATTATTGTATATGATAAATACTATTGTTTTTATATCCCAACTGTAGCAGACTATCAACTGTCAGTTTTTTTTTTTTTCATATTTGCCTCTGTGCTAAATGTTTTTGTCATTCCCATTCATCATCCTCACCAAGGTGGTCACACAAGCTTTCATGTGCCTTGGCACATCATAATATAATATGTTGCAAATTCAATGCAAAAAATTAATATTCCATTTTATTCTATTCTATGTTGTTGAAGCAAATGGGGCCTTGAAAAACAATTAGTTAGAATAAAATTAGTGAATCATGCAGGCCACTTCATGCAACTTCATGTATACTGTTGAACAATAATTATTGTCTTAAGTGAAAATCAATGTTGAACAATAATTATTCTCTTCAGTGAAAATCAATGTAAATTACTCTATAGTGTCAACATGGCGAGTATTTTCATGAATGGATGTCTGCTTATAATGATGTTTGTAGATTTACAAGTTGGTGGGAGAAGAACTTGTTCATGCATTTAAACACTAAACTAAATGTTTTGATATTTTTTTGAGTGGTGCAGCCAGGTGGGATTCTGTATTTATAGCTGGAGGAAATTAAAAAAAGTTATGCTGATTGACAGCTGGAAGTGGGATGGTTGTTGGGGTCTTGTGGACTAACTTAAATAAGTTGTGTGTGTAGAGAGGCAGGCGAAGCATGGGTAGGCAAAAGCACAAGAACCTGGATTGACTGACAGCTGTAAACGGGGCGGTAGGAGACTCGATGGTCAACTTAAGTTTGCTGCCTGATGATAAATTGGAGCCACAACTGCATGGGACAGAACTAATGTGCCACCCACCATTTAAGCAGTTATACTTTGCCAGAGATCTAAGTTTGGAGTAGAATCACAAATGTTCTCTAACTCCAACTTAATGTTTAGGCAATTGTATGTAAATACTAAGCAGCTATGTGTGTCATGTAAAAATATATTGCGAGAGGAAACTGTAATTATTGACATCTCAAAGCGGTTTGCGAAGAACTAAAGTTGGATGCTTACAGGACAACTGCAGTGCTGGACTAAGCTGAGCAACAATTCCACTTGTACTGCAATCCGGTTTGATTGCCCTCAGATTGCTGCAGGGAGACAATAGTGTGCTTTAGAGACAGTGGCAGATGACGGGAGGCAACAAGAGACAATTGTTAGTTCGTGACATAAGAACAGAGAAATCAAACAGAGGTCATGTCTTTATATTGACAGTTGCAAGCTCTACAGTCTGTCTTGAAGGATAGTTGCATTCAACTAATGTCCTATAAATCTGGTATGCCGAGATTTGATTCAGGGTCTTAGAATAAAAAGTTCCAAATATTGCTTTCATGAGCTGTACAAATTGCACGGAATTGGAGCTACAAGGGGATGAAATTTGCTTTTACAGATTGTCTCCACTCTAGAGGGGGGTGGGTTGGTCTAGTTGTAGCATCGGCCATACCTGGCTGCCAATCACTGAGTCTAGGGTTCGAATCCATCTGTTGCTGGGTCACCTGAGCCTTTTTTGGACAGCTGTTTCAATCATCCTTCACCTCATTGCCTTGTCCTTCCCCGGTCTGATTGGCATACCAAATGCATAAATACTGGACATAAAGCCCCATTCATCTATCCATTGATCTCCTCACTGAGATGATTTATCTGGAGAAAATACAATATTGGCCCTCTCCATCCTATAAGACTAGTCTAAAACCAGTGAAATCGAGAAATAGTTGAAACCTACATAAATTAAAAGGAACAATGACATTTGACTCACAAAGGTGTTACAAAATTCATTATTTAGTGAAGCAAAAAATAATTTATCTGCCGCATGATTATATTTCACCAGGAGAAAACACTTCAACAGTCTGAAATGGTAAAGATATTTCTTTAGAATATTTCCGAACTATGAATGACACTTAATCTAAAACAATGAATATGTTTTCCTTTAAGGAATTAACAATTCTTTCTTTTGGAATACGAAATGTCTCAAGAGAATTTGACATCCAAGAAGAGAAAAACTGACAGCTTACTAAATTGGAAACTTAAATATTTTATAATGAAAAAATATAATATTGCTTTGTCTTTCCAAATTGAGGTTCCCACGCATGGTATAGCATGTTGTGGATGGATGGACGATTGTGGCTTTACTTCCTGTATTTTTGCACTTGGTAGGCTAATTCGGACAGGAGGAGGACAATAAGTTGAAGGATGATTGAAACAGCCATCCAACTTAGGCCCGGATTCGAAACCTGGACCCAGCGATTGGAAGCCCAGCACACTATACTGCCAGATCAAACCTACCCCCCCCCCCCCATAACATGTTGTGGACTCCCTCTCACCCTCTCATCTCATCAATCAGCCCTCACACAAAGACTTACCTTATCATTTTTACCATGGGATACATCCTTTGGTAATTTAAGACACCACTTTGATGATTAGTTGAAATTAGTTACAGCAGACGGCAAAGAGTGCTTACAGAATTGGACTGAAATGTACCTTGTGAGATCACAGCCCTATCCATGCCATGTTATAGTTTACGTGTCATAAGAAATTTATGAGGTCATAGCATATATACTTGCAATGCTATCAAAATGAGTGACCAACTGAGTATCAATGAGGTCACAAGTTGCCCAATGACAAGTTGACAGCTTATTTCAATGCGGTTGATAGGCCTCGTTGTGAGGTCGTTGATGGTCACCAAGAGCTTTTCTGTAAGCACTTGTTTTTCGTCCACTGTAAAGATAGATAGATTATAAGTGATGAAATATAACTTTGAAGATGATCGGACTTGAAGCAACAAAAAGTTAAGGAATACATTAATTTTTTAGCAAATCACAAAGTTAAAGTCCTCACCAAAACAATGTCCCTCACTGTGTATCATACCACTGAAACTAAAAGCATATATGCTAAGATAGCCTGACAGACAGACAGATAAATGGACCTGCACTAAAGTTTGCTTGACAGACAACCATTTAAGTTCGGTGATGGCACTATAGAGATCACTCAGCAGGTGAAACAAATCATTCAAGTTCAGAGTCTTACTCCTCGGTTCTCGAGGAAATTTACTTACAAGTGAGAGCCTTCTTTTTCATCACTTCCTTGGTGTTCCCTTCATCGATCGGAAGTAAATCACTCTTAGTTGAGGGAGAGGTTTCGGTGAGAAACATCTGTCTTACAAGTTTCCCAAGTTTTACAAATGAGGTGCTGAGCTTGGCACTTTGCTCTTCCCTTGTAGACAGTGTGTCGTTGATTCTGAAAAACGTTCTTCACTTTCTGGTATGATTCAACATATCATGGTGCTTTTAGAAGAACATTTATCGGACAGTCTGCTGATCAATAAAAGGCTCAAATATGTTATAGATAGATAAATCTCGAACCAGTGATATTATTTCACATAAAAATAAAAGAAAAGACAAATTTTTAACATCGAATTTTAAAATCTGTTGGAAAGGTAAAACACTTGAGAGAGCATAAGTCTCTTTAGAGGATGAATCAATTTACAAGTCTTTTCAATTCAAAAATGAAATGTTCAGATGTTTTTCAAAAGTTATAACAAACTAAACAAAATCAATTTTGCAATCACAAGCTTCCGCAACTGTTTTCACTGGTCCTGTTGACAAGAAATACATGTAGTGTCTATTGCTGTAGGGGTCAGTGAGCACAGGCAGTGTTCACATGCTTTGCCCTAATGCCCTTATTCTGTTAGATTACACCAAGGAGTATTGCTCAAGCTACCCCTATGGGAAAATGACAGTCGTCGTGTGCAGTCATATTTGCGGAAGTTGCCATAAATAGTATTCTTGGGATATCCCATGGCCACAAGGCCTGTTTTGTGGTGGCTGGGAAACAGGCTATAGTATGCTCACCAAAGGGCAGACTGAGGTTACAATTTAATCAAGAGATGGCTCTGTGGTCTCCGAAATTCTGATTGGCTATCAAAGGGAATTCCCTTGTGATGTATGCTGATATAGGTGCACACATAGGTAAGATTGGCTAAACAAGGTTTAATGCTAGTCTAAATGCAGTGTAGTGGGTGAAAATCATCTCTAAGTGTAGCTGAGAGACTATTATCTAACAGAAGCAACAATAATGTTGTGAAAGGCTGCTCCTTGGGCAATTTTAATCAATTTTCTATATTCGCACTCCACCAGGCGGCACTTGAGCCATACACCTTCCTCTCTATCTCTAGAACTGCTAAGCCATTGTGATCATTCCGCCTGTGCAGTGAGTCACTGATGCCTGAAGAATAACCGCGAAGGATAGTTGAAAATATTAATAATAATTTATTATATATCACTGCCTGTGGTATGCTGATTTCAGATTAAGATTCAAATCAGATGAGGAATCTTTCATGTGCGTATAGTAGGTTTGAACTTTCTTTTCCCTCACACCAGATGTCAACTATGGCATTTTGTGGCTTCTAAACCTGATTAGGCTCAATAACAGGAATATGAGATGCCACGAGGCCAATTCGCTCCCTGTTTGCCCATGATATTACCTTTCCATTAGAAACTGTTGTCCAGTTGGATGAAAGCATTTTTAAATTTGCTGCAGGAGGGAAAATTGCTCCAAAATGAACTCTAAAATGAAAGTAGGATATACTGATTATAACATTTTGTCAGGTGGACAAGATAAAATACTCTATTTTTGAGAAGCACTATCTTCAGAATATTTGCTCAATCAACATTGGTGTCTTGAGTATATTTTCAAATCTTTTTTTTTTAACTCATTTTCCTTTTGTCACCTGCTCTCCAGATGAAACCATGCCGAAAGAATGAAGTTAACATTAAGAATGAATGCAAAAATACGTTATTTTGTCAGGTGGACATGGTTTATTGGTCTGATTTTCTTTTTGAGAATCAATCGTCTTTAAGATATTTGCTGAACCAACACCCATGTTCAATGTGTATTTTGAAAGCATTTTTGTTCCTGTCTTCTGTTCTTTCAGTCTCCCACTTGTCAGAAAAATCATTGAGAGATGTTGAGACAAACACTGATCTACAACTCAGCATTGGTTTTCTCTTTAAATAATCTACTACGACTCTCATGTGTTTTGCACCTCACAGATAAGCTTGCACCTCAACTGCTCAATGTAGATAAGCGGAGGGTGGCCGAGGGCCTTTTGGGCAACGCATGCCCCTTTCCCCACCAGCATAGCAAATATTTTGACAGACTTGGGTCCAAAAACATCTCTCAATACACACATATTGTAAAATATATGATACACGTATAGTGATTTGAGAGTTCATTCATCTGGAATAATTTTATGCGAGTCTGAGCCTGGGTTTACTTCAATACTTCATCCTAATCACAATCACAAATTAAATAGTCATCAAAAAAGTTGTCATATATTTCCATGTTGTCAGATGATATACAGTGCCGCCTGTAAGTAAGTGAAACGCATGATATTGTGCCATTGCATCAATGTTAAACATCCTTAATCAAAATGCTTCTGGAAGGACGAATTCTCATCCGATGAGAGGAAAACATTTTGGGTCATAAAGGCCGATATGTGAGGCATACGGGATAAAAATAGCAGCCAATTTTCTTTGCTGTAGTTGGAGTTAGGTATGGGTCAAAGTCTTTGATAAGTAAGTGAAACGCAGGCCCAATGTTAAAAGATAGGGAAGGGTGGTTCACTTACTTATCAAAGACTTTGACCCATACCTAACTCCGACTACAGCGAAGAAAATGGGCTGCTATTTTTATCCCACTTGCCTCACACATCGGCCTTTATGACCCACTTTGTTTCCCTTTCATCCGATGAGAATTCATGCCTCTACAAGCAGTTTGGCTGAGGATGTTTAGCATTGATGCAATGGCACAATGTCATGCGTTTCACTTACTTACAGGCGGCACTGTAGATTATATAGATTGTAGAAGACATGAGCTACCAAGAAGTTCGTACAGAGGGAAGGAAATGACAATTTTGTTGAGATGATTGCAGCTGACAGGTCATGAAAGGCTTTTGTGTCACTGGATGATCTCTGAAAAGTGGTGACCTGATCTCAAATTTGGCAAATAATAGCTCTTTTGTTCGTAAAATTAGTGAGATGGAAGACCTCAGAATGGAGGTATATATTTTTCACTATTTGGCATGTACACGAATTTGTAAACCTGCAAAAACGAACATATACACGAATTTAGCATTCGTGTAAGTGTGAAATATTGCTATTCACGAATTTGTGTATGTGTAATTACTTGGCTAAAACTAACTCTAAACCTAATTTTAACACTAAACCCTAAATATATAGCACTTCCACGAATGTTAGTATTGGCAGATACACGAATGAATAATAAAGCACATTCACAAGTGTTAGTTTTTACATATACATGAGCACCTATGCTCGTTTTTTCATGTCCACGAATTCGTACATGCTCGTTTTTACACCTCCACGAATTCGTGAACATGCCAAATGATGAAAAATATATACATGCAGAATGTCATAGAAGAGAAAAAAAGATTGGTTTAAAAATAGCTTCTTCCACAATCCCAGCATGCCATGATACAAAATGTATTATTGTCCCTGTTGAGCTTGAGTGAATTAATTCACAAAACAGCTCGTGATATTGTTACTCAGTGACCCTGACTTGGGTTGTTTTGTTATAATAGTTAGCAATCCGGGGTAAGGTTGGCAAGCTATTTTGACCCACTTAATGGCAAAAATGCCTACTTTTCCCACTGACACAGGTATCTTTGGCAAAGTTGCCATTTGCGTCAGTGAGGAAAAATTGGCATTTCTGCCATTAAGTGGGTCAATAACTTGCCAACTTTACCCTGGATGGCTAACTTTACCCCATTTTACGGTAGACTGAATAGTCTGTTGCTCAGATGTTGAGCTTCTTTTGGATGCTTTGCAAAAGTAAATGTAGCAGTTTAGAAACAAACATAAGAAGTGACTAAACATAAGTAGTGAATACAATTTTGCGACTGGCATCTTTAGGTATAATTTGAGTTTTGAAGAACTGCTCACACTTAAATTTTAACCCATTATGGCTAATATGAACAATCATGTTTGTTCAAAATCTGCAGTCTCTTTAAGATTAGTTTAGATATATCTGCCGATACAATTGCTCCAGATATTGGTCTGTTTGCATCGTTTTGAACTGAGGAATGGCTGGTCCTGTCATGTGCCGGTCACATAGGGGATTTTCAATCTTGTAACAATGGGATTATCATTAGAAGTTTCTTTTGCTATCAGCATTTACCTGTAGTTGTCATTCTGACTTTGTAAAAAAAGTTGCAAACTCTGCAAAGTTTTTAATCTAGTGATAGACAAAGTATGGCTGTAGGCATCAATTGCATCATGACAGGAATCATACCATAAAGGCCATCGAATGACTTTTGTGTATTCGTTTATCCTTTTATGAATTCACTAATGAGGTACATTATCGTGCAGTCTGTCGATCATTTCACCATTAAGAGATTAGCATGCGATCCTAAAACCTGGATATATACCAAACCCCCACTGGCGACAGATTAACGTCCTGCGAATAGTCACTTTCGTATGTTATAACATCAGAAAAACTGCACCAATTCATATTATAGGAAACACCCGTCAAACAAATTACAAAAGAATTACAAAATTTTCACAATCATCTTTCAAAATGGCTAAATTGAGTTTCAGTGAGGATTCCAGGAGACCAGCTCTCAAATATCAGCTCAAGAGTCTCCTCACCCATAGGCGTACGGGACACGCAATTTTTGGGGGGGCGAGCGACATTTGCCCGAATTTCGAGATCTAATTTTAATACCATTTCAAATAAAATAGCCTGGAAGTCACTAATTTTAAACAATTTTTACCTAATCATCTGCCCAAATTTTTTAGCCTTTTTGCCCGAATCTTACTGTTTCCCACACTTTTGGGGGGGCGACCGCCCCCCCTGCCCCCCCCTCCCATACGCCTATGTCCTCACCTGACTCTTCTTTCAAAAAGTTCCAAAGCCCATGGGCAATGAATTTATCTTGGCTGTGTGCTCATATTTCTGCAATTGATCCTAATTTGGTTTGTAGGTCAGGAAATGCCACAGGTCAGGTCTAATGTCAGTAAAGATGGGATATTATTTACGTATTCTAGTAAGCCTTGAAATCTTCATTCAACATTTTTTATCAGAACACCTGCTACTGTGTACAGACCTGAAAATTTGGTGAAGATTGAGCAAGTATTTGCTTTGTTATGACGGGCCACAATGATAGCGCCATGGTAAAGCATAGCATTTGGTTTAAACATATTTATTAGTCACTTTACCAACGAGCCAAAGGCTCAATTACAAGCTCAGTGGGTTAGCAGAGAAAAAAAATAGTAGTACCTTGCAGTTATCATTTAGAATCGATTGGATGCATTAATATAATGTAAAGTACTCATTATTATATTTATATTAACATTAGGTTCAAGTTCGTTACTGCCATATAACAATAGTTCAGTGGAAATTGCATTTTCATGAAGCAAATCCCTTAATTCATTCATAAGGGTTTCTCTGATAACTTGATACGTTGGGCACACAAAAAAGCAACTAAGTAATGATGAATTGTTTCATCATTTTGCTGACAACTGTAAGCATGGCATTTGAGTGAAAACTAACGGCCATGGCTGTAGATAACAATATTCGTCATGAAAATTGGACTTTATACTTCATTAAATGCTTTTCCATAACAATAAATTATGTTGAACATCTCTTAAACCTGCTGACTTGCTAATCTAATTCTGGTCTTTTTAAAAGCAATTGTCACTGCATATTGTGATTCTGAATGGTAAAGTTGGCAATGATGATGGGAAATTTCATTCACATAGATTGTATCACAACTACAAGGGCACAGAGGTTCTTTAACAGTGCACAGAGGTTTGTTCAGTGGCGTCACTTGAACATCATCAGCATTCAAGTTGCAATGGAGAAGTAATTGGAGGAGTGTTGCTGACAGATCTTGGGATTGGTTGTACTTCCAATTCCTTCGAGATAATAGAAGTCAGAGACCCAGTACATTTGTGGAAAACAAACTTGTCGGCACGGACAACAAGTATCAACAAAGGGAAGAGATACAATATCTAAAGTTGACATAGCAAAAGAAATATATTGTATCGTATTATACTTGTATTATAATAATACATATGAAAACAACAAGGCCGCTTCGCAAAGTGAATTGAGCGCAAGAGAGGACTCAAATATCTGTGCAGGGCTAAACTCATGCTTATGATTTCTGCTATAACATAAAATTATTCTTTCCTGCAACATGTACTCCACTGCAAAAGACTTCATTGTACTGTCGAAGTCAAAGTGAAATCATAATTATATAAATATTTTTATTAAACGAACTTTTTTCTCCAAAAGATATGTGATGATGTCACTGTAAAATAACCTCACTTTTTACAGTTTAACTATATTATTTAACTAAATATTATGTGAGGTGCATCTTCTTCGGCCTGAGACCAGACTACCTATTACATTTCATTACTTCTAACCCAATAAGGCTAGGTGACAGGAACATGAGAAGCCACTAGGCTAATTACCTTCCCGTGGGCCTATAATATTAACTTTCCATTAGAAATTGTTTTTTGGTTGGAAGAAACCATTTTGAATTTTTGAAGAGATACAAAATGTTAAACAGCTTCAGAATTCAAAGTAAGGCATACTGTTATAATAATATTTTGTCAGGAGGAATATACAATATATATTGTAGCTGGCATATATAGGATGATACTAACTTTGGCTTAGACGATATCGAAATTTAAAAAATAACCGCAAGGATCGACACTTGGTCCACTTCTTTTTATGTTGTTTGACAATGATCTTCCTTTACATGTAGCGAATGGTAGCTGCAGTATGTATGCAGATGACACTATTATATATTGTAATGATTCAAATATTTCGGACCTTAATGATAATATGAATGCAATTCTTGGTGATGTAAATGACTGGCACAAAGCAAATAGATTAGTGTTACATGTATCTGAGTCAAATTCGATGTTGATTGGGTCAAATGTGAATAATGCTGTTGTAGATAATTTTGAAATTTTTCTTGATGGTACAAATTAGTCAAACTTGGATGCCACCAAATATCTTGGTGTTTACATTGACCAGAAACTTAAATTTGATACTCATGTAAATGAATTGATCAAGACTCTAGCAAAGAAACTCGCATGGTTGGCCAGACTTAGACATTATGTTCCATTAAATATCCTTAAATTAACTTACTCAACATATGTTATGCCAATTTTTGATTATTGTTGTACTGTGTGGGGATGTACTAAGAAGAATGTTGACTTAATTCAGAGAATGCAAAATAGAGCAGCTCGTGTTATTTGTGGTGATTTTGATATTGTAAATACTAGAGGTATGGATAAAAGCCCTAGGTTGGCAGTCAATTAATGAACGTATAAATTATTTTTTGAATGTGACAATTTATAATTGTATCCATGGCAATGCTACTGCAAACTTATGTAATTCAATTGTTATGGCTTGTGAGGCCAATCATTGCAATATGCGTATCAATGATACTGTGAAAGTCGATGTTCCTTCCTGTGAAAGCGATATATTTAAGGAATCGTTTAGTTAAAGAGCTGCTGTAACATGGAATGCTCTTCCAGACGAACTTCATAATAGTAATTCTGTTAAATCATTTAAATGTAATTTGACCTGTATCTGTTGGGCCACAAGAAAAATAGAAAATTTCTGATTGTGTCACCCAACTAAGATATATTCATAAATAAACAAATAAATATTTAGTGCTGTCTAAGTCCGTTGTTGTCTTCAATATTAGTCTGTGTATTCCGAGTATATTGGCTTGAGATTTACTTTACCAGCTTTGGCACCAGGGGAGCCACATTTGCTTACAGCTCCCTCTACATTTACTCTTTCTCAAAGTCAATGGTATTGCATTATCATATTCACAGCTCACTATCCAGTTTCAAGTGGTCTGAAAAGGGAAATGGCTGTCACCAAAATTGATTGGTGTTTACAGGAAGTGCAGAAATAACAAGAAAGTAGCTCCACAGTTCAGTGTCAGTTCACCGGCAATTAGCTGATTTCTGCCAGAAACATGATTTTAGGCAACTTATAATGAGGTATTGTCAAGGTTGTGACAAAACTAATGATCATGTCTATTCTCAACATCCACAACCAATTGGCACAATTTAAGCAATCTCACTCTAAGCAGTGGTGTCCCTATGGGGGGGGGGGCACGGGGGGCATATGCCCCCCATATTGGACTTGTGCCCCCCAGGTGCCCCCCAATATGAACTTTCCAACTCTGGCTTAAATATACAATTAGCATATTGAGTGCCCCCCCAGAGAATTGTGTGCCCCCCAGGGGCCCCGCCATTTGAGACCCCCCAGTTACGCCACTGACTCTTAAGTGGTGGACAATCAATCATGAAATTGTGAAATTTCCATAAATTGTTCATCACTCTGGTGTGTCACCAACAGCGATGCAGAGCTACACCACACCATTGTGTATATGAAATTAGTACAATAAGTAGCACTGGAGAGAATGATAAATTGATTAAATTCAATCGCAGCTAAATGTTCACAAACAGTAAAATTTTAAAATAATTAAAATTCTGATTGGAGAGGGCTATATAGAGGCTGGTTGAAACTAGAGATATCTTCACCAAGATCTAATTGAAGGCGTATTGAAATTCAGAATGATTAAAATAACAGAATTCCTTTATCTGACTGCAACACCCTTTGCTACTTTTTGCAAAAGAATGGCTGGAAAGTACGCTCTTCAAATTTCTCTGATGCTCATGCAAATGCACGTATCAGGGATGCCCAGACTGCTAAGAGCATTAGCCAAGTGCATTTATCTGTCAACAGAGAAGCAGACCACTCTCCAAATGTCTCTCACAATTGTTCAGCAACTCTAAGTGCTATGGAAGACAGCAGTTAAAGGAGGTTGTCCCATTTAAAATTCACATGGTACTTCAGTTGCTTTGTGTTGGGGGAGGGTTGGCTAGTGGTAGCATACTAGACTGCTAATTGCTGGGTCCAGGGTTCAAGAAGTGATTGAAATATTTTGCCTGTCGGACTTAGTAATTTAGATAAAAGGAAAAAGAGGGTTAATCTATTTTTTTGATAAGAAAGGTTGTCGATAATGTTGTGGTGTTACGTTAAAAAATCGTGAATATTCAACATCTTTGGTCTTATTAAGATTAGTTTATATATCATTGCATGATAGAATTGCTCCATTTATTGGTCTGATGTACCATTTTGAACCAACCAATGACTGGTTGTCATGGACTGATAGCAGGGTCACTGACTAACTTTTAGTAATAGGATAATCTTTTCCTGTTTTCCTCATATGGTCGATGATAACCCGCAGTTATCATTCTGACTTTGTTGAGCTCTGCAAGTGATGGAGAAACCATAGCTGGAGGCATCAATTGCAGTCATAAAAGGGACAATACCATTAACAGTGTCGCATGACTAGTGCCTGTTCATTGTCTTTTATGGACGTAGTAATGATGTACAGTATGGTACTGTCTGTTAATCATTTGCCACAAGAGATTGCCACACGATCATAAAAATAGGACACAACACCCACACTGGTGACAGATTAATGCCTTGGAAGGCTTGTTGTCCACTAAAACTATTGTGTATGATACTGTATGTATGTATGTATATTTATTAGGACCAGAGAAGCATAGCTTATCAAGCTGGTCTGTCAAAAAACAATTAAATTATACAATCATAATACATCAGATAATTAGTAATGTGAACATGAATACAAATTATTCTATCTTTGAGCAGGGAAAACTAGAGTTATGGCTATTTTCAGAAACATTACATTTCAATAGAACAATTTGTGTTAATTCCGATATATATGTACATAACAGCATTAAATATATATATATATATATATTCATATAGGTACACTAAAATTTTTTAATACTTGAACATAATAGGTTTAGCAAGTTATTAACAATATTTACCGGAAATATGACATATTATTAAGACTTAACCCCAAGATATATACATTTCCACAATCAATTTCAGTCATAGAATTACAACATACATATAGCAACATATCAATTGGACAGTAATAACTTTCAACAACCTCTCTGAATCACAAATAGTCTCAGCATATATTTGAAATATATATATAGAAAGGAAACATACTCATGTATCCAAAATTACCACAAAGACAAGGAGGCAGATTAACAAACTAGCAACAGTTGAACTTTTATAAAATAAATACAGGGTATAAAATACAAATTGGTTCACTGAAGATATGGAAGTCTCCAGCAGACTCCCTAACAATTGACCGAAGGGGCATAAAGCAAGAAAATTGAATATAAACTTGTACATTCATTCAGACAACTACCGCGAACATTCAGTAAAATATTTGTTGAAATAGAAGTTTTTTACCGCTTTTTTAAACTGATGTTGCGACATGTCTCTCAGGTCCTGTCCTAATGAGTCTGCCAGAGAATTCCAAATCTTGGCCCCCTTTCTTTGAACTATATTACTTCCAATCTCAGATTTAGATCGTTGAACATACAATTTGAACTTGTTTCTTGTATTTGGATTCCCATTATGGTCAATTGCGGGGAAATAATTAGAAAACACGTTTTTATTGTCACTTATGAGTTGATTCTGAACAAATGTT
Source organism: Platynereis dumerilii (assembly GCA_026936325.1). NCBI lineage: Eukaryota > Metazoa > Annelida > Polychaeta > Phyllodocida > Nereididae > Platynereis > Platynereis dumerilii. The sequence goes on from JAPTHN010000003.1 coordinate 18,179,798, forward strand.
GCTATTTTGACTGAGTAGAGATCCCTTACAGGCAATATCTTATATTTATCATACAATTGAACAGACGGAGTTCGGGGGTCAAGATTGAACAACGCTTTGATTGCCCGATGTTGCAAAACCTCAAGTTTTTTAATATTTTTATACGCTGATGCCCCATATATCTCTAATCCATACTGCAGTTTGGAATGAAAGTAAGCATAGTATAATTTCATTTTTTCACTTGTTGGCACCAAATGTTTGATAATTCTGAATGCAGATACTATTTTGATGAGATCTTTACTTAACTGGTCTATGTGTCTCTGAAACTTAAGTTTGTCATCTAATATTAAACCAAGGTACTTACAACTATCAGTTCTTGATATTATATTTCCATTGACTTCTATTCGGTCAAGCGTATTGGGTACTTGTTTATTGGATGGCAAAAAGATACTATAGTTCGTTTTACCTTCACTTAAGATAAGCTTGTTTGCTTTTAACCAATTTGTAACATCGCTCAGGCATTTCTCTGCTTTTTGTTTTACAATGACAGGGTCCTTGTGAGAAATAAATATGTTTGTATCGTCAGCAAATAAACGTAATTGGGCATCAGTACAATGTTGCATGTCATTGACAAAAATCAGAAAGAAAAGTGGTCCCAGCACTGAGCCCTGGGGCACACCACACTGTATGTTCTTAGTGTCGGACTCAATTGTTTCCACTTTAGTGTACTGTGGTCGTTCACTTAGGTACGTTTTTATCAATTCTATGGCTGGTCCTCTTACACCATAAGACTGCAGCTTCGTAATTAACATACTATGATTGACAAGATCGAAGGCTTTAGTAAGATCTAAATATATTCCAATTGTGATATTTTTGTTTTCTATTTGTTCTCTTAACCGATCTGTGATCTCTATAAGTGCCATGGTCGTGGAATAAGCATGTCTAAATCCGAACTGGTATTGATAAAGAATTCTAAATTTTTCAAAATATTCATAAAGCCTTTTGTATAGAACTTTTTCTATTATTTTGTTAATAGTGCTTAGTAGGCTTATAGGTCTATAATTTGTAGGGTCCAACTTGTTGCCTTTTTTGTATATGGGGATCACTTTCCCAAGTTTTAGTTTCTCTGGATACTTTCCAGTTTTAATTGAGATGTTAGCAATGTGGGCTATTACCTTACTAAACAACACATACTACAAGTACATTTACATCACTTTTGGTAGACTTGGCCATTAATGAATTGCTTTTCTTCTATGTACTCTATGTGCCAGCAGTGATGTTCAATTTGTAAATTGATATTGTATGGCAAACATATTTTCTCGATAATTATATCAATCTTGTGAAAAAAAAAATTAACGGGGTTGTATAATATGTGGATTTGTTTGCAGAAATATATGTTTGATGATAACAAGCCATTTGGAGTAGGGAGATGTCATTTCTTAGTAGAAGACATCATTCCAAGACAGAACAGGAAACCATAGTGAGAAAAAAGCACAGTAGTACTTGCCATGCAATTATGATGCATCTAGACGACATCTCAGTTACCTTATCACAGAACTTTCAGAAACTTTTGTCTGACAGGTCGGTCTCAGTGGTCATGACTCAGGTGAAGATATATGAAGGATATTCCTGGGCAACAGAACATGCCGTTTTTCTGGCTAGGTTGACAGCACTGCTGGAGGGAAGAGTCTGATATGTTCAGGTTTGACTATATGATTTGCAAGACAAACAAGTTATGGCTGCGGACATGTACATGCCATTAGAAACTGCTGCTTGATATTACAAGGTCAGTTGATTTGGTGATGCTCTCCAAGACAAGTTCCTTTCAATTCCCTGGGACATAATTATGAGCTAAAAGAGGCAGGGTGGGTACAAGTTGTCCCACACCAACCTGACATTATAACGAGATTTTTTTACTTTTAGCTATGAAACAGATGACAGGAAGTATGACTGTCTTTAATGCTGTCTGTGCATAGTGACATGGCTGAAAAACAAACTTGAAAGGTTCCGATCATTACTTTCTTCAGCTTAGCAAGATCAATGACACAATCTCAGCCTTCAATGGTTAACAATGACTGACATGTTAAATCCAAACACTATGCTGAAAATTTCTCTGTAATAGGGACTTGGTCACTCTAAGAAGTATTTTAAATGTACTCTTGCTCCTAAAGTTTAGCCTTTTTTTGTCTCATTAAGTGTCAATGAAAAGAAATTTCCTTTTGTACACCCATCTGACTCTCGACAGCTATAATTCTACAAGCAACTGTATTCCTGCAGGGAGAAAGTCATTGACAATTTTGTCGAGATGATTGCAGCTGACAGGTCATGAAAGGCTTTTGTGTCACACAAATTTACTTGATGCCTCTGAAAGAGACTGAAAAGTGGTGACCTGATCAGGCATCTTGGCAAAGACTGAGCTTTTACAGGAGAAGAAATGTCATAAGGGAGAAGACAGACATGATAAGAAAGGACTTCTTTTTCAACTGTATAGCAACACCACGGCAATTATCTTGTAGCATTGTTAAATTTTGAACTGTAATTACACCAATAAGCAGTATTAAGCACATATTGACCATTTTCAGAGTCTGTTAAGGGTCTTATTTTTAAGTGTTATTCACACAAAATACGCACAGTGACGAGGAATCATTTTGCAAAGAATACTATTTCAGAAACTAATCCAAATACACATTGATGTGAAAAAGTCGAAGATAAAATTGGATTTATTCTGAATTTAAATGAAAGAATGGTAAAAAGATTTGCACGAAAAATATAGTTCATCATTCGCTATCAAATTCTTCATTAACCAACCAAGTATAAAAACTGGAAGGCACCAGATGATAACAACACAAGTAGTTTTTTTTTTATATTGATGAGATGGAAAAGACTGAACTTGCCCTGCATCGGCACTAATTAATGCAAGGACTGCATATTCTCCTGTCATAACCTGTCACATTTTATGGACAACAAACACAAGATCAGTACAAATTTGCCGAAAATAAATAGCTTATTGTCACAAGAAAACAAGTGTAACAAAGGAAAGGTATTTTTGGAAGGCTCAGAATACCCAAAGGTATGTATTAGTAACTGTATTGTTGGTAACTAAAAATACATCCTCCCACACATGGCAGACCAAAGTCTTATATTATGTTATGGATAAACATGATAAAAAAGTCTAACAAGTGGAAACTGCAAAATTTCATATGAAGGGGGCGGGACGACTATTATATATGGGGGTTCGAGCATCCCTCAATGGGAAATTATTTAATTCACAGGAAATGCCATACAGGATTGTTTATTTCGAGTACACAGCGTCTTGAAATATTCATTTCAAACAGCAAACAATATAGTGTCCATCCCATAGCAATTATTCATAAGAAGACTGCCAGGAAATAATTTATTAATTCCACCAGACAGGGCACAACGTTATGTGTCTAAACATTCTGGCCCTTGATGTCATGTGGTTGCCCCTCACACACTGCTGTTGACAACCACATCAAAGTTTTTTTTTTTTGACATTGCTGACCCATAATTCTCAAAAGAACCCTCAGAGTCACTCTGAATGACAGACTGTCAATTTTAAAATCAGTTTCACGATGTCAGTCTTTGTCAGCCATTGAAGTGTGAAATTGTTTCATTGATCTTACTAAGCTGAAGAAAGTAGTGATTGGCGCCTTTCAAGTCTCCTGGATGTTTACGGGTCTTGGATGTTTCCGGGTCATGTGACACTGCATGGCAAGATGCTCCCAGTGATCAATGTTTCTGCACGAGAAGATTTGCATTCATGTTTAGTTGTTCCCAATGGACAATTCTACGTAGTAGCAAACAATGTGGCAAAGTTGGTGTAAATTATGTTCAATTGTATGGTAGAAATTATGATGTGAAGCAATATCAAGACATGACATTAGCATGCAACATGTTGAAAAATCTTGCTGTTGTTACCAAGTTATGACAAAGTAATTTATGCCTTAAATTCATGTGACAACCATTGAACCCACCATCAATTAGCAACATTGTATTAAGTTGTATGCCCCTTGGGTTGTTACTGATCAGGTAGGTTCAGTAACAATAGTGCAAGTGCAGCAGCCCTCCCAAGCCAGTTCTTGCCTCGTCACAAAGACAAGTTTTCTAATAATAATATCCCTCTTGTTTGTCTCCAAATCACAGCTGCCTCATTCTTCTTTGATCACAAGTTAAAATTTATGAAATATGTCTCACTTGTCTCAGAATATAAATATGAGAGAGAAATGTCAGTATTTTCACCTGCTGTTCTAAAAAGGATGGACTGTAATAGAAGCCAAGTCTTCCAATGTTGGCTCCTCTACAATGACTTCGCAAACCTTCCTTTTTGTAAAGGTCACTTCATTAACACGTTGGTCTGGGTTGAAATTTTCAAGTATTTGTGGCCATATATTTTCACAAGACAGTTGAAGTATAATGTCTCCTTTAAACTTTCTTGAAGTAAAAACCCATCAAAATAAATTTACTTTTATTATTATGAAAGACAGCAACAAGCCAAGTCAATTCAAAGTTTACTAATTTTGTGACAATTTATTGTTGTCATATTGTTTAATTGTAAAATGAGAATGACCAACAATAAGTTTTATGCAGCGACTGAAGTACTGTCTAAAGTTTAAAAGGATGCAAATACCTTAACTGTTGTCTTCCGCAGCACTTAGGGACTCGACAATTCAGAGGGACATTTGGAGAGTGGTCTGCTTCTCTGTTGACAGATAAATGCACTTGGCTAATGCTCTAAGCAGTCTGGGCTTCCCTGATACATGCATTTGCATAAACATCAGAGAAACTTGAATGGTATACAAAGGATGGCAGCATACTTTCCATCCCATATATCAACAAAAAGTATCCAAGAGTGTTTAGAACTGTCAGATAAAGGAATTTAATTGAGACTCTTTTGGTTAATGCTCTTTTCATTACATCTTGGAAGTGACATTTTGTAATCTATAGACTTTTGTATAAATGGTTTCTTCACTGATCTCAGCTCTTGGAATTTTGTTTATACAGATTCTTTTGTTAACAATTATTTAATACCTTTAAGTGATCTTTTGTCTTTCTTTGAAATCTCAATGATACCAATCTGAAGTTCAATAAAAGTTCAAATAGCTGAGGCGGAAGTAAATTTGTTGTATGATTCCAACAAGATGTTCCATTTTCTTGGAAGTAAAAGTGTCGTTACAACTCAAATCAATATCTCATAATACTACCAGTTACATGCTATAGTGCTGTAGCTATAGAAACGTTTTTGACAGATGCTATTTCATGGCTTATCTTTCTCCTCTATGGCATTTTGTGGTCTCTGACAAAAGATCAGTCTTTGCCAAATTCAGGATCTGGTTGGTCCTTTTCTGAGACATCAAGAGTAAATTTGTGTGACACCGAAGCCTTTCATGACCTGTCAGCTGCAATCATCTCAACAAAATAGTCAATGACTATGATCTCTCTGCATGAAGGCAGTTGATTGCAGACCACTCAGGGTTTCACAGCCAGAAATTGCTATACAGATGCAAATTTCTTTTCATTGACTGCTTTGTACAAATGGAGAAAAAGGCTGAACTTCACAAGCTAGTGTATACGTTACAGTGCATACATTAGTATCTCTGCTTAGAGACTAAGCATCAACCTTTTTCAACAAAGAACTTCTGAGTTAGTCCGTTTGACCAGGCATACTTGTTGCCGTAAAGAATACCATTGGATGTTGCTAATATACAATCATTTTCATTTCCTGACAACCAGTTGATTTCACACCAGACCTTCTAAAAGAAAATTCGCAGCTTCAGACAGAAAATTTATGAATAGAAAAAAAGCATAAAAAATCTGCTTTCGTTTCCTTGACACTTTTTCTCAAGCTGAAGATTTCTGAGCTATCTTCACAGCTGAGGAAGCTTTATGGAACACTTTGTGGAGTTTACAGACATCTCAGTTATTGAATGCCAGCTAGTGGTTTATTAGTGAATTTCCAAAAACACCCTTGGGGTCATTCCAACTGAGAGTTTGTCAAGCAATTAGTTCTGCCCTTCAGTCGTTGTTAACCATTGAAGCGTGAGATTGTGTCATTGATCTTACTTACATGAAGAAAGTAATGATTGTGTGGTAGAAGTTTCTAGGTAATGCAACATTGCACATAAAGTAATGCCCACATTGCACATTGTTCCTGGTTTCAGTGTCTCTCCAGAGCAATTACCAAATCCCAGCATTATATTAGCTTGCATGAATAAAGTTGCAGACAACATCTCTCTCTATCTCCTTGTCATTTCAGGCTATACAGTGGTACCTGCATTATAAGACCCCCTGTTGTAAGACTGATTAACCTTATGTGACCGCCTTTCCTCTCGCAAGCAATTTGAGCCCACAAGAGATACTGCACCCCCATGAGAGACCGCTTCATGAGTTATGACCACAAAAGGGGTTGCAATATAACACAGGGATCACTGTTTATTTACTTTATGCATACATACATGTACAAAGAAATAGGAAGAACTTGTCTAACTTAGAAGATATCACCAAATCTACTGACCTTGTATTGTCAAGCAACAAAGATTTAGTAATGGAAACGTCTTGTTGACAGCCATAACTTGTCTGTCTCTCTGAATCATAGAGTCAAACCTGACCATCCCAGCCTCTTCCCTCCAGCAGTGTTGTCAACCCAACCAGGAAAAGGGCATGTTCTGTTGCCCAGGAATATCTCTCCCACCTCACCTCGTCCTGACCCGTGAGACCTCCCTGTCAGACAAAAGTTCTGTGATAAGGTAACTGAGATGTCGTCTAGATGCATCGTAATTGCATAGTAAATACTATTGTACTTTTTTCCAACAATAGGTCTCGGTTGTGTGGGAATGATTTCTTTTGCCAAATAATGGTATCTCCAGACTCTATATGACTTGTCCTATGTGTATTTCTACAAACACGTCCACAAATAAAGCCTGCCATTCTTTTTTTGCACACAAGATTGATATTATTCTCCAAGAAGATATTGGTTATATTTATAGCATCAATCTACATCATAGCTTTTGTACAGAGTACATATCATAAGAAAAACAATTCACTGATGGGATCATTTATCAGAAATGATGTAAATGTATTTTTAGGAAAATACACAACAGTTTAGTGGACAACATCCCTTACAACTGAGGACATTAATATGGTGTCCAGTTTTTATGATTGTGTGGTAATCTCATGTGGCAAATGATCGACAGACTGTACCATACTATACATCATTACTGCATTCATAAAAGGCGATGTATAGCCATGAATCATGTGACACTGCTAATGGGATTGTCCCTTTTATGATCGCAAATGTGTTTCCTGCCATACTTTCTGCACCACTGGATGCATTGCGACGCAGAATCTTCAAAGTTTGAACAATAACAATACAATAACAATAACAGTAAAATGTATTTAGCGTCATGGTTTACAATAAAAGAGGAACACTAGCTGGCTGATAGCTATTACATGATGGAGATGATACAACAAAATAAAATCAACAAAAAATAAAAACTGGCAATGATTCCTAACAGACATATCAACTTAGAGAGAAACAATTCATTATTGAGAACTTTCATTCTATTATCAGTTGTGTATCTACTTTACAAAGACATGAACAATCGCCCCACTTCATCAACTTTTCTTTAAAATCTTTAACAGAAATAGAGCATTTGATTTCATTTGACATACAGTTCCATAATTTAGCACCTAGATATCTGAAAGTATAATAACCATATTTATAAATATTGAACCTGCCTTGCATAACTTCGTTTGCACATCTCAAACTATAATTTGTTTCATGTCTCAGAAAAGTGTGAAGGAGGCGAAAAGTAGCTTAAAGGGCCTTTTATTACTTATATGTAATTTTATATATTACATGTCCGGCCCATAAGGTCGGGTATGAATAAGTTTTAAGCTGTCAAGATAATTAACTTGTATTGGTGCAAAATATTTACTATACAGGCCTATGTTGCAACAATATGTCTTGCCAAACATTTGGTGGAAAATTCTAATATTTTGAATGTACACTTTCATCCCTATCAGAAATACAAAATAATCAATTAAAAGCCATTTCCATTTCTACATCTATCTGACTTTGAAAAGCAAGAATTCTACAATCAACTGTGTTCGTGCAGAGAGAAAGTCATTGACTATTATGTTGAAATGATTGCAGCTGACAGGTCATGAAAGGCTTTTGTGTCACACAAATTGACTCTGGATGCCACTGAAAGAGTCTGAAAAGTGGTGACCTGATCATGCATCTTGGCAAAGACTGAGCTTTTATGGTAGGAGAATTTAAGAATTGTTAAAAAATGTGCACAAAATATATAATTCATCATTAGCTATCAAATTCTTCATTAAACCAACCAAGTAAAAAAATGGAACTCACGATGACAACTATACAAAGGTTTTTAAATTGATGAGATTGAAGAGACTAGACTTACCCTGCATAGGCACTACTGCAAGGACTGCATATTCCCCTGTCATGACCTGTCACATTTTACGGACAACAAACAGAGGATCAGAACAGATTTGCAAAAATAAATAGCTTATTGTCACAAGAAAACAAGTGTAACAATGGAAAGGTATTTTTGGAAGGCTCAAAATACCCAAAGGGCAGTATTAGTAACTGAATTGGTAACTAAAAATACACCCTCCCACTCCTGGCGCATCAAAGCCTTATTATGTTATGGATAAACATGATTTTAAAAAGTCTAACAAGTTGAAACTGCAAGATAACATATAAATGGGGCAAATTAGGGGTGGGCAGGGTGGAGAATATTAGACATTTTGGGAGACGGAGTTTTCCTCAATGGGAAATTATTCAATTCACAGAAATGTCTATTTCAAGCGGAATGACATATTTTAAAACATTCAATTCAAAATCAGACAATACAGAGTCCATCCATAGCAATTGTTCATTTGAAAACTGACTGGGAATTATTTATCTCAAGAAAACCCTGATACAAAATTGTGAGTCTAAAAAAATCTCCCTCCCCCAGATACTTAATGGTTTCCCACAATTTGACATTGCTGACCCTCACTACTAAACAGAACTCTCAGAGTCATTGTAAATGAGAGTTTGTCAAATAATCAGTTCCAGGATGTCAGTCATTGTCAGCCATTGAAGTGTGAAATTGTTTCATTGATCTCATCAAGCTGTAGAAAGTTGTGATTGGCACCTTTCAAGTCCTGTGGATGTTCATGGGTCTTGGGTGTTTCCGGGTCATGTGAATCTGCATGGCAAGATACTCCCAGTTATCCATGTCTTTGCTTGACAAGTGTTTGGTTTGTGTCTAATTGTTCCAAATAGGCAATTCGACGTTGTAGCAAACAACATTAGCATGCTTTGACATTGCTTTGTCCATGTTGTGGCAGTGAATTTATACCACACATTTCGGTATGAATACAGATGATCACGCCACCAATTAACAACATTGTGTTCATGTTTTGTGCCCCTCAGGTTGTCACTTGTCAGGTATATGTTCAGTCATGATATTGCATGTGTAGCAGCCCTCAAAGGCCAGATCTGGCCACAAACGAAGGTTGACTGATAAATATGTCCCTCTTATCTGTTCTCCAATCAAAGCTTCCTGTTGTGAAAATATTCAAATATTGTCTCAATATATAGATAGATAAATATTTTTTATTTATGTCTCACCCTGTATACAACAAACTAAAAACAAGTGACATCATAAAAAGAGATATGGGAGACAGTACAATTTTAAAATACAAGCATATCACAGATACTAAATTAAAATAATATCACTGTTAAAAACTTGCAGTTAAAATCATATCACAGTTAAAAACATGGCAGTTAAAATCATAACACAGTTAAACACAAGCAGTTATGATAATATTTGAGTTATTACTAATTAAAACCATAGAGGATTGACCTTCTCATAGATAATATATTAAAGCAGGCTTTGGCACTAACAAAACACATCTTCTCATTATTTAAGAAAAAACAAAGTTTTTCAGTATCACTCATGGAAACAAACTCGTTATCTATTGACATGGCATGAGTTACAATATCTCTTCTGATATCATCATATATACTACAACGTATAAGAACATGTTCCTCCGTCTCAACCTTACTATTACATGTTGGACAAATTCTGTCATCAATAGCCAAATGTTCATATAGATCTACCTGTTTCAAGCCTTAAGGGCGCAACACCACATCTGAACTTAGACAAAGCACTTCGATAATTCTTATTATAAATTAATTTTAAATATGGTGATGTCTTACAATCATTTTTAAATAATTTATATGTTCTTAATTTTGCTGACTGAGTCATCTTAGAGTACCATTGAATTTCATAGAATTCCTCTAACACCTCTTTTATGTCATAGCCTACATAGTATTTTTAAAGTCATACATGGGGTTATTCATATGTTGCATTTTAATATCTGAATAAAATTTACTAACAAATCAGACAACTATATTGCTTTCACGTTTAAGGGTAATGGTAACAGAAGTTTATAAATGTCTGCATGAATTGAATCCCAATCACTTAATGAATTGTTTAAAGTTAAGGAAAGTAATAACAATCTCAGAGATCCCTGTTCTGTTGTTATGCCAAACTTCAATAAAGTTAAGTATGAGAAGAACTCATTCAGCTACTATGGATCCCACTTATGGAATAATTTACCGCTAGAATATAAAAATAGCATGGAGTACAAAAGTTTTATAAGTTTGATATCGAAATGGGAAGGGCCCAAATGCTCATGCAACCTGTGTGCAATTTTGACTGTGATATGATTTAATTGAATGTGATAATTAATGCAACTGTGATGGCTACATAGGTTTCATGGTATTTTACATGTACACTATATTTTTAATATGTTTTAATTTTATGCTTCTTTGGCCAACTCTTTCTTTTTTGACAGCCAGGTAAATAAATGAGAACAACACTGGCTAATAAATTACTTAAGTTAGTTGTTATAATAATGATAAAGTTTTAGATCAACTAATTTTGTGACAATTTATTGTTGTCATATACTTTTAAAATTGTAGACTAAGAATGTCCAACAACAAATTTTAAGCAGCAACTGAAGTACTGTCTAAAGTTTAAAAGAATGCAAATTCTTTCAACTGTTGTCTTCCGCAGCGATTAGGGACTCAACAATTCAGAGGGACATTTGGAGAGTTGTCTGCTTCTCTGTTGACAGATAAATGCACTTGGCTAATGCTCTGAGCAGTCTGGGCTTCCCTGATACATGCATTTGCATAAACATCAAAGAAACTTGAATGGTATAGAAAGGTTCATGGCATACTTCCTGTCCCATAAATCAGCAAAAAGTAGCTAAGAGTGTTGCTGTCAGATAAAGGAATTTAATTTAGACTCTTGCGATTAATGCTCTTGTAATTATATCTTAGATATTATATATTAGGTGACTTTTACAGTTTTTGTTGATTTGGGTGGTTTAATGAACACTTTGATACCGAATGATAACTTTTTTTTTACCAGCATTACCTTAAGTATTCAGTCATTGTATATTCTGCTTAATCTGCAACATTGTCTGCCTGCATATGCAATTTGATTAATTTATAAATTACATTAAATTTTTTTTTCAAAGAAAACATATAAAGATTTGTACAAATAACAAAAGTGTGGAAATTGTCATTGAGCTTTGGCGCTAGTAATAATTAGTGTCATTACAACTTAAATCAATATTTGATAATGCTACCAGATACAGATATGGTGCTGTAGCTAGAGCTACAGTTTTGACAGACGATATTTCATAGCTTATCTTTCTCCTCTGTAGAATTTGGTTGTCTCGGACAAAAGATCAGTCTTTGCCAAAATTCAGGATCAGGCTGGCCCATTTCTGAAACATCAAGAGCAAATTTCTGTGGCACCAAAGCCTTTCATGACCTGTCAGCTGCATTCATCTCAACAAAATTGTCAATGACTATGAACTCTCGGCATGAAGACAATTGATTGCAGACCACTTGGGGCTTCACAGCCAGAAATTCTTATACAAATGCAAATTTCTTTTCATTAACTACTTTATACCACTCAAATGGAGAAAAGGCTGAACTTCACAAACCAGTGTATACATTACAGTGCGTCCAGTAGTACCTCTGCTTAGAGACTAAGCCTCAACATTTCTCAAAAAAGAACTCCTGAGTTGGTCCGTTTGACCAGGCATACTTGTTGCCGTAAAGAAAACCATTGGATGTTGCTAATATACAATCAGTTTCATTTTCTGACAAGCGGTTGATTTCACACCAGCCTTCGGAAAATTTGTAGCTTTAGACATAAAATTTATGAAATAAAAAAAGAAGCATAAAAATCTGCTTTCGTTTCATTGACACTTTTTCTCAAGCTGAAGATTTCTATTCTATCTTCACAGCTGAGGAAGCTTTATGGAACACTTTGTGGAGTTTTCAGACATCTCAGTAATTGAATGCTCGCTAGTGGCTTATTAGTGGATTTCCAAAAACACCTTTGGGGTCATTCTTTCTGAGAGTTTGTCAATCATTCAGTTCTGCCCTTCAGTCGTTGTTAACCATTGAAGTGTGAGATTGTGTCATTGATCTTACTTACATGAAGAAAGTAATGATTGTGTGGTAGAAGTTTCTAGGTAATGCAACATTGCACATAAAGTAATGCACACATTGCACATTGTTCCTGGTTTCAGTGTCAATCCAGAGCAATTAACAAATTTAATCCCAGCATTATGTTGGCTTGCGTGAACAAAGTTGCAGACTACATCTCTCCCTTTCTCTTCGTGATTTCAGGTTATACAGTGGTACCTTCGTTATAAGACCCCCTGTTGTAAGAATGATTTACCTTATGTGACCGCCTTTCCCTTGCAAGCAATTTGAACCCACACAAGATATCGCAACCCCCATGAGAGACCGCTTCATGACCGCAAAAGGGGTTTCAAGATAACGCAGGGATCACTATTTATTTACTTTATGCATGTATAAGGGAATTTGAAGAACTTGTCTAAGTTAGAGGATATCACCAAATCTACTAACCTTGTAATGATGTCAAGCAGCAAATATTTACTAATGGAAACTTCTTGTTACAAGCCATAACTTGTTTGTCTCTCTGAATCATAGTGTCAAACCAGACCATCCCAGCCTCTTCCCTCCAGCAGTGCTGTCAACCCAACCAGTAAAAGGGCATGTTCTGTTGCCCAAGAATATCTCTCACACCTCACCTCAGTCCTGACCCGTGAAACCTCCCTGTCAGACAAAAGTTCCAAAAGTTCTGTGATAAGGTAACCGAGATGTCGTCTAGATGCATCGTAATTGCAGAGTAAATACTATTGTGCCTTTTTTTCCTGCTTTGGGTGCCTGTTCTGTCTAGGAATGATGTCTTCTGCTGACAAATGGTACCCAATAACTCCAACTGACTTATCTTCACCCTATATTTCTGCAAACAAATCCGCAAGCAGAACCCCCATTCATCTTTCGCACCGGATTGATATTATCTTTCGAGAAAAGACATTTTGTTGTTGGCTATATGGCATCAATTTACCAATTTACTTCATTGGTCGCATATAGAGTACATACTTGAGAAAAGCAATTCACTAACAGGCACTTTTATCAGAAATGAAGTAAATGTAGTAATACACAACAATTAATCTGTTACCAGTATGGAAGCAGTGTCCAGTTTTTACGATCAAGTGGTAATTATTTGTGGCAAATGATCGACAGTCAGTACCATACAGTACATCATTATGACATCCATAAAAGACAGCGAATAGGCACAAGTTATGTGACACTGCTAATGGCATTGTCCCTTTATGATTGCAATGATGTATCCATCCATAATTTTTTCATTCTGGATGACTAGCTTAGTTTTTTACTCTGCAAAACATTAGAATGACAAAGTTCTGCTGGATATTAGCATTTATATGAGGAAAACACAAAAATATTATGTCTCCCGTCATCAAGGAAAATGTCAGTTCAGATGATTATCAAAGAAGTATATAATTTTAGTGATTGGAGCACTGCCTCAAATTTAAATGAGAAAAACCCCCTTTAACTGTTGTCTTCTGCAGCACTTATTAAGAGTTGCTCAACAATTAATGGAGACATTTAGAGATTGGTCTGCTTCTCTGTTGACAGAAAATGCCCTTGGCTAATGCTCCTAGAAGTCTTGGCATGCCTGACACATGCATTTGCATAAACATCAGAGAAGCATACTTTCCAACCATAAGTGAGTTGCCGTCAGATTATGAAATTTGTTCTTTGATATGCCTTAGATATTTCTAGTTCGTGCCAGCCTCTAGTAATGACAATATTTTGATTTTGTTTACTGTTTGTTAGACTTTAGCAGTGAATTCAATGAATTTTTCTTTACCTCAGTGCAACATATTATACTAATCTCAACTTACTGGTGACAGATAAAAATGAGGTGAAGTGGAAATGCTTCATTGCCTGTGCCAAGATTCACCAAGGTCGTGATGTCACAAGTGATTGCTCATCACTAAAAATGGCATAACGTTCAACTTGCTTGTTGATGCCAAGAATACACACACAAAACTGGCAAGATTGTCATTGAATTGTTGCCATTATCTGTTTCATTGCATCACCAAACATTGCCTTTCTGCAGTTGTAACTTTTAATCATTGGTCTTGATGGGACACTTCCTGTCACATCCTCACAATTCCTCATTAGTCTCTTCAATTAATTGCCTTTTTAGTACATTTATAGCAGAAATTAAGCTCATTGCCTGTGAACTGAACACATGGGTCAGAAAGGTGGAGCTACTTCAGTGTGTTTCCTGCACCTCAGGTAAACATCAAATTATTTTCCATGGCCCATTTAATAAATTTAAGGCCCTTTAAAACTATTTCTAAACCAAACCTTTTAGTCAAGTATGACATTCAGAGGTCCCCATATCACTAATTTCACAGCAAAAGAGCTATTATTTGCCTAAATTGGAGATCCTGTCAGTACTTTTCAGACATCTTCCAGAGACACAAATGCCTTTCATGACCTGTCAGCTGCAATCATCTTAAGAAAATTGTGAAAGAATTTCTGGGTCATTCTCAAATTTCGGGACAATTTGCGTCACTCTAGCTCCCTGACATTAATATGAATGCGATAAATATCTGAAGCATCACTCTGCATCTGTTATTCATATTTCTACTTAGAACCACTGCATTTGGAGCAAAAAGTCATTCATTAGACTTTTTATAATGCATTATGTCCAGAAATCCGTGCAAAATCAATGGTTTTTCCCTGTCACTGGACCTGACATGACAAAATCAAGTGTTCATTTTCCTCCTATACCATTATTTTCGAAGTTTCTTTGCACGATTCATGGGAATATAGACTTGAATTTATATTTAGTTCATATTCAATTTTTTTTGGGTATAATTTCATTGATTAAATTGATACAATAGTCGTGTCACTAATTTATGTCAATTTTTTTGTCCCCTCCGTTACTTGCCATAGCTCTGTATGTTATTGTTTTTTATGAGCTATTTTCACTGAATATCATCAGACGCATGTGCGCCATAGTACCACTGCCTTGCAGACTTCATAAAACATGTATTAAATAAATTATGACATAATGTTCATAAAAAATGTTTTTGGTCAACTAAAATGTCCCCTCCGTTTCCTTCATTTCCAAGCTTACCAATGATTTTGTCTAATTTTTAAAATAAAAAGCAGTAATGAGCGAAAAGCAAAAAATTGTTCCCCTCCGTTACTGTCCACTCCGTTACCAGATCATGAGCAAGAAATCGACATTTGGACCAAAAAATCTACTGATACGAGATGAAGTGCTTCTGAAAATAATAGTTACATCAATGTTTTATCATTTTTCCTTTTGTTGCTGTTCCTACAGTTGGTTTTTTACATCAAAATTCCCCTCCGTTACCACATTGTCCCCTCCATTACAGGACAATTTTCCTATACCCGTTGTCCCGAAATTTGAGAATGGCCCTTCTCTCTGCACAAACGTATTGGTATCTCATTTTGTCTATAATCTACATTATCTGACTACATAGAAAATCCTGACAACTCTAAGGAAATCCTGGGTCAGACTCTGATAACACTACCGGAAGAGCCACCTACAACACGAGAAAAAAGTATAATATCTACCCGAGAATATAATTTATAATATTGAGAATATAATTTATAATGTTGAGAATATAATTTATAATGTTGTGTGCACATGCCCTCCCGTCAAGATGATCGCCCCCTCAGAAACAACTTTTGGAACCAAAGACATTAGGACAATCCCCAGCCCTCTTTTTGTGATTTAAATTTTGCATCATGGAATATAAATGGATGGACAGATAGAAAGAGTGACAATTTTATTAGCATTATTAATGAATTGAATTTTGATATATTAGTTTTAATTGAAACACATCTGAAACCAAATGATAAAATTGAAATTTCCGGATATGAAACATATTGTAATAATAGAACTCATAGACATGTCAACTCAAGACGTAACTTTGGTGGAATTGCTGTCATTTTTAAAAACTCTTTTTTAAACAAATTCAAGATAGAATGCAAAGGTATTCTTGAAGGTATCTCAGTATTTATAATTTCACATGAGGATACTTCTTATAAATTTTTATTTGTTGCTTTATATTTACCACCTGAAAATTCCCCATGGGGTAGAAATGCGGAAGAATTCTTTGAATTTATTACAAATGTGATTTACCAAAATGCTGATGAATGTGATTCTGTGTACTTGTGTGGTGATTTTAATGCTAGAATTGGATCCAAGCAAGATATTATATCAGTGTTAGACAATGTACCAGAAAGGAAAAATCTAGACAAAATATCAAACAAACACGGTGAAGCTTTAATTGAATTTTTGTTGGAAAACAAATTGTGTGTTATAAATGGACGTTTGAATAATGAAAATGATAATTATACTTTTATTTCTACCAGAGGGAAATCTGTTGTAGATTATTTTATTACATCCATTGACAGCTTTAATACTTGTGTAGCTTTTAAATTACTTAATTCTAAAAATATATTTGAAGATGTATGTAATATCCAAAATGCTGATATATCTGGTTGTATTCCTGACCACTCATTACTAAACATAACTGTTAGAATACCAGTAATAGATCTGTCAACAATACACACTCCTGATTCCATTGATATAACAAGTGATGATATTTTTAATCACGTACCATATACTTACTTTAAGCGATTTCAAATAACTGATATTCCTGAACAATTTCTTTCATCAAACCAAGTAAATTTTGATTTTCATTATATTTTAGAAAAAATTGAACAATGTTCAAATCTCAATGATATAGATCATGTGTATGCTAATCTATGTGAAATTTACTATCAAGAAATGGACAAGTGTTTTAAAAAAAAGAAGATATTACCAAATCAGAAAAAAGGTTTAAAAAAATGTTGTAAACCTTTTTGGTGTGATGAACTGCAATCTTTATGGAATATCTTACGAGAAAAAGAAAATATTTTCTTAAAAGAACAAAAAAATAACAGAAGGGAGGAAAGACTTGATTTTTATGATGCTCAAAATAATTTTGATCGAACGTATAGAAAACTAGAGAGGAAATTTAAAAAGGAAAACTTGGAAAAAATAGAAAATATTTCTGTCAAAGATCCAAATGAATTTTGGAAACTATTGAAAAATCTTGGTCCTAAAAAGAAATATTGTATTCCTTTTGAAATTTATGATGAAAATGGAAATGTAGTTAATTCACATCATGCTGTAATGAACAAATGGAAAAATGATTATCATGGATTATATAATGAAAATTTGGTTAATTGTAATTTTGATGAGAACTTTTATCAAGAAGTAACTGATAATCTGTCATATTTAAGAAATGTTACAATTGGTTTAGAAGGTTTGAATCATGAATTTTCTGAATACGAGGTTCACAAAATTGTCATGAATACAAAAAATAATAAGGCTGTAGGTCTTGATAGTATACCATATGAAATTCTAAAAAATATGATATCCATTCAAACTTTAACCTCTTTATTTAATAAAATCTTTTATTTATGCATCATCCCCGAATATTGGAAATTTGGAATCATTATGCCTATACCCAAGTCTTCGCTTTCTGATCCTAGAATTCCCCTTCAATACCGTGGCATTACACTCTTATCAACAATTTATAAGATTTTCACTGCTGTATTGAACAATCGACTTATAAATGTTGCAGAGAATGAAAAGGTGTATAAAGACGAACAAAATGGTTTCAGAAGGAAAAGGTCATGTTTAGAACATATTTTCAGTATAACATCCATTATTAGAAATAGGAAAATTAAAAAATTACCTACATTTGTTTGTTTTGTTGATTTTGAAAAAGCTTTTGACAGAGTAAATAGAAATTTGCTATTTCACAAATTACTGAATTATGGTGTATCTGGTAAATTTCTTGATATATTGAAATGTATTTATACTGATGCAAATGCAGGTGTTTGTGTTAATGGATATATTAGCAATTGGTTTGAAGTTAATCAAGGAGTAAGACAAGGTGATTCTTTGTCAGCAACTCTGTTTGGTTTATTTATAAATGATATTGTGGACGAGTTCAATGATTGCATTGGTGTTAAAATTGGAGACACAAATTTGAAATGTTTGTTATATGCTGATGATATAGTGTTAATAAGTGAGACTGAGACTGATTTACAGAATATGATATGTAAACTTGAAAACTGGTGTTGCAAATGGAAAATGAAAGTTAACATTGATAAATCAAAAATAATGCATTTCAGAAATAAGACTCAAACTAAATCAGACTACAAATTTGTTTATGGTGATGATGAAGTTTGTTACGTGGAAAAATACAAGTATTTAGGCACAATTCTAGATACCCATCTAAACTTCGAATTAACAGCTGATTCACTGGCAAATTCAGCTAACAGAGCACTAGGAAGTTTATGTACAAAATTCAAAGCAAACAATGGTTTTGGATATAAGACTTATACTAAATTATATGATTCAGGAATTGTTCCAATTTTAGATTATGCAGCTGGAGTTTGGGGTTTTAATGTTTCTAAAAGAAGTGAAATTGTCCAGAACAGAGCCATAAGATTCTTTTTAGGAGTTCACAGATTTGCATCAAATTTAGCTATTAATGGGGACATGGGATGGATTTCTTGTATTACACGTCATAAGTTAGAAATGTTGCGATTATGGAACAGATTATTGAACATTGAGAATGACAGAATAGTTAAGAAAATATTTGTATGGGATAAGTCAATATGCAAAAATTGGAGTAAAGAAATCAAATTAATTTGTGAAGAAATCAGTATGTTGACAAATTTTGAAAATAACACTTTTATCAATGTACAGAATGCCAAAGAAATTCTACACAGAAATTATTGTGAGAGATGGCGAAATGAAATCACTGTTGTACCAAAATTACGCTTTTATAGTATTTTTAAAAAGAGCTATAATGTAGAAAATTTTGTAATTAATATTCAAAACAGGAGAAAGCGTGCCCTTTTATCACAATTTAGATACGGTATTCTACCATTAAGAATAGAAACTGGACGTTTTCAAGACACTCCAATAGAATACAGATATTGTCTTTTTTGTAACTTCAACTACATTGAATCTGAAATGCACTTTATCTTTCATTGTCCCTTTTATAATGATATTAGATTTGAGTTCTTCAACAGGACAAGACAAATTAATTTCTTTTTTGACTTATTAAATGATGACAGAAAAATTGAATTCCTGATGAAAGATGATTGTATTAAAGAAACAGTTATTTTTATATGTAACGCTTTTGAAAAAAGACAAAGTGCTTTGTATACATAGTTTAATTTACGTAATTGTCGATACTTGCCAATAACAATACGATACTTGTAATTATATATGTCGACATCAAATTAGCAATATGATATTTGTAAATATGTAAATAGGCCTAATGAAAATTAACATTCCAAGAGTTTGAATTATATATATATACTAGTATAACTCGAACAAAGTTTATATTTTTTGGGATTGCTATTACATATTGGACTAATGTATATATGTATATCAACAAATCATTTCAAATTTAATTCAAATTTGTATTATTCAACGAAAATTCCGTTATTTTGATGTATTATTGTTTTTGAAGTGAATTGTAAGCCCAAGAGGGCTGGGGGCTAGAATGTGAGCCCATTTCACGTAAATAAAGAATTTCTCTCTCTCTCTCTCTCTGTGTGGGATGCTCTTTCTCAAAAACTGTGATGGAATATCAGAATACACTTTTCTTTTACTACATGTGTGTACTCCAAGATGTTTTTTAGACCCTAATCTGTCAAAATATTTTCCATGCTGGTTGGGAAGCAGGAAAAGGTTGAGAGACCCTCCTGTTATCTAGTGCAAGGCTCTTGTAGATGTGCAAAACACATGAGAGTTGTACTATGGATCATTGAGTGAATGTAATTCGTTTAAAAAAAGATACCAAGCTGTAGATCAGCTTTATTCTCAATCTCTCTCTGATTTTTTCTCAAAAGTGGATGACTAAAAGAAGGGAAGAGATGAACAAAAATGCTTTCCAAATGCACATATATCCTAAAGCCACTTAATCTCAATAAGAAAATCAGTACTGGCCAATAAATATTTTCCACCTGACACAATAAAATACTTTTTACTTCCACCGCAAATGTTAGCTTTGATAGTCTTTCTGTGTGGTGCTACTTGGATAACAAGAAAAAGGGCCAAAAAAATACATTTGAAAAATACATACGAGACAAATATGTTGATTCTGTAAATATTCTTAAGATGGTGATTCTCATTAAGAAAAACTGTTTAATATTTTCCACCTGACAAAATATTATCATTATAGTATGTCTTACTACACACTCTGAAGTTGTTAACTTTTTATCCCTGTACCAAAGGTTTAAAAGGGTTTCTTCCAGCCAGACAATATCTAATGGAAAGGTAATACTGTAGGCCCACAGGGAGGGAGTTGGCCTGGTGGCTTCTCTTATTCTTGTTATTGAGCCTAATTGGGTTTAGAAGCCATGAAATTCCATAGTTGAGGTCGGGTGTTAGCAAGAAGAAGATGAACCACATGATATTTCAGAAAAGAGAGTAGGCAACCTAGTTGTAACTTTAAAAGATAAAATTAATATCACCAAAATGTGTAGTATAAAATGGTAATCAGCAATGCAATTCGAATTTGCCAGCTTGATAAGCAGTTTGTGTTTACTTTTCTGTATTTACTTCAAATTATAACACTGGTTCTTGTTTTTCGTCCTGGAAGATGTAGGCCCAACCATTATCTGCACAGACATAGTATCCAACATTTCGCCAGAGCATCCCAGCACAAGACACTCGCCTCAAGCAATGCTATCAAACTGGCAAGAGGAATAGCAGATTATGTCTCTCATATCTTCACCTTAGTGACGACCTGTGACACAACCCATCAGACAAAAGTTTCTGTTACATCAATTAAATCTGCTCGACTAATTTTTTACAATGTTTCTATTGTCTATATCTATCCGAAGAAGGATAGATGAACATCACAGGGATAACCGTATTTTTTTATGTTCATATGAACATGTTATTTGTTTTCTTTCAGAAGCAACAATCTCAGTTGAATAGTTTTGAATGGGTTTTTTGTTGATATTACATTTCGCAAGACAACTATGTGAATGCTTTTATTTCATGGGAAGCAAGTATAATGTTCTTGAAAAGCAAATAGAGAGGGATTGAGAATGTGTTATATAAAGCTGCAATCTCAACTTTTTCCTAAGCACATATTCAAATACTTTTAATTTTCTCCATTGAAAGAAGCTCATCATCCTTTCACAGTAAGTAACTTTTCTTTAAATCAGAATACATGCACCACACATAGAAGGTGATGTATTTTTGGTGGTCATGTCACACAAAAATCTTTGAGGGATAATTGTTTTAATATGGATTAATAAAATAAAGATTTGACTGCAACAACGGCATATTCTTTTGTCAGTGGAGCATCAGTACTGATAAAAAAGTCTGGCTTATTATTTTTGTTACAGCAGAAGTAATAAAGCGGGATACTGAAGTTTTTGAGTATGTAATGCTCTCCATGTATTTGACTCCATGCTTCTGACAGCGACTATAGTTTTTCTCTCATATGTACTATAGATACAAGTTCAACACCAGACAACATATTGTTTGCTATGTCAAATGTACTGGGTCTCTGACTTCTATTATCTAGAAGGAATTGGGAGTACAAGCAATCTCAAATCTGTCAGCAACACTCTTCTCCAATTACTGCTCTGCTGTAGCTTGAATGCTGATGATATTCAAGTGACACCACAAAACAAACCTCTGTGCACTGTTAAAGAACCTCTGTGCCCTCATAATTGTGATACAATCAGTGTAAAAGGAATTTCAAATCATCACTGTCTTCAGAACTTTGACAATTTTGGCATTCAGTCAATTTCAGACTTACAATACACAGTTGTAATGACATGAAAACAATTAGTTGAAGAACCGATCAGCAGCTTTCAGAGAGATTCAGCAGAATTTAGTAAGTGGAAAAGCATTTTATGACCAAGAAAATTAAATTAGGCATTATCATCGCGGAGAAGGAACCATCTGGAGAATCAGCAAAATACATTGTCTGAATATATGGTAAATTATTTTGCCTTCAGGATGGTCAGTCCTGTTCTTTACTGCAATTTGATGAGGGGAGGGGTTTTTGGTATTTTGTGGCATTAACCCACTGGTTTAAAACCTTTACCTGTCAAAACATTTTTGTTTTGTTTGGTAAAGAGGTTGAGATACGGACAGATACTCCTACATCACTCAAGTCTCGGAATGAATGGGATTCTCACAATAACACATGAGACTCACAATTATGTTATGGAATAGTGGGTGTATCTCCTATGATAAGAGATACCAAGATGTTGATTTTACGTTTCCTTAGTATCAAAGCTGTATGCCTAGAGTAAGGGGGTGGAGTGAAAAAAATATGATGAATGGATGTGAGGTTGTTGATTCAGCCCTGAATGCCCTTGGTATCTGGACAGATTGTACATATCAAGAAGTTGTTTAATCTAGTCTTCAGCTCATACATATCAGTGGTATTAAGCTGTCCGAAACTTGACCAACTCTTGGTTGAAGGATGATTTGTAGACATCACAAAGATACAAATCTGAATTGATATTGGCCAAGAATGCTGGGAGTTCAAGGCCTGGAATGTATAATATCAAATCTTTACTATCATTAAACCTGACCTTTGACATTTCCTGACCTAAGAACCCAATAAGGTTCAATTGCAGAAATATGAGCCAGCAGTCAAAATAAATTCCTTGCTCTTCTTGGGCTTAGGAACTTTTTGGAATCTGGTGTCTTGTCAGGAGATTCGCAACTGAAATTTGATACCAGGTCTCCTGGAATCTGGCTTAAATTCAATTTAGAGATTTTGAAATACTGAAGTGAACATCTTGAAATTATTTCTAGTAATAGCTTCAAATGTTATTCAAAATCTATAAATTACAAAATTATAAAACAATTACATTTATTGCATCTTTACACCGATGTCACAAAGTGCTCTCCATTAGAAGAATTCGATTTTTCTTCTGAGAGAATGTACATTGTGTTCTCTAGTCCAGAGTCTGCCAGAGTTCCTCTGGAATAACACATTCAAGATAACTAATGAATTATGGATGATGCTTCTTGTAATACAGGACTACAACAGAATATGCATTTAAAAATCTCTTTCATTGAGGAAATGCTAGTTATTGGTCATCACTCATCAATCGTTCTGGATATGTAAAGGATGTGTAACACACACGTATTGTGGACTGCTCTTCCTTTCATCTCAAATGACGAAAAGGCAACTGCACACGTTGCAATAGGCAAGAAATTGCTTCATACATGTGGCAGTGTAAAATTTGCCTATTATAGTATTGATGCTTGACATTAATTTTGATCATGATCAATGGTTAGGACAGAGGGCAGCAGCACCTAGCTCTGTCAATCACCTCAAGGCCACTAGGGCATTGACTACATTTTAAAGTATAATGCTTGAGTGACCACAATGATCGCTCTCAGTTTTGTCTAAGCTGCTCTCCAGGCAACATGTAATGACTTAACTCTGCATTACTGCATTGGCAACCAATATCATGTTTAAGGTATGTCTTTTGTTAATATTTTATTCTAATTAAACTTAGCATTCATTTATACATTTTTCAATACAAATAATTAGTTACATATTTCCTTATGAATTTATAGAAAGCTTAGCAGTCATATATTTTGTAAGTCAGCTTACACATGTTTTGTTACTTTGTTAGGTGCCAACTTGGTTTACCATTGAAAACATGTGGTTTGGCCATTGCTTCAGAACCCCAGTTTGGGTAAGATGGTTATTCCATTATTAATTATAATAGTTCAATGGTCATTAATATTAATTAAATTATGAATAGTACCTCAATAGAATATTATAATTATTTGCTTCAGTACTTCTATGTATTTCTCTTAGTAGTTCACAACTACTTGTATTTAATTCAACTGTAATGATTATTCACATGTCAAACTTATACTCTAGTCATGAATATTAATAATCTTTAGTCAGATAAATTGTAAATGCAACTATGTGACACTGTAATTCATTTCATGTATTTTGTTATTCATTTCTGTGTATTTTGTTACAGGGTTTTTATCCATGATGAATAAATCATCTTTATACATCACAGCAAAGACTTGTGTCAACTTTTCCTGCTGTAACAATGGAGCCCCCAGAGGATCATGACCACCTTGACCTGGATCAGCCTGCACAGCAATCTACACAGTTTGCACTTGGGCAACAACCGGATTATCATGGTACATGAACTCTTTAAAAGCACAACAAGTGTGTTACAGACTTTAAGAGGTCTTTATGAACTTTCAGTTCTTTCACAGTTCATTAAGTTTAATGAACTTAGCACAACTTGAATGTTGTTTATTGCCGGCTATAAATAGAACATTGACTTTCATTTATGGAAACAATGACTCTCAATTAAAGATGTGCCACTTTCACTTATAACAGGCACGTTTATTGTGCACATATCAAATATTGTTTCAATTTAATTAAATAATTATTTCTGATTTTAGCACTTAGTGCATTTATTGAAGTTTTTCAATAGTGATTTTAATCTTTGTATTTGCATTGTATTCTATCTCATGTTATATTCTAATTTTTTCAATGAAAAATGTCCCGTGTTTATATATATGGTGGTTTAGTGTGGATTAAGAGTTAGCAAGACTAGCTATATGTTTCAAAAGACTTTCTCAAAATATTGTTGTATAATTTAATATGTACTCAACTCGTCATCTAGTCATCTGGAGATTGTCACACTTCGAATCTTCACAAGGATCCTCATAGGAATCGATTGTCTGCATGTTTCTTATTTCATGAATGAACTGGACTGTTAGTCAGATCCCTATAAATAGATTGTTGAGCAGTGGCAGTTTTGGTCATTGACAGACCACGTCATTTTGTCATTTAGCTTATTGGTATGTGTCTCATTGGCTCGTCAGCCAGTTTCTTCAGAGAAAGACCAGCTTCAGGATTGAAAATTCTACATGCTTCTAGTCGTAATCATCCAACTAACGAGGAATTAAGTGACATCCGATTGCAGAATCGTCTGCATCTACAATTCTGAACGAAGATTTTTCATCTGATCATATGTCTACATGCATCTCGACAGTCACACGTTTACCATATTTGTTAAATTGGACATTTTCAAGCTTCGCATTTGAATTTCACCACCAAACATAACGTCATCATTGACACCTGTATCAACAGATTTACTTTAAATTTCATACTTTTGTACGGATGTTCATAGCTCATAAGCCGGCTAGGCTAAGAGATTTTGTATTTTGAGGGAAATGTTTTTAGCTGTTTTGGCCAATACAGGTCATGTCATTAGCTATTCATGTTTCTAGTTCAGGTTATAATTGGTACGTATCGGCCAATATTTAAGTGATTGATTCAGTCAAACTAGAAATTATGCTTGTAAATCATCTTGTTATTGTCAATATTGTCGAATTTTTTGTCGATAGTGGAGTGTATATAATACAAAATTCTAAATTTTATACATATAACGAGGTAATTATCAATGTGATTTCATGAATTTACATGAATTTTAAGATATTCGTTTTTGTATGTTTACATGTATTGGTTCTTTTCCATGAGTGCTTTAATCTATATGATATTGTAGGTGCTCAAGTTGCCAATTATTTCAGTTTAGTTCTAAGGCCTACTGTGAAACTCAATCATAGATAGGTAGTATCAATTTCTGGAACTAATTTTCAGAATTGTTTCATACATTACAGGGAGTTTATCCCTTATGTAACTAAAGTGTTTTGTTAAAGTCTCAATGAGATTAAGTGTCATTTTAGAAAGTGTATTTATGATATTGCACACAGTTTATTATTCTGACATTTCAGACTAGAAATTAGTTTGTTTGCTAGATTATTTTATAGCTAGATTATTTTTAGCTACTGAAGCTATAAGTTAATTCCCTATTTAAATGAGTTAAAGTAATTTTATAGCTTTATATTGCAGTCAATTAAATCTAAAGTTTGGCAGCAACCGGGACGGTTTTTTTCCAACCCGGGGCTGTGTGGCAGTGTAAAATTTGCCTATTATAGTATTGATGCTTGGCATTAATTTTGATCATGATCAATGGTTAGGACAGAGGGCAGCAGCACCTAGCTCTGTCACTCGCCTCAAGGCCACTAGGGCATTGACTACATTTTAAAGCATAATGCTTGAGTGACCACAATGATCGTTCTCAGTTTTGTCTAAGCTGCTCTCCAGGCAACATGTAATGACTTAACTCTGCATTACTGCATTGGCAACCAATATCATGTTTAAGGTATGTCTTTTGTTAATATTTTATTCTAATTAAACTTAGCATTCATTTATACATTTTTCAATACAAATAATTAGTTACATATTTCCTTATGAATTTATAGAAAGCTTAGCAGTCATATATTTTGTAAGTCAGCTTACACATGTTTTGTTACTTTGTTAGGTGCCAACTTGGTTTACCATTGAAAACATGTGGTTTGGCCATTGCTTCAGAACCCCAGTTTGGGTAAGATGGTTATTCCATTATTAATTATAATAGTTCAATGGTCATTAATATTAATTAAATTATGAATAGTACCTCAATAGAATATTATAATTATTTGCTTCAGTACTTCTATGTATTTCTCTTAGTAGTTCACAACTACTTGTATTTAATTCAACTGTAATGATTATTCACATGTCAAACTTATACTCTAGTCATGAATATTAATAATCTTTAGTCAGATAAATTGTAAATGCAACTATGTGACACTGTAATTCATTTCATGTATTTTGTTATTCATTTCTGTGTATTTTGTTACAGGGTTTTTATCCATGATGAATAAATCCTCTTATACATCACAGCAAAGACTTGTGTCAACTTTTCTTGCTATAACATACACAACACTTGAATCCATACCTACTTAAAGCTTAGAAACTTCTTTAGAACTCAGAGTGTGTGTCATGTCAAAAATGAGGAATAATGATTAGCAGGAAACTAATTAATAAACCACTTTAAAAATTAGCTGCATTGCAAATTGACAGTTTCTGTTCATATCAGCAGAACAATTGCGATTGGCAGTTTGCATGTTTCTTGTGTGATTGTTCGTCGTAATATGTAAGGAAGCATTGTTAAAGTTTCAAGCTCAACAATTATGTAATTGTACTTCTGATTAAGCTCGAAATTAATGAGAACTCTTTTTAAAAGAGTTTAATCATCAGTAGGACCTTGTCAATGTGTGGCTCTCATCAAGCTCCCATAATGCATTCCAATCAGGATTGAACTCAAGTTTTAATTTTCACAGTAATGCTGGACTGAACTTCAAAACTAAACTATCTCCTTTCTTGCAGTCAAGCCTTGACAGGTGATTACTCCATGTTTCTTAAAAGAAGACTATTATAATACTTGTCCTCAAGACAAACGTGAAAATACCAGAGAAGTTTTGCTTCACGTTACGAATGACGAGTATGTGTACAAGTGCTATCTAATAATATTTCGTCATGGCAAAATCTCTCTATTATCACTTCATATAAAAACTTGTCCTCTTGCAATTTGGTTTATATAGTCCCTCATTCTACAGATCCACAGTTAAAATATTTAAGCAGACCCAATTTGAACAAGTAAATCTTTCACATACTCATATTTGCAAAACTTTACTCCAGAAATTCAAGTCATATCTTCAGTGGGCCTAATTTCAGTTTCCCTTGAAAATTCCTTTCATGGTCAATATATCTTAGGAGAAAAAACTAGAGGTAGTTTAATTTGTTGTCTTGGGAAGCAGATGGGGCCAGAGTAATGAAAATTCCAAGCACTCTCTTCAGTGTCCAGACTTCAAAAGTAGTCATGACAGTTAACGTACCGTAGTGTTTCTCTTTGAAGTAAGGTATCTCGACCTCAGCGCACTTTACTTCGGATGCACAACAACATATATTTATTCATTGGTCACAGATATGGGCACCCCATGGTGGAAGAGCCAAGTATTAGATCACCCTGCAATTATAGAACTTTCCAAAACCTTACAATATCGAGTGATATTAATTCACACAGCAGCTTGTGATATTGTTACTCTGTGAGGCTGACTTGGGTTGTTTTGTTATAATATCTGGCTGACGTGGTCAGACCCAGGACCTAACAATTGGAAATCCAAAGCAGTGCCATCTGAGTTACTGACTCTTTTTCGAAATCGTAGCACTGGAAATAAATGATTTTCTTTCTGCATATTTGGACCTGTCTCCTGTGATATTTACAGTTTTTTAATCTTAGTTTTCTAGCTACGAATACAAAAGCGATTTCAAGATCTTTCAGCAGACCTTTCACTAAACAAATAGTCAATTACAGCTGTGACATGAATTCTGATAGTCACAAATAAACTGTTTTGGAAGTACAATCAGAGGTCACAAAATAAGGTTATGCACAGTTCAGCAGTTCCAATAGACATAACTGATCAATTTCTTTTCGAACTTACTACTTGCTACACTTCACTGTAAATTCTGAAATTCTGAGTTAGCTCAAATGATTGAGTGAGATGGTTGCACAATTTGTTTGAGCCATGATAGCTTGCTGTTTTGAGTTATGATAATCTTTATGTTGTTATAACTTGCAAACAACAAGCTATCTTGGCTCAAAGGAATTGTGCAACCATCTCACTCAATCAATTAAGCTATCTCAAAATTCAAAATTTACATTGTTCTTCTTTCAGCCAAATTTCAAAAATTAACTTTCAGATGATCTCAATGTCATATATGACAATATATGATATAATATAATCAATTTTGATTTTCACTTGGGGTGTACCGAATCCACTTTAGGACATCCGAATCCGATTCTGAGCCCAGCAAGCAGATTCTGCCGAATCCGATTCCGAACCAAAGCTATTGCCTGATAGAGCCCAGAACTTAAGAATATCAATCACAACAACAATTATCAAAAATCCCGCATGCTTATGCCGCCATTATTGATGCAAAATAATTATGTATAATCAGGCCAAGTCTCTAGTTCTGGCAAGTAAGCTTACTCGCAAGGCTTATGTTTGCAAAACTTCTTCAATACTACTTGTATGCAGTGCTGTTCAATTTGGGCTAATCACTTTTCAGTAAGCTGACTACTGGAGATAGTGGCCGAACTTGGAGTCAGCCTCCCCTCATGGCTGGATAGCCGGACCGAACCTGATAGGTCAAGATATGGCCGAACCGAATATCTACTCCAGCTTTGGTACACTCCTAATTTTCACATTAACTATTTATAAAGCCTGAACTTTGAAAGTATCTCCTATGCTGTTGTCAAGCTTTCAGAGGTGATTACTCCATTCTTCATTGTGGTGTCTGTGTGAATAAATATATATATCTTCAAAAACCTAGAAGAAGGTTTAATTTGTTACCCCAGGAAGCAGATGGTGCTTGTATGATGAAAATGCAAAACACTCTCCCTTCGATATCCAGACTTGAATAGTAGTCATGACAGGATATATGCCATAGAATTTCTCTTTGGAGTAAGATATCTAGACCTAGGCGAACTAAACTTCAAAAACATGACGAGCATTATGGCTGAAATTATAGTATATTTAGTAATTTCAGTAATGCAATACAATATTGAAAGCAATACCATCTGTGTCGGTGCAGAAATTAAAGCAGTGGGAATAATAACTTTCTTTCTGCATATCTGGACTTGTATCCTAAGATTGTATAGTTTTTGTGACTCTTAATTTTGGGGTAAGAATACAAAAGCAATCTTGAGCTCTGTCAGCAGCACTTCCCACCATATGAATAGTCAATTACGGCTCCGTTGTGGTGTATGAATGCTGATAGTTGCAGACAAAGTTGGCTTGGTGTATAATATACTGTGTCTAGGAAGTAAAATTTCAGGTCGCCAAATAATAAGGTAATATTTCAGCTTGATATGTTCATGAAAACACATTCAGACGCGAACACGGAACCAGCCAGATAACCAGTGGAATATGGGGCTGAATATCTGGAATCCTATCATCGCATTTTGGATGGCCAGTCCAGTTCTTGACCACATGCTAGAGGGGGGATTTCTGTGTCAAGTGGTTGGTTTAGATCTCATGTCCTTTACCTGTCAAAATATTTTTGTTTTTCCTGACAAGCAACGAGTAGTCAAGATACTGTCAGATACCCTTATCTTACTCAAGTCTTAGAGTGAATGGGATTCTCGTCAAAACATGTATGCACAACTGGAATTTACATCATAGAATTTTGGGAGTACGACCTATGATAAGAGATACAAAAATGTTGATTTTACGTATCCTTAGAATCAAAGTGTTATCAGTGGCGTCCCTATGGGGGGGGTACGGGGGGCACGTACCCCCCCCCATATTGGACCTGTGCCCCCCCCCAGGTGCCCCCCAGGTTCCCCCCATATGAACTTTCCAACTCTGGCTAAAATATTCAGTTAGTATAGAAGGTGCCACCCCAGAGAATTGCGTGCCCCCCCAGGTGCCCCCCCCCCCCGCTCGAGACACCCCAGTTACGCCACTAAGTGTTATGCCTGGAGTCGGGGAGTGAGATACAAAAACTATGTTGAATGGATTTAAGTATGTTGATTCGCTCCTGAATGCCCTTGATATCTGGACAGCTAGTCATCAAGAAGATGTTAAACGCAGCTCTTTTGTTCATAGTTAGCCTATCACTGTATTGAGTTGAGCTTCTTAAACCACACCCTCTCTGGGTTACACTTACAGTATGATTTGTAGACACCACGGAGGTAGACAAGAATTGATAATGGCTTATAATTCTGGCTGTTCAAGGCCAGGAATGTATAATATGTTATCTTCACTGACATTGGACCTGACCTGTGGCATATCCTGACCTAACAACCCAACTAAGTTCAATTGCAGAAATATGAGCAGCTGGCCAAGATCAAATCATTGGCCAAGGGTTCAGGAACTCTTTGGAATGTGGTGTCTGTTTTTTGAGTCTCTGAAGTCAAGATTCGATATCAGGTTTTATAGACCCCTGACTGAAACTCTACTTAGCCATTTTGAAAACAAAATTGAAGATTTTGAAATTCTTTCCAGGGAGTGGAAGAGCAATTTATTAGCAAATTAAATTAATTAATATATTACTTTATAAATGAGTTGCTTGGGAAATTGACAGTTCAACAGAACAATTCTGATTAGTAGTCTGCATGTGTCTTGTGTGAATGTTTGTCACAATTTATAAGGAAGAATAGTAAAAGCTTCAAGCTCAAAACTTATGATTATGCTTCTGATTAAGTTTGGATTTTAATGAAAACTCTTTTAAAGAGCTTAATCATCAGTATATTGTCACAGTGTGGTTCTCGTCAATCTTGCATAATGCATGTCAATCAAGATTATAATCAATTTTAATTTTCACACTAACTATAGCCAGAACTTGGAAAGTGACTCCTATGTTGTATTCAAGCTTTCAGAGGTGATTACTCCATTCTTCTTTGTGGTCTCTGTGTGATGCTATACTTACCATGTTATAGAAATGTTAGTGAGGCTTGTCCATCAATAGAAAATAGAAAATAACACAAATTCATTGTGAAATTTGTCCTCCGGTGATTTTATTTATACGTTCACTCATTCTGCAGATCCAGTTTTCATTTAGAACTTCATTTGGAAAAAGGAATACTTAGCTGATTTTAGAAGAAGAATAAAATTGAACAAAAACATGTTCAAATGTTAACTGTTGCATAACTACAAAAATGTGGGTCTTCAGTAAGTTAAGCTTCCCTTGATAATTCTTTTCATGGTCAATATATATAGGCCTATATCTTTTAAAACCTAGAAGAAGGTTTAATTTGTTACCTGGGGAAGCAGCTGGTGCTTGTTTGATGCAAATGCAAAGCATTCTCTCTTCAATATCCAGACTTCAATAGTGGTCATGACAGGAAATATGTCATATAACTTCTCTTTGAAGTACGATATCTTGACCTAGGCGCACTAAACTTCAGAAACATAACAAGCATTATGCCGGAAATTATGGTATATTTAATAATTTCGGTAATGCATTCGTATCAGATAAATTTGCAACCCATGGTGAAAGACCCAAAAATATATGTTTACCTTCCTACAGTAGAACTTTCCGAAACTTTATGTAGAAGTACAATAAGCGTGCTGTATGCATGTAAATGGTGAAATTGCTGTGTGTAAAGTTCTGTGTTTTTGCAATATCAAAATTTGGACAATAGGATGACACAGCAACCAGTCTGAGGATGATCCGAACTGTCATTCATTAGAATATCCAGATGATCTGGCCAGAGCTAAATCAAACAACATTAAAAGCAATACCATCTGCGTTGGTGCCTCTTTGCCGAAATTAAAGCACTGGGAATAATAATTTTCTTTCAGTATATCTGGACTGATCTCCTAAGATTACATAGTTTTTGTGACTCTTAGTTTTTGGGTAAGAATACAAAAGCAATCTTGAGATCTGTCAGCAACACTTTCCACCAAACGAATAGTCTATTACGGCTCCATTGTGGCATGAATGCTAATAGTTGCAGATGAAGGTGGCTTGCTGCAAATACTGTGTCTAGGAAGTAAAATTTCAGGTCGCCAAATAATAAGGTAATATTTCAGCTTGATATGTTCATGAAGACACATTCAGACATGAACAAGGAACCATCTGGAAAACCAGTGGAATATGGGGCTGAATATCTGGAATCCTATCATCGCATTTTGGATGGCCAGTCCAGTTCTTGACCACATGCCAGGGCTAAACTTCTGGCATAAGTAGTTGTTTTAAGACAAGATCTTTACCGGTCAAAATATTTTTGTTTTGCCTGACAAACAGAGATTAGTCAAGATACTGTCAGATTCCCTTATCTTACTCAGTCTCAGAGTGAATGGGATTCTCACAATAACATGTGCAAACAACTAGCACTTGATATTATAACAAAACAACCCAAGTCAGGGTCACTGAGTAACAATATCACGAGCTGTTGTGTGTATTAATATCACTCGAGCCCGTAGGGCGAGAGTGATATTAATTCACACAACAGCGAGTGATATTGTACGAAGTGACCCTGACGCGTGGTTGTTTTGTTTTTATCACCTGGTTTTACCTCAAATTTTCAATTATAAAGAGGGACTATTTTCTGGCATTACAAAAATGTTACGTCACCATGGAGCAACAATGGAGGTGACGTCACAATCCTATTGTTTTGGCCATTGCTTGGTTTGTGACATCATCGGCATCTGAAATGCTGGTGATGTCATAACCATTTGTAAAAGCATACATGCAATTATGAATACCATTTTATATATATTCCTTAGATCTATTTCTTAGAGCTTCCCTACAGCACTTCTATGTATTTACCTTGATCAGTGAGGCTTGGATCCAAAAGTTGGGTAATATATCTTTTCTGCATTTAAGTTGCTACATTTTGGCCAAGAGTAATTTCTATGCATTTAATGCATTATACAAGTTTGCCAGTCCAGAGAATTGTCCACATTTAAGATACCATATAATTAAAGTCCATTCACATATGGCTTGCCCTTTGTGACAGCAAGTTACACAAAGGGCCCTAATTTTAATCCTCTATATTGTTGTACCATTTATCATGCTGGGCCTATCTATAAGCCCCAACACAAAGGCCTTGCCAAACCAAGGCATCTGACAATTCTCTGTGATCCAGCATTCTGTCTATTGGGAATTAAGATGAATTGGGGGGATAAAAGCTAGTAACAATTATCTAAGGGAAGTTAATTGCACTTTACCAATTAGCACCTTTCTGGTTATGAAACCTGGAGTCCAGAATCACTGAACCCACATACTGTGTATACAATGCATAGGGGCAATGCCCCATTGTTTAATGCTGTATTCTGATTGGCTGTTGCCATCCTCCAATTACCTGTTTGTACATTTTACTATATAACCTTCTGTTACCTACAATAAATTACCTTTTAGTCTATCTGTGAACCGTAACTATATTGTTTGTCATTCTTACCATATACAAACTAGCATCTTGAAATCCCAGTATAACTGGTCATTGAATTATTGGAATTGTGATAGCCATATCCTTGGCTAGCTGAGCTCCCTCAACTGCAGTGATAAGAATATATTTGGGAAGCTGTTTAATTGAGGACTGACTATTTAGTCTGTAAGTGTGACTAGTAGTCTATGATTGTCTCTGTCAACCAGTAGACTCCTGGAGCTCACAATGGTGTACCCTGAGTGAATTGAACAGAGTCAACTTTTTGTGAACATATTGGAGCAGTACAGTGAGTACATAGTGGATATTACAAGCCAAAATTTTTTTTTTTTAGTCTGGATATTTGAAAAACACAACTTTTACCAAAACACATTACTGGATGTACGACAAGATCAGCAATTAGTTGAAAGTTTTAGGCGCGAAGACATATTTTACCAAAACACATGGGCTTCGAGATTCTTCAACTAACCCCTTAGCTCAAAGTTAGGTCCCCTGATTACTTTTACCTTTCACATATCAGGATTATTTCTACAAGGCAATCGAGATGCCATACCCGCCCTTCAACCCCAACAACCCCCATCTCCTCGAGCTCCAACGACGCGAGCAAGAGATGGCAGACCAACAAAGGGTCAATGACGAAGCCCAACGAAGGGCCAACGAGGAAGCAGCGGCAGCCCGAGTGGCCCATGGAGAGGACCCTGAACCCGTCCAGGACAATGAACAGGCCAATCAGGCACTGCCTGAGGTAACTTTTGTTGAATATCTCAGACAGGAACGTATCCTCCGTGACCACTTTATGCATCAATCCAAAAAGGAGCATCAGGAGGCATTGGACTTGCAATACAGGGTCCTCCAACAACAATTATTGGCCGAAGATCGCCAACAGGCCCTAGATTGTGCCAAACGAGTGCCATCGTGTGACGGCAGCACATCACAAACCGTCCGCAACTGGATCAGGGAAGTGGAGCTTACCTTGCCCTATACCCAACAAACTATTCTGGTCGCCACGACGTCCGCCACGGCAGACCTCAGAGAGGAAATCGAGAGATTTCTAAGAACTCACGACCAACGTTTGTATGCCACATGGGACGAGGTCAAAATCCATGTACAAACGCAATTCCTCTCGTCTCAGGAAGACGAAAAACTCAAGCATGAGGTCCAAAACA
The DNA here is from genome assembly GCA_026936325.1 of Platynereis dumerilii. Classification (NCBI taxonomy): domain Eukaryota; kingdom Metazoa; phylum Annelida; class Polychaeta; order Phyllodocida; family Nereididae; genus Platynereis; species Platynereis dumerilii. The sequence continues at coordinate 18,215,333 of JAPTHN010000003.1, forward strand.
TCAAGCAGACTGCATATGAGACCACGGCAGCATATGGCAGGAGATACCGAAAGGCAGTCTCACTGGCCTACCCACTGGCTAGAGACGAGATAAGAGAGGACGCAGAACGACGGCTCCTCATTGAATATTACATTAAGGGCCTCGCCGACGACAAATTGGCCGTAAAACTTATTGAAAAGGGTTACCCTCAGACTTTCGAACTGGCCATCCACAAAGTGTGTCAACTAGAATCCAATCAAAATAGGGTTCAAATGGCACGTGAGAAGGGCCTCATTTCTGGCCACAAAGAGTCCCAGAGATTTGAGGAACCCATGGAAGTTGGAGCCGTTGGGGGACAACAACCCCCCCGAGATCGCCAGCCGCCCCCCCAAGACTTGCAGGACCAGGATAGCAAGCGTCAAATTACTGGCTTGACACACCAGTTCACTAAGATGACGGCATTGCTGCAAGGTCTTAGGGATGACCTCAAGAAAGAACGGGCGCATCAACAGCCACAACAGCACAGACATGACAACGGCCGACATCACAACAGCCGACCACAGCAACACCAGTCGCATCGACAACAGCCACAGCAGCCCCAGGGATACTACCATCCCACACCAAATGCTTATGTCAACCGCCGAACACCGATGGCCCACTATGACCAGCAGCATCTGGACCAAAGCGCTCAAGGGCCCATAGAGAACAAATTCTCGGAGGACGGCTATCCCATCTGCAATTACTGTCGAAAGGTTGGTCACATTGCTACAGATTGTCGAAAACGTATTTCTGATAGGACCAGGCAGAACAGAAACCAGGGGCGTAGTCACCGAGGACCTCGCTACCAGGGGGGCCAATAAGCGCCTTAGACGTCGACTCCTTGGTCTATGTCGAGCTGGAATTCGAACATTGTAATTGTACAGCGCTTCTAGATACCGGAGCAACAAGGAGCGTTCTAAGGCGCCAAGAATTTGACAATTTTTGTAAATTGGCTGGTTTCATCCCCAAAATTAATCCACCGACCATGCAACTATGTAATGTCACTGGGGGTGAAATCAAGACTGTCGGTGTAGTTGAATTAACTGAATTACGTGTGGGGGCATTCAATGTGACTGTTGTGGAAGGCATCGGCCACGGTATGATCTTGGGGCGAGACGTACTGAGGCGAGATGGTGCTCTGATTGACTATGGACAAGGCATGCTTTCGTGGAAAGGGCATGCATTCGAGCTATTACCTAGGAGGCAGATAATAGGCTCGCTCGGGGACCGACCCCCCCTCATTTCAGACTCTAACATCGAGGCCTTGGTTCGCAAAAATGACGACCTTTTTGCAGCCAAGGGCGAGGACCTCGGATGTCATCCTGAGATCGAAGTAAGGATCGAAACGACTGGGGGACCAGTCAAGAGAAGACCATATCGTCTACCCTTCAGCAAACGTCAGGCGCTCGATGCGAAGCTGGACGAGTTACTCGAGCAGGGTGTCATTGTGCCCTCGTCGTCTCCTTGGTCTTCCCCAGTCGTCCTCGTCGAAAAGAAAGACAGCAACGAACCAAGATTCACGGTGGACTATACGGCCGTCAACAAGATCACCAAGAATGATGCCTACCCTATTCCATTGATCAGGGACATCTTCGATCAATTACAAGGTGCGACCGTATTTTCCACCATTGATCTTAAATCTGGATACCATCAGTTACCACTTCATCCTGATGACCAAGAGAAGACCGCATTTGTGTGCCATCGCGGGCTCTTTCATTGGACCAGGCTACCGATGGGCCTGAACTGTGCCACTCAGAAATTCCAAAGGGCCATGGAGGTCATTCTGAAGGGCTTGATCGGCAAAATCGCTTTGATCTACATTGACGACTTGGTCATCTTTAGCTCAAACGAAGAAGAACATCTCAAACATCTAGAGATCATCTTTGACCGCATTCGATCGTACAACTTGAGACTCAATCCCAAGAAATGCGTCTTCGGCATGAAGCAAGTCAAGCTGCTTGGATATATTGTGAGCGCCCAGGGCCTCGCGGCGGACCCACAGAAGACCGAGGCCATCAACAACATGAAAGCGCCCACAAATTTATCCGAGACAAGGACCTTCCTGGGTATGTGTTCATATTATCGTTCCTGCATCGTCGACTATGCCAAAATAGCAGAACCACTCACCCTCCTGACCAGAAAAAATGTCAAGTTCATCTGGTCAGACGACCAACAAGTGGCGTTCGACACTCTCAAGGCTGAACTTTGCAGTGAACGAATAATGGCTCATCCACAACCCGACAAGCCCTATTTACTTTATTGCGACGCCTGCGACTACGCTGTGGGGGGCGTACTTTGCCAGGTGGACGATAATGGGGTGGAAAGACCTATCGTCTATTTGTCGAAGCAACTGACTGCCACTCAGCGTCGATGGGCAACGATCGAGAAAGAAGCTTATGGTTTGGTCTATTGTCTCAAGCAACTCAGAGTGTATCTCATCGGCAGCTCATACAGGACGTTCGTCGACCATAAGCCCCTTACGACCCTCTTTACAAAAGACCTCAACAATACCAAGATACAGAGATGGGCTGTACTCTTGTCGGAATATGGTTGTAAAGTGGAATACCACAAGGGCAAACTCAACGTCCGAGCTGATATGCTCTCGAGAATCAGACAACATGACACTGTGGCCACCTTCGACGTCGGATTTTGGCAACTCGGCGACAAAATTCCCCCCATTGACAACGAGCTTCATGCCGAAGCCCAGTCTTATGGCCTCGATCTACGACAAGTAGCCGCGGATCAAAGGGCCCTGCCTGAATGGAAGGACAAAGAGGAGGACGATGACGACGATAACTACGAAATCATCAATGGTCTCCTCTACTCCACCACACCTCCCTACAGATACGCCCCTGAACATCCCAGGCTCGTCTTACCACCACGTCACCAGACGGAAGTCATTTCTAAGGCTCACCAGGAAGTCGGTCACATGTCGGTGCGGAAGACAATGCTGAGAATCAAAGAAGCATTTGTATGGTCAGGCATGAAACGCCAAGTGTCCCAGTTTATCAAGCAATGCCCTCATTGCGTAGTCCACAACAGACAGCCAGTCAAAGCTCCATATGGCCAAATGCCTCTTCCGAAGGCTCCAATGCAATTTTTGGCTGCAGATTTGATTGGCCCACTCGTGGAGACTCCCTCGGGCAACACATACATCCTGACCATCATTGACCATTGCACCGGCTGGGCCGAAGCCTTTCCCCTCGCATCGAAGTCAAGCCAAGCCGTCTGGGAAGCCCTAAGTCACCATTACTTCAGTCGACATGGCTTCTGTGACGTTATCCTCACGGATCGAGGACTGGAGTTCAATGCGAGGGCCTTGACCGAATATCTGGCTGACGTGGGAATCGAACACCGAAGAACTACACCCTATAATCCGCAGGCAAATGGCAAGTGCGAGAGATTCAATGGTACGCTCAAACGCATCATCACGGCCCTCATCAACAACAGCAGAGGAGACTGGCAGCAATATTTGGGTATGGCTTTACTAGCTTACAACAATTCAGTTAGTGATGTAACAGGCCATACGCCATATTTCCTACATTTTGGCAGAAGAGCCAGACTGCCCCTCAGTCGTTTATTGCCAGCTGAGCAGCCATTGGATCAACGCCTCCAGCACTTGTCGGACGCCCTCCGGACGGCAGCAGGACTGACGAAGGACGCCAGGCAGTGGAATCGGCGGCGACTGGACCAACAAGCAAATGCAGGGATCATCAAGCCAGGTGACTCTTGTGTCGTCTTAGCCACCGAGCCACTCAGCCTGACGTCCAGGTGGGACCCACACTGGACTGTAACCAAGGTCAGAGGGAAGGTCATTTGGGTTGTGCACCAACAGTCCGGAAAGCAGAGAACACTAAACAGGAACAAGGTCAAATTGGTTGACCCCAACATCTGCTGGGACGAGCACAACCCAAGACCCATCAGGAATCCTCACAAATCAACCAAGACCATCGGTCTCCACGTGGTTCCAGACCCACAACAGCCGGGTCCCTCCAACCAGCAAATCACGCCTGCCACGACAAATCACGAGGATCGCAGGGATCGAAGCCACGCTCACGTGCACAAGCCACCCCCCATCGGTCGGCGCCACGCAATCAAGCGTCCAGCTTCCCCCCCGGGCAACAAAAGTGACCACATGCCTCTAGATGGTCACTTAGCAGCTGACCACCAGCCTGCTCGGACTACACCTGCGACTACTCAACACCCAACTAGAACCACAGCGGCCCCTACCCCAAGGCATTTACTGGCGGATAGACACCGGCGTCTTGTACAGCAGAAGAGAGAGCACCAGCCACCTCAGCTACAGACTCCTCCTGCCCCCGAGGCACCTCGCCCCCCTCGGAAGAACCCCGGGCCTCCTCCGCCAAAGCCTCCATCGGCCAAACGACTGCATCGGCAGCCTCCCCGACGCAGCTTGGCCCCCGCTCAGCCTCCTGTGAATCCACAGCCTTATCATCCCCCGGACAGCAAACGTGCTCGCCCCTACTTCACTCGGTCGTCAAAGAGGGAGCAGCCGGAAGTCCGTGGACCATCGCCTTCAGAGCAGAAGCGTGCTCGCCTCGAAGCCATCGCTAGCTTGAAGGCCTTCATCAAATCATCATTAAACCATTCATCATGACACCCAGGTACATATTGCTATTATTTGCCTTTGCTATCAATCGTATATATGCTTCCTCCCTCTCAACAGATGCAGTCGAGGTGACGCTCCTGCCCGATGGAATAAGCATCACAGGAGGGGAAGAACTCAGGCAAATTATAGCTACCTGGGATGTCTTCGTGACCCTCGACCCCCCGACCTACCCTCGACACCTCGCCCAACAAGTCACCACATTATCGAACACGATGGACTCCATCAAGTCTCTCGAGAAGAAAGGTCTTTCGATAGATCTTGAGACCCAAGCTATTAGAAGAGACCACCTAGCATCGATGCTTGGTCTCATGCCCACGTCACGCCACAGCCCCAGGAATCGACGAGGTCTCATTGACCTCGGAGGCACGATCCTCCACGGCCTGTTCGGCGTGGCCACCAATGCCCAACTCGATCGATTCAACAATGCCATGCTGGAGATTGCCACGCACCAAAATGCCATAAGCCATGCACACAATAATCTTGCCTCAGTCGTGAACCAGACGAGAGCATTTATTTCTAAATTAGCTGTGAAGCAACAGCAAATGGACCAACAGGTCATGGCATTAAATTCGGCAATTCTCCAGCTATCAAGCGCCATCAACGAAAACACCCATCGAATCTCATTAATAGAAATCATCACTGACTTGGACAGATACATTGCTGTGCTCGAACTGGCCGCCGAGCAGTATCAATCCCAAGTCGAGTCATTTCATCGCCAGAGGACCGAACTCCAACTAGGTCGGCTCACCAGAGATCTGCTCAACGAGGACCAACTCAACGAGATCCTGTCTCATGCACAAAAGAAATTCCAGGTGGGAGGTTCATTACAATGGTTGTATCGTTTTCTGAGTGTAAATGCCATTTTAACTGAGGCTGACAAGCTGATTTATCAAATTGTCATTCCTCTTGTTGCCTCTCGGCCATATCTTCTGTTTAATGTTGTTTCCTGTGGTGTACCCCTCAATCAGTCTAATTATCATGTCACAGTAGTAGTCGATAAAACTTATGCATTAGACACTATTTCTGGCAATATTTTCCAGCCGACGGCCTGTACCGGCTTCCGGCCTACTCTGTGCAATTCAGATATTGAATTTCAAATTACCAGAATGAAGTGCATTAGAGGTCTGCTAACAAACAGACCACAATTGACTACTGGCTGCAAAGTGGAAATTAGAAGTCTAAAAGACAAGCCACTCGTCAGCACTCTTGCAACCAACCAATACGCTGTAGTCTCCCTAGGGATAAATTTAATTATCAGGTGTGCTGGGAAACCAGAATCCCATATACATTTGCCCCTAGGTACGTACAACGTGACATGTCTCAAAGACTGTCAAATTATTGGTGATGGATGGACAGTGGCCTGTATTGGTCATCTATATATGAAGAGACGTTATATCATGCCCACGGTCAATGTAACATCCCATTTTAACTTTAAATATAGATACACTGACAAGACCGTGGCATTAGCCCTTCCCCAAATAGTCCCTGACACAGCTTCAGGACCCATCTTCACCGAATTATCACATTTAAATTCTGCCCACGTGGTCAAACAAACATCACACATGGCCCACTTCAACAACAATTTATCATTCATAAATGTTAGTTTAATTGTATGCCTGTGGTTCTTCTTAGCTGTTGTTGCATTGAAAGGACGCCACCTAGTGGCAAGGTTAACATCAAAATACAAAAGGGCAATGGCACAACAAGCACCCGAGAACCATCCTCTCTCTGAGAACCTAGCTCTCACAGAGAACCATCAACCAAATGGTGCTCCGCAAGTAGAACCAACCAACCACCAACCCATCAGGCGACCCCAAAATAACTTATATCCCTCTATTCCCCTGCCCACTGATTGCAGGACCACCATGGAGCACATCGACTGTCAACAAAGTCGCTGAAGTTATAGCAAATTTTAAGTTAACACTTGTGATGTAAAGGTTAACATCCTGAGAACGATGCCCCTAGGTCTGATCAATTAGCTACTGATCAGCCAAATTTATTGACCATTTAATGTTCCAACTAAACCTGGCTGTGACAAACATTTTGCTGCAGAAACATTGTCATTTCGTTGAAAGTAATTATCATTCTGCAGATTAAATCATTCATAATATATGTTTTCTACCTTCGAGTATTTCAAGGGCAAGGGTATCTAAATGCGTCTCACTTATGTCATTCAGCGTATCATTCATTGTATTATTGTATTATTATATGTAACTAGACTCAGTTTAGGTGCTTCCTAATAGAGCAGCTGAGATCTACATATGCATCTTAGCATGCACAAAATTTTTTTTTATGACATTATGTCATCGCTTTTCTTTGTAACGCAAAGAAACTCACCTTAAAATCATTGAATACATAAGCCGTACGCAGTCATTAATTGTCTAGCATTCAATGCATAATTTCGGGACGTAAAACCAGGTTTTACCCCACAATTCAAGTCGACAAGCCAGTTTCAAGACGATACTGTGCGACTTTCATGTCAAATTTTATTCTATGTCTTCTAATACATTGGATCTTTTGCACTCAAAATGCCCCAGTGACCTCTCTGGGCTTGATTGCCTATTAAGTAAGATTACGTAACAACCAGGCCCACCCACGCGCCAAACCCTTTGATCTACCATGACGCAGCATTTTTATTGTTTACAAAATGTCAAATGTAAACATTAGTCGCAAATTTTAAGACCCAAAACAATAATTCTTATATCTCATCTAAAATCATTAGCGAAGGTTTACAACTAATTTACCTCAATAGTATACATTCTTAGCTATCTATCAGTATAATTTTCTTGCTTCCGCAACAAATATTTTAACAGTTGTGAGCTCTTTTCCTCGAAGAGGTTTTTTGGGCTCGTAAACACAATTTATTATCACCTCAAAGTGCATTTTTCCTTATAAACAAAGGTTTTTTTACAAGAAGGTGACAATTTCAATCAAGTCTGCACTGTTAAACAGCATACCATGCAAAGTTACCACCAACATCAATTATGAATTAATATCTACTCATTATTGTGTCACTTAATATAAGCTTATTATTGTGTAAACTTTAATAGAACAAATATTTTCCACTAACGTAATTAACACAACAAACTAGGGTAAAGGAGCTTACTTCCACCTTTTCGCCGCGGGTTTCGTTTAAGGAAGTTTACCCCATATTGCCCGAATTAGTATATAAGTATAACAGGATGCCATTTGTACCAATTTTATTGTTTTCTTCAAAACCATTGAAGATTATCACTATAAACAAAATGACAGACAAGGTTATATCTACGGTGATCAACCATTTGTATTGCAATACATTTATCAACCATTTATATTTTATTGGGTCGCATTGTATTAATGTCAACATTTTGTAACATCACCAAACGTTGTTAAATTTAACTAGGTCATTTTAAGCGAACCTCCACGTGGACGTACCTGAAAACACAATCTAAAACTAGAACAGGGAACCACGATGAGGGGACGTAGTTTAAAATGACAACAAAGCACTATTTACATTGTATAATATCACCATTTTACTTATAAGGTCAATTGTTAATTTTACAACTTATGTCATATCAAAACAGTTCTCAGTCTAATTTTCCTGGTAGGTTTTTAACAGTCAAAATTTTCCTACAATAGGTTTTTATAGACTGAAGTCATGGATTACAATTTAACATGCTCAAGCAAGTTCCTGAGTTAACTTGCGCATGAGATTCTAGGAGTTTTTCAAATTTTTCTCCAAAACTTATGAGTTTTATTAATTTTTTTTTTCCTCATTTTACTGACACATATATTTAAAGGGGCTTTGCCTAGGTCGAGGGCACCCATTCATCACAACATTTTTTATATCAGTTCACTGTATTTTAGTAAATCTTAGGAAGGCCAACTTGGAGCCATTTAGCTGGGTCGGCGCTTCAAGCCCAAGTTTAGTCACCTCACTAAGTAAATTAGATAATTAGAAATATTCATTTGTGAGCACCAGGTTAATTGGGAAGTCCGAAGTTGTAGGCTGAGAAACTTCACCCCCAATTTAGTCCCCGGCGCGACACATAGTAATTATCATCACAATTTTAGGAAATAGATTAACGTAGACGTCCTAAGCTTAGTCACCTTAAACCTACGTTATAGTCATCATATTTCCTTTAATTGGTAGGATGGCGGTCTGGTATCCAAAAGACCAAACTAGTAACGCCATCAGGTATTAATATGTGTCATTTTCTGTGTCTATATGTTTGATGTTTATATGTTATCTGTAAGTCGATGTATCAGTGCGTGTTATCTGTCATTTTGTTTGTCATTTACGTTTATGTTATGTCATGTCCATGTGTGTGCATAAAACATCAAAATATTTTTTTATTATGGTTCACGCTGTCTAAGGGAAGCTCAAATATGTGTGTAGAATTACTTGTATTATATTATATAACAAAATAGATTAAATTGTATTGAATTGCATCACAAATTAGCCATGGTGCAATTACGCATCATCTTTTGTGTACCATGACAGATTGTCATGCCATTGATGTATAGAAGTTATCTTACTCTAGATTACTGAGGATTACTGTCCATTGTCCACCAACCAGGGTGTCAATGGGAATTACTGATAATGGCTTTTGAAGCCCTATCATCGTGTAACTAAAGATTAAGCCTTTTCATTAAGCCTATTGTCGGCCAACGCATTTTATCAGTTACACAATTGTCATTTAATCACTGTATTTAAATTTTGCTGGTTAAAGGCCAATGTCGTATACTTGGTATGTTTGGTGTGAGTCTTTTGTAACACACCGGCCTTTAATCCTTGGGAGAGCAAGCATTGTTAATTAATTGCATCTTTTACTTATTTTTTTTTTGATAACTTTTGGTAGAACCCAAAGCTGTGTCCTAACAAGTATCACACAGCTGGGGCACGGTATAACCAATGTAAAAGCATACATGCAATTATGAATACCATTTTATATATATTCCTTAGATCTATTTCTTAGAGCTTCCCTACAGCACTTCTATGTATTTACCTTGATCAGTGAGGCTTGGATCCAAAAGTTGGGTAATATATCTTTTCTGCATTTAAGTTGCTACATTTTGGCCAAGAGTAATTTCTATGCATTTAATGCATTATACAAGTTTGCCAGTCCAGAGAATTGTCCACATTTAAGATACCATATAATTAAAGTCCATTCACATATGGCTTGCCCTTTGTGACAGCAAGTTACACAAAGGGCCCTAATTTTAATCCTCTATATTGTTGTACCATTTATCATGCTGGGCCTATCTATAAGCCCCAACACAAAGGCCTTGCCAAACCAAGGCATCTGACAATTCTCTGTGATCCAGCATTCTGTCTATTGGGAATTAAGATGAATTGGGGGGATAAAAGCTAGTAACAATTATCTAAGGGAAGTTAATTGCACTTTACCAATTAGCACCTTTCTGGTTATGAAACCTGGAGTCCAGAATCACTGAACCCACATACTGTGTATACAATGCATAGGGGCAATGCCCCATTGTTTAATGCTGTATTCTGATTGGCTGTTGCCATCCTCCAATTACCTGTTTGTACATTTTACTATATAACCTTCTGTTACCTACAATAAATTACCTTTTAGTCTATCTGTGAACCGTAACTATATTGTTTGTCATTCTTACCATATACAAACTAGCATCTTGAAATCCCAGTATAACTGGTCATTGAATTATTGGAATTGTGATAGCCATATCCTTGGCTAGCTGAGCTCCCTCAACTGCAGTGATAAGAATATATTTGGGAAGCTGTTTAATTGAGGACTGACTATTTAGTCTGTAAGTGTGACTAGTAGTCTATGATTGTCTCTGTCAACCAGTAGACTCCTGGAGCTCACAAATTGTTAAAAAATATCGCCCTTGAAGGGTGGTATTTTTTACAATATCATAGGCCCTGATATTTTGACTGTAAACAGTGATATTCACAGCCAACCAGGTGATAAATCATGGTATTGTGGCTGTTCATCCTAGGGGTACGAGATATTGAAAGGTTGGTTTTTTATTTCCTAGGTATCGAAGCTGTATGCCTGCGATAAGGGGTCAGAACAAAACAGTTATGATGAATAGAGATGTAAGGATGTTTACTCGCTCCTGAATGCCCTTGGCATCTGGATGGATAGTACACATATCAAGATGTTCAATCCAGCTCCCTTTAGTTCATACTTATCACTGTATTGAGTTGAGCTATCTAAAACCACACCCACCCTGGGTTGACAAAAAACTGCAAGAATTTTAAGACCTGCAATGCATATCTCTTGCCTTCTCTGACATTAGACCTGACCTATGGCATTTCCTGACCTGAGAACCCTATTTTGCTCAATAGCAGGGAGCCAAGATCAATTCATTGCCCATGGGCTTTGGAACTTTTGAAAGTAGTGTCGGGTTACGAGACAGTGATGCCACATTTTAGAGAGCATCTCCAATAACCCTGACTTAATTTAACCATTCAGAAACACAACCATGAACATTTTCAAATTCTTCCAGGAAGAGCTTTGAAAACATAAGCTGATTGCAAACACCAGTTCTATGATTACTCACACACATTTAAACATAACATGTGTGTAAGTTTGAATTTGCACAGTTATGTTCACAAATCCAGTAAGCCTGAGTAAGATAAGATAAGATAAGATAAGATAAAACTTTATTTCAAGTCGGTGATGACATAAAAACAGATAACACAAGCTATAAAGCTTTTAACCGACAATGTGAAATAACAAAACAAGATGAAATATATACAGATGAGTTAATGAAATTTGAAAGAAAGTTTACAAACTTAAAGATGCACTTAAGCTAAGATCATTATACTTTACAGAGAATATCTGAGACATAGTATACATTTTGTACAATCACAATTTTTCAAGCAATTGCTCTTTCTTAAAGCAGACTTAAATGAACAAAATTCTTGAAAACATTTCAAGTTACCGGGCAGAGAATTCCACAACGAGGAACCTTGATATCTGATTGACTTTTTTCCAAACTGAATAGTGTTAAAGGTTGGTAGAACTAGTCTGTTACTGTCACGCATGTTGTAGGGAGACACCTGTTTAATGAAAAAGTTACTTTCCAAGGGTGGTGCTAGGTTATTAAGTACTTTGAAAACAAATTCTGCTAAGTTATTTCTACGATTTACATACAGCATGTTTTTGCCAGTTTTTATTAATAAGTCATCATAAGTGCTTTCATAATCATTACATACCAGCTTTAAGGCTCTTTTATTTAACTTTTCAATTTTTCGACACTGGCCAAGAGAGAAACTATCATATGCTAAAGAGCAGTATACAAAATTGGAAGCCACAAAAGCTTCGTATACTCTCAGTTTACCTTCATAATCAACATACTTGCTCATTCTTTGCAAAGCATTTATTTGTCTAGCTGCTTTTTTCGATATTACCGAAATGTGGTGATTAAAGTTTAGCTTTTGGTCAATGTGAATACCTAATAGCTTGACTACAGCCTCAGACTTGATGATGTTATTTTCCACTTTAATTTCAAAATCTTTGTTATCACGACTGAAACATATCGCCTGAAATTTGGATGGATTAGCTTTCATGTAATTTGCCTAAACCAGGTTAACGCTTGTGCTGATGCTTCCTCAAGTTTACTTTTAACAACTGCTAGATCCCTATGGGAATATGACAAAGTGTTATCATCTGCATAATTATATACTTCACAAGTTTTCTCTAAGTCCATCAAGAAATCATTGATAAAAATATTAAATAGGAGAGGGCCCATAAGCGATCCTTTGGGACGCCAGTCTTTAAGTTTAGCCATTCACTCCGTATACGTCCTAATTTTACAGCTTGCTTTCTATTACTGAGGTAATTCATGATATGTGTGCATGCCTCCAACGAAATACCATAGGCATGTAGTTTGGCTATCAGAAGTCCATGCGGTAAGCTATCAAATGCTTTAGAAAGATCAATCAAAATACATCCAACATTACAGTTGTTGTCTATGGACTTTCTCCAACTTTCAATACATTTTACAAGTACATTGTTACAACTAAAGAGTTTACGATAAGCAGAAAGATCATTTGACAATGAAATTGACATAAAATTCATAAGTTGATCACATAGGATTCCTTCAAAAATTTTTGAAGTGGAAGGAAGGACACTCACTGGCCTATAGTTTTCTTTAGCCAGTTGGTCAGATTTTTTGTACAGAGGAGTTACTTCAGCCTTTTTATTATAGTCAGGAAACATATTGGTTTCTATGCATCTATTAATAATTGGAGTGAGAGTTACACTGATATTGTTGCTACCTTTGTTTAGAAGTTTTGGAGAAATGTGATCAAAGCCAGTTGCTTTGTTTGTTTGTAGAATTTTAAGTTTGTTTAGAACTGTTGATGAATTAACTGGGGAGAAATTAAATTGTTGTCCATTGTTAGAGTGTTGTTTGATTGTTTTTACACTTGGGTGATCTTTGTAGTGGTCAATGACCTGATCAGCTGTCATTTGCTTCACCTCACTTGGTTCACAAAAATCATTTGTTACATTTATAAAGAATTTGTTGAAGGTGTTACTTACATCAATTGGTTTGCTAATTATACAGTTGTCTTCATATAATGTAATATTTTGATTGCTGGATTTTACATTATTGGTCATAAATGGTTTAACGACATCCCAAAAGTGTTTTCCCTTACTTTTCTGAGTGTTACAGTTTTCATCAAAATACTTTCGTAGGGAGTTTTTCTTTAGTTTATTGACCAGACTTCTTTGTTTTTTAAAATTTTGCCAGGTTTCTTGGCATTTTGACTTTTGAAACTTTCTTCTTAAAGATGCTTTTACATTGATAGCTTTGCGCAAATTGTTATTCATGTACGGTAGCTGTCTATATTTTACAAGTTTTTGCTTTCTAGGTGCATTATTGTCAATAATGTTTAGCAATAAAGAATTATGAAACCATAGTTGGTCATAGACGTCATCAAATATATGAGATACTTCAAAGGCGCAGTTTCCAAATCTTTATTATAGCAGTCTTCATCAAAATTTTTAAAAGATCTGTACTGTATTACCTTAGGCTCATCAGACGGGCAGAAAACTTTAGTTGCAGCACTGATATAATTATGGAAGTCACTGATTCCTAAGGATAGATTTATGGTTTGTCTAATAGATCTTGGACTATTTGTCAGAATAATGTCTAACAAAGTTGGCTGATCGACACTTTTAAAACAGGTGGGATCTTTTATCAACTGTTTAAGGTCATATGTATCGCAGATTTCTGAAAGCTGGTTATTAGCTTTTGCAAAGTTTATGTTTAAATCTCCAATTATGTAAACAATTTCACTTTCGGACAGGCACTTGTTTAGCATAGTTTCTAAGGCATCACTCAAAAAGCTAATGTGAATATTTGGAGGTCTATAAACATGTAAGAAGAACATATTTTTATTTGAAGTTTTGATTTGAATTGCTATAGTTTCAATACCATTACTGTTTACTGCAATATCTGGCCTGCTTCTGTGCGGTATTGTTTCTTTCACATAGCATATTAGGCCACCACCATGGGCGTTTCTATCAAGTCGATGAATGGAGTATTGATTGACATGAAATTGGGCATTGGGATAGGAGTTATCTAGTTTAGTTTCACTTAGGAATAAAATATCACTTAGACCTTTGAATAATATTTGGTGTATCTCCACAAACTTGCTTGACAGACTGTTGATATTCAAATGTGAGAATACAATATTTTTTGCATTAGTTTTAGAAAATTTTGACAGGTCCTCATTAGGGTTTTCTATTGAGTTTGGAGTTACACTATTACAAGCAACATCTGGTTCAACAAGAATTGGATCAATAGAGTGTAATTCATTTATACTATTATTTGATAGCTCGCTTTGACTAGTATTGGGATGACTTTCTTGAAAAGAGGATTGTATACAGTTTCTGGTTACATCATTATCACAGTAGTTGTCATTTCTAACATGAGATATATCAGCAACATCCCCTAAAAGATTACTATCTGCATCATGAGACATAGCGACAACATCATAAAATTCACTAAAAGCAGCAAACCGATTAAAAGTACAAACATCAACATGGACATCATTAACATCATACAGTTGATCACATAAAATAGAGAGTTCACTATTTTTTGTATTTACAAAAGTTCTTATTCCGGCCGTACTGCCTTGGCCAGTCCCTTATTGAGTGGTGTGGCGAGTCTTGGTGCAGAACTTCCTCTTGTGGCCAGAGCCACCGCAGCCATAGCATCGTAAGGGACGAGGAAGTCCGCAAGTGTCAACTCTGTGGGACGCCTCACCACAGTTGAAACACCTAAGTTGTTGCGCAGGCGAGTGGGGGTTGGTACGTCCGAGATGGTTGCGAGGGGGCTGATTCGTAGGATAAGGGGTGAAACTGTTGGCAGAGATTTCAGCGCGTAGAGTCATTAGCAATCTGCCTAACATATTCAGTCCGTTTCCCCCAGATCCCCGTCCCCAAAAAGGGTTCGGAGTGTCCTCGATTAGGGGGCGGCCATTCGGGCACGCACAAACTGGGGGCATTGACGGGCCTTAGCTTTCAGGATGTCACTCATGGTGCCCTGTTGAGTGTAAGGCTGACTTTGCTTGCAACTGCTGACTTTGCTTGCAACTGCTCAAGAATTCTTCTGCAAAATAATATATTTTTGGTCATCAATACCACAGTTGTCTGCCATACTTCCTCTGGCAAAAGAGATTCAAGATTACTTCGAATTATGAATAATACTAGATGCTTCCTGCCTTCTAAAATAACTGCGGAATATACATTAAAAATACCTTCCTCAGAGGGAATGCTAATCATTGGTCATTAGTAGTTGTGGGGAATTGAACGATGTGTAATATGTTGTGAATTGCAGTCTCTTTGTCATTTCACCAGTCAACCCGTGCAATTGGCAAGAAATACTTTACATGTATTTGCGATACTTAGACCAATAATTACTTACAGCATTGAAAGTTTTTGAGAGCAAGCGTGTCAGGTCAAAATGGGAAGAACAAGGTTTTGTCACCAAATGTAACAGATTAATTATAAACACTTCAGTATAAATGAGCTGCATGGCAAACTAACAGTAAGTACTCAACGGAACAATTGTGATTGGCAGTTGGCATGTTTCTGGTGTGAATGTTTGTCGCAATTCATCAGGACACATTGTTAAAGCTTCAAGCCCATCACTTAGAGTTATGCTTCAGTTTGAGCCTGAAGTTTAATGAGTACTCGTTTTGAAAAGTTTCATTGTCAGTATTGCCAATGAATGGTTCTCATCAAGCTCTCAAAATGAATGCTGATCATAATTATACTCATTATTAATGTTCAGTGTGATCATGTTCTCAACTTGAAAACTGTCTCCTATTTTATAGCTAAGACTTACATGTATGATGCATTCTTCTTGGTGGATTCAGACTGATGCTGTACTTATCATGTCACAGAACAGGCTTCATGCTTCATGCTTGTTCATCAAGATATAATTGGAAGTACCAGCATTTCACGGAAATTTGTCCTCTCGTGGTTTTATTTGACATGTCTTGTCCCTCATTCTTCAGATCATCGGTTTTCAGCAAGAGCTCTATTGGGGAAAAAACCTTGATGGCTTTGAGCAGAATCAATTTGAATAAGTAAATATTTCAAAAACTCATTACTGCGAAGCTATACCACAGCAATTCATGTCTCATCTTCAGTAAGTTCAGTTCCCTTGATATCTCCTTTCATGGTGAATACATTGCATATAACATAATAACCACAGGTAAAATCTAATTTGCCACCTGAGAAAGCAGATGGGGCTGGTATAATGAAAATTCTAGGCACCCTCTCTTCAATATGCAGACTTCAAAAATGGTCCTGAAACGAAGAATACCATAGAATCTTCTTTGAAGTGAGATATCTCGACCTTGGTGCACTAAACTTCAGACAAATAACAGCATTATGACTGGAATTATAGTATATTTAGTAATTATGTTAATTTGTCTATCCCATGGTGATAGACACAAGTTTTATGAGGGCACCTTCCCCCTGCAGAACTTTCCAAAACTTTATGCATGAGCACAAGAAGCCTGATGTATCAATGCAGATGGTGAAATCCCTCAACGATGGATGATCGGGCGCAAATTATATTTTGGAATATACTTGATTGGACTCATTTAGGATTACATATCTGAAGGTAATCAAAGTGGGCATTGTTGCATTTCATTCAAGGATAGAGGATTTTTTCAGCTGGACAATTTCATGATCCTGTCTTTGCATTCAGGATGATCAGTCACCACATGCCGGGGGGGGGGGATTTCTGGCATTTATTGGTTGGTTTAGGACCTTTAGTCCTTTACCTGTCAAAAATATTTTTGTTTTGTCTGACAAACAGCGAGTAGTCGAGATGCTGTAAGAAACCCTTATCTCACTCAAGTCTTAGAGTGAATGGGATTCTCGTCAAAACATGTGTACACAACTGGAATTTACATCATAGAATTGTGGGAGTGCAACCTATGATAAGAGATACAAATATGTTGATTTTACATATCCTTAGTACTAAAGCGTTATGCCAGGAGTAGGGTAGTGAGAAACAAGAACTATGATGATGTTGATTCGCACCTGAATGCCTTTGCTATCTGGACAGATAGTGCACATATCAAGAGGTTGTTAGGTGTCTTCTAGCTCAACCCAAACTATACTAAGCTGTCAAAAACCTCACCCACCCTGGGCTGCAGGATGACTTGTAGACACTACAAAGATAGACATGAATTGATAATGGCTAATAATTCTGGCTGTTCGAGGTCTGGAATGCACAATATCTAATCTTCACTGAAATTAGACCTGGAATGTATAATATCTTATCTTCACTGAAATTAGACCTGGAATGTATAATATCTTATCTTCACTGACATTAGACCTGGAATGTATAATATCTTATCTTCACTGACATTAGACCTGGAATGTATAATATCTTATCTTCACTGAAATTAGACCTAGAATGTATAATATCTTATCTTCACTGAAATTAGACCTAGAATGTATAATATCTTATCTTCACTGAAATTAGACCTGGAATGTATAATATGTTATCTTCACTGACATTAGACCTGGAATGTTTAATATCTTATCTTCACTGACATTAGACCTGGAATGTATAATATCTTATCTTCACTGAAATTAGACCTAGAATGTATAATATCTTATCTTCAGTGACATTAGACCTGGAATGTATAATATCTTATCTTCACTGACATTAGACCTGGAATGTATAATATCTTATCTTCACTGACATTAGACCTGGAATGTATAATATCTTATCTTCACTGACATTAGACCTGGAATGTATAATATCTTATCTTCACTGACATTAGACCTGGAATGTATAATATCTTATTTTCACTGACATTAGACCTGGAATGCACAATATCTAATCTTCACTGAAATTAGACCTGACCTGTGGCATATCCTGACCTAACAATCCAATTAGGATCAATTGTAGAAATATGAGCAGCTATCCAAGAACAATTCATTGCTCAAAGGGTCAGAAACTTTTGGGAATGTGGTGTCTGTTTTTTGAGTCTCTGAAGTCAAGATTCGATATCAGGTTTTATAGACCCCTGACTGAAACTCTACTTAGCCATTTTGAAAACAAAATTGAAGATTTTGAAATTCTTTCCAGGGAGTGGAAGAGCAATTTATTAGCAAATTAAATGAATTAATGTATCACTTTATGAATGAGCTGCTTTGCAAATTGCAGTTACTGTTCAACACATCAATTCTGATTAGTAGTTTGCATGTTTCTTGCGTGAAAGTTTGTCACAGTTTATTAGGAAGAATTGTTAAAACTTTAGGCTCAACATTTATGATTATGCTTCTGATTAAGCTTGGATTTTAATGAAAACTCTTTTAAAGAGTTTAATCACAAGTATATTGTCAAACTGTAGTTCTAATAAATCTTTCATAATGCATGTAAATCAAGATTATAATCAATTTTAATTTTCACATTAACTATAGCCTGAACTTGGAAAGTATCTCCTATGTTGTATTCAAGCTTTCAGAGGTGATTACTCCATTGTTCTTTTGTTCTCTGTGTGATTCTATACTTACCAAGTTATATAAATGTTAGTGAGGCTTGTCTATCAATAGCAAATAGGAAATAACACAAATTCACTATGAAATTTGTCTTACTGCGAATTTACTTAGGTTCTCTCATTCTGCAGATCCAGTTTTCATGAAGAACTTCATTTGGAAAAAGAAATACTTAGCTGGTTTTATAAGAAGAATCAAATTAAACAAATACATGTTCAAATACGGAATTTTGCAAAACTACAAAAATTTTGGTCTTCAGTAAGTTCAGCTTCCCTTGATAAATCTTTTCATGGTCACTATATATATATCTTTATAAGCCTAGAAGATGGTTTAATTTGTAACCTGAGGAAGCAGATGGTGCTTGTTTGATGAAAATTCAAAGCACTATCTCTTCGATATCCTGACTTCAATAGCGGTCATGACAGGAAATATGCCATAGAAATTCTCTAAGAAGTAAGACATCGTGACCTAGGCACACTAAACTTGAGAAACGTAACAAGCATTATGCCGGAAATTATGGTATATTTAATAATTTCGGTAATGCATTCGTATCAGATAAAGACAACCCATGGTGAAAGACCCAAAAATATATGTTTACCTTCCTACAGTAGAACTTTCCGAAACTTTATGTAGAAGTACAATAAGCGTGCTGTATGCATGTGAATGATGAAATTGCTGTGTTTTAAGGTGACTCAACCGTGGTAGTTTGATCATACAGATTTTTCTAAAATTTTGCACAGGTAGTCTATGGGACCCATACATTCCAAAAATGAAAAATAAAAAAATTTCACCGACTCGTTTGGTTGCCATGGTAACAGCATGTTTGGTCTGATGACTGCTTAAAAGTCATAAATTGAGTTTTTGGTTATGTACCACAGAATAGAGCATTACATGCATTTGTCACGCAAAAATGTCAGAAATGTATTCCCATGGATGTAAACCAATACATTTGCCACAAATTTGAAGAAAAAGGTTAAAATACTTTTTTCTGTAAGAGCTCAAAGGGCACAAACACACTAATTAATTGCAGATTTTGCATGCATCAATTTTGGCAGTAATCAAATTTTAGGAAAACGATCATACAGATTTTTTTAAAAATTTGCATATATCATAAACAGGTTATTGTCAAACAAATGACCAAAAACAAAAAAAATTCACCGAGTCGTTTTTTAACTGCAGTACCATGACTATGCCAATGTCAATTTAAAGAAATAAAGACAATTTTAGACACAGTTGACTGAAATTAGTTGAGAAAATTCTATTGATAAAGATGAGAAGCTGAAACTTTGAATTAGCATAGAGTAGGTGTTACTGCATTCAATAAAAAAATAATTATGCTTCTAGCTGCATTAGATCTCATTTAAATAGCAAATTACTGGCTGCCATGCTGTTAAAAAAAAGAGAACAGAAAATGGTAACGTCACAACTTTTTCAAGGCCTGCAGCAGTGGTGACGCTATGTTGCTAGGCAACCAGGCTGCTCATAAGTATGTGCAGTGTACCACGGTTGAGTCACCTTAAGTTCTGTGTTTTTGCAATATCAAAATTTGGACAATAGGATGACACAGCAACCAGTCTGAGGATGATCCGAACTGTCATTCATCATAATATCCAGATGATCCAGCCAGAGCTAAATCAGATGCGCAATCAAACAGTATCAAAAGCAATACCATCTGCGTCAGTGCCTCTTTGCTGAAATAAAAGCACCGGGAATAATAACTTTCTTTCTGCATATCTGGACTGATCTCCTAAGATTGTACAGTTTTTGTGACTCTTAATATTTGGGTAAGAATACAAAAGCAATCTTGGGATCTGTCATCAGCACTTTCCACCAAACAAATAGTCAATTATGACTCCATTGTGGTATGAATGCTGATAGTTGCAGATGAAGTTGGCTTGGTGTAGAATATATACTGTGTCTTAGAAGTACAATTTCAGGTCACCAAATAAGAAGGTAATATTTCAGCCTGATGTGTTCATGAAAACACATTCAGACATGAACAAAGAACCATCCGGATAACCAGTGGAATATGTGGCTGAATATCTGCAATTTTGTCTTGCATTCAGGATGACCAGTCCAGTTCCTGACCACATGCCAGGGGTAGACTTCTGGCATAAGTAGTTGTTTTAAGACAAGACCTTTACCTGTCAAAATATTTTTGTTTTGCCTGACAAACAGAGATTAGTCAAGATACTGTCAGATTCCCTTATCTTACTCAGTCTCAGAGTGAATGGGATTCTCACAATAACATGTGTAAACAACTAGCACTTGATATATCATGGAATTGAGGCTGTTCATCCTAGGGGTACTAGATATTGAAAGGTTGGTTTTTTTATTTCCTAGGTAGGCTATCGAAGCTGTATGCCTGCAATAAGGGGTCAGAACAAAAAAGTTATGATGAATAGAGATGTAAGGATGCTGACTGACTCCTAAATGCCCTTGGTATCTGGATGGATAACAGTAATAGTACTTATATCAAGAAGATTTCGATCCAGCTCTATTTAGTTCATACTTATCACTTTATTGAGTTGAGCTATCTAAAACCACACTCATCCGGGGTTGCAGGACACTACAACGATAGACATGGATTTGATGATGACTAAAACTGCAGAATAGCTAATAAGTATGGGATTTTAAGGCCTACAATGTATATTATCTCCTGGCTTCACTGACATTAGACCTGACCAGTGTCATTTCCTGACCTAAGAACCCTATTAGGCTCAATCACAGAAATATGAGCAGGGGCCCAAGAACACTTCATTGCCCATGGGCTTAGGAACTATTGGGAAAATTGTGTCTGGCTACAAGAGACTCTGGAGCTGACATTTGATAGCAGGTCTCCTGGAATCTTGACTGAAACTCAATGCAACATCTTTGTTTAAAAAAAGGAATGCTTTAATATTATTTTTATAGGAACTTCATAAGGTATTCAGAAACTCTAACTGCAATGACAAAATATCTCATTAGTGCATCTTTTGGCCTATTTCACAATTTAAAGTCATTTTGGAAACATAAGCTCATTGTATTGCCAGCTCTGAAAATACTCACAAAAATTTATAACATGACGTATGTGTAGGTTTGAATTAGCGCAGTTGTTTTCACAATGACACTAAGACTGAGTTTGCCTACAACTACTCTGCGCCAGTTATTCAAATACCCTTCTTCAAAAAAAATTGTTTGGTCCTCAATGCCAGAGTCTGTCATACTTCCTCTGGCAAAAGAGATTCAAGATTACTTTGAATTATGAATGATGATGGATGCTTCCTGCCTTCTGAAATAACTGTGGAATATACATTAAAAATACCTTCTTCAAAGGGAATGCTAATCATTGGTCATCAGTAGTTGTGGGGAATTGAACGATGTGTAATATGTTGTGAACTGCTGTCTCTTTGTCATTTCACCAGTCAACCCATGCAATTGGCAAGAAATACTTTACATGTATTTGAGATACTTAGACCAATAATTACTTACCGCTTTGAAAGTTTTTGAGAGCAAGCGTGTCAGGTCAAAATGGGAAGAACAAGGTTTTGTCACCAAATGTAACAGATTAATTATAAACACTTCAGTATAAATGAGCTGCATGGCAAACTAACAGTAAGTACTCAACGGAACAATTGTGATTGGCAGTTTTCATGTTTCGTGTGTGAATGTTTGTCTGAATTCGTTAGGGTGCATTGTTAAAGCTTTAAGCCCATCACTTAGAGTTATGCTTCAGTTTGAGCCTGAAGTTTAATAAGTGCTCATTTTGAAAAGTTTCATTGTCAGTATTGCCAATGAATGGTTCTCATCAGGCTCTCAAAATGAATGCTGATCATAATTATACTCATTATTAATGTTCAGAGTGATCATGTGCTGAACTTAAAAAAAGCTGTCTCCTATTTATAGCCAAGATTTAATCATTCTTCTTGGTGGATTCAGACAGATACTATACTCACCATGTTACAGAACAGCCTAGAAATTTGTCCTGTTGTGGTTTTATGTGTGTTGTCCCTCATTCTTCAGATCATCATTTTTCATCCAGAGCTTTATTGGCGAAAAATGCTGTGGGCTTTAAGTGGAATCAATTGCATAAGTAATTCTTTGAAATACATTTATTAATTTTTTCACTAATTCACTGCAGAAATTCCTTTTTCATCTTCAGTAGAGTGGGTCGGGGCAAGAAGCCCGGGTTAGGTGAGAAGCCCCCCCCCAGGGTTATTTCTAAACTTACATTTTTTGGTGCTTTTTCGTATTGATAGGATTGAAGCTAGGGGCTTTTCAGGTGACGTCACAAATTTTCAAGGCATTCAGCACCAAACCATAGTCGTAATTAATGAAACAAAAAAAGGTGCATGGTTTTTGTAACTTTGATTAATTCTTTGAAAGTAGTTGTCAGAAATAACTTTGGAAATTTTTAAAATTATAATGGATATCTGCATTGCTTCACTTTATGACCATCACATAAATATGATTTGGATCATGTTTTTTGCATTTTAGCTCAAAATATAGAGGTCAAATTAAAATATGTGGGTTTGGGGCGAGAGGCCCCACATGGTATGGGGCATGGGGCCCCCTTCACTGAGGCCTCGAAGCTGCTTCAGGAACCATTTAATAATGTGTACTTTACCTTAAATCTTGATAGAATAGCTAATTGAAATAGAAAAAATTTTGGCCGAAATTGAAAAAGGCAAAAAATATTAAAAAATAAATGTATGAACAGAAAAATTCTGAAATTCAGAAAAAGTGAATAGAATGCTTTAAAATTATAGAAGAACCCCAAGAAATAACTTTCAAGCTGAATGCGCTCGCAAAAAAAATTTCCATAGGATTATAATAGGGGGGCTTCTTGCCCGATGGGTGGGGTAAGAAGGCCATTTTAATTTTTTTACAAAAAGGGCCGTAACTCCTTTATTAAAATTGGTAGACATTCGTTTCACTAGTTATAAGTAGAGTTAAGTGATCCCTTCCTGACAGCATAAGCATTCAAATAATCGACCTCAAAAAGTAGGTCAAATCGCTCCTCGAAGTTAAGGGGGGCTGCATGCCACGCTACTCTAAGTTCATTTACCTTGAAAATTCCTTTCATGGTCAATATATCACAGAGAGAAAACTGCTCATAATAAGCTAGAGATTGACTTAATTTGTTGCATGGGGAAGCAGATGATGTTTGTATGATGAAAATTCCAGGCACCCTCTCTTCAAGATGCTGACTTCAAAAGTGGTCATGACAGTAAACAGTGAATACGCCTTTGCATATCTCCAGGGAGTATTCTTTGAAATAAAAATCAACCTCGATGCACTAAACTGAAAAAAAAGACATTACTGCTGAAATTACAATTTATTTAATTTTGGCAATGCATTTAATTGGATATGGGCACCCATGGTGGAAGAGCCAAGTAGTACATAATTTATGTGAAAATGCATTGTCACAGCAGAACTCTCCAAAACTTTATGCAAAAGCACAAGAAGCCAGTTTACAGTGATGAATGACTGGGGGCTTTAAGATATGTAGGGCTAGTTTTGTCTTTGGGGAAGCTCGCCAGATGACATATTATCTGGTTTGTTTGCAAATGAAATGAAATCCTGTGACCAACAGACTTAATAACAATCTAGTTGTTAACACTTTATAAAAAGTCCTAGATAGAGAGGTGCAAAAATGCAAACGAAGCCAGTGGTCTAAAATATATGCTGAACTTTTGGCTTTACAATCCCAGAACCCGAAGGAGTACTGGAAATATGTAGGCAGGCTTGGAATTGGTAATGAACGTAAACAGAGGATCCCCTGGGAAATAGTTCAACCTGACGGCTCTGTCTCAACCAATAGAGTGGAAGTTCTTGATCATTGGAAATCCTTTTATGAGCTTCTTTTAAATACAGACTCAGCAGACCACATCTCTGAACCAAAAATCAGCACACCTCCCCCTCCTGCAATTGACACTGGCTTGGAAGCAGCCATTTCTATGGAGGAAGTCACTGCAGCCATTTCTCGTGCTAGAGTTGGTAAAGCGTGTGGCATAGATGGGCTGCCTGCAGAGACTCTCAAAAATCAAAGCGCACTTCAGTTTCTTCACCAGCTATTTGTAAAGTGCTTTGACAGTGGATATGTACCCGAAATGTGGCTTCAGAGCATGATTCAGCCTATCCCAAAAGGAAGTTGTAAAGACCCACGTGACCCCAACCAGAGCAGGGGCATCACATTGGCATCGTCAGTGTATAAGTTGTATGTTTGCATATTAAACCAGAGACTCACAAAATGGGCTGAAGCTTATCACAGAATTGTAGAGGAACAAAATGGGTTTCGACAATCACGATCATGTCTGGACCATCTCTGTACTTTAACGGAAGTAATTGAGCTCAGGCGAACACAGAATCTTCCAACTTTCGCAGCATACATTGACTTTAGCAAAGCATATGACCGAATCCCCAGAAATCTTTTGTGGTCTAAATTACGTCAAATTGGTGTTAGTAAGAAGTTCCTGGATGCTCTACTATCTCTTTACCATGATGTGAAGTGCTGTATCAGACTCAATGGAATCCTGTCTGACTGGTTTGATGTTGACATTGGTCTCAAGCAGGGCTGTTTGATATCTCCGCTATTATTCAGTCTGTATATCAACGACCTGGCAGAAGAACTGAATGCTGGTGAATGTGGCTTTTTAGCAGGTGGTGAAATGCTGTCTGTGCTCCTCTATGCTGATGACCTGGTTCTCCTGTCCCCCACTGAGCATGGTCTCCAACAGATGTTCGATGTGCTGCATAACTGGTGTAAGAAATGGAAACTGAGTGTCAATGCAGAAAAGTCTAAGGTGATGCATTTTCGTCGTGGCCCAAGTACACCTTTGACAGACTTTAATTTTAGGTGTGGTGAACTGGAAATAGGTGTCACAGGAAACTACAGGTACCTTGGATTAGTCCTTAATGAATTTATGAACTGTCAGAAAACAGCAGAGGAAGTGGCTAAGTCTGCTACACGTGCCTTGGGAGCTGTCATTGCAAAATGTAAGGCACATGGAAATGTACCTTATGATTGCTTCACATACTTATATGACACGTTAGTTCAACCCATCATTAACTATGGTAGTGCTGTATGGGGTCACAAGGACTTTTCCTGTATTAAAACTGTCCAGTATAGGGCATGCAGATTCTTCATGAAGGTTGGCAGGTACACGCCTAACTCTGCAGTCATGGGTGATATGGGATGGACCAATCCGCAACACCGGATATACCTTGGCATTACTCGCCAGTGGTGCAGACTAGCTCAGCTCCCAGAGACCAGGCTGAATCATCGCATCTTCGTTTGGGCCCACTTGGATGCTGTGGCGGGAAGAAGAACACCTTTGAAAAGCATCATCAGTTTCTTCGAGTCCCTTCAGGTGAACTGTGTGAATTCTCTTCTATCTATTCAACAGCTGGCTCTCACTGACATTGACTGTTTGCTGAGAAATTACTACCATGATGTGTGGACCCGTGAGCTGCAACGAGTGACCGGTAGGAATGGGCAGGGTAGAAACAAGCTGCGAACTTACAGGTGTTTTAAGTCTGAGTTGAAACCTGAAAAATACCTTTTGGTACGTATGTCACCAAGTGAAAGGAGTGCCTTGGCCCGTTTCAGATGTGGTGTGGCTCCAATCCGTTTAGAAACTGGCAGATATGAAGGACTCTCAGAAGATGCAAGACTCTGTCCCATGTGTGATCTTAATGAAATTGAGAGTGAGGAACATGTGTTAATCAGATGTCCACTCTATGCAGGCCCTCGGAGTGACTTTCTAACAAATGTTGCTGCTAGAAACTCTGATTTTGCTGATTTAACCGATTTTGATAAACTGTGTTATATTTTGAGTGATCCTGATTTGTGTCTTGCCACAGCTAAATTTTGCAATTCAGTTATCCGCATCAGAAGTTTTAACCAATACTCATGATTTTAAAATTAGTTTTTAATATATTTAAACAATCATTAGGTTTTTAAAATTACCAGGTACTGTGATAATGATCTCATACTGTGATAATGAATCTTTCTTTTGCTATGTTCTTATATGTTGTTTTTAAACAGTTACCCTGTCTCTCATAACTCTTCTAGAGTGGCATGTTTTTTTTTATGAATAGTTTTTATACATGTTTTTACCAATGTATACATGGTGAGACGTAAATAAAATTTACTTACTTACTTACTTACTTACTGTTATAATCCCCCAATCTGTATGATTCTAACCAGAAACACACTTTTCTGTCGAACTGCTGTTTTGAGAACATAATCAATAGCTGATCCAAACAATCAAACATTCAACAAACACACTCATTAAATCTGAGTCATTGGCTTGGTCAACAACACCAATCACCTTGTTAAAAGGCAAAGGTAATTCCAACACAGCTCATATTGCTTGGGGGTGCCGTCTGTACATAAATCCAGAACTACAAATGGAGACAGACCTATTGATATTTGTACTGAGGTTTGGTTATTCACAATACTTTAGGATTGTATACCGAACATTGATGGAATAGGCAATTAATTTTTCTAGGAAGGTCAGTGAGGTTAGACCGATACATTCTCATCCTTCGCAGATAACCCTCATAAATCAGATCATAAATCAGGAGAATGACCAACTTCCCATTTTGCCATGTCATCTGATTCACGACAATGCCTGCAGTATGGGACAATGGTATTATACCTTTTTGTTTTTCTTTACTTCAGGCTAACAGCCCAAAATATGCAGTGCTTTTATTTGGTTGCTGTAAGAGTACTATACAGTGGTCCCTGCATTGTAAGACCCCTTGCTATAAGACCGACTTGCCTTATGTGACCACCTTCCTCCCGCTCCAAGTAGTATTTTCAGTGCATTTTGCACCCTGACGAGAGACCGCACCCCCACGAGAGACCGCTTCATGGCCGCAGAAGGGTAGACTTATAATGCAGGGACCACTGTATTAGCAAAAATTCAAGAAACCTAGAGGACATTCACTTTAACAGAGATAATAATGAGCAATAAAGGCAGGTCAGGTGTTATATATCCAACTGACAGAGTTCATCCTTACTGAAATCCACACTGAAAAAACAGTTTGTTCATACAGACAAAAAATATAGTAAGCTGGTATCCGTTCAATATTTGATCTTTATCAGGTAAAGTTGTATGTGAAACAGCCAAGAGCTATCCTGAGCAAACTTATGTGTAATCAGATCATAGTAATGTTGAGAATAACTTTTGTCTCATTTTAGACAAACAGTTCTTTGGGACACCAGGTAAAGTTTGTTTTGTCTGTTTAAACACAACCTTTTTTATTTTCTCCGGTGTACTCTGAATCTTCAACACATCTAAATTGGACTATTGGCGACATTCTTCATAAAATATTACCTTACGAATTCGAAAGATTAAAAATTATAATGATTAGGTGTATTATATTAAGTAACACATTTTTCACTGCATTGCAATTTATTGATTCCTAGTCATACTGCCACTGATCTCCATTGGATAGCCCAAGTGCTTTTTAGGATATCCAATAAAGATAATGTATACAAACTAGGGAAGGTCTGCATAAAATACACATCTCAACTTCGCATGAACGAATTTGTGTGAAACTCATAATATTCTAACACCAACCTATACAATTTTTGAAAATAATATGAGACTCGTCCAAAAAAGCATAGAAAAAGACCAAGAAATGCATATGCATACTGTAGAAACTTCATTCTGTGCATATCATATTTAGAATAAATATGCAATAAATTGAATATTTTCTGATGTTATGACCTATATCAGAAACATTATTTATACTATTTATAATTGTGTGCATTCATTGTAACAATGGGCATGTTGTGATAACATTGTCTCTACAGCAAATCTTCTTTGTTCAATTATTTGTGTTTATTAAGTTATCAATCATCTTAAATGGCTACATATGGTGACAAGCTGGAATCTCTAGTAATATCATTATGAATTATCACCCTCAATCTGAATTGTTCATTTCTCTTCCAGTATGTCATTGTCCTCCTCTCAACTCATTTTCGTATTACCATTTTGGTTAATAACATAACAACAGTGATAATGACAGTTATTATCCTTATATATATTCACAGAAATATAGAATTTATCATCATTTTCATTAATTTGATACACATTTGTACAAGTTTACATTTATACTGTCTAAATATTATAGGAAACTGTGACATATATGGAGATATACCTCATTCTTTCCTAATTATTATATATCATAATAAGGGATTTGTGTCCCAATAATACTGCCAGTTGTTCTGTTACAAATGATCACAAATGGAGTTTGGGTATGGGTAGTCAGTAACCACAATTGGCAGTTGTAGTGTAGTGTAATCTTTGTCTGATAAATGATGTGAGGGGTAAGGTCAAATGTAATAAACAAATCCCATCAATTCAGAAAATCATGAAATATAGCAGCAATTCACAACACAGGCAAATATCTTGAGTTTTTTCCAAATGAAAACAATCTCCAGATCATGCAATAGGAGGTGATTGTTTGATTGAATCCATCTATTTTTGCACAAATCTAAACATTACCAACAACTTCATTCAACTGTAAAGTGGTTTAGTAATTTTTGGTGATTGACATGGCCTCCACAATAATACATTAAAATTATTGTTTAAACATAAAATGCTTATTGGTAAAGTAATGGCATCAGCCAGATTCAGCCTACCATTTGAATGCTGAGTATCATTCTTTTCACAGTGCATGTAGAGGGGTCAAACGATCAGTAAAACTATCAGTAAGTTGAAATTCAATATAAATTAGTTTCAGAGTGTCACTTATAAATATACTAATTGCTGACAACCAAACAATGCTATATGAACACTGTTTACATGTAGTGATTAAGTGGCTGTTTCTCTAGCTGAGAATGTCTGGTGGTCCACTAGGGCAGTTGCTTTCTCATTAAAATCTTTTATGAAATACTTATTATTCATAGACCTGCAGGAAATGCAACAGGACAACAAATTAATACAGAACATAAATTTAAGGCTGTGTAGGCAGAGTGGGTGCTGCCATTGAGTGTGTGGCTCACAGAACTCTGCCAGAACTGGCCAGCAGTGCATGTGAGTTACTGTAGGCCTGAGGACTCTTCCTGTAGCAACAACAGTGAAATACTACAGCTGCTCCTCTATAGTCGAAAATTATCATTGAGTGGGCCAGCAGTCATATGACCAGTCATGTGACAGAGAGTAGCAATGAACATTTATTTTTGTATCCACAGTTGTCCTAACATAGTGTCTCTTTTTGCAGATGTGGGTAGGCCTACCAGAAGGAAGAATCATTACCATGATTGGATAGTCTCTTAGAGTTACAAGTTGTACACAAGGTTAGTACTCCCATATTTGATTTTCTCTCTCTTATATCTATATACAAATAGTTTGATAGTTACTTTTAAAGCATTCGCTGGAATTGGAAATTTGATATCTGGAACAAAATGTGAAGACCCTGTAAAATTATGAGTTGGAGATTGGATTTCAAAATTTCAGTTTCTGAAATTACAGCCTTTTTTGGCCTAAATCCGAATAGAAAGGGCAATGAAGCAAAAACACACTAAGTTCACAGTCAGTAAAGATTCAATCTGTTTGGTACCGATAGCGTTTCACTGTTGTCTCTGTTTTTGTGGTTGCAGACCACACTGTTTTGGTCAGTCTTATGCTTATATTATGGCTGTCAGCTACTTCTTTTTTCTTTTAGCTTTGTATTTGTCTGAGATCTTATAAAGGGTAGTGTTGCCTTAGGCTACAAATACATGTATTATTAATATGGAAATGACTTAGGTAATGAGAGAGAGTGTAAGCTTACACATTTTAGCATCTTGGCAGATGGAGTTGCTCCAGATTTGGTGGCTGGGTGACTGATGTGTGAAAACAAGCACGCAAGGTGCTGGTTCTGTACCCCAGTTGGCAAATATGAGTTGTGTTGGAGAACACACTATTTTCTGACTGAAGTAACAACTGCTGCATTAAGGCTTCTGGGGAAAAAAACTTGACATGTTAACTGATACACTACAGGTCCAACACCCTGCCATGTTATTGTACATTTTAAAGAACTTGTTCAAGAAAATTTATAAAAAGTCTTTACGTTTTCTTTGCACGAACACTATAAAGTTTATGAAAGGTAGGAGATTTCTAAATGACGGGGGGGGGGGGGCGCACTGGGTGGAGGAGGTTTGGAAACAACTTAAAACTCTTTACTTTAAATTCTTCGTGGTCTTGTTAAAGAAAGAAAGAGAGGTGAAATAAATGGAGTATAAAGTTTTCTTTTTTTAGTTCTTAAGCTGGCTTTTTCCCCATAAATGTCCACTGTCCAACCAGTTGAGCTGAAGGCCAGCCCCGAATATGAGCAACCTGTCATCACCAAACCACTATATCATATCTTCTTCTTCTGAATATTTTGCCACACTCCAGTCAAAAATCTCATCTCAATGCCACCTGCCACCACAAGCAACACCTTTCCCACAATTGTCCACTGTCTAACCAGTTGAGATTAAAGCCAGTCCCAAGCAAAGTGCTTTGGAGCAACCGATTAGTCTATACCAAACCCGCAGTAACCATAGAAATTCAACAAAATATTCAACTCAGACTTATCCACAGAATTTTTTAAAACTTAACTCCTGGGGTAATTGAGATAATTATGTTCTGAAATCTGAAATAACTCAACTTCACCTTCCCACGTCTTAAAACGACAGTCGCATCCCTTGAGATTGCTTAAAAACTTCTCGACATGTCAGTTACATTAGGAGCTAAGTTGGTTTAAAATTCATTTTACTTGTTAATGCAAATGAAATCCCTTTATGCCACAGTTTTTTCTTCAAGACTGGTTGCTCAAAGAAGTCTAAAATGGGAGTCGTGTACCTGTTAAGTTTGACACAGATTGATTAATGGGCTGGTGAGCGAACATCAAACTTTTAACAAAGGCTTTTGTCAGTACTTAATTAAAAGCACAAAGTTTTAGTTTGTACTTAGGTTCAGACACTCCCTTATATCACTCAAGTCTTGGAGTGAATGGAATTCTGATAATAACAAGCAAGGGGAGGACTTTAAGGCCTGCAATGTATAAAGCTCTTATCTTCTGACATGATTTTAGACCTGAAAATGCAGATGGTGAAATCCCTCAATGATGGATGATTGCGATCTACTGAATTTGCAATATATATTTAGACACATTAGGATTACACAGCAACCAGTCTTTGGATGAAGTTTTTGATTTAGAACAAGAAAAAATGGTTGGCATATTCTGCTCAAGAGAATGGAAATGCTAAGTGGATTAAAAAGGAACTTTTCAGTTGAAAATAATCATGACAACACATTCATACATGAACAAGAAACAGTCTGGATAACCAGTGGAATATGTGGCTGAATATCTGCAATTTTATCTTCGCATTCAGGATGACCAGTCCAGTTCTTGACCACAGGCTGGAGGTGGGATTTCTAGCATTAAGAGGTTGGTTCAAGACCTTTCGTCCTTTACCTGTCAAAATATTTTTGTTTTGCCTGACAAACAGCGAGTAGTCAAGATACTGTCAGATTTCCTTATCTTACTCAAGTCTCAGAGTGAATGGGATTCTTGACATAACGTGTATGTACAGTTGTACACAACTGGCACTTATGTCATAGAAATGTGGAAGTGCATCCTATGACTCCAAGATGTTGATTTTACATTTCCTTATTATCAAAGCTTTATGCATGGAGTAAGGGGGTGGGAAGCAAAAACAATTGTGAATAGATTAAGGTAGCTCATACTTATCACTGTATTGAGTTGAACTATCTATAACCACACCCTCGCTGGGTTACAGTATGATTTGTAGACACTACAAAGATAGACATGAATTGATAATGGCTAATAATTCTGGCTGTTCGAGGTCTGGAATGCACAATATCTAATCTTCACTGAAATTAGACCTGACCTGTGGCATATCCTGACCTAACAATCCAATTAGGATCAATTGTAGAAATATGAGCAGCTATCCAAGAACAATTCATTGCTCAAGGGTTCAGGAACTTTTGGGAATGTGGTGTCTGTTTTTCGAATCTCTGAAGCCAAGATTCAATATCAGGTCTTTTAAAAAGCACCCAGACTGTAACTCAACTTAGCCATTTTTAGCACAAAATTGAAGATTTTGTAATTCTTTCCAGGGAGTAAAAGATCAATTTATTGGCAAATTAAATGAATTAATGTATCATTTTATAAATGAGTTGCTTAGCAAATTGACAGTTACTGTTCAACGGAAGAAAAATTCTGATTAGTAGTTCACATGTTTCTTGTGTGAATGTTTTCACAGTTTATTAGGAAGAATTGTTAAAACTTCAGGCTCAAAATTTATGATTATGCTTCTGATTAAGCTTGGATTTTAATGAAAACTCTTTTAAAGAGTTTAATCATCAGTATATTGTCAAAGTGTGGTTCTCATCAATCTTGCATAATGCATGTCAATCAAGATTATAATCAATTTTAATTTTCACCGTAACTATAGCCTGAACTTGGAAAGTATCTCCTATATTGTAGTCAAGCTTTCAGAGGTGATTACTCCATTGTTCTTTTGTTCTCTGTGTGATTCTATACTTACCAAGTTATATAAATGTTAGTGAGGCTTGTCTATCAATAGCAAATAGGAAATAACACAAATTCATTGTGAAATTTGTCCTCCGGTGATTTTATTTATATGTTCACTCATTCTGCAGATCCAGTTTTCATGAAGAACTTCATTTGGAAAAAGAAATCCTTTGCTGATTGTATAAGAAGAATCGAATTAAACAAGCACCATGTTCAAATGTTGACTTTTGCAAAACTACAAAAATGTGGGTCTTCAGTAAGTTCAGCTTCCCTTGATAATTCTTTTCATGGTCAATATATATATCTTTTAAAACCTAGAAGAAGGTTTAATTTGTTACCTGGGGAAGCAGCTGGTGCTTGTTTGATGCAAATGCAAAGCATTCTCTCTTCAATATCCAGACTTCAATAGTGGTCATGACAGGAAATATGTCATATAACTTCTCTTTGAAGTAAGACATCGTGACCTAGGCGGCTAGGCACACTAAACTTGAGAAACGTCACAAGCAAAATGGCGGAAATTATGGTATTTTTAGTAATTTCGGTAATGCATTCGTATCAGATATTGGCGCCCCATGGTGAAACACCCAAAAGTATATGGTTGCCTTCCAACAGTAGAACTTCCCAAAACTTTATGTGAGTGAGTGAGTGAGTGAGTTGGTTTTTTACGTCTCATCAGCACCTGAGTGGGCTATTTAGAGACATACTTGGTTTGTGTCAAGGTTCTTGATATGTTAGGTCTGTGAGATGTGACAGGTGCTTTGTTGTTGCTTGTCATTTTTCTCTTGTCTATGCAAGGAAATCGTTGGTCTGTTGAGCTGGCTTGATTTGTTGTTTTGGATGGTTTCTTGTACTCAGCAGCTGTTTCTTTCTTCTTCGAATGTTGTAGTGACATTTTTGTCCGTGGAGCTGTTTCTTTCTTCTTCGGTTGTTGTGGTGACATTTTTGTCCGTGGAGCGTAAGGAGAGGATGGTTGACTTTGTTGAATCTTTTTACTTGGTTGTGTGCATAAGTCAGATTCAGGATGTTTCACAGTTTCTCCCGTCTTTGGTCGGTCTGGTGAAGGCGTTGTCCGAAAGAGATCCAGGAAAAGGTCCCCATTAAGTTGAATCCTTTTCCGTGGTGACAAATGTAAAACTGGTCTTGGATAATCTGCGTCTTGGTCAGTTTTGTCCATGTCCTGTTGGACTATGCGCTTGGCTTCAGGAAAGGAACATCCCGTGTCAATCACACATTGTACAATTTCTTTTTCTCTCTTGAAGACTTCACAGTTGTGGCTAAACGCAGGGTGGTCCCCTCTGCAATTGACACAATGCGAGGGCCTGAAGCATGGTTTGTATCTCGTGTGAGTGTGATCTCGATCACCACAATTGGCACAAATTGTGAACCGTCTACATGTTGTGCTGATATGTCCATACAATTGGCAATTGAAACAGCGTTTTGGTCGGGGAAAGAGTGGACAAACTCTGCACTTTTCAAAAGCTACAGGTACTTTCTTGGGTACATTGTTGTTTTTGAATGTCAGTTTTATGGATTCATAACCATTTCGTTGGGACAAACGTTTGAATTGGGTAATGCCATGTTTTTGGAACCACTTCTTCAGTTGAGAGTCTGTGCATGTCTTGCTCTCTTTCGAGAAGATAATGCCTTTGCCTGGTTTTTGGAAAGGTTCAATGGAGACTTGTGTGTTTGCTATTTCTTTGACAAGTGCCAGTTTCTCTTTTTGTGTGTCATTCCGTGGGTGAATGAGAAATGTTCCATTGAATTGACGTTGTGTTTTATCTGCTACTGTGTTGTCACAAATGTCTGCAACAATTTCGTACACAGCGATTGCTGATAGGTCCACCAGCGATTTCTCAAGTCCATTTATCACAAGGCAATTTTCATCTTTTGACATGTGTGAGGGGCGGTCAGGGTCAATCAAGTCATCTGATGATGTACTTGTCCGTGGGAATCTTGATAGTCCAGTCGCAAATTTTTCGATCTCAGCCTGGTTTCCCGCTGAGGGACGCGCACCTTGGTAACCCGGTTGACGTACGATCCGGTTTGGAATCATGGTAAATGACATATTCATTGATATTCCCCTGTAAGGTAGGGGACACACCGTGCATGCGCACTGTCTCATGTTGGCCACTAAGGATAGAGGTCTTCACCTTCGTGTTACCACCCACCGCCACGAGGAGGCCCGAGACCTGCGGGAGCCCAAAACTTTATGTAGAAGCACAATAAGCTGCTGTATGCATGTGAATGATGAAATTGCTGTGTTTTAAGTTCTGTGTTTTTGCAATATCAAAATTTGGACAATAGGATGACACAGCAACCAGTCTGAGGATGATCCGAACTGTCATTCATCATAATATCCAGATGATCCAGCCAGAGCTAAATCAGATGCGCAATCAAACAGTATCAAAAGCAATACCATCTGCGTCAGTGCCTCTTTGGGAATAATAACTTTCTTTCTGCATATCTGGAATTGTCTCCTAAGAATGAATAAGATTGAATAGTTTTTGTGACTCTTAATTTTTGGGTAAGAATACAAAAGCAATCTTCCGATCTGTCAGCAACACTTCCCACCGTACAAATAGTCAATTATGGCACCATTGTGGTATGAATGCTGATAGTTGCAGATGAAGTTGGCTTGGTGTAGAATATATACTGTGTCTTAGAAGTACAATTTCAGGTCACCAAATAAGAAGGTAATATTTCAGCCTGATGTGTTCGTGAAAACACATTCAGACATGAACAAAGAACCATCCGGATAACCAGTGGAATATGTGGCTGAATATCTGCAATTTTGTCTTGCATTCAGGATGACCAGTCCAGTTCCTGACCACATGCCAGGGGTAGACTTCTGGCACAAGTGGCTGTTTCAAGACAAGACCTTTACCTGTCAAAATATTTTTGTTTTGCCTGACAAACAGAGATTAGTCAAGATACTGTCAGATTCCCTTATCTTACTCAGTCTCAGAGTGAATGGGATTCTCACAATAACATGTGTAAACAACTAGCACTTGATATATCATGGTATTGTGGCTGTTCATCCTAGGGGTACGAGATATTGAAAGGTTGGTTTTTTATTTCCTAGGTATCGAAGCTGTATGCCTGCGATAAGGGGTCAGAACAAAAAAGTTATGATGAATAGAGATGTAAGAATGTTGACTCACTCCTGAATGCCCTTGGCATCTGGATGGATAGTACACATATCAAGATGTTCAATCCAGCTCCCTTTAGTTCATACTTATCTCTGTATTGAGTTGAGCTATCTAAAACCACACCCACCCTGGGTTGCAGGATGATCTGTAGACACTACAAAGATAAACATGCATTGATAATGACAAAAAACTGCAAGAATTTTAAGACCTGCAATGCATATCTCTTGCCTTCTCTGACATTAGACCTGACCTGTAGCATTTCCTGACCTAAAAACCAAATTAGTCTCAATTGCTGAAATATGAGCAGGCAACCAAGATCAATTCATTGCCCATGGGCTTTGGAACTTTTTGAAAGTAGTGTCGGGTTACGAGACAGTGATGCAACATTTTAGAGAGCGTCTCCAATCTCCAATAACCCTGACTGAATTTAACCATTCAGAAACACAACCATGAACATTTTCAAATTCTTCCAGGAAGAGCTTTGAAAACATAAGCTGATTGCAAACACCAGTTCTATGATTACTCACACACATTTAAACATAACATGTGTGTAAGTTTGAATTTGCACAGTTTTGTTCACAATTCCTGTAAGCCTGAGTAAGGCTGAGTTTGCTTGAAACTGCTCAAGAATTCTTCTGCAAAATAATACTTTTTGGTCATCCATACCACAGTTGTCTGCCATACTTCCTATGGCAAAAGAGATTCAAGATTACTTTGAATTATGAATGATACTGGATGCTTCCTGCCTTCTAAAATAACTGTGGAATATACGTTAAAAATACCTTCCTCAGAGGGAATGCTAATCATTGGTCATCAGTAGTTGTGTGGAATTGAACGATGTGTAATATGTTGTGAACTGCTGTCTCATTGTCATTTCACCAGTCAACCTGTGCAATTGGCAAGAAATACTTATATTTGAGATACTTAGACCAATAATTACTTACCGCTTTGAAAGTTTTTGAGAGCAAGCGTGTCAGGTCAAAATGGGAAGAACAAGGTTTTGTCACCAAATGTAACAGATTAATTATAAACACTTCAGTATAAATGAGCTGCATGGCAAACTTACATTTAGTACTCCACAGAACAATTGTGATTGGCAGTTTGCACGTTTCTTGTGCGAATGTTTGTCGCAATTCATCAGGACACATTGTTAAAGCTTCAAGCCCATCACTTAGAGTGATGCTTCAGTTTGAGCCTGAAGTTTAATGAGTACTCGTTTTGAAAAGTTTCATTGTCAGTATTGCCAATGAATGGTTCTCATCAAGCTCTCAAAATGAATGCTGATCATAATTATACTCATTATTAATGTTCAGTGTGATCATGTTCTCAACTTGAAACTGTCTCCTATTTATAGCCACGATTTACTCACTCTTCATGGTGGATTCAGACTGATGCCATACTTACCATGTTACAGAAGAGCCTGGTGATGCTTGTTCATCAAGATATAAGTGAAAGTACAAGCATTTCACAGACATTTTTCCTATCGTGATTTTATTACACTGCATCGGATGAAATTACGCAAGTAGCTTATTTCGCAGTACTGCAAAAGCTTTTGGGTGCAACAGTGTATCCTTTTAATGTAATCATTGGATTGGGCTGAGAAATATTCCTTGTGACTTTCATCAAGTTTTGTTCAGGCAAAGTTGACTTATGCCATATATTCGAATATTTTGGTGTCTGACGAAATTATGAAAATGCAACATGTTAAGTGGAAAGACAGTACGAAGGTTAAACTTTCTAATAATTGTGCTCAAAATATTAGGACAGTACGAAAGTTAAATTTTCTAATAATTGTGCTCAAAATATTAGCGTTACATCATGTTGCAACTATTCATATCAAAAATTTTGCTTACTTGCTGCCACTGGCAGGTAATATGCAGAAATTGGCTCCATTGGAATAACATTGATTTTGCATATTTGTTCCACAGAACAATTCAAATTGGCAGTTTTCATGTTTCGTGTGTGAATGTTTGTCACAATTCATTAGGAAGAAAATTTTGTTGAAGCTTCAAACTCAAAATGTATGATTGTGCCTCTGATTAAGCTTGAATTTTAATGAAAACTCTTTCAAAGAGGTTAATCAGTATATTGTCAAACTGTAGTTCTCATCAATCTTCATAATGCATGTCAATCAAGATTATGATCAATTTTAATTTTCACAGTAACTATAGCCTGAACTAGGAAATCTCCTATGATGTAGTCAAGCTTTCGGAGGTGATTGCTCCTTTCTTCTTTGTGGTCTCTTTTTGATGCTATACTTACCATGTTATAGAAATGTTAGTGCGGCTTTTCCATCAATAGAAAATAGAAAATAACACAAATTCATTGTGAAATTTGTCCTCCGGTGACTTTATTTATATGTTCACTCATTGTACATATCCAGTTGGCATCAAGAACTTCATTTGGAAAAAGAAATACTTAGCTGGTTTTATAAGTGGAATCAAATTAAACAAATACATGTTCAAATACGGAATTTTGCAAAACGACAAACATTTGGGTCTTCAGTAAGTTCAGCTTCCCTTGATAATTCTTTTCATGGTCAATATATATAGGCCTATATCTTTTAAAACCTAGAAGAAGGTTTAATTTGTTACCTGGGGAAGCAGCTGGTGCTTGCATGATGAAAATGCATCCACTCTCTCTTCAATATCCAGACTTCAATAGTGGTCACGACAGGAAATTTCCATAGAATTTCTCTTTGAAGTATGATATCTTGACCTATGCGCACTAAACTTAAGGTGGCTTGCTACTCGTGGCCAAGCAATGGCGACGTCACCATAGCAACAGCAGCCTGCTGAGGTCTGTGGGCAGCATTTTTGTCTTTTTATAATTCCGTGCGACGGCCACTTCATTTGCCATTTGCGCCACTTCTATTAGGGTTAGAGACTTCTGGTTTAAAGCATTAGATGCGCTGTGAAGAGGACTGCAATCCCACAGAGTTTCACTTTTATAGTCCCAATAGAATATTTGTACATGCAATTTTCGGTAAGCAGATCTAATTTCTCAAAAATGACTTTGAAATACAAATTAATTTTTATATCAAAATCCATCGCGGTAGCAAACCTTCTCTTATGCATTTTATTGTTCCTCACAATATTTGGAAATAAATGACAAAGAAATGAGAAATCCTATCTAGCCATGATTTATGAAAAAAGTTGACAGATATTTTGAATGATGTATTAAGCCATGTGTATAATTGGGTTAATGCTAACAAACTATCCCTAAATGTAAGTAAAACAAATTACATGTTATTTAAATCCAAAAGGAAAAATGTTTCCAGTGACTTTGAAATTAAGATTGCAAACATAGAAATTTGTCATGTTGAGTCTACAAAATTCCTTGGTGTTATTATTGACTCGAAACTTGCTTGGGTCGACCACATAAATTTTATAAGAAAGAAAATAACTAAAGCCATAGGCATAATATTAAAGGCCAGACATCACCTTAATTCACATTCATTGCTCAGTCTTTACAATTCTCTTGTCTATCCATACCTTAATTATGCCATAGAGGTATGGGGTTCAGTGCCATCTACAAACTTGGCTTCAATTCATAAACTCCAAAAAAGAACTTTAAGGATTATATCATTTTCACCTCTTAGAACCCCATCAATTCCCCTCTTCCTGAAATATGGAGTTTTAGATATATTCAAAATCTATGTTCTTAAGGTTGCCTTGTTTATGTTTCAATTGCAGAAAGGACAAAGTCCTGACTTTTTTAGTGACATGTTTATTTCTAATTCCCAGTATCATGCTCATAATACTAGGTTACGTGATAAGTTACACTTGCCCATTTTTAGAAGTAGTTTTTGTCAAAGATGTTTGAGATATAAGGGAGTCATTGTGTGGAATTTTCTTTCTGACGTTATAATGAGTAATTTTACATTATCCACTATAAAAAAACACCTGAAAAAGTACCTCCTTGTAAATGATTTAGATTTTTTGTAATAACTAGCAGTGATATTGTTACTTTGTAATTTTATTATTTTTTTTATTTTAATTTTCTTAATTTATATAATTATATTAATTTTTTTGATATATTAAGATTACTATTATTTTGTTTTCAGTATATGTTATATTATTTTTATACAGGTGTTAGTTTAGTTTGTTAGAAGTTCTAGCCAATGTAACGTAAAATATATTTGTAATATTAATCATATGTCAAAATATACATTTTTTTTGTATCTTGACTAGGGAAAATTTGATTGTTGAATAATTGTACATGATTTATATATTTTTGCTAAGCAATTATTTTCCAATAAAGAACTTGAACTTGAACTTGAACTTGATATCTCTTTGAAATTGTTATCAGCTTTTCCCTAAAAGTGTCTTCTTTAATTTCATGCTTCATTGCATAATATGGGATGCATGACCACTGAATGGCAGGGCAAACTTCATAGTAAAAAAGTTAAGAAAAAAATTGAGTTTTTCAGGATTGCGTGGACTGACTTTCTTGTACATAACCTCAAATATTTTGAAAAA
This sequence comes from Platynereis dumerilii, assembly GCA_026936325.1. Taxonomy (NCBI): domain Eukaryota; kingdom Metazoa; phylum Annelida; class Polychaeta; order Phyllodocida; family Nereididae; genus Platynereis; species Platynereis dumerilii. Next base: position 18,256,149 of record JAPTHN010000003.1, read on the forward strand.
AAGGCTGGTTGCGACCACTTTTTTTTACATATCCTTGCTATAAACTATATTTTGGATCATTCTAAACTATTTTTAAGAAATCCTATCTTGGAAAGTTCACGAGTATCGAGCCACCTTAAGAAACATAACAAGGAGTATGGCGGAAATTCAAAGTTACATGGACAAGACAACAGAGAAATAGAAATAGAAATATAGATAAAAACGTATGACACATTTTAAATCATAAAAACACAAAAAGTAAATACAGATAAAATATATAAGAAAATATATGACTTAAGCAAATGCGATGGGATAAAATTCCAGATTTTAATTTACTTTTAAAATTTCCAGGAGAGGTAGAGTTTCTTGTGGCAGGGCTAATATAATAGTGACTTTAAATTTTTGGCTAAGAATACAAAAGCAATCTCAGGATCCTTCAGCAGCACTTTCCGCAAAATGAATAGTCAATTATGGCACCATTGTGGTATGAATGCTGATAGTTGCAGATGAAGTTGTAGAATATATACTGCTTTTATATATTTTATATTCAGGTCACCAAGTAAGACGGTTATGTACAGTACAATTCAAGAAAAGTTTCTTTTCATAGCCATCCATGGCATGGAACTAGTTTTGCAGTGTTGTTTAGATGGCCCCCGCCCCCCTGCATTGTATCTGCACTGTGAAGAATGAACTGAAGGGTTTAGAAGCGTGCGGATCTTGCTGAGGGCTGATGTTCTTTTGTAATGCTTGTAAAAATTGTTTTGTTTACAGGCCAGCTTGATAAGCCTTGCTTCTCTGGTCTTAATAAATATACATACATACAGGATGGCCAGTCCAGTTCTTGACCACAGGCGGGAGGTGGGATTTCTGGCATTAAGTGGAAACCTTCAGCTTACCTGTCAAAATATTTTTGTTTTGTCTGACAAACAGCGAGTAGTCAAGATACTTTCAGATACCCTTATCTTACTCAAGTCTCAAGAGTGAATGGGATTCATGTCATAACATGTGTACACAACTAGCACTTTTTAAAATATATTGCGTAATTTTGGTTGTTCATCCCGGGGGTACAAGATATCGAACGGTTGGTCTTACATTTCCTTATATCTCAAGAAGATTTCAATCCAGCTCCCTTTAGTTCATACATATCAATGTATTGAGTTGAGCTATCTAAAGCAACACCCACCCTGGGTTGCAGGATGATCTGCAGACACTACAATGATAGACATGGATTTGATTATAACTAAAAACTGCAGAATGGCTAATAAGTGTGGGATTTTAAGGCCAAAAATGTGCATTATCTCCTGGCTTCACTGACATTAGACCTGACCTGAGGCATTTCCTGACCTAAGAGCTCAATTAGCTTCAATTGCTGGAATATGAGCAGGCAACCAGGACCAATCCATTGCCCATGGGCTTTGGAACTTTTTGAAAGTAGTGTCGGGTTAGCAGACAGTAAAGTCATATTTGAGAGTGAGTCTCCAATGACCCTTACCGAAAGTCAATTTAACCATTCTGAAACACAACCATGAACATTTTCAAATTCTTTCTGGGAGGAGCTTCACATGATATTAACAAACTTTTAGTCACTTTAGAAACATAAGCTGATTGTAAACACCAGTTCTATGATGACTTGCACAGATTCAAACATGACATATTATATGTGCACACTGCACAGTTATGTTCACAATGCCAGTTAGACTGAGTTTGCTTATTTTTTGGTCATCCGTACCAAAGTTGTCTGCCATACTTCCTCTGGCAAAAGAGATTCAAGATTACTTTGAATAATGAATGATACTGGATGCTTCCTGCCTTCTAAAATAACTGTGGAATATACATTAAAAATACCTTCCTCAGAGGGAATGCTAATCATTGGTCATTAGTAGTTGTGGGGAATTAAACGATGCATGATATATATATGTTGTGATCTGCTGTCTCTTTGTCATTTCACCAGTCAATCCTTGCAATTGGCAAGAAATACTTTACATGTATTTGCGACACTTAGACGAATAACCACTAACCGCATTATAATTTTTGAGAGCAAGCATTTCACGTCAAAATAAGAAGAACAAGGTTTTGTCACCAAATGTAACAGATTAATTATAAACACTTCAGTATAAATGAGCTGCATGGCAAACTAACAGTAAGTACTCAACGGAACAATTGTGATTGGCAGTTTTCATGTTTCGTGTGTGAATGTTTGTCACAATTCATCAGGACACATTGTTAAAGCTTCAAGCCCATCACTTAGAGTTATGCTTCAGTTTGAGCCTGAAGTTTAATGAGTACTCATTTAAAAGAGTTTCATTGTCAGTATTGCCAATGAATGGTTCTCATCAAGCTCTCAAAATGAATGTTGATTGTAATTATACTCATTATTAATGTTCAGAGTGATCATGTACTCCACTCGAAAACTGTCTCCTATTTATAGCCAAGATTTACTCATTCTTCTTGGTGGATTCAGACTGATGCCATACTTACCATGTTACAGAAGAGCCTGGTGATGCTTGTTCATCAAGATATAAGTGAAAGTACAAGCATTTCACAGACATTTTTCCTCTTGTGGTTTTATTTGTGTTGTCCCTCATTCTTTAGATCATCATTTTTCATCTAAAGCTTCATTAGAGGAAAAAACTTGACGGCTTTCAGCAGAATCAATTCGAATAAGTAAATCTTTCACATACTCATTATTGCAAAATTTTACTGCAGTAATTCAAGTCACATCTTCAGTAAGTTCAGTTCCCTTGATATCTCCTTTCATGGTGAATACATTGCATATAACATAATAACCACAGGTAAAATCTAGATGGGGCTGCTATAATGAAAATTCTAGGCACCCTCTCTTCAATATGCAGACTTCAAAAAATGGTCCTGAAACGAAGAATACCATAGAATCTTCTTTGAAGTGAGATATCTCAACCTTGGAGCACTGAACTCAGACAAATAACAGCATTATGACTGGAATTATAGTATATTTAGTAATTATGTTAATTTTTCTCAGATATGGGCATTGACAAGACATGCAGCAATGAGGCTCAGAATTATTGAAATTGCCATCCAACATGCAGGCCAAAAGTTTAGAAACTTTATGAGGGCTGAAAGCTGAAGATTCAGAATACCCACTGTCTTACTGTAAATTTGTGTTTGTATTGAGGGTTGATGGTACCAGAATACTTTTGTTTAGTACTACTGTACATAGAGGAGAAAAGACAATTGCCTTATCTTGTCTCGGAAGGTCAGTAAGGCCAGACCGATACATTCTCATCTTTCTCATAAATCAGATCATAAATCAGGAGAATAAGCAACTTCCCATTTTGTTCTGTCATCTGATTCAAGACAATGTCAGCAGAAAGGGACTCTGATATTTCACCTTTTTTTTTCTTTTTCAGGCCAACATACCAAAAATATACTGTGCCTTTATTCAGTAATAAGAATAACCCTAATATTTTGGTGCCCTTTTCCTGCATACGCTAATTTGAAATATAACTTCCAATGCTGAAGGTCTGCTTCAAATGTATGTCAACTTTGCATGAACAAATTTGGATGAAACTCATTAACATTTAAGATTTTCCAAAACTACAATTTTGTGAAATGAATAAGCGTGTGGTCCGAAAAGCATACAATATATACCAAGAAACACATTTGCATAACAACTTCTATCTATTAGTGTTTCTGATATTATGACCTTATCAGAAAGACATTATTTATATTATTTATATTTGTATCCATTCATTACAACAACGGGTATGTTTTGATAACTAAGTCTCTACACCAGATCTTCTTTATTGAATTATTTGTGTTTATTAAGTGATCAATCATATCAATCATGTCTTAATGGCTGCATATGGTGACAAGGTGGAATTCAGTAATAACATCATGAATTATCACCCTTAATCTAAATGGTTCATCTGTCTTTCTGTGTAGCAAACAGGTCACTGTCCTGCTGTCACCTTGTTTTCGTATTACCATTTTGGTTAATAGTACAGATACAAGAAATATAATAAAAGCAGTTATCCTTAACTATGATTTGATAGAAATATAGAATTTGTCACAATTTTCCTTAATTTGATACATATTTGTTGAAAATGACATAATCTATATACTGTCTAAATATTTTACAATATTATTCCAAATTTTACGATATTATTCCAAATTATATATCGTAATAAGGGAAATTGTGTCCCAATCATTCCGTCAGTTGTTCAATTTCAAATGATCACAAATGGAGTTTGGATATAGGTAGTGAGTAACCACAATTTGTGGCTGTAGTGTAGTACACTCTTTGTCTGATCCATGATGTATGGCTAAGGTCAAATGTAATAAACATACACCAACATTTCAGTTAGAAAACCATAGGAAATAGCTTTAATTCCTAACACAGGCAAATGGCATGATTTTTTTCCAAATGGACACACTCTGCAGATTATTCAATTGTAAACTTTGTCTTACTATATCCATCTATTTGGTTTTCACACAAATCGAAACATTACCAATTAAATGACTTGATTCAACTGTAAAGCGGTTTAGTTATGTCATTGATGACTGACATGGCCTGTTCAACATACAGCTATTGTTTAAATTATAATGCTTAGTGGTAAATGCATAAACGACAGTAAAGGCCAGATTTGAGGATTGTTCTTGATATCTTTATGCTTTTCATTGTTTATGCAGAATGGTCAAATGATCAATATTACAATTGAAATGGAAAATTTGAATTAGTTTCAGTTTGTTAATACTATATAATGAACAATGCCACATCAAAGTTCTGCCAGCTGAGAATGGTTGCTAATCCACTGGAGAAGTTACTTTCTCATTCTTTTGTTTGCTTCATGTGAACTCTGACTAACATTTAATGGCCAAAGATACCTTAGCTGTATCACCTAAACACTTTTATGAATAAATATTCATGGACCAGCAAGAAATTCAGCGGAACAACAAATTAATACAGAACATAAATTTAAGGCTGTGTAGGCAGAGTGGGTGCTGCCATTGAGTGTGTGGCTCACAGAACTCTGCCAGAACTGGCCAGCAGTGCATGTGAGTTACTGTAGGCCTAGGTATTCTTCATGCAGCACCAGCAGTGAAATGCTACAGCTGCTCCTCTATGATTGAAAATGAGCATTGAGTAGGCCAGCAATCATGTGACAGTCATGTGACGGAGTAACACAGAACAGTTATTGTGTTTCAACAGTTGGACTAACAGTCTATAATTTTTTGCAGATGTGGTTGCTAGAAGGAGAAATCATTACCATGATTGGATAATTTCTTACCAGTTGTACAAAAGGTTGGTTTCTTTCTCTTATATATATGCTATACTTATTTTGACATTTGTTTTTAAAGCCTTTTTTTAATTGGAAATTTTATGTCTGAAACAAATTGTGATGACCGTGCCGAGTCTGCCTTCAACTTTCTTTATGACACTGTCAACTTGTAAGAGATTGCATTTCAAACATTCTGTTTCTCAAATAAATTATAGTCTTTTTGGCCTAAATTATCATAGAAAGGGCTATGAAATAAAAAGACTTAAGTTTTTTGTGGTTGCATACCACATGTTTTGCACAACTGTTTTGGTCAGTCTTATGCTTATGGTTGTCAGCTTCTTCTTTTTTCTTCTAGCTTTCTTTTTGTCTGACACCCTGTGATGGGTAGTATTTCCTTAGGCTACAAATACATGTATTGTTAATATGGAAATGACTTAGGTAATGAGACAGAGTGTACGTTTACACATATAAGCATCTTGGAAGATGGAGTTGCTCCAGATTTGGTTGCTGGGTGACTGATGTGTGAAAACAAGCACGGAAGGTGCTTTGTTTGTACTCGTGTCATCATGTATGAGTTGTGTAGGAGAACACACTATTTCCTGACTGTAGTAACAACTGCTGTATCAAAGTTTCTGAAAAAAGAACTTTACATGTTAACTAAGATATTGCAGGTTCAACTCAATTTTCTTTACAAGTAAATGAAAGAGGGGGGTGGGGGGGGCAGCGAGTGGTTGGGGTCTGAATCAACAAACTAAAGACAGTGCTGCTACACACTTAACATGTCCCGATCTAACGTATGTCTTGTTAAAGAAAGAAAGGGAGCTGAAATAAATGAAGAATAAATTTTACTTTTTCGATTTTTAAGCTGGCCTGTGACTTGGTTTTTAGTATTATTACAATTCTGTCCCCAGAAATGGCCACTGTCTAACCAGCTGAGCTGAAGGGCCAGCCCCAAAGCGGAGCAACCTATCACGCCCAACCCACTATATCATATCCTCCAACTTATATTTTGACACACTTTCGGCGACATTCTCAGCTCAATGCAATCTGCCACCACAAGCGGGATTCGAACCACTACCTCTTGGCCGATGTACCATATAACACTTTTCCCTTAAATGTCCATTGTCTAACCAGTTGAGATGAAAAGCCAAACCCCCAAGCAAAGTGCTTTGGAGCAACCAATTAGGCTATACCCACTAGACAACCAACTTTGTTATATTACTTACAAGTAACTATAGAAATTGAACAACATATATTCAATTTAGAGGTATCCACACAATATTTTTTTTAACCTAACTACTTTGGTAATCAAACTAATTCTTCCTGGCTGCATTGACAAAAGTTCTGTTCTGAAATCAAAAATAACTACCCTCACTTTCCCACATCTTAAAACGACAGTCGTGTCCCGTGAGATCGCTTAAAAGTTCTCGACATGTCAGTTACATTAGAAGCTACGTTGGTTTCCAATTCATTTTACTAGCTAATGCAAATGAAATCTTTTTACGAAACAGTTTTTTTCTTCAAGACTGGTTGCTCAAAGAAGACTAAAATGGGAACGATGTCCCTGACAAGTTTGACACTGATTGATTAATGGGCTGGTGAGTGAACATCAAACTTTTAACCAAGGCTATTGTCAGTACTTGATTAAAAGCACAAAGTTTTAGTTAAGACTTAGGTTCAGACGCACCCTTATATCACTCAAGTCTTGGAGTGAATGGCTACTATTCAAGAAAACAATTGTGATAGGCAGTTTGCATGTTTCTTGGTTTTGTCACAATTTGGAAGCATTTTCAAAACTTCAGGCTCAAAACTTAGAATTATCCCTCATATTGAGCTTAAAATATAATGAGTACTCATTCAAAACAGTTTCATAGTTAGTAAATTGTGATTTTGTGGTTCTTGTCAGGCTTTAATATTGAATGCCAATCAAGATTGAACTGGCTGTTAATTTTCAGAGTAATCATGTACCCCGGTACCCGACTTGAAAACTCTCCCTTATTTCTAGCCAAGACTTCTTCTTTGTGGCTTTTGAGAGATGATATATTGCTATACTTAGCATGGCACAGAACAGACTAAGATAAAATTGTAAGTACTATCATTCCACAGAAATTAGTCCTCTCATGGTTTTATGGTACAGCCCCACATTGTGCAGACAGACATTTTTCATCCATAGTCTCATTACACTTTTTCTGGTCTTAAGCAGATTCAATTTCAACTATCACATCTTCAAAATATTCATTTTGCTTTTACTGCTGAAATTCGGGTCACATCTTCAGTAAGTTCTTCTCCCCTGATAACTCCTTTCATTTCAATATAAGCTCAAAAAAGTATCTGGAGGTAAATCTAATTTGCCACCTGAGGAAGCAGATGGAGCTAGTACTATGAAAAAGCAAGGCACACCCTCTTCAATATGCAGACTTAAAAATGATCAGGACAGAAAATGTATCTTAGCTTTTTTCTCTTTGAAATGAGATATCTCAAACTTCACAGACAAGTAGCAAGCATTTTGGCTGAAACTTCAGTATATTTAGTAATTTTGGCAATGCATTGACTCTGGATATGGGCACCCCATGGTGGAAGACCCAAGTAGTACATACATATATATATATATGAGAATGCCTTTTTACTGCTAAACTCTCCAAAACTTGATGCAAAAGCGCAAGAAGCCAGTCATATGTATACAAGTGGTGAAATAGCTCAAAGATGAATGACTGGGGGCTTTAAGATATATACTTATGCACCATGCAAATTTGGACAATAGGATGCTACAGCAATGAGGCTCAGGATTATTGAAATTGCCATTCAATGTACAGTGTGGACCTGGTCAGCGCTGAACCCCAACCCATGATCCAACAATTGGTAGTATAAGGCTATACCAGCTGAGTAAATGCCTCACCCAAAAACTGGAGTGAGAAATAGTAACTTTCTTTCCGCTTATCAGCAGATCAATACCTGTTTCTTTTGGCTTTGGCAACTTTTATTTTGCAGGTAAGAATACAAAAGCAATCTCCAGATCTGTCAGAAGCACTTTCCACCAAACTAATAGTCAATTACAGCTCCATTGTGGCATGAATACAAATACCTGCTTCTCACTGATAGACTGTATTTCGTGAACAGTCTCAGAGACTTATATTATGCGAAGGTTATGTACAGTACAATTCAAGAAAATGTATTCTTGTTCCAATAGGCATGAATTCTTCTCCAACCCACTACATAAAATCTAATTGTTATCTGAGTGGATTGGTGCACCAAGCTAGCAGAACCAATGACATTAAAATTGTATTCACAGAATAATTGCATATTTATTGAAACTGCTGGTATGAGTATTTTTGCAAAAATTTGGCAAACATAGGAAAATATCATTCTGAATAACTATTCCTGATTGTAAAGACATTAATAATTTTTTGATTTCATTGCCATCCAAATGATTCGGCTGGTTTTACAGTATAAGATGTAATTTAGGTTGCCTAAAAATAAATGATAATGAAAACATTAAGTACTAATTCCAATAAGCTGCTCATTGATATTATCAGAAGGGTCAAAGACTGAAAAAGAAAGTATGAGGATCTTCCTAAAAAATTCAGAATACCTACAGTGTTACAGTAAATCTAAATTTGTACTCAGGGTTTATGGTTTGAGAATACTTTTGTTTTGTACTGTACGTAGCGGGGAACAGATAATTGCCATATCTTTTCTTGGAAGGTCAGTCAGGTCAAACCGATTCTCATCTTTACATCTTTACTCATAAATCAGATCATAAATCAGGAGTATGAGAAATCTCCGTTTTGTTCTGTCATCTAATTCACGACAACGCAATGTCGGCAGTAAGGAACACTGGGGTAATTAACTTTTTTTAATGCAATCTTACATCCCAAAATATAAGTTTTCTTCTAATCAGTAATAAGAATAATAGTATTGTTTTGTTAATACATTTGAACACCGAAGGTCTGCAAATAATAAAATACACTTGCATGAACGAATCTGGATGAAGTTCATATGCAAGATGTACTAGTAAACCAAACCTACAATTTTGTAAAAAGAATGATAGGCTGGTCCGAAAAATATAGAAAATGCAACAACAAAAATTATATGAGCATAACAACTGTATTCGATGTAATACCATATCATATTTGAAATAATTTTTTATTTGAAATAATTCTTGCACAGAACCGATGTTCAAGTTAATATTTTCTGATGTTATATAGGCGATATCAGAAACAGATTATTTATGATTAACTGTATCCATTCATTGTAACAACGAAAATGTTTTGATAACATTGTCTCTTTACCAAATCTTCTTTGTTCAATTATTTGTGTTTATTAAGTGATCAATCATGTCTAAATGGCTAAATATGATGACAAGCTGGAATTCAGTAATAACATCATGAATTATCACCCTTAATCTAAATGGTTCATCTGTCTTTCTGTGTAGCAAACAGGTCACTGTCCTGCTGTCACCTCGTTTTTGTATTACCATTTTGGTTAGTTGTACAGATACAACAAATATAATGACAGCAGTTATCCTTAAATATGGATTTACGGAAGAAGAGAATTTATCACAATTTCCCATAATTTGATACAGGTTTGTACAATTTTATATTTATACTGGCTAAATATTTTATGCTACATGATCAACTCTGACATATATGGTGATATGCCTAGTTCAATTCAAATTATTTATCGTTATAAGGGAATTTGGTCCAAAACATTCCGTCAGTTGTTCAATTTCAAATGATCACAAATGGAGTTTGGATATAGGTAGTGAGTAACCACAATTAGTGGTTGTAGTGTAGTGTACTCTTTTTCTGATCCATGATGTATGGCTAAGGTCAAATGTAATAAACATACACCAACATTTCAGTAAGGAAACCATAGGAAATAGCTTTAATGCCTAACACAGGCAAATGGCATGAGCTTTTCTCCAAATGAACATACACTTCAGATCATTCAATTGTAATTTCATCCATCTATTTGGTTTTCACACAAATCGAAACATTACCAATTAAATGACTTGATTCAACTGTAAAGCGGTTTAGTTATGTCATTGATGACTGACATGGCCTGCACAACAAGCAGCTATCGTTTAAATTATAATTCCTACATGTAGTGGTAAATGCATAAACAACAGTAAATGCATTCGCCAGATTTGAGGATTATTCTTGATATCTTTATGGTGTTCATTGTTCATGCAGAATGGTCAAATGATCAATATTAAAATTGAAATGGAAAAATTGAATTAGTTTCAGACCATTGTTACTATAATAATTGCTGACCGCTGAACAATGCCACATCAAGGTTCTGCCAGCTGAGACTTGTTGCTAATCCACTGGAGAAGTTGTTTTTTCATTCTGTTGTTGCTGCACGCGAATTCTGACAAACATTTAATGACCAAAGATACCTCACCTCTATCAACTAAAAACTTTTATGAATAAATATTCATGGACCTGCAAGAAATTCAGCAGAGCAACAAATTAATACAGAACAGAGTCTGTAGGAAGAGTGGGTGGTAGTCCGTGAGCCAGAGCCTGATTTTTGGCTGATCGGTATCAAAAGGGTGGGCTCAAATTATACCTTTTCAGAAAGCTGGGAATCTCAGCTTTCAGAATATTTATGATAACCTCATATTCACTGGAGCTTTTGCGAGTTAGAGCACATTTATGAAGACAAGATTGATATTTTTCAGAGACAAACAAAAATTGCTATTTTCAATAACTAGGGATTAAATAACGATATAAAAATTATTTAAACATCTGGGTATATGTTTATGAATATGGGGAATCAGATTTTGGGGTTATTTTTCTGATTAAAGGTCAAGGTCACCGGTCAAGGTCAACTAAATCACAAAATATTGTCAAAATTAGAATTTAATAAAGTTTGCATTTCATGGGTGGGATCACTATGCCAATAATTGGTAATTACTAGCTGCAGAACTTTAGTAGGAGTCCTCTGGTCTAATTTGATATGATTTTTGCACAATTCTGATGCCTCATAAGGTTCCAGTGACATAAAATGCACACCGCAGTCCTGTTTTTATGATCAACAAAATTCAGAGATTTTCTCATAATTCAAGAACAAATGATGATATCACAATGCTTTAACTGTCCAGAAATATGTTTATTGATGTGGCAAATCGATTCCAATGCTTAATGTCTTGATACAAGGTCAAGGTCACCAGTCAAGGTCAACTAATTCACAAATATTGCCACAAATAGAATTTAATGAAGTTTGCATTTCATGGTTGGGATCCCTATGGCAATAATTGGTGATTACTAGCTGCAACGCTTTAGTAGGAGTCCTCAGCTCTAATTTGATATGATTTTTGCCCAATTCCGATGCCTGATAAGGTTCCAATGACATAAAATGCACACCACGGTCATGTTTTTATGACAAACAAAATTCAGAGATTTTCTCATAATTCAAGAACAAATGAAGATATCACAATGTTTTAACTGTCCTGAAATATGTTTATTGCCGTGGCAAATAATTCCAATGCTTAATGTCTTGATACAAGGTCTAGGTCACCAGTCAAGGTCTAATATGTCTTTAAAAAGTGGCAAAATCTCAATTTTTAATGACTTTTACGTTGTATTTGTGGGATTTTAATAGGCGACATGGATACAGTGCCGCCTGTAAGTAAGTGAAACGCATGACATTGTGCCATTGCATCAATGCTAAACATCCTCAGCCAAACTGCTTGTGGAGGCATGAATTCTCATCGGATGAAAGGGAAACAAAGTGGGTCATAAAGGCCGATGTGTGAGGCAAGTGGGATAAAAATAGCGGCCCATTTTCTTTGCTGTGGTCGGAGTTAGGTATGGGTCAAAGTTTTTGATAAGTAAGTGAACCACCCTTCCCTATGTTTTAACATTGGGCCTGCGTTTCACTTACTTATCAAAGACTTTGACCCATACCTAACTCCGACTACAGCAAAGAAAATGGGCTGCTATTTTTATCCCACTTGCCTCACACATCGGCCTTTATGACCCAAAATGTTTTCCTCTCATCGGATGAGAATTCGTCCTTCAAGAAGCATGTTGGTTAAGGATGTTTAACATTGATGCAATGGCAAAATATCATGCGTTTCACTTACTTACAGGCGGCACTGTAGGTCTTTCCTTCTGATTTTAGCAGGGTTCCTTACCTGTAATATGATACCATATATGCCCAGAATCAATGCATTGTAAGCTTCAAAATTATTGACGTAAAGCGCAAACCATTATATCATCTTCAGTTTGTGATGGACTTTAAAAAAAAAATTCAAGAATAAATAATGATATCTCAATGCTTGAAAGTCCAGAAATGTGTTCAATCTATTCAGTGCTAAATGAATAAGGTGAAGGTCATCAGTCAGGGTAAAATATATCTTTAAGATGGTCAAAACCAATTTTCTGTTGCATTTATTTTGTATTGTTGGTTTTTCGGATACAATATATATAGGAGTTTGCTACAGGTCTTCATTAGGGTTTTGTAAGTTTCAATATTATACCATACATCCCAATTTCGGGGCATTATTGGGCTCAAATAACAGAAGCCTTAGTATTGTGTTAATGGTGATCAACACATTGTAAACATTTTCGCTTAACTTGGGAGCAAATAATGGTACATTGCATTGGTCCAAATGATGAGAAATATGCTTGTTGATGTCAGAAATTGACTTCAATAACTGCTGTGCTGATACAAGGTCAAAGTTACCTGTCATGGTCAAATATATCACTGTAAAATGCATTTATCAGACATTGACATTGCACCCTGTTTTTATACAATAGCAGGAAGATGACGTAAACCGCATAAGGTGGCCTTGTGTTGTGATTGATAAAATTTAGAGATTTTCTCATAATAACATTATTCCATATAACCTAACAGTCTCCTAGACGTCTAGAAATAATTTGAATGGTTGGAAATTGTGCTAACGTCCCCGAACGCGGATATTCTATCAACAGTCTATGTTTGAGATTACAGTCGTTTTCTGGCTTCAATTTGCATAGTCCTTTAATATATTTGGTGCTTGATTGTTCAGAGACTTCCATGCACTAGTCATCGGTTCAAATTGAATTCTAGCTGGAATCCGCAGCCAGTGCAACTCCTTCCCTTCAATCTATCAAACAACTGAGTTTTCAGACTCTTGCAGCTCTTTATCACCTACTTGGAACAACCATTTAGAAGTCCAATTACATATAGTCAAAATGACGAGTGACTTATGCATTAACAGCTGTTTTGATTGACTCTTTACTCAGAGATTTAAAAATTTTGGAGATATTTCTAGAGTTATAGTTAGCATTTTTACACCTTTTTTCACTTTCATTTCCATAGTCATGTGTTTATCGAATCCCATGCCCAAACTTTCTGAAATGATCAGTCACTTCCTGGTTTCTGGGATGCATTTCTCCTTTTTCTTTCTAGCTTGTTCTTTTTAAAAAAATGATGGTTTGAAAGACAGGATACATTTTTCACCATCAGCATACTTTTGATCTTTAGCCTGATTTTGTTTGCTTTTTTGCCAACTGGTGTAGTATAATTATATGCAGATAAAGATTGAGCCCAGTTTTGATTCTTGATGAATGCCATATTGTAGAGGTAGCTTGCCAGATTCTGTGTCATTGATGAATACTGAGGGTGATTTGCTCGAGATATGAGCCAGTTAAAGCTGACTCGTCAGAACCAAACACATGTATCTCTCAGCCTTCCAGAAAAATGCCATGGTCAAATGTGTTAAAAACTGCAGAAAGATCTAAGAAGACCAACAACATTGCCATTTCACCTTGGCGCATATTTAGCTTAATATTACAATGGATTTTCGTTAGAAGCATGTTCAAGCATCTCTGTACCAAAATGTTGCTTGTAGACTGAGTTTTTTCATCATCAAGACTTTTAGCCAGGTGATCTGTTTAGTGTTTGATGACAGCAATCTGTACGACCTAACTAAAGAGGGACAGGTCAGATACTTGCCTGTAATTCTTTGTTATATGATCAAGACAAATTTTTTTTACAAGAATGGCTTAATCAAAGCATGCTTCAAGACTCAGCAGGCATTTCTCCTGAAGTCATAGAACTGTTGACTATTTAGGTTATGATTGCAAGGGACTGATCAATGCATTCCTACAGTAACTAAATCAAAATTGGGTCAATGTTGCAGTGCTTCATGGGCATCTTGGCAATCAGCTTTTCAACTGCTGTTAGTACGAGGGTTTCAAAATGTCTTAGTTTCTAACCAATGTAAATATCAGTATCAATATCACAATCTCTGGTAGTAACTGTTGTGTCTAATTTTGATATTGTTTTCTGTATCTCATCATAAACAAAGAACAGTGGGTTGAAGTCATTTGCTGGGGTGTACATCATGGATATCATTATAGAGTAATGCTGTGGCAGAGGTGACCGTCATTTCCTGTTGATTCTTGAGTTGAGAATCTTGAGCATAAAAGTGGAGATACATTTGACCTTGACTGATGACCTTGCCCATGTATCAGAACATTAAGCTTTGTAATGGATTAGCCAATGAACATATTTCTGGATGTATGTAAAGCTAGTGATACCATTACTTGTTCTTGAATTATGAGGAAATCTCCTAATTTTGTTGATCATCACAGGGCTGCAGTTTGCATTTTATATCATGTGAACACTATAATCAATTGATACTGGGCATGTATGGTATCAAAATAAAGTTTACAAACTCTATTAAAGAAATGCCGCAAATACCTATCCATACTAGCTGTCAATATCTCACAAATACATTGTAAATGTCTTGAAAACTTAGTTTCTTTAATGATATGTTGGACCTTGACTGGTGACCTTGACCTTGTATCAGAAAAGTCAGAATCAAGTTGCCAAGTCATATGAACATATTTCTGTACAGTAAAAGCATTGTTATATCATAATTTTTTCTTGAATTATAAGAAAATCTCTGAATTTGGTTGATGATCCAAACAGGATCGTGGTTTGCGTTTTATGTAATTTGAACCTTATAATGCATTGATACTGGGTGGGTACGGTATAAAAATTAAAGCTTATAAACCCTATTAAGGGAATATTGCAAATACCTATGCAAACTAGCTGCCTAAATCCCACAAACGCAGTGTAAATGTCTTAAAAACTTAGTTTTTGCCACTTTTTAATGATATTTTTGATCTTGACTGGTGACCTTGACCTTGTATCAGAAAAGCAAGAATTGAAATCAATTACCAAGTCATATAAACATATTTCTGGATAGTTAAAGCTTTGTGATATCATCATTTGCTCTTGAATTATGAGAAAATCTCTGAATTTTGTTGATCATAAAAACAGGACCGCGGTTTGCATTTTATGTCACTGGAACCTTATGAGACATCGGAATTGGGCAAAAATGGTATCAAATTAGAGCTGAGGACTGCTACTAAGGCACTGTAGCTGGTAATTAGCCATTATGACCATAGGGATCCCACCCATGAAATGCAAACTTCATCAAATTCTATTTTTGACAATATTTTGTGATTTAGTTGACCTTGACTGGTGACCTTGACCTTTAATCAGAAAAATAACCCCAAAATCTGATTCCCCATATTCATAACCATATGCCCAGATGTTTAAATCATTCTTATATCATTATTTGTTTCCTATTTATTGAAAATAACAATTTTTATTTATTTCTGAAAAATGTCGATCTTGTATCCTTTAAAGTGCTCTAACTCCCAAAAGCTCCCGTTGATACCAGGTTATCATACATATTCTGAAAGCTGAGATTCCCGCTTTCCGAAAAAGTATCATAACTTGAGCCCACCCATTTGATACCGATATCTTGTCTGGCTCATGGACTATGGTGCCATTGAGTGTGTGGCTCACAGAACTCTGCCAGAACTGGCCAGCAGTGCATGTGAGTTACTGTAGGCCTGAGGACTCTTCATGTAGCAACAGCAGTGAAATGCTACAGCTGCTCCTCTATGGTCGAAAATGAGCATTGAGCAGGCCAGCAATCATGTGACAGTCATGTGACAGGGAGTAGCAATGAACTGTTATTTTGTTTCTACAGTAGGCCTAACATTCTGTCTTTTCTTGCAGATGTGGGTGCCAGAAGGAGGAATCATTACCATGATTGGATAATCCTTCAGAGTTACTAGTTGTACACAAGGTTAGTGCTCCCTTATATGATTTTCTTTCTCCTATATCTATACACGTATTATACATATTTTGATAGTTACTTTTAAAGGCATTTGCTGGAATTGAAAATTTGATATATATAACAAATTGTGAAGACCATGCCATACAACTTTTTATGACACTGTTAAATTGAGAATTTGAGATTTGATTTACAAATTTCCGTCCGTTTCTGAAATAGACTATTGCCTTTTTTGGCCTAAATTATCCGAATATAGAAAAGGTAATGAAGCAAAAACACTGTCAGTAAAGATTAATTCTTTTTGGTGCTGTTAGCTTTTCACTGGTGTCTCTCATATATGTTTTTGTGGTCGCAAACCACATGTTTTGCAAAACTGTTTTGGTCAGTTTTATACTTATGGTTTTCAGCTTCTTCTTTTTCTTCTAGTTTTCTTTTTGTCTGAGCTCCTATGACGGGTAGTGTTGCCTTAGGCTACAAATACATGTATTATTAATATGGAAATGTCAAAGGTAATGAGAGAGAGTGTAAGCTTACACATATAAGCATCTTGGCTTATGATGTTGCTCCAGATTTGGTAGGTGGCTGATGTGTGAAGACAGGCACGCAAGGTGACAGGTCTGTATCTGAGTGGCAAATATGAGTTGAAGAACACACTATTTTCTTATTGTAATAGAAACTATTCCTTCAAAGTTCTTAAAAAATAAACAATAGTGACATGCTTTGCTCATTTTATGAAATACAGAAGTGCTGTCACAATGCTTATTGAGTGACTTGCTATTGTTATGTTGAATTTGGTTGTCAAACTCCCATGGATCTGAGTTGTAATTGTATGGTCTATGTAGATGGCCCGTGTCCAGACATTTAAATTACTTTAAAAAGGGGCCATCAGTTGTCTGCTAACTTGGCCTTTCAAAATCAAAGAACTTGTTTAACAAAATTTAGTTAAGCAGCACAAAAAATGTCGAACAAATCATCAGTCTGCTTTTCAAGAACACACCAAAGCTTTGTAAAAGGTACAGCTTTTTAAAATTAAGAGGTGTGGGGGGTTGGAGTCATTAATCAATCAATGTCAAGCTAAAAGCTAGTGCAACAACACACACTTTCCTTTAAAGTCTTTCTAATCTAACGGCTGTAAAAGAAAGAAACAGAGCTAAACTAACTTGAGAATAAAGTTTTTTTCAATTTTTTAAAAGCTGGCCAACTCTAACTTGTTTTAAATATTATAACAACGCTTTCCCCAAAAATGTCCGTTGTCTAACAAGTCGAGTTAAAGGGCCAGACCCAAAGTCAAGTATGTAGCAGTAACCCATTATACTAAACCAACTATATAACATCCCGAGACTTCCCGGAGATTTTGACGCACTCAAATTAACATTCTTACCTCAATTCCACCTGCCATCACAAGCGGGATTCAAACTGGCTACTGATAAGCCATGGACTGATGCAGCATACAATGCCCTCCTGATGAATCTCCACAGTCTAACCAGTTGAACTAAGGAGCCGGCCCGAGAACAAGTGCCTAGGAGCAATAAATTATACCCCATCCACTGTAAATTATTATTACAAGTTTATTTTTGCAGATGTTAAATCGATAACTCTTTTGAAAACTAAGGTAACTTTTCCTGGCAGCATTGGCAAAAGTTATGAAGTCGGAAAGTACTCGCCTCATTTTCCAACATCTTGAAGTGACAGTTGTGTCCCTTGAGATCGCTCGAAAAATTCTCGACATGTCAGTTACATTAGGAGAGAAGTTGGTTTAAAATTCATCTTACTTGTTAATGCAGATTAAATCCCTTTACGTAACTTTTTTTTTTTCAAGACTGATTGCCCAAAGAAGTCTAAAATGGGAGTTGTGTTGCTGTTTTAGTTTGACACTGATTGATTAATGAGTCTGTTAGCCAACATCAAACCTTCTACCAAGGCTTCTGTCAGTACTTGATTATAAGCACAAAGTTTCATTTTGTACTTAGGTTCAGACACATCCTTATATCACTCTTGAAAGTTGTGGAGAGTAAGGAATTCTCATATAAAACTCTCTCTTCTCAAGCGATATAAGACCTGACCTATGGCATTCCTTGACCAATTAAGGTGGCTCGCTACTCATGTAATTACGTCATGTGAGCACATTTCCGCGCAGCCAGGCAGGCCCTATCTATCGTAACGTCACCACTCTGCTGTCACTGCTTCAAGATTTTTTTTAATTTTGAGAATTTCATGTGTCGGCCACTTCGTTTGCCATTTGTGCCACTTCTATTGGGGTTAGAGACTTCTCATAAACTGTGGATCAAGGGCACGGACACGTCTAGAAACACTCCAAAAGAAAGCCATCCGTCTCGCTTCAAAAGTCAAGTACAACAGTCATTGTGGACCATTGTTTAAAAAGTATGATTTGCTTTCTTTAGCTGACTTGTTTAACTTAAACTGTTGCAAGATGTACATAAATCATCAGAGAAAAATCTTACCTCACTACTTCAATGACCAGCTGAACCTGGTATCGGATATCCACAGCCATGCCACCCGTCAACAAAGCAATGCACACATTCCTAATGTCAAACTCCAGATCCAGAGCCAAAATTTTAATCAAAAAATATCTAAAGCATGGAACAAAATTCCGACCTCTTTAAGGCCTTCCTCAAACATTTCTGCAAAATCCTCTGTCAAAGCATTAAAAAGATACTATGTGTCACTATATCCCACATCATGCTCTGTAATTAGCTGTTTTATTTGTAACAGACATTGAAAGTAATGTTCATTCCATTCTTGACATTGTATCATCTACAACTCATTCCATCTCATTCCCATTAAACATTCTCTTAATTCCACTGCATAAATGTACCTACTTCATTGATCTTTTTTTCCCTGTATTTCACCATAATTACTTTTTATTTATATATTTTCCTTATTATATCACTATTTTAATTTATTAGCTTTTTTCAAATGCTAAAATAACTTACCTTTGCTTTACTATTGCTATCATAAATGTATTTTATTTTTTTCTAATGATAACTGAGGTAATTACGACACGGGCTGACCAGCCTTTGTAATTTTCCGCAAGTATGAAACATCTGATACTTGAAAATAAAATCTACCTACCTACCTACCTACCTCATTTAGAGCATTTGATGCGCCATGAAGAGTGCTATATACAGACGGAGATTCAACTTGATACTCAAAACCGAAATTTGTACAGGTGATTTTCGGCAAGCAGGCTTAATTTCTCAAAAATGACTTTGTGATATAAATAAATGTTTATATCAATTTGAAGTGTGGTAGGAAGGCTTGTCTATATCATCATGTTGTTCCCAAATATTTTTGGAAATAAATGACAAAGAAATGAAAAATCCTATTCTATCGATTTTTTTAAGCGCCATGGTTTATAAAAAAAGTTAAAATTGTCAAAATTGAAACTTATATTCCGAGCCCCTTGGAAAGTCCTTTAAACTAAATATATCTCTTTGAAATTGTAATCACCTCTTCCATGAAAGTGTCTTCTTTAATTTAATGCTTCATTGCATAATATGGGATGCATGATCACTGAATGGCAGAACAAACTTCACAGTAGGAAAAATAAGAAAATTTTTTTAGTTTTTCAGGTTTGCTTGGACTGACTTCCTGGTACATAACCCCAAATATTTTTTTTTAAAGGCAGGTAGCGACCAATTTTGTTTACATATCCTTTCTATAAACTATACTTTGGTTCATTCACAACTGTTTTTATGAAATCCTATCTGGAAAGTTCACGAGTATCGAGCCACCTTAAGCTCAATTGCAGAAATATGAGTAGGTAGCCAAGATCAATTCAATACCCATGGGCTTAGGATGGAAAATGGTGTCTGGTAAAAGATGAATGTGATGTGTGCTTTCGACTCACTGCACCCTCAATATTTGTATTTATACCCTTCAGAAGTGTGTTCATATAATTAACTAGATATACCCATTGAGGGACATTTTTAGGGGGAATGGAGCGCTACCCCCCCCCTCCCGACCCCCCATTATATGTGAAAATGAAGAGGTAGATTCCCAGTGATGGCACTGGAAAGATTGACTGGGCAATGATAAAAATCTGAAATTTGTCTGAAAGCATGTGCTTTGATTGAAATGGTAGAGAAATACATGAGCAAGGAAAATATGTGAATGAAGTATATTGGTAAGTGATATTTTGGCACATTGCCAAATCCTACACAGCAGGTGTGTGAATGTTTTTGGCGGGAAAATGGAGCAGTGGCGCCAGTCCCTTGCGATGTGAAAAGCGGAACTACTGAGCAGATTCATGCGCCCCTGGTGGCAGAGGACAGTTGCCGTTGAAAAACGTAAATAAGACAGCAGTGGAACTGCTTTCTGGTGTTATCAGAAGGACAGGATAGATCAATAAGGATAGGTGGATAGTTTAGGTGAGTGGCATCGCTATGGGAGGAGTTTTTAGCTGTTGCAGGTGCGAGCATGCCACTCATGATTTTTGTATCTTATACCCGGGAGGGATTGTCTACTGCAATTATATTTTGAGAACGGGGTTGGTCAAAATAATTATAAGGAACAGCAATTTGTCAGTAAATTTAATGAATTGATGAAACAGCTTATTTAGTAGGCCTAATAATTATTTTGGTAATTTTTCTCAGGTATGGGCATCCCATGGTGAAAGACAAAACTTTTGTGAGGTCACCTTCTGACTGTAGAACTTTCCAAAACTTTATGCTGAAACACAAGGAGCCTGATGTACCAATGCAGATGGTGAAATCACTCAACGATGGATGATTGGGACCTTCTGAATTTGCAATATACATTTGGACACATTAGGATTGCACAGTAACCAGTCTAAGGATGAAGTTTTGTTTTAGAACAAGAAAAATGGTGGCTGAAATTGGCAGTTGGTATATGCTAATGGAAATGCTAAGTGGATTAAAAAGGAACGCTTCAGCTGAACATAATCATGACAACACAGTCAGGCGTGAATATGAACATGTGGAATACGTGGCTGAAATCAGCAATTCTACCTTGCATTTGGGATGACCAGTCCAGTTCTTGACCATAGGCTGGAAGTGGGATTTCTAGCATAAAGTGGTTGGTCTAAGACCTTTAGTCCTTTACCTGTCAAAATATTTTTGTTTTGCCTGACAAACAGCGAGTAGTCCAGATACTGTCAGATTCCCTTATCTAACTCAACTCCTGGAGTGAATGGGATTCTTGTAATAACATGCATGTACACAACTGGCACTTATGTCGTGGAAATGTGGAAGTACATCATATGACTCCAAGATGTTGATTTTACATTTCCTTATTATCAAAGCTTTATGCATGGAGTAAGGGGGTGGGAAGCAAAAACAATTGTGAATAGATTAAGGTAGCTCATACTTATCACTGTATTGAGTTGAACTATCTATAACCACACCCTCGCTGGGTTACAGTATGATTTGTAGACACTACAACGATTGTAAAAAAAGGCCTGGAATGTATAATATCTTATCTTCACTGTTATTACACCTGACCTGTGGCATTTCCTGACCTAAGAACTCAATTAAGTTCAATTGCAGAAATATGAGCACACAGCCATGGGCTCAGGAAAGTAGTGTCTGGCTACAGGAGACTCTGCAGCTGACGTTTGATTAGCAGGCCTCCGGGAATCCTGACTGAAACTCAATGCAGAATTTTGTAAAAAAGGAACATTTTGAAACTATAAACTACAATAACAAAATTACTTATGAGTACATCTTTAGGCCAAATTCACAATTTAAAGTGATTTTGGAAACATAGTTCATTGTGACATCAGTGCCATAATGACTCACAAAAATTCATAACATAACAAAGTCAGTTTGTATTCAAGCAGTTGTGTTCACAAAGCCAGCGAGGCTGTGTTTGCTAACCTCTGCTCTGCATCACAATAATCATGTATTATTATCCAAAAGAAAACTTTATGGTCATCAATGCCAGAGTCTGCCAGGCTTCCTTTGACAAAAGAGACTCAATATTTCTTTGAATTATGAATAATTCACACTTTATGAAATCTGGAATAATAGTGCATTATTTCTTCCACAAACTAAAACGACATGTAATATGTTGTGGACTGCTCTCTAGTTGACATCTCGCGCTAACCCTTGCTATGGGCAAGAATTTGCTTTACTATAATATAATATTATTATGCAACACTTGAATCCATAACTACTTACTGCTTTGGAACTTCTTGAGAGCTGATAATGTGTGTCATGTCAAATATGAGGAACAACAAATTGTTAGAAATTTTAATGAAACGCTTTATAAATGAGCTGCATGGCAAATGGACTGTTACTGTTCAACAGAACAATTCTGATGAGCCGTTTGCATGTTTCTTGTGTAAACGTTTGTCACAATATATTAGGAAGCCTTGATAAAGCTTCAAGCTTGACTTTTCTTTAGGATTATGCTTCAGATTAAGCCTGAATTTAATGAGAACTCTATAAAAAGAATTTCATCAGTATATTGTCGTTACGTGGTCCTCATCAGGCTTTCATAATGCATGGTCATGCGTCATGTACTGGTCTGCAAAAATGGTGGATTTGTCGCGAGAAATTTCAAAACAAAATATTCAATAGAACTTTTCTACCACTTCTACCTAAGTTATTTCAATATATTTGACATCAGATCACTTAAACCTTTAAAACGCTATTGCTCAGAACGTTGAAGCATGTCAGTCATATTAATATGATGGTTCCATGGTGTAAAGCACCCAAAAACAGGGTCACAAACAATAAATCACAGAACCGAGGAAAAATTTTGTTTTACAAAATGGCTGACAAAGGGCTCTTTTCAGAAAACACATTTTTTGCTGTTGACCAATATCAGTAGCAGATATACTGTTTAATATGAGCTTAAATCAATCCTAAAACATGCAAGCACACAATTCTTTGACAATTGAATTCAGTGTGTCCCCAATACCACAATATGAAAGGGGTAAATCTATTGGCATGGCACAGATGGGAAAAACCAGCTTTAGGTTATAGAGTGACTGATCACTGTACCCAAACGGAAATAGATCGGGAGCGTAACTGCAGTTACGCTCTCAAAACGTCCACCATGATTGTTGTCGATTCAGAAGTTTGCAGGCACTTTTCTCGTCTTGTAATACCAATTGGAGCTGCTTGTACTATTCCAGATGTCCAGTGTATATGTTAGAGCAGTCCTGATGCCATTAATTGGTCAGCAATTGCCTGTAATTCCACGAATTTTAGTTTGAAGCCAAGGCCGTTGGGAGCGTAACTCAATCTTTTGGGAGCGTAACTGTAAAGTTTTTCTTTGGATAAGGAGAGTAACTCCATGAAGAAAATGCTTTTGTGGCTGGGATATAGCTGTTTTCCTTCAACATAGACGTCGTATTGTGAACAGTAGTGCTTTTTTGGGTCACACTCTGGACGAATTTCAAGATCCAGATAAGTGGCATAAATAAAATATATGGGCTAGCTCTGCTCAAAAATTCAACATGTGACCTAGCTCCAACAAATTTACGCCATGAGCAACTGAGCTATCATCATACTATTAATTCACGGACCCCTTACGCTACTCCAACAAAACTACTGATTGCCCAGTTGTGAAAACTTGCAAGCTTTTATACACTCTCTACAATGTCCTTAGCTGGGTTTGATGTTCAAATTACAGTCACAGAAGCTGAAGTCATGTTTTTTCATCTAACTCTAGGCCATTACGAAAACACCCTTTATTTTACCCCTTCTGACGTGCATGTCTTTACGGGTGTTATGCTACTTTTCATAATACATAATGGGACCTGCTGGTTCTTCACTTATATGAGAAGAGATCGTCTTCCAATCTTCCATGTACAGAATTTGGCAACGTAGGCCTAATATAATAGCTGAATTATGTGTCTGTTTATGGAAGTTTATAGAATTTTGTTAGAGCAGTCGGTAGTTGTTGTTTTTGTTTTGTTTTTTCGCAGAATCCTCAAATGTTCAAGATTCCAGAACGACAGAATTCCTTAATTGCCCTACCGAAGTCCAGAATTCACGCAGAAGTGATGAATTCTGCTATATAGGGCCCCAGGCCTAGAAATCAAAACGCCTGCATAAACGGAAGCGATTTTAAAATTGTGTGATTTCAATGAAGAAAACCAATTAAAAAGAGAAGATATCTATCTACCTATCTATCAATCTGTCTAGCAGTCTAGCTGTCGGTCTCTCTGTCTATCCATCTATATCTATTGAACTAGGAAGATGTTATAAGGTAGGTCCATGGTCAATATGATAGCAACAACATTATGAATGAGAATGAGAATAAATTTAATTTGAGAAATTTTGTAGGAATAAGAATAAATTTAATTTAGAATAGATGAATTACAAGGACACATTAGCTCCCATGAGCTAGGACTCGAATGTCACACAATAAGATAATGCAATAAAATACAATACAAATACATTGTATATATATATACAGTTATACAGGGCTGGAATGCTGGATGACCAGAATCACATAGTAATGGAATCACCTGTAACTCTCACGTATGAATTTAACACACCTACATACATCATATGAACACTGCATGGTTCATTTATACCTACCCTGCCAACAGGCCCAAAATCATTGAAGTTTAATTAATATTCTAGTCCTTTTGTCAGTTTTTAAAGACTGAGACTTTAGACTTAGACTTAGACTTTTATAAGTTTTTATTTGCTTTTCCCAGCACAGATAAAACAATGTGTAAGGGAGGGAGGGCTCTTTAAGACAGATTTCTGTCGCTGTCAAGATCCCCCGGGGCCCCCCCCTTATGTGTCTCAGAGACACATAAGTAAGTAAGTATTAGGGCATCCCAATGCCAATAATTGCCATTAAGAAAAGTTCCTCTTGCCATAATACATTGCTCTTAATGAATGACAATTGACTGACTCTTTAAAGTGTGAAGATTAGTCAGCCAAGACTTAGTAGGCCTACAGTGTAGCCTTCGTATTTGCTTTAGAATACTGGCTCAGTGTTTGATTACTGTATTTAAAAGATGAGTTACGCTCTTTGAATTTTGAGTTACGCTCCTAAATATTTTATAGATTGTGGAGTTACGCTCCGGCCAAGCATAAATATATGTGCAGTTATTGAACTTTTAGGCTGTTTTTGAATCAAACTCAAAATGCCATCCTATCTTAAACTAACCAAATAACCCCCTCGCAAACTGCCTTGACATAGGAAAGTCCAGCAAATGAATGATAGCCATTCAAACTCCTGAATCGAATGGTAAGATGGTGGCCGTTTTAGGAGCGTAACTGCAGTTACGCTCCCGATTTATTTCCGGTTGGGTACAGTGCTGATGTCCATCTGTTTAGTGTATCAATGAAATATGCCTGTCACAGGGAGCTAGGGTTAACCAGGAATAAACAAAAAGGTGCTAGACCCAGAAAAACAACCAGAGCTCAAGATACCCATCATTGTGATGAAAGAAGGTTTTCTTGATGTTATGGGTGATGCTCTAGATGACAGGACGTTGCAACCTAGCAATGAACCCCAGGACCATTATCTTTAGTGTTTATAATTAATTTTAAGTCAAGCTTTCGTTGGGTGGATTCTTGAGTGCACGGCATATGCATAACTTTTGTCTTTCAGTGTACATTGGCCTCCTTGAAATTTAAGTTTCAAGGTTTCAGCAGAATCAAATTGAACGCCACATGTTCAATATATCAATTTTGCCTAAACTTTGCTTTTACTAGAAATTCAGATCACATCTTCGAGTTAGTCCAGTTTCCCTTGATAATTCCACTCATGGTCAAAATAATAAGAGGTAAATAAAGTTGCTACGTGGGGAAGCAGATGTATGATGAAAATTCCAGGCACCCTCTCTTCAATAGCCATACTTCAAAGGTGGTCATGACTCTGATTGACTGTGAACAGTAAACAGTAAACACAACACAACTCTTCTTTGCATTTTTTCATCGAGTTGTCTTTGAAGTAAATATCAATATGTGCACTAAACTAAAAAAGGCTAATAATAATTTATTTAGTAATTTTGGGAATGCATTGGTCCCAGATATGGACTGCCAATGGTGAATGACCCAAGCAGTATGAGCTTTTCTTCCAACTGCAGAACTTTCCAAGACCTGTCTCTTTAGGCTTTCGCAACTTTTAGTTTGCAGGTAGGAATACAGATCTGTCAGCAGCACTTTCCACCAAACTAATGGTCAATTACGGCTCCATTGTGGCATGAATACCAATACCTGCTTCTCATTGATAGACTGTATTTCGGAAACAGTCTCAGACCACCCCTTGAAAGGATCAGAAGGAGCAAACATGATAAACTGGAAAAGGTGGGGAAGTATAAGGATCTTCCTGAGACTTAAAGTTTCGGTTATGCATTGTGATATTTGTACTGAGGTCTGAGGGTTGATTGTGTAGCAAACAGGCCTTTGTCCTGCTTTCACCTCGTTTTCGTATTACGATATTGGTTAATAATATGATACAACAAAGATAATGAGAGTTATTATCCTCACATGAATTGATAGAAATTGTGTCCCAATCATTCTGCCAGATCAATTTCAAAGGATCCCAAATGGAGATTGGATATATAGGTAGCACTTGAGTAACCACAATTGGTTGCAGTGTACTCTTTTTCTGATCCATGATGTGAAGGCTAAGGTCAAATGTAATAAACATACACCAACACTTCAGTTACGGAAAACCATAGGAAACAGTTATAAGCGTCACAGGCATATGGCATGAATTGTTTTCCAAATGAACACACACTGTAGATAATTCACACAAATCTAAACATCACCAATTAAGAGACTTGATTCAACTGCAAAGCGGTTTAATTATGTCATTGATGACTGACATGGTCTGCACAACATACGGCTATTGTTTAAAATTTAAATGCTTAGTGGTAAATGCCTAAACAACAGTAAATGCATCAGCCAGATTTGAGGATTATTCTTGATATCTTTATGGTGTTCATTGTTCGTGCAGAAGGGTCAAATGATCAATATCAAAACTGAAAGTGAAAAATTTAATTAGTTTCATACCACTGTTACTATATAGCAAATGCTGACCACCAAACAATGCCACATCAACAAGGTTAAACTAGCTGCTTTAAAATTCTGCCAACTGAGAATGCTTGATAATCCACCTGGGTAGTTGTTTCTCATTCTTTTGTTTGCTTGTGAATTCTGACATACCAAAAAGGACCACAGATACAGGACCTATAGCAACAGAATAAGCAATTTCATGAATAAATATTCATGGACCAGCAAGAAATTCAGCAGAACAACAAATTAATACAGAACATAAATTTAAGACTGTGTAGGCAGAGTGGGTGCTGCAGAGTGGGTGCTGCCATTGAGGGTGTGGCTCACAGAACTCTGCCAGAACTGGGCAGCAGTGCATGTGAGTTACTGTAGGCCTAGGGACTCTTGATGCAGCACCAGCAGTGAAATGTTACAGCTGCCCTTCCATGGACGAAAATGAGCATTGAACAGGCTGGCAATCATGTGACGATCATGTGACAATCATGTGACAGGGAGTAACACAGAACAGTTATTGTGTTTCTACACATGGCCTAACATTCTGTCGTTTTTTGCAGATGATGGTGCCAGAAGGAGGAATAGTTACAATGATTGGATAATCTCTCAGTTACCAGTTGTACACAAGGTGGGTAAACCCATATATAACTTTCTTTCCCCTATATCAGACATGTTACATGTATACTTTCACAGTTTTTTTAGTACTTTGCATGAATTTGAAGTTTGATATCTAAAACTAATTATGAAGACATTGGCATAGAACTTTTTTGATACTCTCAAATTGAGAATTAGAGATTGCATTTCAAAATTTCAGTTTCCGAAACAAATTATACCCTTTGTGGCCTAAATTATCCTAATAAAAAGGGAAATGAAACAAAAACACACTTTAAGTTCACTGCCAGTCAAGATTCATTCATTTTGGTACCGTTAGCTTTTCACTGATGTCTTTTATATATTTTTTGTGGTCGCGAACCACATGTTTTGCACAACTGTTTTTGTCAGTCTTATGCTTATGGTTTGTAGCTTCTTCTTTTTCTTCTAGTTTTCTTTTTGTCGGAGATCCTGTGATAGGTAGTGTTGCCTTAGGCTACAAATATATGCATTATTAATATGGAAATGACTTAGGTAATGAGACAGAGTGTAAGCTTACACATGTAAGCAACTTGGTTTATGAAGTTGCTCTAGATTTGGTTGCTGGTGAGTGGTGACTGATGTATGAAAACAAGCACGCGAGGTGATGGGTCTGCACGCAAGTTGGCAAATATGAGTTGTGTTGAAGAACACACTATTTTCTGACTTGAATAATAGCTGTCTTCTCGAAGTTTCTGGGAAAAAGGCAAAAAATGTAAATGTTAGTTTTTAAGAATCCCCTACACAGAGAGTCTCAGCGCCCTTTGTTATACAGTTAAATCATAAGCAGGCCTGTTCAAGTACAGTATGTTGAGAAAGGTTCCAGCTTCAACAGGCCTAACTGTAATTGAATAGTCTATTGAGAAGGCCTTTGTCTAGATGGATGGATGGGTGTTTGGGGCTTTATGTCCTGTATTTATGCACTTGGTAGGCTAATTAGTACAGGAGGAGGACACGACAATGAGTCTAAGGATGATTGAAACAGCTGTTCAACACAGGCCCAGACCCGGCAAGAGCTGGATTCGAACCCTGTACCCAGCGATTGGCAGTCCAGCACGCTGCCACTAGACCAACCCTCCCCCCCCTGGGCCTTTGTCTAGACATTTACATTTAATTTACATTGGTAAGTGGCCTTCAGGTGACTGCTCCCTTGTCCTTTATCAAAGAACTTGTTAAACAAAATTTAGTCAAGCAGTACAAAAAACGTAGAACAAGTCATCAGTTTTCCTTAAAAAAATACACTAAAGCTTTGTAAAAGATACAGCTTTTTAAATTAAGGGGTTGGGGGGTCGGAGTCACTAATCAATCAATGTCAAACTAAAAGCTGGTGCAACTTCACACACTTTCCTTTAAAGTTTTCTTCATCTAACGTTTGTCTTGTACTATAAGAAAGAAACAGAGCTAAAATAAATTGAGAATAAGTAGCTGTAGAATATATTCGACTAAGACCACTGAATTTTGTGGATGTTGATCAATAACTCAGGACTTTGAAAATAAAGATAACTTCCTGGCATCATTAGAAAAGTTATGAAATCTGAAATAACTCGCCGCACTTTCCCAAATCTTAACCGACAGTTGCATCTCTAGAGATCACTTAAAAAATTTTCGACATGTCAGTTACATTAGAAGCTAAGTTAGTTCCGAATTCATTTTACTTGTTAATGCAAATGAAATCACTTTACGAAACAGATTTTCCTTCAAGACTGACTACCTAAAGAAGTCTAAAATGGGAGTCGTGTTCCTGTTTCAATTTGACACTGAGTCTGTTGGCCAACATCAAACCTTTTATCAAGGCTTTGGTCATACTGATTAAAAGCAGAAAGTTTTAGTTTATATATGGGCTCTTTTACAATTTCTTTTTAAGTAATATAGCTGCAACAGTGGTCTGGGGTCCTAGTGCTATCATCTGTTTTAGAATGAAAATTGTATAGTACAATCTGTAGGAAATGAGTTAATAGACCTGCAATTACATTTTGTACTATTAGGTTAAAAATTTGTCCACTGGCCAGTATGATAATTGGCATGATGTACTGTACCTACACTGCGTTCCCAATTATTATGCAACTATGCTTTTTTGCATTATCTCAAAAAGAAATAACACTATTTGAATATCATGGAGCTGCCATCCTGCCAATTTTGGCCAATTCCATTGACTCAGTTGGGAGTTATGCCACATAATGATGTTTTGTGGTGTTCCCAATTATTATGCAAATTCTTAGAAAAGCATCCATGGCCACTCAAAATGACCAAAACTAATCTGAAGATGCCATCAACATATACCCCATAACACAAAAGAAAAAGTGTAGCCATCATTTCAAACATAGATGCATTCATAGCCAAGAAATTCATGTTATTTTACTGCATAGAAATTCATGTTATTTTACTGCATTGAAATAGCATTGAAATTACAGTTTTATTGCAATAAAAACCCTCTGATAGCCAGACAAAATGAAAAATCATTACCTAACTCATTTACCACTTTCCTTAGGTTTAGAGCTCTCCTGTGAACCAATTGCAATTAAGTTGCACGACTATATTTGACAAATATCTTGAAATGAATTGAACGCATCCCATTGCCAATGCTATTCCAATGGGACACAGAACTCTGGGTTTTTGATTTGGTGTCATATTTTGTAGAGATACCGGATTTGGTGTTTCATCTCACAGTATGACCGTGGTGTGCTATAGATATATTCTAAGCTGGAATTTTATTGATATTAAATTTTTTAAGAGCATGGGAGGCTTTTTTATTGAGGAAAAAGCCAATTTCAATGGTTTTCCAATGCAGATGTATTATATTGATTTCTTGGTTATGAAGGCCTCCACGTTTGAAATGAAGGTTGCATTTTTTATTTAGTGTTATGAGGTATATTCCAATGTCAATTCATAATCAACTTTCTTGATTTTGGGTGGCAATGGAAGCTTTTCAAGAAATTGTATAATAATTGGGAACACCCCAAAAACCTGATTATATAGATTATATATAGTATTAGATACTTTCTTGGGGTTCACAATAAGGCAGCTCTTTTAGGCTTAGAGGGAGATATAGGTTGGAGTAATTGTAAGATTAGACAAAATGTTAACATGATTAAACTTTGGAATAGGCTTGTACTTATGGAAAATGATAGACTCACAAAAAAGGTATTTGAATGGGATCTCAAAATATGTATAGGCTGGTCTAAAGAAATTTTAGAAATATTTCAAGACTGTGATTCTGTTGAAATATTTTATGAAAAGACTGTTTGTAATGCAAAAGCAATTGAAAAAAAGCTTAACGATGATCGGAATAGTGTTTGGTGTGATTTGCTGTTGTTAAAACCAAAATTAAGAACATACAGAACATTTAAGAGTAATGTTAAGACTGAAAGTTATGTGTTTATCGAAAATAGAAAAAGGAGATCATTAATGGCCCAAATACGCCTTGGTATACTACCTCTAAATATAGAAACGGGCAGATTTAGGAACCAGCCAGTAGAAGAAAGATTATGTCAAATGTGTGAAGATAGCTCCATAGAGGATGAAAAACACTTTATATTGAATTGTTCAGCATATAATGATATTAGAACACAATTATACAACAGTATAACCTGTAATCATTTTACTGAATTGGAACCAGCACAGACATTTGTTTATATGTTTAAAAATGAGCCGAATGAACTATGTAAATACATTGAAAAATCATGGGAAATAAGATGTTTAAAGTTAAATATGTAAGCTGTCATTAATTAATTTTATTTTTTTGTTTGTTTGAAATTGTAAGTTGTCACTTACGTTAATTTGTTTAAAGTTGTAAATTTTGACTCTTTGTGAATTGTTGGCACTGTACGCCTGGATTTTTATTTTGTAACTGTCATAAAGTGGTGGATAAGTCCTATTAGGGCTGGGTATTTTTACTATAATGAATTTTTTATGAAATGTAAATGTACTGTACCTGCCACTATAAACAATAAAAAAGTTCAAGTTCAAGTTCATATAGCATAACTCCTCCCCGAAACAACAGAATTGAACGAAAGTCACAGAATATTTGCTTCGTGGCACACATGTTATTATGTGTAAAGGATATCCCAATAGTTTTATTTCTTTTCGAGATATTGCAAAAAAGCATAGTTGCATAATAATTGGGAACGCAGTGTAATTCCCAGCTGTTGGTTTTCAGGGACCGCTTTAAAGCCTCATGGCAGGATACCCAAGGGAAACTGCTGTTTTATGATGGAATACCTAAGGGTATATTTGAAGGAAGTAGAGGTCAAAGCCGAGGGCAGTAGAGGAAAGCTGAGGGAAGCTGAGGGAAGGCAAATTTAGCTCACAGTCAAACTCGGGAGAGCCGAGCTTAGCTTCGGCCAAGAGTAATTGAGGAAAGCCGAGGATGCTTAAGGAATTTGAGCCTATAGATGCAGGCATGTGAGGTTAATTCAGAGTAGACGAGGAAGGAGGAGGTAAAAAGGGGTAGGCTGAAGGTAGAAGGGGTTAAATAGAGGATACCGTGAGATTGTGTACTCTATCATGAGGCCTAATGTATATATATGAAACTGAAGGCAATTCTATCTGGCATGTAAAAACTATCTCTATAGTTCAAAAGGTGTATTTTGTGTGTATTTAGCTGTTGCTCCAAAGAAAGAATTATAATTGTAGCAGTTGTGAAACTGGATGATTTTCACAACCATGGACTGATTCGGCCAAATAGAGTTTTTTTTTATTTGAACTTGATATCTAGATAATAATTTGTATTTCTCTTTTCAGAAAACACCAAGATGGGTGAATCGTACCATCTTAGAAACTTGTCAGGCATCCCAAGATGCCCATTACCCCCAAATGGTGTCATCTCATACGTAGCGTATACCAACGAGACTTCAAATGTGACCACCCACAGCAGTCAGCCGACAGGTTCGGACAATGAGATAGATTGGTTTGGGGTGATGGTCCCTACGATCTGTCTCTTTGGAATAATCGGAAACATTCTCAACGTCCTAGTGCTGACAAGAAGACGGATGTTATCGGGAATGGACCGTCTAGAAAAGTCCGCTAATTATGGCCTAGTGGCTTTGGCCTTCTCTGATCTCATGTACTGCTTGATGGCTTTCCCTCTCACATTTATAAAGAGCCACGAAATTACTAATCCAGAAAGTGAGGTCTACAGTATGAACTTCCGTCTATATGGAATCAGCATGATTAATCTATTTTTCATGATCAGCACTTGGTTAATTGTGTGCATGGCAGTTAATCGATTCATTGTGGTTGTGTATCCCTTTAAGGCAAGACAAGTTTTGGGCACAAGATACACCCTTGGGAGCATCGTGTGTGTTTATTTATTCTCCTTCATCGCCACTCTACCTTTCTACTTGCGCATAGTGATTGGCCCATGTTACGAAGAGCACTTTGACATCAGGTATGCGTTCTTACCTCGCTGGAGTGTTAGAGCGACTGATAATTTAAAACTCTACAAACAATGGGTCTGGCCAGTGATTGCAGACTTTATTCCAGTGGTTGTCCTTGCTCTATGCAACAGTCGACTCATTCATGAACTTCGAGCAGCCGACTCTAACCGCAGAAGACTCGGCCAGAACCAGGGTCAAGCAGCACGGGACAGCAGTCAGAAAGTGACCCTGACCCTCGTAGTTATTGTTCTCATGCTCCTTTTTCTCGCTTCGCCATCAGAAATCTTACGTTACATCAATCCTTACAAAGTTTTTGGCCAAGAAATTGGCCGCACTGTAGCAAATGTCGCCAACATCATGCAGCTTTTTAACTTTGCTTTGAACTTTGTCTTGTATTGTTTGGTCAATCCGGGATTCCGTAAGGAGATTAAAGTCATGTTAGCTTGTTGTCTGCCCAAGACCAAGAGCAATCGCTTCTTGGCTGCTACAACCGAGTGTACCAATGTATAACATGTCATTAACAGGATACTCAGATGGCATAATGAACAAGTAACTCAAGTCAACTGTTGATCTTCATGCGGTATCAGGATTACTCATTTGTGCATTACAAAAACCCAAGTGGATTATGAAGGCATACATGTGCAATTGAAGATAACATGCTTGTACAATTAAAGATAACAGCCAAGTGGATTACTGCATACTTGTGCAATTCAAGATAACAGCCAAGTGGATTACTGAATACTTGTGCAATTCAAGATAACAGCCAAGTGGACTACTGCATACTTGTGCAATTAAAGATAACAGCCAAGTGGATTACTGCATACTTGTGCAATTAAAGATAACAGCCAAGTGGATTACTGCATACTTGTGCAATTCAAGATAACAGCCAAGTGAATTACTGCATACTTGTGCAATTAAAGATAACAGCCAAGTGGATTACTGCATACTTGTGCAATTAAAGATAACAGCCAAGTGGATTACTGAATACTTGTGCAATTAAAGATAACAGCCAAGTGGATTACTGCATACTTGTGCAATTCAAGATAACAGCCAAGTGAATTACTGCATACTTGTGCAATTAAAGATAACAGCCAAGTGGATTACTGCATACTTGTGCAATTCAAGATAACAGCCAAGTGGATCACTGCATACTTGTGCAATTAGATATAACAGCTAAGTGGATTAGGTATACTTGTGCAATTAAAGATAACAGCAACATGCCTGTGCAATTAAGGATAGCAACAACATACTTGTGCCATTGAAGATAACAGCCAAGTGGATTACTGCAAATTAGTGCTATTATAGATAACCGCAACATGCCTGTGCAATTAAAGATAACAGTGCATATTTGTCAGTTAACGATAACAGCCAAGTGAAATGCTGAAGACTTGTAATTAAAGATAACAGCATGCCTGTGCAGTGTGCAATTAAAGAAAACAGCCAAGTGGATTAGTGCAAACTTGTCAGTTAACGATAACAGCCAAGTGAAATGCTGAAGACTTGTAATTAAAGATAACAACCAAATGGATTAGACATACTTGTGCATTGTGCAATTAAAGATAACATCAATCTGTGTTGTTGATATGGAAAATCCATTCTGAGGTATTTCATCATTTGAGCAGTGAAACTTCCGATGAAGGATAACTGTTCTGCTTTGCATTGATGAAACCTTAATATTTCTTTGGAGGAATTACCAAGGGGATCACTAACTAGTGATATTGATTTGTGTGGTTCATTGCTCATATTGTTAATGCTCAGTTATATTGTGTCTTTGATGTGGTTAACAGTTCTAGTCATTGATTGGTGTGGACACAATGTGTACAAAACACTGTACATAAATGTATGTATAGAGTGAGGACTGTGTCCCATATAATAATCTAATATAATATCATAATATTACCATGAATTTAACCCATAGCAATAAATATTTCAATATATAAGCCTGAAAAAGTGAGTGCTTTACCTTTTTTTAATGAAATTGCTGTATTTTGAAGTAGAGGCAATTTACGACTCTTGATAAACTATTTAATAATCATCAATCATTGTTATGACTATAGTCAATATGTTGATTACTCATGAGTATTTAGGTCTGCCAACATATAGTATACTATTAAGTCATACTGTGTAAAATTGTCAAAAAGTAAGGATTATAAAGTAAATCTTATGTAATTATTTTAATCTTGGGACAGCATAGACCGATTCACAGTGTAAAACTGCTCAGAACATTGTCTTGTTTTTTGGTAGGAATGCCGCTTCAGTTAAATGCCTAGACAGTCATTGTGTAATAAAATATATATGAAAAAATGTTTGTCTGTTTGATCATTACTTTAAATGTCTTGGGGTACAGTTGCCACTGGCCTCCATTGCTACAAGCCATTCATTGCTTGATGAGCTTTCAAAATCTAAGAACACCGACAAGACGTAAAGCAATGATTTTGAAGAAAATATTCATCCACTTCACATGTTTTTTTATTATGATAGTAATCATTAATCTTACTGCAACCAACATCAAGCTTTACAAATATTTAATCAGCTTAACTAATATTAATCTTACTGCAACCAACATAAACCGTTACAAATATTTAATCAGCTTAACTAATATTAACCTTACTGCAACCAACATCAAGCTTTACAAATATTTAATCAGCTTAACTAATATCAATCTTACTGCAACCAACATCAAGCTTTACAAATATTTAATCAGCTTAACTAATATTAACCTTACTGCAACCAACATCTAGTTTTACAAATATTTAATCAGTTTAACTAATATCAATCTTACTGCAACCGACATCAAGCTTTACAAATATTTAATCAGCTTAACTAATATTAATCTTACTGCAACCAACATCAAGTTTTACAAATATTTAATCAGCTTTACTAATATCAATCTTACTACAACCAACATCACGTTTTACAAATATTTAATCAGTTTTACTAATATCAATCTTACTGCAACCAACATCAAGCTTTACAAATATTTAATCAGCATAACTAATATCAATCTTACTGCAACCAACATCAAGCTTTACAAATATTTAATCAGCTTTACTAATATTAATCTTACTGCAACCAACATCAAGTTTTACAAATATTTAATCAGCTTTACTAATATCAATCTTACTGCAACCAACATCAAGCTTTACAAATATTTAATCAGCTTTACTAATATTAATCTTACTGCAACCAACATTTTACAAATATTTAATCAGCTTTACTAATATCAATCTTACTGCAACCAACATCAAGCTTTACAAATATTTAATCAGCTTTACTAATATTAATCCTACTGCAACCAACATCAAGTTTTACAAATATTTAATCAGCTTTACTAATATCAATCTTACTGCAACCGACATCAAGCTTTACAAATATTTAATCAGCTTAACTAATATTAACCTTACTGCAACCAACATCAAGCTTTACAAATATTTAATCAGCTTAACTAATATCAATCTTACTGCAACCAACATCTAGTTTTACAAATATTTTATCAGCTTTACTAATATGTGACCTGCTCCACCAAAATGGGTTCAAAGTCGGCCTGCTATCATATTCAGCTGTGAAAATGGAGGTATATTTATTGCGAGTGAGAACACCCTCACGCGACCACAAATGGCACTCCCACGTGCGTGATAAGCGTGGGCCTGCAAAATATTGTACAGCCACGCGCGTGGATGTGCATTCACTCGCACGCGTGAGGCTTGACTATGCCATCCAGCGCACATCATAGCATGCGTGGCTATGCTATCCAGCGCACCTCCAGGCTCCCACGCGGCTGATACTGACAACTCAGGAGTGCTACTGAGTACACAGTCATGGTGCTGTAATGTGTCATCCAGCGCACCCCTGAAGGTGCATTCAAGAGCACATTGACTCATCCTGTTTTACAAACATGTTTGGCTATTTAAGAATTCGGATTTTCCAAATATCCATCTATCAATCAATCAATCACGATTCTGCAATGTGTGATTCAGCGCACCACTGAAGGTGTTCTCAAAAGCAATATACTCAATAGACCCATCAACCAGCAATCAGGGCAGTGCAAATTGCATGTATTTCTAAAAATACTAAGAAATCTTCTGGATATATATATATGAATAAAGTCTATCTATCTATCTATCTATATATTGCACATGCATGGTGCATGAATGTCATTCATTTCAATAAGACAATTTATCAATCTGTAGGGAATTTTATAATGGGTGCGCTGGATGACACTCCCACCACTCCTGTGACTGTACTTAAACGCAAGTGGTCTGCTCATAATAGGGTGCCATCCACAGCAGGCCCAGTAGCTCAATTAGATGCGCTCACTAGAGCTTTTTTTCTGAGGTGATTATAAACTGTAATCTCTGTAATCTACAGAATGACTGAAGTCGCCCAAAACATAGTTTATGACAGTTTTTAAGCCAGTAGTTCTGTTTTATACAGTTACTCGTGGATAATTTTGTATTGAGAAAGCCTGGAACCAACGCAAAACAAAGGAAACAATGAAAAACATGCTGGAGAGGGGGATAATTCATCAATCATCATCTCAACACATAAAAGGCGAGAATGGAACTGAGACTGAGATAAAGCAAGTGACTAATGTTTATCTACGTAGCTTTCAAGCTTTGAGGTAGGCCTACAATCATATTATGTTACCAGCAAACAATAAACGGATGTAGATGATCCCCTAAGTCTCCAAATTCACAATTTTGGGTGGTTACAGCTCATACTACCTGTGGGCGACTGAGACTGAGATTTTAAAAGCAAGTTACTGGTAGGTGACTATGATTTGCATTAAAGATCCTTACATTTTGAGAGCAAATTTTACACATCATTTTACTGTTTTCAATGCATTTTTTGTAACCAAGAGTTGCTGTAAATATTAGCTTGTTACCTTCCATGTGCAAAATTAATATATTATATTTATTTTAATAAAAACGTGTCTGGTAAAACAATGAACAAAAAAAAGCAAATCCTGACTTAAATCTCAGTCATGCTTCATTCTCACGGCAGCTCCCGGAGAACTTTTTGAAACGGCGGCGAAGTATTTTCAGGAGAGACGGAAAAATATTTCCTCTTTTTACGTATCGCGCAGGGGCATTTTAGCTTCCCGCCGGACATCTTTTGGTTGCACGCCGTCGAGAATCCTGCTTCTTACCGTCACTTCAAATCGCGACGGAGCAGAAAAAAAGTTTCGACCAGTACAAATTTTATTAAAATCGACGGGGGAGCAGACCAGATAAATTGTTCGACGCCGCGATCAGAAAAGTAAGACTGCGTCGAAGTTTTCGCGCCACTGAGGGGCAAAAAGTTTCCCGCCGATTAGGAAAACAAGCGGGATTCTCTGCGTGGCGCCAAAAAGGTCGGCCCCGCGGTTCTTCTGCACTCCGCCGTCAAGGAAAATGCTCCGGGACGTGTGCAAAACCTTCGCGCCGTCGTCTGGACCCCCTCCCGGAGCAGACAGAGTGGCACCAGAGGGGCTATTTTTAGCAAAATCCTTTGTCCGCGGGGTACTGAAAGCATCACGGCGTCGACCTTTTGTGCCACGGCGGGAAAGGGGGGTCAGCCATGGAGACGCACTGGCGCGCGCCTCGCATATAAATAGAAGAGCAGCCACTAGAGCACCATAACCACTCTGAACTTCAAGACGAACGCATCTATACTCCATGACACTCTGCTTCACAGCCTACTGAATTGCTGCTTCATTGCTGAATCCCTGCTTCATTGCTGATTGATCCTGCTTCATTGCTGATTCATCCTGCTTCATTTCTGATTGATCCTGCTTCAAGATGGGACCCAGAGGAAGAGGGAAGAAGACCTTGAGGTACCAAGCAAGGGCATCATTCCAGCCAACACTCCACTGACCACTCCATCTTCAACTCCAGTTGGTTCACCAGCTCCTTTCATAGACTACACAGCTGTTACATTGTCTCCAAGCATGTTCAGCTTGCCGGACAGCATCGTGGCAGTGACCACTGCTACATCAACAGTGACCAGTGAGACCATCTTCGAGGGCCCCCCACCACCCAAAGTGCTGCAACAACCTGATGAGGAGGATGAAGATGATGATGAAGAAGCTGAAGATCAAGTCCTGGCCAAGCTTGCTGCTGCTGCCAAGTCTCCAACCAAGCGTGGCAGGCCTGCCACTGCTGCTGCAGCC
Organism: Platynereis dumerilii; assembly: GCA_026936325.1. Lineage (NCBI taxonomy): Eukaryota > Metazoa > Annelida > Polychaeta > Phyllodocida > Nereididae > Platynereis > Platynereis dumerilii. The sequence continues at coordinate 18,295,604 of JAPTHN010000003.1, forward strand.
AAGAAGAAGCGTCCCAAGTCTGCTGATGCTGATGTCAAGTCTCCAACCAAGCGTGGCAGGCCTGCTGATGCTGCTGATGCTGCTGCTTCTGTCAAGTCTCCCACCAAGCGCACCCAGTCGGCTGATGCTGCTGTCTTCAAGACTCCCACCAAGACTGCTCCAAGGGGAAGGCCTCGCACTCCTGGCAAGTCTCCTTCAGCCAAGCGTCACGCCACCTCCAAGTCTCCAGCCAAGTCTCCAGTCAAGCCTCCAGCCAAGTCTCCAGTCAAGCCTCCAGTCAAGCCTCCAGTCAAGCCTGTCACTCCAGCCCAGACCCGAGCCAAGACTGCAGTCCAGCCTCCACCTCAACCTCCAGATGATACTCCTGCTGATGATGAAGATGATGACTGTGTTCTGACAGCTGCAATGATCCACCAGCAGACCCTGGACTCCAACTACGATGCCACCACAGAGGAAGATACTCCCAAGAAGAAGGGTGCCAAGTCCAAGGGCAGCAAGGGGAAGAACCAGCCAAAGGAAGATTCTGACAACACTGGATCTGAGGTTGAGCTGATCCAGGACGCCGATGGCCAGTTTGTCCACAAGGAGAAGAAGAAGGGCTACAGAAAGGCAAACTCCAGGGACCTACTGGGCATCACAGAAGAGCAGGAGGATGAGCTGATCGACTGGTACCGGGAAAACAAGCAGCTGTACTCCAAGGGCTCCACCACCTTCAAGAGTGGACAGAAGGACAGACTGGATGCAGAGAAAGCAGCAGAACTGACATTGCTAGTGGGGAAGGAGATCACAGCAGCTAAAGTCTACAAATGGAGGAGCAACATCAGGACTACCTTCTCAAAGTGCATCAGACCTCAACCTTCTGGAGCTGGCAGAAAGAAGCTGTCCGACCGAGACAAGTACATCCTGGCGAAGTGTGAATTCTTGAGGCCCTCCATCATTCCGAAGGGTGCCGTGGAAGTCTCCAGCTTCACTGGACCAGGAGGAAGTAACCGCCTGTCGTCCGATTCTGATGGCCCCATGGACTACAATCCTATGCCCGACCTTGATGACAGCCTCCCAGCCAGCCAGCAGCAGTCCTCCCAGGAGATGTCCCAGCAGTCCCTCCAGCCATCCCAGCAGCAGTCCCAGGTCTTCCCAGGACGAAAGCCATCCAAGAAGAGGAAGGACACAGACCAGGAGATGGCCTCTGCCCTGACTTCAATTGCTGGTCACTACACTTCAGACAGGCCCAGGAAACCAGCACCACCTCAGCCGGCAGGACCATTCTGTGACATGTGCCCACAAACTGCTCACAGGCTGGATCCAGAAGTACACCAGTTGCAGAACATGTGCAGGAGTATCTTCACATCTGGGAAGAACATGAACCGTGCCCTGAGACTTCGCCTCCTGCACTCCTTGAGCCAGACGGACCACTACTTCGTACAGGCGGCCGTCCAAGATAAAATCCTGATGATGCAGCAAGAGAATGTGGAGATGATCCTAGGGCAGCAGCAGCACCAATACATCCCTCCTCCTGGTCCAGCTCCATCCTTTGTCAACGAGGACTTGCAGCAGCCTCCAACAACTCAGCAGCAGCCCCAGCAGCCCCAGCAGCCAAGTCTTCAGATGCAGTCCCAGCCTCCACGCCAGCAGTTGCAGTCCCAGCCAAGCAGCAGCAGCCAGTTCCAGTCCCTGAAGCCAATTCGAAGCCAGACTCCAGCCCTGCAGCAGTCATCTTTAAGCTTCAGCCAGCTGATGCTTGACAGCCCCCAGAAGCTTGGCTTCCCCGGACCCTCTTTTGGGCAGCAGCAGCAGCCAGTACAGCAGCAGCCACTACAGCAGCAGCAGCACCAGCCTCTACAGCAGCATCAGCCACAACAGCAGCAGCAGTCTCTACAGCAGCAGCAGCCACCACTACAGCAGCAGTCTCTACAGCAGTAGCAGCCACCACTAGAGCAGCAGCAGCAGTCTCTACAGCAGCAGCAGCAGTCTCTACAGCAGCAGCAGCAGTCTCTACAGCAGCAGCAGCAGTCTCTACAGCAGCAGCAGCAGCCGACAGTTGTCCACCAGAGGCAAACTCCATTGTCGTTCCAGTGGAGCCAAGTCAACATGCCCTCTCCAAGGAAGTGATGCCCGTTCAAGTCGTCTGAAAAAAAAAAAAAAACCCTGGCCCTTTTAAGGGCCACCAAATCCTCCAAAAAGAGCTGGCCACGTACACATCTTATGTTGACTAAAAAAACTCTTGCGAAGACAAACAAGAGCAAAAATGAAAAGAGCCCCAAAAAAAAAAGTTGACAAATTCCCCCAAAAACAAAATCCGGTCCTGGCCCTTGTAAATTTTAAACACCTTCATAAAAGCAAGGTGCTATTTCCCTTCTTTTTTTTTTGGCCCATTTTCACTTTCTGCTTAACCAGTACAGGTGGCATTTCTGCTTTCTTAATTAAAGTTTTTTCACCACTTTAATTAATATAGATAGATAGATAGATAGATAGATAGATAGATAGATAGATAGATAGATAGATAGATAGTCAGACAGATAGTCAGATAGATAGATAGATGGACAGATAGGCAGATAGATAGATAGATAGATAGATAGATAGATAGATAGATAGGCAGATAGATAGACAGATAGATAGGCAGATAGATAGGCAGATAGATAGGCAGATAGATAGCTATATAGAAGAAAATATTTGGACGTCGCATATACACTGCAGCAAAGAAAAACGAGTGATCGTCATTTTGCAGTGATGACACTTGGATAGATAGATAGATAGATAGACAGATAGATAGGCAGATAGATAGACAGATAGATAGGCAGATAGATAGACAGATAGATAGGCAGATAGATAGGCAGATAGATAGCTATATAGAAGAAAATATTTGGACGTCGCATATACACTGCAGCAAAGAAAAACGAGTGATCGTCATTTTGCAGTGATGACACTTGGATAGATAGATAGATAGATAGATAGATAGATAGGCATTTATTTATATAGATAGATAGATAGATAGGCACATAGACAGACAGATAGACAGATAGACAGATAGACAGATAGATAGATAGATAGATAGATAGATAGATGGAACACAATGCTCGTTACATATATACACTGCAGAAAACAAAAGCAGTTATCGTCACTTTGCAGGGATTGCACTTGCATAGATAGATAGACAGATAGATAGATAGATAGATAGATAGATAGGCACATAGATAGATAGACAGATAGGCACATAGACAGACAGATAGACAGATAGACAGATAGACAGATAGATAGATAGATAGATAGATAGATAGATGGAACACAATGCTCGTTACATATATACACTGCAGAAAACAAAAGCAGTTATCGTCACTTTGCAGGGATTGCACTTGGATAGATAGATAGACAGATAGATAGATAGATAGATAGATAGATAGATAGATAGATAGATAGATAGATAGATAGGCAGATAGATAGACAGATAGATAGCCAGATATATAGCTAGATAGATAGGCAGATAGAGAGGAAGTGAAAGTGATTTAAATGGGTTGTACAGATAGATACAAAGCTAAAAATTTGCTATTTTATGTACGTCACAAAATATGTAGTTGTTGCAGGGAGGGCTTTTTTTTTTGGGGGGGGGGGGTTTGTCAACATAAAGATGTGTACAAGGCCTGCTCTTTCTGGAGGAAGTGGTAAGCCCTTACAAGGGCTGGGTTAATTTGTGGTTTTTTAAGGGGGGCATTGAATTGCTGTTGCTGCTGCTGCTGCTGCTCTGCTTCATCTTCAAATTCTGTCCATCTGCCAGGGGACACTTCCTGCTGGGCTGTTCACGTAGTCTCGTAGGTAGTCTCGGTACTGTTTGGCTTGTCTTGTGGCATTTCCATATGCTGGAGCGAATCCAAGGTCATGCAAGGGGTCTCCTCTCCACAGTCCTTCAGTGACTTCATGGGTTGCAGGATCTTCTCTGTCCATTACGTCGTTGTCCATGGCTCGATGAATTCCTATTCTGTCTCGCAGAAGATTGTGTAGAGTGCAGGCTGCCAGAGTGATGGCTGCCACTCTGCCGGGTTTCTGGGGCATCGTAGTTAGGAAGCATCTGGACCTGTGGGACAGGATACCGAAGGCATTCTCCACCACTCTCCTGGCTCTTGAAATTCTGTAGTTGTAGACTCTGGAGGGGATGTCAAGGTTTCTTCTTGGAACAGGCTTCAGCAACCAGCTCTTCAGGGGGAAGGCCTCATCTCCAACGATGAAGTATGGAAAAGGATTCCCAACTGTGCCAGGTAGAGGTTCAGCAGGGGGTAGCCCAAGTCGTTCTTCTTCCAGCAGGTCCCTCAGCCTTGTGTCCAGGAAGACTCCTCCATCCGATGAGCTTCCTTGGCATCCAGCCTGCACGTAGAGGAACTTGTAGTCAGAATCCACCAAAGCCATAAGCACAATGGAATGGAAGCCCTTGTAGTTGAAGTAGATTGACCCAGCTTTCCGAGGACATCTGATGCCAATATGCTTCCCATCCAGTGCTCCGATGCAATGGGGCATGTTCCACCTCTTCTCGAAGCCCTTGGCAACTTCCTTCCAGGATGCTGGATCCATTGGCAAGGCCAGCAGATGTTCGTAAGCTCGCATGATGGCAATGCAGACACTGGGGATAAAATTGCAGATGGTGTTGGGAGCCACTCTGAAACCGTAGGCCAAGGACTTGTAGCTCTCTCCTGTCGCCATGTACCGTAGGGTGACTGCCAACTTCAATCCAGGTTCCAGAGCCCTCCTCATGTTGGTGTCTTGTTTTGTAATTGCAGGAGCCACAGCAGCCAGGATTTCAGCAAAAATGTCAGGAGGCATTCTGCAGAAGTTGTAGTAGCCAGAGACATCATTGTTGGCCAATTCAGGCAGCAGCTGGTAGAAATGGCCATGTTGTTCCCTCTGCAGCAGCCAATTCCGAATCCACCATCTCTTCATCTTCCTCCTCCTCCGTATTCTTCTTAGATAATAAGCACCAGCAACAGCAGCAACAACAGCAACGTCAAGGTCTTCCCCAGCATCTTCATCAGCCATCATGTCTGTCCAGCATCCAGGAGTGTCCCCTTCAAAGGTCAAGCAGCAAGTGAAGCAAGGCGGCCCTCTGCGGCCCTTTTTATTGGCTTTCGCAGCGCCCTCCTCCGCCGCGGTGCCCTTGACAACGGCGTCATGCTTTTCATTCCCGGCGATGTGCCCTCGGGCCTACAGACATCCCCGTGGAGAACAAAACCATTCCCGCAGTCGTAAAAGCAATCCCCGGCGTTGTGAAAATATAGTCCGCCGCGGTGAAATAGGTTCACTGAGGGGCAGTTATTTGTTCCCTGCGGGGTACTTTTTATATCACGGGGCGATATAAAAGTATCCCGCAGGAGGAGGAAATTTCTTTCCCCCCGGCGAACTTTTGATGACGACGTACAACTTTTCTTCCCCGCAGGGAACAAAAAGAACCCCGCCGTGGCTTTCGTTGCATGGTTATCGATTAGCCTTAATTGATTACATAATTGCCCTTCGCGCCGTCCTAACTGAAAATCTTGCAAGAATTCGTCTGGCTCTGCGCCGCCGTTGATAAAAAGCTTACCGTCATCTCCCGTGAGAATGGGGCATCACTTGTGTAATCTCAGTCTCTGAGTTGCTTGAGTCCTGTGATTATAAATTTCATACTCACATGTGTATAGGTATAGCAAAAACATACTTTAAGTCGCCAATGGGGAGATTATACATGTTTAAATCACTAAGGCCTTTGAGGTGACAATGTACAACCACTCCATAGTCGCCATCAATACAGCCATGCATTGCTCACTTGCATTTTCGGACCCATCTCTAGGGCCCTGTTAATTAGCAGGTCCTTTGTGTCTGAGTCTATGCTGAGCAATTAAATATCCCACATATAAGGTGAGTGTCATATCTTTCGGCAGCATTTGATGCGCATGTGTTTAAAATTGAAGATATCTTAAACATATACTAGTGCTAATGCTTTTTCTATTTCACTACATTTTAAAGGAAGAGCTAACATAATATGAAATTTATGTCGAAAACCCAAAGTTTAAAAAAGCCATTATTTTAAAAGTATAACACTGTTATTGTCTAAAGTATTCAATGATCCCCTAAGTGTCCATAGTCGAAACTTTGGGTGATTACAGCTCATAATTATAACTGTTGGCGACTATGGGAGTGAGACTGAGATTAAGCGACTGACATAAGTGTATGGGACTGCAAAGGCATTGCCTTAGTTGACTGAGGTGTGATTATACAAGCAATCATACAAGTGTAAACACTTTGGTGCCTTAGAGGGGACTATGAAGTGATTATGTTTAAGTCACCTGCATTCACAATCACTCCATAGTCGCCTCTAAGGCACCCAAGTAACTGAAACATGTATGCATAATCCCCATTGGCGACTATGTTTTTCCTATTCCATACACTTAAGAAAGTTTTAATCACAGCAGTTAGGGAGCCAACATTAGATGTCAAGAGGAAGGGGCTTGGAGCTTTTTTTAATGAATAATTTCAAAAAACTTGAACGTCTGCAATACAGTGCCCTGAAATTTGTTTTCCAAGACAGGAAATCTAGCTACTGTGATCTTTTAAAAAGGGCAAATATCAGCACACTGGAACTATCCAGAAAAAGAGCAATCCTTCTCGAAGTTTACAAGAGTGTGAAATTCACACTGTGAATCACCTATCTCCAAAATTCCTTTGGGATATGTTTACTGTAAGAATTCTAAGTATAACCTGAGGAAAAAGAAACAACTAAACAGAGACCTCAGTAAGACCAATCGCTATGGTCTAAATACCTTCAAGGACTACGGCGCGAAACTCTGGAATAATGTGCCTGACAATGTTAAAAGCAAAGACTTAACTGATTTAAAAACCTGGCTGAACTCATGGACTGGATAATCTTTCTCCTGATTTTATATTTCAAAGACTTGATTTTATATTTTACTCCATATTTTACCCCTACATGTGTTATGTTTGTCACCTTTTGTTACTAGTCGGTGATATTAGCTGTGCAGCTAGTGTTGTATTTTGACAAAACTGACTTAAAATAAAATAATTTGATTTCATTTGATTTGTACACAAGCTGTTGGAAGGAAGTTACCTTGTTTTGAGAAAATCATGCCTTGGCTTGGTTTAACATTCTTTGTATTTATACAATAAATTCAGAATTATATGCTTAAATTGGCAGAAGTGTGAGAATTTGATTGGATTGTTTTTCACGAGGTTGGTTGGAGGGAGGGGAATCGTGGAGAAAATAGTTAATTCTATATCAAATCTTCACAGTTGTCAGAAATGAAACCGTTAGGAGTGTTTGCTTGTTTAACACTGTTTTGTTAAGTGGCCAGTGATCCCTTTAGTAGCCATAGTCGCCTTTTTGAGAGATTACAACTCATAATCACCTCAGAAAAAAAGCTCTACTCGCACTATCAAGAGTGGCACTGCCAGGAGTGCCATGTATTCCATAACCAGTAGTGGTCATATATGACACCCCCAAGAGTGCGAGGGAGGGCAGGCTCAGGTGTGCGCTGGATTACATGCTTAGGGGTGCGAGTGATAGCATCCCCAAGAGAAAGATGCGCTGGGACGCACATTCAAGCGCTTGAAACTGCGCTCAGTAGCACTCTTGACCCTGTCAAATATGCCAATAAATATATATGGAAAATGGCTTTATTTTAATTGAATTTGGCTTTAAAATGATGTTTCATTTGTCTCGATATCTCCACCCAATCCAAAGATATGGCACCTCAAATGTCGATGATACGAAACATCGAACTTTGAGAAAATGGCATTTGAATTTGCCGCCATTACAATAAAAGAACTCAAGAATGACGTCCAATTTAGATAACTTAAAAGCAGTTTTTGGTTAAATTACTCTCAAATAATCAAAGCAAATTACTTTTGCTAAAATGTGGTACCAACAGCTTAAATCATCAAAATGTGATCTTTTGACACATTTTGATTACTAAATTCAATCTTACTGCAACCATCATCAAGCTTTACAAATATTTAATCAGCTTTACTAAATTCAATCTTACTGCAACCAACATCAAGCTTTACAAATATTTAATCAGCTTTACTAAATTCAATCTTACTACAACCAACATCAATCTCAATATGTATGCTGAGGGATTATAGTAATGACAAGCTGTTGTAACTGTAAACTGAATGCAACCTTGTATCTGTGAATGAACTATGAATTTACATTTTATCAAAGTTTTGAGTTCAGTCAAGTGAAAAGTAAAAAAACCCAGAAAAGGTAATAAAATTGTAAGTAGCACATAAGAATGGACTTAGATAGCCTGACAGCAAGATAAATACATTTGTTATGTTGACAAATTATGCATAGTGCTGAATACACAATCATTCAAAATTACAATATTGCTAACATCATTCTACAATTACAATATTGACAAACATCATTCTACAATTACAATATTGACAGACATTATTCTACAATTACAATATTGATTAACATTATTGATAGTGCTGAATATACAATTATTCTACAATTACAATATTGACAAACATTATTGATAGTGCTGAATATACAATTATTCTACAATTACAATAGTGACTAACATTATTGATAGTGCTGAATATACAATTATTTTACAATTACAATATTGACAAACATTATTGTTAGTGCTGAATATACAATTATTCTACAATTACAATATTGACAAACATTACTGAAAAGACAACAATTTTTATGCAAACAAGATCATCAGATATTTGATATTCAAACATTTTTTTGATTCCTAAACCATTCACTTTTTTAAAATATTGTAATAATATAATTATCCTCTCTCCTGGTAGAGAGACAAAATCCGATATCAAAGTGTTTTCAGAGGCAATCATCACAAATATTGTAATAATATAAATATCCAAGCACTCCCCAGGTCAGTGGCAGCTACCATAGGCCCATTCACTCAGTGGCGCCCATGCAAGACGTCAAAAAATATAATTTGAAGAAAAGACCAGGAAGAAAAAACTTTGTCATGCAGTTTTTGAATGCGCGAAGCAACCAAATTAACTGAATGGGATAGGACCCTCTTGAGCAAGTTGGGGTCCCCAACCTAATTTAAATGAATTTAATAAATCAGGCCTATTTATATTTAAATAATTTTACTTTTCTTATTTGAAATAATGTAAACTGTAGGGACATAGGGGCCCATTTAATTATTTTGCCACGGATGTCGAAATGGCGCCAACCGACCCTGATTCTCCTGGCTGTGTTAAGAGACTGAATCTGATGTTAAAGCGGTTTCAGAGGCAATGACAAAACATCCTCGAAGTATTTTTGTACATTTCTTTCAACATTGTTCAAATTGAAAGATGATTATCACATAAGCCAAGAACGTTCCCACAATCTGAAACAAGGAAGGTTAATACATCAGCACTACTTGTAAGGTAATTCAACTCCAACTTTTAAGCCGAGAAGGTTCCCACAATCTGAAACAAGGAAGGTAAATACATCAGCGCTACTTGTAAGGTAATTCAACTCCAACTTATAAGCCAAGAACGTTCCCGCAATCTGAAACTAGGAAGGTAAACACATCTACATTACTTGTAAGGTAATTTAACTTCAACTTTTAAGCGACTGTTTTTCAAAATTAACGTATTCACACAAGCCTCAGTAGGTGCAGTGTGTACACATAATTACAATTACTTGAAGATCGAAGGCCAATCTTAGAGTGAGCCTTTAGAGATATCTACATGTAACACAAGAGGGCCTTAAGTGAAGTTCTCTTCGGTACATGCTTTGATAAATCGATGAAAGAAAAACCTTATGAAGGTTCTTGTTCGAATTTCTTCAAAAACAAACCTACAAAGGTTCTTCCTCAGACTCCTTCAAGAAAACCTGCAAAGGTTCTTGAACCGTTCTTCCACAGAGTTCTTTAAAAAAACCTGCAAAGGTTCTTCTTAGGAGTTCTCAAAAAAACCGTCAAAAATTCTTCAAAAAACTGTTAAACACTTGATTATGTAGAAGAAAAATTGATGCACTTACAGTTAGGACCGACGTTTTATCAATAAGGAGGTATCCACACACGTCAAAGCCAACCGCTAAATTTATTCGCTCAACAAAATGAGACATCTAGAAGAGGAATTGATCAATAAGCTTACACTAAACAAGAAAAAAACTGAGACAGTAGAAATTCATTTGAAAGTAACCCTAACATTACAGACATGTACACCTGAAGCAACTGTCGGTCGCTCATATCCATCAAGTCTGTTGCATGCAGGATAACTTTCAGTGCACGGACCTGCATAATGGAAATAAAATCATGTAACCTTATTCCAGTTCTCAGAGGTATATATTTTTCAATATTTTGCATGTAGACGAATTTGTGCAACTGAAAAAACGAACATATACACGAATTTGGCATTCGTGTAAGTGCCAAATAGTGTCATTCACGAATTTGTAGAGGTGTAATTACGAACATTCTAACCCTGAACTTGCCTAAAACTAACTCTAACCCTAATTCTAACCCTAAACCCTAATTATCTGGCACTTCCACGAATGTAAGCAATGGCAGTTATACAAATGACAAATGCAGCACATACACAAATGTTAGTTTTTACGTATAGACGAGTAACATGTTCGTTTTTGCATGTCCACAAATTCGTTTATGATCGTTTTTGCACCTACACACATTCGTGTATGTGCCAAATGTTGAAAAATATATACATGGTTCTCAAATACAATGTAGCTAATTTTTAAGTAATTACTTGTATTTCATCAATTGCAACAAACTCAGTAATCCACAGATAGAGCTCCCAGAAGAAGAGCCGACAGCCCGAGAATCATGCTGAACAACTCTAGTGCAGTTACCAAGTTAGATGCAGTGACATCATAGCTGCAAAGCAAATGAATTAAATGGCTATAGGCCCATATATTCACAGCTGAGGCCAGTTCTGGACACTCATAAGGGGGATAATAGTTGATTGATGAGATGGTAGAGACAGTGGCCCCCAACGAGTTTCATTATCCCCATCTGAGAGTTATTTTACTTGCCAAGCACAGCCCAAACACTATTACAATGGGCCATCATATTAATGCCTCACTGGACATCCAGATCTGGAAGATTTTGCTTTTGAAAGTTCACTTTCTGCTTTTACTGGAGCCTATCAATAAATTTACAAACAACTGCTTGTCCACATCTGGCCATAGAAAGCTGCACTCTCTACCACCCAGTGATCCAATACAGGTAGTTTTACTGAATGTTTTCCTCTCCGAATAGCCAAGAAGATGGTAGAGCAAAGTCCCATGAGGAGACACAGCAAATTCAAGGCTAGCATAGAAATACATAGAACGGACATGAGGCTGTTTGATGCCACCTCAAGATGAGGTCACCAAATCCGCCATATTGGAACTGCCCTGAGACATGACGTCACAATAGACTAATTATGATGTGACGTCATGCCATTGTTATAAGTGACATCACAGTTACTGGTGACGTCACGGTCCATTGTGCCAGTATTCAGGGCAGTTCCAAGATGGTGGATTTGGTTGCTTCATCTGCCAGAGCCTCACGTCCCTTCTATGTATTTCTATGCAATGACGATTCAAAGAAGATGAAGCCCATAAAGAAGACTGGTAACACCGTCGCTAGATAACTGAAGATATGTGTTGGAGTCATGTACACATACAGACAATTCATGACCTCAGTCCATGCCTGTCGGTCAATGACGTTACTCCATATTTTGGTGATGTTATAACTGTTAAAACATCTTCTTCCAGATTTAGCAAAAGATGCGCTGATGTAGTAAATACAAGCAGTACAAATGCTAAAGAAAGCAATCAGACCAAGTATAAGAAACTTCCAACCAATTTTTTTTGGAATGACCCTGACTTTTGTCTGGATATCCGTATGTTTCTTCCAGCACACAGGGAAGTACAATAGCAACACAATTGCCCATGCATACATCATGGCTTCCTTTAAAATCGAAATGACTAGCACAAATCCAATAGATGCATTGGCTACAATATATGCCTGTAGCCCAACGAGCCATGCCAATAGTCCAATGATTATTAGGATTTTGTAGATCATTGAAAGTAAACCCATAAATCTTTGGTATGTGTTCTGTCTTTGATGACAAAATAAAATCACTCCACAGAGCTTCAGTAAATTTATATAGACCTTGTTGACTATGTGCGGTTCCATGTTTTGTATCAGGGAGATTTTGGGTGCTAAAAAAGTCCAGATGCTGCACTTTTACAAAAATGTTTCCTTCACAAACCAGTTGATCACGGAGCCTTCAAACCATAATTGATCAAAATTCAAATGTCTCGTGTTACATTCAAATAAGGTATTTGTTGTCGTTACCATGGGATAAGAAAACACTCTCTCGGATGATGGTATAATTTAACTTTTTTGGGTTAGTAAACATTTTCAGCTCATTGGCTGCAAATTGGGACTGAAGTTGATAAAAGGCATTTATTTGTCTACAACAAATCTGTCAAATAGAACAGGCTTTTAAACAATGTACATGCAACCTGATTACAGATTAATTGCAGAACTCTTCAGGAAATTTGAGAATACTTTTGTTGCACTTTTATGATTGAAATGTGTGAAACATGTCTGAAATCCATAAATAGAAATTACTTCAAACTTTGTCAAAATATTGGACATTTGCTATTATAGTCAGGTAGCAAGAAGAGGCAAAATTTGTAAAGATGCACCTTTCCATCCACATCCAATACTGCAGAAATACAGATTGACAGATAGACAGACAGAAAAATAGAAAATATTTGTTGAATTCAAAGACTACAAGAAGGAAAACAGTATAAAGATGTTCCGCCTACACAAAAATGCGTTTTGGCATCATAAGGGAGTGACCCCTAGAAAACCCAGTCACTATATATATCTATATATTCAACATTTTCATGAAGCAGTATTAGTTCAAGTCGATAGAGTAAATGTTAGGTCTCTATTGTATTTTTCTATTGTATTTTTCCATTGTTTCATCAAACCAGACAGAGAAGAAGTAGCTGGGACGAAGTTACATAAGTTATCATTGACATCAATAGAAATATGGACAGGAAATTAAGCCATTTGATTTACAATAACGTTGTATTTCCTCCAGCTATTGCTGTCTCTTTGATATCATACAGACAATCATGCAAGAAGTATGAGCTGGATTATGCAAAAGGTTTGCAAATCAGGATGTCTTCTTTTTTATCTCAGAAAGCAGAAGAAGTGCTGGAATTTCTGTTGTCATTGTTGAGAAAGTAACAGCAGCACAATGGAGTTAATCTGGTATAGTCGACTTTTGTCTGAATCATCATCACTACCAAATATCCAAAAATTTTTACAAAAGTATATGATTGATTTGGGAATTTCAAAACAAAAGACAATGCCAAAATGAGTCATTGCTGTTTGTAGAGGATTTTGGGTATTAGTAAAAAATGCAGGTATACTGGTATAGGCATATACAAAAAGGAAGACCGATTATGGAAAATCATTCCTTTTCACAGTCTCTTCTCACAGGAAATTTGTCAGGTTCTGAAGTTATAATACAAGTAGGTCCGTGTTATAACTTATGACAAACCTTCCTAGTATGTACAACCCCTCTGCAAGATGCAACTGCTTGGTGTCCTATCAGACTCCTGAAACCTTTTCAAGTTGTTTTAAACGTTTTCTGTTGATTGTCTTTCAACGATGCCTGGATTGTGCCAGGGTCATGCTGAACAAGTGTAGTGCAGTTACCAGATTACCAATGATGCCTTTGTAGCTGCAAAGTACATGAATTCAAACGTTATACACATACATTATACTGAGTTATTTTCAACAGCACCAATCATATGACGCAAATGAACAGCAGCACTAACTTTACTTAGTGATGATGTCCAACAGTGCTTGTTTAAAGTAAGAGAAATTAATGATGTTTCCCCATTGGGTCAATGCTAAACAACCGTTAAAATCTTAATGATAAAATTTCAATTTCAATTTTGTGCTTACCGAATAGCCAAGAAGACAGTAGCACAAAGTCCAACTACGAGACACAGCAAATTCAAGGCCAGCATCTTTCCCCACGTCTTGTTAACGGCGTCTTTTTTGGATATTAGATTGGTGTAGTCATTCATCAGGAGGACGATAGCGTTTGGTTGTTTCAAATTCTTCTCCAGTAATTTTTGATGGAAGTTCTTCAGAGGCAATGACGATTCATAATAGATGAAGCCAAGAAAGAGCACCGTTAGCACTGTCACTAGATAACTGTAGATGTGAGTTGGAGTGGTATACACATACAGACATTGCAGAAGGTCATTCCATGCATGTTGGTCACTGATATTAATCCAAATGTTGTGCATATGATCGCTGTTAAAACATCCTCTTCCCCATGATTCCACTGTTCCGTTGACGTAGTAAACATAAGCAGAGCAGATGCTAAGGAAAGCAATCAGACCGAAGACAAGAAACATCCAACCAATTCTTCTTGGAATGACTCTGACTTTTGGCTGGATACCCACATGTTTCTTCCAGCACATGGGGAAGCAAAGAAGCAACACAATTGCCCATGCATAGAGCATAGCATTATGTAAAACTGTGATGACCAACACAAATCTGATGGATACGTTGGCTATGATATATGCCAGTAGTGCCAACAGGTATGCTGACAGCCCAACGATTATTATGATTTTGTAAACCATCAAAAATAACCCCGAGCATCTTTGGTAAGCATTCTGTCTTTGTTGACAAAACAGAATCACACCAGAAATCTTCAGTAAATTTATATAAATCTTGTTGACTGTGTGCAATTCCATATTATTCGTATCAGTGCGATTTGCTTTCCAGATAGAAGTCCCAGTGAATGCCAGTGGTGCTGTACTTTTATGAACCAGTTGATCAATGATCACTGATCCTTCAAACCATATTTGATGGAAATTTAAATATTTTGTGTTTACATTCAGATGACATTTGTTGTCGTTGCCATGGGATAAGAAAGCACTGGGTCAGATGATGGTGTTTTGTGATATCTGTTGTGGTCAGTAAACGCAATTAGCAATAGGCTGAGAATTGACCCAAAAACCGATAAAAGGTATATATTTGTCTGCAATATCTGTCAAATAGAAAAGGCTTTTAAAATGCTGTGGACTCTGATTCTGGAGATCGAGCGTAAAACACAAACTCACTCACCCCAGGAAATTAGAGATTAATTTTATTGCACTTGAACTGACAATAAGAGAAATGTTCAGGTCAAAATGTGTTAAACATCTCTTAAATCCATCAATAGAAAGTATTGAAAATTTTGTTGAAATATGTGGACATTTCGGCTCTTAGGCAGGCCTTTTTTTATTAGTCAGATAGCAAAAATAGGCGACGTTTGCAAAGACACACCTTACCAATCAGATTAAATGACTTGTAAAAGTCCTTCTAATAAAGCTAGCCATGCAGTTAGACTAATATACAGAGAGCATATTTTGGAATTCAAAGACAAAAGGCTATGATGATATCCAGGTTATGTGCAAAAGTGCTGAGACTGCCAGAAGAAAAATTTATATGGGGGCAACCTTGAAGAAACCGAGACAGTTCATCATCACTTTCCTAAGGCAGTATGAGTTTGGATCACTTGAACAGACAATAAGAGAAACGTTCAGGTCAAAATGTGTTAAACATGTTTGAAATCCATCAACAGAAAGTACTTCAAACTTTGTCAAAATATTAGTCATTGCCGCTCCAAGGCAGGCTTTTATTATTATAGTCAGGTGGCAAGAAGACGCCAAATTTGCAAACATACACCTTCCCATTCAGATCCAACACAGCAGAAACACAGTTTGACAGAGAGACAGACAGAAAGACAGAACATATTTGTTGAATTCAAAGACTACAAGAAGGAAAACAGTATAAAGATGTTCCGCCTACACAAAAATGCGTTTTGGCATCATAAGGGAGTGACCCCTAGAAAACCCAGTCACTATATATAAATTTATATATTCAACATTTTCTTGAAGCAGTATCAGATCAGGTCGGATAGAGTAAATGTTAGGTCTCTATTGTATTTTTCTATTGTATTTTTCCATTGTTTCATCAAACCAGACAGAGAAGAAGTAGCTGGGACGAAGTTACATAAGTTATCATTGACATCAATAGAAATATGGACAGGAAATTAAGCCATTTGATTTACAATAACGTTGTATTTCCTCCAGCTATTGCTGTCTCTTTGATATCATACAGACAATCATGCAAGAAGTATGAGCTGGATTATGCAAAAGGTTTGCAAATCAGGATGTCTTCTTTTTTATCTCAGAAAGCAGAAGAAGTGCTGGAATTTCTGTTGTCATTGTTGAGAAAGTAACAGCAGCACAATGGAGTTAATCTGGTATAGTCGACTTTTGTCTGAATCATCATCACTACCAAATATCCAAAAATTTTTACAAAAGTATATGATTGATTTGGGAATTTCAAAACAAAAGACAATGCCAAAATGAGTCATTGCTGTTTGTAGAGGATTTTGGGTATTAGTAAAAAATGCAGGTATACTGGTACAGGCATATGCAAAAAGGAAGACCGATTATGGAAAATCTTTCCTTTTCACAGTCTCTTCTCACAGGAAATTTGTCAGGTTCTGAAGTTATAATACAAGTAGGTCCATGTTATAACTTATGACAAACCTTCCTAGTATGTACAACCCCTCTGCAAGATGCAACTGCTTGGTGTCCTATCAGACTCCTGAAACCTTTTCAAGTTGTTTTAAACGTTTTCTGTTGATTGTCTTTCAACGATGCCTGGATTGTGCCAAGTCTTTCTTTACAATGTACTCACTCTTGTTATTGAAATGTTTGTTTGGCTTCTTGCTCTCGTTAATTATGTGCATTCCAAAAGGATGTTTTGCGCAGCTCAACGCCTCTTTCAATACCTTACAAGTACAGAATTTCAGTCAATGGTGCAATTGAAAAGCAACATTTGTCACAGCAAAACTTCAAAGGGGAGTATATGTTATTGTGCTGTACATCAAGCCATAAAAGCCTCTATAGACTGGTAGTGTGTTCAGATATGGGTGCTACTGGAGCTATGTTGACTTTATATGTACAGAATGAATTGTAATGACTTGGAAGTGCTGTGATATCCATAAATCAAATTTTGAAGAGAGCCCTGTCTATGCTTTTTAACTTCAATAACATGGCTTAGCTGGGCCATTCTCAAATTTCGGGACAACGTGTATAGGAAAATTGTCCTGTAACGGAGGGGACAATGTGGTAACGGAGGGGAATTTCTATGTAAAAAACCAACTGTAGGAACAGCAACAAAAGGAAAAATGATAAAAGATTGATGTAACTATTATTTTCAGAAGTACTTCAACTCGTATCAGTAGATTTTTTGGTCCAAATGTAGATTTCTTGCTCATGATCTGGTAACGGAGTGGACGGTAACGGAGTGGAAAAATTTTTTGCTTTTCGCTCATTACTGCTTTTTATTTTGGAGATTAGACAAAATAATTGCAGAATATTAAAACCTGCCACCCTCAGCAACATATACATGAAATCGCTCTGTAAAATTATCATTGGTAAGCTTGGAAATGAAGGAAACGGAGGGGACATTTTAGTGGGACCAAAAACATTTTTTATGAACATTATGTCATAATTTATTGAATACATGTTTTATGAAGTCTGCAAGGCAGTGGTACTGTGGCGCACATGCGTCTGATGATATTCAGTGAAAATAGCTCATAAAAAACAATAACGAACAGAGCTATGGCAAGTAACGGATGGGACAAAAAATTTGACATAAATTAGTGACACAACTATTGTATCAATTTAATCAATGAAATTATACCCAAAAAAATTGAATATGAACTAAATATAAATTCAAGTCTTTGTTCACATGAATCGTGCAAAGAAAATATAAAAATAATGGTATATTAGGAGGAAAACGAACACTTGATTTTGTCATGTCAGGTCCAGTGACAGGGAAAAACCATTGATTTTGCACGGATTTCTGGACATAATGCATTAAAAAAAGTCTAATGAATGACTTTTTGCTCCAAATGCAGTGGTTCTAAGTAGAAATATGAATAACAGATGCAGAGTGACCCTTCAGATATTTATCGCATTCATATTAATGTCAGGGAGCTAGAGTGACGCAAATTGTCCCGAAATTTGAGAATGACCCAGCTACGCCATTAATCTCACCGTGTAATCGATGTTACTTCAGAAATTATGATTATGTGCTTACACCAAATAAAGATTTCAAAAGTAACTCAAGCAACTGAAGGGTTTTTGATGATGAAGAAAAGTAGGATGCAGTGTCTGTAAAAAAATAAAAAAATTTATTAACAATTAAATATTTAGTAGGAACAAAGCAGCTGTCATTCCAATTAATTATATTGGTGACCCCTTTTAGCTGTGTCTGTGCAAGACAGAGAAAGATCACTCTAAAGGGATAAATGAGTAATGTGTTGAGGTCTCCAACTCTCTCTCCCATCTCATCAATCGAACTTATGAGTGCCCAAAACTGGGCTTAGAGGGCAACACTCATATCTATCAAAATATGTGTATCTTTATGACCATGCTAGGCAAGGAATATTCCTCTGGAGTGCTAAATATGTTTTAGAATTTTATTTTATTATCTCTTTAATCAACTATTTTAATAATTTGTCTTAGTGGCCTTTTTTTACCGTATTCTGATATTCCGTTTTTCCACTTTCTTTTATGAGACAACAGCCAGTAATTACTTTAATTTGTGTTAGAATATTGATGAGATGACCACACTTCTTGGTTGAACTATTGTTAAACATCAATTTAGATGCAGATCACTGTTTTAACATGTTCATTTAAATGAGAATCAGATTGGAGGAATGGTTAATGTTAAAGTGGCTTAGTTACTCAATTAATCATAGCAAATAGCTTTTTTAATTGATGTAATTTCAGAAATGATGATTATGTGCTTTCAGTAAATTAATATTTCAATATAACTCCAGCAAATAAAGGATTTTTGAAGGTGAAAGGAAGCCATGGTCAGTATTCACATTCCTTCCGAAAGTTATTTTTTCTCCTTCACATATTGTTGAACAACATTAAGAAAGCTATGACAAGATTCTTTGTTGAGATTTGATTGACTTTTTGCAACTGTATATATATATGAATAAATATATATACAATATATTTAAAGTGGAAAAAAATATAATTAGGTACAAAATAAAAATTAAACCATCACAGTTGTTGTTGACTAAAGACATGTGCATTCTTTGAGCAAGATAGACTCTTTCTGCAAATGCACTGGATTAGCTATGACAGTACTTTATAAGTGTCAAGTTTATATTTTTTTGTTTTGTAAAAAGATTAGAATATTTGTCCTCTCAGTAGATGGATGAGACCCTGTTGCATGTTGGCTATGTTAGCTTTGGATGTGATCCGGTTTCTCCAGTGTCAGGGTGTGATGCCGCAATGTTCTTCTGAATAATGACAGGAAGAACATGCAACTCCCATCAAAACACTCTTGGTTGACATGTGCCTTGTTCCAGTCTTAGGAGATCTTTAGAAGTACAAAATAAAACATTGTTACTTTGCAGCAATTCCTTACCTACTTAATTTACTAAATATCTGCATTGCTTTTTCGGATGGATAGATATTTCGACACATGGATGGAAAGATTAATTGATTAATTGTTAGATAGCTATTAATTATGCCTTGGATAAATTCTTCAACTTTGTGTCTTTTATGGTGCACATAGATAAGTCGTGGCTTGATCAAGCCATAAAATCTTTTTTGTGCAAAATTGTGCATCTTCAATGGATGTGACTATGCATGACTGCAGAGCTCTGGCATGACTGTGTAGCGTATCCACACATGCTCTGGGTGAATGAGGGACTTTGGCAGAGACCATTATGGTTCTGCAGGATCATGTGTTGGGCTGCTAGCATTGACTAATTCACTGTGGAATTTGAGTGATTCACTGTGTACCGGTAATTTGTTTTCACTTGCAGTCAACATCATTATGTAATTGGTCATGGGTAATGTTTTTGTATCCTCTAGACTCTTAAAAGACTTAGGAAAAATCAATGAAATACCAAACAGTGCACCCTAACTTAGACAGAGACTATTATGGATCTGTAGGATCATAAGCTAGGCTACTACAGTGGTCCCCGCGTTATAAGACTGCCCCTCCTGCAGTCATGTAGCGGTCTCTCGTGGGGGTGCGGCCTCATATCGGGGTGCAAAATGCACTAAAAATACTACTTAGTGCGGGAGGAAGGCGGTCACATAAGACAAGGCGGTCTTACAACAGGGGGTCTTATAACGCAGGGACCACTGTAGCATTGAATAATTCTCTGTGTGATTTGTTTTTCTGTGGGCTTTATTTTTTAGAGTGTAAACACTATATTTCGTACTTATGCATCATGCACCTTGATGTGTGATTGTGTGTTCATCTTATAAGCTGTGAGAAATCCACATAATAAGTACCCCTTAGACAAGCATCATCAAACATTTATGCCGTGGAGGTTTTGATCAACAATTCTCAGAGGTATTTATTGATTGTTGGTGTCATTTTCAAAGGACTGTGTGTTCTCTAATCTTGGTCCTGTTGTGGTATTCTCTCTTATTCTCCTGTGTTTGTCAAATGACTTCAGATGACTTTGAATGGCTCTGTAGTTTACCTTTGATCCAACAGAACAGAAATGCAACACTGAGCAAGAGTTGGTTTCATCTAGGTTTGAGGCAGACACCAGAAGGGAATATTTGGTATGTTGGGGTTATTTCATTGAACACAGCTAGGTGATTAATCAACTTGGTGTTAGGTGTTTTTAGTACAGTATTAATTGGTTTGGTTCTACTGTGAACTACTTTCTTCTACAAATGTGTGAAATTAACCATGGAACGAACATGAATGTCTACTGTCCTTGGTCTCCTTTGCAACCTCTCACAATTAACCAATCAGTAACATTTAGATGGTACAAAAAGTATAACAGTTTGAATTTACCGACAAGGGGTTCTTCCTTCTTTTCTTAGCTATATTGTCATGTTTGGGAAACATATATTGAAGACTGTGTTCTATGCTATGTCATGTCCCAGAGATAGTTCAGGGTATTTGCCAATGGTAAAAGAGGTGGATCTCTTTCATTAATCTTTTATGGGGTTTTCTGATGCATGTTTTGACATACAAAGGGGTTCTCTTGGAAGCACATCCATTTTATAACTTACTCAGTTTGGGTCACACAGATGCAAACACCATTACATCTGTACTGTATATGCTCAATATTTTTTACCTGTCACTGTGCTTCAGGAAGTCTCAAACAAATGTGGTCCAATTCTTGAAAAGCAATTACTATCACAAGCAGTGAAGGAGGGACTTCTTTACCTTGTCGCCATGCCCTTCCCATATTCTAAAAGTCTGCCTGAATGCCCAAATACAGGATGTAAAACCTTGATAACCATCCAATATCCAAGTATTGGAAATATAGAAACTTTGGACTTGCTGTTCATCTGGCAGTAGGAACACCTGCATGAACTTGCATGAACTTTATAATGTGCACATTCTGACAGCACATGACACATCCAATCTGTGTGTGTCACATGATCACTCTCATGCCATTGGACCTGTCATCAGACACGTTATGAAGCATTTAATATGTGGATATACCTTGTGTTGTCATGACACAGCATCATGTCTGTCTACAAGTGGACTGCTCTTGCATTGCCACAGATCAGAACATATGCTGTCTTGTGTTGCCACCTAGTGACTAGTGTGCTTTTCAGCGAGCTCCAGCGAGCAGTCCACATACTTTCGACCAGAAGAACATACACAATTTTTTCTGGAAGACACCGGGGCTGTTTCTGAGTGTGCTGATGGCCTTGTCTACTTCCTTAGAGAATGTGATTGCCGAGTCTAACTCTGGTATACATCAATGTTGAATAGAAATTTTGTGAATGTGCAATGAAATTGGAACTATTTCTTGGGACAGCAATGCTGTAGCATAGGAAATCAACTTTTGTGCCAGGTGGCAGCAGCATGCAATTCTCAGTTTCACCAGACTGGCATCATGTCATAACATTGGCACTTGAGTTCAATCAGTGATTGATGTTGCTGAGCCACTCCCCATGCTTAACTCACAGTTTTTAATGCAGATTATTGGTAGATTCGGGATGTGATTAAACTTTACGACTCAACTTTGTGTCGTAAAAAGTAGTTGACTGAACTTTATGTGCCAGACAAAGGCAATGGATTGTTTCAGGAGGAATTTCCAGACTAATTAGTTTCAAATGGCCAATATCCTTAATGAAAGATCCAAAATAAAGCATGTTTGCCTTTGAAGATTGTTGGAAGATTAGTTTAGAGTAAAATTAGAGTCTCGCTCTTCACAAGACATGTCTCTATGTTTAGAAATTACTTAATTTGACTTTTGTTTATCAGAGATATTCTTTCCTCAATGTCTTCAGTTTTAGTTTCCAAATTAGGTAATTATAAATGCCGATATGGGTGGTCTGACAAATGATTCTGCCAGACATTTTAACTATTATTACACAAAGTTTTCAGAATGTAAGCTAAAATTTTCTTGTCATCATTTCCTCTGGGTGTGACAAGATCTTTCAGAATTTTGTCAGAGTATGTCAGTTATAGTCTTAGTGGCATATCTCATAACAGAACAGAAACATCATATTCATGTTATTGCTCAGTAATAACGTGGAGGATTGGGGCTTCTCCTATTAAACCCGGTTAGTGCATGATACATGAAGGCCTCTCACCGACCCTCCTGAAAAATCAATATGATTAAAAAAAGCTTCTGACTTCAGTCTCTTACACTATACTGACCTTATTTAAGTGAATTGCAATTGAGTAATGAGTATGTATATTTTGAATTCCATGTTCAGTAAAATTTCATTGCATCTTGATCACACAATGATTTTTTTCATAACTTAACTTGCTTTTGTGTTCATTTTTCCTCTTTAGCAGCTTCAATTGCACTCATGATGTACTCACTACGAGTACGAGTACTTTGGCAATGTACTCGAGTACGAGTACGAGTACTGTACTCATGATTTGGCACGAGTACTGAGTACATGCGAGTACTTTGAAAAATGTACTCGAGTACACGAGTACACGAGTACATGTGTACTCGTGCCCAACCCTGGTCTCTTGGTCTCTTGGTATGTTATGTTTTAATTTCTCAATAACAACAAATTAGTTTAGTTCTGCATGCTGTAAAGCATTGCGATGAAAGGTGGACTAACTGAGACGAGAAAAACTTTTTTTGTGTCAAGGACTCCTTCCAATGTGTGAATCCCCTTATGCCCATCTGGTTGATCTGAAAATCTCCTTACTTAATGTTGTGAAAATTCAGAGGAGCCTGTTCGGCAAGTGAAATGCTGCAAAATAATGTTCTTTGGATCCGAGATTTTGATCAATGTTAACCTGTGTTATTCAGAGAGTTCATTGCATTAGCCTGTTGGTGATTTTAAAATAAACACTGCGCCATCATCCAGATGTCGATAATTATTGTCATTAACTTTCTAATCTTTGTTTCTTGGAACTCCATGAAACTATTGATATTCACTTTTGCCAAATTTAATGAAAGGGAAAGATTAATGCAGTTTGGAATGAAAATAGGATTTTGGAATGAAAATTGAATTGAACATGTGGGACTTGAAGTGAAGATTAATATACGTTTATTCTTCTGCTATATAGATATGATATAAATATGGAATATTCCGTATACCTCTTTGTTTCAAATTGCACTTTATTAATGCTGTTGAAAAATCAAATCAAATGTTGACTGGTTAACATTATACTGAATATTTATTAATTTACTTGCAGGCCCTATTGGATGAAAAATTTGTAAGTTTAACAATGCCTTTCCTTCAATGAGTTGAATGTAGCATCTTGATTGATATCTGCTGCTTGCAAGATGCCAGTATAGCTCCTGGCAGCATCTCATTGTCCTGTGTTGGATTACATTTTCCTCATCATTTGGTTTATGGAGTCTGCAAGGGAAATGGGCAGATTCCTGTTTCCCAATTGCTCCAGGACGCTTTTGATAGAGACGATAACAGAATGTGATACTATGCGAGTGGAGCCCAGACACTTATCAGACTTGCTTCTTGAAATAATTCATCAGGGTAATCCTCTAAACGACTGCAGTTTCACTGAAAGTTTCGGATTTTGAGTAGCACAGTTTTAAAAGGGTGTAAAGACTCGACAAGAATGAAGACAGTTGCACGAAATAAGGACAACCAGAAATACAAGGAGATTAGCTTTAAGATAGAGACTTGAAAGAGTTACAAATGTTGTTGAAACCATTAAAAAAAAAACATTAAACGAACGTCATATCATAACCAAGCTTCAGGTTCTAGTAGCCATCGAAGCTCAAAATAATTGACAGAATCGTACACAGATTGGAGCACACATTTTGAAAATGGACATAATTTTTTAGTGCAAAACTTAAATTAATCTTCTTGCAATAACAAAGTGAAATCCGGTTCTATCTCTCTTAGAATATTGGTCATTTAATCAAATTTGAAAGAAAATTACTTCATAAGGCATCAATTGCCCCTGTCTGCCACATGAAAATCAGTCTAATGATCTTTTTTTTTAAACAGAAAGTTGAGCCTAAAAGTTTAATCGTAATATTTTCCAGCATGTACCAATAATCCATATCATTATCAATTAAGCCGACTAAAAGGGTGGCAAAACATTGATGACAAATCATGGTTTACTAAAAATGTTTTAAATGTGTACAGCTTGCCTATTTGAAATTTGGTCTTTGACTTCTTCAAATCAGCCAACAGCACAGAGTATGTCGTTTTTTTAAAAAGATCAAATGAATTCAATCAGAAAGTGTTTCTGCAGAGGAACTTTCAAACCCAAATGCATTCAAAGGCTGGCTGTTCCAACAAAATTGTGCATCTCAAGGAAAAAATTGTAAACCCTCAAATGTAGATTTGCCTCCATCATGCAATGAATGCTGGCACTGAACTGAAATGAACCCATTTTAAAATTCCATTTTGGATCTTATCCAGATTGCCTTCATTCACAACTCCACTTTGAAGTATATCAGTACATTGCATGAGTCTATCACAAATGTCTGTGGGTTTCCCATCTTAAAGTTACACAAATCACATTTTGACAGTAACGGTGACTAAGCCAAACAGGCCAAGAATATATCATCGATTGACAAGGGATAATGGACAAAAGGGTCAATGAAAAAACTTCTTAGGGTTAAGCCTATTGATATTCTAAGGGGAGCCACATTCAAGTGTGAAGTCACTTGTAGTGCTAACGTTCGCAGCCAGAGAAATCCAATAAGACATAAAAAGGATCATGTAACCCTTGGCACAACATATCATCACATTGGTTGATATTGAGGGATGTAGGCTGTAAAATAAGGAAATAAGAAGTACATCATTCATGCAAACACACCTGTATCATTAAAATTTAAAGGATTAAAAGTCTCATCTTTGCCAATTATACTTACATCTGTAGCAATGCCATTTTCAATGTCCAACCATACTTCTTAAGTCACAATCCTTCAAGCACCAGTCACCAAATTACCTGTTTCCAGAATGATCGTTAATTCCCATCGCAACAAGTAACCAATCTACAATGTTTAAAGTGTATTACCAAACTAGTAAGAACATGTTATGACATACTCTTTATAAGAGCCACATAGTTTTCAGAGAACAGGACCCACGAGAATGAAACAGTAATAACCTGTTGTGTAAGATACATTAGAGTTGTTCTTGAAATCTCAAATTGCAGGATAATTGCTCATCAAACTTTCACAGGGCATTAGTTCCATTCACTACATCGCACATCGCTTCTTAAATAGATGCATTCAGACAATTACTCAAGAAATATGAAGCCACTTAAATTTATGACAAAAATGGCAACATGCCAGCTGAAATAAAAATCTGCATGTAGGTGTTTTTAAACAAGTCCTCAATTTCATTTCATTGATTTACTTGATGAAAATAAATTTCGAAGAAGCAACATTCGAGAGCATCACTGTGATGAAAAGTGTTAGAAAGTGAGAAGATGTTCTGTTATGATTTCCTCTGGGATTGTCCAGGAAGATTTGGCTGAAGAGTCCTAAAATAGCAATGAATGATGCCTTTTATGGCTGTCACATAATAGTGAGAAGGTGTACACAGAAATAACAGTTCATAGACCAAAATAACTTGTTTTTGTCAAACAAACTTGAGACTTTTGGTTGATACAAAATTTGGGTCGTTTTTTTGTAAGTTATAACAATCAACACACCTGGAAACTTGACGTTGGCCTTGCTGGATCTGCAGGTGTTTTATTAATTCTAAAATTGGACTTAACATCTAATTGTAGAACCAAGTTTGACAGCCGCATTTGATAAGATGATTCCTTTTAAAAATAACTTAATTTGGTCTTGTTTTTCATTCTAAAATCCATTTCAATCATGAGCACATGAATGCCACAATTTCCACAAGTTATATAATATAGATTATAACAATAGCAATGAAGCTGGAAATTGCTGATATTCTAGGCTGTACAAATTCTAAAAATGAGATACTGATCTGAATTTTGGTGGCTGCTAACACATAAAAAGGAAGTCAACCACTTACAGTGCCAAGGCTCAGCTAGGACCAGTGCAGTTTCAAAACAGTCATTTTTATAGTGTATTTTGCAGATGATCTTAACTTATGTCTTGACAAAATTAAAGCTATTTAGGCACCTCCTTTTAGGATTAACATAATCAATATGTAACTACCATTTAGCTGCCAGAAATGTCCTCTGAGGCTGAATTTCCAAACTTTCCCATTTATTTAACTGTCTACCATATTCATTTGGGACATCTGGTTCGAAAGATAATACTAATCTCATCTCAGATGGACGCAGAACACGTTCTGTTCTCACTCCCATTCCCAAAGTACAGGGAACTGTTGCGTGGCATGTTGTGGTTCTTTGTCACATTTGCAGGATATCTTGCAATTAAGGATCTGTCAAGCTGGGTGGCCTCAATTAAGACTGATCTGCTCTGCTTCAAGTGCAGGGGAAGGGACAGTATCAGGATTTGGTTGGGCGTAGTTTTTATTTCTCTACAGCATGGATAGGCTAGAATTTTCCACCAGATGGTTTTGATTGGAGTGGTGAATATTGTAAAACTTGTAAACTAACATTTGGTGATTTGATATCAAGTTAAGACCAATAATTTATTTTATTTTGTGTGAATTGCATTCAACTAATTAGTTTTTTTTGTTTTCACAGAATGTTCTGTTTTTCACATATTTATAAAACACCGTATGAATGAACATGCGCAATACTACATAAGATTATTATCTTAACTGGTAGTATTGATACCATTGTATAACTTCCGTTTTGAACATTACTCAAATTTTTGTTGCACATTTTATATTGAGATTATCTCTCTTCAAAGTTTATGATATATGCTTCCCCATCAGCACACTTGCTGAATGCTGACCTGATTGGCTCAGTCCAAAGTCTCTTGGCTTGGGTGAGGCTTCCCAAGTCATTAAAATGTGTATGAGTCTGAATGACTTCCTAAGTGATTAGAGGCTTCTGAATCTTGTTACGCATCATTAGAGGGAGGCATGCTGATCACAACAGTTCAAGATGCGCAGAACGTGACTGATGAAAATGAAAGTATTTTCAAATAAAAAGAAATATGCTTGCGGGGCCCTTCAAAGATTTTGAATGTTTTCAACTGACATCTTCAATAGTGAGGTGTGCAATTAAAGCTATACAAGTGGGGTTTTTCAAAATGATTGCTTGGTACCATAATCCATAGATTCTCCAGATATTATGATATATCCATCAACACATATATGATAAGAATTAGATCAGAAATGCTCCACTATCTGTCTGCTTGAATATTTTTCACTAATTTCGTATGATTGCATGACATGACACTCCATAGCATGCTATAAGAATTTCACGGTTCACGCCCATAAAACCTGATATTGACCATAATTGTATTATGCAACTTGACATGGTATGATATTTTAGCTCTCTCACAACAATACTTAATTGTCGCCATTCTTAGTGGCTCAATGCAGATGTTTTAAAGCAAGAGAGTGACTTCTGAAAACTTCCAAAGTCATTGATTAAAGATGGAAGCAAGCATGTTGATCACAATGAAAAAGTTCTGACGGTAGAAATTTACACATGAAGCCAGTTAGATTTGTGATTTATTAAGTGATGCGTAAATCCTGAATTGGATGGCAAAGGGTGCAATAACTGCTGGTGAAATGAGGAAAAAGACTTGGTCCATACATCGTTGGAATCATTGTGAAACTTGCTTTGGATAGTTGCAAATATGCATCTTCAAGCAGGGTTTACAAAATATTTACCGAGTATAGATTATAGATAACAGGCTCAACAATAATTTCATGGCTACAATAATTATGGTATATGTAAGTATTCACAGTGAAATACTAAGGAAATCAAAGAATTTTAGATACCTTACCTTATACGTGTAAGAGCAGATAAATCTGGGACCAAGTGGAAATAATCCCTCATTGGTCTCAGCAAGTTGAAGAAGACCACTGCAACTCTCGGTCGAACATCTTTCTTTGGAAAGAGAAGCTACACAATTGATAAATATCCATTAATTGATATATTTCGACATGTAATAACACGTATGAGCGTGATATCGGATTCTTGAAATATGTGGCTTAAGTGGCACAAAGGCAAAGTGTCATATTGGGAAAGATTGGAATGCTTACAGCTGCTTTGCTTAGTTCATGCAATGCAATGACAAATTGTGAGTTCTGGTTGCAGAAGATGTTGGATAATGAAAGACACAATCTAAAACAGTGAAAAAAAAAACCCAGTTGATGGAACAATTATTTTGCCTTCCTTTTCAACAACACTAGTATCAGCTTCATGTGATTTTGATAACATTATTTTACAAATGTACATCCATCTATCACTAATTTTCTCTGTATTCCAGCATATTATAAGGCTCTGAGAGTGTCTTTATAAGAAGGGACATTAATTATTGCTCAATGAATTTCTTCAGTCAGCCAAACTGTATGTGGGACTACATGCAGTACAGCCTCTTCTACTACAGCACTCCTGTGTGAGTAAATCAGGTCTCTGGAGTATCATAATGTAGGAAAAAATACACAGTCTACTTAGACCTAAACATTTTCCCAAGCACTGAAAAAAATGATTGTCTGATATCAGACAATCAATGTCTAATATGTGTCCGATTAAGCAATCGTCTAATCCAGACAATTGAATTGTTCAAAATGTCAAAGAACTTGTTTGTTTCATTCAATTGATAGTTTGAATCAGACAATCACTTTGCACTATAATTTGTATGGCGTTTCGAATTCAATGATCTGGTTCCTTTTGTCAGAGTATTGCTCTAACTATCGGAAAATGGGATCACCTAATGTTGTAACTTGTGATTGATGATCAAGAGTGAAGAAACCATTTTTTTTTTTTTTGCTCAGAACCAACTGAAACTAAATTCTGAAATCATTGCAAGTGTTAATGAATTGAAGCTTTCTTTGAATAGAGAACAAAATTTTCACTCTTGTTTACCAATACCCACTTGTAATTCCAAGTGTGATCCATTTTGTTTACTTTGGCTCAGAACCAATCAGAACCAAAATGAGGCACAGTCCCATTGTGTCTAACCAACATCCCACAATGCACCAGTGAAGAACATAGGACACCACCAGATTTTGATGAAGCCACTGGCTAAGGTAACATTGTCAGCATACTTCTATCCATTTTTCTTAGCCAGCAATAACTTTATCATCTTTAATTATTCTACTTAAAAAGTGAGATTGATTTTAAATTGATATTGCTTTACCATGGAATTGTGTAATGCCAGGATTTTGACTATACAGTTTGTTCTTAATTGTGTGTTATTATCATTCTGTGTCCAAGCCTGACACTAAAAGTGTTTCATCCTCTTCAAATAAATAAATTGTTATGGAGTACATTTCATATATTTACTTATTTTTTTCACACAAGAACTAATTAAAAAGAAATGGAAACTGAAACAGTAGTGTTCCACGAAAAAGTTGGGCTCATAATTTATTCAGAGTGAGAATTACTATCTATTGAGAAATCAAACTTAGTAAGTTACTACATGTGTTAAGAAACAAATTTCAGAAGATCCGAAGAGGCTTGATGATAACATAAATGTCATCCACAAGAAATTTTGTACTTAGCCGAATCATGTCGTTCAACATTGTTCAAATTGAAAGATGATTATCACGTAAGCCAAGAACGTTCCCACTATCTGAAACAAGGACAGTCAATACATCTAGAGTATTTTATTATATCACATTGTATAATGGGCAGTTTTACAGTATTTGCACTCAGCCGATTTTTCATGTTTATGCAAGTATTATGAGAAAAGTATGATAGGTATATCGAAATTTCGGGCAGTGGCAATCTTGTCCAACACTGACATATAAATGTACCGTATTTTACCCCTCTGCAATGCTTTGTTTTGAAGTTGTATGGAATTTAGGACAAATTTTGACACATTTTTATGTCTCACAGACTTTTTTGCCAATTTCATGGATGAACAGAAAAAAATATTCAATCAGTTGTGATTCATGTTAATGATGCCTTTCTGGACTAACGTCTTGGGTATAAAGTACAACAGGTTTCATGTGAATAAGTTATATGCAACATGACTTGGGTCCTAGAATGTAAAAAATGGCAGATGTCAAAAATTTTGTTTTCGATGGACCATCAGTTGCTTTATATGCTGTTATGAGTAAGTATCAAAGAATGTGTATACTGTTTGTGTTAATTTTGAAGCTTGAGACATATCTCTAGGTAAAACAGAAACATTTGTTTCACTAACCATAATTGGTTTTCAGAATGTGAGGCTTGAATGTGATGTCAAAAAAAGCATGTCCTCTCCAACCCATAGAAAAAACACGAAGTGTTTTGTAGGAAAAACAAGCTATTCGTGTATCTTTTGCTCAATCATGTGCCTTTACAAGTATGTGACAAATACAAGTTAAAAAGATATCCAGGCCATGTTCATACATTTTCTTAGAAATTAAAAATCATGATGTCAAAAAATGTCCTCTCCAACACATCAGAAATTTTGCTCTGATCTGTGTGTTTTAACACTGGATTCATTGAAGAAACGGCCATTGTTTTACAAATTAAGTAAACCTGGATGCCTAAAAAGGGTTTTTATAAGTATTGAAAATGTCAAATATATTATCTTTCGTTATCTACTACACTATTTTAAGAAAATCAAAATTGAGAAAAGAGTTGATTTATTTGTGTCATATATCAATATAATTGTAATATTTTGCTATTAACTGAATGACTTTAAAGGATAATAACCAAATATCTTGTTAATGGAGCCATAAAAGATGATTTTTCAAAAGGCGCCTGATTTTTTGTCATTTTTGGCGGTTTTTTGCTCCAAAACACTATGTTTGACACAGCCGAACACCATGAGTTTCAATCGTACAGTAACAAAACTTGACATGGGGTTAATAGGATACCTAGGGATTATTAACCATGGAAATCATGTGTCTTTTGAGACTAGTACCCTACTCAACAGAAACTTTCAGGGTAATGGCAAGCCAGATTTCTGTAATTTCGTAATAATAATGGTGAATAAAAAAAAAGTGGCACGTTTAATAAGAATTTAATTTTTGTATGGGTTTTGATGTTCCTATGCAACAATGTGGCTTGATTGCCAAGAATAATAATGGGTGAAAATTGTTTCTGGACGGATATTTTTCCTGATAAACAGTTTTTTCAAGAATCAACTCTTGCCTACTTTAAGTAGCGGTATTTTGGTAGTAAACCACCAAATCACTTCAGTCCTCTTTGATTATAGAAACAGTAATATGTTAATTTTACACTCCGGGCAAAAAACATGGACCTTCGTAGAATTTACTTCATTTCTATAGGCTTTGATTTTTATGGGAAATCCACAACAACAAAGCTTCATTTCCTGTCAGTCAATCAATAACAACGTTATCTTAGTGTGGAATTGTGTTTTATCTTGAATTTTTAGCAGCACAGTCTTTTGGTTACGCTTCTTGACAACTTTGTGCACCGAAAAATATCCATTTTTTCCAGTCACATTACACTGCTATACTGCTTTCCAAGGCTCCTCTGTGTTACTGAATTTTTTTACTATTAGATTAACATCAAAAGTCAAAAGAAAAAGCATTTCCATACTAAGATAAATTTGCTATTGATTCACTGACAGAAAATCGGTCTTTCCATTTTGTATTGAAGCAATATGAAATTCTACCAAGGTTCATTTTTTTTGCCCAGGAGTGTACTATAGAATGATGGAAATTCTCAAATTTCAAACTTTATTTTGACCCTCCATGAGACACTTCGTCACCCAGAGAATCTACCCTAGACGAATCTTTCCATTGCAGCATATTATCTTAAGATTTACGTCACGAGCGTCATGGCCAATCAGCGGTCAGGATTCCTCTTCACTTCAAAAGTTTACCGGCAATTTACGAAGCAACTATTTACTTCTCAGAGATGTATGACCTATCATTGTGAAGGTCTCAGAGAGATCTATCTACTCATGTGAGAATCACATCTGTAACCCTTACGGGAATGTGCGTAACAGCGAAATCGTCCTCATTTGCATAACGTGTGTGAAGGCCTGTCCATTGGCCAGCTTTGGGGGTGTGTCTGACTTATTCACTGAAGGCTTTGCTGAAGTGCACATCGTGTGCAAATACTGTAAAACTGCCCTAATATAATACTATATATTACATAAAAACCTACCTATGTAGTAAAGAGATTTTTTTTTAAATAACTAATTTCAAGCTTCAGGACAGAATTCATGTCGACCACTTGAGCGTCAGTACAAGATTTCAATGTTCCACATTAGTACAAATAAATAACCAAAGTTACCAAACTCCAGACATTGCTTATGGATCTTCCATGATGACAAGATGACTATTTCAAACTGGTTGTCCTCAGAATGAAGCTTTACAAACATTTAACTCTCGGAGGTCCTTCGAATAATATCTTGAAGGTTCTAACTCTTCATTCTTTGATGAACCAATGGAAAAGAAACTATCTGAAGGTTCTTAAAAGAGGCTATGGGTTTACAAGGGTTTTTCCTCAGAAAACTGTTGTACTTCACAGAGCAGAAAAACAAGTTGATGCACTTACGGTTAGGACTGTTGGTTTATCAATATGGAGGTAGCCACACACGTCGATGCCAACAGCCGAATTAATTCGCTCAATGAAATGAGACATCTGGAAGATGATGATAGATCAATTTGTATAAAAGTTTTTGATATTTAATTTCTGCAAAATTGACAGTAGAAGTCTTGTATCAATCTTATTCAGAGCAGCGCCAACATGAAGAGACATACCTGTAGCAATTGTTGGTCCGTCATTCCCATCACGTCCGTTGAATTCAATGTTGCCTTGGGTGCATGAACCTGCATAATGAAAATCAATCATGTAACCTACTCACTAATGTTCTAAATCACCAAAAGTAATCGCTTATATTTCCATAACTGCAACGCTTACCGAATGGTCCACAGCCAGAGCTCCGAGGACAAGAGCCAAGAGTCCAAGCATCATGCTGAACAATTGTAGTGCAGTTACCAGATTACCAATGATGGCTTTGTAGCTGCAAAGTACATAAATTCAATACATTATACCAGGTTATTTTCAACAGGACCAATCATATGACGCCAATGAACAGCAGCGCTACCTTTATCCAGTGATGATGTCCAACAGTGCTTGTTTAAAGCAAGAGAAATTAATGATATTTCGCCATTGGGTCAATGCTAAACAACCATTAAAATCTTAATAATAAAATTTTAATTTCAATTTTGTCTTACCGAACAGCCAAGAAGACAGTAGCACAAAGTCCAACCACGAGACACAGCAAATTCAAGGCCAGCATCTTTCCCCACGTCCTGCTAACATCATCTTTCTTGGATATTAGATTGGTGTAGTCATTCATCAGGAGAACGATCGCGTTTGGTTGTTTCAAGTCTCTCTCTTGTAGTTCTTGGTGGAACTTCTTCAGAGGCAATGACGATTCATAATAGATGAAGCC
Source organism: Platynereis dumerilii (assembly GCA_026936325.1). NCBI lineage: Eukaryota > Metazoa > Annelida > Polychaeta > Phyllodocida > Nereididae > Platynereis > Platynereis dumerilii. The sequence goes on from JAPTHN010000003.1 coordinate 18,329,564, forward strand.
AAGAAAGAGCACAGTTAGCACTGTCACCAGATAACTGTAGATGTGTGTTGGCATAGCATACACATACAGACATTTCATGAGGTCAGTCCATGCATATTGGTCACTCATATTACTCCAAATCTTGTGCATGTGATCACTGTTAAAACATCCTCTTCCCCATGAAGCCGCTATTACATAGATGTAATAAACATACGCAGAGCAAATGCTGAGGAAAGCGATCACACCAAAGACAAGAAACATCGAACCAATTCTTCTTGGAATAACCCCGACTTTTGCCAGGATACCCACATGATTCTTCCAGCATATAGGGAAGTACAGAAGCAACACAATCGCCCATGCATAGAGCATGGCATTATGTAAAACTGTGATGACTAACACAAATCCGATAGATGCGTTGGCTATGATATATGCCAGTAGCCCTAAGAGGTATGCTGACAGCCCAATGATTTTGAGGATTTTGTAAACCATCGAAAATAACGTCGCACATCTTTGGTAAGTGTTCTGCCTTTTTTGACAAAACAGAATCACTCCTGAGATCTTCATTAGATTTATATAAACCTTGTTAACCGTGTGCAATTCCATAATTCGTATCAGCGTGATTGCTGTTTTCCAGATAGAAGTCCAGGTGAATGCCAGTGGCGCTGCACTTTCAAGAACCAATCGATCAATGATCTCGGTTCGTTCAAAACATATTTAAATGTAAACATCTCAAATTTGCATTTGGATGTTATATTTGTTGCTGTTACCATGCACTTTGTTAGATAATGGTTTTTTGTTATACAAAAACTGATAAAAGGTATCTATTTGTCTGCTAAATATAACAGGCTTTTAAAATGCTGTCATCTGATTCAGTAGTAATTGCAGAACTCTCCAGGAAATTCAAGAATAATTTTGTTGCACGTGATCTGGCATTAATTCAAATGTTCAGTTCAAATGTGTCGAATATGTCTGAAATTCGTCATCAGAAAGTGCAGTGTAATTTTAAAAATTATTGCTTGAAAAAATCTTTGGACTCTACCTCTCTTAGGCAGGCATTAAATATTATAGTCAGTATAATAGGAACACATCTTAACACTTAGATTTAATGACTGAAGTCCTTAAAATACAGGTAGACATACCATTATAGAGATAGACAGAGAGCATTTGTGGTGACTGCAAGAAAGAATATGCTATAAAGATATCCAGGTTAAATATAAAAATGCTGTGATTGCTTGAAGGAAAATTTATATGGGAGCAACCTCCAAGAAACCGAGACAGTTGATCATTGCATTCTTGAGGCAGAATTAGTTCACATCAGATAGAGTAAAAGGCAGGCCTGTACAATATTGTTCCATTGTTTGGTCAAACCAGACAGAGAACAAGTGGCTGGCCAAAGATACATAAGTGATCGTTGACATAAAACAGAAATATGGACCGGAAATTAAGCCATTTGATTCACAATAACGTTGTATTTCCACAGGCTATTGCTGTCTGTTTGATGTCATAGAGAGAATCATACAAGAAACATGAGCTGGATTATGGAAAGGGGTTGCCAATGAGGATGTCTTTTCTATTACAGAAAACAAAGTCAGTCCTGGCAGTTGAGTGAATCATACAAGAAACATGAGCTGGATTATGGAAAGGGGTTGCCAATGAGGATGTCTTTTCTATTACAGAAACAGAAGCAGTACTTGCAGTTGAGTGAAATATGAGCTGGATTATGGAAAAGGGTTGCCAATGAGGATGTCTTTTTTATCACAGAAACAGAAGCAGTACTTGCAGTTGAGTGAAATATGAGCTGGATTATGGAAAAGGGTTGCCAATGAGGATGTCTTTTCTATAACAGAAAGCAGAAGCAGTACTTGCAGTTGAGTGAATCATACAAGGAATATGAGCTGGATTATGGAAAGGGGTTGCCAATGAGGTTGTCTTTTAAATTATGGGAAGCAGAAGCAGTGCTGGCAGTTATGTAGTGATTGTTTGTGAAAGTAACAGCAGCACAATGTTGTGAATATTAGTGTAGTCTACTCTACATGTGTATGCTTAAAGGAATCACGCCACTCGGGAAAATCCAAAGATATCTGCAGCAATCTACGATTGGTTTGGGCATAAACAAAAAGACAATGCCAAAATAGTCATCATTTTTTCTAGATGATTGTAGATATTAGTAAAAGTCACTGCCCACGTAAGCCCTTGTTATAACAAACCCTCTTATGTGCAACCTCCCTCCAAGTTGCAACTGCTCCTTGTCCCCTCATACCCCTGGAAGCTTTTCAACTTATTTTTAAGGTTTTCTCTGATTGTGATTCAACGACGCCTGGATTTTGCCAACTCTTCCATTCAAGTGTACTGACTCTTGCTATTGAAATGCTAGTTAGGCATCCTTGCTTTGGTTAATTTGTACATTCCAAAAGAATGTTCTGCGCTTCTCAACCCTCTTTTAATACGTTACAAATACAGATTTTAAGTCAATGGTGCAATAGAAAAGCAACACCTGACCCAAAAAAACTTTAAAGGGAAGTATTTGTTATTGTGCTGTACATCAAGCCATAAAAGCCTCTATACAATGGTGGTGGTGTGTTCAGATATGGGTGTTACTGGAGCTATGTTGACTTTATGTACAGAATGAAGTGTAATGACTTAGAAATGCTGTGATCTCCATAAATCAAATTTTGAAGATATCCGTCTCTACGCTTTTTAGCTTACGTAGCTGAGTTTTGTTGTAGTTGAAGCATTTGTCAATAAATCGGACGATGTGTGGTAAAAGTCCTCCTAACCTCTTGCATACTAATCATTTGTTAACTGCATTAGCAATATCTCATTCAGATGAGTTGGAATTTAGGGCCCCTTGTATTAGTGTATGACTGGGCAGAGAAAGTATCCCTCCAATGGGATAAATGTTTCGAGGACTCCCACTCTCTCTTTCATCTCATCAATCAACCATTGTGAGCACCCCGAACTGGCCTAAGAGGGCTGCATGTATATATGTCCGTATAAACAGATCTCTATCACTATGCTATGCCATTGATTATCTTTCTGTAGTACTAAATTTGTTTAGAATCTGCAATCATCTGATCAATCTACTATTTTGGCCTTTTTGTGATGAGTCCATTTTTCTCTTTCTTTCATGGGACAACTGCCAGTAATTACTCAGATTTGTGTTAAAATATAGAAGAAATGATCACACTTCTTGGTTTTTATTATTGTTAAACATCAATTTAGATGCAGATCAATGATTATGTGGTTACGCCAGGTTAAGATTTCAAATTAACTCCAGCAACTGAAGGATTTTTGATGTTGAAGGGAAGTCACATGCAGTATACAGAATTACAGATCTGAAAAAACTACTTTTTCTTTTTTAAAACTGAATATAGCAATGAATATGATAGACATTATTCTACAAACCACACAGAGTATGGTCAAATGAAGTTTATGTTTTTGTTTTGTAAGATGTTTAGAATATTTTGTCCTCTCTGTAGATGGATGAGACCCTGTTGCATGTTTGCTATGAATGTGAGCTTGGGACCTGATCCGGTTTCTCAAGTGTCAGGGTGTGACACTGCAATGTTCTTCAGAATAATGACAGGAAGAACAAGGAACTCCCATAAAAATGCTTTTGTTTGCTATGTGTCATTTTTTTTCGTGCAGAGATATGAAAGAGTACAAAATAAAAAATCATCATTAGTTTGCAGCAATTCATATTCAATTTACAAAATATCTCCATTGCTTTTTCAGATGAACTGACATTTAGACACATGGATAGACAGATACATTGATATGGAGAGAGCTACAGCCTAGATAATTTTGCCATAGCTTTCTTCCAAAACTTTATTTTCTAAATAGTAGACCATAACCTAATTGTTAACAAACACATAACAGGTAAATGGGCTTTAACTATGTTGCGATCATTCATCTCTAACCAGTCACCACTCTACCATTCTTCATAGGGAGTCACTTGCACTTTTGCAATATTACAAGTGCCTCAAGATCCACAACAGTCTTTGCCAAAGTCCCTATTCATCCACAACATGTCTAGATTACAATGCATAATCATGCAGAGTCACATCCATTGAAGATGCTCATAAAGCAGTTCATAGCAAGAGCTACTGAAAGAAGACATGAGTCAAAGTGCATGATGAGAATAATGGGAAATAATGTTATACTGGTGCAGTTACTCTTGGAGTTTTTCTTGTATGTGGATAATCTTTTATACATAGTAAACCTATCCATATTATTCTACCCAAGTCATCCTAAGTGAATAGTGACAGTCGTCAAGAAAACTCCTAAACTAAAGATACTTCATTGTAGTTGTAGATGGCATGTTATACCAAAAACGGTTGTCCCAAGCATGACTGCACCCTTCAGCTTTTTTTTAAATATAGGTTCCTGATTCCTGTTTTACTCCTATTGGAAGGGAGATAAAACATTGCTCTTAAATTTTGCAATTTTCTTGTCATGCCTTCTATTTTGTCACTCATTTTTCAATAAAGATATTTTTTTGCGTAGCTTTCACATTTTCTTTATTCTCCTCATGTCTTCAGCTTGTGTCTTTTGTGGAACACATAGCTAAGTTGTAGCTTGATCAAGACATGAAACTTTTTTGTGCAAAATTGCGCATCTTCAGAGGATGTGACTATGCATGACTGTGTAGTGTATCCACACATGCTCTGGGTGAATGAGGGACTTTGGCAGAGACCATTATGGTTCTGCAGGATCATGTGTTGGGCTGCTAGAATTGAATAATTCACTGTTTAATTTGAATAATTCACTGCATAGTTTGTTTTCACATGCAGTCAACATCATTATGTAATTGGTGGTGGGTAATGGGAGTTTTTGTATCCTCTAGACCCTTAAAAAAACATTGGATAAATCAATGAAATACCAAAGGTGCAGTTGCACCCTAACTTAGGCAGAGACTATTATGGATCTGTAGGATCATGTGGTAGGTTACTAGCATTGAATAATTCTCTGTGTGACTTGTTTTTTTGTGGACTTTATTTTTTAGAGTGTAAACACTATATTCCGTACTTATGCATCATGCACCTTGATGTGTGATTGTGTGTTCATCTTATAAGCTGTGAGAAATCCACATAATAAATACCCCTTAGACAAGCATCATCAAACATTTATGCCGTGGAGGTTTTGATCTACAATTCTTAGAGTTATTTATTGATTGTATGTGTCATTTTCAAAGGACTGTGTGTTCTCTAATCTTGGTCCTGTTGTGTATTCTCTCTTATTCTCCCGTGTTTGTCAAATGACTTCAGATGATTTTGAATGGCTGTGTAGTTTACCTTTGATCCAACAGAACAGGAACCCAACTCTGAGCAAGAGTTGGTTTCATCTAGTTTCGAGAGCAGACACCAGAAGGGAATATTTGGTATGTTGGGGTTATTTAATCGAATTGTAAAGTTTCTTAACTTCTCACAAAGTCTGTCATTTTAATTTATGTGTTATTATCCTGCCCATGGGATTCTTTAAAGTCATGATTTCAATACAAAAACTTTAACTTCCAAAGGTCGGGATGAAGCTAACACAGCTAGGTGATTAATCGCCTTGGTGTTAGACTATTTTCTGTTTATGTGCTTGGTATAGTGTTATTTGGCTTGGCTCTACTGTGAACTACTTTTTTCTACAAATGTTTGAAATTAACCATGGAAGTAAATGTCCTTGCTCTCCTTTGCAACCTCTCACAATTAACCAATCAGTGACATTAAGATGGTACAAAAAGTATAACAGTTTGAATTTACCGACAAGGGGTTCTTCCTTCTTTTCTTAGCTATATTGTCATGTTTGGGAGACATATTTTGAAGACCTGTGTTCTATGCTATGTCATGTCCCAGAGATAGTTCAGGGTATTTGCCCATGGTAAAAGAGGTGGATCTCTTTCATTAATCTTTTATGGGGTTTTCTGATGCATGTTTTGACATACAAAGGGGTTCTCTTGGAAGCACATCCATTTTATAACTTACTCAGTTTGGGTCACACAGATGCAAACACCATTACATCTGTACTGTATATGCTCAATATTTTTTACCTGTCACTGTGCTTCAGGAAGTCTCAAACAAATGTGGTCCAATTCTTGAAAAGCAATTACTATCACAAGCAGTGGAGGAGGGACTTCTTTACCTTGTCGCCATGCCCTTCTCATGTTCTAAAAGTCTGCCTGAATGCCCAAAATGCAGGATGTAAATCCAAGATAACCATCCAATATCCAAGTATTGGAAATATAGAAACTTTGGACTTGCTGTTCATCTGCCAGCAGAAACACTTGCATGAACTTGCATAAACTTTATCATGTGCAGATTCTGACAGCACATGACACATCCATCTGCATGTGTCACATGACCATTGTGATGCCATTGGGCCTGTCATCTGACATGTTATGAAGCACTTTTAAAATATGTGGAAGTTACCTTGTGTTGTCATGACACAGCATCATGTCATAACATTGGCACTTGAGTTCAATCAGTGATTGATGTTGCTGAGCCACTCCCAATGATTAAACTTTATGACTCAACTTTGTGTCGTAAAAAGTAGTTGACTGAACTTTATGTGCCAGAAAAAGGCAATTGATTGTTTTGGGAGGAATTTCCCAACTATTTAGTTTCAAATGGCCAATATCCTTAATAAATATCCAGACTAAAGTGTGTTTGCCTTTGAAGATTGTTGGAAGATTAGTTTTGAGTCAAATTAGAGTCTCGCTCTTCACAAGACATGTCTCTATGTTTAGAAATCACTTAATTAGACTTTTGTTTATCAGAGATATTCTTTCCTTGATGTCTTCAGTTTTACTTTCCAAATTAGGTAATTATAAATGCCGATATGGGTGGTCTGATAATTAATTCTGCCAGACATTTTAACTATTATTACACAAAGTTTTCAGAAGATATGCTAACATTTTCTTGTCATCACTTCTTATGGGTGTGGCAAGATCCTTCAGAATTTTGTCAGAGTATGTCAGTTATATTCTTAGTCAGTGGCATATCTCATAGCAGAACAGAAACATCATATTCATGGTATTGCTCGGTAATAATGTTGATGGATTGCTAATATCCAATCTGCATCAGGATCCAACACCTAGAGGAATCTGTCCGCAGTCGTGAGACTGCATCACATTCCACACATCTGGTATTATTCAAAGGGAGGGGGGGGGACTCTTGACTCTATATTTGCAATTATTCATGATCCTCTCTTTGAAATGATTTGAAATGAAATGATTTTGTTGTTTTACATCCCCTATTCTGACTTAACCGAACTCTGCGGACATGAGGAATGATGAGGTGACACAGGGGATTCGCAGCCATTTCAGGCGCAGAGATTCACCCTGTTGTGTAGTGTAAGGAGCGGGATTCAAACCTGGTCCCTGAGAGCCACTCTGGTTTGGTTAGTGCTCTACATATTTCTGACTGGGAAAGGAGGGAATAAAGGCTTGGTGAATTTGACTGCTGTCAAATAGACTGTGTATTCACTCATTGTGAATGACATATGTATCAATTGTGTTATAGATGTCAATAAAAGAATATATGATAAAATAGGTCTTATTTAGAGAAGGACCCGTATCTTAAGTTGTGAATAATTGTGAATGTGTTAATCCTTGACAGCCTTCCTGTGAATCTGGAATTCCCCCAGTCAATGCTGTGAATCTGGAATTCCCCCAGTCAATGCAGTGAATCTGGAATTCCCCCAGTCAATGCTGTGAATCTGGAATTCCCCCAGTCAATGCAGTGAATCTGGAATTCCCCCAGTCAATGCAGTGAATCTGGAATTCCCCCAGTCAATGCTTGGAATCTGGAATTCCCCCAGTCAATGCAGTGAATCTGGAATTCCCCCAGTCAATGCAGTGAATCTGGAATTCCCCCAGTCAATGCAGTGAATCTGGAATTCCCCCAGTCAATGCAGTGAATCTGGAATTCCCCCAGTCAATGCAGTGAATCTGGAATTCCCCCAGTCAATGCAGTGAATCTGGAATTCCCCCAGTCAATGCTTGGAATCTGGAATTCCCCCAGTCAATGCAGTGAATCTGGAATTCCCCGAGTCAATGCAGTGAATCTGGAATTCCCCCAGTCAATGCAGTGAATCTGGAATTCCCCCAGTCAATGCTTGGAATCTGGAATTCCCCCAGTCAATGCAGTGAATCTGGAATTCCCCCAGTCAATGCAGTGAATCTGGAATTCCCCCAGTCAATGCTGTGAATCTGGAATTCCCCCAGTCAATGCTGTGAATCTGGAATTCCCCAGTCAATGCTGTGAATCTGGAATTCCCCCAGTCAATGCTGTGAATCTGGAATTCCCCCAGTCAATGCTGTGAATCTGGAATTCCCCCAGTCAATGCTTGGAACATTCATAGGAGCCTAATCTGCAAGTGAAATGCCACCAAGGGAAATCTTGTTCGGTACTTCAAGATCATGTTCTTTAGAACAGAGATTTTGATCAATGTTAACTCATGTCAGCCAGGGCGTTCATTGCATTAGGGCATTATCCCGTTGGTGATTTTCAAATTAACACCATGTTGTCGTCCAGATGTCGATAATTCTTTTCACTGAACAGCTAATCTTTGTTTCTTGAAACTCCATAAAACTGTTGTTCTTCATTTCATTGCAATGGAAATCAGATCTGGCATGGATATTAAATTTGATGTCTGAAACATGAAGTGAAGTTTTTTCATTTGCCAAATGATATGAATATATGGAATATTCTTCGCAATTTTATGTTCTTGAATAAATCAAGTCAAAAGCACGTTTGGTGTGTTGACTAGTTGACATGTAAATCAAATTAAATATTTAGTAATTTATTTACAAACCCTAACTGGCCTAAGATTTTAAATTTTGTCAGGTTGATGAACCATGTCTTAATCGGGCTAGTTTCAGCAAAATATATCATTTTGTTGGATGTCTGCAGTAGGGTGGTCCAAAAAATACATGTCTTAATTTCATTGATGGTACCCCCTAACTGTTTTCCTTTGACCATGTGGAAGAAGTGTGCAAAATTTCAGCCAAATTGATTAATATTTAGAGGTGGCTCATCAAGGTCGAAGTTTTGCTATATTTTGCATTAAAACGCCTATATCTGAATAGTGAAAATTGTGTAAAATCATATTTTCCCTTCATTTGAGGCCTATTAAGGCACCAACCAACTGAGGAAAAAGCAACGTAACACTTGTTTGTATATCTTTGTCTCCACATTTGAAAAAAAGTGATTTGTCACTTATATCGTTAAAATTGTTATGTCGATTGATGCATATTGAAAGAAAATTTGGCAAAATTGGGACACCGATGTAGATTTATTCATAAATATTAAAATTTATTGGAATGGTTTTTGGATCATGACTGAGTCATGCCAATCTACTTTCAATAAGTTATTATAGTCCAGTATGATGAAGAATGTAAATCCCATCCTCTTGGTTGGTAATTATTATAAAATAGCCCCTTTACTCAGAAAAGCCAGTCTTGGAAATTTCACACTCCCGGAAGCTTCAGATGTGAACATTAACATTATTAGTTTACCCAATACAATCATATGAATTTAAGTTGTTTGACACCTTATTAAATTAATCAGTTGTGAAAGGGGTTCTTATAATCCAACAGCATTTTTCCCCTGCTATAGTCAGTTACAGTACAATGTTTGAGGCCGTTTATCTTTTCCAGGGATACCTGTTCAGGAAAGATGACTTTACGTACTGTGTTCTATTATCAAAGAACTTTGATTTTATGAGTAACGAAATTTTGAGCAGGGATCTTTGCATAACTAACTAATTTTATTCTGGGGTATCTCTAATTACCAAAGGGGCGCATGAATTACTTGGCACATAAAACTTGGTCATTTGTCCAAGATCTCGCCTAAGAATTATTAATAGTCATTTGCATACTGGTATATTGTATGTGGAACATGTTGTTAGGAATGATGGAATTGTTACCTTCACTTCTTTTTACCTTCAGCGAACGCAGTTCGAAGAAGGTATTGTAATCACTTGGGTAAAAATGCTGTCCGTCCGCCGGGCGGGCGGGCGGGCGGGCGGTCGGGCGTCAGGCGGATAGATCGTTTCCGGCCCAGCACTCGGCCTCTATTGTATGTACGTGGATGAAATTTGGTACACATATAGCCTGTATGGTCTAGTTGTGCTTTTGATAGTCTGACGAATAAGTCTTAAATACTTTTTGAAATAATTAACAAAATATAAAAATTATTTTTTTTCGTTTCCGGGCCTAGGCTCGGTCATCATTGCATGTGCATGGATGAAATTTGGTACACATGTGGCCTATATGGTCTAGTTTTGCCTTTTGATGGTCTCATTGACAGATATATATATACTTTTTGAAAAAATGAGAAAAAATATAAAAACATATGTTTTTTTGTTTTTTGGGCTAAGACTCGGTCACTATTGCATTTACATGGATAAAGTTTGGTACACATATGGTCATTATGGTCTAATTATCCCTTTTGAAAGGTCTGATGGAAAATATTATATTCTTTTTGAAATATTAAAAAAATAATAAAAATTTATTTTTTGTTTCTGGCACAACATCCGGTCACTATTCCATAATTATACATTGATGAAGTTTGGTACACATATGGCTTATATGGTCTAGTTGTGCCTTTTCATTGTCTGACAGATGGCTCTTCCATAGTTTCTGTAATATTGAGAAAAAATATTTAAAATATATATTTTTTATATCGGATCCAAAACTTGCCCACTATTGCATATACAGTAATGCAATTTTCTAAACAAATCACCTATGGAATGTACCAGTGCTTTTTGATGCGTATAACACTTTATGAATCATTGCAAATATTTCAGAAAATTATAACAGCGTTATATTTTTTGGTTTTCAACCGACAGCTCATAACCTATACTTCGTACATGCATGAAACTACACCATAATATAATATATGTAAATTAGTCTTATAAGGCCTTTCCATTATTTTACAAATCCTGGCAAGCAGATGGGAAGATGGCAGGGTAGCGGGCAAATAGAAATAATTGAAGGCCACCACTCGACCGCCATTGCATACCTATAAGCAATTTCGTAATGCACCAATTTTATGATATTATTGTAATCTTCTAAAGGTGTTATTCGCTGCCTATGTTTATAAGTTTCTGCAGCACGTATCAAAACAGCACTTGGCCAGAAATTGAGAAGACAGTATGGTATGGGATCAAATCAGAGGAGATAATTCACTAGACATCGGAATTATTCTATGTACTGTGTAATAGAAACCTGCGGTGACTTTTGATAGCGTGATGTTCTTAACATCTCTTCCATTATAATGATTTATTGAAAGTAGTATGGCATGACTCAGTCATGATCCAAAAACAATTCCATTAAATTTTAAAATTTATTAATAGATCTATATTGGTGTCCCCATTTTGCCACATTTTCGCCCAATACACATCAATTGACATGACTATTTAAATGATATAAGTGACAAATCTTTTTTTTTTTAAATGTGGAGTGTAATATATGCAGACAGTTGTTAATTTGCTTTTTCCTCAGTTGGTTAGTGCCTTAATAGGCCTCAAATGAAGGGAAAATATGATTTTACACAATTTTCGCTATTCAGAGATAGGCGTTTTAATGCAAAATAAAACAAAACTTCACCCTTGATGAGCCACCTCTAAACATTAACCAATTTGGCTGAAATTTTGCACACTTCTTCCACATGGTCAAAGGAAAAAAGTTAGGGGGTACCATCACCATATTTTACACTTTTATTATTTTCCATTGGATGTTGGACCACCCTAGTCTGCAGCTTGCAAGATACTAGTATAGTTCCTTTTTGCATCTCATTGTCCTGTGTTGGATTAAATTTTCTGCATCATTTGGTTTATGAAGTCTGCAAGGGAAACTGGCAGATTCCTCTTTCCCAATTACTCCGTGTCTCTTTTTGATTGAGACGATAACAGAATGTGATATAAGGCGAGTAAAGCCAAGACACTTGTCAGAGTTGCTTTTCAAAGTAATTTTGTCTTTAGGTAATCCTCTAACATCACTCTAAGAAACTGCAGCTTCACTGAAACTTTTGGACTGAGTTGTAGAGCTTATAGGGTGTCAAGACCAAACTAAGAAAAGAGAAAGTTGCATAAAAAATGAAATACATTGAGATTAGCACGGTATAAATACTTGAAAGAGATAGAAATCTTGTTTTAACCATAAAAAGCATTTGATGAATTTCATGTGCTATTAGCCACCAAAACTCAAAGAAATTCACAGAATCATTTATAGATTGGACCACCCATTTTGAAAATGGAAATATCTTTAGTGCAAATCTCTTAATTAATCTTCAAACAATCTCAAAGTTAATTCCGGATTACATTCTATACTTAAGATATTGGCCATTTAATCAAATTGGCATGGAAATTACTTCATAAAGCATCCATTAATGATAGTAGTAATAATAGTTTATTTGCATTCAAATATGATTGTCTGACAAATAACTATCAGTCTAATGTTCTTCTTTTATGACCAAAAGTCAGCCACAATTAACGTTTAATCATATCCGACATATGCCAATAATCCATATCATAATCAATTAACCAGATTGAATGGTGAAACTTCAATAAACAATAGTGGTTTACTAAAAAGGATTTAAATGTGCAAAATGTGGCTTTTTAAAATCTGCACAACAATATGTCTTTTTTGGCTTAAGGAATTATTTTTGCAAAGGAACAGACGAACCCAAATGTGTTCAAAGGCTTGCTTCTTAAACAAAATTGTGCATCTCAAGGAAACTATTGTAAATCCTCAAATGAAGTTTTGCTCAATCATGCACTGGACGCTGGCACTGAGTTTAAATGAACCCTTTTTCGAATTCCATTTTGGATCTCATCCAGATTACCTTCTAGGACTTCATTCACAAGTTTTATTCTGAAGTATATCAGTACATTGCATGAGTCTATCACAAATGTCTGTGGGTTTCCCATCTTAAAGTTACACAAATCACATTTTGACAGGAACCATACAGGTTAACTGAAATGTTTTGTTGCATCTTGGTCTTGTCAGTTTCCTAGGTTCTGGGAAGCTAACCAACAGCAAACATTCATTGGATGCACGAGCCGTGAGACCCATCAATATCCAGGTTTTTATGCAGTTCAATATGCCAAAGTTCCTAGAAATTCCAGCAAAGTGCTATCACACTTGTTCAGTTAAATTTTTTGCTGAAGGCGACAATAAAATTAACAAAAGGTTTGAACTAGATAACCTGCAGCGACAATTTCTTTTTAAAGGTGAGGCTCCCTTTGCCACATTTATTGTAATAATTGGTCTCTAATTTAATGTTGATAAAAAACTGGTGGCTTATCCAATCAGTCCAAGAATATATTATCGACTGGCAAAGGAAAATGGACAAAAAGGTCAATGAAAAAACTTCTTAAGGTTTAGCCTGCTATTGATATTCCGAGGGGAGCCACGTTTAAGTGTGAAGTCCTTTGGCATGATGCCACTTACAGTGCTAATCGTTCGCAGCCAGAGAAATCCAACAAGACATAAAAAGAAATTGTGTAAACTGTTTCATGACATCTCACCACATTGGTCGATGGGGTGGAGTGAAGGCTGTATAGTAAGGAATTTGAGAAAAGCAGCCTTCATGCAAACGTACCTGTATTCTTAGAATTTAAAGGAGTAAAAGTTGCACAAAGAAGCCAGTTATTAAATTTATTTATAGCAATGCCATTTTCAATTTTCCACCATAGACCCTACCTCACAATTCTCAAGACCTCAGTCACCAAATTACCTGTCTCTAGAATGATTGGTAATTCCCATTGCAACAAGTAACCAATCTACCATTTCAATGTGTATAACCAAACTAGTAAGACCATTGTTATGACATACTCTTCACAAAAGCCATTTAAATTGGTTGTCAGAGAAAGGACCAACAAGAATGAAACTAGAATGAAACAGTAATTACCTTTTTGATAAGAAATATGAAAGTTGTCCTTGAGGTCTCACATTGCAAGGAAGTATTTCATCAAACTTTCAAAAGATGTCATTTGCATTCACTACACCACAGAAGTAACATGGAGCTTCTTAAATGGATGCAGTATGAAGCAATTTGAAATAGATGCCAAAATTGGCAGCATGCCAGCAGAAACAACAACCTGAAGCTGTTTTTAAACAAGGTCTCAAATTCATTTACTTGATGAAAATACATTACAAAGATGCTTTAGTCAGGTGCATTACTGTGATGAAAAGTATTTGAAGGTCAGAAGATGCTGAGTTATGATTTCCTCTGGGATTGCCAAAGAATATCTGGTTGAATGTAAGAGACCTGATATAGCAATGAATGATGCCTTTTATGGCTGTCACATAACAGTGAGAAGGTAAAAAAGGGGCACAATCTATACAGAAATAACTGTTCATCGACCAAAATAACTTGTTTTTGTCAAACCAACTTGAGATTTTTGATTGATACGCAATTTGGGTTAGTATGGATATGATGAATAGAAACTGGTTTTATGTAAATTATAACAGTTCACACACCCAGAAACTTGACATTGGCCCTTTCTGGATTTTGCAGGTGTTGAACTTAATATCTAATTGTAGAACCAAGTTTGACAGCTGCATTTGATAAGATGATTCCTTAAATAACTTAGTTTGGTTGTTTTTCATTCAAAAATCCATTTCGATCATGAGCACATGAATACCACAATTTCCACAAGTAATATAACAGAGATTATAACAATAGCAATGAAGCTGGACATTGCTGATATTCTAGGCTGTACAAATTCTAAAAATGAGATATTGATTGGAACTTCGGTGTCTGCTTACACATGAAAAGGAAGTCCAACCACTTACAGTGTCAAGGCTCAGCTAGAACCAGTGCAGTTTCAAAACAGTCATTTTTATAGTATATTTTGCAGACAATCTTAACTTATGTCTTGACAAAATTCAAGCTCAATGATATACATGATATAGGCACCTCCTTTTGTGATTGACATAATCAAGTTGTAACTACCATTTAGCTACCAGAACCGTCCTCTGACGCTGAATTTCCAAACGTTCCCATTTATTTAACTGTCTACCATATTCATTTGGGACATCTGGTTTGAAAGATAATACTAAGCTCATCTCAGATCAACGCAGAACACGTTTCTTTCTCACACCCATTCCCCAAGTGCAGGGAACTGTTGCGTGGCCCGTTGTGGTTCTTTGTCACATATGCAGGATATCTTGCAATTAAGGATCTGTCAAGCTGGGTGGCCTCAATTAAAGCTGCTCTGCTCTGCTTCAAGTACAGGGGAAGGGATAGTGCCAGGAGTTTTTGGGTTGGAGTCATTATTTCTCTACAACATGGTTAGGCTAGAATTGTCACCAGATGGTTTTGATTGGAGTGGTGAATATTGTAAAACTGGCAAACTAACATTCTTTGATTTAATATAAAGTTAAGACCAATAATTTATTTTATTTTGTGTGAATTGCATTCAAATATTTAATTTTTTTATTGTCACAGAATGTTCTGTTTTTCTCATATTTATAAAACATGGTATGAATGAACATGCGCAATATTACATAAGATTATTATCTTAACTGGTAGTATTGATACCATTGTGTAAATTCCGTTTTGAAAATTACTCAAAATATTATTGCATGTTTGATATTTGAGATTATCTCTCTTCAAAGTTTATGATATATGCTTTCCCATCAGCACACTTGCTGAATGCTGACCTGATTGGCTCAGTCCAAAGTCTCTTGGCTTGGGTGAGGCTTCCCAAGTCATTAAAATGTGTATGAGTCTGAATGACTTCCTAAGTGATTAGAGGCTTCTGAATCTTGTTACGCATCATTAGAGGGAGGCATGCTGATCACAACAGTTCAAGATGCGCAGAACGTGACTGATGAAAATGAAAGTATTTTCAAATAAAAAGAAATATACTTGCGGGGCCCTTCAAAGATTTTGAATGTTTTCAACTGACATCTTCAATAGTGAGGTGTGCAATTAAAGCTATACAAGTGGGGTTTTTCAAAATGATTGCTTGGTACCATAATCCATAGATTCTCCAGATATTATGATATATCCATCAACACATATATGATAAGAATTAGATCAGAAATGCTGCACTATCTGTCTGCTGGAATATTTTTCACTAATTTCTTATGATTGCATGACATGACACTCCATAGCATGCTATAAGAATTTCACGGTTCACGCCCATAAAACCTGATATTGACCATAATTGTATTATGCAACTTGACATGGTATGATATTTTAGCTCTCTCACAACAATACTTAATTGTCGCTATTCTTAGTGGCTCAATGCAGATGTTTTAAAGCAAGAGAGTGGCTTCTGAAAACTTCCAAAGTCATTGATTAAAAATGGAAGCAAGCATGTTGATCACAATGAAAAAGTTTCACAGAAAAAAAGCAAGAGAAAGAAAGTCTTCCCACCCAGTTCTGACGGTAGAAATGTACACAAGAAGCCAGTTAGATTTGTGATTTATTAAGTGATGTGTAAATCCTGAATGGTATGGCAAAGAGTGCAATAACTGCTGGTGAAATGAGGAACAAGAATTGGTCCATACATCGTTGGAATCATTGTGAAACTAGCTTTGGATAGTAGCAAATATGCATCTGCAAGCAGGGTAAAACTTTACTGAGTATAGATTATAGATAACAGGCTCAACAATAATTTCATGGCTACAATAATTATGGTATATGTAAGTATTCACAGAGGAATACTAAGGATAACCAAGAATTTTAAATACATTACCTTATACATGTAAGAGCAGATAAATCTGGGACCGAGTGGAAATATTTGAAATGATTCCAATCCCCCATTGGTCTCAGCAAGTTGAAGATGACCACTGCAACTCTCAGTCGAACATCTTTCTTTGGAAAGAGAAGCTACACTATTGATAAATGTCCATTAATTGATATATTTCGACATGTAATAATATGCATGAGCATGATATCGGATTCTTGAAATATGTGGCTCAAGTGGCACAAAGGCACAATGTCATATTGGGAAAGATAGGAATGCTTACAGCTGCTTTGCTTGGTTCATGCAATGCAATGACAAAGTGTGAGTTCTGGTTGCAGAAGATGTTGAATAATAAAAGACACAATCTAAAACAGTGAAGAAAAAAAAAACCCCAGTTGATGGAACAATTATTTTGCCTTCCTTTTCAACAACACTAGTATCAACTTCATGTGATTTTGGTAACATTATTTTACAATGAATTGTATATCCATCTATTACTAATTTTCTCTGGTGTCGAGCAGTGAGTTTACTTAATCTGAAGCATATTTTCTTTTCCATCTTGTATATTACATAGCTCATATTATCTCTGATCAATCACTGCAATTAATGTTGACGCTGCTTTATACTTTGATGAGCCACAATCTCTTTGATACGGCAACCACGCACTAAAGAGATGACTCCGATCATGTTGTATTCCAGCATATTATAAGGCTCTGAGAGTGTCTTTATAAGAAGGGACATTAATTATTGCTCAATGAATTCCTTCAGTCAACCAAACTGTATGTGGGACTACATGCAGTATAGCCTCTTCTACTACAGCACTCCTGTGTGAGTAAATCAGGTCTCTGGAGTATCATAATGTAGGAAAAAATACACAGTCTAGACCTAAACATTTTCCCAAAGCACTGAAAAAAAGGATTGTCTGATATCAGACAATCAATGTCTAATAAGTGTCCGATCAAGCAATTGTCTAATCCAGACAATTGAATTGTTCAAAACGTCAAAGAACTTGTTTGTTTCATTCAATTGATGGTTTGAACCAGACAATCACTTTGCACTATAATTTGCATGGCGTTTTGAATTCAATGATCTGGTTCCTTTTGTCAGAGTATTGCTCTAACTATCGGAAAATGGGATCACCTAATGTTGTAACTTGTGATTGATGATCAAGAGTGAAGAAACCGTTTTTGGTTTTTTTGCTCAGAACCAACTGAAACTAAATTCTGAAATCATTGTAAGTGTTAGTGCATTGAGGCTTTCTTTGAATAGAGAACAACATTTTCATTCTTGTTTATCAATACCCACTTGTAATTCCAAGAGTGATCCATTTTGTTTACTTTGGCTCAGAACCAATCAGAACCAAAATAAGGCACAGTCCCATTGTGTGTCTAACCAGCATCCCATAATGCACCAGTGAAGTAGGCCTACATAGAACACCACCAAATTTTGATGAAGCCACTGGCTACGGTAACATTGTCAGCATACTTCTATCCATATTTCTCAGCCAGCAATAACTTTATCATCTTTAGTTATTGTACTTAAAAAGTGAGATTAGTTAAATCCTAAACACTTCAGTTTGTTCTCAATCGTGTGTTATTATCATTCTATGTCCAAGCCTGACACTCAAAATGTCGCCTCCTCTTCAAATAAACAAATTGTTATGGAATACATTTCATAATTCATATATTTACTTATTTTTTTCACAGAAGAACAATTTAAAAAGAAATGGAACCATCAACAGTTGTGGGACTCACAATTTATTCAGAATCTGAATTACTATCTGTTGAGAAATCAAACTAAGTAAGTTACTACATGTGTTAAGAAACAAATTTCAGAAGATCCGAAGAGGCTTGATGATAACAAAAATGTCATCCACAAGAAATTTTGTACTTAGCTGAATCATGTTGTTCAACATTGTTCAAATTGAAAGATGATTATCACGTAAGCCAAGAACGTTCCCACTATCTGAAACAAGGAAAGTCAATACATCTAGAATATTTTATTATATCACATTGTATAATATATATTATATATTACATAAATACCTACCTATGTAGTAAAGAGATTCTTTTTTAAATAACTAATTTCAAGCTTCAGGACAGAATTCATGTCGACCACTTGAGCCTCAGTACAAGATTTCAATGTTCCACGTTAGTACAATTAAATAACCAAACTCCAGACATTGTTTATGGATCTTCCATGATAACAAGATGACTACTTCAAACTGGTTGTCCTCAGAATGAAGCTTTACAAACATTTAACTCTCGTGGGCCTTCGAATAATATCTTAAGGGTTCTAACTCTTCATTATTTGATGAACCAATGAAAAAGAAACCATCTGAAGGTTCTTAAAAGTCCTCCAAGGGTTTTTCCTCAGAAAACTGTTGTACTTCACAGAGCAGAAAAACAAGTTGATGCACTTACGGTTAGGACTGTTGGTTTATCAATATGGAGGTAGCCACACACGTCGATGCCAACAGCCGAATTAATTCGCTCAATGAAATGAGACATCTGGAAGATGATGATTGATCAATTTGTATAAAAGTTTTTGATATTTACTATCTGTGAAATTGACAGTGGAAGTCTTGTATCATTGTAATTAAGAGCAGCGCTAACATGAAGAGACATACCTGAAGCAACTGTTGGTCCGTCATTCCCATCACGTCTGTTGAATTCAATTTTGCCTTGGGTGCATGAACCTGCATAATGAAAATCAATCATGTAACCTACTCTGATGTCGCAAATCACCAAAAGTAATCACTTATATTTCCTTAACTGCAACACTTACCCAATGGTCCACAGCCAGAGCGCCAAGGACAAGAGCAAAGAGTCCAAGCATCATGCTGAACAATTGTAGTGCAGTTACCAGATTACCAATGATGGCTTTGTAGCTGCAAAGTACATACATTCAATACATTATACCAGGTTATTTTCAACAGGACCAATCATATGACGCCAATGAACAGCAGCGCTACCTTTATCCAGTGATGATGTCCAACAGTGCTTGTTTAAAGCAAGAGAAATTAATGATATTTCGCCATTGGGTCAATGCAAAACAACCGTGAAAATCTTATTGATAAAATTTCACTTTCAATTTTGTCTTACCGAACAGCCAAGAAGACAGTAGCACAAAGTCCAAACACGAGACACAGCAAATTCAAGGCCAGCATCTTTCCCCAAGTCCTGCTAACAGCGTCTTTCTTGCATATCAGGTTGGTGTAGTCATTCATCAAGAGGGCGATGGCGTTTGGTTGTTTCAAATTCCTCTCTTGTAGTTCTTGGTGGAACGTCTTCAGAGGCAATGACGATTCATAATAGATGAAGCCAAGAAAGAGCACCGTCAGCACTGTCACCAGATAACTGTAAATGTGAGTCGGCAGGGTATACACATACAGACATTTCATGAGGTCAGTCCATGCATTTCCGTCACTCATATTACTCCAAATCTTGTGCATATGATCACTGTTAAAACATCCTCCTGCCGAGGACTCCAATGTTCCGTGGACGTAGCAAGCATAGGCAGAGCAAATGCTAAAGAAAGCAATCAGATCAACGACAAGAAACATCCAACCGGTTTTTCTCGGAATGAATCTGACCTTTGCCTGGATACCCACATGTTTCTTCCAGCACATTGGGAAGTACAGAAGCAACACAATTGCCCATGCATAGAGCATGGCATTATGTAAAACCGTAATGACTAACACAAATTTGATGGATGTGTTGGCTATGATATACGCCAGTAGCCCTAAGAGGTATGCTGACAGACCAATGATTATGAGGATTTTGTAAACCATCGAAAATAACCCCGCACATCTTTGGTAAGTGTTCTGCCTTTGTTGACAAAACAGAATCATTCCTGAGATTTTCAATAGATTTATATAAACCTTGTTAACCGTTTGCAATTCCATAATTGGTATCAGCGTGATTTCTGTTTTCCAGATAGAAGTCCAGGCGAATGCCAGTGGTGCTGCACTTTCAAGAACCAGTCCATCAATGATCTCGGTTCGTTCAAAACATATTTAATGGAAATTTAAATATCACAAATTTGTATTTGGATGTTATATTTGTTGCTGTTACCATTCACTTTGTCAGATAATGGTTTTTTGTTACACAAAAACTGATAAAAGGTATCTATTTGTCTGCTAAATAGAACAGGCTTTTAAAATGATGTCATCTGATTCTGGAGTAATTGCAGAACTCTCCAGGAAATTTGAGAATAATTTTGTTGCACGTGAACTAGCATTTATTAAAATGTTCAGTTCGAAATGTGTCGAATATGTCTGAAATTCGTCAGCAGAAAGTGCAGTGTAATTTTAAAAATTGTGGCTTGAAAAAATCTTTGGACACTACCTCTCTTAGGCAGGCATTAAATATTATAGTCAGTATAATAGGAACACACCTTAACACTTAGATTTAATGACTGAAGTCCTTAAAATACAGGTAGACATAAACTGAACCAAATAAAAAACGCAAAACTATTTCCAGGGCTTTATTTTTCTGTATATAATTAAGATGGGCTGTTGAGTTGATGCATATGTAAAATCAGGTGTCAAAGGACTCAGTTCCATAAAATTGTTAAATTCTGAGCATTGCATCTGCATCTGCGGCAATGTTTATCACATTGGGGTATGGTCATTGGACAGGGGTATTAGGCACTCGACAGAGCAAATCTAGTGTTTTCATGTGAAAGCTTGAAGAAAATGATGCAAAAGGCCACACAATTTGCTTCAGTTGGTGCCACTTAACTTGTTAAAATGTTGTTGTTTGAGAAGTCAGGTCAGAGTTTGTCACACACAATGATATTGCAGTGAAACAATTCAACTATTGAAACAGGTCAAGGAATGACCTAAACACATGAAACAGAGTGAAAAGGCATAGGGTCTATCAAAAAGACCTCTAACAACCTGAATAGCAGCCGTACGACAAACATCAGTACCATGTGGGCTTTCGTTATGCTTTTCTTACAGCGGAAGATGTGCGGTAGGGAGAATAGCAAAAGGAGGGCACAAAAAGTGCTGATGTTTAACTTTGCAGCTGACACAGAGGTTATGTGAAGCCTTTCTAAAAGACCCTTAGCCTTTTTCACCCGCAGCTATTGTCTGGGCTGTTTGAGGACTTGTTTCCGTAGTGGAATTGTTCCATTGGAATAACATTGTGTGTGGAAAACTTTCACCTGACAGGTGGCAGTAAATGAAGTGAATTGTATGGCCTTTTGCATCATTTTCTTCAAGCTTTAACATGAAATCATTAGATTTGCCCTACGGTGTGCCTAACACCCCTTTCTGCTCACCATACCCCAATGTGATAAACTAGGCTGAAGATGTGCAAACAAAGGTCGGACTTGAGTGATTTTATGGAACTGACTCCTTTGACACCTGGTTATATATAGGCATAAAATCAACAGCCTATCTGAATCATATACAGAAAAATAAAGCCCTGGCAATAGTTTTGCGTTTTTTATTTGGTTCAGTTTACCATTATAGACTCATTCTTGAGACAGAATTAGTTCACATCAGACAGAGTAAAAGGCAGGCCTGCACAATATTGTTCCATTGTTTGGTCAAACCAGACACAGAACAAGTGGCTGGCCAAAGATACATAAGTGATCGTTGACATAAAACAGAAATATGGACCGGAAATTAAGCCATTTGATTCACAATAACGTTGTATTTCCTCAGGCTATTGCTGTCTGTTTGATGTCACGGAGAGAATCATACAAGAAACATGAGCTGGATTATGGAAAAGAATTGCAAATGAGGATGTCTTTTTTATCACAGAAACAGAAGCAGTACTCGCAGGTGAGTGATTGTTTGTGAAAGTAACAGCAGCACAATGTTGTGAATATTAGTGTAGTCTACTCTACATGTGTATGCTTAAAGGAATCACGCCACTCGGGAAAATCCAAAGATATCTGCAGCAATCTACGATTGGTTTGGGCATAAACAAAAAGACAATGCCAAAATAGTCATCATTTTTTCTAGATGATTGTAGATATTAGTAAAAGTCACTGCCCACATAAGCCCTTGTTATAACAAACCCTCTTATGTGCAACACATAAAGAATAAGGTATCAAAGGGAATTGGGATCCTGTGCAAAGCAAGGAAAACTCTTCCGAAGTGTACTTTAAAAATATTGTACTATTCTATGGTATATCCACATCTCCTATATTGTATCGAGGTCTGGGGAAGTGTTGCAATGTGTGATTTATCATTGCTTATCAAATTGCAAAAGAAAGCTGTGCGAATAATATCATCATCTGGGTATTGTGATCATACTGAACCAATCTTCAAAGATTTAAATATTCTAAAATTTTCACATGTCTATATCCAGCGTATAATGATTTTTCTACATCAGTTTTCAAAAGGCCTTTTGCCCAAAATATTCAATGACATGTTCACATTTAATTTTAATGTTCCCCGGGACAAACCCGTCAATCAAATAGCTTCTATGTGCCTCGCTGCAAGACCCATCTATATGAAAAATCAATCAAATTTCAAGGTGTAAAATATTGGAATAAGATTAGTCCCTGTGTTGACACAAACTGCAGCACTCAAACATATAAGAAAAGATAAAAGGTTTATTTTATGAATAATTTCCACTTAGTTTAATATTTTTCTCTCTCTTAGGGCCAACAGGCATGAGTAGTGTATATACAAATATTTTAGTAAAACCTAACAATGAACAGATGCTACACAGTTACCACAGGATGCCTCGCTGGGCTGTCTTGTCAGATTTCCCCATCCACCCTAAGGGGTGGTAAACGTGATTTGGCAGCCCTGCAATGTGAGGTCACCCTGGGCAGCTCCATTAGCCTGTAGATGTATATAATTATATTCTGTTGTATATATATAATATGATAATGGCACAGCCATGAGATTCGCGTAGCGTTTATATTTTTGCATATAGCTAATATTATAAATATACTTGTACAATGATGCAAGACCATGTAGGGGCCTATATACATGTACAGTAGGCTATGTACTATGATAAATAGCGTTTTTGCGTTATGTGATGGACAGGTTATGGGCACTGTTACTTGTGGGTCAAAAATTTTATTTGTTGAATTTGGCTTATGAAAAATCAAATCCATTGAGATGGAGATATTGTAACAGCAGATTAAAATATTCAATCATATTGATCAGACAGATTAATAGGTACATAGAACAAACCATAAATTGGTCAAATGAAGCTTATGTGTCAAAATACTACTTTCAACTTCCAAGACATCATAAAATTTCATAAATCGTGGAGCAAAAGTATATCAGAACTGCCGTTTATGACCCTCACTTGGACTATGGAAATGGAACTCCTAAATGGTTATAATAGGTAATGAAGAACTCAGCTGTTTCATTGATTGGAACAAACGACAAGTCCAAGTGAGTGGCTGCAAGGAGGATGATTGGGGCTTAACATCCTGTGTTAATGCACTTGGTAGGCTAATCAGGACGGGAAGAGCTAGGACACAGCAATGAGGTGTCCAACATGGGCCCAGGTGACTTGGCTAGAGCTGGATTGAACCCGGACCATTGGCAGCCCAGCACAGTGGCTGCAGGAATGATGATTGGGGCTTAAGGTCCTGTGTTTATGCACTTGGTAGGCTAATCAGGACAAGAGGAGGAATCGGCAATAAGGTGAAGGAGGATTGGTAAAGCCGTACAACAAAGGCCCAGGCGACTTGGCTAGAGCTGGATTGAACCCGGACCAAGTGATTGGCAGCCCAGCACAGTGGCTGCAGGAACGATGATTGGGGCTTAAGATCCTGTGTTTATGCACTTGGTAGGCTAATCAGGACAAGAGGAGGAATCGGCAATAAGGTGAAGGATGATTGGTCAAGCAGTACAACAAAGGCCCAGGCGACTTGGCTAGAGCTGGATTGAACCCGGACCAAGTGATTGGCAGCCCAGCACAGTGGCTGCAGGAACGATGATTGGGGCTTAAGATCCTGTGTTTATGCACTTGGTAGGCTAATCAGGACAAGAGGAGGAATCGGCAATAAGGTGAAGGATGATTGGTCAAGCAGTACAACATAGGCCCGGCAAGAGCTGAATTCTGATCTTTACACAGTGATTGGCAGCTCAGCACAGTTGCTGCGGAGAGGATGTACACTAACATAGAATAATGTTGTTGGTTGTGACCTGAGAAGCCCTCTCCTTATAGCTGGTAACAAAGATCTTGCATGGTCCCTTTAAAAATTCCTGCTCATTTATCTCAGTATTGAAATGACAATGCCTTGTTGATGTATGTGTCATCTTCCTGCAGATATTGATATTTCAATCTAGTCTGTTGTTGCATTTGCTGTAGTCGGCTAATTTCTTCAGATCGTGCTTTTGTTGTTGGAGTTTTTACTACATGGCAAAGCCTATCCTCGTTAACGATGACACTCTGGTGCCATGCAAAGTCAGGATCTTTGCTGGCATTACCAGCTGACTTTGCACGAGACAATGCAACAAAGAGTGCTCCAGGAGTGCGAGACTCAAATGAGGTGGTACCTGGGTCAATTACAATGTACCGGTTTGTTTCACCAGAACCTATTGTAAGACCTTGGCATCGGTGAATTGTGGATGCCCAACCCAACCTCAGAGGTATTTGCATCCTTTTGCAGGAACGACAGGAACACTCCAAACGTTTTTCTATAGGAACAATAGGAATTATTTGGGGTTGGTCAGCGTAAAATTGTGGCCCTGTATATTTAGGAAACATGACCATGACAACATCTGGCAATGCATCAGGAGGACTTCTACCATCATTGTAAATGATGTCCACCACTGTACCATTAGCTCCATTGAACAAACCAAATGGAACACAAAGGTTCATTGTCAATGTAACTTTCGCATTTCTGCAGAGGTACAGCAGAGGTTGGAGTCCTCCAGCTTTGTCACTGGGACATGTGCGTGCATGAGGGCCTTTAGATGTTGCCACTAACTTCGCTATCGGTGTGTGATGGTTGCACTCTAGCAATTTCCTTTTGTTATGGCGCCATTCTTTTTCGTGAGTTGGAAATACAAAAAAACCTTCGTTGCTCATTCTGACCATCAGTTCTGGGCCTTGACTTGCATTTAGTTCGTGCCACTGAAACTGTTGCAACCATTGAGCTTGGTTCTTACTAAGATTGTATTCTCTCAGTGATAGAAGCACATTCCTAAATTGTGTCTCTTCGTCTGACTGTCGAACAATCTTTTCAAGAATAACAGCTTCTGTGAACGTTTTCCAAACTAGAGCTCCATGCATCGCAGCAGGGCTTTTGGCTTTGCAAAAATAAACGGGCGAATCCAAAACAGGAGGCAACTGCACATCATCCCCAAAGAATATGACTAATGGTAAACCCCCCCATGGCTCATTAGATCGGGCACCACTAGCGACTCCATGCCTACACATGAATTCTATCCAACCCAGAGTTGTGCAGCCAATCATAGATCTTTCATCTACTAGTAGAACTTTGAGTTTGTCACAGTTTTTCTGCAGGGCAAGCCCTGTTGGTCCTGCTGGTTGTTGCATTTCATTATTTCTGTTAGTTGTGGGTATTTTAAGGAAGTTATACACTGTGTAGCCGGAGATGATGTGCGCGCTCATTCCAGTAGGACAAAGGACCTGGACTGATTCATTTGAATCAAAATGCTGTCTAATGGCTTTCACCAGTGACTTGATCAAAAATGATTTCCCAGAGCCAGCCGTTCCTCCCACAACTAAATGTAGGGGTTTGAAGTTTGGCAAATTTTTGTCATAGTCATCTAAGGTTTTCATAGCTAAGTTGAAAACAAAACGCTGACTGTCATTTAATTTTGACACGTCTATGTCTGGCAAATTCAGCCCTTCACAGTCTTGTGGATCATATGTCCCAAGATCCTTTGTCCATGTCAGATAGTTTTCAGGATATTCATGTGTCTTGGCTGCCCAGTCATACTCAGGTCCTCCGTCGTCATAAGAGAACTCTTCAATCAGTGGATCTTCAAAGTTTGGTTGTGGCCGTATAAGCTGCATCCATTCTGGTTCGTCTCCTGCTGGTTCTGCTTCTTCCTCCTCATCCAATTCATTTTCTTGTGCAGGCTTTTGTTTCGCCCTCTCCACTGCGGCTTTCACAAAATTTGGACAGTCATCGGTATTCATAAATTCTTCCATCCTTGTTGTCCATGTAACATTATCAAGCTTGATATCTGATATTTGTCGCCATCCTGGATGGTGCAATAACAGCATTGACCGTGAATATTCTTCAGTCAATGGCCAGGTCGGTATGGTCACACATCCATTTATGACAGGAACCTTTCCAGTAGCACATAAAAAGCTATACAATGAAGTAGACTCACCTTCCTCTCGTTCTATGTATCGATCAAGAACGTTGTTTCTCTTAACATACTCCCCATCTTGTATTTCAAGAAGTCTATTTCCTGATAAAGAGACAGTCTGAAAACTGTGACTGCACCTAAATAGAGGTATGGATGAAATCTCATAACAGGCTTCGACAGAGGAAACATCACGTTTCACTGAACCCACCAGGCATTTCATGACTGCAGATTTTGCAGAGATATCATCATCTGGAGCATTATTTACAATGTTTGTAAATAAAGTTTCCACTGCACCTGTTGGCTGATTGCCTTTACAGGCATAACCACTCACATATTTTTCTGTTGCAATAATTTCTTCAATTGATGGATTTTTTGGGTCACTCTTGGACAATATAATGGAAATGTCTCCATTTGCCCGCCAGCCCTGGGTGTGAAACTTAGAATTCTGGACCAGTCGTGGATGGTCCCTAGACATTTCTAATCTGAGGCTTTTGTTTTTGTCATGCACAATTGCTGGGATTTCACGCTCTGGTTTTCCTGGGCCATTTGCGGGGCCAAATTCCATGCGGCACATTTTTCCAGACTTAGAAGATCGAAGACAAAACTCAGAACATCTGTGAATATTAAACCTGTTGGTCAAAAGCAAATAATCTTCCAGAAGGTTTTCCTGGGAGTCACATACATCAATAAGAAGTTTGATGAGAGGATTTTTCTCCTCAGGAGGAGGCTCAGCAGTGCCTTCTGGAGGTGGCCACAGACTTTTCCTTGGTTTTCCCAATTCATCTTTGCCCGCTGGGTGCTGAGCTGACATGCCCAATTCTGAAGCTGCCCAATCAGAGAGTTTCTGAGCAGTTTGCTCATCAGAGAGACCTTCTTGCACTGCTTCAAAAAGCAAGTTATGTGGTTCCCTGTCATGTCTCCAGCAGAGGCCGTGCCAGTGTACCATACCGCGTGATTTAGCGAATTCCTGACGGTACCAGAATGTATCCACACCAAACAGAGGGCCCATAACTTTCGAAAAGTAGGATTTTGTTCTCATATCGAAATATTGTCCAACAATGTGAGAATTTTCTTGAATAATTTTGAAAAGTTGGCTTTTATCATTGAAATCTATAACCTGGTCAGATTCCTTCAAGAACATTGACAGTAGTCTCCTCAGTGGTTTGAAATGAAATTCGGCACAACTTCCAGTGCAGAAGTATGAAGGCAGGCCTTCTCCTTGATTGATTTTGTACTGGATAAGGGCACGAAGCTCCTGTGCTCTCTTACTCCAATACTGAGATGTGCCTCTGAGTGAAGCACTAAAGTAAGTGATTTTTTTTGCTATGGAAGTATCACCCTGTTGCAATTTTTCCTTCACATCAGATATAGTCAGGTTGGGACCTTCTAATTTCTGGTTAAAGATGTAGGAGCCTTGTTCAATACTCCTTTTTCTCATAACCATGTTATGAACAACAAACTTGAAATACTGGTGATGGGCAAAGCGCCCATCCTTGAACCATAAGAGGTGATCAGCCCAGTCGGCCATTTTGTCACAAGTTCGTGGTCTATTTGCAAAAAAATCTGCTTTTCCATCTGGGAATAAAGCAGGAAAAGCCATTGAAAAGAAGTGACGGGTGGTAAACTCAGAAACTGGCTCATTACCTCTGGTTGGCCATGGAATGGTAAAGTTGCCTCTTTTGTCCCTTGACACTGACCCATCTCCAGTTATTTGCTGGACAACATTTTGGACCCTTTCAAATAAATTTTCATTGGTGTCTGGGAGCAACACTCCAGAGGCACTTTGGCCATCACCCCCTTCAATATTTATCTGATCATATGCTGGTCCTTTGTCATTGCCATTGGTTGATTCATTTAGATTGACTGTGTTGACCCCAGGCAATTGACCATCTACTGGATAAAGATTTAGTCTATCCTCATCAATTATGATGTCATGATAGGCTGGATTGTGCTGCTTTAACCACAATAAGGCGTTTTGAATGATGTACCGCCTGACCCGGAAATCTTTGTGGTTTTCATTCTGCCCTTTCCTCCTAACTTTAATTATATTAATTTCTTGGGGCAATTTCGGAAATATCTGCGCTGGTTCTTCTACATTTTGAGGGAAGGTGACGGCATGACCATTAGAGGCAATGCCGCCATGATTAAGCAAATGTATGTTGATGCATGGGGAAATACGGGCAATAATGTGTTGTTCAATTATGGTCAAACCTTGAAGATGGTTAGGAATTTCACTTGGAATCATGTTGTTTTCGCTAGAGAACAACTTAATAGCAGATTTCTCAGAAACGCATCTTTTACAGATTCCATTTTTGTAAACTGATGTTCCTATTCTTTGTTCCTGACATATTTGACATAAATTCATGAGGTAAGACATTTGTTCCAGTTCAAATTCCCTTATTGCTCTCAGGGCTTCATCTGTCTTATCATTGTCTGTTTCTAGAGCTAATACATCAGGCATAATCTGGTACCCAGATGTCTCAAACTTTTTCTCCCTAAGATCAATTTTACGCTGAATTCTTCTCCGACGATAAGTTCTCTCTTTTGTAGTTTCATCTTTATTTGGAGGCTCATACTGAATGGCATAATTTCTGCAAGTTTGTTCAAGATATTTCTCTCTCTCGTCATTTGTGAAGGCAGACAAACTGTGGTACCCTGATGTCTCCATTTTTTTCTCCCTTTGATCAATTTTATACTGCATTCTTCTACGGCGATTGGTTTTCTCTTTTGATGTTTCATCTGTATTAGGGGGCTCATATGGAATGCCATAATTGCAGCACATTTCTTCTAGGTACTTTTCTTTTTCAACATCAGCCTTGCTAGCTTTTGAAAATCGTTTATCAGGCTGTCCTTTCAGATTGGTTGAAGAATTTGTTTGTGAAACAATGCTTTTTTTATTTTTTGTAGGCTTCCTCAAGTTAGATTTTTTGTTTGCTCTTGGAGAAGGATTCTCTGTATTTTCCCGGGTTGACTTTGCTGAATTGATGAGCATACTGGTGTTTTCTGAAACGTTGACAGATACTGAAGTTTCATTTTGGTCAGTTGGTCCACTTATGTTTGTGGTGACAGTGGAAGGTGTAATTGGAGGACTGTTCCCTTGGTCAAGCCCGGTGCTTTGCAGAGGTTGTTTGCTGCTTCTTGGTCTCTTCAGCAAAGGCTGTGTCTTGTCTTTTGACTTTGGGCACCTGTTTTTCCCTCTTTGGTATATAGTGAACACATCTTCTTCATCATCTTGTGTAGCATAGGTGTGGTCATGTTGTAGACAATTTTTGTGGATAGGTTGCTCTTGGCGATTTAGATCTCCATTGTCAGATATCATATGACTGTTCCTGACTACATCTGCATAAGTAGGTGGGTTGACTGTGGTTTGGGTAACGGTTGCACTTCGTGTGTCATTCATTGGAATAAGTAATTGGAAGTGGCTGTTTGACAGCAGTAGGTCAATTTCTTTTGTTTGGGAGTGGAACAAGTCAGACTCAAAGGAGTGACGACTGACTTGAATTGTTGTCCCTTTCAGCCAAACATTAATTGTACAGCCAAGGACCATAGCGGCAGACTTAATTTCTGGAGTGGCAGCCCATCCATTTGAGCGTAACATGTGGGTGATGTAAGTTCTTCTTGTACGGATGGTATCATGGTAGATAGCTACCTGATTTTGCCACTGATGCCAATTTTCTGCAATGTGAGAACAGATATCAAGTCTTAGCTGCTGGGACTTAAGAAAGTTGCCATGCAGAGCAAGGCTGAGTGCATGGAAAAAACAATTTCCATCCCCAGGCACATTTTGGATTTCAAATTCACGGCCATTTACTGTGATTTTGTTTGAATTTGTGACCATCCGGTAAGGCAACATGTTGAATGGATGTTGTCAACAATATTATTCAAGAGTAAGAATTGAAAAATGTAAAACCGTGATGCAAATAGCTTACAAAATGGATGAGCAAATAGGATACAGGATGATTATTTCCTTTTCTTGTTTAGGCAACAAGAACAATGAATTTGATTTTATTTAACAAGAATGATTTGAGAACTGATGGCGATGGAAGTAGGGAGGTCGATAAATTACAAAATGGATGAGCAAATGGATTTCTTTTTTTGAAGACAACAGGAACAATAAATTGAGTTGGCCTAACAACGAAGAGGAAAACCGATGAAAAATGGGACGTCAATAAGAGACGAAACAGATGAGTGACTGGATTACAGAATGAATTTTTTTTCCTTTTATTTTTTTTTGAGACAACAAGAACAATAAATTGAGTCGGCTTAACAACGAGGATGATACAGGAAAACCAATGAAAAATGGGACGTCAATAAACGACAAAACAGATGAGCGACTGGATTACAGAATGACTTTTTTTTTCCTTTTTCTTTTTTTTTTTTTGAGACAACAAGAACAATAAATTGAGTTGGCTTAACAACAAGGATGATACAGGAACACCGATGAAAAATGGGACGTCAATAAATGAAAATACAGATGAGCGACTGGATTACAGAAAGAATTTTTTTTCCTTTTTCTTTTTTTTTGAGACAACAAAGACAATAAATTGAGTCGGCTTAACAATGAGGATGATACAGGAACACCGATGAAAAATGGGACGTCAATAAACGACACAACAGATGAGCGACTGGATTACAGAATGAATTTTTTTCCTTTTTCTTTTTTTTTGAGACAACAAGAACAATAAATTGAGTCGGCTTAACAACGAGGATGATACAGGAACACCGATGAAAAATGGGACGTCAATAAACGAAAATACAGATGAGCGACTGGATTACAGAATGAATTTTTTTCCTTTTTCTTTTTTTTTGAGACAACAAGAACAATAAATTGAGTCGGCTTAACAACGAGGATGATACAGGAACACCGATGAAAAATGGGACGTCAATAAACGAAAATACAGATGAGCGACTGGATTACAGAATGAATTTTTTTCCTTTTTCTTTTTTTTTGAGACAACAAGAACAATAAATTGAGTCGGCTTAACAACGAGGATGATACAGGAACACCGATGAAAAATGGGACGTCAATAAACGAAAATACAGATGAGCGACTGGATTACAGAATGAATTTTTTTTCCTTTTTCTTTTTTTTTTGAGACAACAAGAACAATAAATTGAGTCGGCTTAACAACGAGGATGATACAGGAACACCGATGAAAAATGGGACGTCAATAAACGACACAACAGATGAGCGACTGGATTACAGAATGAATTTTTTTTTCCTTTTTCTTTTTTTTTTGAGACAACAAGAACAATAAATTGAGTCGGCTTAACAACGAGGATGATACAGGAACACCGATGAAAAATGGGACGTCAATAAACGACACAACAGATGAGCGACTGGATTACAGAATGAATTTTTTTTTCCTTTTTCTTTTTTTTTTGAGACAACAAGAACAATAAATTGAGTCGGCTTAACAACGAGGATGATACAGGAACACCGATGAAAAATGGGACGTCAATAAACGAAAATACAGATGAGCGACTGGATTACAGAATGAATTTTTTTCCTTTTTTTTTTTTTTGAGACAACAAGAACAATAAATTGAGTCGGCTTAACAACGAGGATGATACAGGAACACCGATGAAAAATGGGACGTCAATAAACGAAAATACAGATGAGCGACTGGATTACAGAATGAATTTTTTTCCTTTTTTTTTTTTTGAGACAACAAGAACAATAAATTGAGTCGGCTTAACAACGAGGATGATACAGGAACACCGATGAAAAATGGGACGTCAATAAACGAAAATACAGATGAGCGACTGGATTACAGAATGAATTTTTTTCCTTTTTTTTTTTTTGAGACAACAAGAACAATAAATTGAGTCGGCTTAACAACGAGGATGATACAGGAACACCGATGAAAAATGGGACGTCAATAAACGAAAATACAGATGAGCGACTGGATTACAGAATGAATTTTTTTCCTTTTTTTTTTTTTTGAGACAACAAGAACAATAAATTGAGTTGGCTTAACGACAAGGATGATACAGGAACACCGATGAAAAATGGGACGTCAATAAACGACACAACAGATGAGCGACTGGATTACAGAATGAATTTTTTTTTCCTTTTTCTTTTTTTTTTGAGACAACAAGAACAATAAATTGAGTCGGCTTAACAACGAGGATGATACAGGAACACCGATGAAAAATGGGACGTCAATAAACGACACAACAGATGAGCGACTGGATTACAGAATGAATTTTTTTTTCCTTTTTCTTTTTTTTTTGAGACAACAAGAACAATAAATTGAGTCGGCTTAACAACGAGGATGATACAGGAACACCGATGAAAAATGGGACGTCAATAAACGAAAATACAGATGAGCGACTGGATTACAGAATGAATTTTTTTCCTTTTTTTTTTTTTTGAGACAACAAGAACAATAAATTGAGTCGGCTTAACAACAAGGATGACACAGGAACACCGATGAAAAATGCAATCTCAATAAACAAGAAATCAGATTAATTAGAGGATGAATATGAATATCTTTCTTTTTCCGTATTTCGAGACAAGAAGAACAACAAATTAAGTTAGCTCAAAAATGAGAATGATTTGACAAAACCGATGGAAGTTGCGAGGTCAGTAAATTACTAAATGCATGAGCGAATAGAATACGGGGTCTGCTTTTTTTCAGACTAATTTTCAACGATAATTTGATTTGAATTCACAGTGATAATGATATCACAAATAATTTCCAATAAATATATTTCACCCTTTTTTTAAGAAACACGGAAGTTTTGAATGAATGTGTTTAGATCAATTCAAAATTGCGAATGACAATAAGGCTTTTTTATGACACTCAGGACCGCTAACACAATGGACTCAAATCAAAAGTTAAGCCCTAGATGATATGAACACAAAATCAATTATATAATTCACAGCCCTTCAGACAAAGTTTTGTTTTTTTTTAATTGAGATTTTGTGTCACCACAAATACGTACAGATCAGAAACTTAAAAAGGGAATCAAAAATTAGCCGCAATAGAAAGTCACAGCCCACAGGTCAAGGCCTTTTTTTGTACAAATTTGTATTTCAGATGGCCAATTAACTCAAAATGACATGAACACAAAATCAATTATGAAATTCACAGCCCTTCAGGCAAGGCTTTTTAAAATAAAGATTTTATGTCAAACTTACAGAACAGAAACTAAGCCTTACTGTCTAAGCAAATGAAATGGGAATCAAAAATTTGCCTTATAATAAATTCTCAGCCAATCGGGCAAGGCCTTTTTTTCTACAAATTATATTTTAGATTGCCAATTGACTCAAAATGAATTACACTGCATGAAATTCACAACCCTTCAGACAAGGCTTTTTTAACCTAAATTCAGATTTTATATCACCACGAAACTTAGAGATGAAAAGCTTAATCTTCACCAAAAATTTGATTTTCCAAATTTTTCCACAGAGTCAGAGAGGCGAAACACCAGAAACAGCAGAACAAATACACAGCCTGTGTGAACTTTGGCTTTTTTACAGCTCCGGGTGCAGGAAAATAAATATTCTGTACAAATAATCCAATTTCAAATGTTGAACTGGCTTTTCCGAGTCAAATGAAAGCAGCAGACGACATAAGCGGGAAAAGAAAGAAATCGTGGTGGCGCTAGTAGTATTTGCCACTAGGCGGACTCAAAGCGCTTGCCTGCCATCTGCTGGGAATCTGCGTCAACACATTCTCAAAGAGGCAGCCGGTCGGCAGGGAATGACAGCCTTTCTGAAAAGTTTTCTGTTTATTTTGAAGTGCATCTGATTGGATTACTTGTGTGGATTACTGTACTGTGACTCAGCGTGAGTAGGAACGTGAGGGACAACGACATGACTTCAGTCTCAGGCTGGAATCTTCATATGACTGACACTGAACTGAGGATTTACAAAAATGTTCAAACACTCAAACATTACGGATCGTTATTTCACTGTCGGACGAATTTATTTTGCTACTGGCATTACAATTTATCAAACGGATCTGACAAACTCTTGAACATTACATTGGATCGTCGTAAATATCACGAAAATGAGCGATTTTGCCATATTCGGACTTTGCCAATTCGTGGTGGCGCTGCATTCGCTTTTGGATTTTCGTTTTTGGATTTCGTTTTTCGTGTGTAATAATTCACGGAGAATCGGAATAATGCATGGATTGGATACCATAAGACATAACTGGAATAATCTGACATTTTGGAAAGGAAAACAGGTATGTTTTTTTATTTTGTATGTTGACCGAAATTAAATTCTGGGTTTGGGACCAACTCCAGAAACTGCCATCGCAAGTACAGGCACTTGTCCATCAGCTGTCAGTAGTCAGCAGGTAGCGACCAGCAAAGAGCGGTCCTTGAGCTAAGTTCGCTACGCGACGGGCGGCTGCGCCGCCCGTCGCTACGCGAAGATAAATGTTACTAAAGCAATGCACTTGCTTGATTTATTTTGTTGACATATAAGATTATAATTGACTTCTTACCAAATGGATAATGCTTCATTGTGTACTTTTACTTACAATGATGTGTTAAGTTGTGAAATTGATAAAGGCACATACGCCTGCATTGGCGTCAGCCTGCCATGTGTATATAGCACAATTGTAATGGAACTGTAAATATTATTGTACATACGTTTTGAATATGGTGAATAAATACTTACTTACTTACTTACTTACTTACTAACCTGCCTCCAAGTTGCAACTGCGCCTAGTCCCCTCATACCCCTGGAAGCTTTTCAACTTATTTTTAAGGTTTTCTCTGATTGTGATTCAACGACGCCTGGATTTTGCCAACTCTTCCATTCAAGTGTACTGACTCTTGCTATTGAAATGCTAGTTAGGCATCCTTGCTTTGGTTAATTTGTACATTCCAAAAGAATGTTTGGCGCAGCTCAACACCTCTCTCAATACCTTGTAAGTACAGAATTTCAGTCAATGGTGCAATTGAAAGGCAACACTTGTCACAGCAAAACTTCAAAGGGGAGTATGTGTTATTGTGCCGTACATCAAGCCATAAAGGCCTCTATACAATGGTGGTGTGTTCAGATATGGGTGCTACTGGAGCTACGTATGTTTACTTTATGTACAGAATGAAGTGTAATGACAAAGAAATGCTGTGATCTCTATAAATCAAATTTTGAAGATATCCGTCTCTACGCTTTTTAGCTTACGTAGCTGAGTTTTGTTGTAGTTGAAGCATTTGTCAATAAATCGGACGATGTGTGGTAAAAGTCCTCCTAACCTCTTGCATACTAATAATTTTTCTAACTGCATTAGCAATATCTCATTCAGATGAGTTGGAATTTAGGGCCCCTCGTATTAGTGTATGACTGGGAAGAGAAAGTATCCCTCCAATGGGATAAATGTTTCGAGGACTCCCACTCTCTCTTTCATCTCATCAATCAACCATTGTGAGCACCCCGAACTGGCCTTAGAGGGCTGCATGTATAATTGTATATATGTATGCAATCATCTGACCAATCTACTATTTTGGCCTTTTTGTGATGAGTCCATTTTTCTCTTTCTTTCATGGGACAACTGCCAGTAATTACTCAGATAGGTGTTAAAATATTGCAGAAATGATCACACTTCTTGGTTTTTATTAAAAACATCAATTCAGATGCAGATCACTTTTTTAACGTGTTCATTTAAAGGAGAATCAGATTGGAGGGAAGGTTGATGTTAAAGTGGCTTAGTTACTTCATTAATAACCCCCTTTAATTAATGCAATTTCAGAAATGATGATTATGTGGTTACGCCAGGTTAAGATTTCAAATTAACTCCAGCAACTGAAGGATCTTTGATATTTAAGGGAAGTCACATGCAGTATGCAGAATTACAGATCTGAAAAAAATTACTTTTTCTTTTAAATCTATTGTTGAATAGTGTAAATAAAGAAAGCTATGACAGGAGGATGTTTTGTTGTTTAAAACTGAATATAGCAATGAATATGATAGACATCATTCTACAAACCACACAGAGTATGGTCAAATGAAGTTTATGTTTTTGTTTTGTAAGATGTTTAGAATATTTGTCCTCCCTGTAGGTTGATGAGACCCTGTTGCATGTTTGCTGTGAATGTGAGCTTGGGACCCGATCCGGTTTCTCAAGTGTCAGGGTGTGATGCTGCAATGTTCTTCAGAATAATGACAGGAAGAACAAGGAACTCCCATAAAAATGCTTTTGTTTGCTATGTGTCATTTTTTTTCGTGCAGAGATATGAAAGAGTACAAAATTAAAAAACATCATTAGTTTGCAGCAATTCATATTCAATTTACAAAATATCTCCATTGCTTTTTCAGATGAACTGACATTTATTAGACACATGGATAGACAGATACATTGATATGGAGAGAGCTACAGCCTAGATAATTTTGCCATAGCTTTCTTCCAAAACTTTATTTTCTAAATAGTAGACCATAACCTAATTGTTAACAAACACATCACAGGTAAATGGGCTTTAACTATGTTGCGATCATTCATCTCTAACCAGTCACCACTCTACCATTCTTCATAGGGAGTCACTTGCACTTTTGCAATATTACAAGTGCCTCAAGATCCACAACAGTCTTTGCCAAAGTCCCTATTCATCCACAACAAGTATAGATTACAATGCATAATCATGCAGAGTCACATCCATTGAAGATGCTCATAAAGGAGTTCATGGCAAGAGCTACTACTGAAAGAAGACAGGAGTCAAAATGCATGATGAGAATAATGGGAAATACTGTTATTCTGGTGGGGTTACTCTAGAAGTTTTTTCTTGTTTTTTGCAAAGCTCTCGAATTTTCCTTATTCTCTTCATGTCTTCAACTTATGTCGTTTTACGCTGCACATTGTCAAGTCGTAGCTTGATCTACCCATGAAACATTTTTTGTACAAAATTGTGCATCTTCAATGGATGTGACAATGCATGACTGCTGTGTAATCCTTACATGCTCTGGATGAATGAGGAACTTTGTTGAAGACCATGCATTATTGAGCTCTACGATCATCTGTTGGGCAGCTAGCATTGACTAATTCACTGTGGAATATGAGTGATTCACTGTGTACCGGTAATTTGTTTTCACTTGCAGTCAACATCATTATGTAATTGGTCGTGGTTAATGTTTTTGTATCCTCTAGACTCTTAAAAATCAATGAAGAGACTATTATGGATCTGTAGGATCATGTGCTAGGCTACTAGCATTGAATAATTCTTTGTGTGATTTGTTTTTCTGTGGGCTTTATTTTTCAGAGTGTAAACACTATATTTCGTACTTATGCATCATGCACCTTGATGTGTGATTGTGTGTTCATCTTATAAGCTGTGAGAAATCCACATAATAAGTACCCCTTAGACAAGCATCATCAAACATTTATGCCGTGGAGGTTTTGATCAACAATTCTCAGAGTTATTTATTGATTGTCGGTGTCATTTTCGAAGGACTGTGTGTTCTCTAACCTTGGTCCTGTTGTGGTATTCTCTCTTATTCTCCCGTGTTTGTCAAATAACTTCAGATGACTATGAATGGCTCTGTAGTTTATCTTTGATCCAACAGAACAAAAACGCAACACTGAGCAAGAGTTGGTTTCATCTAGGTTTGAGAGCAGACTCCAGAAGCGAATATTTGGTATGTTGGGGTTATTTAATCGAATTGTAAAGTTTCTTAACTTCTCACAAAGTCTGTCATTTTAATTTTTGTGTTATTATCATGGCCATGGGATTCTTTAAAGTCATGATGTCATGATTTCAATACAAAAACTTTAACTTCCAAAGGTCGGGATGAAGCTAACACAGCTAGGTGATTAATCGCCTTGGTGTTAGACTATTTTATGTTTATGTGCTTGGTATAGTGTTATTCGGCTTGGCTCTACTGTGAACTACTTTTTTCTACAAATGTGTGAAATTAACCATGGAAGTAACTGTCCTTGCTCTCCTTTGCAACCTCTAAACAATCAGTGACATTTAGATGGTACAAAAAGTATAACAGTTTGAATTTACCGACAAGGGGTTCTTCCTTCTTTTCTTAGCTATATTTTCATGTTTGGGAGACATATTTTGAAGACCTGTGTTCTATGCTATGTCATGTCCCAGAGATAGTTCAGGGTATTTGCCCATGGTAAAAGAGGTGGATCTCTTTCATTAATCTTTTATGGGGTTTTCTGATGCATGTTTTGACATACAAAGAGGTTTTCCTCCGTGGCCTAATGGTTATAGCAGTTGATTTTGAATCCACTGGCCTGAGAGGACCTGGGTTCGAATCCCGGTCCTGGAACTTCATTGGAGTGAGTTGGTAGTTGTGGCCGGGGAGGGTGGCCACTGTGTAGGCAGGGGTTCACCCTCCTGTCTGGTGTATGCATGTGTGCAACAACGAAATTCCAGCCAGACTTCGTCTGAATGATAAGCTGTGGACCACGAGGAGCAACACAGAACAAATGGATGAAGACATCTGGACAGAAGTTGACATTGTCTACACTGCTTCGATTGTATATATATGTACATAAATACTCATTGTAAAGCGCACCTGAATGCCTGAGTGCTGGCAAATGGTAGCGCTATAGAAATTAATAATAATAATAATAATAATAATAACATCCATTTTATAACTTACTCAGTTTGGGTCACACAGATGCAAACGCCATTACATCTGTACTGCATATGCTCAATATTTTTTACCTGTCACTGTGCTTCAGGAAGTCTCAAACAAATGTGGTCCAATTCTTGAAAAGCAATTACTATCACTAGCAGTGTAGGAGGGACTTCTTTACCTTGTCGCCATGCCCTTCTCATGTTCTAAAAGTCTGCCTGAATGCCAAAAATGCAGGATGTAAATCCAAGATAGCCATCCAATATCCAAGTATTGGAAATATAGAAACTTTGGACTTGCTGTTCATCTGGCAGCAGAAACACTTGCATGAACTTTATCAAGAGCGCATTCTGACAGCACATGACACATCCGATCTGCTTGTGTCACATGATCATTGGACCTATCATCTGACATGTTATGAAGCACTTTTAAAATATGTGGAAGTTACCTTGCATTGTCATGACACAGCATCATATCATAACATTGGCACGTGAGTTCAATCAGTGATTGATGTTGCTGAGCCACTCCCCATGCTTAACTTACAGTTTTTAATGCAGATTATTGGTAGATTCGGCTTGTGATTAAACTTCATGACTCAACTTTGTGTTGTAAAAAGTATTTGAACTTCATGAGCCAGATAAAGGCAATGGATTGTTTCAGGAGGAATTTCCCGACTAATTAGTTTCAAATGGCCAATATCCTTAATGAAAGATCCAGACTAAAGCGTGTTTGCTTTTTTAGATTGTTGGAAGATTAATTTTGAGTCAAATTAGAGTCTCGCTCTTCACAAGACATGTCTCTATGTTTAGAAATCAGTTAATTAGACTTTTGTTTATCAGAGATATTCTTTCCTTGATGTCATTCAGTTTTAGTTTCCAAATTAGGTAATTATAAATGCCGATATGGGTGGCCTGACAAATAATTCTGCCAGACATTTTAACTACTATTACACAAAATATTGATAAGCTAACATGTTCTTGTCATCACTTCTTCAGGGTGTGGCAAGATCCTTCAGAGTTTTGTCAGAGTATGTCAGTTACAACCTTAGTCAGTGGCATATCTCATAGCAGAACAGAAACATCATATTCATGGCATTGCTCAGTAGTAATGTTGATGGATAGCTATCATCCAATCT
Organism: Platynereis dumerilii; assembly: GCA_026936325.1. NCBI lineage: Eukaryota > Metazoa > Annelida > Polychaeta > Phyllodocida > Nereididae > Platynereis > Platynereis dumerilii. The sequence goes on from JAPTHN010000003.1 coordinate 18,370,202, forward strand.
GCATCAGAATCCGACACCTAGCGGAATCTGTCCGCAGTTGTGAGACTGCATCACATTCCACACATCTGGTATTATTCAAGCGGGGCGGGGGGGGACTCTTGACTATGTATCTGCAATTGTTCCTGATCCTCTCTTTGGTTAGTGCTCTACATATTTCTGACTGGGAAAGGAGGGAATAAAGGCTTGGTGAATTTGACTGCTGTCAAATAGACTAAAATAGGTCTTATTTAGAGAAGGACCCGTATCTTAAGTTGTGAATAATTGTGAATGTGTTAATCCTTGACAGCCTTCCTGTGAATCTGGAATTCCCCCAGTCAGTGCTTGGAATATTCATAGGAGCCTAATCTTTAAGTGAAACGCCACCAAGGAAAATCTTGTTCGGTACTTCAAGATCATGTTCTTTAGAACTGAGATTTTGATCAATGTTAACTCATGTCAGCCAGGGCGTTTATTGCATTAGGGCATTATCCTGTTGGAGATTTTCAAATTGACACCGCGTTGTCGTTCAGATGTCGATGATTCTTTTCACTGAACAGCTAATCTTTGTTTCTTAAACTCGATAAAACTGTTGCTCTTCATTTCATTGCAATGGAAATCAGATCTGGCATGGATATTTAATTTGATGTCTGGAACATGAAGTGAAGTTTTTGCATTTGCCGCATAATGTGAATATATGGAATATTCTTCGCAATTTTACGTTGTTGAATAAATCAAATCAAAAGTATGTTTGGTGTGTTGACTGGTTGACATGTAAATCAAATTAAATATTTAGTAATTTATTTACAAACCCTAACTGGCCTAAGATTTTAAATTTTGTCAGGTTGATGAACCATGTCTTAATCGGGCTAGTTTCAGCAAAATATATCATTTTGTTGGATGTCTGCAGCTTGCAAGATACTAGTATAGTTCCTTTTTGCATCTCATTGTCCTGTGTTGGATTAAATTTTCCGCATCATTTGGTTTATGAAGTCTGCAAGGGAAACTGGCAGATTCCTCTTTCCCAATTGCTCCGTGTCTCTTTTTGATGGAGACGATAACAGAATGTGATATAAGGCGAGTAAAGCCAAGACACTTGTCAGAGTTGCTTTTCAAAGTAATTTTGTCTTTAGGTAATCCTCTAACATCACTCTAAGAGACTGCAGCTTCACTGAAACTTTTGAACTGAGTTGTAGATCTTAGAGGGTGTCAAGACCAAACTAAGAAAAGAGAAAGTTGCATAAAAAATGAAATACATGGAGATTAGCACGGTATAAAGACTTGAAAGAGATAGAAATCTTGTTTTAACCATAAAAAGCATTTGATGAATTTCATGTCAGAAGCAAGCTTCATGTGCTAGTAGCCACCAAAGCTCAAAGCAATTGACAGGATCATTTAATATAGATTGGACCACCCATTTTGAAAATGATAACATTTTTAGTGCAAATCTCTTAATTAATCTTCCAACAATCTAAAAGTCAAATCCAGATTACTTTCTATACCTAAGATATTGGCCATTTAATCAAATTGGAGAGGAAATTACTTCATAAAGCATCCATTGCCTGACAAATAAATATCAGTCTAATATATAATGTTCTTCTTTTATGACAAGAAGTAGGCCGCAAAGTTTAATCATGTCCGGCATTTACCAATAATCCATAACATTATCAATTAAGCAGACTGAATAGCAAAACATTGATGACAAATCACTGTATAATGAAAAGATTTTAAATGTGTGCAGCGTGCTAGTGTAAAATGTGGCCTGTGGCTTCTTAAAATTGACCAAAATCAGAAAGTACGCAGTTTTTCAAGATCAACTGAATGAGATAAGGAAGTCTTTCTGCAAAGGAACTGACAAACACAAAATGATTCAACGGCTCAAAATCATGCATTTTCTGAGAAAATTAAGAAGCCCTCAAATGTTGATTTGCCTCAGTCATGTAATTTGTGCAGGCACAGAGTTGAAATGAACCCATTTTCTGAATTCCTGATTTTGAATTTGCTCCAGACTGCCTGCATTTACAAGTTCGGTTTTACAACTTGTCAGTGCCATTCACAACAGCTGTGTGGTTCCCATCTTTAAGTTACACAGATCACATTTTGGCAGTAATGTAGGTCCTGTCAGTTTCCCTTGGTTCAGGATAGCTGTGCTTGAGAGTTGAGACACATCAAAGTCCAGGATTTTTGTGAAGTTCAACATGACAAAGTTCCTGGAATTCCAACTCAGCGCTACCACACTTATACGGTTTAGTTTTTTGCTGGTGACTATAAAATTTACAGGAGGTTGTAGTTGTTGTTTATTTATTTTTAGGTATGAACGAGATACCCTGTTGTGACAGTTTTAAAGGTGAGGCTTCCTTTCGGCACATTGATTGTCATAATTGGTCTCTGATTTAAAATTGATAAAAACATTAGTGGCTTAACCAAAAAGGCAAAGAAAATTTATAAAGACTGACAAAATATAATGGACGAAAAGGTCCATGAAGAAAACTTCTTAGGGTTCGGCCTGCTATTGATATCCTTGGGGATGCCACATTCAAGTGTGAAGTCACCTGGCATGAGGCCACTTGTAGAAATCCAATAAGACATAAAAAGGTATCGTGTGAACTGTGTCATGACATCTAATCACATAGGTCGATGTAAAGGAATGAAGGCTGTATAATAAGGAAATAAGACGGGCAGCCTTCATGCGAACATACCTGCATTATTAGAATTTTAAGGATCAAAAGTCACATATACAGAAGTCAGAAATTAAATTTATTAATAGCAAGCCATTTTCAATGTCCCACCATAGGCCCTGCCTGTTCAGTCACAATCTTTCAGATATCAGTCACCAAATTACCTGTCTCCAGAATAAATGAAGGCTACACATTGTAACAAGTAACCCATCCACCATGTTAAATGTGCACTACCAAATAACTCAGAACTTAAAAATAAGTAAGCAAATGTTATGACCTTCTCTTTAGAAAAGCCATTTCAAAGTAGTTGTCAGAGAAAAGGAGCGTCAAGAGTACAAGCGTATTTACCTGTTGTGTAAGAAATGTGAAAGTCCTTGAGATCTCACACTGCAGGGAAATCGGTCTTAAAACTTTCAAAGAGCGTTAATTGCATTCACTACATTGCACAGAAAGAAATAGGAAGCTTCTTAAATAGATGCATTCAGAAAATTACTTAAGAAACACGAAGCCACTTTTAAAAATAGATGCCAAAAAAGGCATCATGCTCAACTGCAATAAGTATCTGTAGGTGTTTAACAAGTTCTAAGATTGATTGCCTACATGGAAATGCATTACAGGGATGTATTACTCCTGGGCATTACTGTGATGAAAGTATTAAAAGGTGAGAAGATGTTCTGTTATGATTTCCTCTGGGATTGCCAAGGAAGATTTCGCTCAATGGATGAGTCCTAAAATGGCCATGAATGTGATGTGAGCAATAACATTTGCCTTTTATGGCAGTCAGATAATAGTGAGATGGTGAAAAAGGACACAATCTTGACAGAAATAACTGTTTATCGACTAAAATAACTTGTTTTTGTCAAACTTACTTGAGACTTTGATCAATATAAAATTTTGGTCAGTATGGATATGACGATATATTTTAAAACTTTTTTTATGTAAATGACAATGTTCAATCAACACCTCGGAAACTTTACATTGGCCCTGGCAGGATTTTGTAGGTGTTTTTAATTTTAATTTCATTATATGTACCTGCCACTATAAATAAATAAAATACAAATAAAAAAATTAAGTCTCTGCTATAACCAATGCAGTCATTTTGTGTGTTTTGTAGACAATTTTAACTTATGTCTTGACAAAATTAAAGCTATTTAGGCACCTCCCTTTAGGATTAACATAATCAATGCATAACTACCATTTAGTTGCCAGAACCGTCCTCTGACGCTGAATTTCCAAACGTTCCCATTTATTTAACTGTCTACCATATTCATTTGGGACATCTGGTTTGAAAGATAATACTAAGCTCATCTCAGATGGATACAGAACATGCTCTGTTCTCACTCCCATTCCAAAAGTACTGGGTGTCTACAGAAAAAGAGGACAGTCAACACAATTTGATTTGTTTACAGTTCATTTTGTGCCAAGCATCATTATTCAACAAAACAAGATTTGTATATGAACAGTATAATCAGAAGAGTCAAATTACCCAATATTCGCACCCCTTGCAGTGGTAACTTCCTGCAGATGAGACCAAAACGATGTGAAAACATGTTTGATGCACTCCGCCAACATTTTGCCCCATGCAGACATGATGGAGGCCTTTAACTTTACTGCGAGGGTTGGGATAACTTGCTGGATGCTGTCTCCCAATTTGCCGATACTGAGTAATCCACTGGATCCAGCTCAGGAGACAAGGGGTGGCACTCTACCTTGCTCAGCAGGTTTGTTTTGAGGCACTCCTGAGTCTTCTATGCAGTATGAACAGGTGTTCCACCTTGTTGGAAGATAATTTTGCCACAAAATGAGTTTTTTGTCTGACGCCATGACATCACAAATTCTTTCACAATGTTGTTATAAGCATTTGCATTGATTCCGGTGCTCTGATCAATGACTATTTGAGACATTTTTGTGACTTCAGTGACATCAGATGACTCCTCATTGAAGACCAAGTGTTAGGTCCCTAATTTGAATTGCTGGCAGCTGGAGCATCAGAAAATGTCCCACTACTCGCAAATGATTCATTCCTTCTCTTACAAGCACCATAAATGGTGACAAATTTCTCATCAACAATGAGGAAGACAGGACAACCATAGTCAGCTTGAAGCAATGCAAGCACTTTCGCATATCATGCTTCCGTTTTGCCTTTAGTAGTGATCTAATTCACAAATAAACATATTTGCAATAGATCTGATATGGCTGATTATCAAACCCACTCTTATTTCAAGGCTTATCACCAAATTCTGAACTTATATGAGTACAAAAAAGAAGACAAGTGACTGTCCTCTTTTTCTGTAGACACCCTGTACAGGGAACTCTTGCGTGGCACGTTGTGGTTCTTTGTCACATTTGCAGGATATCTTGCAATTAAGGATCTGTCAAGCTGGGTGGCCTCAATTAAGACTGATCTGCTCTGCTTCAAGTGCAGGGGAAGGGACAGTATCAGGATTTGGTGGGTTGGAGTCTTTATTTCTCTACAGCATGGATAGGCTAGAATTGCCACCAGATGGCTTGATTGGAGTGGTGAATATTTTAGTCCATGTAAACTAACATTTAGTGATTTAATAACAAATTAAGAATTGCACCAATATTTTATGTGCCGATATCATTCAAATAATTTATTTTCTTATTGTCTCAGAATGTTCTGTTTTTCTCATATCAAGCACTTTGAGCTGATTGAATAAATGATTTTAAAATATTGATTACTGTATGCATGGACATGCGCAATATTATACAGTTATCGCACAGCACCGAGTGCAATATCAGTTTTTATGGCACCGAGGTTACTAATATTGCACGAGGGCGCAGCCCGAGTGCTATATTAGTCACCGAGGTGCCATAAAAACTGATATTGCACGAGGTGATGTGCAATAACTGTTATATCATATGGTTTTTTTTGGGAAATGCTAAGAAAAGGGCCGGAATTCTGATGTCAAAACTCTTTTTGTGTTTCTTTGACCATGTTTGAAATGTAGTATCAATAACTATTTCACTCACAAAAAATATTCACACTTTTGGCATCCATAGAAGATATATTTGATGATTGGTCTTCTTTAATTTTTTTTTCCTCAAACTTTGTGGCAGACTTAATTAAGACCTCTAGATTCAACAAAGTCACTGAAAAATGGGAGAAAAAAAAATTGTTTTTCGGCCACTTAATGCTTTATTCTGATTAAACAAATAACATACACAGTACTAAAAGTTGATATCTACTTAGCCCTTTAATATACGCATCTTTTGGCCACCACAATCATTTTTCTATCTATAACCATTGCTGTACAGTGACTTTCTTTAACCATTTAAAACCAAGAAACGAAATTGCTGCTGCTGCAAGACTCAATTTGTGTTTCTTTTGAACCATATACTTAACATGCATCTCACTAGAAATGGATGAATATTTCACTCACCAAAAAAAATGTCACACTATAGGAATCCAAAAATGATGTACTTGATGATAGATTTAATTTTCGATTTTTTTGAAAAACTTTATAGCAGACTTTTGACGTCTAAACACAATAAAATCACCAAAAAATCGGCAAAAATGCCGTTTTTCGGCCACTTAATGCTTTATTCTGATAAAACAAATTACATAAGCAGTACAAAAAGTTGATATCCAATTAGCCCTTTAATAGACGCATCTTTTGCCGTTAGAACCATCTTCCTATCTACTTCCGTTGCCGTGTGGTTGATTTTTTAGTATAATTGAAAAACACACTCTTGATGTCAGCTTGTGGCTGCAGCAGCATGAAAACATGGTGCTTCCTCTCAGGTCCGTCCAATCTCTCACATGTTAAAATGACCGTGCAATATAATGCGTGCAATATCGTAGATTATTACATGACCACTATGCTAGAGCGATGCTGATTGGCCTAAATCAGTCACATGACGACATCATAATATACAATTATGGACTTCGGTTGAGGTCAATATCAGGTTTTACGGACCTGACCGGTGATATTCACCGAGGCCGAAGGCCGAGGTGAATATCACTAGGTCAGGTCCGTAAAACCTGATATTGACCGAAACTTAAGTCCACAATTGTTTTGTTCCATGAAAATTTTTTTTGGGGAATTTTTTTTTTTCTCCAATTTTTTTTTTTTTTTTTCATAAAAATTTTTTTTTTTTGGAAATTTTCTTTTTTCGGAAATTTTTTTTCTTTTTCGAAAAATTTTTTTTTTAGAAATTTTTTTTTTTCGGAAAATTTTTTTTTTTTTTTTCGGTAAATTTTTTTTTCCGGAAATTTTTTTTTCTTTTTCCGGAAAATTTGGAAATTTTTTTTTTTTTCGGAAATTTTTTTTTTTTGGAAATTTTTTTCCAGGGAGGTCAATAACAAATGTTATATTCACTGATCAGTGAATAACACTTTTGTTATTGACCTGCCTGTCACACACCACTGCACACAGGTGAACATCACATTATGCAGGTGGGTTGTTGGCCAATCAGAGGGCTTGTTACATAGGGGTCATGGAACAAAAACTGATATTGCATGGTTCAGGTGCAATATGAGATTTTTTCCAAAAAAAATTTTTTTTACAATTTTTTTTTTTCAGATTTTTTCATATTGCATGGTTCGAGTGCAATATACGGAAGCCATTTTAGGACATGCAAAAAAAAAAAAAAGTTAAATTGTACAAACGATTTACTATATTGTACAAACAATCTAGTAAATTGTACAAACAGTTTACTAAACTGTACAAACCATTTACTATATTGTACAAACCATTTTCTATATTGTACAAACAATCTAGTAAATCGTTTGTACAATATAGTACATTGTACAAACAATGTACTATATTGTACAAACGATTTAAATTGCTATATTGTACAAACGATTTACTACATTGTACAAACGATTTACTACATTGTACAAACGATTTACTACATTGTACAAACGATTTACTACATTGTACAAACAATTTACTACATTGTACAAACAATTTACTACATTGTACAAACAATTTACTACATTGTACAAACGATTTACTACATTGTACAAACAATTTACTACATTGTACAAACAATCTAGTAAATTGTACAAACGGTTTACTACATTGTACAAACGATGTACTACATTGTACAAACGATGTACTACATTGTACAAACAATGTAGTATATTGTACAAACAATGTACTATATTGTACAAACAATTTAAACTGCTATATTGTACAAACAATATACTACATTGTACAAACGATTTACTACATTGTACAAACGATGTACTACATTGTACAAACAATGTAGTATATTGTACAAACAATGTACTACATTGTACAAACAATGTACTATATTGTACAAACAATTTACTACATTGTACAAACAATCTAGTAAATTGTACAAACAATATAGTAAATTGTACAAACGGTTTACTACATTGTACAAACGATGTACTACATTGTACAAACGATGTACTACATTGTACAAACAATGTACTATATTGTACAAACAATGTACTATATTGTACAAACAATTTAAACTGCTATATTGTACAAACAATTTACTACATTGTACAAACAATTTAATACATTGTACAAACGGTTTACTACATTGTACAAACAGTTTACTACATTGTACAAACGGTTTGCTGTACATTGTACAAACGGTTTACTACATTGTACAAACGGTTTACTACATTGTACAAACGGTTTACTACATTGTACAAACGGATTATTACATTGTTCAAACGATATAACAAATGTAGATTAAGCAGAGCATTTTTAAAGGATTTTTGACTGGGAGACTGATGAAATAACCTTAAACCCTGACTGAGCACAGTCTGCCATTCAAGCAGGCGAAATTCAAGGCCTAATGGGTATTGAATTGGCTTCTAGGTCACTGGGACTGTTGCCTTTCAGGTCCGGGCTGCTGCCTGTAAGGTCCCTGCTCAGCAGCACACAGCCGAACAGTGGCGTATTTAGGGGGCCATGCCCCCCCCTCAGGCCCAAAATTAACATGGGAAAGATAGGGAAAGCCGCTTAACGTCCCGTATTGACCCAATGTCATGCCCCCCTTAGGCCATTTCTAGATACGCCCCTGCAGCCGAACTTCACTGGGTTCAATTTGATGGGTATTTATCAATGTCTTGTTTCTTTATCTATTCTATATACATATATAAAACTCCACAGATGATATATAGATAGATAGATAGATAGATAGATAGATAGATAAATAGATAGATAGATAGATAGATAGATAAATAGACAGATAGATAGATAGATAGATATATATATAGATAGATAGATAGATATAGATAGATATAGATAGATAGATAGATAGATAGATAGATAGATAGATAGATAGATAGATAGATAGATAGATAAATAGACAGATAGATAGATAGATAGATATATATATAGATAGATAGATATAGATAGATATAGATAGATATAGATAGATAGATAGATAGATAGATAGATAGATAGATAGATAGATAGATAGATAGATAGATAGATAGATAGATAGATAGATACATTGTAGATATAATTATGAACTTTTGCAGGGTGAGCTTTGAACACACATCAATCATTCTATTTATATATCTATTTATCCAGCTATCCATCTAAAAGAAATGCAAAACCAACATGGATTTTAAAAAAAATCCATGTTGGTTTTTTAAATTGAAATTTGGTTTTTCAAAAAACCATTTTGAATCTAAAAAACCGATTCTGTCTGAAATTTTTTAGAGTGCAGTTAAATTTCTAAATCAGATCAAAAGTTCAAACCCACATTTCACTGATTGTGCTGCCTGTCAGGTCCGCCCACACATGCATTTTTGAAGCTACCAGACTGAACACTGCTTAATTAAGAGAGAAGTGCAGAAAAAAAAACATTTTCCGTACCTCATATTCGCGCTTTATTTTGACCAACTTCTTTTTAATTCTCAACAAAACAACACATATGCCCATATAGCTGAACTCAATATCTTTAAAATGAAATTTATTTGAAGTCAATCCGACCATTGGTTGACTCACAATCTTCAATCTTGCAAATGACAATATAGTGATGGTGCCAGCGTCAGCTATATTGTACAAACGATTTACTACATCGTACAAACGATTTACTAAATCGTACAAACGATTTACTAAATCGTACAAACGATTTACTACATCGTTTAAACGATTTACTACATCGTTTAAACGATTTACTACATTGTACAAACGGTTTACTATACATTGTTTAAATAGGCTTGAATTAACCAATTGAGTGCCCTTCTAGCCAAGTATTTGGTACTAATCTTCAGCTTAAGACTTCTTCAACCTATCAGTCTATCTATCAGTCTATCTATCAGTCTATCTATCAGTCTATCTATCAGTCTATCTATCTATCTATCTATCTATCTATCTATCTATCTATCTATCTATCTATCTATCTATCTGAGGAGGGAGGGGGAGGGCCACCCAGCCCTGCGTCACTGCACAGCTGACTGAACGTTACGGAAGACCACAAAATTTGGCTGAAATGCCAATTTAATAAATTTTTCCTCATCTATGGCGAAAAACGATTTAGCGAAATGTTAGCTGAATGCATTCGCAACATCTGTTTCTTTCATGGGAAGATATAATTATGCTTATACTAAAAGTAGGATTTTGAAGAGCATTTGCCTTTAAAGATAGCACTGAAAGGTGCTGTTAACTCATCCGCTACATATCTATAAAATTCATCACTTATTCCATCTAGTCCTGCAGCTTTATTATTTTTTGTTTTTTAAAGTTTAATTTAACTTCAGCCTCTGTAATATGACTATCACATATGGTCATACATCAATAAAAAAAAACATCAAAAATCAGCCAGATTGAACAAGGTTGAAAAACACATTTTCCGCACCTCGACTTCGCGTTTAATTTTGAACACGTTATATTTAATTTATGGCATAACAACACATATGTACTTGTAGCTGAGCTCAATATCTTCAAAATGCAATTTATTTGAAGTCAATCGGACCAGTGGTTGGCTCACAATCTTCAATCTTGCAAATGACAATTCAGTCATTTTGCCAGCGTCAGCTATATCGTTTGTACGATTTACTAAATCGTACAAACGATTTAATAAATCGTACAAACGATTTACTAAATCGTACAAACGATTTACTAAATCGTACAAACGATTTACTACATTGTACAAACGGTTTACTACATTGTACAAACAGTTTACTACATTGTACAAACGGTTTACTGTACATTGTACAAACGGTTTACTACATTGTACAAACGGTTTACTACATTGTACAAACGGTTTACTACATTGTACAAACGGTTTACTACATTGTACAAACAGTTTACTACATTGTACAAACGATATAACAAATGTTGATGGATCTCCCCCAGTTACTCAATTGAAATCATCGAGTGTCCCATTCTGATTGGCCACAAATCGTTGGTGGGAGTTGATATATACCTTCAATGAGCAGTGTATATGTTTTTTTAGACACAAGTTTGTATATGGACTCTTAGCTTTTATCTCAAACATTTTAAACTTTTCTATGATTATATACACCCCACTGCTTTTAATCTCTGCTTAATTACCAAATTTTATCACTGTATTAATTTTATCTGTGTCAGTATTGTACATATATAATGCATATGTTGAAAGTCGTTTATTAGGGCTCCAAAGCCAAGAGTGTATTGCTGATTTTTGGACTCCAGAATAAAGCTTGTCAAACCTGTATCTTCCTATATATCTTTCTATGTGTCTTCCTCTAGGGTAAATGTGGCCATGCAAACAATTTAAAAAATTTTCCCTGCATCTCCCCAATGTATCTGTGCAGGTGAACCCAAACAAACTCTATTTCTATATTTTGTCTTCTATAATGAGTAATTTTTTAGTAGAAAATAATGAAATAAGACATTGATAAAATATTAGTAGCTTAGTTAATACTAGGGTTTATTGAAGCCGGACAGGGGGCATGCTGCCGCACACTCTATTTTATTATTCCACTTTTGGCTACTGATTATTGATTTTCCTTGTAGTTTCTAACTTGTCATATTGCCTTCTCGCCTTGGGAGGTTTTGGTGTTTTCTCACCTTGTGGATTCTCTCCTTATTTCCTTGGCTCTGGCCATTTCGTTCACAGTTTCTCTGGAGCCGTGAATTCCTCTTTCTGTACTATAAAAACCCCTTCTCTCTTCTCTCCGGGTCGCGCTTTTTTCTCACATTTTCCGTGTCTCGTTTTTGTGTTTTATTTTAACCAACTTCTAGCCCATTCCTGGCATTAAAATACATATGTTTATGTAGCTGAGTTCAATATCTTCCACATACAATTTATTTCAAGTCAATCGGACCAGTGGTTGACTCACAATCTTAAATCTTGCAAATGACATTTTAGTGATGGAGCCAGCATCAGCTATATTGTACAAACGATTTACTACATTGTTTAAACGATTTACTACATCGTTTAAACGATTTACTACATCGTTTAAACGATTTACTACATCGTTTAAACGATTTACTACATCGTTTAAACGATTTACTACATCGTTTAAACGATTTACTACATCATACAAACGGTTTAGTACATTGTACAAACGGTTTACTATAAATTGTACAAACGGTTTACTACATTGTACAAACGGTTTACTACATTGTACAAACGGTTTACTACATTGTACAAACGGTTTACTACATTGTACAAACGGTTTACTACATTGTACAAACGATATAACAAATGTAGATGAAGCAGAGCATTTTTATGGATTTTTGACTGGGAGACCGATAGAACAACCTTAAACCATTATTCATAAACTGCTCAGACTTAAAACGCACACCTATTAAAAGAGGTAGAACTTGTAAACTACTAGAGATAATTCTTTGTAACCTTCCAAGCATGCTCATTAACTGTTTGGCAAGAGATTTGAAAAGTTTGGAGAAAATCCATTGGTTTTCCGAAGAACCAGGCACAATTTTTATGGTTCTTTCAAATTTGAGATTTGCAAAGTTGAATGAGGCTGTAATGCGCAGAATACCCACCACATCCACATGTTAATGAATTCATATAGTGTCAACAAAGAAGTCTAACCAGATTGCATTTCAAAAAATGGTCACATTGGGGTAATTATCCAAGCTTATGACACACACAACCGTTTTGAAGAAGATGTGACAAACAAAAATCTGAGAAACACCAATTTGGGCTAAAATCAACCCAAAACCAACAACATGCAGTGAAAATGCATGAAAGGGTCAGGGGAACAACTCTCATTATCTGTAAACATGAAAAATTGGAGTCTGATGGATTTAATGGAAAAAAGGTTTTCTGCCTCGATTTGCATTGGTTGTGAATTGGGTTTTTGAAGCAGTCTCACAAAATGTGGCCTGATGCAGCCAGTTCTCAACATTTTTGAGTATATTCAGCTGCATCAGTGCCAAATTTCAAGTTCATACCTCAAATAGAAATTAGTTTTTAAGCTTTGTTAATAGTTGTGCATTTTTAAGTGTGAGCAGTTTAGATGTGTGACATTTAACGATCAACTGAATATCACTTAGATTTATAATTATGGCTCCTGATATGCATGCAAATAGGAGTTTGAACTTTTGATCTGATTTAGATGTTGAACTTAAGAAATTGAACTGATCTGATTTAGAAATTGAACTGATTTAGAAATTGAACTGGTGTTCATCAAAGGAATTTCACTAATTTTAATTAATGAAAATAGAAAAATCAGAAATGGACACTCAAGAATTTTTTTGATACATAAAGGGTGCCAACAACTTAAAATTAAGACAACCAAATGCGCAATAATGAGAGTTTCTGGAAAAAGTTGGTCTCCCGGTGACACTAACTTAGCAATCCCTGGCCGCTCACATACTTTCATTGGAATTGATGTCAATCATATAAATAGATAGATGGATAGATTCAATACATGGATAGACATCTAGGCCTATAATAGATTCATGTAGATGGATAGCTGGATAAATAGATATAAATAGAATGATTGATGAATTGTGTTCAAAGCTCATCTTGCAAGAGTTGATCTATCTATCTATCTGTCTATCTGTCTATCTGTCTATCTGTCTATCTATCTATCTATCTATCTATCTATCTATCTATATTTGGAATTTTATATATGTATATAGAATAGATAATGAAATAAGACATAGATAAATACCCATCAGATTGAACCAGGCTGATCACTGCTGAACTAGGAGACATGTGCAAAAAAAAACAAAATTATCCGTACCTCATCTTCGCGTTTTATTTTGACCAACTTCTTGTTTAATTTTTGCAAAACAAAACATATCAACATAAAGCTGAACTCAATAGCTTCAAAATGCAATTTATTTGAAGTCAATCGGACAACTGGTTGGCTCACAAACCTCAATCTTGCAAATGACAATTCAGTGATTGAGCCAGCGTTACTTATATTGTACAAACGATTTGCTACATCGTACAAACGATTTGCTACATCGTACAAACGATTTGCTACATCGTTTAAACGATTTACTACATCGTTTAAACGATTTACTACATCGTTTAAACGATTTACTACATCGTTTAAACGATTTACCAGGTATACATTACATCCTAAATTTGATCAAGTCTCTCCCTCAAAAGTTGGAATAAAGAGAAGGAAATACCTGACATCAGATATTCGGTGAACATCCATCCATCCATCCATCCATCCATCAATCCATCCATCCATCCATCTATCTATCTATCTATCTATCTAGCTGCCAATCACTGGTTCCAGGGTTCGCATCCGGCTATTGCAATGTCACCTGGGCCTACGTTAGACAGCTGTTTCAATCATCCTTCATCTCATTGCCATGTCCTCCTCCTGTCCTAATTAGTCTACCAAGTGCACAAATACAGGAAGTAAAGCCCCAATCATCCGTCTATCTATCGCTCTATCTCTCTATCTATCTTTGGGTGAGGAAACGCTGATAAACCAATTGAGACAGATAGATAGATTGTCTGTACAGGGCAGTAAATCATTTGCACAATATAGCAATTTAAACTGTTTGTACAATGTAGTACATTGTTTGTACAATGTAGTACATTGTTTGTACAATATACTACATTGTTTGTACAATGTAGTAAATTGTTTGTACAATGTAGTAAATTGTTTGTACAATATAGTAAATTGTTTGTACAATGTAGTAAACTGTTTGTACAATGTAGTAAACCGTTTGTACAATGTAGTAAACCGTTTGTACAATGTACAGTAAACCGTTTGTACAATGTAGTAAACTGTTTGTACAATGTAGTAAACCGTTTGTACAATGTAGTAAATCGTTTGTACGATTTAGTAAATCGTTTGTACAATGTAGTAAATCGTTTGTACAATGTAGTAAATGGTTTGTACGATGTAGTATATTGTTTGTACAATGTAGGAAATGGTTTGTACAATGTAGTAAACCGTTTGTACAATGTACAGTAAACCGTTTGTACAATGTAGTAAACTGTTTGTACAATGTAGTAAACTGTTTGTACAATGTAGTAAACCGTTTGTACAATGTAGTAAATCGTTTGTACAATGTAGTAAATCGTTTGTACAATATAGCAATTTAAATCGTTTGTACAATATAGTACATTGTTTGTACAATGTAGTACATTGTTTGTACAATGTAGTACATCGTTTGTACAATGTAGTAAACTGTTTGTACAATTTACTAGATTGTTTGTACAATGTAGTAAACCATTTGTACAATGTAGTAAACTGTTTGTACAATTTACTAGATTGTTTGTACAATGTAGTAAATCGTTTGTACAATGTAGTAAATTGTTTGTACAATGTAGTAAATCGTTTGTACAATGTAGTAAATTGTTTGTACAATGTAGTAAATCGTTTGTACAATGTAGTAAATCGTTTGTACAATATAGCAATTTAAATCGTTTGTACAATATAGTACATTGTTTGAACAATGTACTATATTGTACAAACGATTTACTAGATTGTTTGTACAATATAGTACATTGTTTGTACAATATAGTAAATGGTTTGTACAGTTTAGTAAACTGTTTGTACAATTTACTAGATTGTTTGTACAATATAGTAAATCGTTTGTACAATTTAACTTTTTTTTTTTTGCATGTCCTAAAATGGCTTCCGTAGCAATATGAGCTTTTATAAAAAAAAAAAAATTCCAAAAAATTTTTTTTCATTTTGGTTTTTTGACTGAAAAAAAAAAAAAATAGCGACAATTTTTTTTTTTCGGAATGGAACATTATATTTGAAGCATAGTGGTCATGTAATAAAACAAATACGGCACTTATTATCGTGCAATATGAAAATTTATTTGCACTCGTAAATTCATATTGAACTCGGGCTGCGCCCTCGTTCAATATGAATTTCCTCGTGCAAATAAATTTTCATATTGCACTCATATCATGCCGTATTTGTATAATATTGCACGGCTGTCGGCCAATCAGCAGCGAGTATTCTGGCTAACCATATGATATTACATTATATACTGAACTGTAGGAATTGATACCATTTTGTATTTACATTTTGAAAATTACTCAAAATCTTCTTGCATGTTTGATATTTGAGACTATCTCTGTCCAAAGTTCTTGATATATATGCTTTCCCATCAGCACACTTGCTGATCTGATTAGTTCAGTTCTGAGTCTCCAGGCTTGGGGGAGGCTTCCCAAGTCATTAAAATGTGTATGAGTCTGTATGACTTCCTAAGTGATTAGAGGCTTTTGAATCCTGTTACCCATCATTAGAGGGAAGCATGCTGATCACAACAGTTCAAGATGCGCAGAACATGACTGATGAAAATGAAAGTATTTTCAAGCAAAAAAAGAAATATGCTTGTGGCGCCTGTCAAACATTTTGAATGTTTCAGCTCACATCTTCAGTAGTCAGGCGTGCAATTAAAAGAAGATACAAGTGGAGTTTTTCAAGATGATTGCTTGGTTCCACAATCCATAGATACCCCAGACATCCCAGAATAGCCATCAACACTTGGATGACACAAGAATTAGATCAGAAATGCTCCACCATCTGTCTGCTGGAATATTTTTCACTAATTTCTTATTATTGCATGACATGACAATTCATAGCTTGCTATAAGAATATCACTGTTCAGGCCAGTGAAACCTGATATTGACCTCAACCGAAGTCCATAATTGTATTATGCATCCTGCCAAGAGGTATGATGTTTAAACTGTCTCACAACAACACTTGTTTGTCGCTATTCTTGGTGGCTCAGTTCGGATGTTTTAAAGCAAGAGAGTGGCTTCTGAAAACTTCCAAAGTCATTGATTAAAACTGGAGGCAAGCATGTTGATTACAATGAAAAGTTTCGCAGAAAAAAGGCAAGAGAAAGAAAGTCTTCTCACCCAGCTCTGACAGTAGGAATGTACACAAGAAGCCAGTTTTTGATTTGTGAATTATCAAGTGATTTGTAAATTCTGAATCTGATGGCAATGAACGCAATAACTGCTGGTTAAATGAGCATGAGGAACAAGTCTATCCCTTGGTGGAATTATTGTAAAACTGGCTTTGGGTAGTTGCAGTTGTGCATCTAAAAAATGGCAATATCATAATGTTGAGGATAGAGATGTCAATGGAACACAAGACAAAGATGACCAAAACTTTAAAAAAAATTATAAGCTGTATTATCAATTTAGGACCCGATGGAAACATTGGAAACAATTCCAATTCCTCAAAGTCGAAGACCACTTGGCAACAGTGACTTTCAGTCAAGCAAACATCTTTCAATCCGTTGAGACAACCCATGCTACCATTGATAAACGTCCATTGATTGATATATTCTGACATGCGATAGGCATGGGCATGATATCAGATTCCTGAAAAATGTGGCACAAAGGCCAAATTTCATATGTGGAAAGTTGGGAATGCTGACAGCTGGTTTGATTGGCTCATGCGATGCACTGACAAATTGTGAGTTCTGGTTGCAGATTTTATCCTAGATTGAGGTTCCTCTGACAAATGGGGGTTCCTCTGACAAATACAGCTGTAGGCGGAAAATACCTACAGAAGCAGAAGCAGCGGAATGCACTTTTAAAGATAGTTATTTTACCTTCATATTGAACAATAAATGATATTAATAAAGTCCACTTTTACCCGTCATTTGTGAGAATAATTATTATCTTGCATTGCATAGATCATCTTCTGTCTCTGTGCACATTTCTGTGTTTACAATATTACACCAATGTAGCCCAATCACCTTTAAATTTTGTCCCTGTGGGCAATTTGACCTATTTTGACATGAGGGGACATCAGTGTGACGCCGGACATGTTATTCTCCATAATTAAGATCAACCCAACATGTAACATCTGTGGCAAGGAAGAAGAAGATACAGTTCACATATTAGTTAAATGTCAAGCCCTGGAAGAGTACAGAAGGGGGAGCATTACAAGATTGAAAGACTGCTATGAGCAAGTGGGAAATCACCTGTAAAGCAAAGCTTCTTCTTTGAATAGAGAACAGTATTTTCATTCTTGTTTACCAACACCCACTTAACCAATACCCACTTGTAATTCCAAGTGTGATCCATTTTGTTTACTTTGGCTCAGAACCAATCAGAAACAAAATGAGGCACAGTCCCATTCTGTGTCTTACCAACATCCCATAACGCACCAGTGAAGTACAAAGAACACCATCAGATTTTCATGAAGCCACTTGCTAATGTTACATTGTCAGCATACTTCTATCTATATTTCTCAGCCTGCAATAATTTTATCATCTTTAGTTATTGTACTTAAAAAGTGAGATTGATTAATTGGTATTGCTTTACCATGGAATTGTGTAATGCCAGGATTTTGACTATACAATCGCAAAATGTTGCCAACAGTATTCTTAGTCAAAATCCTAAACACTTCAGTTTGTTCTCAATCGTGTGTTATTATCATTCTGTGTCTAAGCCTGACACTCAACATGTCGCATCCTCTTCAAATAAATAAATTTTTATGGCATAAATTTCATATATTTACTTCTTTTTTTTTCACAGAAGAACAAATTAAAAAGAAATTGAAACTGCGACAATTGTAGGACTCACAATTTATTGAGAATCAGACTAACTATCTGTTGAGAAATCAAATATAGTAAGTTACAATGTTAAGAAACAAGTTTGAGAAGATAGGAAGCGGCGTATTGATAACATAAATCTTATCCACAAGGTATTTTGTACTTAACCGAATCACGTTTTTCAACATTGTTCAAATTGAAAGATGATTATCACGTAAGCCAAGAACGTTCCCACTATCCGAAAAAAGGAAAGTCAATACATCTAGAATATTTTATTATATCACATTAATATATATTATATATTACATAAATACCTACCTATGTAGTAAAGAGATTATTTTTTAAATAACTAATTTCAAGCTTCAGGACAGAATTCATGTCGACCACTTGAGCCTCAGTACAAGATTTCAATATACCACATTAGTACAAATAAATAACCAAACTCCAGACATTGTTTATGGATCTTCAATGATAATAAGATGACTAATTCAAACTGGTTGTCCTCAGAATGAGGCTTTACAAACATTTAACTCTCGTAGGTTCTTTGAATAATATCTTAAAGGTTCTAACTCTTCATTATTTGATCAACCAATGAAAAAGAAACCATCTGAAGGTTCTTAAAAGAGGCTACGGGTGAACAAGGGTTTTTCCTCAGAAAACTGTTATACTTCACTGAGTAGAAAAATAAGTGGATGCACTTACGGTTAGGACTGTTGGTTTATCAATATGGAGGTAGCCACACACGTCGATGCCAACAGCTGAATTAATTCGCTCAATGAAATGAGACATCTGGAAGATGATGATTGATCAATTTGTTAAAGATTTTTGATATTTAATATATGCGAAACTGACAGTAGAAGTCTTGTATCATTGTAATTCAGAGAAGCGCTAACAAGAAGAGACATACCTGAAGCAATTGTTGGTCCGTCATTCCCATCACATCCGTTGAATTCAATGTTTCTTTGGGTGCATGAACCTGCGCAATGAAAATCAATGAAACCTAACTCACTTATGTTCTAAATCACCAAAAGTAATCACTTATATTTCCTTAACTGCAACACTTACCCAATGGTCCACAGCCAGAGCGCCAAGGACAAGAGCAAAGAGTCCAAGCATCATGCTGAACAATTGTAGTGCAGTTACCAGATTACCAATGATGGCTTTGTAGCTGCAAAGTACATAAATTCAATACATTATACCAGGTTATTTTCAACAGGACCAATCATATGACGCCAATGAACAGCAGCGATACCTTTATCCAGTGATGATGTCCAACAGTGCTTGTTTAAAGCAAGAGAAATTAATGATGTTTCGCCATAGGGTCAATGCTAAACAACCATTAAAATTTTAATTTAAAAAATTTTAATTTCAATTTTGTCTTACCGAACAGCCAAGAAGACAGTAGCACAAAGTCCAACCACGAGACACAGCAAATCCAAAGCAAGCATCTTTCCCCACGTCCTGCTAACATCATCTTTCTTGGATATTAGATTGGTGTAGTCATTCATCAGGAGAACGATCGCGTTTGGTTGTTTCAAGTCTCTCTCTTGTAGTTCTTGGTGGAACTTCTTCAGAGGCAATGACGATTCATAATAGATGAAGCCAAGAAAGAGCACAGTTAGCACTGTCACCAGATAACTGTAGATGTGTATTGGCAGGGTATACACATACAGACATTTCATGAGGTCAGTCCATGCATGTTGGTCACTCATATTACTCCAAATCTTGTGCATGTGATCACTGTTGAAACATCCGCCTGCCCATGATTCCGATGTTCCATGGACGTAACAAGCATAGGCAGAGCAAATGCTAAAGAAAGCTATTAGACCAAAGGCAAGAAACATCCAACCAATTCCTCTTGGAATGACTCCGACTTTTGCCTGGATACCCAAGTGTTTCTTCCAGCATACGGGGAAGTACAGAAGCAACACAATTGCCCATGCATAGAGCAAGGCATTGTGTAAAGCCGTAATGACTAACACAAATCTGATGGATGTGTTGGCTATGATATATGCCAGTAGCCCTAAGAGGTATGCTGACAGCCCAATGATTATGAGGATTTTGTAAACCATCGAAAATAACGTCGCACATCTTTGGTAAGTGTTCTGCCTTTTTTGACAAAACAGAATCACTCCTGAGATCTTCATTAGATTTATATAAACCTTGTTAACCGTGTGCAATTCCATAATTCGTATCAGCGTGATTTCTGTTTTCCAGATAGAAGTCCAGGTGAATGCCAGTGGCGCTGCACTTTCAAGAACCAATCGATCAATGATCTCGGTTCGTTCAAAACATATTTAATGGAAATGTAAATATCTCAAATTTGCATTTGGATGTTATATTTGTTGCTGTTACCATGCACTTTGTCAGATAATGGTTTTTTGTTATACAAAAACTGATAAAAGGTATCTATTTGTCTGCTAAATAGAACATGCTTTTAAAATGCTGTCATCTGATTCAGTAGTAATTGCAGAACTCTCCAGGAAATTTGAGAATAATTTTGTTGCACGTGATCTGGCATTAATTCAAATGTTCAGTTCAAATGTGTCGAATATGTCTGAAATTCGTCAGCAGAATGTGCAGTGTAATTTTAAAAATTGTTGCTTAAAAAAATCTTTGGACACTGCCTCTCTTAGGCAGGCATTAAATATTATAGTCAGTATAATAGGAACACACCTTAACACTTAGATTTAATGACTGAAGTGCTTAGAATACAGGTAGACATACCATTATAGAGATAGACGGAGAGCATTTGTGGTGACTACAAGAAAGATATCCAGGTTATACATAAAAATGCTGTGATTGCTTGAAGGAAAATTTATAAGGGAGCAACCTCAAAGAAACCGACACAGTAGATCATTGCATTCTTGAGGCAGAATTAGTTCACATCAGATAGAGTAAAAGGCAGGCCTGTACAATATTGTTCCATTGTTTGGTCAAACCAGACACAGAACAAGTGGCTGGCCAAAGATACATAAGTGATCGTTGACATAAAACAGAAATATGGACCGGAAATTAAGCCATTTGATTCACAATAACGTTGTATTTCCTCCAGCTATTGCTGTCCGGCTATTGCTGTCTGTTTGATGTCATAGAGAGAATCATACAAGAAACATGAGCTGGATTATGGAAAGGGGTTGCAAATGAGGATGTCTTTTCTATTACAGAAACAGAAGCAGTACTTGCAGTTGAGTGATTGTTTGTGAAAGTAACAGCAGCACAATATAGTTAGTCTTAGTTTAGTCCACCTTTGTCTGCCCAAAGGAATTATCGCCACTCACAAATATCCAAAAAATATCTGCAAAATTCTACGATTGGTTTGCCAAATAAGTCATTTTCTTTTGTAGATGTTCGTGGACATTAGTAAAGTCAATGCACATATACATGAAGAAAGACCAATTATTGTAACTCATTCCATTTCACATTCTTCTCTTACATGAAATTTGGCTGGTTCCGTAATGGTCATACATGTAGCAATTGTAGATCCTTGTTATGACGATCATTCTTAATATGTTTCATCTCCCACCAAGTTGCAATATTGCTTCATCAGACCCCTGAAACTTTTTCAACTTATTTTTGCTGTTTTCTGTTGATTGCTAATTAGCGATGCCTGGATTTTGGAAGTTGCCAACCTTTCAGTCACTGAATACTTACATATGTATTAATAAAGAGAAACTTACTCAATGGTGCAATTGAAAAGCAACACTTTTGACAAAAAAAACTTCAAAGGGGAGTATAAGTTGTTGTGTTGTACATCAAGCCACAAAAGCCTCTATACACTGGGAGCATTTGAATTTGGGTGTTGCTTGAGATGTTGACATTTTATCTACACAATAAAGTGTATATGTACAGAATAAAAGTGTAAAGATTTGGAAGTGCTGTGATCTCCCTAAAACAAATTTTGAAGACAACCCTCTCAATGCTTTTTAGTCTCATTCACATGGCTTAGCTACGCCATTAACCGCCCTGTGTATTGTGTAAGCGATGTTATTTCACAAATGATGATTATGTGCTTACATCAATTAAGATTTCAAAATTCACTCCCGCCACTGAAGGACTTTTGATGGCGTCAGAAAAGTCGCATGCAGTATCTGAAAAAGTTATTTTATTTTTTTTCATTTATACAAATTAAATGTTTAACGGGAACAAAGCAACTTCGGTTAAAATAAATTAAATTTATGACCCCTTTCATCAGTGTCTGTGCAATACAGAGAAAAGATCACTCCAATTGGATAAATGAGTAATTTGTTGAGGACTCCCACTCTCTCTCCCATCTCATAAAAGTGGAGCACCACTTATGACTATGCAAGGCAATGAATATTCCTCTAGTCTCTAGAATTTGTGATCACTTCTTCAATCAACTATTCTAGTAAATTGCCTTAGTGGCCTCTTTTTACGATATCCGTTTCCCGCTTTCTCTTATGAGACAACAGCTGGTAATTTCTCAGATTTGTGTTAGAATATTGATGAGATGATCACACTTCTCGGTTTAATTATTGCTAACATCAATTTAGATGCAGATCACTGTTTTAACATGTTCATTTAAATGAGAATCACATTGGAGGAATGGTTGAAATTTAAAGTGTCTTAGTTACTCAATTAATCATAGCAAATAGCTTGTTTAATTGATGTAATTTCAGAAATGATGATTATGTGCTTTCAGTAAATTAAGATAAAAAAATTAACGGCAGTGAAAGAAGGATATTTGATGGTGAAAGGAAGTCACGGCCAGTAATCGGTTTTCTTGCGAAAGTAGTATTTTCTCCTTCATATATTGTCAAACAACATCAAGAAAGCTATGACAACATAAACACAATATAGTTGAAGTAGAACAAGATATAATTAGGTCTAATATAAAATTAGACTATCACAGTTGTTGTGAACTAAAGTCATGCATAAATACGATTTTAAAACATCTTTCAGTCAACGCACTGGATATACTGTTGCACTGTATAAGTGTGAAGTTGATGTTTCTGTTTTGCAAGATTAGAATATTTGTCTTCCCTGCAGATGGATGAGACCCTGTTGCATGTTTGCTGCGAATGTCCGCTTTGGATGTGATCTGGTTTTCTCAAGTTTCAGGGTGTGACACTGCAAAGTTCTTTGGAATGACATGAAGAACAAGGAACTCCCATCAAAACACTCTTGTTTGACAATTGACTTGTTTTTAAGATATGTGCATTGCTTTTCCCATGGATAGATATTTAGACACATGCATAGACAGATCAATTGACTGATTGTTGAATGGACATTTACCTACAAACTAGATAGTTTGGCAATAATTATTCCCGGGAAAATCTTTTATATATAGTAAACCTGTCCACATTATTCTGCCCAAGTCACCCGGAGTGAATAGTGGCAGTTGTCAAGAAAATTCCGAAACTAAAGATAATATATATTGTAATTGTAAATGGCATATTATATTTTTTTAAAAATGCTGTCTCAAGCATGACTGCACTCTTCCACTTTTTCAAAATATATGTTCCTGATTCCTGTTTTACTCCTATTGGAAGGGAGATAAAACATTGCTCTTAAATTTTGCAATTTTCTTGTCATGCCTTCTATTTTGTCACTCATTTTTTAGTAAAGATATTTTTTTGCGTAGCTTTCACATTTTCTTTATTCTCCTCATGTCTTCAGCTTGTGTCTTTTGTGGAACACATAGCTAAGTTGTAGCTTGATTAAGACATGAAACTTTTTTGTGCAAAATTGTGCATCTTCAGTGGATGTGACTATGCATGACTGTGCAGTGCAACCCATGCATGCTTTGGATAAAGGAGGAACTTTGGCGAAGACCATTATGGATCTCTAGAATCATGTGTTGGGCTGCTAGCAATAAATAATTCACTGTTTAATTTGAATAATTCACTGCATAGTTTGTTTTCACATGCAGTCAACATCATTATGTAATTGGTGGTGGGTAATGGGAGTTTTTGTATCCTCTAGACCCTTAAAAAACTTCGGATAAATCAATGAAATACCAAAGGTGCAGTTGCACCCTAACTTAGGCAGAGACTATTATGGATCTGTGGGATCATGTGCTAGGCTACTACAGTGGTCCCTGCGTTATAAGACTGCCCCTCCTGCAGTCATGTAGCGGTCTCTCGTGGGGGTGCGGTCTCATATCGGGGTGCAAAATGCACTAAAAATACTACTTAGTGCGGGAGGAAGGCGGTCACATAAGACAAGGCGGTCTTACAACAGGGGGTCTTATAACGCAGGGACCACTGTAGCATTGAATAATTCTCTGTGTGATTTGTTTTTCTGTGGGCTTTATTTTTTAGAGTGTAAACACTATATTTCGTACTTATGCATCATGCACATTGATGTGTGATTGTGTGTTTATCTTATAAGTTGTGAGAAATCCACATAATAAGTACCCCTTAGACAAGCATCATCAAACATTTATGCCGTGGAGGTTTTGATCTACAATTCTCAGAGTTATTTATTGATTGTCGGTGTCATTTTGAAAGGACTGTATGTTCTCTAATGTTGGTCCTGTTGTGGTATTCTCTCTTATTCTCCTGTGTTTGTCAAATGACATCAGATGACTTTGAATGGCTCTGTAGTTTACCTTTGATCCAACAGAACAGAAATGCAACACTGAGCAATAGTTGGTATCATCTAGGTTTGAGAGCAGAAACCAGAAGCGAATACTTGGTATGTTGGGGTTATTTAACCGAATTGTAAAGTTTCTTAACTTCTCACCAAGTCTGTCATTTTAATTTTTGTGTTATTATCATGGCCATGGGATTCTTTAAAGTCATGATGTTATGATTTCAATGCAAAATGAACTTCCAAAGGTCGGGATGAAGCTAACACAGCTAGGTGATTAATCGCCTTGGTGTTAGACTATTTTATGTTTATGTTCTTGGTATAGTGTTATTAGGCTTGGCTCTACTGTGAACTACTTTTTTCTACAAATGTGTGAAATTAACCATGGAAGTAACCTCTCACAATTAACCAATCAGTGACATTAAGATGGTACAAAAAGTATAACAGTTTGAATTTACCGACAAGGGGTTCTTCCTTCTTTTCTTAGCTATATTGTCATGTTTGGGAGACATATTTTGAAGACCTGTGTTCTATGCTATGTCATGTCCCAGAGATAGTTCAGGGTATTTGCCCATGGTAAAAGTGGTGGATCTCTTTCATTAATCTTTTATGGGGTTTTCTGATGCATGTTTTGACATACAAAGGGGGTCTTTTGGAAGCACATCCATTTTATAACTTACTCAGTTTGGGTCACACAGATGCAAACACCATTACATCTGTACTGTATATGCTCAATATTTTTTACCTGTCACTGTGCTTCAGGAAGTCTCAAACACATGTGGTCCAATTCTTGAAAAGCAATTACTATCAGAAGCAGTGGAGGAGGGACTTCATTACCTTGTCGCCAAACCTTCTCATGTTCTAAAAGTCTGCCTGAATGCCCAAAATGCAGGATTTAAATCCAAGATAACCATCCAATATCCAAGTATTGGAAATATACAGAAATATACTGTAGAAACTTTGGACTTGCTGTTCATCTGGCAGCAGAAACACTTGCATGAACTTGCATGAACTTTATCAAGAGCGCATTCTGACAGCACATGACACATCCGATCTGCTTGTGTCACATGATCAATCTGATGCTATTGGACCTGTCATCGGACAAGTTATGAAGCACTTTATATGTGGATGTTAACTTGCGTTGGCATGACACAGCATCATGTCATAACATTGGCACTTGAGTTCAATTGGCGATTGCTGTTGCTGAGCCACCCCCTGGGATTGACTCACAGTTTTTAATGCAGATTATTGGTAGATTCAGGATGTGATTAAACTTTACGACTCAACTTTGTGTTGTAAAAAGTAGTTGAGTCAACTTTGTGTAGTAAAAAGCAGTTGACTGAAATTTATGTGCCAAACAAAGGCAATGGGTTTTTTCCGGAATAATTTCCACACAAAATTAGTTTAAAATGGCCAATATCCTTAATGAAAGATCCAAAATACAGCATGTTTGCCTTTGAAGATTGTTGGAAGATTAGTTTTGAGTTAAATTAGATTCTCGCTGTTCACAAGTGATGTCTCTATGTTTAGAAATCACTTAATTAGACATTCGTTTATCAGAGATATTCTTTCCTTGATGTCTTCAGTTTTAGTTTCCAAATTAGGTAATTATAAGTGACGATATGGGTGGTCTGACAAATAATTCTGCCAGACATTTTAACTATTATTACACAAAATTTTCAGAAGATAAGCTAACATTTTCTTGTCATCACTTCTTCTAGGTGTGGCAAGATCCTTCAGAATTTTGTCAGAGTATGTCAGTTATAACCTTAGTCAGTGGCATATCTCATAGCAGAACAGAAACATCATATTCATGGTATTGCTCAGTAATAATGTTGATGGATTGCTATCATCCAATCTGCATCAGAATCCGACACCTAGAGGAATCTGTCCGCAGTCGTGAGACTGCATCACATTCCACACATCTGGTATTATTCAAGGGGGGGGAGACTTTTGACTACGTATTTGCAATTATTCATGATCCTCTCTATGAAATGACTTGAAATGAAATGATTTTGTTGTTTTACGTCCCCTATTCTGACTTAACCGAACTCTGCGGACATGAGGAATGATGAGGTGACACAGGGGATTCGCAGCCATTTCAGGCGCAGAGATTCACCCTGTTGTGTAGTGCCAGGAGCAGGGCTCAAACCTGGTCCCTGAGAGCCACTCTGGTTTGGTTAGTGCTCTACATATTTCTGACTGGGAAAGGAGGGAATAAAGGCTTGGTGAATTTGACTGCTGTCAAATAGACTGTGTATTCACCCATTGTGATAAAATAGGTCTTATTTAGAGAAGGACCTGTATCTTAAGTTGTGAACTATTGTGAATGTGTTAATCCTTGACAGAATGTGTAAATCTTTGACAGCCTTCCTGTGATTCTGAAATCCCCTCTGTCAATGCTTGGAATATTCATAGGAGCCTAATCTGCAAGTGAAATGCCACCAAGGGAAATCTTGTTCGGTACTTCAAGATCATGTTCTTTAGAACTGAGATTCTGATCAATGTTAACTCATGTCAGCTAGGGCGTCCATTGCATTAGGGCATTATCCCGTTGGTGATTTTCAAATTAACACCACGTTATCGTCCAGATGTCGATAATTCTTTTCACTGAACAGCTAATCTTTGTTTCTTGAAACTCCATAAAACTGTTGTTCTTCATTTCATTGCAATGGAAATCAAATCTGGCATGGATAATAAATTTGATGTCTGAAACATGAAGTTAAGTGTTTTCATTTGCCAAATGATATGAATATATGGAATATTCTTCGCAATTTTATGTTGTTGAATAAATCAAGTCAAAAGTATGTTTGGTGTGTTGACTAGTTGACATGTAAATCAAATTAAATATTTAGTAATTTATTTACAAACCCTAACTGGCCTAAGATTTTAAATTGTGTCAGGTTGATGTACCATGGTTTAATCGGGCCAGTTTCAACAAAATATATCATTATGTTGGATGTCTGCAGCTTGCAAGATACTAGTATAGGATAGGATAGGATATTTATTTTTCATTTCACATACACAATCACAATAATATGTCGATGCTATCAGAATATTCGATATGTATACATGGCATATGGAAATGGAGGAGCATACAAGAGCCTATGAGGGCTGTGGACGCAGCACCTTACATTATTAAAGAAAAAATAATTTTCATCAGTATAGTTCCTTTTTGAATCTCATTGTCCGATATTGGATTACATTTTCCGAATCGTTTGGTTTATGAAGTCTACAAGGGAAATGGGCAGATTCCTCTTTCCAATTGCTCCGTGTCTCTTTTTGATGGAGATGATAACAGAATGTGATGCAAGGCGAGCAAAGCCAAGACACTTGTCAGAGTCGCTTTTCAAAGTAATTTGTCTTTAGGTAATCCTCTAACATCACTCTAAGAGACTGCAACTTCACTGAAACTTTTGAACTGAGTTGTAGAGCTTAGAGGGTGTCAAGACCAAACTAAGAAAAGAGAAAGTTACATAAAAAATGAAATACATGGAGATTAGCACGGTATAAATACTTGAAAGAGATAGAAATCTTGTTTTAACCATAAAAAGCATTTGATGAATTTCATGTGCTATTAGCCACCAAAACTCAAAGTAATTCACAGAATCATTTATAGATTGGACCACCCATTTTGAAAATGGTAACATTTTTAGTGCAAATCTCTTAATTAATCTTCCGACAATCTAAAAGTCAAATCCAGATTACTTTCTATACCTAAGATATTTGCCATTTAATCAAATTGGAGAGCAAATTACTTCATAAAGCATCCATTGCATGACAAATAAATATCAGTCTAATACATAATGTTCTTCTTTTATGACAGGAAGTAGGCCGCAAAGTTTATTCATGTCCGGCATCTACCAATAATCCATAACATTATCAATTAAGCAGACTGAATCGCAAAACATTGATGACAAATCACGGTATAATGAAATGATTTTAAATGTGTGCAGCGTGCTAGTGTAAAATGTGGCCCGTGGCTTCTTAAAATTTACAAACATCAGAAAGTACGCAGTTTTTCAAGATCAACTGAATGAGATAAGGAAGTCTTTCTGCAAAGGAACTGACAAACACAAAATGATTCAACGGCTCAAAATCATGCATTTTCTGAGAAAATTAAGAAGCCCTCAAATGTTGATCTGCATCAGTCATGCAATTGGTGCTGGCAGAGAGACGAAATGAACCCATTTTCTGAATTCCTGATTTTGAATTTGCTCCTGACTGCCTGCATTTACAAGTTCGGTTTTACAACTTGTCAGTGCATTGCATGAGCCATTCACAACAGCTGTGTGGTTCCCATCTTTAAGTTACACAGGTCATATTTTGGCAGTAATGTGGGTCCTGTCAGTTTCCCTTGGTTCAGGATAGCTGTGCTTGAGAGTTGAGACACATCAAAGTCCAGGAATTTTGTGTAGTTCAACATGTTCCTTGAATTCCAACTAAGCGTTATCACACTTATACAGTTTAGTTTTTTGCTGAAGGTGACAATAAAATTTACAGGAGGTTGTTGTTGTTGTTTATTTATTTTTAAGTATGAACGAGCTACCCTGCCGCGACAGTTTCAAAGGTGAGGCTTCCTTTCGGCACATTGATTGCCATAATTAGTCTCTTATTTAATATTGATAAAAATATCAGTGGCTTAACCAAAAAGGCCAAGAAAATTTATAACAACTGACAAAAGATAATGGACAAAAAGGTCAATGAAAATTCTTAGGGTTAAGCCTATTGATATTATCCTTAGGGATGCCACATACAAGTATGAAGTCACCTGGCATCAGGCCACTTGTAGTGCTAATCATTCGCAGCTAGAGATATCCAATAAGACATAAAAAGGTATCGTGTGAACTGTGTCACGGCATCTAATCACATAGGTTGATGTGAAGGAATGAAGGCTGTATAATAAGGAAATAAGACGGGCAGCCTTCATGCGAACATACCTGCGTTATTAGAATTTTAAGGATCAAAAGTCACATATAGAAGTCAGTTATTAAATTTATTTATAGCAACCCATTTTCAATGTCCCACCATAGGCCCTGCCTGTTCAGTCACAATCTTTCAGATATCAGTCACCAAATTACGTGTCTCCAGAATAAATGAAAGCTTCACATTGTAACAAGTAACCCATCCACCATGTTAAATGTGCACTACCAAATAAGTAAGCAAATGTTATGACCTTCTCTTTAGATAAGCCATTTCAAAATAGTTGTCAGAGAAAAGGAGCGTCAAGAGTACAAAAGTATTTACCTGTTGTGTAAGAAATGTGAAAGTCCTTGAGATCTCACATTGCAGGGAAATCGGTCTTCAAACTTTCAAAAAGCATTAATTGCATTCACTACATTGCACAGAAAGAAATAGGAAGCTTCTTAAATAGATGCATTCAGAAAATTACCCAAGTAATATGAAGCCACTTTTAAAAATATATGCAAAAAATGGCAACATGCTCAACTGCAATAACTATCTGCAGGTGTTTAACAAGTTCTAAGATTAATTGCCTACATGGAAATGCATTACAGGGATGTATTACTCCTGGGCATTACTGCGATGAAAGCATTAAAATGTGAGAAAATGTTCTGTTATGATTTCCTCTGGGATTGCCAAGGCAGATTTCTAAAATAGCCATGAATGTGATGTGAGCAATCACATTTGCCTTTTATGGCAGTCACATAATAGGGAGATGGTGAAAAAGGACACAATCTTGACAGAAATAACTGTTTATCGACTAAAACAGCTTGTTTTTGTCAAACTTACTTGAGACTTTTTTTATGTAAATGACTATGTTCAATCAACACCTCGGAAACTTTACGTTGGCCCTTGCAGGATTTTGCAGGTGTTTAAAATTTTAATTTCATTATATGTAATAATAAATAATATTCGCCCAGCGAAACGGCCGAAGGCCGTTGAGCGAAGCAAATTGAGTGCAAGAAAAGACTCAAATCTGTGCAGTGATGGTCTCAACATCAACAGTCCACAGTTTGGAATTAGGTCAAGTGGGTCCAGCTTCTTATCAATGATTTAGTTTCGTATTTAACAAAACATAACATATTCATCTTCAAAAGTGTCTTAAAAATTCAATTTTCTCTAGTAATATATCCTGTACCAATAATTTTTATGAAATAGTTAATTATTAGCATTGACAAGCTAAATCAAATTATTAACATGTGATTCATTTAATTTCAATCAGACAACAAGAAAACATAACAAAATTAAAGTTACATAATCTTATAAACTGATGATTATGTAATAGTGAACAGATAATCTACATGCAATTTTATTGTTTTTGTATTACTATATATTTATACTATTATGTAATATCAACAATCTAACATAGACTTGACTTTGGCAGCTTTCAGTGCTGTCTGCCTTTTTACCATTTATTTAATATATATCTATCTATCAATTTATCTATCTATCTGTCAGTCATTATATCTATCTGTCTATCTGTCTATCTGTCTATCTATTTATCTCTCTATTTATCGATATATTTATCTATTTATCTATTATATTTTTTGTCTAGTTTATCTTGCTATTCTACATTTTTCTCTGTCCTTCCATGTATCTGTCTTTCTAATTTTCTGAAACAGTTACATAACTCCTTTCATACATTGAATATGAAATAAACAAGAAAGTTATGGTAAAATTATAAGTCCTACAAAAACTTTTTAAAGTGCTGCGCGAATTTCATGGCAGTGCCATTTACATATTAATAAATACTTTATTATTCACACAGTGCATGAAACTTGCCTTGTACAATCACAAGATTCATACATCACAATACACGACAGGCAAACGGATACATCCACAAAAATTAACCACACTTGCACATATAGACAAAACCACACGGACACATGCAACACAGACATACACATCATCACAATCACACAGTCATTTCATTAAGTATTCTGATACTTGCAGGCACAAATGAATTTTGGTACCTGGCTGTACGGCATCTTATGTACCTGCCACTATAAAGAAATAAAATACAAAAATTAAGGCTCTGCTATAACCAATGCAGTCATTTTGTGTGTTTTGTAGAAAATTTTAACTTAAGTCTTGACAAAATTAAAGCTACTTAGGCACCTCCCTTTAGGATTAACATAATCAATGTGTAACTACCATTTAGCTGCCAGATCCGTCCTCTGACGTTGAATTTCCAAACTTTCCCATTTATTTAACTGTCCACCATAGTCGGGCAGATCAGAGGGGTCCCCCTGCGCCCATCTGAATATCTAACGGAACCAAGTTTTTTGGTGCCCTATAATGTCCTTTTAACAAAAAGCCAATGTTAACAGGACTATCAATGTCCCATGGGGTTTTTACGGCGACCATTTTGAATTGAAGTTGACGGCAGAAAAACGTCTCTTAGAAAGTTTAATTATCTCAGGAACTATTCAAGCTACATTCATAAATGGCACACCTATTAATATGTTTTTGGACATGTAGAATCTGAAAATGACATTAGTTTCTTTCTAAATTGTAAATATCACCCAATTATGGCCAAATATTTACAAAGAATTGCATTTATTAAATATTTCACCTTAGATCAGTTTATTCTACATCAGCCAGTTAACCAGTAGCTCTGTGTGATGATCATATTTGACCAGCACTGAAGACAAGCTTTCAAGTGAGGTATAATGTGTCTAAAAGAAATGATTATTTGATGAGCTGTGGTATTTCAAAGATTTTCATTTGTGATTCTGTGATCATTTAGCAGCATGGGCGAGGTAGAACTATTAGTCAGGTTGCAAGAGAGGTTGCCTTGCACCCTCTGGTATAGTTCATGGCACTAACCTACCAAATGGATAGCCCTTGATGTCACCTTTCTCTTGGCACCTTGCTTTCCTTGTCACTACAATTGTCTACCCTACCAAAGCAAAATAAATGTTGCTGTCCAGGTCAAAAATCTCCTGTGAAACACCAAAATCTTGCACAGATTTTCCTTTCCGCCTATCCTAATCACCTGATAACTCATTCCTAACCAATCAAATGGAAGTGGATGGACAGCACTTTATGTCAGCTTTCATTTGGCACCTTGGTTTCCTTGTTACTGGAACTGTCAACCCTCTCAAGCTAAATGAATGTTACCGTAAGTATCAAAAATTTCCTTTGAAACACAAAGTACTTCCATTTATCTTCAATTGTACCTATCCTAATCAGTAGATGACTTATTCCTAACCAACCAAATGAATGTGGATGGATAGCATTTTGGTGTCAGCCATCATTTTGCACCTTTGTTTCCTTGATACTAGAACTGTAACCCTTCTAAAGCAAAATACTGAACCGTCAGTCTAAAAAGCTCCTCGGAAACACAAAATCTCCCATTTATTTTCAGTTCTACCTTTTCTAATCACTAGATGACTCATCCCTATCAAACCAAATGGATAGCCCTTGATGTCAGCATTCATTTGGCACCTTGGTTTCCTTGTTACTACAATTGCCAGTCCCCCAAAAGCAAACTAAATGTTATGTCTTGGTAAAAAAAAATCTCACCAGAAACACAAAAACCTCCCTACTATTTTAATTTCCACCTATCCTACTCACCAGATAACTCATTCCTAACCAATCCAATGGATGTGGATGGATAGCCCTTGATGTCAGCTTTCATTTGACACCTTGGTTTCCTTGTCACTAGAACTGTCAACCCTTCAAAAGCAAAATTAATGTTTCTGTCCGGGTCAAAAATCTCCTCGGAAACACAACATACTCCCATGTATTTTCATTTCCACCTACCCTAATCACCTGATAACTCATTCCTAACCAACCAAACACATAGCCCTTGATATCAGCTTTCAGGGGCTATCCATCCTCATCCATTTGGTTGGATAGGAATGAGTGATCAATTGATTAGCATATGTAGAACTGAAGATAAATCGGAAGATTCTGGGTTAACAAAGAAATTTTTGACACAAATTGCAGCATTTATTTAGTTTTGGGAGGGTTGACATTTGTAGCAAGCAGGAGACCAAGGTGCCAGATGAAAGCAGACATCAAGGGCTATCTATCCACATCCACTTGTTTGGTAAGGAATAAATTATCTAGTAATTAGGATAGGTAGAAATCAAAATACAAGGGATTATTTTGTGTTTCCGACGAGATTTTTACGAACAGGTCATGACCTTTAATTTGCTTTTGGTGGGCTGGCAATTGTATTAACAAGGCTTTCAAGGTGTAAGATTAAAGCTGCCATCAAGAGCGATCCAACCACATTCATTTGGATGGTTCATTATAAGTTATCTGGTGATTATGATAGGTTGAAATTAAAATACAAGGGAGGATTTTGTGTTTCCGACAAGATTTTTTTGACCAGGACATAACATTTATTTTACTTTTGGAGGGCTGGAAATTGTATTAACAAGGAAACCAAGGTGCCAAATGAAAGCTGTCATCAGGGGCAATCCATCCAGATCAATTTGGATGGTTCATTGTAAGTTATCTGGTGATTAAGATATAATACATGGGAGGATTTTGTGTTTCCGACGAGATTTTTTTGACCAGGACATAACATTTATTTTACTTTTGGAGGGCTGGAAATTGTATTAACAAGGAAACCAAGGTGCCAAATGAAAGCTGTCATCAGGGGCAAACCATCCAGATCAATTTGAATGGTTCATTATAAGTTATCTGGTGATTAGGATAGGTGGAAATTAAGATACAAGGGAGGATTTTGTGTTTCCGACAAGATTTTTTTGACCAGGACATAACATTTAGTTTGCTTTTGGAGGGCTGGCAATTGTAGTAACGAGGTGCCAAATGAAAGCTGACATTAAGGGCTATCAATGCTCATCCATTTGGTTGGTTAGGAATAAGTCATCTACTGATCAGGATAGGTATAATTAAAAATAAATGGAAGGATTTGGTGTTTCTGGGGGAGATTGTTGATACTGACGGCAACATTTATTTACTTATAATTTAGCTTTGGGAAGGTTGACAATTCTGGTTACAAGGAAACCAAGGTGCCAAATGAAAGCAACATTTATTTTGCTTTGGTAGGGTAGACAATTGTAGTGACAAGGAAACCAAGGTGCCAAGAGAAAGGTGACATCAAGGGCTATCCATTTGGTAGGTTAGGGATGAGTCATCTAGTGATTAGGACAGGTAAAATTGAAAATAAATGGGAGGATTTTATGTTTTTGAGGAGATTTATGACACCGACAGCAAACATTTATTTAGCTTTGTAAGTGTTGACAATTGTAGTAACATGAAAATTATTGAGCCAGATGGTAGTTGACATCAAGGGCTATGGATCTCATGGTTTGAGATGTTTTTCTAGGGCTACTCATTAAAAAAAAATGAAATGAAATGAATTATAAGACACGTTTATGCTTACGAAGAAATTTTCTACCCAGGGAGGAAGAGTTTAATTACTTTCATGACATCCAGCACAAGCATCTTTCAAGCATACTATTTACACCATTTGAAAGAGTAACTTCCTGGCTTTTAAAGTTTAATTTGGTGTTTAATTTTCTTCACTGGCATAAACTATGATAGAGCAATGGCTGCTTTAATACAGAAAACGACAATAATGCTAAAACGACACTTTTAAAAAATTTTAGAGGTTAATCCGAAATAGCCACCAGAAAAACCCCATGGAACAATAATTGACAATGGGAGCATCTTTCCAGACAATATTTGGCATTCATAAATTGGGTGCCATTAACTATACCAGAGGGTGCAAGGCAACCTCTCTTGAAACCTGACTAGTAGTTCTACCTCGCCCATGCGGCTTAATGATCAGAGAATCACAAATGAAAATCTTTGAAATACCACTGCTCATCAAACAATCATCTCTTTTAGACATTTTATACCTCATATGAAAGCTTATGTTCAGTGCTTGTCAAATATGATCATCACACAGAGCTACTGGTTAACTGGCTGATGTAGAATAAACTGATCTAAGGTGAAATATTTAATAAATGCTATTTTTTTGTAAATATTTGGCCATAATTGGGTGATATTTACAATTTAGAAAGAAACTAATGTCATTTTCAGATTCTGCATGTCCAAAAACATAGAAATAGACGTGCCATTTGTGCATGTAGCTTGAATAGCTCCTGAGATAATTAAACTTGTAATTTCTAAGAGACGTTTTTCTGCCGTCAACTTCAATTCGAAATGGTCGCCGTAAAAACCCAATGGGACATTGATAGTCCTGTTAACATTGGCTTTTTGTTAAAAGGACATTATTAGGGCACCAAAAAACTTGGTCCCGTTAAATATTCAAACGGGTGCAGGGGGACCCCTCTGATCTGCCCGACTACCATATTCATTTGGGACATCTTGTTCGAAAGATAATACTAAGCTCATCTCAGATGGGCGCAGAACACGTTCTGTTCTCACTCCCATTCCCAAAGAACAGAGAACTGTTGTGTGGCATGTTGTGGTTCTTTGTCACATTTGCAGGATATCTCGCAATTAAGGATCTGTCAAACTGGGTGGCCTCAATTAAGACATATATATAATATTACATTATATACTGAACTGTAGGAATTGATACCATTTTGTAATTTCATTTTGAAAATTACTCAAAATCTTCTTGCATGTTTGATATTTGAGATTATCTCTCTCCAAAGTTTATGATATATGCTTTCCCATCAGCACACTTGCTGATCTGATTAGTTCAGTTCTGAGTCTCCAGGCTTGAGTGAGGCTTCACAGTCATTGAAATACATATGAGTCTGTATGACTTCCTGAATCATTAGAGGCTTTTGAATCCTGTTACCCATCATTAGAGGGAAGCATGCTGATCACAACAGTTCAAGATGCGCAGAACATGACTGATGAAAATGAAAGTATTTTCAAGCAAAAAGAAATATGCTTGTGGGGCCGTTCAAAAATTGTGAATGTTTCAGCTCACATCTTCAGTAGTCAGGCGTGCAATTAAAAGAAGATACAAGTGGAGTTTTTCAAGATGATTGCTTGGTTCCACAATCCATAGATACCCCAGACATCCCAGAATAGCCATCAACACAAGAATTAGATCAAAACTGCTCCACTATCTGTCTGCTTGAATATGTTAAACTGAAATCTTATGATTGCATGACATGACACTCCACAGCATGCTAGAAGAATATCATCGTTCAGGCCGGTAAAACATGATATTGACCTCAACCGAAGTCCATAAGTGAATTATGCATCCTGTCAAGAGGTATGATATTTAAGCTCTCTCACATCAACCCTTGTGTGTCGCTATTCTTGTTGGCTCAATTCAGATGTTTTAAAGCAAGAGAGTGGCTTCTGAAAACTTCCAAAGTCATTGATTAAAACTGGAGGCAAGCATGTTGATCACAATGAAAAAGTTTCACAGAAAAAAAGCAAGAGAAAGAAAGTCTTCCCACCCAGCTCTGACAGTAGGAATGTACACAAGAAGCCAGTTTTTGATTTGTGATTTATTAAGTGATGTGTAAATTCT
Source organism: Platynereis dumerilii (assembly GCA_026936325.1). Classification (NCBI taxonomy): domain Eukaryota; kingdom Metazoa; phylum Annelida; class Polychaeta; order Phyllodocida; family Nereididae; genus Platynereis; species Platynereis dumerilii. Next base: position 18,407,746 of record JAPTHN010000003.1, read on the forward strand.
GAATCAGAGGCAATGAACGCAATAACTGCTGGTAAAATGAGCATGAGGAACAAGTCTATCCCTTGGTGGAATTATTGTAAAACTGGCTTTGGGTGGTTGCAGTTGTGCATCTAAAACAGGGCAATATCATAATGTTGAGTATAGAGATGGCAGGCTCAACACTAATTTCATGGCCACAACATGGTTTTTGTAAAGTCACAATGGATCACACACAAAAAGATGACCAAAAGAAGACCGCTTGGCCACAGCACATTTCAGTCAAGCAAACATCTTTCAATCCGAGGAGACAATCCATGGAGGCCACCATTGATAAATGTCCATTAATTGATGTATTCTGACATGCAATAGGAATGGGCATGATATCAAATTCCTGAAAATGTAGCACAAAGGCAGAATCGCATATATGGAAAGTTGGGAATGCTCACTGCTGGTTTGATTGACTCATGCGATGCACTGACAAGTTGTGAGTTCTGGTTGCAGATTTTATCCCAAATCCTAAATGGAGGTTCCTCAGACAAATGGGGGTTTGTCTGACAAATGCAGGCGGAAAATCACTACAGAAGAATAAGCAGCGGAATGCAAATCTAAAGATAGTTATTTTACCTTCATATTGAACAATAAATGATTTTAATAAAGTCCACTTTTACCCGTCATTTGTGAGAATAATTATTATCTTGCATTGCATAGATCATCTTCTGTCTCTGTGCACATTTCTGTATAAGATTACACCACTGCAGCCCAGTCTCCTTTAAATTTTGTCCTTGTGGGCAATTTGACCTATTTTGCCATGAGGGGACGTCAGTGTGACGTCAGACATGTTATTCTCCATAATTATAAGATCAACGCAACATGTAACATCTGTGGCAAGGAAGAAGAAGATATAGTTCACTTATTAGTTAAATGTCAAGCCCTGGAAGAGTACAGAAGGGGGAGCATTACAAGATTGAAAGACTGCTATGAGCAAGTGGGAAATCACCTGTAAAGCAAAGCTTCTTCTTTGAATAGAGAACAGTATTTTCATTCTTGTTTACCAACACCCACTTAACCAATACCCACTTGTAATTCCAAGTGTGATCCATTTTGTTTATTTTGGCTCAGAACCAATCAGAACCAAAATGAGGCACAGTCCCAGTGTGTCTAACCAACATCCCACAATGCACCAGTGAAGAACATAGGACACCACTAGATTTTGATGAAGCCACTGGCTAAGGTAACATTGTCAGCATACTTCTATCCATTTTTCTTAGCCAGCAATAACTTTATCATCTTTAATTATTCTACTTAAAAAGTGAGATTGATTTTAAATTGATATTGCTTTACCATGGAATTGTGTAATGCCAGGATTTTGACTATACAGTTTGTTCTTAATTGTGTGTTATTATCATTCTGTGTCCAAGCCTGACACTAAAAGTGTTTCATCCTCTTCAAATAAATAAATTCTTGTGGAGTACATTTCATATATTTACTTATTTTTTTCACACAAGAACTAATTAAAAAGAAATGGAAACTGAAACAGTTGTGGGACTCACAATGTATTCAGAATCTGAATTACTATCAGTTGAGAATTCAAACTTAGTAAGTTAATTTGTTGAGAAACAAATTTGAGAAGATCCGAAGCGGCTTGATGATAACATAAATCTCATCCACAAGGTATTTTGTACTTAGCCAAATCATGCTGTTCAACATTGTTCAAATTGAAAGATGATTATCACGTAAGCCAAGAACGTTCCAACAATCTGAAACAAGGAAAGTCAATACATCTAGAATATATTATTATATCATATTATATAATATATATTACATAAATACCTACTATGTAGTAATAAAGAGATTTTTTTAAATAACTAATTTCAAGCATCAGGACAAAATTTTGTATGTCGACCACATGAGCCTCAGTACAAGATTTCAATATACCACATTAGCACAAATAAATCACCAAACTCCAGACATTGTTTATGGATCTTCAATGATAACAAGATGACTATTTCAAACTGGTGGTCCTCAAGAATGAGGCTTTACAAATATTAAACTCTCGGAGGTCCTTCGAATAATATCTTGAAGGTTCTAACTCTTCATTCTTTGATGAACCAATGGAAAAGAAACTATCTGAAGGTTCTTAAAAGTCCTCCAAGGGTTTTTCCTCAGAAAACTGTTGTACTTCACTGAGCAGAAAAACAAGTTGATGCACTTACGGTTAGGACTGTTGGTTTATCAATATGGAGGTAGCCACAGACGTCGATGCCAACAGCCGAATTAATTCGCTCAATGAAATGAGACATCTGGAAGATGATTGATCAATTTGTATAAAAGTTTTTGATATTTTTTATCTGTGAAATTGACAGTAGAAGTCTTGTATCTATCTAATTCAGAGCAGCGCTAACATGAAGAGACATACCTGAAGCAATTGTTGGTCCGTCATTCCCATCACGTCCGTTGAATTCAATGTTGCTTTGGGTGCATGAACCTGCACAATGAAAATCAATGCAACCTTACTCACTGATGTTCTAAATCACCAAAAGTAATCACTTATATTTCCATAACTGCAACGCTTACCGAATGGTCCACAGCCAGAGCTCCGAGGACAAGAGCCAAGAGTCCAAGCATCATGCTGAACAATTGTAGTGCAGTTACCAGATTACCAATGATGGCTTCGTAGCTGCAAAGTACATTAATTCAAGGATTATACAAATACATTTTACCAGGTTATTTTCAACAGCACCAATTGTATTATGCAAATGAACAGCAGCGCTACCTTTATTTAGTGATGATGTGCTACAGTGCTTGTTGAAAGCAAGAGAAATTAACTATGTTTTGCCATTGGGTCAATGCTAAAGAAAAGTTAAATTCTTGATGATAAAATTTCAATTTTGTGCTTACCGAACAGCCAAGAAGACAGTAGCACAAAGTCCAATTACGAGACACAACAAGTTCAAGGCCAGCATCTTTCCCCAAGTCTTGTTAACGGCGTCTTTCTTGGATATCAGGTTGGTGTAGTCATTCATCAGGAGGACGATGGCATCTGGTTGTTTCAAATTCTTCTCCTGTAGTTCTTGGTAGAACTTCTGCAGAGGCAATGACAATTCATAAAAGATGAAGCCAAGAAAGAGCACCGTCAGCACTGTCACCAGATAACTGTAGATGTGTGTTGGCATAGCATACACATACAGACATTTCATGAGGTCAGTCCATGCATATTGGTCACTCATATTACTCAAAATCTTGTGCATGTGATCACTGTTAAAACATCCTCTTCCCCATGAAGCAACTGTTACATAGATGTAATAAACATACGCAGAGCAAATGCTGAGGAAAGCGATCACACCAAAGACAAGAAACATCGAACCAATTCTTCTTGGAATGACTCCGACTTTTGCCTGGATACCCACATGATTCTTCCAGCATATAGGGAAGTACAGAAGCAACACAATCGCCCATGCATAGAGCATGGCATTATGTAAAACCGTGATGACTAACACAAATCCGATAGATGCGTTGGCTATGATATATGCCAGTAGCGCCAACAGGTATGCTGACAGCCCAATGATTATTATGATTTTGTAAACCATCGAAAATAACGCCGCACATCTTTGGTAGGTATTCTGCCTTTTTTGACAAAACAGAATCACTCCTGAGATCTTCAGTAGGTTTATATAAACCTTGTTAACCGTGTGCAATTCCATAATTCTTATCAGCGTGATTTCTGTCGTCCAGATATAAGTCGAGGCGAATGCCAGTGGTGCTGCACTTTCAAGAACCAATCGATCAATGCCCTCTGATCCTTCAAACCCTGTTTGATAGAAATGTAAATAACTCAAATTTGCATTTGGGTGTTATATTTGTTGTCGTTACTATGGGATAAGAAAGCACTGGGTCAGATGATGGTGTTTTATTATACATTGACACAATTTGGTTAGTAAACATAATTAGTAGGCTACATAGGTTGAAAATGGACACAAAAACTGATAAAAGGTATCTATTGGTTTGCAATTATCTGTCAAATAGAACAGGCTTAAAATGCTGTGCACTCTGATTCTGGAGTAATTGCAGAACTCTCCAGGAACTTCGAGAATAATTTTGTTGCACGTGATCTGGCATTAATTCAAATGTTCAGTTCAAATGTGTCGAATATGTCTGAAATTCGTCAGCAGAAAGTGCAGTGTAATTTTAAAAATTATTGCTTGAAAAAATCTTTGGACACTACCTCTCTTAGGCTGGCATTTATTATTATAGTCAGAAAGAAAAAAATTCAACGTTTGTAAGAACACATCTTAACACTTAGATTTAATGACTGAAGTCCTTAAAATACAGCTTGACATACAATTAAAGAGATAGACGGAGAGCATTTGTGGTGACTGCAAGAAAGAATATGCTATAAAGATATCCAGGTTAAATATAAAAATGCTGTGATTGCTTGAAGGAAAATTTATATGAGAGCAACCTCCAAGAAACCGAGACAGTTGATCATTGCATTCTTGAGGCAGAATTAGTTCACATCAGATAGAGTAAAAGGCAGGCCTGTACAATATTGTTCCATTGTTTGGTCAAACCAGACACAGAACAAGTGGCTGGCCAAAGATACATAAGTGATCATTGACATAAAACAGAAATATGGACCGGAAATTAAGCCATCTGATTCACAATAACGTTGTATTTCCACAGGCTATTGCTGTCTGTTTGATGTCACCGAGAGAATCATGCACGAAATATGAGCTGGATTATGGAATGGGTTGCAAATGAGGACGTTTTTTTATCACAGAAAACAAAGTCAGTCCTGGCAGTAGTGTAGTGATCGTTGTGAAAGTAACAGCAGCAGGATGTTGTTAATCTTGTGTCTGCCCAAAGGAATCATCACCACTCACAAATCTAAAAAAAATAGTTACAAAGGTATATGATTGATTTGGGCATCAACAAAAAGACGATACCAAAATTCAATATTTTTCCGTGTACTGTTCATCAATCACCACAGCCCAATCTGCTTAGTGACAGTTTCTTGAAAAACACCATACTCTTGTTGTCTCATCCTTTAGATAGAATTAATATAAATTAATTACATGTCAACAGATTGAAATGAAAGCATCACATCATAGTGAGTTACTCATCCCAGTTTGGCCAAGCAAAAAAAGCTACGGGCTGACAAGCTTTCAGTTGAGAGACTGCGGGGCTGAAAAGCTCTCATTTGATCATACGCATATACTACGTCATCGAAACTATGACTTTGGAATCCTTCATGTTGTGTCAACTGTAAAGACCTTATGAGTCAATAAAAAAAGAAATTTAAAGCAAAGATTCACGTTTGCATAGAATATGGCACAGTCATACCCACATAAAGTTTTTCTCTGTAAGAAATGTTTAAAAATGACTATCAACCCAAAAATATCACACATTTATGGTTGATTAACCCCGATTTACCCCTTTTAGCATATTCAGGTTCAGTTATCATTACATAATAATCAGGATTTTTGATACCAATATCTGAAGTATTTTATCTGAAAAAGAAAATATCACAAAGGTATACTAACAACGGAGCAGCCTGGCCGGCTGTTAAGCCCGTATCGAAAGATCTCTCAAAAGAATGAAAAGAAAAAGAAGAATATCATCACTTGTATACCAATGATAGTAAGAAGCCAGATATACCATCGCTGTCCATCAGTGTTTAACAATATCTTAGATTCATTTACGTGATGAAAATGCATTAGTCAAGTGCATTACTGTGATGAAAAGCATTAGAAGGTGAGACAATGCTTTGTGATTTCCTCTGGGATTGCCCAGGAAGATTTGGCTGAATGGAAAACTCCTAAAATAGCCATGAATGTGATGTAAGGAATGGTTTTTGCCTTTTATGGCTGCAGTCATCTGATAAACGCCAGAGAAAGGGCGAACAAGGAGACATAACTGTTATTCTGCAAAAGGATATATGGGTCAGTTAGTGTGAAAGTCCAAATTTGACAAGATGAAATACCTATTAGGCCTTAAATATGAAATAGTGTCCTTCCTAACCATTTGTGATGTTTTAATTCAATGCCTGACCCAAACGAACAATTCATTTCAGAAAAACATGTAAACAAACAATAATTATTATCTTAGGCTGTGATAAACCCCTGAATTTTTTACATTTTAAGCATTGTAGTGCTCTTCAGGATGCTTAAAATGTGTTGCATCTTGAATAACTATCCGCTTCTATATGTAAGTGTAATTTGGAAAACACATCAGCTCAGACACTTGACATTGACTGAAGATTTAGCAGGTGTTCATCTTAATTCTAAATTTAAACATGATATCTCATTACAGAAGAAAATACGAGCGTTTGCATTTTGGAAGGTGACGACTCTCGAGAGCATTTTAATGGAAGCTCTGTTGTTTTCCTACATTTGTTAGACAATCTTGAAAATGGCGTAAAAATAAATGAAAATGTTGTAATGACCAATATCTGACTTTTTACTTTTTATGACAATCAACAAATACATAGGAGACAGTAAAGGATCAGAAGGATGTCTGAGTGTAAGGAAAAATATTATGCACCTTCCAAATTTTTCTTGAAAGGACTGAATTCACCATAATTAGGACCTTCTTAACTTTAAACTTTATATCTCATTTTACAAAACAAAAATATTCCAAAAACGGAATTCTGTTTGATGCTGGCTGATTTTTAATGCCACATAATCTTGATATGACAAAAAACTAAATTTTGTAGAGTGCGAGGTAAGGTTGCAAAGAAAAGTTTGCGGAAAGCAGAAATTTGGAAAATGTAAATCCAATTTGTATGTAAATGACACCTTCAAGTGACAAGCCATTCCAGGCATATCTGACATGCCCCATTTATTTTCCCAAATTTGACAGCGGCTTTATAAAGCAGGACCTCCAGGCAATGTCCTTGTTTCGTAAAAAGATGCTTTGATATATGGACCAACTAAATATCCGTAAAAAATAAATTCTGTGCCTTAGGGTTGACATAAATGAGACAGATACTGTACAAGAAGATATTGTAATGTTCCTTTTCTTTGGCAAATTGTGTAAATCAGGATTAACTACACAATGAGATATCTGGAATGTCCAAGGCTCCAAGCGGCTATTGTATATGGTACGTAAACTATGCAAGTTATGCTACATGCGGCCATGTAGTCTTGTTTCAACTTTGCACATGACACAGGTTAAGGCAATCTTATAACAGCACCCATGAGCAAAGTAAAAGGGGAACATTATCCATGGTTCCCATACTTTGGCATACCTTAGTTATGGTGATTGTCTGTGAAGATGAGCAATGAGAAGACAAGGAGCCTGACAGCCCTATTCATTGAAGGATGCAGTTCTCCCACTCCCTTTTGCGATCTTCTGCATCAAATGATAACTGGACTCCATGCACTCACAAAGAAAGAGTGTTCTGTGAAACATGCTCCATTCTCACTTCTATTCCCAAGGTACAAGGGACTGTCTGGTTGTCATGCTGTGGTTCTTTGTCACACTTGCAGGATATCTTGCAATTTAGGATCTGTCAAGCCGGGTGGCCTCACAATTAAGGCCAAGCAGCTCTGATAATTCTGGGAGTCTTTATTTTCACAGCCCTGAATGAGTGGATAGATTGATGCCTTTTTATGAATAGGGATAACGTTTAATGGAAGAGTGTCATATAAAGAATGTCAATAATGTGATATAATTGGAAATTAAATGTATCTTGTTATTTGGGACAATAACCAGGAGTATTTGTATATGATTTTGTTCCATGTATTCCAATTAATAGTTTTGTCATCTTCAAGTGTTTGAGGTACTTTTTTGAAATACGTAATATGGCTACAGTGTAGAGAAATATATGTGCATAATTATGACAACTGATGTATATAGCCTCTATACAGTACCTTCATGAGGGGGTTTGCTGTGACATACGTGATGCTTGAAATATCAAATACATGAGATTTTGTACGAAGCTTTCGCATCATCATCACTTGCTGATATTTGGTGCAATCAAGATGTCTTCAGTGTTAGGTGAGGCTTCCAAAGTCATTTAAATGCGTATGAGTCTGTATGACTTCCTGAAGCATTAGATGCTTTTGAATCTTGTCACACGTCATTTTAATTAGCGGGAAGCATGCGGATCATAATAGTCAAAGTTGCACTGAACATGACTGATGAAACAGAAATATCTTCAAATCAGGTGAAAAATGGTTGTGAGGCCCAATGTGGTGCGAACTGAAACTTATGGCTTTATTGTGAACTTTTTCAACAAACATGTTCAATAGCAAGGAGTGCAATTAAACCAGGAAGAGAGGAGTCTTTTTTTTCAAGGGGTGTTTTTGGTTCCACGTATATGCTTGACACAATGAAAATACATTATTTTCCCAGTTGAAAGATAACATAACTGCAGTTTTCTCATCTGTTTTCACCATATACAGACTATGATAGCTTGACCAAAATTTTGAAAAATAAAAAAGACATTTTTAAATGTCTAAGTTTTAATATACAGAGTATAAATGCAAAAATAGACCAACTACGTATTTATATTGAACAACTTAGACTAGATAATTGCATTTTTGATGCTATTTGTGTACAGGAGACTTGGTTGGCTGGTGGTAGTCCTCTTGATCATTTGCAAATTGAAGGTTATGATATGGTAAGTTCACCCTGTAGATTGACATCTCACAGTGGCTTGGCATTTTACTTGAAACATGGATTAGACTATGAAAGCATAAATGATTTTGTACATAGCCAGTCATCCTCTTGGGAAGGCCAATTTGTTCGAGTAAAGTTCCCTGGAAGCAAAGATCTGATTTTAGGTAACATTTATCGGCCACCCAGAGAATTAGTTGAAAATTACAGAACGTTTATTGATGAATTTAATGAAGTGGTATGTACAATGAGTGGTGAGTTAGTTATTGCTGGAGATTATAACATTGATCTTTTGCAAATTAATAATAGAAATATAGTAAATGAATACTTTGAGTCGATTATGAACAATAGCCTTGTGCCTTCAATAACCTTCCCAACTAGATTCTCAAGAAACTGTGGCTCCCTTATTGATAACTTTTTATGTCGTCTTTCAGATAACTTTTCAGAAACAACCACTGGTATCCTAACACAAAACCTGTCAGACCATCAACCCTACTTTATATGCTTAGACTATATTAAACTTAAAAAACCATCAACAAAGTATATCAAGTTAACCAATCAGAATAACAATAATATAGCAAAAGTGAAAGAGTATATAAAAAACAACAGATCAATCCAAGATATAATGTCTGATTCTCATACTGACCCAAATATTACTTATAGAATACTAAGCAATGTTATAAAAGAAGCTCTTGAAAAATATATGCCTGCTAAGTTAGTAAAATTTAACAAACATAAGCACCGTAAAAATAGCTGGATCACTCAAGGTATCCTAAAATCCATAAAATTCAGAGATAAACTCTATTTACGATTAAAACAAACACCTACTAACTCCTCTCTTCATGATCAACTTAAAGTTAACCTCGCCACATATAATAAAATTCTCAAAAAGTCTATCAGATCAGCAAAATTTAGTTATTATCACAATCGCTTAAAAAGTAGCCAAAATGATATAAAAAAGACATGGTGCGCAATAAAGGAAATCATTAATAAAAGAAACACTAAAACAGATGCTCCTGATAAACTAACAATAAATGGAGAATAATATAACAGATCCGTTAACCATAGCCAGTGAGTTTAACAAATTCTTTGTAAATATTGGACCAGAACTAGCCTCTAGAATCCCTGTACACCCAAATGACAACTTTCAACAATATTTAAGCACTCCCTCTTCTACTATCCTCAAATTTGAAACAGTAAGTGAAGATGAAGTACTTAAAATAATTAGTAACCTAAAAAATAAAACAAGTTTCGGCACAGACAATATATCAACTGTGCTGCTTAAGAAATTAATGCATGTAATCAGCAAACCTCTAACTATTATCTTAAACCAAATGATAAACTCAGGTATTTTCCCTTCAGACTTAAAAACTGCAAGAATAATTCCAGTATATAAGAAAGATGATCCTCTAATACTAAATAACTATAGGCCTATATCATTACTAAATAGCTTTTCGAAAGTGTTTGAAAAGGTGATAGCCCTGCAAGTTCATAATTACTTTAAAACCAATGACCTATACTATGATAATCAATATGGCTTTTGTGAACATCACTCTACACAACATGCAGCAACAGAACTAATTGACAGAATAGTCAGCGACATGGATACAGGGCAAATTCCACTTAACATCTTTATTGACTTGTCAAAAGCATTTGACACCATTGATCACGATATACTCCTTTACAAAATGCATTATTATGGCCTGAGAGAAAACTCATACAACCTACTGAAAAGCTATCTGAAAGACCGACATCAGTATGTTGACATAAATGATCATAAATCCGACACAGTATTAATTTCAACTGGAGTCCCTCAAGGCTCTATTTTAGGCCCACTATTGTTCATAATTTACATCAATGACCTTCATGTGTGTTCTAATATATTGAGAGCTATCAGCTATGCTGATGACACAACCTTATATATATCATTGACAACAAGCAATCTTGGAGAGGTTAACAACCAAATCAATAACGAGCTTTCCAAATTTAGTAAATGGCTTGATCTAAACAAACTATCATTGAACGTCTCGAAAACTAAATATATGTTCTACTATCCATCCAACAAGAAGGTTGTTCACCCTCAAATAGAAATTAATGACCAAGCGATCGATTGTGTTCAGGAGTTTGATTTTCTAGGAATTTTAATTGACTCAAAACTGAAATGGCACTCTCACTTAAGTAAAATATCTAAAAAAATTTCAAAAGCAATAGGAATTATTGGAAGAGTTAAAAATTTCTTACCTACCGATACCTTACGAATTCTATATTTTGCTCTCGTCAATTCTCATTTAGACTATGGCATATTAAATTGGGGTCACAGTGCAAACCGCCTAATGACCTCACAAAAGAAAGTAATAAGAATTATTTCAAAGAGAAAGTACAATGCCCATAGCGAACCACTTTTCAAAAAGCTCAATATTCTAAAAATTTCTGATATTTATAAATTAAAATTGTTAAAGTTCTATTATAAACTGCATAATGACTCGCTTCCAAAATACTTCTCCAACTCAAATTTCCTCATCTCACAACATACCACTCATTCGCATGACACTAGGAGTGAAAACTTTCTAAAACCTAGAATTTATCATACTTTTGCTGAAAAGAGTGTACGTTACCAGCTGCCAAGTCTCCTGAACAGCCTTCCCATGCATGTGATTAACAAAGTTTATACCCATAGTGAATATGGATATAGCTCCTATCTAAAGAAATACTTAACAAACCAATACAGCAATACATGTTCAATAAGAAGCTGCTATATATGCCGATCATAAACACAAGCTCCCACGCTCCTATACCCCACATTCACCCACCCCCACCCCTCCCCACTATTCCATTCATAATGACCAGTGTCTGACAACAGAATGCTCAACTTAACTCTTCACTATTTACTACAAAGGTCCATCTGTCTCAGTTTTGCTCATAAAATGTTATATATCTAAAATGTGTTAACAAGGGTTGCTTACGATAGCACTTAATGTTTAGGCAAAGTAAGCATCGCCTGTGCCAATTTGTATTTCAAAATGATGTTTAATCTACATGTTGTACTGATCTTCATATTTGGCTAAATAAAAACTGTTTGTCTGTCTGTCTGTCTGTCTGTCTATTCAGACTTAACCGAACTCAGCGGACATGAGGAATGATGAGGTGAGTGACACAGGGGATTCGCAGTCATTTCAGACGCAGAGATTCACCCTGCTGTGTAGTGCCAGGAGCGGGATTCAAACCTGGTCCCTGAGAGCCACTCTGGTTTGGTTAGTGCTCTACATATTTCTGACTGGGAAAGGAGGGTATAAAGGCTTGGTGAATTTGACTGCTCTCAAATAGACTGTGTATTCACCCATTGTGATAAAATAGGTCTTATTTAGAGAAGGACCTGTATCTTAAGTTGTGAACTATTGTGAATGTGTTAATCCTTGACAGCCTTCCTGTGAACCTGGAATTCCCCCAGTCAATGCTTGGAATCTGGAATTCCCCCAGTCAATGCTGTGAATCTGGAATTCCCCCAGTCAATGCTGTGAATCTGGAATTCTCCCAGTCAATGCTGTGAATCTGGAATTCCCCCAGTCAATGCTGTGAATCTGGAATTCCCCCAGTCAATGCTGTGAATCTGGAATTCCCCCAGTCAATGCTGTGAATCTGGAATTCCCCCAGTCAATGCTGTGAATCTGGAATTCCCCCAGTCAATGCTGTGAATCTGGAATTCCCCCAGTCAATGCTGTGAATCTGGAATTCCCCCAGTCAATGCTGTGAATCTGGAATTCCCCCAGTCAATGCTGTGAATCTGGAATTCCCCCAGTCAATGCTGTGAATCTGGAATTCCCCCAGTCAATGCTGTGAATCTGGAATTCCCCCAGTCAATGCTGTGAATCTGGAATTCCCCCAGTCAATGCTTGGAATATTCATAGGAGCCTAATCTGCAAGTGAAATGCCACCAAGGGAAATCTTGTTCGGTACTTCAAGATCATGTTCTTTAGAACTGAGATTTTGATCAATGTTAACTCATGTCAGCCACGCGTTCATTGTATTAGGGCATTATCCCGTTGGTGATTTTCAAATTAACACCGTGTTGTCCTCCAGATGTCGATAATTCTTTTCACTGAACAGCTAATCTTTGTTTCTTGAAACTGCATAAAACTGTTGTTCTTCATATCGTTGCAATGGAAATCAGATCTGGCATGGACATTAAATTTGATGTCTGAAACGTGTAGTGAAGTTTTTTCATTTTTCCAAATGATATGGAATATTCTTCGCAATTTTATGTAGTTGAATAAATCAAATCCAAAGTATGTTTGGTGTCTTGACTGATTGACATGTAAATCAAATTAAATATTTAGTAATATATTTACAAACCCTAACTGGCCTAAATTTTAAATTTTGTGAGGTTGATGAACTATGTCTTAATCAGGCTAGTTTCAGCAAAATATATCATTATGTTGGATGTCTGCAGTTTGCAAGATACTAGTATAGTTCCTTTTTGCATCTCATTGTCCTCACTTCAGCAAAGCACAGGGTGATTGTCCTGTGTTGGATTAAATTTTCCGCATCATTTGGTTTATGAAGTCTGCAAGGGAAATGGACAGATTCCTCTTTCCCAATTGCTACATGTCTCTTTTTGATGGAGACGATAACAGAATGTGATATAAGGCGAGTTAAGCCAAGACACTTGTCAGAGTTGCTTTTCAAAGTAATTTTGTCTTTAGGTAATCCTCTAACATCACTCTAAGAGACTGCAGCTTCACTGAAACTTTTGAACTGAGTTGTAGAGCTTAGAGGGTGTCAAGACCAAACTAAGAAAAGAGAAAGTTGCGTAAAAAATGAAATACAAGGAGATCAGCACGGTATAAAGACTTGAAAGAGATAGAAATCTTGTTTAAACCATGAAAAGCATTAATTTCGACGAATTTCATGTCAGAAGCAAGCTTCATGTGCTAGCCACAAAAACTCAAAGAAATTGTAAGAATCATGTATAGATTAGACCACCCATTTTGAAAATGGAAATTTTTTTAGTGCAAATCTCTTAATTAATCTTTCGTCAATCTCAAAGTCAAATCCAGATCACGTTCTATACTTAAGATATTGGCCATTTAAAATTTGACAGGAAATTACTTCATAAAAGCATCCATTGTCTGACAAATAAATATCAGTCTAATATATAATGTTCTTCTTTTAGGACAGGAAGTAGGCCGCAAAGTTTAATCATATCCGGCATCTACCAATAATCCATAACATTATCAATTAAGCAGCCTGAATAGCAAAACATTGATGACAAATCAAGGTATAATGAAATGATTTTAAATGTGTGCAGCTTGCTACTGGAAAATGTGGCCTGTGGCTTCTTAAAATTGACCAACATCAGAAAGTATGCAGTTTTTCAAGATAAGGAAGTCTTTCTGCAAAGGAACTGACAAACACAAAATGATTCAACGGCTCAAAATCATGCATTTTCTGAGAAAAGTAAGAAGCCCTCAAATGTTGATTTGCCTCAGTCATGTAATTTGTGCAGGCACAGAGTTGAAATGAACCCATTTTCTGAATTCCTGATTTTGAATTTGCTCCAGACTGCCTGCATTTACAAGTTCGGTTTTACAACTTGTCAGAGCCATTCACAACAGCTGTGTGGTTCCCATCTTTAAGTTACACAGATCACATTTTGGCAGTAATGTAGGTCCTGTCAGTTTCCCTTGGTTCAGGATAGCTGTGCTTGAGAGTTGAGACACATCAAAGTCCAGGATTTTTGTGTAGTTCAACATGACAAAGTTCCTTGAATTCCAACTAAGCGTTATCACACTTATACAGTTTAGTTTTTTGCTGAAGGTGACAATAAAATTTACAGGAGGTTGTTGTTGTTGTTTATTTATTTTTAAGTATGAACGAGCTACCCTGTTGTGACAGTTTTAAAGGTGAGGCTTCCTTTCGGCACATTGATTGTCATAATTGGTCTCTGATTTAAAATTGATAAAAACATTAGTGGCTTAACCAAAAAGGCAAAGAAAATTTATAAAGACTGACAAAATATAATGGACGAAAAGGTCCATGAAGAAAACTTCTTAGGGTTCGGCCTGCTATTGATATCCTTGGGGATGCCACATTCAAGTGTGAAGTCACCTGGCATGAGGCCACTTGTAGAAATCCAATAAGACATAAAAAGGTATCGTGTGAACTGTGTCATGACATCTAATCACATCGGTCGATGTAAAGGAATGAAGGCTGTATAATAAGGAAATAAGACGGGCAGCCTTCATGCGAACATACCTGCATTATTAGAATTTTAAGGATCAAAAGTCACATATACAGAAGTCAGAAATTAAATTTATTAATAGCAAGCCATTTTCAATGTCCCACCATAGGCCCTGCCTGTTCAGTCACAATCTTTCAGATATCAGTCACCAAATTACCTGTCTCCAGAATAAATGAAGGCTACACATTGTAACAAGTAACCCATCCACCATGTTAAATGTGCACTACCAAATAACTCAGAACTTAAAAATAAGTAAGCAAATGTTATGACCTTCTCTTTAGAAAAGCCATTTCAAAGTAGTTGTCAGAGAAAAGGAGCGTCAAGAGTACAAGCGTATTTACCTGTTGTGTAAGAAATGTGAAAGTCCTTGAGATCTCACACTGCAGGGAAATCGGTCTTAAAACTTTCAAAGAGCGTTAATTGCATTCACTACATTGCACAGAAAGAAATAGGAAGCTTCTTAAATAGATGCATTCAGAAAATTACTTAAGAAACACGAAGCCACTTTTAAAAATAGATGCCAAAAAAGGCATCATGCTCAACTGCAATAAGTATCTGTAGGTGTTTAACAAGTTCTAAGATTGATTGCCTACATGGAAATGCATTACAGGGATGTATTACTCCTGGGCATTACTGTGATGAAAGTATTAAAAGGTGAGAAGATGTTCTGTTATGATTTCCTCTGGGATTGCCAAGGAAGATTTCGCTCAATGGATGAGTCCTAAAATGGCCATGAATGTGATGTGAGCAATAACATTTGCCTTTTATGGCAGTCAGATAATAGTGAGATGGTGAAAAAGGACACAATCTTGACAGAAATAACTGTTTATCGACTAAAATAACTTGTTTTTGTCAAACTTACTTGAGACTTTTGTTCAATATAAAATTTGGGTCAGTATGGATATGACGATATATTTTAAAACTTTTTTTATGTAAATGACAATGTTCAATCAACACCTCGGAAACTTTACATTGGCCCTGGCAGGATTTTGTAGGTGTTTTTAATTTTAATTTCATTATATGTACCTGCCACTATAAATAAATAAAATACAAATAAAAAAATTAAGTCTCTGCTATAACCAATGCAGTCATTTTGTGTGTTTTGTAGACAATTTTAACTTATGTCTTGACAAAATTAAAGCTATTTAGGCACCTCTCTTTAGGATTAACATAGTCAATGCATAACTACCATTTAGTTGCCAGAACCGTCCTCTGACGCTGAATTTCCAAACGTTCCCATTTATTTAACTGTCTACCATATTCATTTGGGACATCTGGTTCGAAAGATAATACTAAGCTCATCTCAGATGGATACAGAACATGCTCTGTTCTCACTCCCATTCCAAAAGTACTGGGTGTCTACAGAAAAAGAGGACAGTCAACACAATTTGATTTGTTTACAGTTCATTTTGTGCCAAGCATCATTATTCAACAAAACAAGATTTGTATATGAACAGTATAATCAGAAGAGTCAAATTACCCAATATTCGCACCCCTTGCAGTGGTAACTTCCTGCAGATGAGACCAAAACGATGTGAAAACATGTTTGATGCACTCCGCCAACATTTTGCCCCATGCAGACATGATGGAGGCCTTTAACTTTACTGCGAGGGTTGGGATAACTTGCTGGATGCTGTCTCCCAATTTGCCGATACTGAGTAATCCACTGGATCCAGCTCAGGAGACAAGGGGTGGCACTCTATCTTGCTCAGCAGGTTTGTTTTGAGGCACTCCTGAGTCTTCCATGCAGTATGAACAGGTGTTCCACCTTGTTGGAAGATAATTTTGCCACAAAATGAGTTTTTTGTCTGACGCCATGACATTACAAATTCTTTCACAATGTTGTTATAAGCATTTGCATTGATTCCGGTGCTCTGATCAATGACTATTTGAGACATTTTTGTGACTTCAGTGACATCAGATGACTCCTCATTGAAGACCAAGTGTTAGGTCCCTAATTTGAATTGCTGGCAGCTGGAGCATCAGAAAATGTCCCACTACTCACAAATGATTCATTCCTTCTCTTACAAGCACCATAAATGGTGACAAAGTTCTCATCAACAATGAGGAAGACAGGACAACCATAGTCAGCTTGAAGCAATGCAAGCACTTTCGCATATCATGCTTCCGTTTTGCCTTTAGTAGTGATCTAATTCACAAATAAACATATTTGCTATAGATCTAATATGGCTGATTATCAAACCCACTCTTATTTCAAGGCTTATCACCTAATTCTGAACTTATATGAGTACAAAAAAGAAGACAAGTGACTGTCCTCTTTTTCTGTAGACACCCTGTACAGAGAACTGTTGCGTGGCATGTTGTGGTTCTTTGTCACATTTGCAGGATATCTTGCAATTAAGGATCTGTCAAACTGGGTGGCCTCAATTAAGACTGATCTGCTCTGCTTCAAGTGCAGGGGAAGGGACAGTATCAGGATTTGGTGGGTTGGAGTCTTTATTTCTCTACAGCATGGATAGGCTAGAATTGCCACCAGATGGCTTGATTGGAGTGGTGAATATTTTAGTCCATGTAAACTAACATTTAGTGATTTAATAACAAATTAAGAATTGCACCAATATTTTATGTGCCGATATCATTCAAATAATTTATTTTCTTATTGTCTCAGAATGTTCTGTTTTTCTCATATCAAGCACTTTGAGCTGATTGAATAAATGATTTTAAAATATTGATTACTGTATGCATGGACATGCGCAATATTATACAGTTATCGCACAGCACCGAGTGCAATATCAGTTTTTATGGCACCGAGGTTACTAATATTGCACGAGGGCGCAGCCCGAGTGCTATATTAGTCACCGAGGTGCCATAAAAACTGATATTGCACGAGGTGATGTGCAATAACTGTTATATCATATGGTTTTTTTTGGGAAATGCTAAGAAAAGGGCCGGAATTCTGATGTCAAAACTCTTTTTGTGTTTCTTTGACCATGTTTGAAATGTAGTATCAATAACTATTTCACTCACAAAAAATATTCACACTTTTGGCATCCATAGAAGATATATTTGATGATTGGTCTTCTTTAATTTTTTTTTCCTCAAACTTTGTGGCAGACTTAATTAAGACCTCTAGATTCAACAAAGTCACTGAAAAATGGGAGAAAAAAAAATTGTTTTTCGGCCACTTAATGCTTTATTCTGATTAAACAAATAACATACACAGTACTAAAAGTTGATATCTACTTAGCCCTTTAATATACGCATCTTTTGGCCACCACAATCATTTTTCTATCTATAACCATTGCTGTACAGTGACTTTCTTTAACCATTTAAAACCAAGAAACGAAATTGCTGCTGCTGCAAGACTCAATTTGTGTTTCTTTTGAACCATATACTTAACATGCATCTCACTAGAAATGGATGAATATTTCACTCACCAAAAAAAATGTCACACTATAGGAATCCAAAAATGATGTACTTGATGATAGATTTAATTTTCGATTTTTTTGAAAAACTTTATAGCAGACTTTTGACGTCTAAACACAATAAAATCACCAAAAAATCGGCAAAAATGCCGTTTTTCGGCCACTTAATGCTTTATTCTGATAAAACAAATTACATAAGCAGTACAAAAAGTTGATATCCAATTAGCCCTTTAATAGACGCATCTTTTGCCGTTAGAACCATCTTCCTATCTACTTCCGTTGCCGTGTGGTTGATTTTTTAGTATAATTGAAAAACACACTCTTGATGTCAGCTTGTGGCTGCAGCAGCATGAAAACATGGTGCTTCCTCTCAGGTCCGTCCAATCTCTCACATGTTAAAATGACCGTGCAATATAATGCGTGCAATATCGTAGATTATTACATGACCACTATGCTAGAGCGATGCTGATTGGCCTAAATCAGTCACATGACGACATCATAATATACAATTATGGACTTCGGTTGAGGTCAATATCAGGTTTTACGGACCTGACCGGTGATATTCACCGAGGCCGAAGGCCGAGGTGAATATCACTAGGTCAGGTCCGTAAAACCTGATATTGACCGAAACTTAAGTCCACAATTGTTTTGTTCCATGATAATTTTTTTTGGGGAATTTTTTTTTTTCTCCAATTTTTTTTTTTTTTTTTCATAAAAATTTTTTTTTTTTGGAAATTTTCTTTTTTCGGAAATTTTTTTTCTTTTTCGAAAAATTTTTTTTTTAGAAATTTTTTTTTTTCGGAAAATTTTTTTTTTCTTTTTCGGTAAATTTTTTTTTGTGGAAATTTTTTTTTCTTTTTCCGGAAAATTTTTTTTTCCGGAAATTTTTTTTTTTTTCGGAAATTTTTTTTTTTTGGAAATTTTTTTCCAGGGAGGTCAATAACAAATGTTATATTCACTGATCAGTGAATAACACTTTTGTTATTGACCTGCCTGTCACACACCACTGCACACAGGTGAACATCACATTATGCAGGTGGGTTGTTGGCCAATCAGAGGGCTTGTTACATAGGGGTCATGGAACAAAAACTCATATTGCATGGTTCAGGTGCAATATGAGATTTTTTCCAACAAATTTTTTTTACAATTTTTTTTTTTCAGATTTTTTCATATTGCATGGTTCGAGTGCAATATACGGAAGCCATTTTAGGACATGCAAAAAAAAAAAAAAGTTAAATTGTACAAACGATTTACTATATTGTACAAACAATCTAGTAAATTGTACAAACAGTTTACTAAACTGTACAAACCATTTACTATATTGTACAAACCATGTACTATATTGTACAAACAATCTAGTAAATCGTTTGTACAATATAGTACATTGTACAAACAATGTACTATATTGTACAAACGATTTAAATTGCTATATTGTACAAACGATTTACTACATTGTACAAATGATTTACTACATTGTACAAACGATTTACTACATTGTACAAACGATTTACTACATTGTACAAACAATTTACTACATTGTACAAACAATTTACTACATTGTACAAACAATTTACTACATTGTACAAACGATTTACTACATTGTACAAACAATTTACTACATTGTACAAACAATCTAGTAAATTGTACAAACGGTTTACTACATTGTACAAACGATGTACTACATTGTACAAACGATGTACTACATTGTACAAACAATGTAGTATATTGTACAAACAATGTACTATATTGTACAAACAATTTAAACTGCTATATTGTACAAACAATATACTACATTGTACAAACGATTTACTACATTGTACAAACGATGTACTACATTGTACAAACAATGTAGTATATTGTACAAACAATGTACTACATTGTACAAACAATGTACTATATTGTACAAACAATTTACTACATTGTACAAACAATCTAGTAAATTGTACAAACAATATAGTAAATTGTACAAACGGTTTACTACATTGTACAAACGATGTACTACATTGTACAAACGATGTACTACATTGTACAAACAATGTACTATATTGTACAAACAATGTACTATATTGTACAAACAATTTAAACTGCTATATTGTACAAACAATTTACTACATTGTACAAACAATTTAATACATTGTACAAACGGTTTACTACATTGTACAAACAGTTTACTACATTGTACAAACGGTTTGCTGTACATTGTACAAATGGTTTACTACATTGTACAAACGGTTTACTACATTGTACAAACGATATAACAAATGTAGATGAAGCAGAGCATTTTTAAAGGATTTTTGACTGGGAGACTGATGAAATAACCTTAAACCCTGACTGAGCACAGTCTGCCATTCAAGCAGGCGAAATTCAAGGCCTAATGGGTATTGAATTGGCTTCTAGGTCACTGGGACTGTTGCCTTTCAGGTCCGGGCTGCTGCCTGTAAGGTCCCTGCTCAGCAGCACACAGCCGAACAGTGGCGTATTTAGGGGGCCATGCCCCCCCCTCAGGCCCAAAATTAACATGGGAAAGATAGGGAAAGCCGCTTAACGTCCCGTATTGACCCAATGTCATGCCCCCCCTTTCTAAATACGCCCCTGCAGCCGAACTTCACTGGGTTCAATTTGATGGGTATTTATCAATGTCTTGTTTCTTTATCTATTCTATATACATATATAAAACTCCACAGATGATATATAGATAGATAGATAGATAGATAGATAGATAGATAAATAGATAGATAGATAGATAGATAGATAAATAGACAGATAGATAGATAGATAGATATATATATAGATAGATAGATAGATATAGATAGATATAGATAGATAGATAGATAGATAGATAGATAGATAGATAGATAGATAGATAGATAGATAAATAGACAGATAGATAGATAGATAGATATATATATAGATAGATAGATATAGATAGATATAGATAGATATAGATAGATAGATAGATAGATAGATAGATAGATAGATAGATAGATAGATAGATAGATAGATAGATAGATAGATAGATAGATACATTGTAGATATAATTATGAACTTTTGCAGGGTGAGCTTTGAACACACATCAATCATTCTATTTATATATCTATTTATCCAGCTATCCATCTAAAAGAAATGCAAAACCAACATGGATTTTAAAAAAAATCCATGTTGGTTTTTTAAATTGAAATTTGGTTTTTCAAAAAACCATTTTGAATCTAAAAAACCGATTCTGTCTGAAATTTTTTAGAGTGCAGTTAAATTTCTAAATCAGATCAAAAGTTCAAACCCACATTTCACTGATTGTGCTGCCTGTCAGGTCCGCCCACACATGCATTTTTGAAGCTACCAGACTGAACACTGCTTAATTAAGAGAGAAGTGCAGAAAAAAAAACATTTTCCGTACCTCATATTCGCGCTTTATTTTGACCAACTTCTTTTTAATTCTCAACAAAACAACACATATGCCCATATAGCTGAACTCAATATCTTTAAAATGAAATTTATTTGAAGTCAATCCGACCATTGGTTGACTCACAATCTTCAATCTTGCAAATGACAATATAGTGATGGTGCCAGCGTCAGCTATATTGTACAAACGATTTACTACATCGTACAAACGATTTACTAAATCGTACAAACGATTTACTAAATCGTACAAACGATTTACTACATCGTTTAAACGATTTACTACATCGTTTAAACGATTTACTACATTGTACAAACGGTTTACTATACATTGTTTAAATAGGCTTGAATTAACCAATTGAGTGCCCTTCTAGCCAAGTATTTGGTACTAATCTTCAGCTTAAGACTTCTTCAACCTATCAGTCTATCTATCAGTCTATCTATCAGTCTATCTATCAGTCTATCTATCAGTCTATCTATCTATCTATCTATCTATCTATCTATCTATCTATCTATCTATCTATCTATCTATCTGAGGAGGGAGGGGGAGGGCCACCCAGCCCTGCGTCACTGCACAGCTGACTGAACGTTACGGAAGACCACAAAATTTGGCTGAAATGCCAATTTAATAAATTTTTCCTCATCTATGGCGAAAAACGATTTAGCGAAATGTTAGCTGAATGCATTCGCAACATCTGTTTCTTTCATGGGAAGATATAATTATGCTTATACTAAAAGTAGGATTTTGAAGAGCATTTGCCTTTAAAGATAGCACTGAAAGGTGCTGTTAACTCATCCGCTACATATCTATAAAATTCATCACTTATTCCATCTAGTCCTGCAGCTTTATTATTTTTTGTTTTTTAAAGTTTAATTTAACTTCAGCCTCTGTAATATGACTATCACATATGGTCATACATCAATAAAAAAAAACATCAAAAATCAGCCAGATTGAACAAGGTTGAAAAACACATTTTCCGCACCTCGACTTCGCGTTTAATTTTGAACACGTAATATTTAAGTCATGGCATAACAACACATATGTACTTGTAGCTGAGCTCAATATCTTCAAAATGCAATTTATTTGAAGTCAATCGGACCAGTGGTTGGCTCACAATCTTCAATCTTGCAAATGACAATTCAGTCATTTTGCCAGCGTCAGCTATATCGTTTGTACGATTTACTAAATCGTACAAACGATTTAATAAATCGTACAAACGATTTACTAAATCGTACAAACGATTTACTAAATCGTACAAACGATTTACTACATTGTACAAACGGTTTACTACATTGTACAAACAGTTTACTACATTGTACAAACGGTTTACTGTACATTGTACAAACGGTTTACTACATTGTACAAACGGTTTACTACATTGTACAAACGGTTTACTACATTGTACAAACGGTTTACTACATTGTACAAACAGTTTACTACATTGTACAAACGATATAACAAATGTTGATGGATCTCCCCCAGTTACTCAATTGAAATCATCGAGTGTCCCATTCTGATTGGCCACAAATCGTTGGTGGGAGTTGATATATACCTTCAATGAGCAGTGTATATGTTTTTTTAGACACAAGTTTGTATATGGACTCTTAGCTTTTATCTCAAACATTTTAAACTTTTCTATGATTATATACACCCCACTGCTTTTAATCTCTGCTTAATTACCAAATTTTATCACTGTATTAATTTTATCTGTGTCAGTATTGTACATATATAATGCATATGTTGAAAGTCGTTTATTAGGGCTCCAAAGCCAAGAGTGTATTGCTGATTTTTGGACTCCAGAATAAAGCTTGTCAAACCTGTATCTTCCTATATATCTTTCTATGTGTCTTCCTCTAGGGTAAATGTGGCCATGCAAACAATTTAAAAAATTTTCCCTGCATCTCCCCAATGTATCTGTGCAGGTGAACCCAAACAAACTCTATTTCTATATTTTGTCTTCTATAATGAGTAATTTTTTAGTAGAAAATAATGAAATAAGACATTGATAAAATATTAGTAGCTTAGTTAATACTAGGGTTTATTGAAGCCGGACAGGGGGCATGCTGCCGCACACTCTATTTTATTATTCCACTTTTGGCTACTGATTATTGATTTTCCTTGTAGTTTCTAACTTGTCATATTGCCTTCTCGCCTTGGGAGGTTTTGGTGTTTTCTCACCTTGTGGATTCTCTCCTTATTTCCTTGGCTCTGGCCATTTCGTTCACAGTTTCTCTGGAGCCGTGAATTCCTCTTTCTGTACTATAAAAACCCCTTCTCTCTTCTCTCCGGGTCGCGCTTTTTTCTCACATTTTCCGTGTCTCGTTTTTGTGTTTTATTTTAACCAACTTCTAGCCCATTCCTGGCATTAAAATACATATGTTTATGTAGCTGAGTTCAATATCTTCCACATACAATTTATTTCAAGTCAATCGGACCAGTGGTTGACTCACAATCTTAAATCTTGCAAATGACATTTTAGTGATGGAGCCAGCATCAGCTATATTGTACAAACGATTTACTACATTGTTTAAACGATTTACTACATCGTTTAAACGATTTACTACATCGTTTAAACGATTTACTACATCGTTTAAACGATTTACTACATCGTTTAAACGATTTACTACATCGTTTAAACGATTTACTACATCATACAAACGGTTTAGTACATTGTACAAACGGTTTACTATAAATTGTACAAACGGTTTACTACATTGTACAAACGGTTTACTACATTGTACAAACGGTTTACTACATTGTACAAACGGTTTACTACATTGTACAAACGGTTTACTACATTGTACAAACGATATAACAAATGTAGATGAAGCAGAGCATTTTTATGGATTTTTGACTGGGAGACCGATAGAACAACCTTAAACCATTATTCATAAACTGCTCAGACTTAAAACGCACACCTATTAAAAGAGGTAGAACTTGTAAACTACTAGAGATAATTCTTTGTAACCTTCCAAGCATGCTCATTAACTGTTTGGCAAGAGATTTGAAAAGTTTGGAGAAAATCCATTGGTTTTCCGAAGAACCAGGCACAATTTTTATGGTTCTTTCAAATTTGAGATTTGCAAAGTTGAATGAGGCTGTAATGCGCAGAATACCCACCACATCCACATGTTAATGAATTCATATAGTGTCAACAAAGAAGTCTAACCAGATTGCATTTCAAAAAATGGTCACATTGGGGTAATTATCCAAGCTTATGACACACACAACCGTTTTGAAGAAGATGTGACAAACAAAAATCTGAGAAACACCAATTTGGGCTAAAATCAACCCAAAACCAACAACATGCAGTGAAAATGCATGAAAGGGTCAGGGGAACAACTCTCATTATCTGTAAACATGAAAAATTGGAGTCTGATGGATTTAATGGAAAAAAGGTTTTCTGCCTCGATTTGCATTGGTTGTGAATTGGGTTTTTGAAGCAGTCTCACAAAATGTGGCCTGATGCAGCCAGTTCTCAACATTTTTGAGTATATTCAGCTGCATCAGTGCCAAATTTCAAGTTCATACCTCAAATAGAAATTAGTTTTTAAGCTTTGTTAA
Source organism: Platynereis dumerilii (assembly GCA_026936325.1). NCBI lineage: Eukaryota > Metazoa > Annelida > Polychaeta > Phyllodocida > Nereididae > Platynereis > Platynereis dumerilii. The sequence goes on from JAPTHN010000003.1 coordinate 18,432,929, forward strand.
TAGTTGTGCATTTTTAAGTGTGAGCAGTTTAGATGTGTGACATTTAACGATCAACTGAATATCACTTAGATTTATAATTATGGCTCCTGATATGCATGCAAATAGGAGTTTGAACTTTTGATCTGATTTAGATGTTGAACTTAAGAAATTGAACTGATCTGATTTAGAAATTGAACTGATTTAGAAATTGAACTGGTGTTCATCAAAGGAATTTCACTAATTTTAATTAATGAAAATAGAAAAATCAGAAATGGACACTCAAGAATTTTTTTGATACATAAAGGGTGCCAACAACTTAAAATTAAGACAACCAAATGCGCAATAATGAGAGTTTCTGGAAAAAGTTGGTCTCCCGGTGACACTAACTTAGCAATCCCTGGCCGCTCACATACTTTCATTGGAATTGATGTCAATCATATAAATAGATAGATGGATAGATTCAATTCATGGATAGACATCTAGGCCTATAATAGATTCATGTAGATGGATAGCTGGATAAATAGATATAAATAGAATGATTGATGAATTGTGTTCAAAGCTCATCTTGCAAGAGTTGATCTATCTATCTATCTGTCTATCTGTCTATCTGTCTATCTGTCTATCTATCTATCTATCTATCTATCTATCTATCTATATTTGGAATTTTATATATGTATATAGAATAGATAATGAAATAAGACATAGATAAATACCCATCAGATTGAACCAGGCTGATCACTGCTGAACTAGGAGACATGTGCAAAAAAAAACAAAATTATCCGTACCTCATCTTCGCGTTTTATTTTGACCAACTTCTTGTTTAATTTTTGCAAAACAAAACATATCAACATAAAGCTGAACTCAATAGCTTCAAAATGCAATTTATTTGAAGTCAATCGGACAACTGGTTGGCTCACAAACCTCAATCTTGCAAATGACAATTCAGTGATTGAGCCAGCGTTACTTATATTGTACAAACGATTTGCTACATCGTACAAACGATTTGCTACATCGTACAAACGATTTGCTACATCGTTTAAACGATTTACTACATCGTTTAAACGATTTACTACATCGTTTAAACGATTTACTACATCGTTTAAACGATTTACCAGGTATACATTACATCCTAAATTTGATCAAGTCTCTCCCTCAAAAGTTGGAATAAAGAGAAGGAAATACCTGACATCAGATATTCGGTGAACATCCATCCATCCATCCATCCATCCATCAATCCATCCATCCATCCATCTATCTATCTATCTATCTATCTAGCTGCCAATCACTGGTTCCAGGGTTCGCATCCGGCTATTGCAATGTCACCTGGGCCTACGTTAGACAGCTGTTTCAATCATCCTTCATCTCATTGCCATGTCCTCCTCCTGTCCTAATTAGTCTACCAAGTGCACAAATACAGGAAGTAAAGCCCCAATCATCCGTCTATCTATCGCTCTATCTCTCTATCTATCTTTGGGTGAGGAAACGCTGATAAACCAATTGAGACAGATAGATAGATTGTCTGTACAGGGCAGTAAATCATTTGCACAATATAGCAATTTAAACTGTTTGTACAATGTAGTACATTGTTTGTACAATGTAGTACATTGTTTGTACAATATACTACATTGTTTGTACAATGTAGTAAATTGTTTGTACAATGTAGTAAATTGTTTGTACAATATAGTAAATTGTTTGTACAATGTAGTAAACTGTTTGTACAATGTAGTAAACCGTTTGTACAATGTAGTAAACCGTTTGTACAATGTACAGTAAACCGTTTGTACAATGTAGTAAACTGTTTGTACAATGTAGTAAACCGTTTGTACAATGTAGTAAATCGTTTGTACGATTTAGTAAATCGTTTGTACAATGTAGTAAATCGTTTGTACAATGTAGTAAATGGTTTGTACGATGTAGTATATTGTTTGTACAATGTAGGAAATGGTTTGTACAATGTAGTAAACCGTTTGTACAATGTACAGTAAACCGTTTGTACAATGTAGTAAACTGTTTGTACAATGTAGTAAACTGTTTGTACAATGTAGTAAACCGTTTGTACAATGTAGTAAATCGTTTGTACAATGTAGTAAATCGTTTGTACAATATAGCAATTTAAATCGTTTGTACAATATAGTACATTGTTTGTACAATGTAGTACATTGTTTGTACAATGTAGTACATCGTTTGTACAATGTAGTAAACTGTTTGTACAATTTACTAGATTGTTTGTACAATGTAGTAAACCATTTGTACAATGTAGTAAACTGTTTGTACAATTTACTAGATTGTTTGTACAATGTAGTAAATCGTTTGTACAATGTAGTAAATTGTTTGTACAATGTAGTAAATCGTTTGTACAATGTAGTAAATTGTTTGTACAATGTAGTAAATCGTTTGTACAATGTAGTAAATCGTTTGTACAATATAGCAATTTAAATCGTTTGTACAATATAGTACATTGTTTGAACAATGTACTATATTGTACAAACGATTTACTAGATTGTTTGTACAATATAGTACATTGTTTGTACAATATAGTAAATGGTTTGTACAGTTTAGTAAACTGTTTGTACAATTTACTAGATTGTTTGTACAATATAGTAAATCGTTTGTACAATTTAACTTTTTTTTTGTTTGCATGTCCTAAAATGGCTTCCGTAGCAATATGAGCTTTTATAAAAAAAAAAAAATTCCAAAAAATTTTTTTTCATTTTGGTTTTTTGACTGAAAAAAAAAAAAAATAGCGACAATTTTTTTTTTTCGGAATGGAACATTATATTTGAAGCATAGTGGTCATGTAATAAAACAAATACGGCACTTATTATCGTGCAATATGAAAATTTATTTGCACTCGTAAATTCATATTGAACTCGGGCTGCGCCCTCGTTCAATATGAATTTCCTCGTGCAAATAAATTTTCATATTGCACTCATATCATGCCGTATTTGTATAATATTGCACGGCTGTCGGCCAATCAGCAGCGAGTATTCTGGCTAACCATATGATATTACATTATATACTGAACTGTAGGAATTGATACCATTTTGTATTTACATTTTGAAAATTACTCAAAATATTATTGCATGTTTGATATTTGAGATTATCTCTCTCCAAAGTTCTTGATAAGCTTTTCCATCAGCACACTTGCTGATCTGATTAGTTCAGTTCTGAGTCTCCAGGCTTGGGGGAGGCTTCCCAAGTCATTAAAATGTGTATGAGTCTGTATGACTTCCTAAGTGATTAGAGGCTTTTGAATCCTGTTACCCATCATTAGAGGGAAGCATGCTGATCACAACAGTTCAAGATGCACAGAACATGACTGATGAAAATGAAAGTATTTTCAAGCAAAAAAAGAAATATGCTTGTGGCGCCTGTCAAACATTTTGAATGTTTCAGCTCACATCTTCAGTAGTCAGGCGTGCAATTAAAAGAAGATACAAGTGGAGTTTTTCAAGATGATTGCTTGGTTCCACAATCCATAGATACCCCAGACATCCCAGAATAGCCATCAACACTTGGATGACACAAGAATTAGATCAGAAATGCTCCACCATCTGTCTGCTGGAATATTTTTCACTAATTTCTTATTATTGCATGACATGACAATTCATAGCTTGCTATAAGAATATCACTGTTCAGGCCAGTGAAACCTGATATTGACCTCAACCGAAGTCCATAATTGTATTATGCATCCTGCCAAGAGGTATGATGTTTAAACTGTCTCACAACAACACTTGTTTGTCGCTATTCTTGGTGGCTCAGTTCGGATGTTTTAAAGCAAGAGAGTGGCTTCTGAAAACTTCCAAAGTCATTGATTAAAACTGGAGGCAAGCATGTTGATTACAATGAAAAGTTTCGCAGAAAAAAGGCAAGAGAAAGAAAGTCTTCCCACCCAGCTCTGACAGTAGGAATGTACACAAGAAGCCAGTTTTTGATTTGTGAATTATCAAGTGATTTGTAAATTCTGAATCTGATGGCAATGAACGCAATAACTGCTGGTTAAATGAGCATGAGGAACAAGTCTATCCCTTGGTGGAATTATTGTAAAACTGGCTTTGGGTAGTTGCAGTTGTGCATCTAAAAAATGGCAATATCATAATGTTGAGGATAGAGATGTCAATGGAACACAAGACAAAGATGACCAAAACTTTAAAAAAAATTATAAGCTGTATTATCAATTTAGGACCCGATGGAAACACTGGAAACAAATCAAATTCCTCAAAGTCGAAGACCACTTGGCAACAGTGACTTTCAGTCAAGCAAACATCTTTCAATCCGTTGAGACAACCCATGCTACCATTGATAAATGTCCATTAATTGATATATTCTGACATGCGATAGGCATGGGCATGATATCACATTCCTGAAAAATGTGGCACAAAGGCCAAATTTCATATGTGGAAAGTTGGGAATGCTGACAGCTGGTTTGATTGGCTCATGCGATGCACTGACAAATTGTGAGTTCTGGTTGCAGATTTTATCCTAGATTGAGGTTCCTCTGACAAATGGGGGTTCCTCTGACAAATACAGCTGTAGGCGGAAAATACCTACAGAAGCAGAAGCAGCGGAATGCACTTTTAAAGATAGTTATTTTACCTTCATATTGAACAATAAATGATATTAATAAAGTCCACTTTTACCCGTCATTTGTGAGAATAATTATTATCTTGCATTGCATAGATCATCTTCTGTCTCTGTGCACATTTCTGTGTTTACAATATTACACCAATGTAGCCCAATCACCTTTAAATTTTGTCCCTGTGGGCAATTTGACCTATTTTGACATGAGGGGACATCAGTGTGACGCCGGACATGTTATTCTCCATAATTAAGATCAACCCAACATGTAACATCTGTGGCAAGGAAGAAGAAGATACAGTTCACATATTAGTTAAATGTCAAGCCCTGGAAGAGTACAGAAGGGGGAGCATTACAAGATTGAAAGACTGCTATGAGCAAGTGGGAAATCACCTGTAAAGCAAAGCTTCTTCTTTGAATAGAGAACAGTATTTTCATTCTTGTTTACCAACACCCACTTAACCAATACCCACTTGTAATTCCAAGTGTGATCCATTTTGTTTACTTTGGCTCAGAACCAATCAGAAACAAAATGAGGCACAGTCCCATTCTGTGTCTTACCAACATCCCATAACGCACCAGTGAAGTACAAAGAACACCATCAGATTTTCATGAAGCCACTTGCTAATGTTACATTGTCAGCATACTTCTATCTATATTTCTCAGCCTGCAATAATTTTATCATCTTTAGTTATTGTACTTAAAAAGTGAGATTGATTAATTGGTATTGCTTTACCATGGAATTGTGTAATGCCAGGATTTTGACTATACAATCGCAAAATGTTGCCAACAGTATTCTTAGTCAAAATCCTAAACACTTCAGTTTGTTCTCAATCGTGTGTTATTATCATTCTGTGTCTAAGCCTGACACTCAACATGTCGCATCCTCTTCAAATAAATAAATTTTTATGGCATAAATTTCATATATTTACTTCTTTTTTTTTCACAGAAGAACAAATTAAAAAGAAATTGAAACTGCGACAATTGTAGGACTCACAATTTATTGAGAATCAGACTAACTATCTGTTGAGAAATCAAATATAGTAAGTTACAATGTTAAGAAACAAGTTTGAGAAGATAGGAAGCGGCGTATTGATAACATAAATCTTATCCACAAGGTATTTTGTACTTAACCGAATCACGTTTTTCAACATTGTTCAAATTGAAAGATGATTATCACGTAAGCCAAGAACGTTCCCACTATCCGAAAAAAGGAAAGTCAATACATCTAGAATATTTTATTATATCACATTAATATACATTATATATCACATAAATACCTACCTATGTAGTAAAGAGATTTTTTTTTAAATAACTAATTTCAGGACAGAATTCATGTCGACCACTTGAGCCTCAGTACAAGATTTCAATGTTCCACATTAGTACAAATAAATAACCAAACTCCAGACATTGTTTATGGATCTTCAATGATAATAAGATGACTAATTCAAACTGGTTGTCCTCAGAATGAGGCTTTACAAACATTTAACTCTCGTGGGTTCTTTGAATAATATCTTAAAGGTTCTAACTCTTCATTATTTGATGAACCAATGAAAAAGAAACCATCTGAAGGTTCTTAAAAGAGGCTATGGGTGAACAAGGGTTTTTCCTCAGAAAACTGTTATACTTCACTGAGTAGAAAAATAAGTGGATGCACTTACGGTTAGGACTGTTGGTTTATCAATATGGAGGTAGCCACACACGTCGATGCCAACAGCTGAATTAATTCGCTCAATGAAATGACACATCTGGAAGATGATGATTGATCAATTTGTTAAAGATTTTTGATATTTAATATATGCGAAACTGACAGTAGAAGTCTTGTATCATTGTAATTCAGAGAAGCGCTAACAAGAAGAGACATACCTGAAGCAATTGTTGGTCCGTCATTCCCATCACATCCGTTGAATTCAATGTTTCTTTGGGTGCATGAACCTGCGCAATGAAATTCAATGAAACCTTACTCACTCATGTTTTAAATCTCCAAAAATAATCACTTATATTTCCTTAACTGCAACACTTACCCAATGGTCCACCGCCAGAGCGCCAAGGACAAGAGCCAAGAGTCCAAGCATCATGCTGAACAATTGTAGTGCAGTTACCAGATTACCAATGATGGCTTTGTAGCTGCAAAGTACATAAATTCAATACATTATACCAGGTTATTTTCAACAGGACCAATCATATGACGCCAATGAACAGCAGCGATACCTTTATCCAGTGATGATGTCCAACAGTGCTTGTTTAAAGCAAGAGAAATTAATGATGTTTCGCCATAGGGTCAATGCTAAACAACCATTAAAATTTTAATTTAAAAAATTTTAATTTCAACAGCCAAGAAGACAGTAGCACAAAGTCCAACCACGAGACACAGCAAATCCAAAGCAAGCATCTTTCCCCACGTCCTGCTAACATCATCTTTCTTGGATATTAGATTGGTGTAGTCATTCATCAGGAGAACGATCGCGTTTGGTTGTTTCAAGTCTCTCTCTTGTAGTTCTTGGTGGAACTTCTTCAGAGGCAATGACGATTCATAATAGATGAAGCCAAGAAAGAGCACAGTTAGCACTGTCACCAGATAACTGTAGATGTGTATTGGCAGGGTATACACATACAGACATTTCATGAGGTCAGTCCATGCATGTTGGTCACTCATATTACTCCAAATCTTGTGCATGTGATCACTGTTGAAACATCCGCCTGCCCATGATTCCGATGTTCCATGGACGTAACAAGCATAGGCAGAGCAAATGCTAAAGAAAGCTATTAGACCAAAGGCAAGAAACATCCAACCAATTCCTCTTGGAATGACTCCGACTTTTGCCTGGATACCCAAGTGTTTCTTCCAGCATACGGGGAAGTACAGAAGCAACACAATTGCCCATGCATAGAGCAAGGCATTGTGTAAAGCCGTAATGACTAACACAAATCTGATGGATGTGTTGGCTATGATATATGCCAGTAGCCCTAAGAGGTATGCTGACAGCCCAATGATTTTGAGGATTTTGTAAACCATCGAAAATAACGTCGCACATCTTTGGTAAGTGTTCTGCCTTTTTTGACAAAACAGAATCACTCCTGAGATCTTCATTAGATTTATATAAACCTTGTTAACCGTGTGCAATTCCATAATTCGTATCAGCGTGATTTCTGTTTTCCAGATAGAAGTCCAGGTGAATGCCAGTGGCGCTGCACTTTCAAGAACCAATCGATCAATGATCTCGGTTCGTTCAAAACATATTTAATGGAAATGTAAATATCTCAAATTTGCATTTGGATGTTATATTTGTTGCTGTTACCATGCACTTTGTCAGATAATGGTTTTTTGTTATACAAAAACTGATAAAAGGTATCTATTTGTCTGCTAAATAGAACATGCTTTTAAAATGCTGTCATCTGATTCTGGAGTAATTGCAGAACTCTCCAGGAACTTCGAGAATAATTTTGTTGCACGTGATCTGGCATTAATTCAAATGTTCAGTTCAAATGTGTCGAATATGTCTGAAATTCGTCAGCAGAATGTGCAGTGTAATTTTAAAAATTGTTGCTTAAAAAAATCTTTGGACACTGCCTCTCTTAGGCAGGCATTAAATATTATAGTCAGTATAATAGGAACACACCTTAACACTTAGATTTAATGACTGAAGTGCTTAGAATACAGGTAGACATACCATTATAGAGATAGACGGAGAGCATTTGTGGTGACTACAAGAAAGATATCCAGGTTATACATAAAAATGCTGTGATTGCTTGAAGGAAAATTTATAAGGGAGCAACCTCAAAGAAACCGACACAGTAGATCATTGCATTCTTGAGGCAGAATTAGTTCACATCAGATAGAGTAAAAGGCAGGCCTGTACAATATTGTTCCATTGTTTGGTCAAACCAGACACAGAACAAGTGGCTGGCCAAAGATACATAAGTGATCGTTGACATAAAACAGAAATATGGACCGGAAATTAAGCCATTTGATTCACAATAACGTTTGATTTCCTCGGGCTATTGCTGTCTGTTTGATGTCATAGAGACAAATCATACAAGAAACATGAGCTGGATTATGGAGAGGGGTTGCAAATGAGGATGTCTTTTCTATTAGAAACAGAAGCAGTACTTGCAGTTGAGTGATTGTTTGTGAAAGTAACAGCAGCACAATATAGTTAGTCTTAGTTTAGTCCACCTTTGTCTGCCCAAAGGAATTATCGCCACTCACAAATATCCAAAAAATATCTGCAAAATTCTACGATTGGTTTGCCAAATAAGTCATTTTCTTTTGTAGATGTTCGTGGACATTAGTAAAGTCAATGCACATATACATGAAGAAAGACCAATTATTGTAACTCATTCCATTTCACATTCTTCTCTTACATGAAATTTGGCTGGTTCCGTAATGGTCATACATGTAGCAATTGTAGATCCTTGTTATGACGATCATTCTTAATATGTTTCATCTCCCACCAAGTTGCAATATTGCTTCATCAGACCCCTGAAACTTTTTCAACTTATTTTTGCTGTTTTCTGTTGATTGCTAATTAGCGATGCCTGGATTTTGGAAGTTGCCAACCTTTCAGTCACTGAATACTTACATATGTATTAATAAAGAGAAACTTACTCAATGGTGCAATTGAAAAGCAACACTTTTGACAAAAAAAACTTCAAAGGGGAGTATAAGTTGTTGTGTTGTACATCAAGCCACAAAAGCCTCTATACACTGGGAGCATTTGAATTTGGGTGTTGCTTGAGATGTTGACATTTTATCTACACAATAAAGTGTATATGTACAGAATAAAAGTGTAAAGATTTGGAAGTGCTGTGATCTCCCTAAAACAAATTTTGAAGACAACCCTCTCAATGCTTTTTAGTCTCATTCACATGGCTTAGCTACGCCATTAACCGCCCTGTGTATTGTGTAAGCGATGTTATTTCACAAATGATGATTATGTGCTTACATCAATTAAGATTTCAAAATTCACTCCCGCCACTGAAGGACTTTTGATGGCGTCAGAAAAGTCGCATGCAGTATCTGAAAAAGTTATTTTATTTTTTTTCATTTATACAAATTAAATGTTTAACGGGAACAAAGCAACTTCGGTTAAAATAAATTAAATTTATGACCCCTTTCATCAGTGTCTGTGCAATACAGAGAAAAGATCACTCCAATTGGATAAATGAGTAATTTGTTGAGGACTCCCACTCTCTCTCCCATCTCATAAAAGTGGAGCACCACTTATGACTATGCAAGGCAATGAATATTCCTCTAGTCTCTAGAATTTGTGATCACTTCTTCAATCAACTATTCTAGTAAATTGCCTTAGTGGCCTCTTTTTACGATATCCGTTTCCCGCTTTCTCTTATGAGACAACAGCTGGTAATTTCTCAGATTTGTGTTAGAATATTGATGAGATGATCACACTTCTCGGTTTAATTATTGCTAACATCAATTTAGATGCAGATCACTGTTTTAACATGTTCATTTAAATGAGAATCACATTGGAGGAATGGTTGAAATTTAAAGTGTCTTAGTTACTAAATTAATCATAGCAAATAGCTTGTTTAATTGATGTAATTTCAGAAATGATGATTATGTGCTTTCAGTAAATTAAGATAAAAAAATTAACGGCAGTGAAAGAAGGATATTTGATGGTGAAAGGAAGTCACGGCCAGTAATCGGTTTTCTTGCGAAAGTAGTATTTTCTCCTTCATATATTGTCAAACAACATCAAGAAAGCTATGACAACATAAACACAATATAGTTGAAGTAGAACAAGATATAATTAGGTCTAATATAAAATTAGACTATCACAGTTGTTGTGAACTAAAGTCATGCATAAATACGATTTTAAAACATCTTTCAGTCAACGCACTGGATATACTGTTGCACTGTATAAGTGTGAAGTTGATGTTTCTGTTTTGCAAGATTAGAATATTTGTCTTCCCTGCAGATGGATGCGACCCTGTTGCATGTTTGCTGTGAATATGATCTGGTTTTCTCAAGTTTCAGGGTGTGACACTGCAAAGTTCTTTGGAATGACATGAAGAACAAGGAACTCCCATCAAAACACTCTTGTTTGACAATTGACTTGTTTTTAAGATATGTGCATTGCTTTTCCCATGGATAGATATTTAGACACATGCATAGACAGATCAATTGACTGATTGTTGAATGGACATTTACCTACAAACTAGATAGTTTGGCAATAATTATTCCCGGGAAAATCTTTTATATATAGTAAACCTGTCCACATTATTCTGCCCAAGTCACCCGGAGTGAATAGTGGCAGTTGTCAAGAAAATTCCGAAACTAAAGATAATATATATTGTAATTGTAAATGGCATATTATATTTTTTTAAAAATGCTGTCTCAAGCATGACTGCACTCTTCCACTTTTTCAAAATATATGTTCCTGATTCCTCTTTTACTATTGGAAGGGAGATAAAACATTGCTCTTAAATTTTGCAATTTTCTTGTCATGCCTTCTATTTTGTCACTCATTTTTTAGTAAAGATATTTTTTTGCATAGCTTTCACATTTTCTTTATTCTCCTCATGTCTTCAGCTTGTGTCTTTTGTGGAACACATAGCTAAGTTGTAGCTTGATTAAGACATGAAACTTTTTTGTGCAAAATTGTGCATCTTCAGTGGATGTGACTATGCATGACTGTGCAGTGCAACCCATGCATGCTTTGGATAAAGGAGGAACTTTGGCGAAGACCATTATGGATCTCTAGAATCATGTGTTGGGCTGCTAGCAATAAATAATTCACTGTTTAATTTGAATAATTCACTGCATAGTTTGTTTTCACATGCAGTCAACATCATTATGTAATTGGTGGTGGGTAATGGGAGTTTTTGTATCCTCTAGACCCTTAAAAAACTTCGGATAAATCAATGAAATACCAAAGGTGCAGTTGCACCCTAACTTAGGCAGAGACTATTATGGATCTGTGGGATCATGTGCTAGGCTACTACAGTGGTCCCTGCGTTATAAGACTGCCCCTCCTGCAGTCATGTAGCGGTCTCTCGTGGGGGTGCGGTCTCATATCGGGGTGCAAAATGCACTAAAAATACTACTTAGTGCGGGAGGAAGGCGGTCACATAAGACAAGGCGGTCTTACAACAGGGGGTCTTATAACGCAGGGACCACTGTAGCATTGAATAATTCTCTGTGTGATTTGTTTTTCTGTGGGCTTTATTTTTTAGAGTGTAAACACTATATTTCGTACTTATGCATCATGCACATTGATGTGTGATTGTGTGTTCATCTGATAAGTTGTGAGAAATCCACATAATAAGTACCCCTTAGACAAGCATCATCAAACATTTATGCCGTGGAGGTTTTGATCTACAATTCTCAGAGTTATTTATTGATTGTCGGTGTCATTTTGAAAGGACTGTATGTTCTCTAATGTTGGTCCTGTTGTGGTATTCTCTCTTATTCTCCTGTGTTTGTCAAATGACATCAGATGACTTTGAATGGCTCTGTAGTTTACCTTTGATCCAACAGAACAGAAATGCAACACTGAGCAATAGTTGGTATCATCTAGGTTTGAGAGCAGAAACCAGAAGCGAATACTTGGTATGTTGGGGTTATTTAACCGAATTGTAAAGTTTCTTAACTTCTCACCAAGTCTGTCATTTTAATTTTTGTGTTATTATCATGGCCATGGGATTCTTTAAAGTCATGATGTTATGATTTCAATACAGAATTAACTTCCAAAGGTCGGGATGAAGCTAACACAGCTAGGTGATTAATCGCCTTGGTGTTAGACTATTTTATGTTTATGTGCTTGGTATAGTGTTATTAGGCTTGGCTCTACTGTGAACTACTTTTTTCTACAAATGTTTGAAATTAACCATGAAAGTAACCTCTCACAATTAACCAATCAGTGACATTAAGATGGTACAAAAAGTATAACAGTTTGAATTTACCGACAAGGGGTTCTTCCTTCTTTTCTTAGCTATATTGTCATGTTTGGGAGACATATTTTGAAGACCTGTGTTCTATGCTATGTCATGTCCCAGAGATAGTTCAGGGTATTTGCCCATGGTAAAAGTGGTGGATCTCTTTCATTAATCTTTTATGGGGTTTTCTGATGCATGTTTTGACATACAAAGGGGGTCTCTTGGAAGCACATCCATTTTATAACTTACTCAGTTTGGGTCACACAGATGCAAACACCATTACATCTGTACTGTATATGCTCAATATTTTTTAAATGTCACTGTGCTTCAGGAAGTCTCAAACAAATGTGGTCCAATTCTTGAAAAGCAATTACTATCACAAGCAGTGGAGGATGGACTTCTTTACCTTGTCGCCAAACCTTCTCATGTTCTAAAAGTCTGCCTGAATGCCCAAAATGCAGGATTTAAATCCAAGATAACCATCCAATATCCAAGTATTGGAAATATACAGAAATATACTGTAGAAACTTTGGACTTGCTGTTCATCTGGCAGCAGAAACACTTGCATGAACTTTATCAAGAGCGCATTCTGACAGCACATGACACATCCGATCTGCTTGTGTCACATGATCAATCTGATGCTATTGGACCTGTCATCGGACAAGTTATGAAGCACTTAATATGTGGATGTTAACTTGCGTTGGCATGACACAGCATCATGTCATAACATTGGCACTTGAGTTCAATTGGCGATTGCTGTTGCTGAGCCACCCCCTGGGATTGACTCACAGTTTTTAATGCAGATTATTGGTAGATTCAGGATGTGATTAAACTTTACGACTCAACTTTGTGTTGTAAAAAGTAGTTGAGTCAACTTTGTGTAGTAAAAAGCAGTTGACTGAAATTTATGTGCCAAACAAAGGCAATGGGTTTTTTCCGGAATAATTTCCACACAAAATTAGTTTAAAATGGCCAATATCCTTAATGAAAGATCCAAAATACAGCATGTTTGCCTTTGAAGATTGTTGGAAGATTAGTTTTGAGTTAAATTAGATTCTCGCTGTTCACAAGTGATGTCTCTATGTTTAGAAATCACTTAATTAGACATTCGTTTATCAGAGATATTCTTTCCTTGATGTCTTCAGTTTTAGTTTCCAAATTAGGTAATTATAAGTGACGATACGGGTGGTCTGACAAATAATTCTGCCAGACATTTTAACTATTATTACACAAAATTTTCAGAAGATAAGCTAACATTTTCTTTGCATCACTTCTTCTAGGTGTGGCAAGATCCTTCAGAATTTTGTCAGAGTATGTCAGTTATAACCTTAGTCAGTGGCATATCTCATAGCAGAACAGAAACATCATATTCATGGTATTGCTCAGTAATAATGTTGATGGATTGCTATCATCCAATCTGCATCAGAATCCGACACCTAGAGGAATCTGTCCGCAGTCGTGAGACTGCATCACATTCCACACATCTGGTATTATTCAAGGGGGGGGGGACTTTTGACTACGTATTTGCAATTATTCATGATCCTCTCTATGAAATGACTTGAAATGAAATGATTTTGTTGTTTTACGTCCCCTATTCTGACTTAACCGAACTCTGCGGACATGAGGAATGATGAGGTGACACAGGGGATTCGCAGCCATTTCAGGCGCAGAGATTCACCCTGTTGTGTAGTGCCAGGAGCAGGGCTCAAACCTGGTCCCTGAGAGCCACTCTGGTTTGGTTAGTGCTCTACATATTTCTGACTGGGAAAGGAGGGAATAAAGGCTTGGTGAATTTGACTGCTGTCAAATAGACTGTGTATTCACCCATTGTGATAAAATAGGTCTTATTTAGAGAAGGACCTGTATCTTAAGTTGTGAACTATTGTGAATGTGTTAATCCTTGACAGAATGTGTAAATCTTTGACAGCCTTCCTGTGATTCTGAAATCCCCTCTGTCAATGCTTGGAATATTCATAGGAGCCTAATCTGCAAGTGAAATGCCACCAAGGGAAATCTTGTTCGGTACTTCAAGATCATGTTCTTTAGAACTGAGATTCTGATCAATGTTAACTCATGTCAGCTAGGGCGTCCATTGCATTAGGGCATTATCCCGTTGGTGATTTTCAAATTAACACCACGTTATCGTCCAGATGTCGATAATTCTTATCACTGAACAGCTAATCTTTGTTTCTTGAAACTCCATAAAACTGTTGTTCTTCATTTCATTGCAATGGAAATCAAAACTGGCATGGATAATAAATTTGATGTCTGAAACATGAAGTTAAGTGTTTTCATTTGCCAAATGATATGAATATATGGAATATTCTTCGCAATTTTATGTTGTTGAATAAATCAAATCAAAAGTATGTTTGGTGTGTTGACTAGTTGACATGTAAATCAAATTAAATATTTAGTAATTTATTTACAAACCCTAACTGGCCTAAGATTTTAAATTTTGTCAGGTTGATGAACCATGGTTTAATCGGGCCAGTTTCAACAAAATATATCATTATGTTGGATGTCTGCAGCTTGCAAGATACTAGTATAGGATAGGATAGGATATTTATTTTTCATTTCACATACACAATCACAATAATATGTCGATGCTATCAGAATATTCGATATGTATACATGGCATATGGAAATGGAGGAGCATACAAGAGCCTATGAGGGCTGTGGACGCAGCACCTTACATTATTAAAGAAAAAATAATTTTCATCAGTATAGTTCCTTTTTGAATCTCATTGTCCGATATTGGATTACATTTTCCGAATCGTTTGGTTTATGAAGTCTACAAGGGAAATGGGCAGATTCCTCTTTCCAATTGCTCCGTGTCTCTTTTTGATGGAGATGATAACAGAATGTGATGCAAGGCGAGCAAAGCCAAGACACTTGTCAGAGTCGCTTTTCAAAGTAATTTGTCTTTAGGTAATCCTCTAACATCACTCTAAGAGACTGCAACTTCACTGAAACTTTTGAACTGAGTTGTAGAGCTTAGAGGGTGTCAAGACCAAACTAAGAAAAGAGAAAGTTACATAAAAAATGAAATACATGGAGATTAGCACGGTATAAATACTTGAAAGAGATAGAAATCTTGTTTAAACCATAAAAAGCATTTGATGAATTTCATGTGCTATTAGCCACCAAAACTCAAAGTAATTCACAGAATCATTTATAGATTGGACCACCCATTTTGAAAATGGTAACATTTTTAGTGCAAATCTCTTAATTAATCTTCCGACAATCTAAAAGTCAAATCCAGATTACTTTCTATACCTAAGATATTTGCCATTTAATCAAATTGGAGAGCAAATTACTTCATAAAGCATCCATTGCATGACAAATAAATATCAGTCTAATACATAATGTTCTTCTTTTATGACAGGAAGTAGGCCGCAAAGTTTATTCATGTCCGGCATCTACCAATAATCCATAACATTATCAATTAAGCAGACTGAATCGCAAAACATTGATGACAAATCACGGTATAATGAAATGATTTTAAATGTGTGCAGCGTGCTAGTGTAAAATGTGGCCCGTGGCTTCTTAAAATTTACAAACATCAGAAAGTACGCAGTTTTTCAAGATCAACTGAATGAGATAAGGAAGTCTTTCTGCAAAGGAACTGACAAACACAAAATGATTCAACGGCTCAAAATCATGCATTTTCTGAGAAAATTAAGAAGCCCTCAAATGTTGATCTGCATCAGTCATGCAATTGGTGCTGGCAGAGAGACGAAATGAACCCATTTTCTGAATTCCTGATTTTGAATTTGCTCCTGACTGCCTGCATTTACAAGTTCGGTTTTACAACTTGTCAGTGCATTGCATGAGCCATTCACAACAGCTGTGTGGTTCCCATCTTTAAGTTACACAGGTCATATTTTGGCAGTAATGTGGGTCCTGTCAGTTTCCCTTGGTTCAGGATAGCTGTGCTTGAGAGTTGAGACACATCAAAGTCCAGGAATTTTGTGTAGTTCAACATGTTCCTTGAATTCCAACTAAGCGTTATCACACTTATACAGTTTAGTTTTTTGCTGAAGGTGACAATAAAATTTACAGGAGGTTGTTGTTGTTGTTTATTTATTTTTAAGTATGAACGAGCTACCCTGCCGCGACAGTTTCAAAGGTGAGGCTTCCTTTCGGCACATTGATTGCCATAATTAGTCTCTTATTTAATATTGATAAAAATATCAGTGGCTTAACCAAAAAGGCCAAGAAAATTTATAACAACTGACAAAAGATAATGGACAAAAAGGTCAATGAAAATTCTTAGAGTTAAACCTACTATCGATATTATCCTTAGGGATGCCACATACAAGTATGAAGTCACCTGGCATCAGGCCACTTGTAGTGCTAATCATTCGCAGCTAGAGATATCCAATAAGACATAAAAAGGTATCGTGTGAACTGTGTCACGGCATCTAATCACATAGGTTGATGTGAAGGAATGAAGGCTGTATAATAAGGAAATAAGACGGGCAGCCTTCATGCGAACATACCTGCGTTATTAGAATTTTAAGGATCAAAAGTCACATATAGAAGTCAGTTATTAAATTTATTTATAGCAACCCATTTTCAATGTCCCACCATAGGCCCTGCCTGTTCAGTCACAATCTTTCAGATATCAGTCACCAAATTACGTGTCTCCAGAATAAATGAAAGCTTCACATTGTAACAAGTAACCCATCCACCATGTTAAATGTGCACTACCAAATAAGTAAGCAAATGTTATGACCTTCTCTTTAGATAAGCCATTTCAAAATAGTTGTCAGAGAAAAGGAGCGTCAAGAGTACAAAAGTATTTACCTGTTGTGTAAGAAATGTGAAAGTCCTTGAGATCTCACATTGCAGGGAAATCGGTCTTCAAACTTTCAAAAAGCATTAATTGCATTCACTACATTGCACAGAAAGAAATAGGAAGCTTCTTAAATAGATGCATTCAGAAAATTACCCAAGTAATATGAAGCCACTTTTAAAAATATATGCAAAAAATGGCAACATGCTCAACTGCAATAACTATCTGCAGGTGTTTAACAAGTTCTAAGATTAATTGCCTACATGGAAATGCATTACAGGGATGTATTACTCCTGGGCATTACTGCGATGAAAGCATTAAAATGTGAGAAAATGTTCTGTTATGATTTCCTCTGGGATTGCCAAGGCAGATTTCTAAAATGGCCATGAATGTGATGTGAGCAATCACATTTGCCTTTTATGGCAGTCACATAATAGGGAGATGGTGAAAAAGGACACAATCTTGACAGAAATAACTGTTTATCGACTAAAACAGCTTGTTTTTGTCAAACTTACTTGAGACTTTTTTTATGTAAATGACTATGTTCAATCAACACCTCGGAAACTTTACGTTGGCCCTTGCAGGATTTTGCAGGTGTTTAAAATTTTAATTTCATTATATGTAATAATAAATAATATTCGCCCAGCGAAACGGCCGAAGGCCGTTGAGCGAAGCAAATTGAGTGCAAGAAAAGACACAAATCTGTGCAGTGATGGTCTCAACATCAACAGTCCACAGTTTGGAATTAGGTCAAGTGGGTCCAGCTTCTTATCAATGATTTAGTTTCGTATTTAACAAAACATAACATATTCATCTTCAAAAGTGTCTTAAAAATTCAATTTTCTCTAGTAATATATCCTGTACCAATAATTTTTATGAAATAGTTAATTATTAGCATTGACAAGCTAAATCAAATTATTAACATGTGATTCATTTAATTTCAATCAGACAACAAGAAAACATAACAAAATTAAAGTTACATAATCTTATAAACTGATGATTATGTAATATTGAACAGATAATCTACATGCAATTTTATTGTTTTTGTATTACTATATATTTATACTATTATGTAATATCAACAATCTAACATAGACTTGACTTTGGCAGCTTTCAGTGCTGTCTGCCTTTTTACCATTTATTTAATATATATATCTATCTATCAATTTATCTATCTATCTGTCAGTCATTATATCTATCTGTCTATCTGTCTATCTGTCTATCTATTTATCTCTCTATTTATCGATATATTTATCTATTTATCTATTATATTTTTTGTCTAGTTTATCTTGCTATTCTACATTTTTCTCTGTCTTTCCATGTATCTGTCTTTCTAATTTTCTGAAACAGTTACATAACTCCTTTCATACATTGAATATGAAATAAACAAGAAAGTTATGGTAAAATTATAAGTCCTACAAAAACTTTTTAAAGTGCTGCGCGAATTTCATGGCAGTGCCATTTACATATTAATAAATACTTTATTATTCACACAGTGCATGAAACTTGCCTTGTACAATCACAAGATTCATACATCACAATACACGACAGGCAAACGGATACATCCACAAAAATTAACCACACTTGCACATATAGACAAAACCACACGGACACATGCAACACAGACATACACATCATCACAATCACACAGTCATTTCATTAAGTATTCTGATACTTGCAGGCACAAATGAATTTTGGTACCTGGCTGTACGGCATCTTATGTACCTGCCACTATAAAGAAATAAAATACAAAAATTAAGGCTCTGCTATAACCAATGCAGTCATTTTGTGTGTTTTGTAGAAAATTTTAACTTAAGTCTTGACAAAATTAAAGCTACTTAGGCACCTCCCTTTAGGATTAACATAATCAATGTGTAACTACCATTTAGCTGCCAGATCCGTCCTCTGACGTTGAATTTCCAAACTTTCCCATTTATTTAACTGTCCACCATAGTCGGGCAGATCAGAGGGGTCCCCCTGCGCCCATCTGAATATCTAACGGAACCAAGTTTTTTGGTGCCCTATAATGTCCTTTTAACAAAAAGCCAATGTTAACAGGACTATCAATGTCCCATGGGGTTTTTACGGCGACCATTTTGAATTGAAGTTGACGGCAGAAAAACGTCTCTTAGAAAGTTTAATTATCTCAGGAACTATTCAAGCTACATTCATAAATGGCACACCTATTAATATGTTTTTGGACATGTAGAATCTGAAAATGACATTAGTTTCTTTCTAAATTGTAAATATCACCCAATTATGGCCAAATATTTACAAAGAATTGCATTTATTAAATATTTCACCTTAGATCAGTTTATTCTACATCAGCCAGTTAACCAGTAGCTCTGTGTGATGATCATATTTGACCAGCACTGAAGACAAGCTTTCAAGTGAGGTATAATGTGTCTAAAAGAAATGATTATTTGATGAGCTGTGGTATTTCAAAGATTTTCATTTGTGATTCTGTGATCATTTAGCAGCATGGGCGAGGTAGAACTATTAGTCAGGTTGCAAGAGAGGTTGCCTTGCACCCTCTGGTATAGTTCATGGCACTAACCTACCAAATGGATAGCCCTTGATGTCACCTTTCTCTTGGCACCTTGCTTTCCTTGTCACTACAATTGTCTACCCTACCAAAGCAAAATAAATGTTGCTGTCCAGGTCCAAAAATCTCCTGTGAAACACCAAAATCTTGCACAGATTTTCCTTTCCGCCTATCCTAATCACCTGATAACTCATTCCTAACCAATCAAATGGAAGTGGATGGACAGCACTTTATGTCAGCTTTCATTTGGCACCTTGGTTTCCTTGTTACTGGAACTGTCAACCCTCTCAAGCTAAATGAATGTTACCGTAAGTATCAAAAATTTCCTTTGAAACACAAAGTACTTCCATTTATCTTCAATTGTACCTATCCTAATCAGTAGATGACTTATTCCTAACCAACCAAATGAATGTGGATGGATAGCATTTTGGTGTCAGCCATCATTTTGCACCTTTGTTTCCTTGATACTAGAACTGTAACCCTTCTAAAGCAAAATACTGAACCGTCAGTCTAAAAAGCTCCTCGGAAACACAAAATCTCCCATTTATTTTCAGTTCTACCTTTTCTAATCACTAGATGACTCATCCCTATCAAACCAAATGGATAGCCCTTGATGTCAGCATTCATTTGGCACCTTGGTTTCCTTGTTACTACAGTTGCCAGTCCCCCAAAAGCAAACTAAATGTTATGTCTTGGTTAAAAAATCTCACCAGAAACACAAAAACCTCCCTACTATTTTAATTTCCACCTATCCTACTCACCAGATAACTCATTCCTAACCAATCCAATGGATGTGGATGGATAGCCCTTGATGTCAGCTTTCATTTGACACCTTGGTTTCCTTGTCACTAGAACTGTCAACCCTTCAAAAGCAAAATTAATGTTTCTGTCCGGGTCAAAAATCTCCTCGGAAACACAACATACTCCCATGTATTTTCATTTCCACCTACCCTAATCACCTGATAACTCATTCCTAACCAACCAAACACATAGCCCTTGATATCAGCTTTCAGGGGCTATCCATCCTCATCCATTTGGTTGGATAGGAATGAGTGATCTATTGATTAGCATAGGTAGAACTGAAGATAAATCGGAAGATTCTGGGTTAACAAAGAAATTTTTGACACAAATTGCAGCATTTATTTAGCTTTGGGAGGGTTGACATTTGTAGCAAGCAGGAGACCAAGGTGCCAGATGAAAGCAGACATCAAGGGCTATCTATCCACATCCACTTGTTTGGTAAGGAATAAATTATCTAGTAATTAGGATAGGTTGAAATCAAAATACAAGGGATTATTTTGTGTTTCCGAGGAGATTTTTACGAACAGGTCATGACCTTTAATTTGCTTTTGGTGGGCTGGCAATTGTATTAACAAGGCTTTCAAGGTGTAAGATTAAAGCTGCCATCAAGAGCGATCCAACCACATTCATTTGGATGGTTCATTATAAGTTATCTGGCGATTAGGATAGGTTGAAATTAAAATACAAGGGAGGATTTTGTGTTTCCGACAAGATTTTTTTGACCAGGACATAACATTTATTTTACTTTTGGAGGGCTGGAAATTGTATTAACAAGGAAACCAAGGTGCCAAATGAAAGCTGTCATCAGGGGCAATCCATCCAGATCAATTTGGATGGTTCATTGTAAGTTATCTGGTGATTAAGATATAATACATGGGAGGATTTTGTGTTTCCGACGAGATTTTTTTGACCAGGACATAACATTTATTTTACTTTTGGAGGGCTGGAAATTGTATTAACAAGGAAACCAAGGTGCCAAATGAAAGCTGTCATCAAGGGCAAACCATCCAGATCAATTTGAATGGTTCATTATAAGTTATCTGGTGATTAGGATTGGTGGAAATTAAGATACAAGGGAGGATTTTGTGTTTCCGACAAGATTTTTTTGACCAGGACATAACATTTAGTTTGCTTTTGGAGGGCTGGCAATTGTAGTAACGAGGTGCCAAATGAAAGCTGACATTAAGGGCTATCAATGCTCATCCATTTGGTTGGTTAGGAATAAGTCATCTACTGATCAGGATAGGTATAATTAAAAATAAATGGAAGGATTTGGTGTTTCTGGGGGAGATTGTTGATACTGACGGCAACATTTATTTACTTATAATTTAGCTTTGGGAAGGTTGACAATTCTGGTTACAAGGAAACCAAGGTGCCAAATGAAAGCAACATTTATTTTGCTTTGGTAGGGTAGACAATTGTAGTGACAAGGAAACCAAGGTGCCAAGAGAAAGGTGACATCAAGGGCTATCCATTTGGTAGGTTAGGGATGAGTCATCTAGTGATTAGGATAGGTAAAATTGAAAATAAATGGGAGGAATTTATGTTTTTGAGGAGATTTATGACACCGACAGCAAACATTTATTTAGCTTTGTAAGTGTTGACAATTGTAGTAACATGAAAATTATTGAGCCAGATGGTAGTTGACATCAAGGGCTATGGATCTCATGGTTTGAGATGTTTTTCTAGGGCTACTCATTAAAAAAAAATGAAATGAAATGAATTATAAGACACGTTTATGCTTACGAAGAAATTTTCTACCCAGGGAGGAAGAGTTTAATTACTTTCATGACATCCAGCACAAGCATCTTTCAAGCATACTATTTACACCATTTGAAAGAGTAACTTCCTGGCTTTTAAAGTTTAATTTGGTGTTTAATTTTCTTCACTGGCATAAACTATGATAGAGCAATGGCTGCTTTAACACAGAAAGCGACAATAATGCTAAAACGACACTTTTAAAAAATTTTAGAGGTTAATCCGAAATAGCCACCAGAAAAACCCCATGGAACAATAATTGACAATGGGAGCATCTTTCCAGACAATATTTGGCATTCATAAATTGGGTGCCATTAACTATACCAGAGGGTGCAAGGCAACCTCTCTTGTAACCTGACTAGTAGTTCTACCTCGCCCATGCGGCTTAATGATCAGAGAATCACAAATGAAAATCTTTGAAATACCACTGCTCATCAAACAATCATCTCTTTTAGACATTTTATACCTCATATGAAAGCTTATGTTCAGTGCTTGTCAAATATGATCATCACACAGAGCTACTGGTTAACTGGCTGATGTAGAATAAACTGATCTAAGGTGAAATATTTAATAAATGCTATTTTTTTGTAAATATTTGGCCATAATTGGGTGATATTTACAATTTAATAAGAAACTAATGTCATTTTCAGATTCTGCATGTCCAAAAACATAGAAATAGACGTGCCATTTGTGCATGTAGCTTGAATAGCTCCTGAGATAATTAAACTTGTAATTTCTAAGAGACGTTTTTCTGCCGTCAACTTCAATTCGAAATGGTCGCCGTAAAAACCCAATGGGACATTGATAGTCCTGTTAACATTGGCTTTTTGTTAAAAGGACATTATTAGGGCACCAAAAAACTTGGTCCCGTTAAATATTCAAACGGGTGCAGGGGGACCCCTCTGATCTGCCCGACTACCATATTCATTTGGGACATCTTGTTCGAAAGATAATACTAAGCTCATCTCAGATGGGCGCAGAACACGTTCTGTTCTCACTCCCATTCCCAAAGAACAGAGAACTGTTGTGTGGCATGTTGTGGTTCTTTGTCACATTTGCAGGATATCTCGCAATTAAGGATCTGTCAAACTGGGTGGCCTCAATTAAGATATATATATAATATTACATTATATACTGAACTGTAGGAATTGATACCATTTTGTAATTTCATTTTGAAAATTACTCAAAATCTTCTTGCATGTTTGATATTTGAGATTATCTCTCTCCAAAGTTTATGATATATGCTTTCCCATCAGCACACTTGCTGATCTGATTAGTTCAGTTCTGAGTCTCCTAGCTTGGGTGAGGCTTCACAGTCATTGAAATACATATGAGTCTGTATGACTTCCTGAATCATTAGAGGCTTTTGAATCCTGTTACCCATCATTAGAGGGAAGCATGCTGATCACAACAGTTCAAGATGCGCAGAACATGACTGATGAAAATGAAAGTATTTTCAAGCAAAAAGAAATATGCTTGTGGGGCCGTTCAAAAATTGTGAATGTTTCAGCTCACATCTTCAGTAGTCAGGCGTGCAATTAAAAGAAGATACAAGTGGAGTTTTTCAAGATGATTGCTTGGTTCCACAATCCATAGATACCCCAGACATCCCAGAATAGCCATCAACACAAGAATTAGATCAAAACTGCTCCACTATCTGTCTGCTTGAATATGTTAAACTCAAATCTTATGATTGCATGACAGACACTCCACAGCATGCTAGAAGAATATCATCGTTCAGGCCGGTAAAACATGATATTGACCTCAACCGAAGTCCATAAGTGAATTATGCATCCTGTCAAGAGGTATGATATTTAAGCTCTCTCACATCAACCCTTGTGTGTCGCTATTCTTGTTGGCTCAATTCATAAGTTTTAAAGCAAGAGAGTGGCTTCTGAAAGCTTCCGAAGTCATTGATTAAAACTGGAGGCAAGCATGTTGATCACAATGAAAAAGTTTCACAGAAAAAAAGCAAGAGAAAGAAAGTCTTCCCACCCAGCTCTGACAGTAGGAATGTACACAAGAAGCCAGTTAGATTTGCGATTTATTAAGTGATGTGTAAATTCTGAATCAGAGGCAATGAACGCAATAACTGCTGGTAAAATGAGCATGAGGAACAAGTCTATCCCTTGGTGGAATTATTGTAAAACTGGCTTTGGGTGGTTGCAGTTGTGCATCTAAAACAGGGCAATATCATAATGTTGAGTATAGAGATGGCAGGCTCAACACTAATTTCATGGCCACAACATGGTTTTTGTAAAGTCACAATGGATCACACACAAAAAGATGACCAAAAGAAGACCGCTTGGCCACAGCACATTTCAGTCAAGCAAACATCTTTCAATCCGAGGAGACAATCCATGGAGGCCACCATTGATAAATGTCCATTAATTGATATATTCTGACATGCGATAGGAATGGGCATGATATCAAATTCCTGAAAATGTAGCACAAAGGCAGAATCGCATATATGGAAAGTTGGGAATGCTCACTGCTGGTTTGATTGACTCATGCGATGCACTGACAAGTTGTGAGTTCTGGTTGCAGATTTTATCCCAAATCCTAAATGGAGGTTCCTCAGACAAATGGGGGTTTGTCTGACAAATGCAGGCGGAAAATCACTACAGAAGAATAAGCAGCGGAATGCAAATCTAAAGATAGTTATTTTACCTTCATATTGAACAATAAATGATTTTAATAAAGTCCACTTTTACCCGTCATTTGTGAGAATAATTATTATCTTGCATTGCATAGATCATCTTCTGTCTCTGTGCACATTTCTGTATAAGATTACACCACTGCAGCCCAGTCTCCTTTAAATTTTGTCCTTGTGGGCAATTTGACCTATTTTGCCATGAGGGGACGTCAGTGTGACGTCAGACATGTTATTCTCCATAATTATAAGATCAACGCAACATGTAACATCTGTGGCAAGGAAGAAGAAGATATAGTTCACTTATTAGTTAAATGTCAAGCCCTGGAAGAGTACAGAAGGGGGAGCATTACAAGATTGAAAGACTGCTATGAGCAAGTGGGAAATCACCTGTAAAGCAAAGCTTCTTCTTTGAATAGAGAACAGTATTTTCATTCTTGTTTACCAACACCCACTTAACCAATACCCACTTGTAATTCCAAGTGTGATCCATTTTGTTTATTTTGGCTCAGAACCAATCAGAACCAAAATGAGGCACAGTCCCAGTGTGTCTAACCAACATCCCACAATGCACCAGTGAAGAACATAGGACACCACTAGATTTTGATGAAGCCACTGGCTAAGGTAACATTGTCAGCATACTTCTATCCATTTTTCTTAGCCAGCAATAACTTTATCATCTTTAATTATTCTACTTAAAAAGTGAGATTGATTTTAAATTGATATTGCTTTACCATGGAATTGTGTAATGCCAGGATTTTGACTATACAGTTTGTTCTTAATTGTGTGTTATTATCATTCTGTGTCCAAGCCTGACACTAAAAGTGTTTCATCCTCTTCAAATAAATAAATTCTTGTGGAGTACATTTCATATATTTACTTATTTTTTTCACACAAGAACTAATTAAAAAGAAATGGAAACTGAAACAGTTGTGGGACTCACAATGTATTCAGAATCTGAATTACTATCAGTTGAGAATTCAAACTTAGTAAGTTAATTTGTTGAGAAACAAATTTGAGAAGATCCGAAGCGGCTTGATGATAACATAAATCTCATCCACAAGGTATTTTGTACTTAGCCAAATCATGCTGTTCAACATTGTTCAAATTGAAAGATGATTATCACGTAAGCCAAGAACGTTCCAACAATCTGAAACAAGGAAAGTCAATACATCTAGAATATATTATTATATCATATTATATAATATATATTACATAAATACCTACTATGTAGTAATAAAGAGATTTTTTTAAATAACTAATTTCAAGCATCAGGACAAAATTTTGTATGTCGACCACATGAGCCTCAGTACAAGATTTCAATATACCACATTAGCACAAATAAATCACCAAACTCCAGACATTGTTTATGGATCTTCAATGATAATAAGAATACTAATTCAAACTGGTTGTCCTCAAGAATGAGGCTTTACAAATATTAAACTCTCGGAGGTCCTTCGAATAATATCTTGAAGGTTCTAACTCTTCATTCTTTGATGAACCAATGGAAAAGAAACTATCTGAAGGTTCTTAAAAGAACCTCCTAGGGTTTTTCCTCAGAAAACTGTTGTACTTCACTGAGCAGAAAAACAAGTTGATGCACTTACGGTTAGGACTGTTGGTTTATCAATATGGAGGTAGCCACAGACGTCGATGCCAACAGCCGAATTAATTCGCTCAATGAAATGAGACATCTGGAAGATGATTGATCAATTTGTATAAAAGTTTTTGATATTTTTTTTCTGCAAAATTGACAGTAGAAGTCTTGTATCTATCTAATTCAGAGCAGCGCTAACATGAAGAGACATACCTGAAGCAATTGTTGGTCCGTCATTCCCATCACGTCCGTTGAATTCAATGTTGCTTTGGGTGCATGAACCTGCACAATGAAAATCAATGCAACCTTACTCACTGATGTTCTAAATCACCAAAAGTAATCACTTATATTTCCTTAACTGCAACGCTTACCCAATGGTCCACAGCCAGAGCGCCAAGGACAAGAGCCAAGAGTCCAAGCATCATGCTGAACAATTGTAGTGCAGTTACCAGATTACCAATGATGGCTTCGTAGCTGCAAAGTACATTAATTCAAGGATTATACAAATACATTTTACCAGGTTATTTTCAACAGCACCAATTGTATTATGCAAATGAACAGCAGCGCTACCTTTATTTAGTGATGATGTGCTACAGTGCTTGTTGAAAGCAAGAGAAATTAACTATGTTTTGCCATTGGGTCAATGCTAAAGAAAAGTTAAATTCTTGATGATAAAATTTCAATTTTGTGCTTACCGAACAGCCAAGAAGACAGTAGCACAAAGTCCAATTACGAGACACAACAAGTTCAAGGCCAGCATCTTTCCCCAAGTCTTGTTAACGGCGTCTTTCTTGGATATCAGGTTGGTGTAGTCATTCATCAGGAGGACGATGGCATCTGGTTGTTTCAAATTCCTCTCCTGTAGTTCTTGGTAGAACTTCTGCAGAGGCAATGATGATTCATAAAAGATGAAGCCAAGAAAGAGCACAGTCAGCACTGTCACCAGATAACTGTAGATGTGAGTTGGCATAGCATACACATACAGACATTTCATGAGGTCAGTCCATGCATATTGGTCACTCATATTACTCAAAATCTTGTGCATGTGATCACTGTTAAAACATCCTCTTCCCCATGAAGCAACTGTTACATAGATGTAATAAACATACGCAGAGCAAATGCTGAGGAAAGCGATCACACCAAAGACAAGAAACATCGAACCAATTCCTCTTGGAATGACTCCGACTTTTGCCTGGATACCCAAGTGTTTCTTCCAGCATATAGGGAAGTACAGAAGCAACACAATCGCCCATGCATAGAGCATGGCATTATGTAAAACCGTGATGACTAACACAAATCCGATAGATGCGTTGGCTATGATATATGCCAGTAGCGCCAACAGGTATGCTGACAGCCCAATGATTATTATGATTTTGTAAACCATCGAAAATAACGCCGCACATCTTTGGTAGGTATTCTGCCTTTTTTGACAAAACAGAATCACTCCTGAGATCTTCAGTAGGTTTATATAAACCTTGTTAACCGTGTGCAATTCCATAATTCTTATCAGCGTGATTTCTGTCGTCCAGATATAAGTCGAGGCGAATGCCAGTGGTGCTGCACTTTCAAGAACCAATCGATCAATGCCCTCTGATCCTTCAAACCCTGTTTGATAGAAATGTAAATAACTCAAATTTGCATTTGGGTGTTATATTTGTTGTCGTTACTATGGGATAAGAAAGCACTGGGTCAGATGATGGTGTTTTATTATACATTGACACAATTTGGTTAGTAAACATAATTAGTAGGCTACATAGGTTGAAAATGGACACAAAAACTGATAAAAGGTATCTATTGGTTTGCAATTATCTGTCAAATAGAACAGGCTTAAAATGCTGTGCACTCTGATTCTGGAGTAATTGCAGAACTCTCCAGGAACTTCGAGAATAATTTTGTTGCACGTGATCTGGCATTAATTCAAATGTTCAGTTCAAATGTGTCGAATATGTCTGAAATTCGTCAGCAGAAAGTGCAGTGTAATTTTAAAAATTATTGCTTGAAAAAATCTTTGGACACTACCTCTCTTAGGCTGGCATTTATTATTATAGTCAGAAAGAAAAAAATTCAACGTTTGTAAGAACACATCTTAACACTTAGATTTAATGACTGAAGTCCTTAAAATACAGCTAGACATACAATTAAAGAGATAGACGGAGAGCATTTGTGGTGACTGCAAGAAAGAATATGCTATAAAGATATCCAGGTTAAATATAAAAATGCTGTGATTGCTTGAAGGAAAATTTATATGAGAGCAACCCCAAAAAACCGAGACAGTTGATCATTGCATTCTTGAGGCAGAATTAGTTCACATCAGATAGAGTAAAAGGCAGGCCTGTACAATATTGTTCCATTGTTTGGTCAAACCAGACACAGAACAAGTGGCTGGCCAAAGATACATAAGTGATCGTTGACATAAAACAGAAATATGGACCGGAAATTAAGCCATCTGATTCACAATAACGTTGTATTTCCACAGGCTATTGCTGTCTGTTTGATGTCACCGAGAGAATCATGCACGAAATATGAGCTGGATTATGGAATGGGTTGCAAATGAGGACGTTTTTTTATCATAGAAAACAAAGTCAGTCCTGGCAGTAGTGTAGTGATCGTTGTGAAAGTAACAGCAGCAGGATGTTGTTAATCTTGTGTCTGCCCAAAGGAATCATCACCACTCACAAATCTAAAAAAAATAGTTACAAGGTATATGATTGATTTGGGCATCAACAAAAAGACGATACCAAAATTCAATATTTTTCCGTGTACTGTTCATCAATCACCACAGCCCAATCTGCTTAGTGACAGTTTCTTGAAAAACACCATACTCTTGTTGTCTCATCCTTTAGATAGAATTAATATAAATTAATTACATGTCAACAGATTGAAATGAAAGCATCACATCATAGTGAGTTACTCATCCCAGTTTGGCCAAGCAAAAAAAGCTACGGGCTGACAAGCTTTCAGTTGAGAGACTGCGGGGCTGAAAAGCTCTCATTTGATCATACGCATATACTACGTCATCGAAACTATGACTTTGGAATCCTTCATGTTGTGTCAACTGTAAAGACCTTATGAGTCAATAAAAAAAGAAATTTAAAGCAAAGATTCACGTTTGCATAGAATATGGCACAGTCATACCCACATAAAGTTTTTCTCTGTAAGAAATGTTTAAAAATGACTATCAACCCAAAAATATCACACATTTATGGTTGATTAACCCCGATTTACCCCTTTTAGCATATTCAGGTTCAGTTATCATTACATAATAATCAGGATTTTTGATACCAATATCTGAAGTATTTTATCTGAAAAAGAAAATATCACAAAGGTATACTAACAACGGAGCAGCCTGGCCGGCTGTTAAGCCCGTATCGAAAGATCTCTCAAAAGAATGAAAAGAAAAAAAAGAATATCATCACTTGTATACCAATGATAGTAAGAAGCCAGATATACCATCGCTGTCCATCAGTGTTTAACAATATCTTAGATTCATTTACGTGATGAAAATGCATTAGTCAAGTGCATTACTGTGATGAAAAGCATTAGAAGGTGAGACAATGCTTTGTGATTTCCTCTGGGATTGCCCAGGAAGATTTGGCTGAATGGAAAACTCCTAAAATAGCCATGAATGTGATGTAAGGAATGGTTTTTGCCTTTTATGGCTGCAGTCATCTGATAAACGCCAGAGAAAGGGCGAACAAGGAGACATAACTGTTATTCTGCAAAAGGACACATGGGTCAGTTAGTGTGAAAGTCCAAATTTGACAAGATGAAATACCTATTAGGCCTTAAATATGAAATAGTGTCCTTCCTAACCATTTGTGATGTTTTAATTCAATGCCTGACCCAAACGAACAATTCATTTCAGAAAAACATGTAAACAAACAATAATTATTATCTTAGGCTGTGATAAACCCCTGAATTGTTTACATTTTAAGCATTGTAGTGCTCTTCAGGATGCTTAAAATGTGTTGCATCTTGAATAACAGTAATCCGCTTCTATATGTAAGTGGGAAAACACATCAGCTCAGACACTTGACATTGACTGAAGATTTAGCAGGTGTTCATCTTAATTCTAAATTTAAACATGATATCTCATTACAGAAGAAAATACGAGCGTTTGCATTTTGGAAGGTGACGACTCTCGAGAGCATTTTAATGGAAGCTCTGTTGTTTTCCTACATTTGTTAGACAATCTTGAAAATGGCGTAAAAATAAATGAAAATGTTGTAATGACCAATATCTGACTTTTTACTTTTTATGACAATCAACAAATACATAGGAGACAGTAAAGGATCATCAGGATGTCTGAGTGTAAGGAAAAATATTATGCACCTTCCAAATTTTTCTTGAAAGGACTGAATTCACCATAATTAGGACCTTCTTAACTTTAAACTTTATATCTCATTTTACAAAACAAAAATATTCCAAAAACGGAATTCTGTTTGATGCTGGCTGATTTTTAATGCCACATAATCTTGATATGACAAAAAACTAAATTTTGTAGAGTGCGAGGTAAGGTTGCAAAGAAAAGTTTGCGGAAAGCAGAAATTTGGAAAATGTAAATCCAATTTGTATGTAAATGACACCTTCAAGTGACAAGCCATTCCAGGCATATCTGACATGCCCCATTTATTTTCCCAAATTTGACAGCGGCTTTATAAAGCAGGACCTCCAGGCAATGTCCTTGTTTCGTAAAAAGATGCTTTGATATATGGACCAACTAAATATCCGTAAAAAATAAATTCTGTGCCTTAGGGTTGACATAAATGAGACAGATACTGTACAAGAAGATATTGTAATGTTCCTTTTCTTTGGCAAATTGTGTAAATCAGGATTAACTACACAATGAGATATCTGGAATGTCCAAGGCTCCAAGCGGCTATTGTATATGGTACGTAAACTATGCAAGTTATGCTACATGCGGCCATGTAGTCTTGTTTCAACTTTGCACATGACACAGGTTAAGGCAATCTTATAACAGCACCCATGAGCAAAGTAAAAGGGGAACATTATCCATGGTTCCCATACTTTGGCATACCTTAGTTATGGTGATTGTCTGTGAAGATGAGCAATGAGAAGACAAGGAGCCTGACAGCCCTATTCATTGAAGGATGCAGTTCTCTCACTCCCTTTTGCGATCTTCTGCATCAAATGATAACTGGACTCCATGCACTCACAAAGAAAGAGTGTTCTGTGAAACATGCTCCATTCTCACTCCTATTCCCAAGGTACAGGGGACTGTCTGGTTGTCATGCTGTGGTTCTTTGTCACACTTGCAGGATATCTTGCAATTTAGGATCTGTCAAGCCGGGTGGCCTCACAATTAAGGCCAAGCAGCTCTGATAATTCTGGGAGTCTTTATTTTCACAGCCCTGAATGAGTGGATAGATTGATGCCTTTTTATGAATAGGGATAACGTTTAATGGAAGAGTGTCATATAAAGAATGTCAATAATGTGATATAATTGGAAATTAAATGTATCTTGTTATTTGGGACAATAACCAGGAGTATTTGTATATGATTTTGTTCCATGTATTCCAATTAATAGTTTTGTCATCTTCAAGCATTTGAGGTACTTTTTTGAAATACGTAATATTGCTACAGTGTAGAGAAATATATGTGCATAATTATGACAACTGATGTATATAGCCTCTATACAGTACCTTCATGAGGGGGGTTTGCTGTGACATACGTGATGCTTGAAATATCAAATACATGAGATTTTGTACGAAGCTTTCGCATCATCATCACTTGCTGATATTTGGTGCAATCAAGATGTCTTCAGTGTTAGGTGAGGCTTCCAAAGTCATTTAAATGCGTATGAGTCTGTATGACTTCCTGAAGCATTAGATGCTTTTGAATCTTGTCACACGTCATTTTAATTAGCGGGAAGCATGCGGATCATAATAGTCAAAGTTGCACTGAACATGACTGATGAAACAGAAATATCTTCAAATCAGGTGAAAAATGGTTGTGAGGCCCAATGTGGTGCGAACTGAAACTTATGGCTTTATTGTGAACTTTTTCAACAAACATGTTCAATAGCAAGGAGTGCAATTAAACCAGGAAGAGAGGAGTCTTTTTTTTCAAGGGGTGTTTTTGGTTCCACGTATATGCTTGACACAATGAAAATACATTATTTTCCCAGTTGAAAGATAACATAACTGCAGTTTTCTCATCTGTTTTCACCATATACAGACTATGATAGCTTGACCAAAATTTTGAAAAATAAAAAAGACATTTTTAAATGTCTAAGTTTTAATATACAGAGTATAAATGCAAAAATAGACCAACTACGTATTTATATTGAACAACTTAGACTAGATAATTGCATTTTTGATGCTATTTGTGTACAGGAGACTTGGTTGGCTGGTGGTAGTCCTCTTGATCATTTGCAAATTGAAGGTTATGATATGGTAAGTTCACCCTGTAGATTGACATCTCACAGTGGCTTGGCATTTTACTTGAAACATGGATTAGACTATGAAAGCATAAATGATTTTGTACATAGCCAGTCATCCTCTTGGGAAGGCCAATTTGTTCGAGTAAAGTTCCCTGGAAGCAAAGATCTGATTTTAGGTAACATTTATCGGCCACCCAGAGAATTAGTTGAAAATTACAGAACGTTTATTGATGAATTTAATGAAGTGGTATGTACAATGAGTGGTGAGTTAGTTATTGCTGGAGATTATAACATTGATCTTTTGCAAATTAATAATAGAAATATAGTAAATGAATACTTTGAGTCAATTATGAACAATAGCCTTGTGCCTTCAATAACCTTCCCAACTAGATTCTCAAGAAACTGTGGCTCCCTTATTGATAACTTTTTATGTCGTCTTTCAGATAACTTTTCAGAAATAACCACTGGTATCTTAACACAAAACTTGTCAGACCATCAACCCTACTTTATATGCTTAGACTATATTAAACTTAAAAAACCATCAACAAAGTATATCAAGTTAACCAATCAGAATAACAATAATATAGCAAAAGTGAAAGAGTATATAAAAAACAACAGATCAATCCAAGATATAATGTCTGATTCTCATACTGACCCAAATATTACTTATAGAATACTAAGCAATGTTATAAAAGAAGCTCTTGAAAAATATATGCCTGCTAAGTTAGTAAAATTTAACAAACATAAGCACCGTAAAAATAGCTGGATCACTCAAGGTATCCTAAAATCCATAAAATTCAGAGATAAACTCTATTTACGATTAAAACAAACACCTACTAACTCCTCTCTTCATGATCAACTTAAAGTTAACCTCGCCACATATAATAAAATTCTCAAAAAGTCTATCAGATCAGCAAAATTTAGTTATTATCACAATCGCTTAAAAAGTAGCCAAAATGATATAAAAAAGACATGGTGCGCAATAAAGGAAATCATTAATAAAAGAAACACTAAAACAGATGCTCCTGATAAACTAACAATAAATGGAGAATAATATCACAGATCCGTTAACCATAGCCAGTGAGTTTAACAAATTCTTTGTAAATATTGGACCAGAACTAGCCTCTAGAATCCCTGTACACCCAAATGACAACTTTCAACAATATTTAAGCACTCCCTCTTCTACTATCCTCAAATTTGAAACAGTAAGTGAAGATGAAGTACTTAAAATAATTAGTAACCTAAAAAATAAAACAAGTTTCGGCACAGACAATATATCAACTGTGCTGCTTAAGAAATTAATGCATGTAATCAGCAAACCTCTAACTATTATCTTAAACCAAATGATAAACTCAGGTATTTTCCCTTCAGACTTAAAAACTGCAAGAATAATTCCAGTATATAAGAAAGATGATCCTCTAATACTAAATAACTATAGGCCTATATCATTACTAAATAGCTTTTCGAAAGTGTTTGAAAAGGTGATAGCCCTGCAAGTTCATAATTACTTTAAAACCAATGACCTATACTATGATAATCAATATGGCTTTTGTGAACATCACTCTACACAACATGCAGCAACAGAACTAATTGACAGAATAGTCAGCGACATGGATACAGGGCAAATTCCACTTAACATCTTTATTGACTTGTCAAAAGCATTTGACACCATTGATCACGATATACTCCTTTACAAAATGCATTATTATGGCCTGAGAGAAAACTCATACAACCTACTGAAAAGCTATCTGAAAGACCGA
Organism: Platynereis dumerilii; assembly: GCA_026936325.1. Classification (NCBI taxonomy): domain Eukaryota; kingdom Metazoa; phylum Annelida; class Polychaeta; order Phyllodocida; family Nereididae; genus Platynereis; species Platynereis dumerilii. Next base: position 18,467,700 of record JAPTHN010000003.1, read on the forward strand.
CATCAGTATGTTGACATAAATGATCATAAATCCGACACAGTATTAATTTCAACTGGAGTCCCTCAAGGCTCTATTTTAGGCCCACTATTGTTCATAATTTACATCAATGACCTTCATGTGTGTTCTAATATATTGAGAGCTATCAGCTATGCTGATGACACAACCTTATATATATCATTGACAACAAGCAATCTTGGAGAGGTTAACAACCAAATCAATAACGAGCTTTCCAAATTTAGTAAATGGCTTGATCTAAACAAACTATCATTGAACGTCTCGAAAACTAAATATATGTTCTACTATCCATCCAACAAGAAGGTTGTTCACCCTCAAATAGAAATTAATGACCAAGCGATCGATTGTGTTCAGGAGTTTGATTTTCTAGGAATTTTAATTGACTCAAAACTGAAATGGCACTCTCACTTAAGTAAAATATCTAAAAAAATTTCAAAAGCAATAGGAATTATTGGAAGAGTTAAAAATTTCTTACCTACCGATACCTTACGAATTCTATATTTTGCTCTCGTCAATTCTCATTTAGACTATGGCATATTAAATTGGGGTCACAGTGCAAACCGCCTAATGACCTCACAAAAGAAAGTAATAAGAATTATTTCAAAGAGAAAGTACAATGCCCATAGCGAACCACTTTTCAAAAAGCTCAATATTCTAAAAATTTCTGATATTTATAAATTAAAATTGTTAAAGTTCTATTATAAACTGCATAATGACTCGCTTCCAAAATACTTCTCCAACTCAAATTTCCTCATCTCACAACATACCACTCATTCGCATGACACTAGGAGTGAAAACTTTCTAAAACCTAGAATTTATCATACTTTTGCTGAAAAGAGTGTACGTTACCAGCTGCCAAGTCTCCTGAACAGCCTTCCCATGCATGTGATTAACAAAGTTTATACCCATAGTGAATATGGATATAGCTCCTATCTAAAGAAATACTTAACAAACCAATACAGCAATACATGTTCAATAAGAAGCTGCTATATATGCCGATCATAAACACAAGCTCCCACGCTCCTATACCCCACATTCACCCACCCCCACCCCTCCCCACTATTCCATTCATAATGACCAGTGTCTGACAACAGAATGCTCAACTTAACTCTTCACTATTTACTACAAAGGTCCATCTGTCTCAGTTTTGCTCATAAAATGTTATATATCTAAAATGTGTTAACAAGGGTTGCTTACGATAGCACTTAATGTTTAGGCAAAGTAAGCATCGCCTGTGCCAATTTGTATTTCAAAATGATGTTTAATCTACATGTTGTACTGATCTTCATATTTGGCTAAATAAAAACTGTTTGTCTGTCTGTCTGTCTGTCTGTCTATTCAGACTTAACCGAACTCTGCGGACATGAGGAATGATGAGGTGGGTGACACAGGGGATTCGCAGTCATTTCAGACGCAGAGATTCACCCTGCTGTGTAGTGCCAGGAGCGGGATTCAAACCTGGTCCCAGAGAGCCACTCTGGTTTGGTTAGTGCTCTACATATTTCTGACTGGGAAAGGAGGGTATAAAGGCTTGGTGAATTTGACTGCTCTCAAATAGACTGTGTATTCACCCATTGTGATAAAATAGGTCTTACTTAGAGAAGGACCTGTATCTATAAGTTGTGAATAATTGTGAATGTGTTAATCCTTGACAGCCTTCCTGTGAATCTGGAATTCCCCCAGTCAATGCTGTGAATCTGGAATTCCCCCAGTCAATGCTGTGAATCTGGAATTCCCCCAGTCAATGCTGTGAATCTGGAATTCCCCCAGTCAATGCTGTGAATCTGGAATTCCCCCAGTCAATGCTGTGAATCTGGAATTCCCCCAGTCAATGCTGTGAATCTGGAATTCCCCCAGTCAATGCTGTGAATCTGGAATTCCCCCAGTCAATGCTGTGAATCTGGAATTCCCCCAGTCAATGCTGTGAATCTGGAATTCCCCCAGTCAATGCTGTGAATCTGGAATTCCCCCAGTCAATGCTGTGAATCTGGAATTCCCCCAGTCAATGCTGTGAATCTGGAATTCCCCCAGTCAATGCTGTGAATCTGGAATTCCCCCAGTCAATGCTGTGAATCTGGAATTCCCCCAGTCAATGCTGTGAATCTGGAATTCCCCCAGTCAATGCTTGGAATATTCATAGGAGCCTAATCTGCAAGTGAAATGCCACCAAGGGAAATCTTGTTCGGTACTTCAAGATCATGTTCTTTAGAACTGAGATTTTGATCAATGTTAACTCATGTCAGCCACGCGTTCATTGTATTAGGGCATTATCCCGTTGGTGATTTTCAAATTAACACCGTGTTGTCCTCCAGATGTCGATAATTCTTTTCACTGAACAGCTAATCTTTGTTTCTTGAAACTGCATAAAACTGTTGTTCTTCATATCGTTGCAATGGAAATCAGATCTGGCATGGACATTAAATTTGATGTCTGAAACGTGTAGTGAAGTTTTTTCATTTTTCCAAATGATATGGAATATTCTTCGCAATTTTATGTAGTTGAATAAATCAAATCCAAAGTATGTTTGGTGTCTTGACTGATTGACATGTAAATCAAATTAAATATTTAGTAATATATTTACAAACCCTAACTGGCCTAAATTTTAAATTTTGTGAGGTTGATGAACTATGTCTTAATCAGGCTAGTTTCAGCAAAATATATCATTTTGTTGGATGTCTGCAGTTTGCAAGATACTAGTATAGTTCCTTTTTGCATCTCATTGTCCTCACTTCAGCAAAGCACAGGGTGATTGTCCTGTGTTGGATTAAATTTTCCGCATCATTTGGTTTATGAGGTCTGCAAGGGAAATGGACAGATTCCTCTTTCCCAATTGCTACATGTCTCTTTTTGATGGAGACGATAACAGAATGTGATATAAGGCGAGTTAAGCCAAGACACTTGTCAGAGTTGCTTTTCAAAGTAATTTTGTCTTTAGGTAATCCTCTAACATCACTCTAAGAGACTGCAGCTTCACTGAAACTTTTGAACTGAGTTGTAGAGCTTAGAGGGTGTCAAGACCAAACTAAGAAAAGAGAAAGTTGCGTAAAAAATGAAATACAAGGAGATCAGCACGGTATAAAGACTTGAAAGAGATAGAAATCTTGTTTAAACCATGAAAAGCATTAATTTCGACGAATTTCATGTCAGAAGCAAGCTTCATGTGCTAGCCACAAAAACTCAAAGAAATTGTAAGAATCATGTATAGATTAGACCACCCATTTTGAAAATGGAAATTTTTTTAGTGCAAATCTCTTAATTAATCTTTCGTCAATCTCAAAGTCAAATCCAGATCACGTTCTATACTTAAGATATTGGCCATTTAAAATTTGACAGGAAATTACTTCATAAAAGCATCCATTGTCTGACAAATAAATATCAGTCTAATATATAATGTTCTTCTTTTAGGACAGGAAGTAGGCCGCAAAGTTTAATCATATCCGGCATCTACCAATAATCCATAACATTATCAATTAAGCAGCCTGAATAGCAAAACATTGATGACAAATCAAGGTATAATGAAATGATTTTAAATGTGTGCAGCTTGCTACTGGAAAATGTGGCCTGTGGCTTCTTAAAATTGACCAACCTCAGAAAGTACGCAGTTTTTCAAGATAAGGAAGTCTTTCTGCAAAGGAACTGACAAACACAAAATGATTCAACGGCTCAAAATCATGCATTTTCTGAGAAAAGTAAGAAGCCCTCAAATGTTGATTTGCCTCAGTCATGTAATTTGTGCAGGCACAGAGTTGAAATGAACCCATTTTCTGAATTCCTGATTTTGAATTTGCTCCAGACTGCCTGCATTTACAAGTTCGGTTTTACAACTTGTCAGAGCCATTCACAACAGCTGTGTGGTTCCCATCTTTAAGTTACACAGATCACATTTTGGCAGTAATGTAGGTCCTGTCAGTTTCCCTTGGTTCAGGATAGCTGTGCTTGAGAGTTGAGACACATCAAAGTCCAGGATTTTTGTGTAGTTCCACATGACAAAGTTCCTTGAATTCCAACTAAGCGTTATCACACTTATACAGTTTAGTTTTTTGCTGAAGGTGACAATAAAATTTACAGGAGGTTGTTGTTGTTGTTTATTTATTTTTAAGTATGAACGAGCTACCCTGTTGTGACAGTTTTAAAGGTGAGGCTTCCTTTCGGCACATTGATTGTCATAATTGGTCTCTGATTTAAAATTGATAAAAACATTAGTGGCTTAACCAAAAAGGCAAAGAAAATTTATAAAGACTGACAAAATATAATGGACGAAAAGGTCCATGAAGAAAACTTCTTAGGGTTCGGCCTGCTATTGATATCCTTGGGGATGCCACATTCAAGTGTGAAGTCACCTGGCATGAGGCCACTTGTAGAAATCCAATAAGACATAAAAAGGTATCGTGTGAACTGTGTCACGACATCTAATCACATCGGTCGATGTAAAGGAATGAAGGCTGTATAATAAGGAAATAAGACGGGCAGCCTTCATGCGAACATACCTGCATTATTAGAATTTTAAGGATCAAAAGTCACATATACAGAAGTCAGAAATTAAATTTATTAATAGCAAGCCATTTTCAATGTCCCACCATAGGCCCTGCCTGTTCAGTCACAATCTTTCAGATATCAGTCACCAAATTACCTGTCTCCAGAATAAATGAAGGCTACACATTGTAACAAGTAACCCATCCACCATGTTAAATGTGCACTACCAAATAACTCAGAACTTAAAAATAAGTAAGCAAATGTTATGACCTTCTCTTTAGAAAAGCCATTTCAAAGTAGTTGTCAGAGAAAAGGAGCGTCAAGAGTACAAGCGTATTTACCTGTTGTGTAAGAAATGTGAAAGTCCTTGAGATCTCACACTGCAGGGAAATCGGTCTTAAAACTTTCAAAGAGCGTTAATTGCATTCACTACATTGCACAGAAAGAAATAGGAAGCTTCTTAAATAGATGCATTCAGAAAATTACTTAAGAAACACGAAGCCACTTTTAAAAATAGATGCCAAAAAAGGCATCATGCTCAACTGCAATAAGTATCTGTAGGTGTTTAACAAGTTCTAAGATTGATTGCCTACATGGAAATGCATTACAGGGATGTATTACTCCTGGGCATTACTGTGATGAAAGTATTAAAAGGTGAGAAGATGTTCTGTTATGATTTCCTCTGGGATTGCCAAGGAAGATTTCGCTCAATGGATGAGTCCTAAAATGGCCATGAATGTGATGTGAGCAATAACATTTGCCTTTTATGGCAGTCAGATAATAGTGAGATGGTGAAAAAGGACACAATCTTGACAGAAATAACTGTTTATCGACTAAAATAACTTGTTTTTGTCAAACTTACTTGAGACTTTTGTTCAATATAAAATTTGGGTCAGTATGGATATGACGATATATTTTAAAACTTTTTTTATGTAAATGACAATGTTCAATCAACACCTCGGAAACTTTACATTGGCCCTTGCAGGATTTTGTAGGTGTTTTTAATTTTAATTTCATTATATGTACCTGCCACTATAAATAAATAAAATACAAATAAAAAAATTAAGTCTCTGCTATAACCAATGCAGTCATTTTATGTATTTTGTAGACAATTTTAACTTATGTCTTGACAAAATTAAAGCTATTTAGGCACCTCTCTTTAGGATTAACATAGTCAATGCATAACTACCATTTAGTTGCCAGAACCGTCCTCTGACGCTGAATTTCCAAACGTTCCCATTTATTTAACTGTCTACCATATTCATTTGGGACATCTGGTTTGAAAGATAATACTAAGCTCATCTCAGATGGATACAGAACACGCTCTGTTCTCACTCCCATTCCAAAAGTACTGGGTGTCTACAGAAAAAGAGGACAGTCAACACAATTTGATTTGTTTACAGTTCATTTTGTGCCAAGCATCATTATTCAACAAAACATGATTTGTATATGAACAGTATAATCAGAAGAGTCAAATTACCCAATATTCGCACCCCTTGCAGTGGTAACTTCCTGCAGATGAGACCAAAACGATGTGAAAACATGTTTGATGCACTCCGCCAACATTTTGCCCCATGCAGACATGATGGAGGCCTTTAACTTTACTGCGAGGGTTGGGATAACTTGCTGGATGCTGTCTCCCAATTTGCCGATACTGAGTAATCCACTGGATCCAGCTCAGGAGACAAGGGGTGGCACTCTACCTTGCTCAGCAGGTTTGTTTTGAGGCACTCCTGAGTCTTCTATGCAGTATGAACAGGTGTTCCACCTTGTTGGAAGATAATTTTGCCACAAAATGAGTTTTTTGTCTGACGCCATGACATCACAAATTCTTTCACAATGTTGTTATAAGCATTTGCATTGATTCCGGTGCTCTGATCAATGACTATTTGAGACATTTTTGTGACTTCAGTGACATCAGATGACTCCTCATTGAAGACCAAGTGTTAGGTCCCTAATTTGAATTGCTGGCAGCTGGAGCATCAGAAAATGTCCCACTACTCGCAAATGATTCATTCCTTCTCTTACAAGCACCATAAATGGTGACAAATTTCTCATCAACAATGAGGAAGACAGGACAACCATAGTCAGCTTGAAGCAATGCAAGCACTTTCGCATATCATGCTTCCGTTTTGCCTTTAGTAGTGATCTAATTCACAAATAAACATATTTGCTATAGATCTGATATGGCTGATTATCAAACCCACTCTTATTTCAAGGCTTATCACCTAATTCTGAACTTATATGAGTACAAAAAAGAAGACAAGTGACTGTCCTCTTTTTCTGTAGACACCCTGTACAGAGAACTGTTGTGTGGCATGTTGTGGTTCTTTGTCACATTTGCAGGATATCTTGCAATTAAGGATCTGTCAAGCTGGGTGGCCTCAATTAAGACTGATCTGCTCTGCTTCAAGTGCAGGGGAAGGGACAGTATCAGGATTTGGTGGGTTGGAGTCTTTATTTCTCTACAGCATGGATAGGCTAGAATTGCCACCAGATGGCTTGATTGGAGTGGTGAATATTTTAGTCCATGTAAACTAACATTTAGTGATTTAATAACAAATTAAGAATTGCACCAATATTTTATGTGCCGATATCATTCAAATAATTTATTTTCTTATTGTCTCAGAATGTTCTGTTTTTCTCATATCAAGCACTTTGAGCTGATTGAATAAATGATTTTAAAATATTGATTACTGTATGCATGGACATGCGCAATATTATACAGTTATCGCACAGCACCGAGTGCAATATCAGTTTTTATGGCACCGAGGTTACTAATATTGCACGAGGGCGCAGCCCGAGTGCTATATTAGTCACCGAGGTGCCATAAAAACTGATATTGCACGAGGTGATGTGCAATAACTGTTATATCATATGGTTTTTTTTGGGAAATGCTAAGAAAAGGGCCGGAATTCTGATGTCAAAACTCTATTTGTGTTTCTTTGACCATGTTTGAAATGTAGTATCAATAACTATTTCACTCACAAAAAATATTCACACTTTTGGCATCCATAGAAGATATATTTGATGATTGGTCTTCTTTAATTTTTTTTTCCTCAAACTTTGTGGCAGACTTAATTAAGACCTCTAGATTCAACAAAGTCACTGAAAAATGGGAGAAAAAAAAATTGTTTTTCGGCCACTTAATGCTTTATTCTGATTAAACAAATAACATACACAGTACTAAAAGTTGATATCTACTTAGCCCTTTAATATACGCATCTTTTGGCCACCACAATCATTTTTCTATCTATAACCATTGCTGTACAGTGACTTTCTTTAACCATTTAAAACCAAGAAACGAAATTGCTGCTGCTGCAAGACTCAATTTGTGTTTCTTTTGAACCATATACTTAACATGCATCTCACTAGAAATGGATGAATATTTCACTCACCAAAAAAAATGTCACACTATAGGAATCCAAAAATGATGTACTTGATGATAGATTTAATTTTCGATTTTTTTGAAAAACTTTATAGCAGACTTTTGACGTCTAAACACAATAAAATCACCAAAAAATCGGCAAAAATGCCGTTTTTCGGCCACTTAATGCTTTATTCTGATAAAACAAATTACATAAGCAGTACAAAAAGTTGATATCCAATTAGCCCTTTAATAGACGCATCTTTTGCCGTTAGAACCATCTTCCTATCTACTTCCGTTGCCGTGTGGTTGATTTTTTAGTATAATTGAAAAACACACTCTTGATGTCAGCTTGTGGCTGCAGCAGCATGAAAACATGGTGCTTCCTCTCAGGTCCGTCCAATCTCTCACATGTTAAAATGACCGTGCAATATAATGCGTGCAATATCGTAGATCATTACATGACCACTATGCTAGAGCGATGCTGATTGGCCTAAATCAGTCACATGACGACATCATAAAAACTCATATTGCATGGTTCAGGTGCAATATGAGATTTTTTCCAAAAAAAATTTTTTTTACAATTTTTTTTTTTCAGATTTTTTCATATTGCATGGTTCGAGTGCAATATGAGCCTTTATAAAAAAAAAAAAATTCCAAAAAATTTTTTTTCATTTTGGTTTTTTGACTGAAAAAAAAAAAAAATAGCGACAATTTTTTTTTTTCGGAATGGAACATTATATTTGAAGCATAGTGGTCATGTAATAAAACAAATACGGCACTTATTATCGTGCAATATGAAAATTTATTTGCACTCGTAAATTCATATTGAACTCGGGCTGCGCCCTCGTTCAATATGAATTTCCTCGTGCAAATAAATTTTCATATTGCACTCATATCATGCCGTATTTGTATAATATTGCACGGCTGTCGGCCAATCAGCAGCGAGTATTCTGGCTAACCATATGATATTACATTATATACTGAACTGTAGGAATTGATACCATTTTGTATTTACATTTTGAAGATTACTCAAAATGTTGTTGCACGTTTGATATTTGAGATTATCTCTCTTCAAAGTTCTTGATAAGCTTTTCCATCAGCACACTTGCTGATCTGATTAGTTCAGTTCTGAGTCTCCAGGCTTGGGGGAGGCTTCCCAAGTCATTAAAATGTGTATGAGTCTGTATGACTTCCTAAGTGATTAGAGGCTTTTGAATCCTGTTACCCATCATTAGAGGGAAGCATGCTGATCACAACAGTTCAAGATGCGCAGAACATGACTGTGGAAAATGAAAGTATTTTCAAGCAAAAAAAGAAATATGCTTGTGGCGCCTGTCAAACATTTTGAATGTTTCAGCTCACATCTTCAGTAGTCAGGCGTGCAATTAAAAGAAGATACAAGTGGAGTTTTTCAAGATGATTGCTTGGTTCCACAATCCATAGATACCCCAGACATCCCAGAATAGCCATCAACACTTGGATGACACAAGAATTAGATCAGAAATGCTCCACCATCTGTCTGCTGGAATATTTTTCACTAATTTCTTATTATTGCATGACATGACAATTCATAGCTTGCTATAAGAATATCACTGTTCAGGCCAGTGAAACCTGATATTGACCTCAACCGAAGTCCATAATTGTATTATGCATCCTGCCAAGAGGTATGATGTTTAAACTGTCTCACAACAACACTTGTTTGTCGCTATTCTTGGTGGCTCAGTTCGGATGTTTTAAAGCAAGAGAGTGGCTTCTGAAAACTTCCAAAGTCATTGATTAAAACTGGAGGCAAGCATGTTGATTACAATGAAAAGTTTCGCAGAAAAAAAGCAAGAGAAAGAAAGTCTTCCCACCCAGCTCTGACAGTAGGAATGTACACAAGAAGCCAGTTTTTGATTTGTGAATTATCAAGTGATTTGTAAATTCTGAATCTGATGGCAATGAACGCAATAACTGCTGGTTAAATGAGCATGAGGAACAAGTCTATCCCTTGGTGGAATTATTGTAAAACTGGCTTTGGGTGGTTGCAGTTGTGCATCTAAAAAATGGCAATATCATAATGTTGAGGATAGAGATGTCAATGGAACACAAGACAAAGATGACCAAAACTTTAAAAAAAATTATAAGCTGTATTATCAATTTAGGACCCGATGGAAACATTGGAAACAATTCCAATTCCTCAAAGTCGAAGACCACTTGGCAACAGTGACTTTCAGTCAAGCAAACATCTTTCAATCCGTTGAGACAACCCATGCTACCATTGATAAACGTCCATTGATTGATATATTCTGACATGCGATAGGCATGGGCATGATATCAGATTCCTGAAAAATGCAAAAATGTGGCACAAAGGCCAAATTTCATATGTGGAAAGTTGGGAATGCTGACAGCTGGTTTGATTGGCTCATGCGATGCACTGACAAATTGTGAGTTCTGGTTGCAGATTTTATCCTAGATTGAGGTTCCTCTGACAAATGGGGGTTCCTCTGACAAATACAGCTGTAGGCGGAAAATACCTACAGAAGCAGAAGCAGCGGAATGCACTTTTAAAGATAGTTATTTTACCTTCATATTGAACAATAAATGATATTAATAAAGTCCACTTTTACCCGTCATTTGTGAGAATAATTATTATCTTGCATTGCATAGATCATCTTCTGTCTCTGTGCACATTTCTGTGTTTACAATATTACACCAATGTAGCCCAATCACCTTTAAATTTTGTCCCTGTGGGCAATTTGACCTATTTTGACATGAGGGGACATCAGTGTGACGCCGGACATGTTATTCTCCATAATTAAGATCAACCCAACATGTAACATCTGTGGCAAGGAAGAAGAAGATACAGTTCACATATTAGTTAAATGTCAAGCCCTGGAAGAGTACAGAAGGGGGAGCATTACAAGATTGAAAGACTGCTATGAGCAAGTGGGAAATCACCTGTAAAGCAAAGCTTCTTCTTTGAATAGAGAACAGTATTTTCATTCTTGTTTACCAACACCCACTTAACCAATACCCACTTGTAATTCCAAGTGTGATCCATTTTGTTTACTTTGGCTCAGAACCAATCAGAAACAAAATGAGGCACAGTCCCATTCTGTGTCTTACCAACATCCCATAACGCACCAGTGAAGTACAAAGAACACCATCAGATTTTCATGAAGCCACTTGCTAATGTTACATTGTCAGCATACTTCTATCTATATTTCTCAGCCTGCAATAATTTTATCATCTTTAGTTATTGTACTTAAAAAGTGAGATTGATTAATTGGTATTGCTTTACCATGGAATTGTGTAATGCCAGGATTTTGACTATACAATCGCAAAATGTTGCCAACAGTATTCTTAGTCAAAATCCTAAACACTTCAGTTTGTTCTCAATCGTGTGTTATTATCATTCTGTGTCTAAGCCTGACACTCAACATGTCGCATCCTCTTCAAATAAATAAATTTTTATGGCATAAATTTCATATATTTACTTCTTTTTTTTTCACAGAAGAACAAATTAAAAAGAAATTGAAACTGCGACAATTGTAGGACTCACAATTTATTGAGAATCAGACTAACTATCTGTTGAGAAATCAAATATAGTAAGTTACAATGTTAAGAAACAAGTTTGAGAAGATAGGAAGCGGCGTATTGATAACATAAATCTTATCCACAAGGTATTTTGTACTTAACCGAATCACGTTTTTCAACATTGTTCAAATTGAAAGATGATTATCACGTAAGCCAAGAACGTTCCCACTATCCGAAAAAAGGAAAGTCAATACATCTAGAATATTTTATTATATCACATTAATATATATTATATATTACATAAATACCTACCTATGTAGTAAAGAGATTATTTTTTAAATAACTAATTTCAAGCTTCAGGACAGAATTCATGTCGACCACTTGAGCCTCAGTACAAGATTTCAATGTTCCACATTAGCACAAATAAATCACCAAACTCCAGACATTGTTTATGGATCTTCAATGATAATAAGATGACTAATTCAAACTGGTTGTCCTCAGAATGAGGCTTTACAAACATTTAACTCTCGTGGGCCTTCGAATAATATCTTAAGGGTTCTAACTCTTCATTATTTGATGAACCAATGAAAAAGAAACCATCTGAAGGTTCTTAAAAGAGGCTATGGGTGTACAAGGGTTTTTCCTCAGAAAACTGTTATACTTCACTGAGTAGAAAAATAAGTGGATGCACTTACGGTTAGGACTGTTGGTTTATACATATGGAGGTAGCCACACACGTCAATGCCAACAGCTGAATTAATTCGCTCAATGAAATGAGACATCTGGAAGATGATGATTGATCAATTTGTTAAAGATTTTTGATATTTAATATATGCGAAACTGACAGTAGAAGTCTTGTATCATTGTAATTCAGAGAAGCGCTAACAAGAAGAGACATACCTGAAGCAATTGTTGGTCCGTCATTCCCATCACATCCGTTGAATTCAATGTTTCTTTGGGTGCATGAACCTGCGCAATGAAATTCAATGAAACCTAACTCACTTATGTTCTAAATCACCAAAAGTAATCACTTATATTTCCTTAACTGCAACACTTACCCAATGGTCCACAGCCAGAGCGCCAAGGACAAGAGCAAAGAGTCCAAGCATCATGCTGAACAATTGTAGTGCAGTTACCAGATTACCAATGATGGCTTTGTAGTTGCAAAGTACATAAATTCAATACATTATACCAGGTTATTTTCAACAGGACCAATCATATGACGCCAATGAACAGCAGCGATACCTTTATCCAGTGATGATGTCCAACAGTGCTTGTTTAAAGCAAGAGAAATTAATGATGTTTCGCCATAGGGTCAATGCTAAACAACCATTAAAATTTTAATTTAAAAAATTTTAATTTCAATTTTGTCTTACCGAACAGCCAAGAAGACAGTAGCACAAAGTCCAACCACGAGACACAGCAAATCCAAAGCAAGCATCTTTCCCCACGTCCTGCTAACATCATCTTTCTTGGATATTAGATTGGTGTAGTCATTCATCAGGAGGACGATCGCGTTTGGTTGTTTCAAGTCTCTCTCTTGTAGTTCTTGGTGGAACTTCTTCAGAGGCAATGACGATTCATAATAGATGAAGCCAAGAAAGAGCACAGTTAGCACTGTCACCAGATAACTGTAGATGTGTATTGGCAGGGTATACACATACAGACATTTCATGAGGTCAGTCCATGCATGTTGGTCACTCATATTACTCCAAATCTTGTGCATGTGATCACTGTTGAAACATCCGCCTGCCCATGATTCCGATGTTCCATGGACGTAACAAGCATAGGCAGAGCAAATGCTAAAGAAAGCTATTAGACCAAAGGCAAGAAACATCCAACCAATTCCTCTTGGAATGACTCCGACTTTTGCCTGGATACCCAAGTGTTTCTTCCAGCATACGGGGAAGTACAGAAGCAACACAATTGCCCATGCATAGAGCAAGGCATTGTGTAAAGCCGTAATGACTAACACAAATCTGATGGATGTGTTGGCTATGATATATGCCAGTAGCCCTAAGAGGTATGCTGACAGCCCAATGATTTTGAGGATTTTGTAAACCATCGAAAATAACGTCGCACATCTTTGGTAAGTGTTCTGCCTTTTTTGACAAAACAGAATCACTCCTGAGATCTTCATTAGATTTATATAAACCTTGTTAACCGTGTGCAATTCCATAATTCTTATCAGCGTGATTTCTGTTTTCCAGATAGAAGTCCAGGTGAATGCCAGTGGCGCTGCACTTTCAAGAACCAATCGATCAATGATCTCGGTTCGTTCAAAACATATTTAATGGAAATGTAAATATCTCAAATTTGCATTTGGATGTTATATTTGTTGCTGTTACCATGCACTTTGTCAGATAATGGTTTTTTGTTATACAAAAACTGATAAAAGGTATCTATTTGTCTGCTAAATAGAACATGCTTTTAAAATGCTGTCATCTGATTCTGGAGTAATTGCAGAACTCTCCAGGAACTTCGAGAATAATTTTGTTGCACGTGATCTGGCATTAATTCAAATGTTCAGTTCAAATGTGTCGAATATGTCTGAAATTCGTCAGCAGAATGTGCAGTGTAATTTTAAAAATTGTTGCTTAAAAAAATCTTTGGACACTGCCTCTCTTAGGCAGGCATTAAATATTATAGTCAGTATAATAGGAACACACCTTAACACTTAGATTTAATGACTGAAGTGCTTAGAATACAGGTAGACATACCATTATAGAGATAGACGGAGAGCATTTGTGGTGACTACAAGAAAGATATCCAGGTTATACATAAAAATGCTGTGATTGCTTGAAGGAAAATTTATAAGGGAGCAACCTCAAAGAAACCGACACAGTAGATCATTGCATTCTTGAGGCAGAATTAGTTCACATCAGATAGAGTAAAAGGCAGGCCTGTACAATATTGTTCCATTGTTTGGTCAAACCAGACACAGAACAAGTGGCTGGCCAAAGATACATAAGTGATCGTTGACATAAAACAGAAATATGGACCGGAAATTAAGCCATTTGATTCACAATAACGTTTGATTTCCTCGGGCTATTGCTGTCTGTTTGATGTCATAGAGACAAATCATACAAGAAACATGAGCTGGATTATGTAGAGGGGTTGCAAATGAGGATGTCTTTTCTATTAGAAACAGAAGCAGTACTTGCAGTTGAGTGATTGTTTGTGAAAGTAACAGCAGCACAATATAGTTAGTCTTAGTTTAGTCCACCTTTGTCTGCCCAAAGGAATTATCGCCACTCACAAATATCCAAAAAATATCTGCAAAATTCTACGATTGGTTTGCCAAATAAGTCATTTTCTTTTGTAGATGTTCGTGGACATTAGTAAAGTCAATGCACATATACATGAAGAAAGACCAATTATTGTAACTCATTCCATTTCACATTCTTCTCTTACATGAAATTTGGCTGGTTCCGTAATGGTCATACATGTAGCAATTGTAGATCCTTGTTATGACGATCATTCTTAATATGTTTCATCTCCCACCAAGTTGCAATATTGCTTCATCAGACCCCTGAAACTTTTTCAACTTATTTTTGCTGTTTTCTGTTGATTGCTAATTAGCGATGCCTGGATTTTGGAAGTTGCCAACCTTTCAGTCACTGAATACTTACATATGTATTAATAAAGAGAAACTTACTCAATGGTGCAATTGAAAAGCAACACTTTTGACAAAAAAAACTTCAAAGGGGAGTATAAGTTGTTGTGTTGTACATCAAGCCACAAAAGCCTCTATACACTGGGAGCATTTGAATTTGGGTGTTGCTTGAGATGTTGACATTTTATCTACACAATAAAGTGTATATGTACAGAATAAAAGTGTAAAGATTTGGAAGTGCTGTGATCTCCCTAAAACAAATTTTGAAGACAACCCTCTCAATGCTTTTTAGTCTCATTCACATGGCTTAGCTACGCCATTAACCGCCCTGTGTATTGTGTAAGCGATGTTATTTCACAAATGATGATTATGTGCTTACATCAATTAAGATTTCAAAATTCACTCCCGCCACTGAAGGACTTTTGATGGCGTCAGAAAAGTCGCATGCAGTATCTGAAAAAGTTATTTTATTTTTTTTCATTTATACAAATTAAATGTTTAACGGGAACAAAGCAACTTCGGTTAAAATAAATTAAATTTATGACCCCTTTCATCAGTGTCTGTGCAATACAGAGAAAAGATCACTCCAATTGGATAAATGAGTAATTTGTTGAGGACTCCCACTCTCTCTCCCATCTCATAAAAGTGGAGCACCACTTATGACTATGCAAGGCAATGAATATTCCTCTAGTCTCTAGAATTTGTGATCACTTCTTCAATCAACTATTCTAGTAAATTGCCTTAGTGGCCTCTTTTTACGATATCCGTTTCCCGCTTTCTCTTATGAGACAACAGCTGGTAATTTCTCAGATTTGTGTTAGAATATTGATGAGATGATCACACTTCTCGGTTTAATTATTGCTAACATCAATTTAGATGCAGATCACTGTTTTAACATGTTCATTTAAATGAGAATCACATTGGAGGAATGGTTGAAATTTAAAGTGTCTTAGTTACTCAATTAATCATAGCAAATAGCTTGTTTAATTGATGTAATTTCAGAAATGATGATTATGTGCTTTCAGTAAATTAAGATAAAAAAATTAACGGCAGTGAAAGAAGGATATTTGATGGTGAAAGGAAGTCACGGCCAGTAATCGGTTTTCTTGCGAAAGTAGTATTTTCTCCTTCATATATTGTCAAACAACATCAAGAAAGCTATGACAACATAAACACAATATAGTTGAAGTAGAACAAGATATAATTAGGTCTAATATAAAATTAGACTATCACAGTTGTTGTGAACTAAAGTCATGCATAAATACGATTTTAAAACATCTTTCAGTCAACGCACTGGATATACTGTTGCACTGTATAAGTGTGAAGTTGATGTTTCTGTTTTGCAAGATTAGAATATTTGTCTTCCCTGCAGATGGATGCGACCCTGTTGCATGTTTGCTGTGAATATGATCTGGTTTTCTCAAGTGTCAGGGTGTGACACTGCAATGTTCTTCAGAATAATGACAGGAAGCGCAAGGAACACCCATCAAAACACTCTTGTTTGACAATTGACTTGTTTTTAAGATATGTGCATTGCTTTTCCCATGGATAGATATTTAGACACATGCATAGACAGATCAATTGACTGATTGTTGAATGGACATTTACCTACAAACTAGATAGTTTGGCAATAATTATTCCCGGGAAAATCTTTTATATATAGTAAACCTGTCCACATTATTCTGCCCAAGTCACCCGGAGTGAATAGTGGCAGTTGTCAAGAAAATTCCGAAACTAAAGATAATATATATTGTAATTGTAAATGGCATATTATATTTTTTTAAAAATGCTGTCTCAAGCATGACTGCACTCTTCCACTTTTTCAAAATATATGTTCCTGATTCCTCTTTTACTCCTATTGGAAGGGAGATAAAACATTGCTCTTAAATTTTGCAATTTTCTTGTCATGCCTTCTATTTTGTCACTCATTTTTTAGTAAAGATATTTTTTTGCATAGCTTTCACATTTTCTTTATTCTCCTCATGTCTTCAGCTTGTGTCTTTTGTGGAACACATAGCTAAGTTGTAGCTTGATCAAGACATGAAAACTTTTTTGTGCAAAATTGTGCATCTTCAGTGGATGTGACTATGCATGACTGTGCAGTGCAACCCATGCATGCTTTGGATGAATGAGGGACTTTGGCGAAGACCATTATGGATCTCTAGGATCATGTGTTGGGCTGCTAGAATTGAATAATTCACTGTTTAATTTGAATAATTCACTGCATAGTTTGTTTTCACATGCAGTCAACATCATTATGTAATTGGTGGTGGGTAATGGGAGTTTTTGTATCCTCTAGACCCTTAAAAAACTTCGGATAAATCAATGAAATACCAAAGGTGCAGTTGCACCCTAACTTAGGCAGAGACTATTATGGATCTGTGGGATCATGTGCTAGGCTACTACAGTGGTCCCTGCGTTATAAGACTGCCCCTCCTGCAGTCATGTAGCGGTCTCTCGTGGGGGTGCGGTCTCATATCGGGGTGCAAAATGCACTAAAAATACTACTTAGTGCGGGAGGAAGGCGGTCACATAAGACAAGGCGGTCTTACAACAGGGGGTCTTATAACGCAGGGACCACTGTAGCATTGAATAATTCTCTGTGTGATTTGTTTTTCTGTGGGCTTTATTTTTTAGAGTGTAAACACTATATTTCGTACTTATGCATCATGCACATTGATGTGTGATTGTGTGTTCATCTGATAAGTTGTGAGAAATCCACATAATAAGTACCCCTTAGACAAGCATCATCAAACATTTATGCCGTGGAGGTTTTGATCTACAATTCTCAGAGTTATTTATTGATTGTCGGTGTCATTTTGAAAGGACTGTATGTTCTCTAATGTTGGTCCTGTTGTGGTATTCTCTCTTATTCTCCTGTGTTTGTCAAATGACATCAGATGACTTTGAATGGCTCTGTAGTTTACCTTTGATCCAACAGAACAGAAATGCAACACTGAGCAATAGTTGGTATCATCTAGGTTTGAGAGCAGAAACCAGAAGCGAATACTTGGTATGTTGGGGTTATTTAACCGAATTGTAAAGTTTCTTAACTTCTCACCAAGTCTGTCATTTTAATTTTTGTGTTATTATCATGGCCATGGGATTCTTTAAAGTCATGATGTTATGATTTCAATGCAAAATTAACTTCCAAAGGTCGGGATGAAGCTAACACAGCTAGGTGATTAATCGCCTTGGTGTTAGACTATTTTATGTTTATGTTCTTGGTATAGTGTTATTAGGCTTGGCTCTACTGTGAACTACTTTTTTCTACAAATGTTTGAAATTAACCATGAAAGTAACCTCTCACAATTAACCAATCAGTGACATTAAGATGGTACAAAAAGTATAACAGTTTGAATTTACCGACAAGGGGTTCTTCCTTCTTTTCTTAGCTATATTGTCATGTTTGGGAGACATATTTTGAAGACCTGTGTTCTATGCTATGTCATGTCCCAGAGATAGTTCAGGGTATTTGCCCATGGTAAAAGTGGTGGATCTCTTTCATTAATCTTTTATGGGGTTTTCTGATGCATGTTTTGACATACAAAGGGGGTCTCTTGGAAGCACATCCATTTTATAACTTACTCAGTTCGGGTCACACAGATGCAAACACCATTACATCTGTACTGTATATGCTCAATATTTTTTACCTGTCACTGTGCTTCAGGAAGTCTCAAACACATGTGGTCCAATTCTTGAAAAGCAATTACTATCAGAAGCAGTGGAGGAGGGACTTCATTACCTTGTCGCCAAACCTTCTCATGTTCTAAAAGTCTGCCTGAATGCCCAAAATGCAGGATGTAAATCCAAGATAACCATCCAATATCCAAGTATTGGAAATATACAGAAATATACTGTAGAAACTTTGGACTTGCTGTTCATCTGGCAGCAGAAACACTTGCATGAACTTGCATGAACTTTATCATGTGTACATTCTGACAGCACATGACACATCCAATCTGCTTGGGTCACATGATCATTCTGATGCCATTGGACCTATCAACGGACATGTTATGAAGCACTTTATATGTGGATGTTAACTTGCGTTGGCATGACACAGCATCATGTCATAACATTGGCACTTGAGTTCAATTGGCGATTGCTGTTGCTGAGCCACCCCCTGGGATTGACTCACAGTTTTTAATGCAGATTATTGGTAGATTCAGGATGTGATTAAACTTTACGACTCAACTTTGTGTTGTAAAAAGTAGTTGAGTCAACTTTGTGTAGTAAAAAGTAGTTGACTAAACTTTATGTGCCAGACAAAGGCAATGGATTGTTTCAGGAGGAATTTCCCGACTAATTAGTTTCAAATGGCCAATATCCTTAATGAAAGATCCAAAATAAAGCATGTTTGCCTTTGAAGATTGTTGGAAGATTAGTTTAGAGTTAAATTAGAGTCTCGCTCTTCACAAGTGATGTCTCTATGTTTAGAAATCACTTAATTAGACATTCGTTTATCAGAGATATTCTTTCCTTGATGTCTTCAGTTTTAGTTTCCAAATTAGGTAATTATAAGTGACGATATGGGTGGTCTGACAAATAATTCTGCCAGACATTTTAACTATTATTACACAAAATTTTCAGAAGATAAGCTAACATTTTCTTGTCATCACTTCTTCTAGGTGTGGCAAGATCCTTCAGAATTTTGTCAGAGTATGTCAGTTATAACCTTAGTCAGTGGCATATCTCATAGCAGAACAGAAACATCATATTCATGGTATTGCTCAGTAATAATGTTGATGGATTGCTATCATCCAATCAGCATCAGAATCCAACACCTAGAGGAATCTGTCCGCAGTCGTGAGACTGCATCATATTCCACACATCTGGTATTATTCAAAGGGAGGGGGGGGGACTGTTGACTCTATATTTGCAATTATTCATGATCCTCTCTATGAAATGACTTGAAATGAAATGATTTTGTTGTTTTACGTCCCCTACTCAGACTTTACCGAACTCTGCGGACATGAGGAATGATGAGGTGACACAGGGGATTCGCAGCCATTTCAGGCGCAGAGATTCACCCTGTTGTGTAGTGCCAGGAGCAGGATTCAAATCTGCTCCCTGAGAGCCACTCTGGTTTGGTTAGTGCTCTACATATTTCTGACTGGGAAAGGAGGGAATAAAGGCTTGGTGAATTTGACTGCTGTCAAATAGACTGTGTATTCACCCATTGTGATAAAATAGGTCTTATTTAGAGAAGGACCCGTATCTAAAGTTGTGAACTATTGTGAATGTGTTAATCCTTGACAGCCTTCCTGTGAATCTGAAATTCCCCCAGTCAATGCTTGGAATATTCATAGGAGCCTAATCTGCAAGTGAAATGCCACCAAGGGAAATCTTGTTCGGTACTTCAAGATCATGTTCTTTAGAACTGAGATTTTGATCAATGTTAACTCATGTTAACCAGGGCGTTCATTGCATTAGGGCATTATCCCGTTGGTGATTTTCAAATTAACACCGCGTTATCGTCCAGATGTCGATGATTCTTTTCACTGAACAGCTAATCTTTGTTTCTTGAAACTCCATAAAACTGTTGTTCTTCATTTCATTGCAATGGAAATCAGATCTGGCATGGACATTAAATTTGATGTCTGAAACATGAAGTTAAGTGTTTTCATTTGCCAAATACATGGAACATTCTTCGCAATTTTATGTTGTTGAATAAATCAAGTCAAAAGTATGTTTGGTGTGTTGACTAGTTGACAAGTAGTAATTCATTTAGAAAGCCTAACTGGCCTAACATTTTAAATTTTGTCAGGTTGATGAACTATGTCTTAATTGGGCTAGTTTCAGCAAAATATATCATTATGTTGGATGTCTGCAGTTTGCAAGATACTAGTATAGTTCCTTTTTGCATCTCATTGTCCTGTGTTGGATTAAATTTTCCGCATCATTTGGTTTATGAAGTCTGCAAGGGAAATGGACAGATTCCTCTTTCCCAATTGCTCTGTGTCGCTTTTTGATGGAGATGATAACAGAATGTGACACAAAGCGAGCAAAGCCAAGACACTTGTCAGAGTCGCTTTTCAAAGTAATTTGTCTTTAGGTAATCCTCTAACATCACTCTAAGAGACTGCAACTTCACTGAAACTTTTGAACTGAGTTGTAGAGCTTAGAGGGTGTCAAGACCAAACTAAGAAAAGAGAAAGTTGCATAAAATATGAAATACATGGAGATTAGCATGGTATAAATACTTGAAAGAGATAGAAATCTTGTTTTAACCATAAAAAGCATTTGATGAATTTCATGTCAGAAGTAAGCTTCATGTGCTAGTAGCCACCAAAGCTCAAAGCTATTGACAGGATCATTTAATATAGATTGGACCACCCATTTTGAAAATGGTAACATTTTTAGTGCAAATCTCTTAATTAATCTTCCGACAATCTAAAAGTCAAATCCAGATTACTTTCTATACCTAAGATATTGGCCATTTAATCAAATTGGAGAGGAAATTACTTCATAAAGCATCCATTGCCTGACAAATAAATATCAGTCTAATATATAATGTTCTTCTTTTATGACAGGAAGTAGGCCGCAAAGTTTAATCATGTCCGGCATCTACCAATAATCCATAACATTATCAATTAAGCAGACTGAATAGCAAAACATTGATGACAAATCACTGTATAATGAAAAGATTTTAAATGTGTGCAGCGTGCTAGTGTAAAATGTGGCCTGTGGCTTCTTAAAATTGACCAAAATCAGAAAGTACGCAGTTTTTCAAGATCAACTGCATGAGATAAGGAAGTCTTTCTGCAAAGGAACTGACAAACACAAAAGGTTTCAACGGCGCAAAATCATGCATTTTCTGAGAAAATTAAGAAGCCCTCAAATGTTGATCTGCATCAGTCATGCAATTGGTGCTGGCAGAGAGACGAAATGAACCCATTTTCTGAATTCCTGATTTTAAATTTGCTCCAGACTGCCTGCATTTACAAGTTCGGTTTTACAACTTGTCAGTGCATTGCATGAGCCATTCACAACAGCTGTGTGGTTCCCATCTTTAAGTTACACAGATCACATTTTGGCAGTAATGTAGGTCCTGTCAGTTTCCCTTGGTTCGGGATAGCTGTGCTTGAGAGTTTAGACACATCAAAGTCCAGGATTTTTGTGTAGTTCAACAAAACAAAGTTCCTTGAATTCCAACTAAGCGTTATCACACTTATGGGTCATTCCATGTCAAATCAACCAATTTTCAGAAAATTTCCCACCTGACCGGCTCAGATTTTTTTCATATTGCTGTTACCACAAGACTACATGGAAATATTGTATTGTGCAAAATTTGAAGGGTCTGGGTCGAAAACTCAGAAAACGACAGGGCACCAAAATATCGCAAAATGTTTAAAATTTCTGATATTGACAGATTTTTAATAGAGACTTTCTCTTAGTTGGTTTGAAACAGAGCCATAAATCTGGCTCTGTATATTCATATTGAGTAAAAGTACCAATATAAATAGCTTATACAAATATAGTCAGTACAGCTACTCCCACAAAATTTTTTGAAAATCAGAAAAATATTGGGCTGAAAGTTGATTTTTGACATTTTAAAACACCTTCCCAAAACAACATACGACATTCAATATAATACACAGTCATTATTTGGATTAATTAAAAGAGATTTTAGCAGTTTGACTGATGTGACCTAATTTATGTTGAATAGAGGGGCTTCAAAATTTTATAAAATAATGAAAATGTTGTATTTTGGGGGTGTAAAAACACTGTGTGGGATAGGGTGTAGCAAAATGAAGATTACAAATCCTGAAAGTACCTGACTAAACCTTTCATTCCATATCAAAACTGTTTTGCTCCTCGGATTCCTTCATACCATATTTAATGCAAAGAGTTTAACCTAATCTTCCATACACCATGATTAAGGGGAGAGGTTGGTACCCAAATATTTTTATGCAAGGCCTTACTTTCAGTTGGTACTTTGTTTTGGGCCAGAAGAACCACCTGAAAAATTTTTTTTTAGATAAAAAATTATTACCCTTGAATATAATGCAATTCAATTTCACTGATGTGCAATGAAATACAGAAATCGCGATATGGTTTAATTTTGTCAATTTGAATCACACACCATTTTTACTTTTGCCACTGGACAGGCCTCATTCAGACCTTCATTTTGAGTACCAACTTTGATGGAATCTGAAAAACTAAGGGTATCCAGAATCTTCAATCTAATGAATGTATTCAGCGCTGAAGCAAGTAATCTCCCAATATTTTTTTCATAATGAAGGAATCCGAGGAGCAAGTTCATTCTACCATCAAATGAAAGGTAAAAAGCTATACTTTAAGACAAAATGTGAGTTATGGCTGTCCTATTTATCCCACAAGGTGATTTTGGGCTCTGAAATACTTGAAAAAAGGCAGTTTTCGTAACTTCAAGTGTAAGTAACTCGTAAAACATAAAACGATTATTTTTTATACTACACATAAGGGAACTAGACTCTGAGATGTAGTGCTACAGTAAGCATGAAAAGATTTTGACAATTAATAGTTGAGTCAATGAACCCTGAAATATGGAATTTAGCACTAAAAAAAGTATACTCTTTCGATCCTTTTTCCTCAACTCTGACAATTAGCACAGATATGCAACTATCACACATTCACAGATTGATACAATATTAGTCCACTTGCTTAGTATCGTTTTTGTATCTAACATCATTGAAATTGTGCACCCTTTTGAAAATGTGTTGAATTTGAACATTTTCCAATATACCCCGATTTTCAAAAATTCACAGTTCAGTGAATTTTGAAGATATTCATTTGAAATTTTGGATATGCTAGTTTCCCTGAGTCAACTAAATGTGCATAAAGTTTCGTTAGAATCGGTGATGGTGAGGTGGGGACCATTGGTTGATTTGACGTGGACCCTTATACAGTTTAGTTTAGTTAAAATTTACAGTAGGTTGTTGTTGTTGTTTATTTATTTTTAAGTATGAACGAGCTACCCTGCCGCGACAGTTTCAAAGGTGAGGCTTCCTTTCGGCACATTGATTGCCATAATTAGTCTCTTATTTAATATTGATAAAAATATCAGTGGCTTAACCAAAAATACCAAGAAAATTTATAACGACTGACAAAAGAAAATGGACAAAAAGGTCAATGAAAATTCTTAGAGTTAAACCTACTATCGATATTATCCTTAGGGATGCCACATACAAGTATGAAGTCACCTGGCATCAGGCCACTTGTAGTGCTAAT
The DNA here is from genome assembly GCA_026936325.1 of Platynereis dumerilii. Taxonomy (NCBI): domain Eukaryota; kingdom Metazoa; phylum Annelida; class Polychaeta; order Phyllodocida; family Nereididae; genus Platynereis; species Platynereis dumerilii. Next base: position 18,491,906 of record JAPTHN010000003.1, read on the forward strand.
CATTCGCAGCTAGAGATATCAAATAAGACATAAACAGGTATCGTGTGAACTGTGTCATGACATCTAATCACATCGGTCGATGTAAAGGAATGAAGGCTGTATAATAAGGAAATAAGACGGGCAGCCTTCATGCGAACATCCCTGCGTTATTAGAATTTTAAGGATCAAAAGTCACATATAGAAGTCAGTTATTAAATTTATTTATAGCAACCCATTTTCAATGTCCCACCATAGGCCCTGCCTGTTCAGTCACAATCTTTCAGATATCAGTCACCAAATTACGTGTCTCCAGAATAAATGAAAGCTTCACATTGTAACAAGCCAACCACCATGTTAAATGTGCACTACCAAACAAGTAAGCAAATGTTATGACCTTCTCTTCAGAAAAGCCATTTCAAAATAGTTGTCAGAGAAAAGGAGCGTCAAGAGTACAAGAGTATTTACCTGTTGTGTAAGAAATGTGTGAGATCTCACATTGCAGGGAAATCGGTCTTCAAACTTTCAAAGAGCGTTAATTGCATTCACTACATAGCACAGAAAGAAATAGGAAGCTTCTTAAATAGATGCATTCAGAAAATTACTCAAGAAACATGAAGCCACTTTTAAAAATAGATGCCAAAAATGCCATCAAGCTCAACTGCAATAACTATCTGTAGGTGTTTAACAAAATCTAAGATTAATTGGCTACATGGAAATGCATTACAGGGATGTATTACTCCTGGGCATTACTGTGATGAAAGTATTAAAAGGTGAGAAGATGTTCTGTTATGATTTCCTCTGGGATTGCCAAGGAAGATTTCGCTCAATGGATGAGTCCTAAAACGTGATGTGAGCAATAACATTTGCCTTTTATGGCAGTCAGATAATAGTGAGATGGTGAAAAAGGGCACAATCTTGACAGAAATAACTGTTTATCGACTAAAATAACTTATTTTTGTCAAACTTACTTGAGACTTTTGTTCAATATGAAATTTGGGTCAGTATGGATATGACGATATATTTTAAAACTTTTTTTATGTAAATGACAATGTTCAATCAACACCTCGGAAACTTTACATTGGCCCTGGCAGGATTTTGTAGGTGTTTTTAATTTTAATTTCATTATATGTACCTGCCACTATAAATAAATAAAATACAAATACAAAAATTAAGTCTCTGCTATAACCAATGCAGTCATTTTGTGTGTTTTGTAGACAATTTTAACTTATGTCTTGACAAAATTAAAGCTATTTAGGCACCTCCCTTTAGGATTAACATAATCAATTTGTAACTACCAGTTAGCTACCAGAACCGTCCTCTGAGGCTGAATTTCCAAACTTTCCCATTTATTTAACTGTCTACCATATTCATTTGGGACTTCTGGTTCGAAAGATAATACTAAGCTCATCTCAGATGGGCGCTGAACACGTTCTGTTCTCACTCTTATCCCAAAGTAAAGGGAACTGTTGCGTGGCACGTTGTGGTTCTTTGTCACATTTGCAGGATATCTTGCAGTTAAGGATCTGCCAAGCTGGGTGGCCTTAATTATAAGACTGATCTGTTCTGCTTCAACTGCAGGAAAAGGCATATTACCAGCCTGAGGATTTGTTGGGTCGTGTCTTTATTTCTCTACGACATGGCCAGGCTAGAATTGCCACCAGATGGTTTTGATTGGAGTGATGAATATTGTAATCCGTGTAAAACTTTTGTGATTTAACATCAAGTTAAGACCTATATTTTGTGTACATAACATTAAAATAATTAATTTTTTTATTGTCACAGAATGTTCTGTTTTTCCTGTAAAGCACTTTGAGCTGATTGAATAAATGATTACTGTATGCATGGACGTGCGTAATATTACTTTAGAATATATCATAACTGGTGGTATTGATACCATTTTGTAATTTCCATTTTGAAAATTACTCAAAATGTTGTTGCATGTTTGATATTTGAGACTATCTCTCTCCACACTTTATGATATATGCTTTCCCATCAACACACTTGCTGATCTGATTGGTTCAGTCCTTAGACTCCTAGCTTGGGTGGGGATTCCCAAGTCATTAAAATTTGTATGAGTCTGTATGACTTCCCAAGTGATTAGACGCTTTTGAATTCTGTTACAAGTCATTAGAGGGAGGCATGCTGATCACAACAGTTCAAGATGCGCAGAACATGACTGTGGAAAATGAAAGTATTTCCAGGCAAAAAGAAATATGCTTGTGGGGCCGTTCAAAAATTGTGAATGTTTTCAACTCACGTCTCCAATAGTCAGGTGTGCAATTAAAGCAAGATACAAGTGGAGTTTTTCAAAATGATTGCTTGGTACCATAATCCATAGATTCTCTAGACATTATGATATATCCATCAACACATATATGGTAAGAATTAGATCAGAAATGCTCCACTATCTGTCTGCTGGAATATTTTTCACTAATTTCTTATGATTGCATGACATGACACTCCATAGCAATAGCATGCTATAACTATAAGAATTTCACCGTTCACGCCCGTAAAACCTGATATTGACCAAAGTCCATAATTGTATTATGCAACTTGACATGGTATGATATTTAAGCTCTCTCACATCAACACTTAATTGTCGCTATTCTTGTTGGCTCAATTCAAACGTTTTAAAGCAAGAGAGTGGCTTCTGAAAACTTCCAAAGTCATTGATTAAAACTGGAGGCAAACATGTTGATCACAATGAAAATGTTTTGCAGAAAAAAAGCAAGAGAAAGAAAGTCTTCCAACCCAGTTCTGACAGTAGAAATTTACTGATGCGTAAATCCTGAATAGGATGGCAAAGAGTGCAATAACTGCTGGCGAAATGAGGAACAAGACTTGGTCCATACATCATTGGAATCATTGTAAAACTGGCTTTGGATAGTTGCAAATATGCATCTGCAAGCAGGGTAAAAATTTTAAGGAGTATAGATTATATATATATATTTTTTTATTATGACAACGTACATGTCACATCTGACACATTTGTCAACACAGAAAATAACAAAATAATAATACAAACATACAATAAATGGAGCAAGTTTAAAAAGACATAATCAATTTCAATCTTACAATAAAATTAAATTTTCCAGCCAATTAATAAATGTCAATTCTAAAACATGACAAATCAGAAAATTAGTTAATCACAATGGGCTATATATATATATTTAAATGAAATGGGAAAACGACAGACTATATAATTAAACATCAATACTCACAAGAAATTTACCTATATCTTTTAATAATTGGGGTTCTCGTGAAGTCATAATGGCTTAAAAGTTTTCAAAATTATCGAGTTGATCAAAGTTGCATATTACATTAGGTGATATAGTAATAAGATTTTCCCTGTGCAATCCAGGACTAGGACATAACAATAAACAATGTATTTGATTTTCAACTTCATTTACATCGCATTTATTACAAATTCTGTTTTCTACAGGTAACTTCGGGCTTTCATGTCTTCAAGTTTCAATTCGAAGGTTGTAAGAGCTAGTGCGAAATCTCGCAATTTTAGTGTGTAATTCCTGTTTATATTATAGATAACAGGCTCAACAATAATTTCATGGCTACAATATGGTATTTGTGAAGTATTCACGGTGGAATACTAAGGACAACCAAGAATTTTAAATACCTTACCTCATACGCATGAGCGCAGATAAATGTGGGACCAAGTGGAAATATTTGAAATGATTCCAATCCCTCATTGGTCTCAGCAAGTTGAAGAAGACCACTGCAACTCTCAGTCGAACATCTTTTATTGGAAAGAGAAGCTACAGTATTGATGAATATCCATTAATTGATATATTTCGACATGTAATAATATGTATGAGCATGATATCGGATTCCTGAAATATGTGGCTCAAGTAGCACAAAGGCAAAATGTCATATTGGGAAAGATAGGAATGCTCACAGCTGCCTTGCTTGGTTCATGCAATGCAATGACAAAGTGTGAGTTCTGGGTGCAGAAGATGTTGGATAATGAAAGACACTTACAATCTAAAACAGTAAAAAAAACCAGTTGATGGAACAATTATTTTGCCTTTCTTTTCAACAAAACTAGTATCAACTTCATGTGATTTTGATAACATTATTTAACAATTGTACATCCATCTATTAATAATTTTATCTGGTATCGAGCAGTGAGTTTACTTAATCTGAAGTATATTGTCTTTTCCATCTTGTAATACATAGCTCATATTATCTCTGATCAATCACTGCAATTAATGTTAACGCTGCTTTATACTTGGATGCGCAATAATCTCTTTGATATGACAACCACGCACAAAAGAAATTGCTCCGATCATCATGTTGTATTCCAGCATATTATAAGGCTCTGAGAGTGTCTTTATAAGAAGGGACATTAATTATTGCTCAATGAATTTCTTCAGTCAACCAAACTGTATGTGGGACTACATGCAGTACAGCCTCTTCTACTACAGCACTCCTGTGTGAGTAAATCAGGTCTCTGGAGTATCATAATGTAGGAAAAAATACACAGTCTACTTAGACCTAAACATTTCCCAAGCACTGAAAAAAATGATTGTCTGATATCAGGCAATCAATGTCTAATATGTGTCCGATCAAGCAATTGTCGAATACAGACAATTGAATTGTTCAAAATTTCAAAGAACTTGTTTGTTTCATTCAATTGATGGTTTGAACCAGACAATCACTTTGCACTATAATTTGCATGGCGTTTTGAATTCAATGATCTGGTTCCTTTTGTCAGAGTATTGCTCAAACTATCGCAAAATGGGATCACCTAATGTTGTAACTTGTAATTGATGATCAAGAGTGAAGAAACCGTTTTTGTTTTTTTTGGCTCAGAACCAACTGAAACTAAATTCTGAAATCATTGCTAGTGTTAGGGCATTGAGGCTTTCTTTGAATAGAGAACAAAATTTTCACTCTTGTTTACCAATACCCACTTGTAATTCCAAGTGTGATCCATTTTGCTTACTTTGGCTCAGAACCAATCAGAACCAAAATGAGGCACAGTCCCATTGTGTCTAACCAACATCCCACAATGCACCAGTGAAGAACATAGGACACCACCAGATTTTGATGAAGCCACTGGCTAAGGTAACATTGTCAGCATACTTCTATCCATTTTTCTTAGCCAGCAATAACTTTATCATCTTTAGTTATTGTACTTAAAAGTGAGATTAGTTAAATCCTGAACACTTCAGTTTGTTCTCAATCGTGTGTTATTATCATTCTGTGTCCAAGCCTGACACTCAAAATGTCGCCTCCTCTTCAAATGAATAAATTGTTATGGAATACATTTCATATACTACTTATTTGTTTCACAGAAGAACAAATTCAAAAGAAATGGAACCTGCAACAGTTGTGGGACTCACAATTTATTCAGAATCAGAATTACTATCTGTTGAGAAATCAAACTAAGTAAGTTACTACATGTGTTAAGAAACAAATTTCAGAAGATCCGAAGAGACTTGATGATAACATAAATCTCATCCACAAGGTATTTTGTACTTAGCCAAATCATGCTGTTCAACATTGTTCAAATTGAAAGATGATTATCACGTAAGCCAAGAACGTTCCCACTATCTGAAACAAGGAAAGTCAATACATCTAGAATATTTTATTATATCACATTGTATAATATATTATATATTACATAAATACCTACCTATGTAGTAAAGAGATTTTTTTTTAAATAACTAATTTCAGGACAGAATTCATGTCGACCACTTGAGCCTCAGTACAAGATTTCAATGTTCCACATTAGTACAAATAAATAACCAAACTCCAGACATTGTCTATGGATCTTCAATGATAATAAGAAGACTAATTCAGAGTGGTTGTCGTCAGAATGAGGTTTACAAACATTTAACTCTCGTGGGCCTTCGAATAATGTCTTAAGGGTTCTAACTCTTCATTATTTGATGAACCAATGAAAAAGAAACCATCTGAAGGTTCTTAAAAGAGGCTATGGGTGTACAAGGGTTTTTCCTCAGAAAACTGTTGTACTTCACTGAGCAGAAAAACAAGTTGATGCACTTACGGTTAGGACTGTTGGTTTATCAATATGGAGGTAGCCACACACGTCAATGCCAACAGCTGAATTAATTCGCTCAATGAAATGAGACATCTGGAAGATGATGATTGATCAATTTGTATAAAAGTTTTTGATATTTTATATCTGTGAAATTGACAGTAGAAGTCTTGTTTCAATATAATTCAGAGCAGCGCTAGCATGAAGAGACATACCTGAAGCAACTGTTGGTCCGTCATTCCCATCAAGTTGGTTGTATTCAGGATAGCTTTGGGTGCATTGACCTACACAATGAAAATATATTATCATGTCATCTTACTCACCAGCATGCCAGAGCCACCAAAAGTAATCACTTGTGTTTCTTCAACTGCATTACTTACTGAATGGTCCACAGCCAGAGCTCCGAGGACAAGAGCCATGAATCCCAGGGTCATGCTGAACAAGTGTAGTGCAGTTACCAGATTACCAATGATGGCTTTGTAGCTGCAAAGTACATGAATTCAAACGTTATACACATACATTATACTGAGTTATTTTCAACAGCACCAATCATATGACGCAAATGAACAGCAGCGCTAACTTTACTTAGTGATGATGTCCAACAGTGCTTGTTTAAAGTAAGAGAAATTAATGATGTTTCCCCATTGGGTCAATGCTAAACAACCGTTAAAATCTTAATGATAAAATTTCAATTTCAATTTTGTGCTTACCGAATAGCCAAGAAGACAGTAGCACAAAGTCCAACTACGAGACACAGCAAATTCAAGGCCAGCATCTTTCCCCACGTCTTGTTAACGGCGTCTTTTTTGGATATTAGATTGGTGTAGTCATTCATCAGGAGGACGATGGCGTTTGGTTGTTTCAAATTCTTCTCCAGTAATTTTTGATGGAAGTTCTTCAGAGGCAATGACGATTCATAATAGATGAAGCCAAGAAAGAGCACCGTTAGCACTGTCACTAGATAACTGTAGATGTGAGTTGGAGTGGTATACACATACAGACATTGCACAAGGTCATTCCATGCATGTTGGTCACTGATATTACTCCAAATGTTGTGCATATGATCGCTGTTAAAACATCCTCTTCCCCATGATTCCACTGTTCCGTTGACGTAGTAAACATAAGCAGAGCAGATGCTAAGGAAAGCAATCAGACCGAAGACAAGAAACATCCAACCAATTCTTCTTGGAATGACTCTGACTTTTGGCTGGATACCCACATGTTTCTTCCAGCACATGGGGAAGCAAAGAAGCAACACAATTGCCCATGCATAGAGCATAGCATTATGTAAAACTGTGATGACCAACACAAATCTGATGGATACGTTGGCTATGATATATGCCAGTAGTGCCAACAGGTATGCTGACAGCCCAACGATTATTATGATTTTGTAAACCATCAAAAATAACCCCGCACATCTTTGGTAAGCATTCTGTCTTTGTTGACAAAACAGAATCACACCAGAAATCTTCAGTAAATTTATATAAATCTTGTTGACTGTGTGCAATTCCATATTATTCGTATCAGTGCGATTTGCTTTCCAGATAGAAGTCCCAGTGAATGCCAGTGGTGCTGTACTTTTATGAACCAGTTGATCAATGATCACTGATCCTTCAAACCATATTTGATGGGAATTTAGATGTTTTGTGTTTACGTACATTAAGATGACATTTGTTGTCGTTACCATGGGATAGGAAAGCACTGGGTCAGATGATGGTGTTTCGTGATATCTGTTGTGGTCAGTAAACACAATTAGCACATAGGCTGAAAATTGACCCAAAAACCGATAAAAGGTTTATATTTGTCTGCAATATCTGTCAAACAGAAAAGGCTTTTAAAATGCTGTGCACTCTGATTCTGGAGATCGAGCGTAAAACATGAACTCACTCACCCCAGGAAATTAGAGAATAATTTTATTGCGTTTGAACTGACAAATTCAAACGTTCAGGTCAAAATGTGTTAAACATGTCTGAAATCCATCAATAGAAAGTATTTCAAACTTTGTCAAAATATTGGACGTTGCCTCTCTAAGGCAGGCTTTTATTATTATAGTCAGGTGGCAAGAAGACGCCAAATTTGCAAACATACACCTTCCCATTCAGATCCAACACAGCAGAAACACAGTTTGACAGAGAGACAGACAGAAAGACAGAACATATTTGTGGAATTCAAAGACTACAAGAAAGAAAACAGTGTAAAGATGTTCCGCCTACACAAAAACGCGTTTTGGCATCATAAGGGAGCACCCCTAAAAACCCAGTCACTATATATAAATTTATATATTCAACATTTTCTTGAAGCAGTATCAGATCAGGTCGGATAGAGTAAATGTTAGGTCTATATTGTATTTTGCTATTATATTTTTCTATAGTTACATCAAACCAGGCAGAGTGAGTGAGTGAGTTTGTGTTTTACGCCCCATCAGCATAAACCAGACAGAGAAGAAGTAGCTGGGACGAAGTTACATAAGTTATCATTGACATCAATAGAAATATGGACAGGAAATTAAGCCATTTGATTTACAATAACGTTGTATTTCCTCCAGCTATTGCTGTCTGTTTGATATCATACAGACAATCATGCAAGAAGTATGAGCTGGATTATGCAAAAGGTTTGCAAATCAGGATGTCTTCTTTTTTATCTCAGAAAGCAGAAGAAGTGCTGGAATTTCTGTTGTCATTGTTGAGAAAGTAACAGCAGCACAATGGAGTTAATCTGGTATAGTCGACTTTTGTCTGAATCATCATCACTACCAAATATCCAAAAATTTTTACAAAAGTATATGATTGATTTGGGAATTAATAAAAAGACAATGCCAAAATGGGTCATTGCTGCTTGTAGAGGATTGTGGGTATTGGTAAATGCCAATGCAGTTATACTGGTATAGGCATATCCAAAAAGGAAGACCAATTATGGAAAATCATTCCTTTTCACAGTCTCTTCTCACAGGAAATTTGTCAGGTTCTGAAGTTATAATACAAGTAGGTCCGTGTTATAACTTATGACAAACCTTCCTAGTATGTACAACCCCTCTGCAAGATGCAACTGCTCAGTGCCCTATCAGACCCCTGAAACCTTTTCAAGATGTTTTAAATGTTTTCTGTTGATTGTCTTTCAACGATGCCTGGATTGTGCCAACTCTTTCTTTACAATGTATTCACTCTTGTTATTGAAATGTTTGTTTGGCTTCTTACTCTCGTTAATTATGTGCATTCCAAAAGGATGTTTTGCGCTGCTCAACGCCTCTCTCAATAACTTACAAGTACAGAATTTCAGTCAATGGTGCAATTGAAAAGCAACATTTGTCACAGCAAAACTTCAAAGGGGAGTATGTGTTATTGTGCTGTACATCAAGCCATAAAAGCCTCTATAGACTGGTAGTGTGTTCAGATATGGGTGCTACTGGAGCTATGTTGACTTTATATGTACAGAATGAATTGTAATGACTTGGAAGTGCTGTGATATCCATAAATCAAATTTTGAAGAGAGCCCTTTCTATGCTTTTTAACTTCAATTACATGGCTTAGCTACGCCATTAATCTCACTGTGTAATCGATGTTACTTCAGAAATTATGATTATGTGCTTACACCAAATAAAGATTTCAAAAGTAACTCAAGCAACTGGAGGGTTTTTGATGGTGAAGAAAAGTAGGATGCAGTATCTGTAAAAAAAATTGTTTTCATTTTTCATGAAAAATGTATTACAATTTAAATGTTAAGTAGGAACAAAGCAGCTGTTATTCCAATAAATTGTATTGGTGACCCCTTTTAGCTGTGTCTGTGCAAGACAGAGAAAGATCACTCTAAAGGGATAAATGAGTAATGGGTTGAGGTCTCCAACTCTCTCTCCCATCTCATCAATCAAACTTATGAGCGCCCAGAACTGAGCTTCGAGGGCTACACTCATATCTATCAAAATATGTGTATCTTTATGACCATGCTAGGCAAGGAATATTCCTCTGGAGTGCTAAATATGTTTTAGAATTTTATTTTATTATCTCTTTAATCAACTATTTTAATAATTTATCTTAGTGGCCTTTTTTTACTGTATTCTGATATTCCATTTTTCCACTTTCTTTTATGAGACAACAGCCAGTAATTACTTTAATTTGTGTTGGAATATTGATGAGATGGCCACACTTCTTGGTTTAATTAATTGTTAAACATAAATTTAGATGCAGATCACTGTTTTAACATGTTACTTTAAATGAGAATCAGATTGGAGGGATGGTTAACGTTAAAGTGGCTTAGTTACTCAATTAATCATAGCAAATAGTTTGTTTAATCGATGTGATTTCCGAAATGATGATTATGTGGTTTCAGTAAATTAATATTTCAAAATAACTCCAGCAACTAAAGGAGTTTTGAAGATGAAAGGAAGCCATGGTCAGTATTCACATTCCTTCCGAAAGTTATTTTTCTCCTTACATATTGTTGAACAACATTAAGAAAGCTATGACAAGATTCTTTGTTGAGATTTGATTTGACTTTTTGCGACTGTATATATATATATGAATAAATACAATATATTTAAAGTTGAAAAAATATAATTAGGTACAAAATAAAATTAAACCATCACAGTTGTTGTCGACTTAAGACTTGTACATTCTTTGAGCAAGATAGACTCTTTTTGCAAATGCACTGGATAAGCTATGACAATACTGTATAAGTGCCAAGTTTATTATTTTTTGTTTGTAAAAAGATCAGAATATTTTGTCCTCTCTGCAGATGGATGGAACCCTGTTGCATGTTTGCTATGTGAGCTTTGGATGTGATCTGGTTTCTCAAGTGTCAGGGTGTGGTGCTGCAATGTTCTTCAGAATAATGACAGGAAGAACACAGAACTCCCATCAAAACACTCTTGTTTGACATGTGCCTTGTTTCAGTCTGAAGAGATCTCTTGAAGTACAAAATAAAACATTGTTACTTTGCAGCAATTCCTTGCCTACTTAATTTACAAAATGTTAGCATTGCTTTTTCGGATGGATAGATATTTCGACACATGGATGGAAAGATTTAAAATTGATTAATTATTAGATAGGTATTAGCTATACCTAGGATAAATTATTCAACTTTGTGTCTTTTATGGTGCACATAGTTAAGTCGTGGCTTGATCTAGCCATAAAATCTTTTTTATGCAAAATTGTGCATCTTCAATGGATGTGACTACGCATGACTGTGCAGTGTAATCCACACATGCTCCGGGTGAATGAGGGACTTTGGCAGAGACCATTATGGATCTGTAGGATCATATGCTGGGCAACCAGCGTTGGATAATTTACTCGGTAATTTGTTTTTGTAGGAGTTTCTTTTTTAGAGTGAACACAGGTATATGTGATTGTGTGTTAATCTCAATATAAGCTGTGAAATATTCAACATCAAGACCCCTGCACAAGCGTCATCATACATTTATGCAGTGGGGGTTTTTTTCTGAAATTCTCAGAGGTATTTATGGATTGTTGGTGTCATTTTCAAAGGACTGTGTTCTCTAATGTTGGTCCTGTTTTGGTATTCTCTCCTCTGCCGTGTTTGTCAAATGACTTCAGATGACTTTGAATGGCTCTGTAGTTTACCTTTGATCCAACAGAACAGAAATGCAACACTGAGCAAGAGTTGGTTTCATCTAGGTTTGATAGCAGACACCAGAAGGGAATATTTGGTATGTTGGGGTTATTTAATCGAATTGTAAAGTTTCTTAACTTCTCACAAAGTCTGTCATTTTAATTTTTGTGTTATTATCATGGCCATGGGATTCTTTAAAGTCATGATTTCAATACAAAATTAACTTCCAAAGGTCGGGATGAAGCTTACACAGCTAGGTGATTAATCGCCTTGGTGTTAGACTATTTTATGTTTATGTTCTTGGTATAGTGTTATTCGGCTTGACTCTACTGTGAACTACTTTTTTCTACAAATGTGTACAATTAACCATGGAAGTAACTGTCCTTGCTCTCCTTTGCAACCTTTCACAATTTAACAATAAGCAACATTTAGACAGTCCAAAATGAATAGCAGATTAAATTTACCAACAAGGTGTTTTTCCACCTTTTCTGAGCTAAGTCAGCTTTCCTTGTCATGTCCGTGACACATATTTTGAAGGTGTTCTATGCTATGTCATGTCCCAGAGATAGTTCAGGGTATTTGCCCATGGTAAAAGAGGTGGATCTCTTTCATTAATCTTTTATGGGGTTTTCTGATGCATGTTTTGACATACAAAGGGGTTCTCTTGGAAGCACATCCATTTTATAACTTACTCAGTTTGGGTCACACAGATGCAAACACCATTACATCTGTACTGTATATACTCAATATTTTTTACCTTCCACTGTGCTTCAGGAAGTCTCAAACAAATGTGGTCCAATTCTTGAAAAGCAATTACTATCACAAGCAGTGAAGGAGGGACTTCTTTACCTTGTCGCCATGCCCTTCTCATGTTCTAAAAGTCTGCCTGAATGCCCAAAATGCAGGATGTAAATCCAAGATAACCATCCAATATCCAAGTATTGGAAATATAGAAACTTTGGACTTGCTGTTCATATGGCAGCAGAAACACTTGCATGAACTTGCCTGAACATTATCATGTGCACATTCTGACAGCACATGACACATCCAATCTGCGTGTGTCACATGATCACTCTCATGCCATTGGACCTGTCATCGGACATGTTATGAAGCACTTAATATGTGGAAGTTACCTTGTGTTGTCATGACACAGCATCATGTCATAACATTGGCACTTGAGTTCAATCAGTGATTGATGTTGCTGAGCCACTCCCTCGGCTTAACTCACTGTTTTTAATGCAGATTATTGGTAGGTTCGGGATGTGATTAAACTTTATGACTCAACTTTGTGTTGTAAAAAATAGTTGACTGAACTTTATTTGCCAGACAAAGGCAATTGATTGTTTTGGGAGGAATTTTCCGGCTAATTAGTTTCAAATGGCCAATATCCTTAATGAAAGATCCAAAATAAAGCATGTTTGCCTTTTAAGATTGTTGGGAAATTAGTTTCAAGTCAAGACATGTCTCTATGTTTAGAAATCAGTTAATTACACTTTCGTTTATCAGAGATATTCTTTCCTCAATGTCATTCAGTTTTAGTTTCCAAATTAGGTAATTATAAATGCCGATATGGGTGGTCTGACAAATAATTCTGCCAGACATTTTAACTATTATTACACAAAATTTTTAGAAGATAAGCTAACATTTTCTTGTCATCACTTCTTCTGGGTGTGGCAAGATCCTTCAGAATTTTGTCAGAGTATGTCAGTTATAGTCTTAGTCAGTGGCATATCTCATAGCAGAACAGAAACAGCATATTCATGGTATTAGTTTTACTCGGTAATAATGTTGATGGTTTGCTATCGTCCAATCTGCATCAGAATCCAACACCTAGCGGAATCTGTCCGCAGTTGTGAGACTGCATCACATTCCACACATCTGGTATTATTCAAGCGGGGCGGGGGGGGACTCTTGACTATGTATTTGCAATTATTCCTGATCCTCTCTTTGGTTAGTGCTCTACATATTTCTGACTGGGAAAGGAGGGAATAAAGGCTTGGTGAATTTGACTGCTGTCAAATAGACTGTGTATTCACTCATTGTGATAAAATAGGTCTTATTTAGAGAAGGACCCATATCTTAAGTTGTGAACTATTGTGAATGTGTTAATCCTTGACAGCCTTCCTGTGAACTGGAATTCCCCCAGTCAATGCTTGGAATCTGGAATTCCCCCAGTCAATGCTGTGAATCTGGAATTCCCCCAGTCAATGCTGTGAATCTGGAATTCCCCCAGTCAATGCTGTGAATCTGGAATTCCCCCAGTCAATGCTGTGAATCTGGAATTCCCCCAGTCAATGCAGTGAATCTGGAATTCCCCCAGTCAATGCTGTGAATCTGGAATTCCCCCAGTCAATGCTGTGAATCTGGAATTCCCCCAGTCAATGCTGTGAATCTGGAATTCCCCCAGTCAATGCTGTGAATCTGGAATTCCCCCAGTCAATGCTGTGAATCTGGAATTCCCCCGTCAATGCTGTGAATCTGGAATTCCCCCAGTCAATGCTGTGAATCTGGAATTCCCCCAGTCAATGCAGTGAATCTGGAATTCCCCCAGTCAATGCAGTGAATCTGGAATTCCCCCAGTCAATGCAGTGAATCTGGAATTCCCCCAGTCAATGCTGTGAATCTGGAATTCCCCCAGTCAATGCTGTGAATCTGGAATTCCCCCAGTCAATGCTGTGAATCTGGAATTCCCCCAGTCAATGCTGTGAATCTGGAATTCCCCCAGTCAATGCTTGGAATATTCATAGGAGCCTAATCTGCAAGTGAAATGCCACCAAGGGAAATCTTGTTCGGTACTTCAAGATCATGTTCTTTAGAACTGAGATTTTGATCAATGTTAACTCATGTTAACCAGGGTGTTCATTGCATTAGGGCATTATCCCGTTGGTTATTTTCAAATTAACACCGCGTTATCGTCCAGATGTCGATAATTCTTTTCACTGAACAGCTAATCTTTGTTTCTTGAAACTCCAAAAAACTGTTGTTCTTCATTTCATTGCAATGGAAATCAGATCTGGCATGGACATTAAATTTGATGTCTGAAACATGAAGTTAAGTGTTTTCATTTGCCATATGATATGAATATATGGAATATTCTTTGCAATTTTGTGTTGTTGAATAAATCTAATCAAAAGTATGTTTGGTGTGTTGACTGGTTGACATGTAAATGGGTCAAAATTTGGTAAAGCTGAAATTCTTGTCTCCAGTGTCTTAGAGCAATTCACATGGACATGAATGTACATACAAGGCTCATGGTGGTTATTTGTTTTATAGCAACCCATCAGCAAAAAATTGGCACAGAAAGTGTGTGGCATATAACCTTTATCCCTTTCAAAAATTGAATGAAAGTGCCCTGCCCCCCTGAAAATGGCCTGTCTCCACTAGCATTTTCCTTGACAAATCACCTCAAATAATTTTCCTTGTCACCTTAATACACCTCATTTACACCTCAAATTGGACTTGATCAACACCCTTTCAAATTCCAAAACGAATGGCTTGATTAATATTGTTACCCAACAACAAGGGGCTCTTGTGTCTTTGTCTCCAATCAAATGTGATTAAAGTCACACCCAGTGATTTTTCTCATAAAAAATCAACCGACAAACATTTTTTTATACCACTTTGATTTTGGTGACCTTCATGAACCCTGGAAGCTGACTGAATCATCTGAAAGTCCATAAACTGCACAGAATATAAATAATTACACTATTTATAGCAACATGTCAGTTGTCCTTGCTTGATTTGTCATTTTAAAAAAAAACACCCTGCCGGTTAATTTTGGAAATGTATATCTGGACAAAAATCACTGTGGAACTTTGCTTTGGTGTACACTGTACACAAGTCTTAATGTAAGGCAAAATTGACATCATATAATGTATTCACTGGTTCAAGGAAATATTAGTTTAAAATTGTAATTAACGTCACATGTCACTAACGAACATAGTTTTAATAAACTATAAGTGATAATAAATGCAGTTTTGGTGTTGTCACTCTAAAATCTCAATGGAAGTGACACTAGTCATTGGCAAACGTGAAGTCACATGCATTTTGGAAGTCCTGATTTGTGTGAACAGTTGCAGCAGTATACCACTTCAGTAAGCTTCCTGGGTGCAGCATACATATAAAAACAATAAAATATCTTACATTTTTCTAATAATTTTTTAACTTATGATATTTTACTAACTTGTATGCACAAGTAACAGGCTCAGGAGTAATTTACCTGTCATTAGTGTCATAAGCGTCATATTTTGTCATTAACGTCACAGATTCACAGATCAGAAATAGCTAATTTTAGGGCGTTTATTGCTTGATTTGAAGTTTAAAAAAGTGTTACACAGGACCTTCCTTCACAGGAATCATTTGGCATGCATACAATTTAGTAACTAAATAGAGATTGGTGTGCTGAAATCTAGTAGTATGAAAGAAAAACTTAATGGAAATTTAGAAAAAATTAAAGATGTAATTATTTGCCATTTATTTTTATTCTGGTGGCTGTCAGTCAGACAGCAGTACTCTTTTTTTTATGATTGTTCTGTCTGTACCTCATATTCCCTCTGCTGTAGACCAGGTGATATGATTGTGTGAATTCAGAGAAATATTGAGGGTTTTTAATAAATATGAGATGTTAATGACGCCTAAAAATGTTACCCCGGTATTACCTCCAGTGCACATAAAAACTGTGCTTCCTGACTCTTGGACATCAAAGTACAATGTAAGGTGATTGTTTTACCAACCAAAAGAAATCAAAAGGAGCTCCTTTATACCTGATTTCAAATCAACTTTTTTCCTGACTGAAATTTCACCTTTTTAAAATTTTGACCCAAATCAAATTAAATATTTAATAATTTCTTTACAAACCCTAACTGGTCTAAGATTAAAATTTTGTCAGGTTGATGTACCATGGTTTAATCGGGCCAGTTTCAGCAAAATATATCATTTTGTTGGATGTCCCCAGCTTGCAAAATACTAGTATAGTTCCTTTTTGCATCTCATTGTCCTGTGTTGGATTAAATTTTCCACATCATTTGGTTTATGGAGTCTGCAAGGGAAACTGGCAGATTCCTCTTTCCCAATTGCTTTGTGTCTCTTTTTGATGGAGACGATAACAGAATGTGACACAAAGCGAGTAAAGCCAAGACACTTGTCAGAGTCGCTTTTCAAAGTAATTTGTCTTTAGGTAATCCTCTAACATCACTCTAAGAGACTGCAACTTCACTGAAACTTTTGAACTGAGTTGTAGAGCTTAGAGGGTGTCAAGACCAAACTAAGAAAAGAGAAAGTTGCATAAAAATGAAATACATGGAGATTAGCATGGTATAAAGACTTGAAAGAGATAGAAATCTTGTTTAAACCATGAAAAGCATTAATTTTGACGAATTTCATGTCAGAAGCAAGCTTCATGTGCTAGCCACAAAAACTCAAAGTAATTGTAAGAATCATTTATAGATTTGACCACCCATTTTGAAAATGGAAATTTTTTTAGTGCAAATCTCTTAATTAATCTTTCGTCAATCTCAAAGTCAAATCCAGATCACGTTCTATACTTAAGATATTGGCCATTTAAAATTTGACAGGAAATTACTTCATAAAGCATCCATTGTCAGACAAATAAATATCAGTCTAATATATAATGTTCTTCTTTTAGGACAGGAAGTAGGCCGCAAAGTTTAATCATATCCGGCATCTACCAATAATCCATAACATTATCAATTAAGCAGACTGAATAGCAAAACATTGATGACAAATCACTGTATAATGAAATGATTTTAAATGTGTGCAGCTTGCTACTGGAAAATGTGGCCTGTGGCTTCTTAAAATTTGCAAACATCAGAAAGTACGCAGTTTTTCAAGATCAACTGAATGAGATAAGGAAGTCTTTCTGCAAAGGAACTGACAAACACAAAAGGTTTCAACGGCGCAAAATCATGCATTTTCTGAGAAAATTAAGAAGCCCTCAAATGTTGATCTGCATCAGTCATGCAATAGGTGCTGGCACAGAGGTGAAATGAACCCATTTTCTGAATTCCTTTTTTTGGATTTGCTTGCATTTACAAGTTCTGCTTTGCAACTTGTCAGTGCATTGCATGAGCATTTCACAACAGCTGTGTGGTTCCCATCTTTAAGTTACACAGATCACATTTTGGCAGTAATGTAGGTCCTGTCAGTTTCCCTAGGTTCGGGATAGCTTTAAAAGTACAGCAAAAATTAATTGAATGCTTAAGACACATTAATTTCCAGGCTTTCTATGCAGTTCAACATGAAAGAGTTCCTAGAATTCCAACTGAGCGCCATCACACTTTCACAGCTAAATATTTTGCTGAAGGTGACAATAAAATTTACAAGAGGTTTGAAAGAGACAACCATTTGACTCGATGATGCTGATAAAAAAAAAACTGGTGGCTTAACCAAACAAACCAAAACATAGTATCGAATGACAAGGGATGGCAGACAAAAAGGTCATTGAAAAATCTTCTTAGGGTTAAGCTGCTATTGATATTCTTTGGGGTGCCATGTTCAAGTGTGAAGTCACCTGGCATGAGGCCACTTGTAGTGCTAATCGTTCGCAGCTAGAGAAATTCAATAAGACATAAACAGGAATCGTGTCAACTTTGTCACGATATATCACAATGGTCGATGTGGAGGGATGAAGGCTATATATTAAGGAGAGGGAAGTGCAGCCTTCATGCAGAAATATAATTACGATTTTAAAGGTAAGTTAGGCGAGACTTGTTTTAATTTTTAGCTTCTCGAATCGACTGATCCAACAGATTTTCTGCCTACAAAAAAAGAAAATTGAGAATGATCCGAATTTTTATCAAATTGACATTATAAAAACTTGAGATATCACTTCTTTTTTTTTTGTTCTACCGTCCGACTCCAGAAAAAGTGCCTGGAGAAGATCCGAGGAGCTATAGATCAAAGATCAATTGTGTCTGGCCTGATGTATACATTTATAACTGTGCCATAATGTCATGGCTCTTCAGTGACAATCCTGCAAATAACAGTTACTTATTTACTTGTTTCAAGAATGAAATGGTACTCAAACAGCAACACAAATAATTCATCCACCCAGTTCAATGCGCAAATGACTAAGAACATGCTATGACCTACTCTTTAGTAGAGCCAAATGACTAAGAACCTGTTATGACTTACTCTTTAGAAGAGCCACATAGTTTCCAGAGATTGGGACCCAGGAGAATGAAAATGTAATTACCTGTTGTGTAAGATACATGAAAGTTGTTCTTAATTGAGATCTCAAATTGCTGGATAATTGCTCATCAAACTTTCAAAGGGCATTAGTTGCATTCACTTCATCGCACAAGAGATAGGAAGCATCTTAAATAGATGTGTTCAGACAATTACTCAAGAAATATGAAGCCACTTAAATATATGCCAAAAATGGCAACATGCCAGCTGAAATTACAATCGGCATGAAGGTGTTTTTAAACAAGTTCTCGAATTCATTTACTTGATGAAAATACTTTTCGAAGATGCAATATTCAAGAGCATCACTGTGATGAAAAGTGTTAGAAAGTGAGAAGATGTTCTGTTATGATTTCCTCTGGGATTGTCCAGGAAGATTTGGTTGAATGCAAGAATCCTAAAATAGCAATGAATGATGCCTTTTATGGCTGTCACATAACAGTGAGAAGGTAAAAAAGGGGCACAATCTTAACAGAAATAACTGTTCATAGACCAAAATAAATTGTTTTTGTCAAACCAACTTGAGATTTTTGATTGATATGCAACTATATATGGATATGATGAATATAAACTCGTTTTTTTGTAAATTATAACAATCAACACACCCAGAAACTTGACATTGGCCCTTGCTGGATTTTGCAGGTGTTTTTATGAAGTCTAAAATTGAACTTAATATCTAATTGTAGAACCAAGTTAGACAGCTGCATTTGATAAGATGATTCCATAGATAACTTAATTTGGTTGTTTTTCATTCTAAAATCCATTTCAATCATGAGCACATGAATGCCACAATTTCCACAAGTTATATAAATGAGATTATAACAATAGCAATGAAGCTGGAAATTGCTGATATTCTAGGCTGTACAAATTCTAAAAATGAGATACTGATCTGAATTTTGGTGGCTGCTAACACATAAAAAGGAAGTCAACCACTTACAGTGCCAAGGCTCAGCTAGGACCAGTGCAGTTTCAAAACAGTCATTTTTATAGTGTATTTTGCAGATGATCTTAACTTATGTCTTGACAAAATTAAAGCTATTTAGGCACCTCCCTTTAGGATTAACATAATCAATGTGTAACTACCATTTAGCTGCCAGAACCGTCCTCTGACGCTGAATTTCCAAACTTTCCCATTTATTTAACTATCTACCATATTCATTTGGGACTTCTGGTTGGAAAGATAACACTAAGCTCATCTCAGATGGACGCAGAACATGTTTCGTTCTCACTCCTATTCAGGAAGTACAGGGAACTGTTGTGTGGCATGTTGTGGTTCTTTGTCACATTTGCAGGATACTTTGCAATTAAGGATCTGTCAAACTGGGTGGCCTCAATTAAAGCTGCTCTGCTCTGCTTCAAGTACAGGGGAAGGGACAGTATCATGATATGGTGGGTTGGAGTCTTTATTTCTCTACAACATGGACAGGCTAGAATTGCCACCAGATGGTTTTGATTGGAGTGGTGAATATTGTAAAACTTGTAAAACTTTTGTGATTTAATATCAAGTTAAGACCAATAATTTATTTTATTTTGTGAGAATTGCATTCAAATAATTAATTATTTTATAGTCACAGAATGTTCTGTTTTTCTCATATTTATAAAACACCGTATGAATGAACATGCGCAATACTACATAAGATTATTATCTTAACTGGTAGTATTGATACCATTGTGTAACTTCCGTTTTGAACATTACTCAAATTTTTGTTGCACATTTTATATTGAGATTATCTCTCTTCAAAGTTTATGATATATGCTTTCCCATCAGCACACTTGCTGAATGCTGACCTGATTGGCTCAGTCCAAAGTCTCTTGGCTTGGGTGAGGCTTCCCAAGTCATTAAAACGTGTATGAGTCTGAATGACTTCCTAAGTGATTAGAGGCTTCTGAATCTTGTTACGCATCATTAGAGGGAGGCATGCTGATCACAACAGTTCAAGATGCGCAGAACGTGACTGATGAAAATGAAAGTATTTTCAAATAAAAAGAAATATGCTTGCGGGGCCCTTCAAAGATTTTGAATGTTTTCAACTGACATCTTCAATAGTGAGGTGTGCAATTAAAGCTATACAAGTGGGGTTTTTCAAAATGATTGCTTGGTACCATAATCCATAGATTCTCCAGATATTATGATATATCCATCAACACATATATGATAAGAATTAGATCAGAAATGCTGCACTATCTGTCTGCTGGAATATTTTTCACTAATTTCTTATGATTGCATGACATGACACTCCATAGCATGCTATAAGAATTTCACGGTTCACGCCCATAAAACCTGATATTGACCATAATTGTATTATGCAACTTGACATGGTATGATATTTTAGCTCTCTCACAACAATACTTAATTGTCGCTATTCTTAGTGGCTCAATGCAGATGTTTTAAAGCAAGAGAGTGGCTTCTGAAAACTTCCAAAGTCATTGATTAAAAATGGAAGCAAGCATGTTGATCACAATGAAAAAGTTTCACAGAAAAAAAGCAAGAGAAAGAAAGTCTTCCCACCCAGTTCTGACGGTAGAAATTTACACATGAAGCCAGTTAGATTTGTGATTTATTAAGTGATGCGTAAATCCTGAATAGGATGGCAAAGAGTGCAATAACTGCTGGCGAAATGAGGAACAAGACTTGGTCCATACATCATTGGAATCATTGTAAAACTGGCTTTGGATAGTTGCAAATATGCATCTTCAAGCAGGGTTTACAAAATTTTACTGAGTATAGATAATGGATAACAGGCTCAACAATAATTTCATGGCTACAATATGGTATACGTGAAGTATTCACAGTGGAATACTAAGGACAACCAAGAATTTTAAATACCTTACCTTATATGTGTAAGAGCAGATAAATCTGGGACCAAGTGAAAATATTTGAAATGATTCCAATACCTCATTGGTCTCAGCAAGTTGAAGAAGACCAATGCAACTCTCAGTCGAACATCTTTTATTGGAAAGAGAAGCTACAGTATTGATGAATATCCATTAATTGATATATTTCGACATGTAATAATATGTATGAGCATGATATCGGATTCCTGAAATATGTGGCTCAAGTAGCACAAAGGCAAAATGTCATATTGGGAAAGATAGGAATGCTCACAGCTGCCTTGCTTGGTTCAAGCAATGCAATGACAAAGTGTGAGTTCTGGGTGCAGAAGATGTTGGATAATGAAAGACACTTACAATCTAAAACATTTAAAAAAAACCAGTTGATGGAACAATTATTTTGCCTTCCTTTTCAACAAAACTAGTATCAACTTCATGTGATTTTGATAACATTATTTAACAATTGTACATCCATCTATTAATAATTTTATCTGGTATCGAGCAGTGAGTTTACTTAATCTGAAGTATATTGTCTTTTCCATCTTGTAATACATAGCTCATATTATCTCTGATCAATCACTGCAATTAATGTTAACGCTGCTTTATACTTGGATGCGCAATAATCTCTTTGAAATGACAACCACGCACAAAAGAAATTGCTCCGATCATCATGTTGTATTCCAGCATATTATAAGGCTCTGAGAGTGTCTTTATAAGAAGGGACATTAATTATTGCTCAATGAATTTCTTCAGTCAACCAAACTGTATGTGGGACTACATGCAGTACAGCCTCTTCTACTACAGCACTCCTGTGTGAGTAAATCAGGTCTCTGGAGTATCATAATGTAGGAAAAAATACACAGTCTACTTAGACCTAAACATTTCCCAAGCACTGAAAAAAATGATTGTCTGATATCAGGCAATCAATGTCTAATATGTGTCCGATCAAGCAATTGTCGAATACAGACAATTGAATTGTTCAAAATGTCAAAGAACTTGTTTGTTACATTCAATTGATGGTTTGAACCAGACAATCAATTTGCACTATAATTTGCATGGCGTTTTAATTCAATGATCTGGTTCCTTTTGTCAGAGTATTGCTCTAACTATCGGAAAATGGGATCACCTAATGTTGTAACTTGTGATTGATGATCAAGAGTGAAGAAACCATTTTTTTTTTTTTTTTGCTCAGAACCAACTGAAACTAAATTCTGAAATCATTGCAACTGTTAATGAATTGAAGCTTTCTTTGAATAGAGAACAAAATTTTCACTCTTGTTTACCAATACCCACTTGTAATTCCAAGTGTGATCCATTTTGTTTACTTTGGCTCAGAACCAATCAGAACCAAAATGAGGCACAGTCCCAGTGTGTCTAACCAACATCCCACAATGCACCAATGAAGAACATAGGACACCACCAGATTTTGATGAAGCCACTGGCTAAGGTAACATTGTCAGCATACTTCTATCCATTTTTCTTAGCCAGCAATAACTTTATCATCTTTAATTATTCTACTTAAAAAGTGAGATTGATTTTAAATTGATATTGCTTTACCATGGAATTGTGTAATGCCAGGATTTTGACTATACAGTTTGTTCTTAATTGTGTGTTATTATCATTCTGTGTCCAAGCCTGACACTAAAAGTGTTTCATCCTCTTCAAATAAATAAATTGTTATGGAATACATTTCATATATTTACATATTTTTTTCACAGAAGAACAAATTAAAAAGAAACGTAACCTGCAACAGTTGTGGGGCTCATAATTTATTCAGAGTCAGAATTACTATCTATTGAGAAATCAAACTTAGTAAGTTACTATGTTAAGAAACAAATTTGAGAATATCATATGCAGCTTGATGATAAAATAAATCTCATCCACAAGGTATTTTGTACTTAGCCGAATCATGCTGTTCAACATTGTTCAAATTGAAAGATGATTATCACGTAAGCCAAGAACGTTCCAACAATCTGAAACAAGGAAAGTCAATACATCTAGAATATATCATTATATCATATTGTATAATATATAAATACCTACTATGTAGTAATAAAGAGATTTTTTTAAATAACTAATTTCAAGCATCAGGACAAAATTTTGCATGTCGACCACATGAGCCTCAGTACAAGATTTCAATGTACCACATTAGAACAAATAAATAACAAGACATTGTTAATTCAACTGGTTTTCCTCAGAATGAGGCTTTACAAACATTTAACTCTCGGAGGTCCTTCGAATAATATGTTAAAGGTTCTAACTCTTCATTCCTCGATGAACCAATGAAAAAGAAACCATCAGAGGGTTCTTGAAAGAACCTACAAGGGTTTTTCCTCAGAAGACTGTTAAATGTTGGTTTCTTGACAGGTGCCAGCTCGATAAGCTGAACAGCTTCTCTGGTTACCTCAATAAACATACATACATACATACATACTTCACCATGTAGAAAAATAAGTGGATGTACTTACAGTTAGTACAGTTGGTTTATCCATATGGAGGTAGCCACACACATCAATGCCGACAGCTGAATTAATTCGCTCAATGAAATGAGACATCTGGAAGATGATTGATCAATTTGTATAAAAGTTTTTGATATTTTATATCTGTGAAATTGACAGTAGAAGTCTTGTTTCATTCTAATTAAGATTCAGATTCAGATTCAGATTCAGATAATTTATTTGTCTCATACAAAATAAGCACATTGGAGACCCCTCTAAGGCTCCCAAGAGCCGCTACCAAGGGGCCACCAGTCAAAATATCTCAAATTTCATATAAACAAGACCGTTATATGAGTTTTAATATATATAAAGATTAATAGACAGGAACTAGAAGAGAAAAAGTGCAACGTATTCGCATACTGACTGGAGTTTTCACACAGTGACCGGAGAGGGTGATGCAGACGTAGGAGGTTACTTTCTTCAAGAAGATGACGTTTAAAACAATTACAATTATGAAGTAGATAGATTATATATGATTTTGAGAACAAATATAACAATTATCATTATTACAATATGTTTCGTAGTTTTTTATCAGACTATTTTTTACATACAATTTGAATCCAATGAAACTGTGAGTGAAAATCTTTTGCCTAATAAGTTCTGTCATGTCATTATATCTTAATGGCAATCTATATTTTAAACTCTGTTTTGCAAATTCATGCTTTACTCGAGGTAAAGGTAAGGAGTGAATATCATATGATCTGGTTACATACCTGGGTCCAGGTCCCTCGTTCAGGACAACACAGTCCAGCAATGATTCCGGAAGTGTGGCATTAAAGAATTTGTAACATAGCTTATAGTCATGTAGTGTGCATATGTCTCTAAATTTAAGTATTCCCAAATTCTTAAAAATTACGCTGGTGTGGGCATTATATCTGCTCTTGCTGAGTACGCGTACTGCCTTTTTCTGTAAAATTTCTACCTGCCGATGTTTAACACCCCACAGAAAAACGCCATAGTTAAGATGTGACAGAATCAAGGAGTTATATATGTTAAGCAGGGGTTGTAGAGGAAGAATGTTTTTAAGTCTATTTAAGATACCTATTGTTTTTGATATCTTCTTAGTTACGTGATCTGAGTGACCTCTCCAGCTAAGATTTTCATCCAAAATTATTCCCAAGTAGTTGAATGTTTTAACGAATTCGATTTCCTGTCCATTTATTTGGATTTTTGGGGTATCAATTTTTCGCTGGTTAGTGCGGAATAGCATTGCTTTCGTTTTTTTTACAATTTAATGACAATTTGTTAATCTCTAGCCAGCTACTAACCTTCTTCAATTCATTGTTGATGAGTTTATTTGTATTTTCATTAGGATTGATTAGTTTTATCGCTTTCATTGTTGTTATTAACGTAGAGTCATCTGCATAAGTTATTGGATAAAATATATCAGAAGCATTGGCCATGTCATTGACGTATATAATAAATAGAAGAGGGCCTAAGATAGACCCTTGAGGTACACCAGTAGTTATGGGCAATAAATTTGATTTATTTCCATTGAATTCCACATATTGATACCTATTTGAGAGATAGCTTTTTAACAGACATAACGCTGTATCTTTAATTCCATAGAATTTCAACTTTTCTAGAAGTATTGTATGGTCCAGTGTATCAAAAGCTTTCGATAAATCTAAATAAATATTCAAGGGAACATCATTGTTGTCCATTTCAGAAGTTAAACGTGCTACAAGTTCTATTGCAGCATATTCAGTACTGTGATTTTGCCTAAAACCATACTGACTTTTATAAAATAGGTTCATATCTGAGAAATATTGATAGATTTGATTGTATATGACCTTCTCAAAAACTTTTGATACACTGGGTAGTAAGGATACAGGACGATAGTTTTCTATACAGTTTTTCTCATTTTTTTTAAATATCGGATTTACTTTGGCAATTTTTAGCTTATCTGGAAAGACACCAGTTTGTAAACATTGATTGATTATTTTAGAAAGAGGACAGCTTAGTTCTTGTTTCAGGTGTTTTAATAATTTGTTTGAAATTTTATCTATGCCATATGATGTCTTAGGTTTCAAGTTATCTATTGTTTTAATGATATCATTTTTATTTACCGCTTCAAACAAAAAGGTGCAGTCATGCAAAAAAGGTAAATAGTCTTTAAAAGAAACATCTTCGGTAACAGGAAAATTGCTCGCAAGTTTTGGACCAAGTTCAACATAATATTTATTAAATTCATTAACAATTACATGATAGTCATGCACATTTGTTCCATTAATGCAAAATGATTCAGGACAGTCTGTTTTCTTTGTGTCTTTGTTTAAAACAGAGTTAATAATTTTCCACGTTTTTTTAATGTCTGATTTTGTTTCACTAAAACATTTTTCATAATAAGTTTTTTTTGCATTCCTAATGCATTGTTTAAGAATTTTGTTAAATGTACCCAAATTTACTTTTTTGATTACATAATCCGGAGATGTGATGGATAGTTTCTTAAGATCACAATATAATTTATCCCTAACAGATATTGATTTAATAATTCCTTGAGATATCCACTTCTCTTTCTTGTGCTTATGTTTCTTGAATTTGACAAATTTTTGAGGAAAATTATTACAATTTTGTAAACCATCGAAAATAACCCCGCACATCCTTGTTGACAAAACAGAATCACACCAGAAATCATCAGTAAATTTATATAAATCTTGTTGACTGTGTGCAATTCCATATTATTCGTATCAGTGCATGCGATTAGTTTTCCAGATAGAAGTCCCGGCGAATGCCAGTGGTGCTATACTTTCATGAACCAGTTGATCAATGATCACTGGTCCTTCAAACCATATTTGATGGGAATTTAGATGTTTTGTGTTTACGTACATTCAGATGACATTTGTTGTCGTTACCATGGGATAAGAAAGCACTGGGTCAGATGATGGTGCTTTGTGATATCTGTTGTGGTCAGTAAACACAATTAGCACATAGGCTGAAAATTGACCCAAAAACCGATAAAAGGTATATATTAGTCTGCAATATCTGTCAAATAGAAAAGGCTTTTAAAATGCTGTGCACTCTGATTCTGGAGATCGAGCGTAAAACATGAACTCACTCACCCCAGGAAATTAGAGAATAATTTTATTGCGTTTGAACTGACAATAAGAGAAACGTTCAGGTCAAAATGTGTTAAACATGTCTGAATTCCATCAATAGAAAGTATTTCAAACTTTGTCAAAATATTAGTCATTGCCGCTCCAAGGCAGGCTTTTATTATTATAGTCAGGTGGCAAGAAGACGCCAAATTTGCAAACATACACCTTCCCATCCAGATCCGATACAGCAGAAACACAGTTTGACAGAGAGACAGACAGAAAGACAGAACATATTTGTGGAATTCAAAGACTACAAGAAAGAAAACAGTGTAAAGATGTTCCGCCTACACAAAAACGCGTTTTGGCATCACAAAGGAGCACCCCTAAAAAACCCAGTCACTATATATAAATTTATATATTCAACATTTTCTTGAAGCAGTATCAGATCAGGTCGGATAGAGTAAATGTTAGGTCTATATTGTATTTTGCTATTATATTTTTCTATAGTTACATCGAACCAGACAGAGTGAGTGAGTGAGTTTGTGTTTTACGCCCCATCAGCATAAACCAGACAGAGAACAAGTAGTTGGGACAAAGATATAAGTCATCTTTGACATCAAATAGAAATATGGACAGGAAATTAAGCCATTTGATTCACAATAATGTTGTATTTCTTCAGGCTATTGCTGTCTGTTTGATATCATACAGACAATCATGCAAGAAGTATGAGCTGGATTATGCAAAAGGTTTGCAAATCAGGATGTCTTTTTTTTATCTCAGAAAGCAGAAGAAGTGCTGGAAGTTGTGTTGTCATCTATAAAGTAACAGCAGCACAATGTAGTTAATCTAGTATAGTCCACTTTTGTCTGAATCATCATCACTACCAAATATCCAAAAATTTTTACAAAAGTATATGATTGATTTGGGAATTAATAAAAAGACAATGCCAAAATGGGTCATTGCTGCTTGTAGAGGATTGTGGGTATTGGTAAATGCCAATGCAGTTATACTGGTATAGGCATATACAAAAAGGAAGACCAATTATGGAAAATCATTCCTTTTCACAGTCTCTTCTCACAGGGAATTTGTCAGGTTCTGAAGTTATAATACAAGTAGGTCCGTGTCATAACTTATGACAAACCTTCCTAGTATGTACAACCCCTCTCTGCAAGATGCAACTGCTCGGTGTCCTATCAGACCCCTGAAACCTTTCCAAGATGTTTTAAATGTTTTCTGTTGATTGTCTTTCAACGATGCCTGGATTGTGCCAACTCTTTCTTTACAATGTACTCACTCTTGTTATTGAAATGTTTGTTTGGCTTCTTACTCTCGTTAATTATGTGCATTCCAAAAGGATGTTTTGCGCAGCTCAACCCCTCTCTGAAGTACAGAATTTCAGTCAATGGTGTAATTGAAAACGTGCAACAAAACTTCAAAGGGAGTCTGTGTTATTGTGCTGTACATCAAGCCATAAAAGCCTCTATACACTGGGAGAGTGCTTGAATTTGGGTGTTACTGGAGCTATGTTGACTTTATGTACAGAATGAAGTGTAATGACTTAGAAATGCTGTGATCTCCATAAATCAAATTTTGAAGATAGCCGTCTCTACGCTTTTTAGCTTACGTAGCTGAATTTTGTTTTACAGTTGCTCTCGAAAGTAAGTGGACCCCTGCAGGATAATCGCATTTGGCTCATTTATTAATATCAGGTCATGATTAGTATCTCATCTTTGCAATAAAGTGTATCTATTTGAAGTCTTGCATAATAAGTAATTTGGATTTCTGGAAATATCAAGGTCATTTTGACCTTTGACCTGAAATGAAAAAGTAACCAATAGAAAAAGTAAGTACACCCTCACAATATTTTACCTTTTTATTGAATTATTCCCTCTGCTTTGGTCAATCTGCTTTCGCCCCACAACCAATAAGTCTTTGTTGTTCCGCCTGCTTGATTTTGGCACCTAGAAACAAGCACATACTGATGAAAAAAACAAGGAAGCAGGCCTACACTTTGCCTAGAAGCATTCTGATAAACCAGAAGACATTTTGGCTGATATTCTTTGGACAGATGAACCTAGAATGGAACTCTTAAGTTCAATTGAACAACCGTTGCATTTGCTGCAATGTGAACACGGCTTTTTAAGAGAAGAACCTTGTGCCAATACTGAAGCATAAAGGTCGGAATATCATGCAGAGTGGATTTTTTTGCCACATCAGAAACTGGAAACTGGTTCATACAGGGGGAATCATCAATTCAAAGTTCTATAATGAAATTCTAGGAGATAATTTTGTTCAAATGGTGAAGTATAACTTTGTTAAGAGTGCTCCTGGGCATTCCAACAGGACAGCAATCCCAAATACACCAGTGTGTCAACTTAATCCTAATAAATTAATATAAATACAAGCTTTCAGAATGACCCAGCCATATCCCAGATGTGAATCCTGCGGAGATGTTGTGGTTTGATCTCAAAAACCGGGCAAATGCAGGGAATTCCACAATCATTCATTGTTGACACAGTTTTATATGGAGGCAGTGCGAAGATGTAAGAACCTTATTCAAGGGTAAAGGAAGCATCTTCAAGCTATTTTACCATTTACGAAACATAAGGTATTGACTGTCCAAAATTAGAAGGGTGTACTTACTTTTGCAAAGACCATTTTTTCCATACTTGGCTGTATTAATATAATTGGAGACTGAATTTGTGAATTAGTAATATAATTGTATGCATATGTATTAGGTTGACACTATTTTATTGATAGTTCATGAATATATAATAATTTGTACCGTTGAGAGACAAAAGTTTGAAAAATTGCATGGGGTGTACTTACATTCGAGAGCAAGTGTAGTTGAAGCATTTGTCAATAAATCTGAAGATGTGTGGTAAAAGTCCTCCTTGCTTACTAATAATTTGTTTACTGCATTAGCAATATCTCATTCAGATGAGTTGGAATTTAGGGCCCCTTGTATTAGTGTATGACTGGGCAGAGAAAGTATCCCTCCAATGGGATAAATGTTTCGAGGACTCCCACTCTCTCTTTCATCTCATCAATCAACCATTGTGAGCACCCCGAACTGGCCTAAGAGGGCTGCATGTATATATGTCCGTATAAACAGATCTCTATCACTATGCTATGCCATTGATTATCTTTCTGTAGTACTAAATTTGTTTAGAATCTGCAATCATCTGATCAATCTACTATTTTGGTCTTTTTGTGATGAGTCCATTTTTCTCTTTCTTTCATGGGACAACTGCCAGTAATTACTCAGATTTGTGCTAAAATATTGCAGAAATGATCACACTTCTTGGTTTTTATTATTGTTAAACATCAATTTAGATGCAGATCAATGTTTTAACGTGTTCATTTAAATGAGAATCAGATTGGAGGGATGGTTGATGTTAAAGTGGCTTAGTTACTTCATTAATAACCCTGTTTAATTAATGTAATTTCAGAAATGATGATTATGTTGTTACGCCAAGTTAAGATTTCAAATTAACTCCAGCAACTGAAGGATTTTTGATGTTGAAGGGAAGTCACATGCAGTATACAGAATTACAGATCTGAAAAAAATACTTTTTCTTTTAAATCTATTGTTGAATAGTGTAAATAAAGAAAGCTATGACAGGATGTTTTGTTGTTTAAAACTGAATATAGCAATGAATATGATAGATATCATTCTACAAACCACACAGAGTATGGTAAAATGAATTTTATGTTTTTGTTTTGTAAGATGTTTAGAATATTTGTCCTCCCTGTAGGACAGTCCGTCACTGTAGGTGGATGAGACCCTGTTGCATGTTTGCTATGAATGTGAGCTTGGGACCTGATCCGGTTTCTCAAGTGTCAGGGTGTGATGCTGCAATGTTCTTCAGAATAATGACAGGAAGAACAAGGAACTCCCATAAAATTTCTTTTGTTTGCTGTGTGTCATTTGTTTTTGTGCAGAGATATGAAAGAGTACAAAATAAAAAAATCTCATTAGTTTACAGCAATTCATATTCAATTTACAAAATATCTCCATTGCTTTTTCAGATGAACTGACATTTATTTAGACACATGGATAGACAGATACATTGATATGGAGAGAGCTACAGAATAGATAATTTTACCATAGCTTTCTTCCAAAACTTTATTTTCTAAATAGTAGACCATAACCTAATTGTTAACAAACACATCACAGGTAAATGGGCTTTAACTATGTTGCGATCATTCATCTCTCACCAGTCACCACTCTACCATTCTTCATAGGGACTCACTTGCACTTTTGCAATATTACAAGTGCCTCAAGATCCACAACAGTCTTTGCCAAAGTCCCTATTCATCCACAACATGTCTAGATTACAATGCATAATCATGCAGAGTCACATCCATTGAAGATGCTCATAAAGCAGTTCATAGCAAGAGCTACTACTGAAGTCCCTATTCATCCACGCCATGTCTAGATTGCATAATCATGCAGAGTCACATCCATTGAAGATGCTCATAAAGCAGTTCATAGCAAGAGCTACTGAAAGAAGACATGAGTCAAAGTGCATGATGAGAATAATGGGAAATAATGTCATACTGGTGCAGTTACTCTAGGAGTTTTTCTTGTATGTGGAACATCTGTTATACATAGTAAACCTATCCACATTATTCTACCCAAGTCATCCTAAGTGAGCAGTGACAGTCGTCAAGAAAACTCCTAAACTAAAGATACTTTATATTGTGATTGTAAACGGCATGTTATGCCAAAAAAGGTTGTCTCAAGCATGACTGCACCCTACACCTTCCTGATTCCTCTTTTACTCCTATAGTAAGGGAGATAAAATATATCTCTTAAATTTTTGCAATGTTCTTGTCATGCCTTCTATTTTGTCACTCATTTTTTAGTACAGATTTTTTTTGCATAGCTTTCACATTTTCTTTATGCTCCTCATGTCTTCAGCTTGTGTCTTTTGTGGAACACATACCTAAGTTGTAGCTTGATCAAGACATGAAACTTTTTGTACAAAATTTCGCATCTTCAATGGATGTAACTACGCATGACTGTGCAGCGTAATCCACACATGCTCCGGGTGAATGAGGGACTTTGGCAGAGACCATTATGGATCTCTAGGATCATGTGTTGGGCTGCTAGAATTGAATAATTCACTGTGTAATTTGAATACGTACTTCACTGTGTAATTTGTTTTCACTTGCAGCCAACATCATTATGTAATTGGTGGTGGGTAAATGGGGGTTTTTTGTATCCTCTAAACCCTTAAAAAAACATTGGATAAATCAATGAAATACCAAAGGTGCAGTTGCACCCTAACTTAGGCAAAGACTATTATGGATCTGTAGGATCATGTGCTAGGCTACTAGCATTGAATAATTCTTTGTGTGATTTGTTTTTCTGTGGGCTTTATTTTTCAGAGTGTAAACACTATATTTCGTACTTATGCATCATGCACCTTGATGTGTGATTGTGTGTTCATCTTATAAGCTGTGAGAAATCCACATAATAAATACCCCTTAGACAAGCATCATCAAACATTTATGCCGTGGAGATTTTGATCTGCAATTTTCAGAAGTATTTATTGATTGTTGGTGTCATTTTCAAAGGACTGTGTGTTCTCTAATCTTGGTCCTGTTGTGGTATTCTCTCTTATTCTCCCGTGTTTGTCAAATGACTTCAGATGACTTTGAATGGCTCTGTAGTTTACCTTTGATCCAACAGAACAGAAATGCAACACTGAGCAAGAGTTGGTTTCATCTAGGTTTGATAGCAGACACCAGAAGGGAATATTTGGTACGTTGGGTCATTTAATCAAATTGTAAAGTTTCTTAACTTCCCACAAAGTCTGTCATTTTAATTTTTGTGTTATTATCATGGCCATGGGATTCTTTAAAGTCATGATGTCATGATTTCAATACAAAATTAACTTCCAAAGGTCGGGATGAAGCTAACACAGCTAAGTGATTAATCGCCTTGGTGTTAGAATATTTTATGTTTATGTTCTTGGTATAGTGTTATTAGGCTTGGTTCTGCTGTGAACTACTTGTTTTCTACAAATGTGTGAAATTAACCATGGAACGAACATGAATGTCTACTGTCCTTGGTCTCCTTTGCAACCTCTCACAATTTAACAATAAGCAACATTTAGACAGTCCAAAATGAATAGCAGATTAAATTTACCAACAAGGTGTTTTTCCTCCTTTTCTGAGCTAAGTCAGCTTTCCTTGTCATGTCCGTGACACATATTTTGAAGGTGTTCTATGCTATGTCATGTCCCAGAGATAGTTCAGGGTATTTACCCATGGTACAAGAGGTGGATCTCTTTCATTAATCTTTTATTGGGTTTTCTGATGCATGTTTTGACATACAAAGGGGATCTTTTGGAAGCACATCCATTTTATAACTTACTCAGTTCGGGTCACACAGATGCAAACACCATTACATCTGTACTGTATATGCTCAATATTTTTTACCTGTCACTGTGCTTCAGGAAGTCTCAAACAAATGTGGTCCAATTCTTGAAAAGCAATTACTATCACAAGCAGTGGAGGAGGGACTTCTTTACCTTGTCGCCATGCCCTTCTCAAGTTCTAAAAGTCTGCCTGAATGCCCAAAATGCAGGATGTAAATCCAAGATAACCATCCAATATCCAAGTATTGGAAATATAGAAACTTTGGACTTGCTGTTCATCTGGCAGCAGAAACACTTGCATGAACTCGCATGAACTTTATCATGTGCACATTCTGACAGCACATGACACATCCAATCTGCGTGTGTCACATGATCACTCTCATGCCATTGGACCTGTCATCGGACATGTTATGAAGCACTTAATATGTGGAAGTTACCTTGTGTTGTCATGACACAGCATCATGTCATAACATTGGCACTTGAGTTCA
This sequence comes from Platynereis dumerilii, assembly GCA_026936325.1. Taxonomy (NCBI): domain Eukaryota; kingdom Metazoa; phylum Annelida; class Polychaeta; order Phyllodocida; family Nereididae; genus Platynereis; species Platynereis dumerilii. The sequence goes on from JAPTHN010000003.1 coordinate 18,525,920, forward strand.
ATTGGCGATTGCTGTTGCTGAGCCACCCCCTGGGATTGACTCACAGTTTTTAATGCAGATTATTGGTAGATTCAGGATGTGATTAAACTTTACGACTCAACTTTGTGTTGTAAAAAGTAGTTGAGTCAACTTTGTGTAGTAAAAAGCAGTTGACTCAACTTTATGAGCCAGACAAAAGCAATGGATTGTTTCAGGAGGAATTTCCAGACTAATTAGTTTCAAATGGCCAATATCCTTAATGAAAGATCCAAAATACAGCATGTTTGCCTTTGAAGATTGTTGGAAGATTAGTTTTGAGTTAAATTAGATTCTCGCTGTTCACAAGTGATGTCTCTATGTTTAGAAATCACTTAATTAGACATTCGTTTATCAGAGATATTCTTTCCTTGATGTCTTCAGTTTTAGTTTCCAAATTAGGTAATTATAAGTGACGATACGGGTGGTCTGACAAATAATTCTGCCAGACATTTTAACTATTATTACACAAAATTTTCAGAAGATAAGCTAACATTTTCTTTGCATCACTTCTTCTAGGTGTGGCAAGATCCTTCAGAATTTTGTCAGAGTATGTCAGTTATAACCTTAGTCAGTGGCATATCTCATAGCAGAACAGAAACATCATATTCATGGTATTGCTCAGTAATAATGTTGATGGATTGCTATCATCCAATCTGCATCAGAATCCGACACCTAGAGGAATCTGTCCGCAGTCGTGAGACTGCATCACATTCCACACATCTGGTATTATTCAAAGGGGGGGGGACTCTTTGACTACGTATTTGCAATTATTCATGATCCTCTCTATGAAATGACTTGAAATGAAATGATTTTGTTGTTTTACGTCCCCTATTCTGACTTAACCGAACTCTGCGGACATGAGGAATGATGAGGTGACACAGGGGATTCGCAGCCATTTCAGGCGCAGAGATTCACCCTGTTGTGTAGTGCCAGGAGCAGGGCTCAAACCTGGTCCCTGAGAGCCACTCTGGTTTGGTTAGTGCTCTACATATTTCTGACTGGGAAAGGAGGGAATAAAGGCTTGGTGAATTTGACTGCTGTCAAATAGACTGTGTATTCACCCATTGTGATAAAATAGGTCTTATTTAGAGATGGACCTGTATCTTAAGTTGTGAACTATTGTGAATGTGTTAATCCTTGACAGAATGTGTAAATCTTTGACAGCCTTCCTGTGATTCTGAAATCCCCTCTGTCAATGCTTGGAATATTCATAGGAGCCTAATCTGCAAGTGAAATGCCACCAAGGGAAATCTTGTTCGGTACTTCAAGATCATGTTCTTTAGAACTGAGATTCTGATCAATGTTAACTCATGTCAGCTAGGGCGTCCATTGCATTAGGGCATTATCCCGTTGGTGATTTTCAAATTAACACCACGTTATCGTCCAGATGTCGATAATTCTTTTCACTGAACAGCTAATCTTTGTTTCTTGAAACTCCATAAAACTGTTGTTCTTCATTTCATTGCAATGGAAATCAAATCTGGCATGGATAATAAATTTGATGTCTGAAACATGAAGTTAAGTGTTTTCATTTGCCAAATGATATGAATATATGGAATATTCTTCGCAATTTTATGTAGTTGAATAAATCAAATCAAAAGTATGTTTGGTGTGTTGACTAGTTGACATGTAAATCAGATTAAATATTTAGTAATTTATTTACAAACCCTAACTGGCCTAAGATTTTAAATTTTGTCAGGTTGATGTACCATGGTTTAATCGGGTCAATCTCAAAGTCAAATCCAGATCACGTTCTATACTTAAGATATTGGCCATTTAAAATTTGACAGGAAATTAGATTCTCGCTGTTCACAAGTGATGTCTCTATGTTTAGAAATCACTTAATTAGACTTTTGTTTATCAGAGATATTCTTTCCTTGATGTCATTCAGTTTTAGTTTCCAAATTAGGTAATTATAAATGCCGATATGGGTGGTCTGACAAATAATTCTGCCAGACATTTTAACTATTATTACACAAAATTTTCAGAAGATAAGCTAACATTTTCTTGTCATCACTTCTTCAGGGTGTGGCAAGATCCTTCAGAGTTTTGTCAGAGTATGTCAGTTACAACCTTAGTCAGTGGCATATCTCATAGCAGAACAGAAACATCATATTCATGGTGTCACTCAGTAGTAATGTTGATGGATTGCCATCATCCAATCTGCATCAGAATCCGACACCTAGAGAAATCTGTCCGAAGTCGTGAGACTGCCTCACATTCCACGCGTCTGGTATTATTCAAAGGGGGGGGGACTCTTTTCTCTATATTTGCAATTATTCATGATCATCTCTTTTGGTTAGTGCTCTACATATTTCTGACTGGGAAAGGAGGGAATAAAGGCTTGGTGAATTTGACTGCTCTCAAATAGACTGTGTATTCACCCATTGTGATAAAATAGGTCTTATTTAGAGAAGGACCCGTATCTTAAGTTGTGAACTATTGTGAATGTGTTAATCCTTGACAGCCTTCCTGTGAATCTGAAATTCCCCCAGTCAATGCTTGGAATATTCATAGGAGCCTAATCTGCAAGTGAAATGCCACCAAGGGAAATCTTGTCCGTACTTCAAGATCATGTTCTTTAGAACAGAGATTTTGATTAATGTTAACTCCTGTTCATTGCATTAGGGCAGTTTTACCCCTCCTGAGCAGCAACGTAAATCAAACCTCTCACTACGTAATTATTTTGGTTAGAATCAGACGTTGGGCCAAACAACATATGACAAAGGTACGGCAAAGGTAATTTCGAAACGTTGCACTCAGATGGAAAACCAAACGTAGGTAGCAACCTTAGTAAGAGGTTGGCAGACAGTTTGTTTTATAGTTCGGCCTAACGTTCGAGTCACACGTAAGTCATACCTCTGATTGAGAGGTTGGAAGAACATTTGGTCGTAACGTTTTGCTAAACGTGTCAGTCATACGTCAGTCATACCTTTGGTTGAGAGGTTTGAAGAACATTTGACTATAACGTATGACCATACCTTTGATTCAAAGGTTTGTAGAACATTCATTTGAGAGGTTTTTAAAACCTTAGACTATTACGTAAGTCATACCTTTGGTTGAGAGGTTTGAAGGACGTTTGACTACTACGTATGACCGTACCTTTGATTCATAGGTTTGTCGAACATTCATTTGAGAGGTTCTTACAACCTTAGACTGTTACGTATTACCATACCTTTGATTCATAGGTTTATCAAAGGTATGGTCGAACATTTGGCAATACGTAAGTTCCAAAGTTTCTCCAACGTGTTTTTGATATGTATGGACAACGTTTGAAAGTAATGTTCAGGGCAAACGTCTGATCATACGTATCTGCCAAAGGTTTGTTGAAGGTTTGCACAAAGTTGCAGAACCTAGGATCCTGATTCACAGAGCGCCATGTAGCGCCATCTATTAAATACCTATTCCAATCTATCTGGTCCCTTTGAGGATATAAAAACTCCAACAGGATGCTTGCTGTTGACGATAAGATGAAGTCATAAAGAAATAGTTGATCCACCAGTCACAAAAATTACCAAATAAGTACTTGTGAAAATGAGAAAGATGATCTAAGTTTAAAAAAAATTAAAAATTTTTTCCATGACCACAAAGATGCATATGAGAATTGTATAAGACCCAAGTTTAATGGTACCTCATTGCAACTGTCCTAGATGCCGAGAATGTTCCAATTTTATCACGGTAAAATTGCAGTAACATTTTCAATTTCAACATGAAAGGTAAGTGTTTTTATTCTATTTTATTTATAGTCCCTAAGTGGACTTGTAGACTGCTCAGTAAAATGAGGAAGAAAAGTCTATTAATTTTGGGAGCCATCCTTTTTGGATAGCTCTGTTTGTACTGCTTTAATTTTTTGTTTTATATTTGCAGATCTCAATCAAAATAATTAAATCCTCCCACCTGGCTGATGCTCTCCCCACCCCCCACCCCACCCTACCTGGACAATGATCCCGAACACGCTATATATATATAAATCAAACCTGAAAACGAACTGAACTAAAACAACTTAAAAGCTACTAAACAGAACAAAATTGAACATATTAAAACCCCCCCCCCCCCTCCCATTAGACGATCCGCCCCTGAAAAAAAAATCGACATCTTGAAGAGACTTACCTGTGACTCCAGCGCCGGTGTCCAACGAATTCCGGCCGTATCCACGTCCATGCGTCCTCCCGGGTTTGGTAACCGGGTATATCCATCCAGAACGGGGTATATATGTCCAATATTCAGTCCATAATTGAATCACAAATACTGAAACAGCTGATCGAGTCATTCCTGGCCGGGGCGCTCCGACTATGCCGTTCGATTTTTCACATTGCCGGGCGTCAAACTTTCGCAATAAAGCATTCCGACGGTCCAAAACATGCTCAAGTCGTAGTCAAGTAGTTAATCTATGCAGCACACCAGATTATGAGACATGTCAATGCGTTAAATCCTTCGTTATTAGCAAAAACACCATCCGAAATATCACACATTCGAGTCAACCCGCCATTTTGGCTTCTTGTACGCAAGTGCGCATGCGCAAGAGGGGGCAGGTCGGCTTGAAACGCTGGATCCTAGAAGGCGGGAAGGCGGTCAAAGACCGTCAGACCAACGTTAAATTGCTTCGTAGCATCAGATACGGCTTGTATCACTCGTATCAACGTCTAAAAGTACGTATTAACGTCTGAGAAATGTGTCGACAGATTACGTAGTTTCGTAACGTTGGGTCCGATGTGGATGGGAGGTTTAATGCTTCGTTAGACCAACATTAGATTTACCTCAATGTCCGGGAGGGACGGTATTTGCACTCGGCCGATTTTTCGTCTTTAAGCAATTACTCTGAGAAAAGTATGACAGGTACGCAGAAATTTGTCTTGGTGGCAGTCTTGCACTATATTGAAGTATATGTGTACCAAATTTTACCTTGCTACGATGCTTACTTTTGAAACAGTAGGCGATTTATGACCAATTCTTGCACTTTTTTGTGTCTCACGGAGAGTTTCACACATTTTTATGGCAACACAGAAAAGCAAAGGCAGGCACTTGTGATTCATGTTAATGATGCCTGTCTAGACCCATGTCTTGGGCATAAAATACAACAGGTTTCATCTGAATAACTTATATACAACATGACTTGGGTCCTAAAATGTAAAAAATGGCAGATGTCAAAAATTTTGTTTTTGATGGACCATCAGTTGCTTTATATGCTGTTATGAGTAGGTATCAAAAAATGTGTATACTGTTTGTGTTAATTTTGAAGCCTGAGACATATCTCAAGGTAAAGCAGAAACATTTGTTTCACTAACCATAATTGGTTTTCAGAATGTGAGGCTTGAATATGATGTCAAAAAAAGCATGTCCTCTCCAACCCATAGAAAAAACAGTAAGTGTTTTGTAGGAAAAACAAGCTACACTGTAAATTCTGAAATTCTGAGTTAGCTCAAATGATTGAGTGAGACGGTTGCACAATTTGTTTGAGCCATGATAGCTTGCTGTTTTGAGTCATGATAATCTTTATGTTGTTATAACTTGCAAACAACAAGTTATCTTGGCTCAAAGGAATTGTGCAACCATCTCACTCAATCAATTAAGCTAACTCAAAATTCAAAATTTACAGTGTATTTGTGTATCTTTTGCTCAATCATGTGCCTTTACAAGTATGTGACAAATACAAGTTAAAAAGATATCTAGGCCATGTTCATACATTTTCTTAGAAATTAAAATGCATGTTTAATCAAAATTTATGTTTTGTATGGTTTTTGATGTTCCTATGCAACAATGTGACTTGATTTCCGAGAATAAGAATGGGTGAAAATTGTTTCTGGGTGGATATTTTTCCTGATAAACAGTTTTTTCAAGAATCAACCCTTGCCTACTTTAAGTAGCGGTTTTTTGGTAGTAAACCACCAAATCACTTCTGTCCTCTTTCATTATAGAAACAGTAATATGTTAATTTTATGATAGAATGGTGGAAATTCTCAAATTTCACACTTTATTTTGACCCCCATGAGACAATTTGAGTGCAAATACTGTAAAACTGCCCATTAGGGCATAATCCCGTTGGTGATTTTCAAATTAACACTGTGTTATCGTCCAGATGTCGATAATTCTTTTCACAGAACAGCTAATCTTTGTTTCTTGGAACTCCATAAAATGTTGTTCTTCATTTCATTGCAATGGAAATCAGATCTGGCATGGACATTAAATTTGATGTCTGAAACATGAAGTTAAGTGTTTTCATTTGCCAAATGATATGAATACATGGAACATTCTTCGCAATTTTATGTTGTTGAATAAATCGAGTCAAAAGTATGTTTGGTGTGTTGACTAGTTGACATGTAAATCAAATTAAATATTTAGTAATTAATTTACAAACCCTAACTGGCCTAACATTTGAAATTTTGTCAGGTTGATGAACCATGTCTTAATCAGGCTAGTTTCAGCAAAATTTATCATTTTGTTGGATGTCTGCAGCTTGCAAGATACTAGCATAGTTCCTTTTTGCATCTCATTGTCCTGTGTTAGATTAAATTTTCTGCGTCATTTGGTTTATGGAGTCTGCAAGGGAAATGGACAGATTCCTCTTTCCCAATTGGTCCGTGCAGGGGCGGACTGGCCCTATGGGCCAGAGGGCAGTGCCCTGGGGCCCAACACCTCAGGGGGGCCCACCAGCATCCTAAAAAAATCGAAATTATCGAAAATTACCTAAAAGAGGTGAAAATCTAATTCTGGGCCTAATAGAAATATGACAAAATCTTCAATTAAAACTTTACAATGCAGCAAGAGGCCCCTCTCTCAGTTTCCGATGTGGTCAACTAGGAGAGGCCCTGAGATTATGCCTGGACCTTCGAATACCACCCTTCTGAATTGCCTGCTCTCTGTCAATCAACTGTGTAAATTAATAATAGGGAGGAATGTGTTCCTCTGAATTTCGAATTTTGAATGTTTTGAATGATGATAATTTTCAAATCTATGATATCACACAAGCGAGGGCCCACTCCCTGTCATCTTGCAGAAATTCTTGGCTTTATTTCATACTACATGTATATATAATATATGCTATTCGTAATTTCATATCATAAGGGACCGTTCAGAATTTATGACTGGGGGGGGGGATGGGAGTTTTGGCCGAGGGGGTACTAACTTTTCACACGTGTTTCAAGGGGGGGCATTAATTTTTGACAACACTTCCAAGGGGGGGTAAGAAATTTTAACAGAGAAAAAATGTTTAAAAACACGCATAAACTCATTTTATTTACGTGCAAATGTCCGCGAAATGACGCGAATCTGTATGCGCGTAGTTGTATAACAGTATATATGTGTGTATTGCTTTGTATGTCGAGGTCAGGGGTACTAAAAATATGCGTGAAACCTAAGGGTGGGGTACTAAAAATCCGCATGAAACTCAAGAGGGGGGGGTATCAATTTTTGATAGGAAGTTCCAGCAAAACTCCCACGCCCCCAGTCATAAATTCTGAACGGTCCCTAACATGCGGGTAAGAGCAATCTATATTCCGAAAATGCCGCTATTGCGATAATAGGGGCCCGCCAATGATCCTGCCCGGGGGCCCACTGTGGGGCCAGTCCGCCCCTGGCTCCGTGTCTCTTTTTGATTGAGACGATAACAGAATGTGATATAAGGCGAGTAAAGCCAAGACACTTGTCAGAGTTGCTTTTCAAAGTAATTCGTCTTTAGGTAATCCTCTAACATCACTCTAAGAGACTGCAGCTTCACTGAAACTTTTGAACTGAGTTGTAGAGCTTAGAGGGTGTCAAGACCAAACTAAGAAAAGAGAAAGTTGCATAAAAAATGAAATACATTGAGATTAGCACGGTATAAATACTAGAAAGAGATAGAAATCTTGTTTTAACCATAAAAAGCATTTGATGAATTTCATGTCAGAAGTAAGCTTCATGTGCTAGTAGCCACCAAAGCTCAAAGCTATTGACAGGATCATTTAATATAGATTGGACCACCCATTTTGAAAATGATAACATTTTTAGTGCAAATCTCTTAATTAATCTGCCGACAATCTAAAAGTCAAATCCAGATTACTTTCTATACCTAAGATATTGGCCATTTAATCAACTGGAGAGGAAATTACTTCATAAAGCATCCATTGCCTGACAAATAAATATCAGTCTAATATACAATGTTCTTCTTTTATGACAGGAAGTAGGCCGCAAAGTGTAATCATGTCCGGCATCTGCCAATAATCCATAACATTATCAATTAAGCAGACTGAATAGCAAAACATTGATGACAAATCACTGTATAATGAAATGATTTTAAATGTGTGCAGCTTGCTACTGGAAAATGTGGCCCGTAGCTTCTTAAAATTTGCCAACATCAGAAAGTAAGCAGTTTTTCAAGATCAACTGCATGAGATAAGGAAGTCTTTCTGCAAAGGAACTGACAAACACAAAAGGTTTCAACGGCTCAAAATCATGCATTTTCTGAGAAAAGTAAGAAGCCCTCAAATGTTGATTTGCCTCAGTCATGTAATTTGTGCAGGCACAGAGTTGAAATGAACCCATTTTCTGAATTCCTGATTTTGAATTTGCTCCAGACTGCCTGCATTTACAAGTTCGGTTTTACAACTTGTCAGTGCATTGCATGAGCCATTCACAACAGCTGTGTGGTTCCCATCTTTAAGTTACACAGATCACATTTTGGCAGTAATGTAGGTCCTGTCAGTTTCCCTTGGTTCAGGATAGCTGTGCTTGAGAGTTGAGACAAATCAAAGTCCAGGATTTTTGTGTAGTTCAACATGACAAAGTTCCTTGAATTCCAACCAAGCGTTATCACACTTTTACAGGTTAGTTTTTAGCTGTAGGTAACGATAAAATTACAGGAGGTTGTTGTTTATTTATTTCTGAGTATGAAAGAGATACCCTGGCCTGCTGCGACAGTTTTAAAGGTGAGGCTTCCTTCCGGCACACTGATTGTCATAATTGGTCTCTTATTTAATATTGATAAAAATATCAGTGGCTTAACCAAAAATACCAAGAAAATTTATAACGACTGACAAAAGAAAATGGACAAAAAGGTCAATGAAAATTCTTAGAGTTAAACCTACTATCGATATTATCCTTAGGGATGCCACATACAAGTATGAAGTCACCTGGCATCAGGCCACTTGTAGAAATCCAATAAGACATAAAAAGGTATCGTGTGAACTGTGTCATGACATCTAATCACATAGGTCGTTGTGAAGGAATGAAGGCTGTATAATAAGGAAATAAGACGGGCAGCCTTCATGCGAACATCCCTGCGTTATTAGAATTTTAAGGATCAAAAGTCACATATAGAAGTCAGTTATTAAATTTATTTATAGCAACCCATTTTCAATGTCCCACTAAAGGCCCTGCCTGTTCAGGCACAATCTTTCAGATATCAGTCACCAAATTACCTGTCTCCAGAATAAATGAAAGCTTCACATTGTAACAAGTAACCCATCCACCATGTTAAATGTGCACTACCAAATAACTCCGAACTTACAAATAAGTAAGCAAATGTTATGACCTTCTCTTTAGAAAAGCCATTTCAAAATAGTTGTCAGAGAAAAGGAGCGTCAAGAGTACAAGTGTATTTACATGTTGTGTAAGAAATGTGAAAGTCCTCACATTGCAGGGTAATCGGTCTTCAAACTTTCAAAGAGCGTTAATTGCATTCACTACATTGCACAGAAGAAATAGGAAGCTTCTTAAATAGATGCATTCAGAAAATTACTCAAGAAACATGAAGCCACTTAAATAGATTCCAAAAATAACGTGCAAGCACTTTAAGCAGCGCAGGCCTGAATAATCTGTCACCGATGAGTTTGGAGTGGCAACCCACTGACCAATAAACAGTACAACTTTGGCTTTAAATTCTAGTAAAAAATGCACTAAAATGTACTAAAACTGCCTAATCTCAAAGCAAACTGAACTGATTTACTTCTAATTTTTGATGTGTATTATTTGTACTAAAAGATAGCATACTGGCTACATGGCAAAGTTTGTTGTTTGCTATGTATATGAGAACCAGCTAAATGTAAAGAAGAGAACTCCTTAATTAGGTCACTTGGTGTGTACACAGTGTCTAGCTGTCAGTGCAGCAGCAGAGCAGCAGCAGCTCACCATTTAGAAATATTTAAATTTCCCAGAAAAAACTAGCTTTTTAGTTGAGAAAATAAAACAATTATTGTCACAGAAGTTTACCAAAAGTTGATGGAAGTAAGATAAACTCATGATGAGACCATATGGCAAGATTCAGAGTGATAGGTGTAACAGTGCGATTGCCTGTATGGTCAGAGTTGGTAGAAAAATCCTAGGGGTAAGAGCAGCTGCGCTGCCAAAAATGGCATCATGCTCAACTGCAATAACAATCTGTAGGTGTTTAACAAGTTCTAAGATTAATTGCCTACATGGAAAAGCATTACAGGGATGAATTACTCCTGGGCATTACTGTGATGAAAGCATTAAAAGGTGAGAAGATGTTCTGTTATGATTTCCTCTGGGATTGCCAAGGCAGATTTCTAAAATGGCCATGAACGTGATGTGAGCAATAACATTTGCCTTTTATGGCAGTCAGATAATAGTGAGATGGTGAAAAAGGACACAATCTTAACAGAAATAACTGTTTATCGACTTAAATAACTTGTTTTTGTCAAACTTACTTTAGACTTTTGTTCAATATAAAATTTGGGTCAGTATGGATATGACGATATATTTTAAAACTTTTTTTATGTAAATGACAATGTTCAATCAACACCTCGGAAACTTTACATTGGCCCTGGCAGGATTTTGTAGGTGTTTTTAATTTTAATTTCATTATATGTACATGCCACTATAAATAAATAAAATACAAATAAAAAAATTAAGTCTCTGCTATAACCAATGCAGTCATTTTGTGTATTTTGTAGACAATTTTAACTTACGTTTTGACAAGTTAAAGCTATTTAGGCACCTCCCTTTAGGATTAACATAATCAATTTGTAACTACCATTTAGCTGCCAGAACCGTCCTCTGACGCTGAATTTCCAAACTTTCCCATTTATTTAACCATCTACCATATTCATTTGGGACTTCTGGTTGGAAAGATAATACTAAGCTCATCTCAGATGGACGCAGAACATGTTCTGTTCTCACTCCTATTCCCCAAGTACAGGGAACTGTTGCGTGGCATGTTGTGGTTCTTTGTCACATTTGCAGGATATCTCTCGCAATTAAGGATCTGTCAATCTGGGTGGCCTCAATTAAGACTGATCTGCTCTGCTTCAAGTGCAGGGAAAGGGACAGTATCAGGATTTGGTTGGGCGGAGTTTTTATTTCTCTACAGCATGGATAGGCTAGAATTTTCCACCAGATGGTTTTGATTGGAGTGGTGAATATTGTAAAACTGGTAAACCAACATTTTGTGATTTAATATCAAGTTAAGACCAATAATTTATTTTATTTTGTGAGAATTGCATTCAAATAATTAATTATTTTATAGTCACAGAATGTTCTGTTTTTCTCATATTTATAAAACACCGTATGAATGAACATGCGCAATACTACATAAGTTTATTATCTTAACTGGTAGTATTGATACCATTGTGTAACTTCCGTTTTGAACATTACTCAAATTTTTGTTGCACATTTTATATTGAGATTATCTCTCTTCAAAGTTTATGATATATGCTTTCCCATCAGCACACTTGCTGAATGCTGACCTGATTGGCTCAGTCCAAAGTCTCTTGGCTTGGGTGAGGCTTCCCAAGTCATTAAAATGTGTATGAGTCTGAATGACTTCCTAAGTGATTAGAGGCTTTTGAATCTTGTTACACATCATTAGAGGGAGGCATGCTGATCACAACAGTTCAAGATGCGCAGAACATGACTGCTGAAAATGAAAGTATTTTCAAGTAAAAAGAAATGTGCTTGTGGGGGGGGGGAGCTTATGAATGTTTTCAACTGACATCTTCAATAGTGAGGTGTGCAATTAAAGCTATACAAGTGGGGTTTTTCAAAATGATTGCTTGGTACCATAATCCATAGATTCTCCAGATATTATGATATATCCATCAACACATATATGATAAGAATTAGATCAGAAATGCTGCACTATCTGTCTGCTGGAATATTTTTCACTAATTTCTTATGATTGCATGACATGACACTCCATAGCATGCTATAAGAATTTCACGGTTCACGCCCATAAAACCTGATATTGACCATAATTGTATTATGCAACTTGACATGGTATGATATTTTAGCTCTCTCACAACAATACTTAATTGTCGCTATTCTTAGTGGCTCAATGCAGATGTTTTAAAGCAAGAGAGTGGCTTCTGAAAACTTCCAAAGTCATTGATTAAAAATGGAAGCAAGCATGTTGATCACAATGAAAAAGTTTCACAGAAAAAAAGCAAGAGAAAGAAAGTCTTCCCACCCAGTTCTGACGGTAGAAATTTACACATGAAGCCAGTTAGATTTGTGATTTATTAAGTGATGCGTAAATCCTGAATAGGATGGCAAAGAGTGCAATAACTGCTGGCGAAATGAGGAACAAGACTTGGTCCATACATCATTGGAATCATTGTAAAACTGGCTTTGGATAGTTGCAAATATGCATCTTCAAGCAGGGTTTACAAAATATTTACCGAGTATAGATTATAGATAACAGGCTCAACAATAATTTCATGGCTACAATAATTATGGTATATGTAAGTATTCACAGTGAAATACTAAGGAAATCAAAGAATTTTAGATACCTTACCTTATACGTGTAAGAGCAGATAAATCTGGGACCAAGTGGAAATAATCCCTCATTGGTCTCAGCAAGTTGAAGAAGACCACTGCAACTCTCGGTCGAACATCTTTCTTTGGAAAGAGAAGCTACACAATTGATAAATATCGATTAATTGATAGATTTCGACATGTAATAATACGTATGAGCGTGATATCGGATTCTTGAAATATGTGGCTTAAGTGGCACAAAGGCAAAGTGTCATATTGGGAAAGATTGGAATGCTTACAGCTGCTTTGCTTAGTTCATGCAATGCAATGACAAATTGTGAGTTCTGGTTGCAGAAGATGTTGGATGATAAAAGACACAATCTAAAACAGTGAAAAAAAAACCCAGTTGATGGAACAATTGTTTGCCTTCCTTTTCAAAAACACTAGTATCAACTTCATGTTATTTTGATAAAATTATTTTACAATTGTACATCCATCTATTACTAATTTTCTCTGGTGTCGAGCAGTGAGTTTACTTAATCTGAAGCATATTTTCTTTTCCATCTTGTAATACATAGCTCAAATTATTTCTGATCAATCACTGCAATTAATGTTGACGCAGCTTTATACTTGGATGAGCAACAATCTCTTTGATATGAGAACCAAGCACAAAAGAAGTTGCTCCGATCATGTTGCATTCCAGCATATTATAAGGCTCTGACAGTGTCTTTATAAGAAGGGACATTAATTATTGCTCAATGAATTTCTTCAGTCAGCCAAACTGTATGTGGGACTACATGCAGTACAGCCTCTTCTACTACAGCACTCCTGTGTGAGTAAATCAGGTCTCTGGAGTATCATAATGTAGGAAAAAATACACAGTCTACTTAGACCTAAACATTTTCCCAAGCACTGAAAAAAATTATTGTCTGATATCAGGCAATCAATGTCTAATATGTGTCCGATCAAGCAATTGTCGAATCCAGACAATTAAATTGTTCAAAATGTCAAAGAACTTGTTTGTTACATTCAATTGATGGTTTGAACCAGACAATCACTCTGCACTATGATTCACATGGCGTTTTGAATTCAATGATCTGGTTCCTTTTGTCAGAGTATTGCACTAACTATCGGAAAATGGGATCACCTAATGTTGTAACTTGTGATTGATGATCAAGAGTGAAGAAACCATTTTTTTTTTTGCTCAGAACCAACTGAAACTAAATTCTGAAATCATTGCAAGTGTTAATGAATTGAAGCTTTCTTTGAATAGAGAACAAAATTTTCACTCTTGTTTACCAATACCCACTTGTAATTCCAAGTGTGATCCATTTTGTTTACTTTGGCTCAGAACCAATCAGAACCAAAATGAGGCACAGTCCCATTGTGTCTAACCAACATCCCACAATGCACCAGTGAAGAACATAGGACACCACCAGATTTTGATGAAGCCACTGGCTAAGGTAACATTGTCAGCATACTTCTATCCATTTTTCTTAGCCAGCAATAACTTTATCATCTTTAATTATTCTACTTAAAAAGTGAGATTGATTTTAAATTGATATTGCTTTACCATGGAATTGTGTAATGCCAGGATTTTGACTATACAGTTTGTTCTTAATTGTGTGTTATTATCATTCTGTGTCCAAGCCTGACACTAAAAGTGTTTCATCCTCTTCAAATAAATAAATTGTTATGGAATACATTTCATATATTTACTTATTTTTTTCACAGAAGAACAAATCAAAAAGAAATGGAACCTGCAACAGTTGTGGGACTCACAATTTATTCAGAATCTGAATTACTATCAGTTGAGAATTCAAACTTAGTAAGTTAATTTGTTAAGAAACAAATTTGAGAAGATCCGAAGAGGCTTGATGATAACATAAATCTCATCCACAGGGTATTTTGTACTTAGCCGAATCATGTTGTTCAACATTGTTCAAATTGAAAGATGATTATCACGTAAGCCACGAACGTTCCCACTATCTGAAACAAGGAAAGTCAATACATCTAGAATAATTTATTATATCACATTGTATAATATATCGATGGTGAAAGCTCAAAACCTCTTAACTCAAATTTGAGTGAAAGTGTGTTTTACCACCAGATGGCATTTACTGTATGCCCCCTATATGATTCTTGAAGAACACATGTCAGACATTGGTTTATGCCCTCTTGAGGATGAATGTTAAAACCTCTTAACTCACATTGGCTGAAACTTTGAAAGCTGAAACCTCTTAACTCAAAAATAACTTTTCCCGGGAAGTTTGCAGTAAGCAAGACAAGAGAGAAAGTAATTATATGTATAATTACAATAATTAAAGGTAGGTATTATATTGAAATAGAAGGCTCTCATTGGGGTGGGAAGCTGCCCACATACTTGCCAAATTAAATTCAGTTTGGACTTTGAAGCTGTCCAAAATGCCCAAAAATTGCACAATTTTCCGTACTCACGGAGTTGTGGAGAGGAGTGGTAGCTTCTGTTCATGGGTAGGTAATGACCTTATGTGAAGGTAATGACCTTATGTGTAGGATTTTGCAAACAGTCATAAATGCATGAAATTTGGCACAGTTGCATGTTAATATAGAGTACATCTTGATAGGGAGACACTTCCAAATAACTCCTCACAGGAAATTACGGCGATTTTCAATCTGGCCACCAATGAGCATGTCCGTCATTGTCGGATTCAGTTCAGTGGATTGAAATCATGGCCTCAACCTAAGGAAATCATTAGAACTTTATGGAAACAGAATAAAGAATTCAATCAACCGCTAATTTTATTTTTCTTAAATAGTTGTTATTGACTAATTGCTTACAATTCTTGAATTAAGTTAAGTGCTTTTTGATGTAAATTTTGCACAAATTGATGCCGTAATTATCGAAAAGTGTTATTTTTTCCATATCTTTACTAATATTCCACTTAGTGCAACCAGTGTGGTGCGTATCCTATGTTTCGAGTGTCAAAGAAGACAACTAAACTGATCCAAATTTGCCGAAGTGACTTATAATTGTGTGTATCTTACACTTTTGTTGTGGAAGATTTTGTAAAATTGTGTTATGATTTTTTTCTTATCATTAAAAATTACATTACTTTGACAGGTAACACTTGAATAATTGAAATATTTTTTGCAAATGACAAATTTAGATGATGCTTGAACTGTTCGTCCTATTTCTCAAAAGGTTGCAATTATTTACTTCCATTGAGGCCCTGATTTCATTCAAACAACCTGTGTCTGGCATGCTCAATGTTGGCCATGTTGAAAAATGGCTGTCATTTCCCTCTTAGGGTTATCGTGAAGCAACTCTCTATTCAGATTTACTTCACTGTTCACCTCATTACCCTGGTCCATGACCTGATTGGTCCAACAGCCCACAGGTGCAATGACACCGGACCCATTCCACTTATGCATAAACCTCTCAACTCAAATTTTTGAAAGCTGAAAACCTCTTATGTCATGCAAATACAAGACCCTTGACCTTTGTTGCCAAGGAGACCAATTACACATTAAGAAGCGAAATTATAGATTATATTTGCCAAAACATCAAATGGGTTGTCTTGAAAGTAATCTTATGATTCTCATACATTGTTATTTGTCTTTTGCTAAATATTTTGTCTTTAATTTGCCATAATTGTGTATTTCTGAGTTAAGAGGTTTTGAGCTTTCACCATCGATATTATATATTACATAAATACCTACCTATGTAGTAAAGAGATTTTTTTTTAAATAACTAATTTCAGGACAGAATTCATGTCGACCACTTGAGCCTCAGTACAAGATTTCAATGTTCCACATTAGTACAAATAAATAACCAAACTCCAGACATTGTCTATGGATCTTCAATGATAATAAGAAGACTACATTTAACTCTTGTGGGCCTTCGAATAATATTTTATGGGTTCATTATTCATTATTTGAATAACCAATGAAAATGAGATCATCATAAGGTTCTTAAAAGAGGCTATGGGTGTACAAGGGTTTTTCCTCAGAAAACTGTTATACTTCACTGAGCAGAAAAACAAGTTGATGCACTTACGGTTAGGACTGTTGGTTTATCAATATGGAGGTAGCCACACACGTCGATGCCAACAGCCGAATTAATTCGCTCAATGAAATGAGACATCTGGAAGATGATGATTGATCAATTTGTATAAAAGTTTTTGATATTTAATTTCTGCAAAATTGACAGTAGAAGTCTTGTATCTATCTAATTCAGAGCAGCGCTAACATGAAGAGACATACCTGAAGCAACTGTTGGTATGTCATTCCCATCACGTCCGTTGAATTCAATGTTGCTTTGGGTGCATGGACCTGCATAATGAAAATATAACCTTACTCACTGATGTCATAAACCACCAAAAGTAAACACTTATATCTCCTTAACTGCAACACTTACCCAATGGTCCACGGCCAGAGCTCCAAGGACAAGAGCCGAGAGTCCAAGCGTCATGCTGAACAATTGTAGTGCAGTTACCAGGTTACCAATGATGGCTTTGTAGCTGCAAAGTACATTAATTCAAGGGTTATACAAATACATTTTACCAGGTTATTTTCAACAGCACCAATTGTATTATGCAAATGAACAGCAGCGCTACCTTTATTTAGTGATGATGTGCTACAGTGCTTGTTTAAAGCAAGAGAAATTAACTATGTTTTGCCATTGGGTCAATGCTAAAGAAAAGTTAAATTCTTGATGATAAAATTTCAATTTTGTCTTACCGAACAGCCAAGAAGACAGTAGCACAAAGTCCAACCAGGAGACACAACAAGTTCAAGGCCAGCATCTTTCCCCAAGTCTTGTTAACGGCGTCTTTCTTGGATATCAGGTTGGTGTAGTCATTCATCAGGAGGACGATGGCGTTTGGCTGTTTCAAGTTCCTCTCTTGTAGTTCTTGGTGGAACTTCTTCAGAGGCAATGATGATTCATAAAAGATGAAGGCAAGAAAGAGCACAGTTAGCACTGTCACCAGATAACTGTAGATGTGTGTTGGCATAGCATACACATACAGACATTTCATGAGGTCAGTCCATGCATATTGGTCACTCATATTACTCCAAATCTTGTGCATGTGATCACTGTTAAAACATCCTCTTCCCCATGAAGCCGCTATTACATAGATGTAATAAACATACGCAGAGCAAATGCTGAGGAAAGCGATCACACCAAAGACAAGAAACATCGAACCAATTCTTCTTGGAATAACCCCGACTTTTGCCAGGATACCCACATGATTCTTCCAGCATATAGGGAAGTACAGAAGCAACACAATCGCCCATGCATAGAGCATGGCATTATGTAAAACTGTGATGACTAGCACAAATCCAATGGATGCATTGGCTATGATGTACACCAGTAGTGCCAACAGGTATGCTGACAGCCCCATGATAATTATGATTTTGTAAACCATCGAAAATAACGCCGCACATCTTTGGTAGGTATTCTGCCTTTTTTGACAAAACAGAATCACTCCTGAGATCTTCAGTAGGTTTATATAAACCTTGTTAACCGTGTGCAATTCCATAATTCTTATCAGCGTGATTTCTGTCTTCCAGATAGAAGTCCTGGTGAATGCCAATGGTGCAGTACTTTCGAGAACCAATTGATTTGTTTTATTATACATTGACACGATTTGGTTAGTAAACATAATTAGTAGGCTACATAGGTTGAAAATGGACACAAAAACTGATAAAAGGTATCTATTTGTCTGCTAAATAGAACAGGCTTTTAAAATGCTCTGCACTCTGTGTCTGGAGTAATGGAAGAAATCTCAAGGAACTTCAGAATAATATTGTTGCACGTGAACTGGCATTAATTAAAATGTTCAGTTTGAAATGTGTCGAATATGTCTGAAATTCATAAGCAGAAAGTGCGGTGTATTTTTAAAAAATGTTGTTAAAATCTTTGGACACTACCTCTCTTAGGCTGGCATTAAATATTATTATCATTTTAGAGGGCATTGTCTGTGGGTTAATGCTCATTTCGCGGGCGTTAATGGCCGTTAACGCCCGCGAAAGCGCCCCCTGGTGTATTGTACCGCATCGTGACGTCATCAGAAGTGACGTCATGGTGATTTTCTGTCAGTTTGTTTGCTAAATCAGCCAAAAATCGTCCGATTTGAAAAATTTAAAAGGCTAGATCTATCAAACTAAGCCTGCCGACTTCATTTCTGCATACTGATTTGTGCTAGCTTCAATAATAACGCCGTAAAAACGAAAAGACAGGGCGGGCGTTAATGAATCCTGAAGTTAAGGTAAAATTTTTCCTGGATAAAAAATGATAATAATGATAATAACATTTTTTTGTCAGGCATTATGGGGTATTAATCAGTTATGGCCTGAGGGCAGAAATCATTTAATGCCCTCGCCTGGCGGCTCGGGCATTAAGTTAATGATTTCTGCCCTCAGGCCATAACTGATTAATACCCCATAATGCCCTCCAAAAAAACGTTATTGACCAATTATAGTCAGTATAATAGGAACACATCTTAACACTTAGATTTAATGACTGAAGTCCTTAAAATACAGCTAGACATACAATTATAGAGAACGACGGAGAGCATTTGTGGTGACTACAAGAAAGAAAGTGCTATAAATATATGCAGTTTATACTTAAAAATGCTAAAATTATTTGAAGAAAAAATTATATGGGAGCAACCTCAAAGAAACCGAGACAGTTGATCATCATTCTTGAGGCAGAATTAGTTCGATCAGATAGAGTAAAAGTCAGGCCTGTACAATATTGTTCCATTGTTTGTCAAACCAGACACAGAACAAGTGGCTGGCCAAAGATACATAAGTGATCATTGACATAAAACAGAAATATGGACCGGAATTAAGCCGTTTGATTCAAAATAACATTGTATTTCCAAAGGCTATTGCTGTCTGTTTGATGTCACGGAGAGAATCATACATGAAATATGGACCGGAAATTAAGCCGTTTGATTCAAAATAACATTGTATTTCCAGAGGCTATTGCTGTCTGTTTGATGTCACGGAGAGAATCATACATGAAACATGAGCTGGATTATGGAAAGGGGTTGCAAATGAGGATGTATTTCCAGAGGCTATTGCTGTCTGTTTGATGTCACGGAGAGAATCATACATGAAACATGAGCTGGATTATGGAAAGGGGTTGCAAATGAGGATGTATTTCCAGAGGCTATTGCTGTCTGTTTGATGTCACGGAGAGAATCATACATGAAACATGAAACACAGTGGCATCGCATTTGACCATAACGGCAAAAGGTCAGTTGCGCCCTGTTTTTCAGTCTTCCTATTTTTTTCATTCGACTTAAGTTTATTTACAACTTAACAGTATGAATCTACCTATGTTAAAATATAAAGGGGAGCGGGAGTCTTAAAATCATCTCAAGATACATCGCAAAACGAAATTAACGTTACAAATAATTTATCAGAACTACAGTCACTTCCAAGTTCCCTGTGTCACTTTGAATTATACTTGGGTGACTTAGTCACTTTGATTGAAATAAATCACTATCCAACTGATTGGGCTTCAACATTGGCGGAAATTGTATTTATTATTATACATTCTCTACTAGCACCAAACGACAGTTTGGAAAACTGAACTGGCAAGCTTCGATTTCAATAAATCACTCCAAAGAAATTAAAGAAAGTTTACCAGAATTCAAGAAAGACACATAACTCACGGGCATGAGACATTACGTGCTATTAAGAATTTAGAAAAGTATAAGTTTGGCAGTATGAGACTACCTATATTAAAATATTTAAAAAATATGATTCTTAACATCTCAAGGTACATCATAAATAAAAATCAACATGATAACTAATTTGTCCGAACTACAGTTGCTTTCAACTTCTCTGCATCGATCGTTAAGAATAATAATGTTTGGATGACTTGGTCAATTTGATTGAAATAAATCACTGTTCAACTTATAGGCTTTCAACAATGGTAACTACTATATACTGTACTAGGGAAGCTTTTGCCCTAAAGTGACCTCTCTGGCACGGTGTACCATGTTCATCGCATGATGGGCTACCATACTGTGCATTTACTGGCACCCTCTCCTACTGATACCACCTGTTCATTGCATGACACAAAATGTACAATGATATTTATTTATTGTATATATGAACTCCAAACTAAACAGTTTTTACCTCAAATTTAACTGTTAAGTCACAATTATGGCCAGTCCCACAGACAATGATGATGTGTTTCCAGAAGATTGTGACCAAAAACACTGCACCATCAGAAATGCGCAAATGGATATTCACAAATTTATTCACAATAAATTGCCTCATGTTATCAGAGGTGGTATTGACCCGGACTACAAAGTGGACAAACATATCTCTGTGCTGAAGCAGTTAGCCTCACTGATTCATGGATACAAGGAATATACCTGGAAGACTGTTTTTACTGGCGATTATTTTGACATGATTACCTCTCCAATACTTGAAGATGACAAGTATTTTGATGAATCTGCTTTCGAATTTTGTCTCAATGGTGAGGTTGGAAATGAGGAAGAAACAACCACTGATTGTCCAGGAATAAACGTTTTTATATGTGCAGCCTATCCTTTTGACAAGTCTGTCAGGAAAGACTTTTTGGACTTTTTAGAGGACAATCTGAAGAAAGTAACCAATGTGGAAACACAATATAACCATTATTATTCGCTGTCACCCTCTGTAGCAGGGCACTTGCTATTTCCCGTTTGGACAAAAAATTATCAGTATCCCACACTACTAGAGTAGCTCATGGTAGTGGTGTACGCAATCATATGTCCAGAGCTAAACTCTTCAGAATTCCATTATTTATAGGCCTAGGTATGAAATTAGGTTGGTGTCACATTTCTCATAGGGGCCGAACTTTCCAAAATGGCCGCCGCCAATTTTATGTTATTTTCAAACATTTTCTGAAGATAAGCGGGCCATATCTCGAGAACCGTTGGAGATAGGAGGTTGTGTGACCACTCAAAATTTGCAGAATGGCAATGTTATAGGGAGTAGTTAATACATCTTTATATCAAATTATCAATAGTTTTTAAGAAAATTGCAAAAAACTGATTTTATTAATTTTTCGTAGCCAAAAATGTTAGTAAAAGCTGATAAATTAATTTTTTCATAACAAACACTGATACACCACCAGTACAACACTAAGATAAGTCATTGTTAATTCTATTAACATACATTGGCCATCTCTGATTTATTGTTAGGCCTAAAAATAACCTTAAAGGTAAGGTAAAATTAAAATAAGACATTTTTTCCATGAATATATCTAACATTCGAACCTCACAGACCATTCTTGTTATTTATATGGATTTTTACACTTATCCTTGTTACTGAATGCAACAAATTTGATGTTCTTTTTATCTGCATGGTGGGGGCAGGTCATAGGGCCAGCATGATACCGGCAGTGTCACTGGTCTTTGACCAAACAGTGTTTCCTAATTAACCGTTTCGCAGTGGATATGTGTTAGTGGCTATAGGACTGTCAGGTTGGTGCCATACCTTGCACTGTGGATGTGCCCTATGTATATGCTCTTCTATTGATGTTGAACAGCATACACACAGTTTAAAATCAAGCTCAACCTTCGATTTTTGATACTGCTCCCACTGGTACTAATCCAGTGCAATGCTGATAGACAATGGTGTTGTGAAACGGGCTTCAATCAGTTTTAGTGGTTTCACCGGATACTGATGTCTTGATCAAACTCATTTACTACTCAAACAAATCATGTAAACTACGGAAGTTTTATTTGAAGTTCGAGGTTACCCAAAAAAAAGAAAACTGTTCACTTTACGTTCTGGTTGATCAACTGGACAGGACTTGGTGTCTTACATGTACCTCCCAGTAATTTATGCTCTAAGCAGTTGTGATCTGACCAGCGAAGTGGGTCCAAAGCTATCAGGCTTGAATGCAACCTTGGATCTTTCCTTACCCCAGGGCTTTGGGGATGAAGAGCTACTTCCTGCAATGGTCACCAAAGAAGAAATGTTTCTTTTGTTGGCCATAACGAAAACAGTCTGCATCACACTTGATGAGTATACAGGGGGGAGCAGTATCACAACTTGAAGGTTGAGCTCCATTTCAACCATTTGGTACGCTGCTCAACTTCAAGAAGTGCATAACAGTACATGCCCAAGGCACTTTGAAGCAGGACTCCCCTAGTTTCTCTTTCCGTGTATCTGTTCATAAACGTCACTATAGACTATCTATCTAAATATCGATATATCTGGGGGAAGGATTTGTAGCGCGCTAGACTGCCAATCGCTGGGTCTAATCCAGCAACTCTTGCTTGGTAACCTGGGCCTATATTGGATGACTGTTTCAATCATCCTTCGCTTCATTGGTTTGTTCCTTGACTTGTCAAAGGCGTTTGACACTTTGCAGCGTGATGTTCTACTTCATAAATTGGAAAATTATGGCATATGACGTGTTGCACTTAAGTGGTTCAGAAGCTGTTTATCAAATAGATTTCAGTCAGTCAGATACAAGAATATCACTTCAACAACTAAACCTATAACATGTGGGGTGCCCCAAGGCTCTGTCCTCAGGCCTTTGCTGTTTCTTGTCTATATAAATGACTTGGTAAATGTTTCAGTCAATGCAAAATGTATTCTCTTTGCAGATGACACAAATATAATATATCATGACAAAGACTTCGACACTCTTATGGAGACTGTAAATAATGATTTGATTAAGATATCAAATTGGTTCAATCAAAATAAGTTGTCAATAAATACGGACAAGACCAAAATTATGATTTTCTCTAAAATAGAGAAAAATTATTAAGCTAAACAATAGGACCATTAATAGTACCAGTGATATCAAATTTCTTGGGAGTTATTATCCAGTCAAACCTCAAATGGGATCAGCATTGTGCAACAAAAGCTGATAAAATAATCAAAGCAGTTTCTGCAATGGTACGCTTAAAAAATATCGTCCCTTCAAGTACATTACTGACTATTTACCGTTCACCAATCATATCCAGTCCCATCCATTCCAATCTAGTCCAATCCAATCCAAGTGAATCCAATCTGATCAAGTCCAATCGAATCCAATTTTATTTCATCCAATCTTTAGAAGCCAATCTAATCTAATTCTATATAACTCAATCTAAGCTACATGCAATCCACTCCAATCGAATCTAATTCAGTTTAGTCCAATCTAAGCTAATCTAAGCCAATCTAATCTAAGCCAATCTAATCTAAGCCAATTCAATCTAATCCAATCCAGTCAAATGTAGTAAAATTCAATCTTCACGATCCAATCTGATCCAATCCCTTCCAACCCATTGAATCCAATCCAAGCTAGTCCCATGCAACCCAAACTAATCCAATTTAATCTATGCAATCCAGTCCAGTTTAATCTAAGCAATGTATCCACTTGTGTGTCCATATTTAGTAATTTACACTGTACATTGGGGGTTCCCTGGTTGAGGAATCCCATGGTTGAGGAATCTTTGTGGCATCATTTAATGGCAAGTTTTTCAGGCAGAAAGGATTTCTCAAATAAGAAGCATAATTCCTGGATGGAAATGTACCAAAATCTAATAGAATAATATGCATGCAGATTAAATTACTATTTTAGCATCCCACCAATAAAGAGGTCATATCTGCAGTGCAAGATATGGCAGTAAGCTACCAGTCCATTCACTACTAACCCAGATCCACTGCAATATGGTTTATGAAGAAACACTGTTTGGTCTAAGACCAGTGATACAGCCGGTATCATGCAGACCCGATGACATGCCCCCACCATGCAGATGCCCCACACCATGCAGATGCCCCACACCATGGTGCAGAGCCAAATCCTGCACATGCAAACAGAGGATATGTTAGATTTGTTGAATTTTATACTGCAAAAAAGATAAGTTAAAACACTGTATAACAAGATCTGTCTGCGAGCTTCGAATGTTAGATATATTCATGGAAAAGATGTTTGATTATAATTTTACTGTACCTTTAAGGTCATTTTGATGCCTAATAATAAATTGAGAAGTCCAGTGTATGTTTATAGAATATACAATGACTTATCTTTGTATTGTACTGGTGCTGAATCAATGTTTGTTGTGAAAACAGTTAATTTATCAGCTTTTACGGACATTATTAATTATGAAAAATTAATAAAATCAGTTTTTTGCAATTTTCTTAAAAACCATTGATATTTTGATATAAAGATGTATTAACTACTCCCTATAACATTGCCATTCTGCAAATTTTGAGTGGTCACACAACCTCCTATCTCCAACGGTTCTCGAGATATGGCCCGCTTATCTTCAGAAAATGTTTGAAAATAACATAAAATTGGCGGCGGCCATTTTGGAAAGTTCGGCCCCTATGAGAAATGTGACACCAACCTAATTTCATACCTAGGCCTATAAATAATGGAATTCTGAAGAGTTTAGCTCTGGACATATGATTGCGTACACCACTACCATGAGCTACTGGAGTACACTGCATTTTGAGAATATTGACTTTAACATCTGTTTGAAATTTACTACATGTCCAATGTTCAAGATGTGTACTGACTGGATGGATGTTGCGGACATCTGGTATTTGCACAGAAGAGTTCACCATTCAGAAAAGGGAGACTTTTATGTTTCACCAGACTTTGACACTATATATATCCCAAAACTGTAAGAGTGTAAAGAAAGCATATACCAATATTCTAATTTATGTATATATCTCACTAAATATGTGTATTATATTATGAATGGTTTATATATATATATTCAAGACCTTCCCTGTAGCATTTTTGTGTAATTACATTTAACCAGTCTAAAGCCAAAACATCTGACATTGTCCTTTGTCTACAGAGTTGCATACCAGCATGTTGTAAAAAGACCCTAAATGCATTAATGTTTGTGAAACCTGCATTCCAGAATCACTGAAGTCAATTAGCATGTCTACCTGCATTGTAGTACCCTCCTCTTGCCATGCATGAGGGCATCCTTTTTGCCCATTACATTGTCTTTGATGTACTATATAACCGGATGTCTTGTTACAATAAATTCAGTTCTTGTTTTACAACAAAGAATTTGTCTGTAATTTTTACCATCTACAAGTAACATCTTGGAGAATACAAATCATTTTGGACTTGAATTATTTATTGTGACAGCTAAAACTTAGCTGGCTGAGCTCACTCAATTACTGTTATAAGAATTTTACCTGGTCAAGGTAACAGCATGTTGTAATTAAGAAATTCATTGATATGTCTACTACAAACCAACCACAAACTTGTCACACATCTGGTCAAGGTACCAGAATGTTGCAATTAAGACATTCATCTGTGAGACTGCAGCATCCTCCCTAATTAACCACATGTGTATACTGTAATTACACAGCTGTTGATGATAGTGAATTGATCCATGCCTTATAAATTATTGCATGAAGAGACTGGAGTAGTCATTCACAAGATTCAGCTCTGAAAGGTAAGTTCATTTTTTCTACATATATATGTATATATATATATATACTATATGATGGGCTATTTGTTTTTTGATCATGTAGACATGTTTAAAGGATATGTTCTTATGATGGTTTTGATGACTAGTAATTGACTTATTTATAGGTTCATCCAAAAAATAGGACGATGACTGGAGGTAAATCACCTATTGACTGGTCTTTTGTTCAGGACAAACCTATTTATCGATTTTTTGGTAGTATAGAATTAACAATCAAAATTGATGTATTCAAATATACTGAAACTATTTCAAGGGCTCAAATGCTTCATATGATTACTCATATAAATTTCGTTGATAGAGACATAAGGGAACTAAACAAGACTCATATTATTTATAGATATGTAATTGACATTCCTTTTCACATACGCCTAAAAGCCAGCACCATAATGTTTTACATAAAAAATATTGGTAATTTTAGAAATTTTTATACTAACTTTGAATTGGGGACACTACGTGAAGTGGTTGCACTTTGTGATTGGTTGAATACAAACAGACCCCTCCTTAATATATTAGAATGTTATTTTGATGACCAGGATTATTTGGCATCTATTCTTGTTGAAATTTTAAATCTTTCTAAAGAACAACATCCTGTCAAAGCACATGTCCTATGTTTTTTGCATGACAGATTTTATTTTGATAAAAGTAAAGCAGAATATTTTCTATTCCAATCCAAATCATTTGGACATGTGTTCCAAATTGCTGAATTGCAGTATATTTTTTATGAACTTGGTCTCAGAGAGAAACCAAGTACAAAACCAAAGGCTGTGGTATATCCATTTTCACATGTGATACAACAACCAAATCAAGAGTAGTGTTTACACCCTTAGTCAGTATAATAGGTATATACATTTTCAAGGTTGGTCTGATAATACACTTTCTATTATGATATGCAAAGAACTTTATTAGGTAACTGTTAAATGTTAGGTTTGTCTCTGAAAGAACAACAGTCATAAAGGTGTGAATATAATTCTACCAATGACCTCTTCATAGTGTCCGATCTGTCCAATGCCACTTTGAAATTTGCCAAATTGACGGAAAACGCTACAATTCCCGCAAGACGTTCCACACAAGCTGCTGGTTTTGATCTGTTCAGGTAATAATCTCACAAATAGCCGTTTTATTCAACCTTGATTTGAAGAAATGTTTGATTATTACCTGGTTACCATATTGTTTCCAGTGCCTATGAATATACAATTGATGCAGGCGGAAAAGTTGCTGTCAAAACCGACCTGCAAATAGCTCTTCCTGATGGATGTTATGGACGAATTGGTGAGTTTAATGATTTACTCATTGATGGTTGGAAAATACTGATTATTTCTTTTAATTTGATAAGTCTAACTTCAGCCTCAATCTTGATATTTTAGCGCCAAGGTCTGGTTTGGCAGTGAAACATTTCATTCACGTTGGAGGTAGGTTATAATTTTTTATCTTTTTCACAAACAGTATCACCTTGATAACTTTTAGTAACCACCTAGTACAAACGTAAATTTCTTGACTAATTTTTCAGCCGGAGTGATTGATCAAGACTATCGAGGGAATGTTCTCATTATTCTCTTTAACTTTGGAAATACACAATTCAAAGGTATTTCAACTCATTACATACTGTTTGTTAAGCACACACCAAACTTTTATCTAAGCTGTATCCTGTAAAATGGATGTACAATAATCAACCTGATCTACCTCTGAACACATAATGAACAAGTATGACTATTCAGTTAGTGAAAGTGGATAATGCAATGTTGGAATGTTCCATTATCATATATGGGGATCTTTTTTGATTGGACTGTTCCATTATCATAGTTGGGAAGGTCAGGTGGTTCTTTTTTAAAATTTGTTTAAATATGCTGACGTAATAACTGTATAACTGTTTCTTTTTTCCCAGTTTTAAAAGGAGATAGAGTGGCCCAATTAATTTTGGAAAAAATATATGTGCCAAGTCTTGAGGAACTACCAGTAAGTCTGAACAGCTACATCTTCTATTTTTATACAAATACTTTTAAATTTTAAACATATTTATACGTATAATATAATTATACAGAAATTTGTGTACAAGTTATACATTGGAAGTCACATAATATAGTTATATAGATACTAATGTCACCACCAATTCATGTGTGTCATATGTTTTATTCATTCATCTATTTTTATATCTTTTTTACCAGACTTTGGATGAGACTTCGCGTGGAGCAGGAGGATTCGGTTCTACAGGTTCAAACTAATACCAATACCAGCAGAAAAACTAAAAAGTAAGTATATGTATTTTATATCATCTGTATTGCTAAATAATCTCACCTCTAGTAATTTCACATGAAAACAATAACACATGTTAGAGTTTGAAATTTTTTATTACAAAATTTGTTGTTTACATAAATTATCTCAGAATACAAGCTATGTTCAAATATCTTACACAACATATCCAAATGGTAAAGTGTCAAAATTATCTAACAACATCCTTTTGGTGTAGACCAACTTGATTGTTTTTCTCATTTTTCGATTGTAAACAGACCCTTTTATTTTGTCTCTCACAAAAAGGTCATATGGAAGTAATTTTATTTGTCTTCCGTGAAAAATGATTTCCTTTATACTGTCGAAATTTACAAATTCCGAAGTTACACTATTTATTGTCACACCTTTGAACTTTGTCATTTCTGTACCATCATTCAGCCTATAGGAATAGGACTTTGGTCCAGAGGAAATGAATTCCTTTATGTAAGTACTGGGAGGTAATTCATCAGTCAGATCTCCCAAATAGTCTCCCAATTGGGGCATTGGATCACCATCCTTTCCTCTAAAAATTATTGAATCTGTATCCATGTAGAGAACTCTCTCCCCCAGAAAATCAATTACGTCATAGAGTTTCAGTCTTGCCCAACAGGTGGTGAAACAAGCAATCACTTCATTTGTTTTCAAATTGTCAGGTTCAAAACTGTCTCGAGCTTTGTATTCCACTGATAGACATCCATCATTGACTTTGTGTACAAGGCAAATTTCTTTTGTAGGATCATTTACCAAAAGTCTGAATTTTGTAGCATCTGTTATGTAATCAGTTTTTGTCTGGATACTAGAATTTTCACCAAATTTTCCCCAAAAACTGCAGAGCGCGAGTTTAGCAACTGCTCTGAGACCTGCATTATGTCTAATATTTTCCTTTATTAATTGAATTCCTTCATTTACATAATAGTTTTGGATGTATTCACTTTCATCATTTTCGCTTGTAACCCATTCTGGATAACCAGAAGATTCCTGCTTGATTCTGAGAAAAGTATTGACATATTCAGCAAACAATTTTGAACATTGTTCAGTCCAGTTGTACACTTCATAAATTTGTAATATGACATATCCCTTTTCAATAGCTTTTAGGATTTCAGGAGTACAGAAAGTACCAGTTATTGCTCTGTTTTGGTCCGAGCATTGGCAAGGATGTTGACTCTCTAAATCTGCACATGTTCTACACAAGGGAAATTTGAGTTTTCCATTTGACCTGTATGGTATAACCGGGTGATAAAGACGTTTTGGTGCCAGTATTTTTAATTTGACAATTCCGAAGTAGGATTTCATAGTGAAATCAAAATCTTTTGTGATAATGGTGGGGTGACCTACGGGAAGATCTTTGTACTTGTTAACAAATGGATATAAACTTGTAAAATCATAGTAATATATCTTTTCATCATCTTTTGCTTTGTAGTGCAGTTTGATGGCATTCACTCTTCCTCCAAAAAATGCATCTCTGATTTTAAGTCTCTCAGGTACTTCTATTTCCTTGACAAATTTGGCCAACATGGAGTTACTTCTGACCATTGCGTCATACTGACATTCCCAGATAACTTTTACATCATTCAGACAATTTCTCAAGAATTTTTCTCTATGCATCGTCAGATTATATATCTCTTCCATTGTTTGACCAGTCAGAGGATCCTTTACCTTCCTGTCAGGAAAACAATTTGGACATGCATGCCATCTACATCCATAGAATTCATAGGCTATTGAATTAGCCCTGTCATATCCATCAAGTCTATATTTGCCTATTTTATGTTCTCCAATATTTCTTGCATGCTCAAGGAACACACCTGTTTGATCGCAAATTGATTCCAACCATTGAATGGACTTGAAACTATGATTGTACCTAACCACATAACCCTGAGGTGGTATGTGTGGAATGTCTGAATCTTTGAACTGGTCATCTGTAATTTCACCGGAAGGTAACAATTCACCATTATGGTAATAATTTCCTCCCTTCTTTTCTACAATGATTTTCTGACCATTCAGGTCTTTCCCTTCATATCTTTCTTTCAGAAAATTCTGTCTATAGATTTGCATGCAGGTAGAGGCTATAGTTACTTGAGAGAAGGGGTCTACATTCTGAATACCATTCTCAGTTTCTATTGATGTTACAATTTGAATGAGATTTCTAAATTTCATGCATGCTTCTCTCAGAATGATTACATCATTTTTACAATAATTAAGCATGTCTTCATGCATATCATAGGGGCCTGTCATGGACTGATGCCAATTTACATCCAACCCCTGTCCATAGTAGTAAGTATCAGGGTAGTTAGTAAAATACCTTTGATTAAAATTTTCACGGGTATTGAACATATGAGGAAAGTCTCCCTTTTTCAAAGTTGTAGACAACCCTAATGATCTTGGCAATTTGCTTAGAGCCATCGGAAGAAAGCTGAAGGAATCTACAAATCTTATGTCAAGAGATTGGTGCACCTTCATGTACATTAGCTTTGAACCTGTCCATGTCACTTGTGGAAATATCCCATTATTCAGAAGGTAATTTAATATGAACACATAGTCATATCCTCTTCCATTATGGCCAATACATGTAGCACCTTTATGCCCTTTTCTGAACAACCATTTTCCAAATTTGTCAACTGTGTCAAACCCCTTGAAAATGATCTCCTTCTTAAAGCATTCATTACAACTCTCTTTTTCCGCATGATCATGACATCTTATTCCACAGGAATCACAATGAGTGTCATCTTCTTTGCAAGAGTCACAGATGGACTGAGCCACAACCATATTTGGAAGGTGCTGTTTTAGACCACAGAACCATTTCTTACAGTTTTTACATTTTCTACATACTGAACAAATATAATTATCTGAACACTCCTGACAATCTTCTCGCCTTTTAAGCACATAGCCCTCATCACACTGAGATATCTCATCTTGAGTGGCTTCAAAATCAAAGAAGATGAATTTTCCTGTTGTCTTCTTGGGCTCAGATCCTCTCATGTAACACAGATGATTTCCAAGTACATATTCTTTACAGCACAGACAAAACCACTCATAACATCGATGTTCTTCTCTTGATCTCTTGAGACTGTCGAGCAGTTTATTACAGTCTTTGCACTTGTAATACTGTTGGCATAAGGAGAATTTATCCTGCCCTTTTTTATCTCCCCTCTGATATTGACTAACCTGCTTGTGTCTTTCATAACAATCCTTGCTTTTGCAGCTTCGATTACAGTCACTACAGAGTATTCTTTCATTCCATTCACAGTCAGCACTATGGCATACATGACACTTCAATTCACAATGGTGTTCACAATCACGAGAGTAAAATTTCAAACAGGTGGTACACACTTGTTTACTTACAAACATGGCATGTACATTTGTGATAGAATGAAAATGTTGACTCTCCTTTAACAAGAATATATTTTTTTCTCTTGTTTCGCCAGCGTAGATAATATCATACCCCTGTGACACATCAAGCACAACTATCTGTACATTGAGATGATTTTCAAATCTCCAGAAGTCTCTCACTTCAACAGGTTTATCATAAGGTAATCCAACAGATCTCAACAAAGCAAGAGCTCTTCCTCTCTGCGAATTTAGTCCCTTTCTGGAAGCTCTACTTGCTCTTTGCAAATGTTTCAGATTTGGGTCATTTTCCAACTTAGCCATACAGACTGATATGGCACGTGCTGCACATGTTTGGTCATCTTCTAATTCAGGAATTATTGTTACACAATGTTTCTTGATCAAGTCATTGTTCTTGTCCTTTATGTCAATGTTTGTGAGGGCTAGTCTTCCTCCACCCTTGTCTACCCTCAAAATGCCAAAGTTTATCTGAAAACTGTTATCTATGCTCAGCTCTTCATCTGACTGAAGGATTCTTTCCATTCTGTTCATAATGGTGTCAGCACTGATGTCATTGTTTTTTCTCATGTGTATCACAATATCTCTTCTGAGATTGTTATGTTGAATCACTATGCTGGCTTTGTCTTCATGGCCGTGGTCTCTCAAAGCTCGTTGCACAACATCATCGAACATATTTCTGAGTTGAAGTTGAACATCAATTAGTCTCCTTCCCATGTATTCCTTCATGAACTTTACTTTGAATTTTCTCTCCTCATAGCCAAATCTTCGGGGCATCACCTCATCACTTTGGTCAATACTGTATGGAAGAAGTTCCGCATCACCATCCACCAATGCAGGTAAGTTATCATCTTCAGTATCTAGTCTTGGTGATTTGTTATCTGGTCCCTCATCGGAAGTTGGATATCTTTTGGCCATGTTGTGTTGTAGTCAAAGAAACAACTTTTTCTGAAAAATGGAAAGAGAATAATTGTTATACAGATCTGATAATTCAAATAGAGTTGCTATAAAGGTATCAGTTTTTCTCAGTATGTCTCAGTTGATGATCACCTTCCTCACTATTAACATGCAAAAGGAACATAGAGAGAGAATTAGAAGAAACTGGGTGAAATTAGTTGAAGAGATACCCTTTACCCCTTTACTGAACTACATGTTTCAAGAGAAGATCTTCAATAAATCAATGGTGGAAGACATATTATGGGAAAAACCTTCAAATAGAAGTTGGGCATTCCTTGATGCCCTTCAAAGAAGTGGACCCTGTGCCTTCAATGTATTTGTGCAATCTTTAAAAAACAGCGATAAGCTAGACCTTGCAAACTTACTAGAAGATCAGTGTTCTACCCATAGTACAACAGGTGTATAATAACTTGGACTTTAAAATGGCTGACCCCTATTTGAAGATGATATATTATGACCCTCAAAGATCTGGTAGTTATGGGGGTATAACAGCCTTATGGAATGCAGTTAAAGCGGATGGAAACCCTCACAAAATAAAGTACAAGGATGTAAAGAAGTGGCTAAACGACCAGGAGACATACAGCTTGCATAAACCTTACAATGACAGATTCAAAAGAGAGTCAATAATTTTAGGTGAATTAGACGAAGAGTGGGATGCAGATCTTATGGTTTTATCTAATCTTAGCAAGTACAACAAAGGATACAAATACCTGGCCGTTTTTATTGACATATTTTCAAGATATCTTTGGATCGAACCTCTAAAGACAAAGACTTCAGATGAAATGGTTGAAGCCATGCGAAGAGTTTTCGAAAAGGGTCGTAAACCATCCATCATACGGACAGACATGGGCACCGAATATACTGGTAAAGTTGTTCAAACTTTTCTCAAGAAGAAGGGAATAGATCACATTATAGCCTATAATGTGTACCATGCGAACTATGCGGAGAGAGTAATACGAACGATAAAGGGGCGATTGTTCAGGTATTTTACACAAAATCAATCTCTCAAATACATTGACACAATACAGGACATTGTTGCTAGCTACAATAGCAGCAGGCACTCTTTTCTCAAAATGTCTCCTGACCAAGTTACACCAAAGAATCAGCAAGAAGTGTATGAGAAGCTGTATCTTCCTACCGAACTAAAGAGAGAGAAAATACCTGTGAAATACAAATTTGAAGTGGGGGATAAAGTACGAATTCCTACTGACAGAAGACCTTTCAAGAAGGGTTATGATCAGTCCTGGACGGATGAAATATTTGTTATTGACAAAAGAATATCTTCTCACCCTCCAAGGTACAGGTTGGTGGATTTACTAGGAGAACATATCAAAGGAAGTTTCTACACACAGGAGTTGCAGCTGGCTCGAGACGACGGGGTATATAAGGTGGAAAAAATTCTAAGGTATCGCAGTCGTCAAGGAGTCAAGCAAGCTTTTGTACGTTGGAAGGGTTACGGATCAAAGTTTGATTCCTGGATTAACACGAGAGATCTAGAGGACCTCAAATAATGTTTATTTACGCATCCAGTGCTTCTGAACTGTATGAAAAGAACAGAGCTGACAACTTCAGAATCAAATTACCAACCAGACTGGATCTGAGAGGAACTTGGGAAATAGCGATGCTTGACCTACAGCTACCTTTGCGAATGAAAGCTTACACAACAAATTTCTTTACGCTATTCAGTACCGTCTGCAAAGAGAGTGTCCTGGCAGGCAGTCAAAAACCTGTATTATATAGGATTTACAGGTCTGAGATCCAAGGGAAAAAAGCTATTCGTATAACTAACCCTCACTATGTGCCGCTGAATGTTGATTCATTAGAAGTACTGGATTTATATATATTGGATGACAAATTAGAAAAGCCCTCATTTCAGAGAGGTGAAACGACGTGTACACTTCATTTAAGAAGAAAACTATGACTTACTACTCAACAGCTGCTGTACTAGACTATCAATCTGTTCTAGAACATTTCAAGAGACAGTCTGAAGGAAAATCAAAACAAAAGATTGTAAGGAAAAATGGCAAGAACCTTGTCATAATTAAGAAGAAAGATGAAGAACCAAAATTAGAGGTTGTTGTACCGGCCGAAGCAGCCACCAAGAGAGCTGAGTCTGAACTGACGGAAGATATAAAGACGGAAGAAAGTGTGGGAAAAAGTCAGTTGTCTACCAGCAGCCAAAGGGGTAGGACAAAGAAGAGTCTAGAGAAACGTAAAGCAAAAGAAGTAAAAGAAGTTCTGGACGTGTTTCACAAAAAATGGCGCAAGCAATGAATGATGCTGATACAGTTTATCCTGAGGCTTTATCAATATTCGAAAAACCATTGCAACATTTGGGTATCAAACAAGTTAGATGTTCTACCCATTACCCTGTCAACGATTTTACTACACAAGGAGTGATTCAGTTTAGAATACCAAATAACAGCAGTGCGTATGTTGATCTAAATCGTACCAGGTTATCTGTTACTGCTAAAATTGTTCATAAAGATGGGACAGAACTAAAAGAAATGTCTGAAGAAAATGGGATATGCGGTGTAACTCAAAATGTTCTTCACAGTTTCTTTGCCAGAGTTGATGTTGCTCTACAGGACAAGATCCTGACTAATTCCGATGATTCCTATCCCTATGAATCCTATATAAAGACACTTCTAATGACAAATGCAATGGAAAAACAGAGTTTGCAAAGTCAGGGGTTCTTTCAGGAGGAAAAAGATATTGTTGATTATAATGTCAAATCAACTACTAATGAAGCTTTTAAGCAAAGGAGTGCATTATTTCAGAAATCTAAAGAAGTTGACCTTTCGGGATACCTGTGTTCTTCTATAATGGAAATACAGAAATTAATTCCTAATGGTATCCCCCTCAGCATCACCCTATATCCAAGTTCCAGTAAGTTTGCACTGCTTTCACCCGATACATCACCAGATTATAAGATAGTGATTAGCAAGGCTTCCCTCTCCCTATGCGAGGTTTACCTTGAACCTCAGATAGCTATTGCCCATTCAGAGATTCTATCTACAAAACCAGCAATATTCGCATACAACAAAACTGAAGTGAAAAAATTCACCCTAGGTAAGGGAGTGTTTTCAGGAAATATTAATGATCCATTCCAAGGAAGGGTGCCCTCTGAAGTAGTCATAGGAATTGTGTCCGATGAGGCTCAAAACGGTTCTTTTTCAGAAAATCCTTATTATTTCAGAAATGCAAAATTAAATCACATTGGTGTTACCGTAAATGGCCAACCAATGGGTATAGATCCTCTGCAACCAAAGTATGGTGACAAGTCTGAAGATGGTAACTATGTTATGGCATACCAAACTCTCAACGGTATGACAGGCAATGATTTGATAAATCCAATCGGACGACTACAGTAATCTATAGGATTTACGTTGTATAGATTCTATGAAGAGTTCCATTCTGATGACACATTACCTTTGAAGCGCACAGGTAACATGTCAATAACAATGAAGTTTGATGAGGCATTGCCCCAAACCATGACAGTTATAGTATTTGCAAGGTTTCCAGCGGCTTTAAAAGTGGATAAAACAAGAGCGGTTTTTGAAATATAATCATTACGAGTCGAACTGTCGCCATGTGTAGTATTCCTTTTGCTTTGCCAACAAATTTCCTGCTTGTGGGACCTACCGGGTGTGGTAAGAGTTGGTTTGTCAAACAGATGATAATGGCCGCTGACAAAATGTTCCAACCACCTCCTGCCAGAATAATATATTGCTATTCAATATGGTCAGATGATTATCAAGAACTGGAGGACAAAGTGGACTTTAGAAAATCTATACCCAATATGCAAGAACTGACAGAATGGTGGCAGGAAAACAAAAAGGAGACCCTACTGATTATAGATGATTTCATGCACTCAATAGACAAAGAAATCTCTAAATTATTCTGCGTAGGATCGAGACATTCGCACGTATCAGTCTTTTTGACAGTGCAAAATCTTTTTAATGATAACAAGTTTCTGAG
Organism: Platynereis dumerilii; assembly: GCA_026936325.1. Lineage (NCBI taxonomy): Eukaryota > Metazoa > Annelida > Polychaeta > Phyllodocida > Nereididae > Platynereis > Platynereis dumerilii. The sequence continues at coordinate 18,562,615 of JAPTHN010000003.1, forward strand.
AGAGTGTAGTTTGAATACTCAATGTTTTTGTTTATTCAAAAACAGTAGAAGTGTGAGTCAAATAAAAACCTTAGCTTCTCAGATGTATCCAACAAGGAAAGAATTCTTTCTGGATAGTTACTGTAAAGCTGTTAAAAATGACCATGGGTACCTATTAGTGCAGCTTAATGCTAAAAACTCTCAATATATCTTGAGAACCCAAATTTTTCCCCACCAGGATACTGTTATATATCTCCCTAAAAGTTAGACTATTTATTCCAAGAATTCTAAAGATATCGTCATTTTAAAATTGGTCATGAAATGGAGCGCATCTTGCGCAACATTAATTACCTGGAGTTACTTGCTAACCCTGTTTCAAAAGAACAAGCCATCTCTCTCATAACCACTGCGAGTGAAGAACAGTTGAATGTAATATCAGAACTGGCTCTGAATGTACTTCAGGGACATATTGAATTAACCAGACATTATAGGACCCAACTGGCCAAGGATTCTGATGTTATTCGTCTTTTGGGAGACAAAACAAAAGGGTTTAAAAAGAGGAGAAACGTGGCACTTAGCAAGAGAAAAGTTGTGTCATCACTATTGTCCGCTTGTTTGAAACAGTTAAGATGGCTGAAGCCCACATAGTGATACCTCATGAAAAGTACCAGAGGCTGCTAAAGACAATCAAGGAGTCCCATGAGGAAGAAAACTTCCAAGATAACCAATCCATACAGCAAAAAGAGCTGCCAGAGGTGAAAACAAAACTATTGGAAAAGGAAAAAGAAGAGAAAAGTACCCAAACAGAGGATCCTCAATTGGTAAAAGGAGAGACAAAGCAAATAGAGAGTGGACCAGTTAGAACAAGGAGAAAAAAAAGAAATAAAAGGAAGATTTCGTATTTGGAGAAAAAAGACAATAACAGCAGAGAACAAACTTTTGGACCTCCAGGCAAAAGACCCCGTCTTAAGTGGTTGAAATTTTAATTTTTTATTTTTTGGCAAATGAATGACTGAATATGATGACGTAGTACAGGAATTTACACGCCTGTGCCAGAAATGTTCTGTGCCAATTTTTTTTACAGTCATGTCACCGAGAGTATAAAGGCTGAACAAAAGTTATAATTCTCAGTATGCCGTGAGAAGTAAGACGACAAACAAGATGACTTCATTTTCCGACAAACATTTCGATATTACTCTGAAAGACAGGACTCGTCTTATCTTCAAGGAATTTGAAGGAAGAAATTTGCTGCATATCAGAAGGTTTACGTATGATGGCTTCCCAACAAGAAAAGGAATCGTATTTAGAGAAGGAGAATTACTTGAACTTTGTGACGTAAAGACTGATTTCCAAAGAGCAGTCAGAAATGGAACCAACTGGAAATACAAATTTAACGAACTTATCAACATCGAGTGGAATGATGAATCAAGGATGCTAGATTTTCGTTACGTACACAGAACATGGGATGGACAAACGCTTTATTCAACTAAAGGAGTGACACTATCTCAGGAGGCTGCCAATGAAATGTTCGATATTCTGTGTTGTAATTTCACTTATTCAATAAAAGCTTTAAACTATTAATTTTTTGTTTGTTATGTGTTCTATACCAACATCTTACAATGAAGTTTTGAGAAAAGATAGAGACTTACCTGACATCCATGAATGTCTTCCTGGTCATTGGAATGAAGTACATATCTATTTCCTCTCATATATATACCCAGAACAGTACATCCATATATGGCATGTAGCCATCTGGCTGAATAATTCTGGTAACATATGTTTCTTTCTTTGCATGTCTGAAAATAGGTTCATGCAAACCAACCACTGCCAACTGATGTCAGCATGTACATGGAGGTATCCAATTAAATGAAAGCATGGAATCAGTGAAGAATCTTCATAAGGTATGATTTTTCTACTAAATATGTATGTACACTTTCTGATAGTGCTCAGAATGTAAAATAGACATCTTATAATAATTTATATTTCTATATATTTATTTGCAGTGGTTACCTGCCTACATTGACACCTGTATTGTAATGGGTCACAACCATGCCTCAAGCCGTATAAGAGATGATCTCTCTCCCGAAGAAATTAATATCCTACAAAAAATCAGAGAAATAATGACCAAAGTTTCGGAAGAATGTTATCACTCGAAAAACAAAGGCTACGTTTTTGCAGCTGGTGGTTACCCTACTTATCTTAGTAAGAGAACAAAACAATATGGTGACATTGACATCTTCTGTGTCCTTATTCCAAGCGAAAATGTTAATCTAACGTACAGTCGTTTGTGCAAAAAAGCTTTTAACAAAACAGGCCTTCCAAACGCATCAAACTGTTGGCATACCACAGGAACATTTTTTGTAAATGAAGCATTTCAGTGGATTGTGAACTTTCACTTATTGACATCAATTGATGGTGTCAGGAAACGCATACAATTCACAGAAATGGCCTTGAATACTAATGTTGATATCACTGAGGCAATGGATACTATCCTCATGGATTTTGACTTGCCGTTGTGTTCAGTGGCTTTAACTCTAAATTCAGACTACCTGCATGTCAATGATTTTCCTAGTTTAGCTATTAGAAATTCTGTCTGGAACAAGTCTAATGAACATGGAAAAAAAAGGATGGTGTGCAGACAGTTGAAGTACAAAAATAGACTGAACATGATATCGCCTTCTTCTCTTCTGAATTTGTGTCTGAAGATATGCATGAAGTTTCGAAATGTAAATATAGTATGAATAATAAAGAAATCGAACAATCTTTTCTTTTTCAGTTTTAATTTATTTCATAAGATAGCTATACAAAAGAACAATTTGATCACATAGGACAAGGTAGCAGGTAATCATAATAATAAAATAAAAGGTGAATAATCTAGGAGGTACTGACAGTAATGTTGAGAAAAGTTCTTGTTCATTTTCAATCAGTAAATTATTCCACAGTTTTTTTTTTTTTTTTTTTTTTTTTTTTTTTTTTTTTTTTTAATGTTGAAAACCGGAGTGAGGGGCGAGACCCTTCAGAATGTCCTCGGTAATATTGAGTACACTTTCTGGGTTGATCCGTATTATTTCATCCACAATTTGCAATGATTCTTGAGAGGATTTCAGGTAAATATCGGTGGCAAAAAGTAACAAGGCAGTGATATTGAGCAGACACAAAAACATGTTAAGACTCAAATTCCTCTTCCTACTCTCATTTGAAATAACTCTCTTTGTAGAGTGATATTCATCTTGACATCCACATTCAGCATCAGTCATTTTGACCTGTCAGCTACAATGACTGAACAATAATGTTCAGAGAAAAGTAATTTTCAAGTAATATAGCATGTCTTATCATGACGTCATCTTTTTATTTTGTGTAAAAAATGCAGAAGAGAGACATCTGGTGAATATCTAACAAGTACAGATAAACTGTCAAAATCACAACATAAACAGTCTAGCAGTTTTTTATAATATTGACAAAGCGCATTTGCTAAGTTTTGATCAATTAAAAATCATAACATATTTGAACCCGCTTTTGTTGATTCAGATTCATATTTTAGACTTGAGTATTCTACTTTACATCTATGTACTGTAACTCCTCACAATTCTCTTTAGAAGATAAAGAAAAAATCACTCTCTTTATTATGGACTCAGTATGATAATTCAAATAGGAAAACAACAATAAAGTTCGAATGTAGTATTTTTATTGACTACAATTATTTACAAAGAACCGCCTTTTTAATCATGAGAAACAATTTTGGTTGATGGGTCAGGATAGAGGTGATCTCATCAGTCCCAATAACAGCAAAAATGATGTCGGCAGCTTGAGCATCATATGCTAGTTCGGGGCATCTGTCTTCTAGCTTCGACCAAAGATCGGTAATGGTTGATCTCCTTACTGCCCACTTGGCCGTCTCGATTGGAGGTTCTAGTTGTTGTGTCGCCAAAGCAAATAGAAATTTAGCTACTTCGTAGCGAGAGGGCTGCTCTATGTTCTGGCTTTTGATATCGATGAAATCGTCCTCATGGTTAACAGCGGCTTCCTGTAGACACATTTCTGAACTGAAGTACATCAGTTCAGATGAGTATTTGTTTCCCTCTCTGTCGGTGATGGTGTGACCATACACCGGGAGTTTTGCCGGTGGGCCTTGTTGATTTGCATCATTCTTTCGTTTGGTTCCACCAGACTGAAACATAAAACAGTTCACTTACAAAAAAGAATATGGTTTGTTTGCAGATGAAAAACGTAAAGAGAGAAAAAGAGCTATACCTTTTTAGTATTGAAATCATCATTGATTCTTGCAGCAGAACTTGTCAGATGGACCCATGCGTCCTGATCTAAGAAAAGGTCGGCCTTGAATTCCCCCTGGGCATTGTCCTGACTTATCCTCACCCATGGAAGGACATCTTTTCGAACCACTTCGACCTAAAAAAAAATATATTTTGCTTTTAAAAATAATAATAATAATGATAATTATAATATAGAAATGGATGAATAAATAAATAAATGAACTCACCTTATTCAGCTGGGTAATCACAAGGGGCTGGGGAGTTGTAGCCTTTCTCCCAAGATATTTGTTTATCTCAGGAAACTTATCCTGCAGTTTGTCCCAAACCCATTGGGATAAGTTCAATGATTTTCCATCTTGGACAATTTGCAGGTAAAACCCGTCATTGAACTGGCTGGGTAAAATTCTGAATTCCATTATTGTTGTCTTTCTGGATCCACACTCAGTTGTATACTGCTAACAAATTTTGGGGCTATATATATTAGTATCAGTTTCCTGTGGTTTACCACAAAAAATTCCAGTGATGATCAATTGGCATCTTGCAGGGACATCAATATGCTACATGTCATTGTTTTGTCATATGTCATGCAAAGAACAGGTGGTATCAGTAGGAGAAGGGTGTCAGTAAATGTACAGTATGGTAGCCAATCATGAGTTGTACAGTGTACACAATGCCAACAAAAAATTCCAGTGATGATCAATTGGTATCTTGTAGGGGACATCAATATGCTACATGTCAATGTTTTGTCATATGTCATGCAATGAACAGGTGTTATCAGTAGGAGAGGGTGCCAGTAAATGTACAGTATGGTAGCCCATCATGCGATGAACATGGTACACCGTGCCAGAGAGGTCACTTTAGGGCAAAAGCTTCTCTAGTACAGTATATAGTAGTATGGTAGAAATTGTATTAATTGTTTTACATGCTCTAACAGCACAGAATGACAGTTTTGGAAAACTGAACTGGCTAAATGTGATTTAAATAAATCACTCCAAAGAAATTTAAGAGAGTACACTAGGATTCAATAACTACGGCATTTGTCACAATAACAAATCATTATTCAGGGCATACACCTAGAAGTTGCCTTGGAAGATGGCCAGCGTCAGACATGGGTAGAACATGTAGTACAGTGGATTTAACTTTGAGTCTGAGGCCAGAGGTTTTTGAGTGGAGTGGAACTTTAATTTTAAGGTATAGTTTGGAGTCGAAAATTCATCTGGTGACTCCTGACTCATAAAGAATAGTTAACAAACTTTACAAAATCAACCTTACCACAATGTGAAAAGTATCTTACAGAAGTATTCATGTAAAAAATCCTGTGGAAACAACATTTACCTTGACCTATGCACTGCATAAGATACTCTCCGTTGACATACAAGAATGATATAACTACATGAAAAATTTCTACCGATCATTTAACTGCTTGAGTTTTTTGAGGCACAGGAGCATTTCTAATATTGGTTAAATCAGGCCAAAAGTTGAAATATGAACTGCTACATGTAACATGTACTAACCTAACATATGACAATACCTTGGGTTTGAAAGCTAATGATTATATTATGCAAGTTAGAATTATTTTCATTTACAAAAGACAAAAATTGTTGGTGGAAGTGAACAATTACCTTCCGAGAAAAGAACAAAGTTTTCCATCACAGCCCCATCTTGCACCACATTCCCTTACAAGGCAAGGAAAAATTCTATGACATTTCAAATTATCCAACCATACCATATCCAGTAAACACATGTAATTACAACTGTGTACTGCACAGGTGATTAATTGCCAGTCATCTTATCAGCCATGCTTGTTTGTGTTTCACAGACTTACAGGCCCAATTTCACTAGCAGTGAGAAATTTGAGACCAGTCTCAAGTGTTGAGTTCACACTTTTGGACCAGTCCAAAGGTTAAGCCTATGTATGCAATGTTATTATATTTCAAAACACATGTCTAAATAATCATAACTGTTTTACCAACTAAAAATCCGACACTTTACCCTTACCAAAACATACACTTTTTTGTCAAGGTAACAAAATATTATCTTTCCACTGGTGTGACAGACATAATTAACAGTTTGAGATCTCTCAATGCAACTAAATGGATTGTTGCCTGCTGGTTGTTTCAATTACTTTCTTTGTAGAAAACCATAACCAATCATTGAAATAACGTCGGAAAAAAGCTGTTAAAGGATTTGAAAACTTGAACCAAAGAAAACTGAGATAATATAACATTTGATTTTTATAGCACTTGTTGGCAGGGTAAACGAAAATGAGCCCTGCAATGGGAGGATGGCCCAAACCAGACAAAATTGAGATTTGCTCTGAGTGGGTCTCTAGATGGGAGGGTTGGTCAGGTGACTGGTGGTGGCATGCTAGGCCGCCAATCGCTGGGTCCAGGGTTTGAATCAAACTCTTGCCAAGTCACCTGGACCTATATTAGATAGATAGATAGATAGATAGATAGATATGGTAAGTGCAGCCCTCTAAGCCTAGTTCTGGGCACTCAAGAGGATTGATTGATGAGATGAGAGAGAGAGCGAGAGTCCTCAGCATGTTACTCATTTACCCCATGTGAGGGATCTTTTACTTTCCCAGCACAGACACTGATACAAGGTGCTGCCAATTTAACGTCTCATCCGAATGACGTCCAGCTGGGATTTTGCTCATGAAGGTACACTGAAAATTTTGGGTTCCCCAACCGGGGTTCCAACCTATGCAGGTAAAGACCTTCAGCGGAGCAGGCGGGAACCATACACCACCCAGGATGTAAAGCCCCAATCATCCATCCATGCATTACAAGCTGCAGCAGGCAGTCTTATTGGGCTTTGTTCTAATTTTAAACTGTTTAGAACACAGATTAAACAAACTTTCACTTAGTACTTTTGAAATTGAGAAGAATCAAAGGTGTGGGATTAACAAACATTCTCATTGGACAGTTTGATAAGAATGCCAAACAACAGCTTAGGAGCAGTCCAATCCAAAGGAAATCGGGACTTATCTAATAATTTGTTGGTGAAATAGCTTGAAATGCCAATGAAACACTTGACTTGTCAAAGAGATGAGTCTGAAAACGTTTTTAAAATTTTTTTAATAGTGTTTTGCAGGATTTCGTCAAATTAGATATTTTTTCCATCTTTAGGAAGAACCATAGCTTAAAACCAAAAAACAATTTTTAATCAAACATCACCAAAAAAAATAATTGTTTCAAAAAGTCACAAATATTTATTGATGCAAGCAGATCTTCTGCCTGGATTCTTATTTTTGTTGATGCAAATTTAATTGGATAATTGTACATGAATGCTACAAAACCTAGACACACCCATAAAAACTGCCAATAAAATCTGATCAGCCGCTTACATGCAGTCAATGATATCAGTGAACTTGAAATCTTTTTTCTTTAGTAGAAAGGGAATTGAATTAAATTGACGTATATATTTTTCATTATTTGGCATGTAGACGAATGTGTTAAAGTGTAAAAACGAACATATACATGACCAAGGCACTTGTGTACATGTCAAATATTGCTTTTGACTAATTTGTGTATATGCACTTAATGAACTTTGCAAATGGAAAGTTTGCTGAAACTAACTCTAACTCTAATTTTAACACTAAACCCTAATTACATAGCACTTCCACGGATGTTGGTATTGGCAGATACACAAATGAATAACAAGGCACATTCACAAGTGTTAATTATTACATGTACATGAGTACCTATGCTCCTTTTTTCATATCCACAAATTTGTACATGCTAGTTTTTACACCTTCACGAATTCGTGAACATGTCAAATAAAGAAAAATATATACATGTAGACTGGTTTTTGAGTTATTTTAGCCAATTTTTGATTTGCACTAGTTAAGGGAAGCTTGGGAGAGTTGGGCCGCAGGGAGGGTTGGGCCACCCTGATTTTTGAGGAAACTAAAAAAATTTTGAGAAAGCTGCAGCCACCAAAATTTTATAAAAATAAAAATCTTTCAATGGATGTAACATTTCTGGCTAATTTGCTTGTCACAATCTTTAGAGAGAAGAAAATTCAAATTTGGATGAAAAACGTAAAAACTGAGCCATGTTACGAGTTTTTAATTATCTGTCAGACAACAATGACTGAAAAAAATTTCTATGGCATGCTTGGTAGGCATGACTATTCTGTTGTTATTAAAATATTTTGGAAAATTATCAGACAACCGGTTTTGTCATAATTGGGATTTAGAGAAAAATGATGGAATGGGGGACAGTTGGGACAGTGCCAATACTCTCCCCACATGTGTTGCATTTACCCAGATTTATTTTTATTAAGACAGAAGAACTTGTCTACAACAATTTTCAATAGAGATTGAATATTTTTAGGCCTTAATAATTATTCATGGTCTAATAAAATTAGATATCAGGAAATCTAGATGGGGAGAGTTGGGCCTTCAGGCCGGGGCTTAAGTCTGACAGCAAGCTAGAGTTGCAAGAGCCCTCAATTCAGGTTTAATGACTTCTATGACCACCACACTACAGGTTAAAAATTTTTATCGCCTCAAGTACAGCTTTACCAAACCTGATATATTGCAATGGCCCAAGTCTCCCTCCTGAATGGCCCAAGTCTCCCACTTGATTGGGAGAGTTGGGCCAAATTTTTTCCAATTTTCATAGGGCTGTAGCTCATATGTTCTTGGGCAAATACCAATGCAAACCTAAAGATATTTTTCTGAAATATATCAGGATACAATAGATGCATTAAGCATGTTTATATAATCATTACTGTTAGCAGGAGGTGCAAGAATGTAAAAAGTGGCCCAACTCTCCCAAGCTTCCCCTACCTTTCCACTGGTCTCTTAATTGTTTGGCAAAGACATTTTTCAAAGAAGGTACTATCCATTTTTAGGCCAAGGAGACAATTTGAAAATGGGTATACACTGCATGAAAAATATAGATGGATTGAGGCTTTGTGTCCTGTATTTCTGTGGTTGGTAGGCTTATTAGGACAGGAAGATCACACAGCAATGAGGTTAAGGATGATTGATACAGCCGTCCAACATAGGCCCAGGTGGTCGACCCGGCAAGAGCTGGATTCGAACCCTTGACCCAGCTATTGGCAGCCCAGAATGCTACCACTAGACCAACCCTCCCCCTATGACAAATATGGAACCTACCTATATATCTATTTAAATTGTATGTACATGTACATGAAATTCTATCATCCTGTCCTATTTGTCTACAGAGTGAAAACAAACAATACAGGACATAAAACATGTAGCATCCCTCACACCATTGCAAAATGCTTCCTTTATTTGTAACATTGTTGAACTGAAAAAGGACATTATGAATTTAAATATATATCAGACTCAAGGTCATATTGCAGGTTTATCAGAACTGGTTTTACTTGTTGTATCATATGAATTACCAAATTGATCTGAATTTGCCTGTGTCAATGCTTAAAATGTTTGATAAATTTAATTCATACCTTAATTCAATGAAAAATTCCACTGAGACAGCCCTTGGTAATATCACTTCCAAATGTTGAAAATATCATGTGTGCTCATTTTGCAGGCAAAAAAGTCAGCAACAAACAATTGAGTCTAGGTTACACAATATATTGACAGTTTTCAAAAAATTGCTTGTCACAGGTATGAGGTATTACATCATGCTTGTGACCAACAACCAAAGAAAACTGAGATAACATAATTTAATCCAGTATGATTTTATTTGAACCAACAATGAAAAGTAAAATCATCATTATTACATCTTCAGTTAATGGTAAAAAATAATCATGATGGAACTTACCCAGCTGTAGAACTATATTTACAACAGAAAAATGTCAGGTAAGAATTTCTGATTCATTCTAAACCATGTGAAAAAAAGCCTGTTCTAATAATCTAGTAAATAATCAAGGAAAACCGTATATCGCTCTTATTTCTTTGCAATAATTCTTGAAGAAATATGTACCATCAAAATGAAAAGTGCATTTGCTAAACTACTACTAGTGATAGGTCAGGTCAGCATTTTTTTCTTCATTTTGTAAGACCTCAAGTCATCATTAATTTTTTCCTGAGAAGCAGGCTTTACTATAAGTGGGTTTGGGGTGTTGTTGATTTTTGGAGGCATCGTCTCATGATGTCATCAAAAGTTTTGTGTTTATTGTGGTGAATAAGAGTGTGGAGAATTTATAGTACAAAGCAAGTCAGGTGGGCTGATTTCCTGGGAGTGGGGTCAGTTTGCTACTTGTGTCACCAGGTTGAGTGTCATCTCGGATGGGGGGGTGCTCTTGAAATATTTTTCTTTTTACTTGGCTTGAGGAGTCACCCGGGTCACCTCGGGGGTACTCGTGATTTTTTTTTTGGAAAGCCGCAGTGCTAGCTGTCCCAGGGGTCACCATGCGGTACTTGTGAACATTTTTGCAAGTTATATGACTAGGCTGGGGGTTCACCTCTAGTGGTACTCCTAAAATTATAAATTAAATTAGGCTTTGGGGGTCACCAGGGGCGGTCTCAGGGTGAACTTGTTTAAAATTTTATTTTGCCAGTTATATCACTAGGCTGGGGGTCACCTTCAGGGTACTCGTAAATTTTTTTTGCCAGGATGGGCAGTTCCCCCGTGGCCTAATTGGTAAGTGCGCTTGTCAACTGGCTTTGAGGGCGTGGGTTCAAATCTCACCCCGGGAACTCACTTTAGTCCGAGCCCATGGGACTTTAAATCGAGGCGGGTTGCATATCCAGTGTTCTATGCTGGGGCAACTGAAAGACCCTGGGCATCCCTGAATTAATAGGGTATGTGCCAGACTCTCAGTCTTCTCATCTCATCATCCTCATACGGCGGTCGCCTGCCTTGATATAGTCCACTAAGGTGCTGCAGAGGCGTAAAACACAAACAAACAAACAATTTTGCCAGGATGGGGGGTCATGTCGGGGTTCCTCATTAAAAACATTTATTTTGCCAATTTAATGACAAGAGTTGAGGTCACCTTTTGGTCATATTGCCAGCTGTAGGGGTCACTTGGGGTAGCGTGCATCATCTGCCCCCTAAAAATGACAAATTTATTTGTCATACTCTTTCTGCACTTTGCCCATATTGTCCCTTTCCAGTAGAAACACATTCTGCAAAATTTGAGCCACTTTGGACATTTTGCACTGGTGAGCCTAAAGTTTCAACGGTGAAAAGCTGGGTACTTTATGTAAACATAGTAAGACCTTTGGCTACAATATTCCGTGTTGTTACATTATATTCTTGATTTTTAAATAGTCAAATTATGTCTTTAAAAAATATGCAAGCTGCTCATTGTGCCCAGACCCTAGGCCAGTGGGGCACCATGAGCCACCATAAACTATGCTTTGCTTTATCAAACATTTATCAAAATGCTGCCGTATTTGCTTTACATAGGGAGAAAACCTCCTCATACCTATAAAATTTGCATATTATGTATATCAATTGTGAATTCTAAGACCATTGGTAAAGGAGGAAAACTTCACCAACGAGTACCGTTGTCCAGTACAAGAATTATGTTCAACATCATTTTTTCATGATTCTTGTGGCAGCAAGTTAAATGACACTTTTAATGGATATTAATTATCTGATCCAACTACCATGTTTGAGTCACCTTAATAAATTTTAATATTATATATTGATATAAAAACACCACCATCTGGGCTGTTGACATATTATCCCTCTCAATCAACTGTTAAGAGACCTTATCAACCCAATAATTTAATTGAAATTTCCCCTTGGCACATGCCACCTCATGGTTCAGATGGATGTTGTATATGATTATTAATCAATGAAAATAGTACAAATGTGTCCTTATTAGCCGCTAAAATCTTGCACTCTAGTTCAATAGAGTTGCTGATGAAAGCCAAGCTTTAATTAAATATAGGAGACACATTAAACCTTCATTGAAACTGGCTCAAGGTGCCCCATCTCAAATGGCTCATGGCGCCCCAATTGTAAATTTCATCTGTTGGTGCATATTAGTATTATTTACCTCTTCCACCAGGAGAAAAGTTGCACCACTCAATATGTTACTTTCACCGGTCAAAATAATTTTTCAGTTTTTCGTCATACATTAAAAGGAGAGATTAAGGCTGCTATTTTTGTTTTTGCTGGTTATATAACTAGGCTAGGGGTCACCTACAGGGTCAGGTCAGCGTGTAATTGTGAACTTTTAAAATTGCTATTAGGGGTCACCTCAAGGCCGTATTCATGAAAAAAAAATTTTTGCAAGTTATAGCTTGTGAACACCTCTAACTGGCCAGTCTTCCGCTTTGTCAGGCATTGATTCTGCGGATTCTTGTTAATGTTTTATGGTGTTAACTTTTTGGTGTGTAATCAAACTGTGAATAACAGACTGTAAAAAGTTTATGACTGTGCATATGATCGTAGCATTGAATGACAGGTACTACATTTTGCATGTAAACCTGTCTCTGTTTAGGACTGACGAGTGGCAGCAGAATGCTGACAGTCCCTGGAAAATCGAATTGGGTCTACAATAATTTGATCTGTTTTGGACAGATCACAAGATCAGGTCGCACAACAGCTGTCCATATTACTATGCCAAACTAATTTCACAAAACATGGTTGCTGGCAAAGATCTAGTCCACTGCTTTGAATGAAAATGTTTGGAAATCATGAGACAAAAAAGAAAGTTTTGAAACTTTAGCATAAACTGTGCCTGTGAAAGGGTTGATTTTACTCATCAGAAGTTTGATGGTATGCAATCTACCTATGCCATTTAGTGCATGTTAGATTGTGGTCAGAAAAGTGTCCAAAAAGAATGCTCTCTCACTTATTCACGTGTCCATAAAAAGCCAATGTTTTTGCTTTGTGATATCAAAAATGCTCATTTGTATGTATTCTGTTACTTTATGGAGATTTATTAACTGGGACAACAATATAATTTACAATTTCAGAAATGCTGTGTAACACTCAACAAAATGTCTTGTCCATGCCACAAGTGGCCCCCTCTATACTGGCATTACATGTGAGCTACAATGTATACATCCTCCATGATAAAAAATAGTTCCAACTTAATTTGGTATTTAAAAGCTGTCTACTTAAAATTGAAGCCAACCAAAGTCAGATTAGACACTTAAAGAGTTTTAGGAAATAAACTAGACCATCACTAAATGATGGTACTGTCCTGGTTTCTTCCACACTGTCCTGGTTTCTTCCAGAGATTGAAATTCTGTTGACCGCTCACAGGAGCTCGCGAATTTTGCACCCTAGATGGCAGCAAATAGCGGTCAACTTGTAGAGAGATGTAAAACAGTGTATTCGCATTGACCAAGACGAAAAATGGTCCAATGCATATATATTGTTTTTCCAGTTAGAGCTTTCCTCTGTTTACAAAGAAATTATTCTTGGATTAGTACCATATTCAATGTTTTCGATCAGACAGTGAAATTTCTGCCCTCTATCCAGGTGATTTCCTTAAACTCAATAATCATAGGCCACTCTGCCACATGTTCTACCCATGCCTGAGGTTGGCCATCTTCCAAGGCAATTTCTTAGTATTGCCCTGAATAATAATTGATTGTGACTAATGTCATCATTCTTGAATCCTGGCATACTCTATTGAATTTCTTTGGAGTGATTTATTTAAATCACAGTTTGCTAGTCCAGTTTTCCAAAATTGTAGTTTAGTGCTGGTAGGAGTGTATAATAACCAAAACAATTCCTGCCATTGGTGAAACCCAATCAGTTGGACAGTGATTTATTTCAATCAAATTGACCAAGTCACCCAAGTATAATTCCAGGGAAGTTGGAAGTGATTGTAGTTCAGATAAATTATTCATAACTCTAATTTTGTTTTACGATGTACCTTGAGATGATTTTAAGAATGATGTTCCGCTGTGTGGTTTAACATAAGTATTAAGTATACTTATACTCCCAGTTCATTTTTTTCTAAATTCTTAATAGCGTGTAACGTTTCCTACCTAACAGTTATTTGATTAAATGCCTTAGTCTTAGCACATGGTCAGTTTTCCAATCTTTAAACTTCAAATCCAGTGTTTTGAGAGAGAGCTTATTTTGAATTTTTTTGTGAAAAGGAATGATTAAAATAAATCAAAGTAGCCAAGTAACATGAGAAATGGCATATCCAGTGGCAATTCAAAATAGATGATGACTGACAAGCCAAATTCGCTTACCATACCGTCGCATCACATGTGAAATTGTAAATAAACTTAGAAGAATGAAAAAGAATAAGAAGACTGAAAAACATGGGGCATTTGACTGGTTTGCCAAATGGTCAAAAGCGAAGCCACTGTGTTATGAGCTGGATTATGGAAAGGGGTTGCAAATGAGGATGTATTTCCAGAGGCTATTGCTGTCTGTTTGATGTCACGGAGAGAATCATACATGAAACATGAGCTGGATTATGGAAAGGGGTTGCAAATGAGGATGTATTTCCAGAGGCTATTGCTGTCTGTTTGATGTCACGGAGAGAATCATACATGAAACATGAGCTGGATTATGGAAAGGGGTTGCAAATGAGGATGTATTTCCAGAGGCTATTGCTGTCTGTTTGATGTCACGGAGAGAATCATACATGAAACATGAGCTGGATTATGGAAAGGGGTTGCAAATGAGGATGTATTTCCAGAGGCTATTGCTGTCTGTTTGATGTCACGGAGAGAATCATACATGAAACATGAGCTGGATTATGGAAAGGGGTTGCAAATGAGGATGTATTTCCAGAGGCTATTGCTGTCTGTTTGATGTCACAGAGAGAATCATACAAGAAACATGAGCTGAATTATGGAAAGGGGTTGCCAATGAGGATGTATTTCCAGAGGCTATTGCTGTCTGTTTGATGTCACGGAGAGAATCATACATGAAACATGAGCTGGATTATGGAAAGGGGTTGCAAATGAGGATGTATTTCCAGAGGCTATCGCTGTCTGTTTGATGTCACGGAGAGAATCATACAAGAAACATGAGCTGGATTATGGAAAGGGGTTGCCAATGAGGATATATTTCCAGAGGCTACTGCTGTCTGTTTGATGTCACGGAGAGAATCATACATGAAACATGAGCTGGATTATGGAAAGGGGTTGCAAATGAGGATGTATTTCCAGAGGCTATTGCTGTCTGTTTGATGTCACAGACCCAATCATGCAAGAAACATGAGCTGAATTATGGAAAGGGGTTGCCAATGAGGATGTATTTCCAGAGGCTATTGCTGTCTGTTTGATGTCACAGAGACAATCATGCAAGAAACATGAGCTGGATTATGGAAAGGGGTTGCAAATGAGGATGTATTTCCAGAGGCTATTGCTGTCTGTTTGATGTCACGGAGAGAATCATACATGAAACATGAGCTGGATTATGGAAAGGGGTTGCAAATGAGGATGTATTTCCAGAGGCTATTGCTGTCTGTTTGATGTCACGGAGAGAATCATACATGAAACATGAGCTGGATTATGGAAAGGGGTTGCAAATGAGGATGTATTTCCAGAGGCTATTGCTGTCTGTTTGATGTCACAGAGACAATCATGCAAGAAACATGAGCTGGATTATGGAAAGGGGTTGCAAATGAGGATGTATTTCCAGAGGCTATTGCTGTCTGTTTGATGTCACGGAGAGAATCATACATGAAACATGAGCTGGATTATGGAAAGGGGTTGCAAATGAGGATGTATTTCCAGAGGCTATTGCTGTCTGTTTGATGTCACAGAGACAATCATGCAAGAAACATGAGCTGGATTATGGAAAGGGGTTGCAAATGAGGATGTATTTCCAGAGGCTATTGCTGTCTGTTTGATGTCACGGAGAGAATCATACATGAAACATGAGCTGGATTATGGAAAGGGGTTGCAAATGAGGATGTATTTCCAGAGGCTGTTGCTGTCTGTTTGATGTCACGGAGAGAATCATACATGAAACATGAGCTGGATTATGGAAAGGGGTTGCAAATGAGGATGTATTTCCAGAGGCTATTGCTGTCTGTTTGATGTCACGGAGAGAATCATACATGAAACATGAGCTGGATTATGGAAAGGGGTTGCAAATGAGGATGTATTTCCAGAGGCTATTGCTGTCTGTTTGATGTCATAGAGAGAATCATACAAGAAATATGAGCTGGATTATAGAAAAGGGTTGCAAATGAGGATGTATTTCCAGAGGCTATTGCTGTCTGTTTGATGTCACAGAGACAATCATGCAAGAAACATGAGCTGGATTATGGAAAGGGGTTGCAAATGAGGATGTATTTCCAGAGGCTATTGCTGTCTGTTTGATGTCACAGAGAGAATCATACATGAAACATGAGCTGGATTATGGAAAGGGGTTGCAAATGAGGATGTATTTCCAGAGGCTATTGCTGTCTGTTTGATGTCATAGAGAGAATCATACAAGAAATATGAGCTGGATTATAGAAAAGGGTTGCAAATGAGGATGTATTTCCAGAGGCTATTGCTGTCTGTTTGATGTCACGGAGAGAATCATACATGAAACATGAGCTGGATTATGGAAAGGGGTTGCAAATGAGGATGTATTTCCAGAGGCTATTGCTGTCTGTTTGATGTCACAGAGACAATCATGCAAGAAACATGAGCTGGATTATGGAAAGGGGTTGCAAATGAGGATGTATTTCCAGAGGCTATTGCTGTCTGTTTGATGTCACAGAGACAATCATGCAAGAAACATGAGCTGGATTATGGAAAGGGGTTGCAAATGAGGATGTATTTCCAGAGGCTATTGCTGTCTGTTTGATGTCACAGAGACAATCATGCAAGAAACATGAGCTGGATTATGGAAAGGGGTTGCAAATGAGGATGTATTTCCAGAGGCTATTGCTGTCTGTTTGATGTCATAGAGAGAATCATACAAGAAATATGAGCTGGATTATAGAAAAGGGTTGCAAATGAGGATGTATTTCCAGAGGCTATTGCTGTCTGTTTGATGTCACAGAGAGAATCATACATGAAACATGAGCTGGATTATGGAAAGGGGTTGCAAATGAGGATGTATTTCCAGAGGCTATTGCTGTCTGTTTGATGTCACGGAGAGAATCATACATGAAACATGAGCTGGATTATGGAAAGGGGTTGCAAATGAGGATGTATTTCAAGAGGCTATTGCTGTCTGTTTGATGTCACAGAGACAATTATGCAAGAAACATGAGCTGGATTATGGAAAGGGGTTGCAAATGAGGATGTATTTCCAGAGGCTATTGCTGTCTGTTTGATGTCACAGAGACAATCATGCAAGAAACATGAGCTGGATTATGGAAAGGGGTTGCAAATGAGGATGTATTTCCAGAGGCTATTGCTGTCTGTTTGATGTCACAGAGACAATCATGCAAGAAACATGAGCTGGATTATGGAAAGGGGTTGCAAATGAGGATATTTTTCCAGAGGCTATTGCTGTCTGTTTGATGTCACGGAGAGAATCATACATGAAACATGAGCTGGATTATGGAAAGGGGTTGCAAATGAGGATGTATTTCCAGAGGCTATTGCTGTCTGTTTGATGTCACAGAGACAATCATGCAAGAAACATGAGCTGGATTATGGAAAGGGGTTGCAAATGAGGATGTATTTCCAGAGGCTATTGCTGTCTGTTTGATGTCACGGAGAGAATCATACATGAAACATGAGCTGGATTATGGAAAGGGGTTGCAAATGAGGATGTATTTCCAGAGGCTATTGCTGTCTGTTGGATGTCACGGAGAGAATCATACATGAAACATGAGCTGGATTATGGAAAGGGGTTGCAAATGAGGATGTATTTCCAGAGGCTATTGCTGTCTGTTTGATGTCACGGAGAGAATCATACATGAAACATGAGCTGGATTATGGAAAGGGGTTGCAAATGAGGATGTATTTCCAGAGGCTATTGCTGTCTGTTTGATGTCACGGAGAGAATCATACATGAAACATGAGCTGGATTATGGAAAGGGGTTGCAAATGAGGATGTATTTCCAGAGGCTATTGCTGTCTGTTTGATGTCACGGAGACAATCATGCAAGAAACATGAGCTGAATTATGGAAAGGGGTTGCAAATGAGGATGTATTTCCAGAGGCTATTGCTGTCTGTTTGATGTCACAGAGACAATCATACATGAAACATGAGCTGGATTATGGAAAGGGGTTGCAAATGAGGATGTATTTCCAGAGGCTATTGCTGTCTGTTTGATGTCACGGAGAGAATCATACATGAAACATGAGCTGGATTATGGAAAGGGGTTGCAAATGAGGATGTATTTCCAGAGGCTATTGCTGTCTGTTTGATGTCACGGAGAGAATCATACATGAAACATGAGCTGGATTATGGAAAGGGGTTGCAAATGAGGATGTATTTCCAGAGGCTATTGCTGTCTGTTTGATGTCACGGAGAGAATCATACATGAAACATGAGCTGGATTATGGAAAGGGGTTGCAAATGAGGATGTATTTCCAGAGGCTATTGCTGTCTGTTTGATGTCACAGAGAGAATCATACAAGAAACATGAGCTGAATTATGGAAAGGGGTTGCAAATGAGGATGTATTTCCAGAGGCTATTGCTGTCTGTTTGATGTCACGGAGAGAATCATACATGAAACATGAGCTGGATTATGGAAAGGGGTTGCAAATGAGGATGTATTTCCAGAGGCTATTGCTGTCTGTTTGATGTCACAGAGACAATCATGCAAGAAACATGAGCTGGATTATGGAAAGGGGTTGCAAATGAGGATGTATTTCCAGAGGCTATTGCTGTTTGTTTGATGTCACAGAGACAATCATGCAAGAAACATGAGCTGGATTATGGAAAGGGGTTGCAAATGAGGATGTATTTCCAGAGGCTATTGCTGTCTGTTTGATGTCACAGAGACAATCATGCAAGAAACATGAGCTGGATTATGGAAAGGGGTTGCAAATGAGGATGTATTTCCAGAGGCTATTGCTGTCTGTTTGATGTCACGGAGAGAATCATACAAGAAACATGAGCTGGATTATGGAAAGGGGTTGCCAATGAGGATATATTTCCAGAGGCTATTGCTGTCTGTTTGATGTCACGGAGAGAATCATACATGAAACATGAGCTGGATTATGGAAAGGGGTTGCAAATGAGGATGTATTTCCAGAGGCTATTGCTGTCTGTTTGATGTCACGGAGAGAATCATACATGAAACATGAGCTGGATTATGGAAAGGGGTTGCAAATGAGGATGTATTTCCAGAGGCTATTGCTGTCTGTTTGATGTCACGGAGAGAATCATACATGAAACATGAGCTGGATTATGGAAAGGGGTTGCAAATGAGGATGTATTTCCAGAGGCTATTGCTGTCTGTTTGATGTCACAGAGAGAATCATACAAGAAACATGAGCTGAATTATGGAAAGGGGTTGCCAATGAGGTTGTATTTCCGCAGGCTATTGCTGTCTGTTTGATGTCAGGGAGAGAATCATACAAGAAACATGAGCTGGATTATGGAAAGGGGTTGCCAATGAGGATGTCTTTTTTATCACAGAAAACAAAGTCAGTCCTGGCAGTAGTGTAGTGATCGTTGTGAAAGTAACAGCAGCAGGATGTTGTTAATCTTGTGTCTGCCCAAAGGAATCATCACCACTCACAAATCTAAAAAAAATAGTTACAAAAGTATATGATTGATTTGGGCATCAACGAAAAGACGATACCAAAATTCAATAACATATTTTCCTTGTACTGTTCATCAATCATCACAGCCCCATCTCCTTAGTGACAGTTTCTTGAAAAACACCTTACTCTTTTTGTCTCATCCTTCAGATAGAATTACTGAAATTAATTACATGTCAACAGATTGAAATGAAAGCATCACATCATAGTGAGTTACTCATCCCAGTTTGGCCAAGCGAAAAAAGCAAGAGACAAGCTTTCATTTGAGAGACTGCGGAGCTGAAAAGCTCTCATTTGGTCATACGCATATACTACGTCATCAGCACGATGACTTTGGAATCCTTCATGTTGTGTCAACTGTAAAGACCTTATGAGTCAATAAAAAAAGAAATTTAAAGCAAAGATTCAAGTTTGTATAGAATATGGCACAGTCATACCCACATAAAGTTTTTCTCTGTAAGAAATGTTTAAAAATGACTATCAACCCAAAAATATCACACATTTATGGTTGATTAACCCCGATTTACCCCTTTTAGCATATTCAGGTTCAGTTATCATTACATAATAATCAGGATTTTTGATACCAATATCTGAAGTATTTTATCTGAAAAAAAATATATCACAAAGGTACTAACAACGGAGCAGCCTGGCCGGCTGTTAAGCCTATATCGAAAGATCTCTCAAAAAAATGAAAAAAAAAAGAACAAGAATATCATCACTTGTATACCAATGATAGTAAGAAGCCAGATATACCATCGCTGTCCATCAGTGTTTAACAATATCTTAGATTCATTTACGTGATGAAAATGCATTAGTCAAGTGCATTACTGTGATGAAAAGCATTAGAAGGTGAGACAATGCTTTGTGATTTCCTCTGGGATTGCCCAGGAAGATTTGGCTGAATGGAAAACTCCTAAAATAGCCATGAATGTGATGTAAGGAATGGTTTTTGCCTTTTATGGCTGCAGTCATCTGATAAACGCCAGAGAAAGGGCGAACAAGGAGACATAACTGTTATTCTGCAAAAGGATATATGGGTCAGTTAGTGTGAAAGTCCAAATTTGACAAGATGAAATACCTATTAGGCCTTAAATATGAAATAGTGTCCTTCCTAACCATTTGTGATGTTTTAATTCAATGCCTGACCCAAACGAACAATTTATTTCAGAAAAACATGTAAACAAACAATAATTATTATGTTAGGCTGTGATAAACCCCTGATTTTTTTACATTTTAAGGCCTGGTGCAAATAAGAGCGTGACAAGAGGTTGAAAAATAAAGGTGTTGTTTTTGCTTGGAATCTTGTTGCAATTCGAAGTACATATACATGGCAATAAATAAACAACAAAATCAGGGTTAAGTAATGATTTCCAACATAGCTATTGTGATTTTTTCAGTGGAAGAAGCAAAAACAAAGCATACAATTCTTGTATGATTTGGTTCGTTTATAAGTATTGTGTTGGTCATATCTAATCACTTTCTGAACCTGTTAGGCCATAAATGACATGCATGCATATTTTGGTGGGACACAGAACTGTTTAAATTGTTCCAATATTCAAAACTGCCGTTTTTCAAAGATTTACCCATTTTGAACTAGATAGAATTGAATATTTCCCAAACAAAGATTTAAATAATTTCAAAATTGGTAAAGATGACAAAATGTTGCTCTGCATACAACGCCTAGTATGCAATTTAAATTTCTAATAAATATTGTTATTAGTATTGGAGATATAACATGCTGATATGGCATTGAAAATTTTGTTGGAGGCATCAGGGTCGGGACACTAGCTGGCAATCACAAAATGACATGCATAAACTGCAACCAGTGGCCATAGATAAGTCACCCTGTTGGTCTTACATTATTCCTAACTCATTTTTTAACTTTTAATAGCTTTTACATTCATGAAAGAAGGTTATTTGATAATTTTAGAGTATATTAATATTACTCTTTATTTGCCCCATCCCTGCAGGTCTAGACTATTCCTGGAGTTCTTATGGCAAGTTTTTCCATCTCTGATAACACGCAGGACATGCAGAGTCCGTAACAGCTTAAAGCCTGCAAGTTGTAGGTTAAACAGGGATGCAGAACAGAAGGTGTTAGGGTCGGGACAGAGGTGTTAGGGTCGGGACATGCACTGGTTTTCAACATTAGCTAAAAATTAAGAAAGTTCTGTGCATCTTTTTTGGCCCTAGACAACTGAGCTAGGGCTGAGCGAAAATGTTGCAGTAAAAAGATTTGTGTAACCAGCCTATGTTGGACTGAGGGTATCAACAAACTAAGTGTTAGGGTCGGGACAACTTTTACAATGCAAGAAAAAGAGATGCAAACAAGTAGCTATGACATGTATATAAGGAAATGAGGTTTAATATGCAATAGAGGGATCCTCAAACTGTGCTTGGAGATCTAATATAACATAGAATATCGAAAACCAACAGGTACACAGAGTTGTTAAACAGAAATTGCTAAAATTTCAATTTTTGGCTTCATTTGCCACTTTGGTGTCTCATTGACACTATTTGACAAATATCCAGAGTATAAAATTGCAATTGATAGTCATAGAACCAGAACTCCAATGGCCACAGTTGAGAATGCTTTCCATCGAAAAATTTTTAAAATTATTTTCCAAATGAAGGGTTAAACATTGCTCAAAATATGCATGTCACGCTAAAATGCTCAAAAATGGCCATTTTTTGGATGTTCAAGACCTCAGATATATGGAACCAATGCCCCGATTGCTCTGAAATTTGAAACAGTTACTGACAAAATAGTTTTCAACACAGCAAGGTACCATCGGATGTAGCATACGCATTTTGCATGGTTTTGTAGGAGATACAATGCTGGCTTCACCTGAAATACGCAAACATTTTCACCAGGCCTTAAGCATTGCAGTGCTCTTCAGGATGCTTAAAATGTGTTGCATCTTGAATAACTATCCGCTTCTATATGTAAGTGTAATTTGGAAAAACACATCAGCTCAGACACTTGACATTGACTGAAGATTTAGCAGGTGTTCATCTTAATTCTAAATTTAAACATGATATCTCATTACAGAAGAAAATACGAGCGTTTGCATTTTGGAAGGTGACGACTCTCGAGAGCATTTTAATGGAAGCTCTGTTGTTTTCCTACATTTGTTAGACAATCTTGAAAATGGCGTAAAAATAAATGAAAATGTTGTAATGACCAATATCTGACTTTTTACTTTTTATGACAATCAACAAATACATAGTAGGAGACAGTAAAGAATCAGAAGGATGTCTGATTGTAAGGAAAAATATTATGCATCTTCCAAATTTTTCTTGAAAGGACTGAATTCACCATAATTAGGACCTTCTTAACTTTAAACTTTATATCTCATTTTAGAAAGAAAAATATTCCAAAATTGCAATTCTGTTTGGCCCTGGCTGATTTTTAACGCCACACAATCTTGATATGACAAAAAACTAAATTTTTTAGAGTGCGAGGTAAGGTTGCAAAGAAAAGTTTGCGGAAAGCAGAAATTTGGAAAATGTAAATCCAATTTGTATGTAAATGACACCTTCAAGTGACAAGCCATTCCAGGCATATCTGACATGCCCCATTTATTTTCCCAAATTTGACAGCGGCTTTATAAAGCAGGACCTCCAGGCAATGTCCTTGTTTCGTAAAAAGATGCTTTGATATATGGACCAACTAAATATCCGTAAAAAATAAATTCTGTGCCTTAGGGTTGACATAAATGAGACAGATACTGTACAAGAAGATATTGTAATGTCCTTTTCTATGGAAATTTTGTAAATCAGGATTAACTGCACAATGAGAAATCTGATGTAAGGATTGTCCAAGGCTCCAAGCGGCTATTGTACATGGTACATAAACTATGTAAGTTATGCTACATGCGGCAATGTAGTCTTGTTTCGACTTTGCACATGAAACAGCTTAAGGCAATCTTATAACAGCACCCATGAGCAAAGTAAAAGGGGAACATTATCCATGGTTCCCATACTTTGGCATACCTTAGTTATGGTGATTGTCTGTGAAGATGAGCAATGAGAAGACAAGGAGCCTGACAGCCCTATTCATTGAAGGATGCAGTTCTCTCACTCCCTTTTGCGATCTTCTGCATCAAATGATAACTGGACTCCATGCACTCACAAAGAAAGAGTGTTCTGTGAAACATGCTCCATTCTCACTCCTATTCCCAAGGTACAGGGGACTGTCTGGTTGTCACGTTGTGGTTCTTTGTCACACTTGCAGGATATCTTGCAATTTAGGATCTGTCAAGCCGGGTGGCCTCACAATTAAGGCCAAGCAGCTCTGATAATTCTGGGAGTCTTTATTTTCACAGCCCTGAATGAGTGGATAGATTGATGCCTTTTTATGAATAGGGATAACGTTTAATGGAAGGGTGTCATACAAAGCACATCAATAATGTGATATAATTGGAAATTAAATGTATCTTGTTATTTGGGACAATAACCAGGAGTATTTGTATATGATTTTGGTCCATGTATTCAAATTAATAGTTTTGTCATCTTCAAGCATTTGAGGTACTTTTTTGAAATACGTAATATTGCTACAGTGTAGAGAAATATATGTGCATAATTATGACAACTGATGTATATAGCCTCTATACAGTACCTTCATGAGGGGGGTTTGCTGTGACATACGTGATGCTTGAAATATCAAATACATGAGATTTTGTACGAAGCTTTCGCATCATCATCACTTGCTGATATTTGGTGCAATCAAGATGTCTTCAGTGTTAGGTGAGGCTTCCAAAGTCATTTAAATGCGTATGAGTCTGTATGACTTCCTGAAGCATTAGATGCTTTTGAATCTTGTCACACGTCATTAGCGGGAAGCATGCGGATCATAATAGTCAAAGTTGCACTGAACATGACTGATGAAACTGAAATATCTTCAAATCAGGTGAAAAATGGTTGTGAGGCCCCGTGTGGTGCAAACTGAAACTTATGGCTTTATTGTGAAACTTTTTCAACAAACATGTTCAATAGCAAGGAGTGCAATTAAACCAGGAAGAGAGGAGTCTTTTTTTTCAAGGGGTGTTTTTGGTTCCACGTATATGCTTGACACAATGAAAATACATTATTTTCCCAGTTGAAAGATAACATAACTGCAGTTTTCTCATCTGTTTTCACCCTATGTACCTGTTAGCTGAAAATGTTGCCCATTTTGAACGTTTGCATGACTTACATTTATATAAGTGGCACACCATTGCATGCAGGAGTTTTCTTGATCTCCTTTGGGCTTTATACTTATCCCAACACATCAATTTTCTCTGGGTAAATGCAGTGATTTTGCTAATCCCTGTAATTTTCCTCACTTTGTACCACAAATTCTGGCATTCCCTGAATAGAAGGACTTTTGGGTCACACGCAAGTCTGTGACTGCAATGTACCCACAATGCAAGAGCTTGAAGGTGGATAGTCTGCAAGGGTTTTGTTTATTCGTTGACAAGCATTCTTGAAATTTTGACAAACATTCCAGAATCATTAAAAAAATGTTCTAGAACCACTGACAAACTTGTTGAACTATTAAACAAGAAAATTTTTTCAAAAAAAAAATAGAGGCGATTTTCAAAGCAAATTCAGCTTGTTCAGTAAATTAGACCACATCTGCATGTTTTTTACGCCGATCCCGCAAAAAGCGTCCCGTTCCGCACCTGCCAATCCGCGTTTTATTACGAAATCCCGCGGCCCGCCGGTCCGCAAATTTGGATGGTCCGCATTTTACTACGACGCTAGCCCGCAATGTGATGACGATTCTTCACAGCCTGATTTTCCACATTTGGCCTCTGGCCTCCTGTCGGGAGGTCTGTGGCCATCTAATCAGAGGCGGATGGCTCCATATAGAGTCACTAAGAATATATCAGCGAAAGGCTGATGCATCGCCTCAAAATAATTATTGAACCTTTGGTAATGGTTGCAAATGTTTCATGACCATATATAATATTTTAATGATGTAACAAAACAGCAATAATTACATAATTTGTGATTTATAAAAGTCTTCCTCGCTGTGTAATCAGAATGGATGCAATGCCACATCTAATTATCTAATATAATGTTACTATATGTTTTAGTTTTTAAAAGTGGAATTTATAGAATATTTTCAACAATGTGTAACCTTACACTGACAGTGAATATTCTTTTTTTCATTTTCAGATAACTGAATTTGAAAACAAAAGTCTTCTTGCACATGAACACAGACCACCAGGATAGCATGATCAGGTCATTTACCTGACTTAGAAACCATGGCATCATACGACTTGTCAAGAAGTGCACTGGAAGCGTCAGTTCATTTCATGATGTTATGAAGCAGCGTCATATCATGATAGCATGTTGATGCTCATCAAAGAAAACATCATGATTCATAATGAAGTGACCTTTTACAAAAGATGAGGATGTCATTTCTGGATACTAAATCATATTTTTTTGTTTACAGTAGAGAAAAATTATATTACATCAAGAGATATGATCCAAGCTTTTAAATACTTGCCAATCTGACTGATACTTTTTTTGAGTTTGTGGTTTTTGAGAGAGATAGAGGCTGCTGAATACACATACTGAACATGTTTTATTCAAATTAAGTAAAACTAAACCTATAGTCCTATACTACTATAGGTTGATGTATATGGACATGCGATAGTGTTTTGCCATCATATCTGATTGCTGAAAAATGTGACACCAAGCCAAAATTTGATGGTCACTTGATTACATGAAACGTGCATATATTTATACAGTGCCCATTCTAAATAAATCAGCAATCATGATAGTAATACTGAGTAGTGAGTATAAGCAACCACCTAGCTTAAGTTCCATCAAATTTAAGTTCCGGAGGGGATTCCAATCCACACTCCTCAGATGTGAGCACTAGCACCACAAATGCAAAACTACAAAGCCATGATCAAGAAGACTTTTCTATTGCTCTTGCCCAGTTTATACATCCGTCTATTATACTGCTAATCTTCTTTGATGTCTGGCAGTCAGTTTACTTAAGGTGACTCGAGCATGGTGGTTCGATCATACAGATTTTTCTAAAATTTTGCACAGGTAGTCTATGGGACCCATACATTCCAAAAATGAAAAATAAAAAAATTTCACCGACTCGTTTGGTTGCCATGGTTACAGCATATTTGGCCTGATGACAGCTTAAAAGTTATAAATTGAGTTTTTGGTTATGTGCCACAGAATAAAGCATTACATGCATTTGTCACACAAAAATGTCAGAAATGTCTTCCCGTGGATGTAAACCAATACATTTGCCACAAATTTGAAGAAAAAGGTTAAAATACTTTTTTCTGTAAGAGCTCAAAGGGCACAAACACACTAATTAATTGCAGATTTTGCATGCATCAGTTTTGGCAGTAATCAAATTTTAGGAAAACGATCATACAGATTTTTTTAAAAATTTGCATATATCATAAACCGGTTATTGTCAAACAAACGTCCAAAAATAAAAAAAATTCACCGAGTCGTTTTTTAACTGCAGTACCATGACTATGCCAATGTCAATTTAAAGAAATAAAGACAATTTTAGACACTGTTGACTGAAATTAGTTGAGAAAATTCTTCCGATAAAGACGAGAAGCTGAAACTTTGAATTAGCATAGAATAGGTGTTATTGCATTCAATAAAAAAATAATTATGCTTCTAGCTGCATTAGATCTCATTTAGATAGCAAATTACTGGCTGTCATGCTGTTAAAAAGAAGAGAGCAGAAAATGGTAACGTCACAACTTTTTCAGGGCCTGCAGCAGTGGTGACGCTACGTTGCTAGGCAACCAGGCTGCTCAGAAATATGTGCAGTGTACCACGGTTGAGTCACCTTAATCTCATATCACGCATATCTTCTTTTACATTTTGCAATACACAGCTCACATTGTGAGTGATCAATCACAACAGTTGATGTGAATGCTGCGTTATGCTTGAGTGACCACCAGTCTCTTCGATATGACAAACAGGCACAAAAGAAATTGCTGTAATCTTGTATTAGGGATGATAAGCCTCTTAGAATGCCTCGATTGCGAGTGACATAGTTTTTCTTCTGCTCCAGGAATTTCTTCAGTCAGCCAAACTGAATGAGGGACTGCAGCCTCTTCTACTGTGGCACTCAGGTGTGAGTGAATCAGGTCTCTGGAATATCATAAAGTAGGAAAAATTACACATTCTACTTAGACCTATAAATTTGCCAGAGAAAAAAAAAACACTAAATGCTTTAATCTTTTAACTCACCCTGTTGTCTTGTAGTATCATCCAGTGAATATAAGTATTACCACCAGGACATTCTTTTTATATCTAACCTCTCAGTATTCTTTGATATAGGCAATAAGATATTACAACAAAACAACCCAAGTCAGGGTCACTGAGTAACAATATCACGAGCTGTTGTGTGAATTAATATCACTCGAGCCCGAAGGGCGAGAGTGATATTAATTCACACGACAGTGAGTGATATTGTACGAAGTGCCCTGATGCGTGGTTGTTTTGTTTTTATCACCTGGTTTTACCTCAAATTTTTAGTTTTAAGGAGAGACTATTTTCTGCCATTACAAAAATGTGACGTCACCATGGAGCAACAATGGATATGACGTCACAATCCCATTGTTTTGGCCATTGTCATAACCATTATTAAAAAATATCGCCCTTGAAGGGTGGTATTTCTTACAATATCATAGGCCCTGATATTTTGACTGTAAACAGTGATATTCACTGCCAACCAGGTGATAAATATTACAACATCCATATATTGCAATCCGGCATTAACTCTCAACTTCTTTGTATATAGGCCCTATATATGTATAGACCACATTTTTTTATCCCACATTTTCTGCTGTTTCGACAACCTATGACGGTATTTTAATGCTCAAATATGGATAATTAAAAATAATAATGACCTAATCACTTTGGTGGATGGATCTAATGTTTTCATGGTGGCCAAACCAATCAGATCAAACTGTAACATAAACAAATGACAAAGTGGGTGGAGTCTGGCTGGTTGCTATAAACAAAGCCAACAGAGTCACATGACTGCTGGTGACGTCACCAATGCTGATGATGTCATAGTGGTTCAGCTGCTATTGTGACATCATGTGCTGCTGTTGTGATGTCATGTGTCGTGATTGTGACCTCATGAAAGATCTGAAGTGGTGCGGCAAATAAATAAAATATGTAAATCAAGGATAGTGGATCATATTTAAATTAGGGATGGTCGATCATATTTAAATTAGGGATGGTGGATCACAAGATTATACCCCATTGGCTGTTCCTCATAGGTTTTCCATGATGATCACTGCGAAGTGTGGGATATACTAAAGGAAAACTTCTTATACCTACTTGGGGTTGCTCCACTTTGTTTACACTGGCTCAGAACCAATCAGAACCAAAATGAGGCAACGTCCCAAATCTGTGTCAAACTAACATCCCATAATGAACGAGTGAAGTGCAGAGATCACTTCCAGATCTGGATGACACCACTTGCCAATGTACCATTTATCTTTCATTCTCTTGGTGGACCGTATTTTGGTAGATCATTGCCAGTAGCAGCATAATTACAAACCAGCATTAGCACGACCAGACAGCCCGATAGACAGACAGACAAATTCTTTATTGATCTTTGGAAAAATACACCCAGCCCTGTAGGAGCTTACACATATATATTGAAAAATATAGCAAAAACGTGATTTAATATAGAAGTTCTGATCTTTGCAGTTCAAAAATTTGATTCCCCTAATTTGTGATTACTCTGATTGAGAAAAGTTAGTGTTCAACAATCTAAATGTACAGTTGCAGTATCTCTTAAATCCTTTGTCCATAATCGTGTATAAATATCATTCTGTGCCGAAGTCCCAAATTTTCAAGATTTCTCATCTTTATTAAAAAAATTAATTGCTATGAAATATATTTCATATAAATTTATCATTTACTCTCTCTTTCACAAAAGTAAGAATTGAAAAAGAAATTAAAACGGCAACAATTGTGTTCTGAGAAAGAGTGAGGCTCGCAATCGCTTCAGAATCAGAATTATCAACTGTTGAGAAATCAAGTTGTGCCCAGAAACAAATGTGGGAAGATCACAAGTCGATTCACGATAACAAACATATCATCCTCAAGGCATTATCTAATTAGCCGATTTATGTCGTTCAACATTATTCAAATTGAAAGATGATTATCACGTAAGCCAAGAACGTTCCCACAATCTGAAAAAAGGAAGGCCAGTGTGTTTACATTACATAGAGAAATCTAACTTAGTAGTCATGAGACATTTTTAAATGACTATTTTATGCTTTACATGAATCGCAATATGTAAATTTTACATTACCACAGTGGTGCAATAACAAACCTCTTGACATTGTTTTCGGATCTTCAATGATAATAAGATGATTAACTGAAACATAGTCCTCAAAATGAGGCACAATGGCTAATCTCAGACTGAGGCTTTACAGATATTTAGCACCCAGAGGTCCTTCATATAACATCTTGAAGGTAAGTAAACTGTTATAATTCACTGGGTATAAAAAAAAGATAGATGCACTTACAGTTAGGACAGTTGGTTTATCCATATGGAGGTAGCCACAGACGTCAATGCCAACAGCTGAATTAATTCGCTCAATGAAATGAGTCATCTGGAAGATGATTGATCAATAAGCTCGAATAAAAGTTTTTGATATTGAGTCTCCACTCAAAATTGAAAGTTCTAATCCAATTCAGAGCAGTGCTACCACGAAGAGACATACGTACCTGATGCAATTGTTTGTCCGTCATTTCCATCAAGTTGGTTGTATTCAGGATAGCTTTGGGTGCATGGACCTGCACAATGAAAATCAATGAAACCTTACTCACTAATGTTTTAAATCTCCAAAAATAATCTTTTATATTTCCTTAACTGCAACACTTACCCAATGGTCCACAGCCAGAGCTCCAAGGACAAGAGCTAGGAGTCCAAGGGTCATGCTGAACAACTGTTGTGCAGTTACAAGGTTACTAATGATGGCTTCGTAGCTGTGAAGTACATTAATTCAAGGGTTATACACATACATTATACCGAGACTTTTTTAACAGCAGCAAAAGTATGATGCAAACGAACAACAGCGCTAGCTTTACCCAGTGATATTTATGCACTTGGTAGGCTAATTAGGACAGGAGGAGGACACGGCAATGAGGCGAAGGATAATTGAAACAGCCATCCAGTAAGTAAGTAAGTAAGTGAGTTATTGTTTTACGTCTCATCAGCACCTGATTGGGCTATTTAGAGACATACTTGGTTGGTATCAATGGTTGTGAAAACTTAAAAACTAAGGGTTCTGTCATGTTTTGTTTGTGACATGTAGAGGGTGCTTTTTTGTTGGGAGTGCCTGTCTTTTTAGTTTTGTCTGTGCAAAGAATCAAATGGTTTGTTGAGTTTTCTTGATTTGTTGGTTTGGGTGTTTTCTTGTCTTCAGAAGCCAAAGCTTCTTTCTTCTTGACGTGGGTGAGTGATGTCTTTGCCCGTAGGGTTGGAGAGAATGTTTGACCTGTTAGGATTGTTTTCCTGGGTGATGCGCAAGCAACGGGTTCAGCAGAATTCATCGTTTGTTCCTTCTTTGGTTGATCTTGAGCAGGCGATTTCTGCAAGACATCCATGAAGAGGTTCCTCTTCAGTTGAAGCCTTCTCTGTGGGGATGGATGCAAAACTGGTCGAGGGTAATCGGATACTTCATCAATTTTTTCCATGGTTTCTTCATCATCCCAAGTCCTGGGATGGGGAGGGTGATCTTCTTCTACAAGGCGCTTGGCTTCAGTAAAGGATATTCCAGTGTAAATCTGTACTTGTACAATTTCTCTTTGTTTCTTGAAGACTCCACATTCAGGGCTAAACGCAGGGTGATCCCCTCCACAATTAACACAACGTGGGGGTCTGCAGCACGGTTTATCTCTGGCATGAGCATGATCTCGATCACCACAATTGGCACAAGCTGTTGGTCTTCTACATGTACTGGCGAAATGGCCATATATTTGGCAATTGAAACAACGCTTGGGTCGGGGGAAGATAGGGCGAACTCTGCACTTTTCAAAAGCGACAGGTACTTTCTCAGGAACTTTGTCATCTTTGAATGTCAGTTGTAGTAATTCGTATCCATTTCGTTGGGACATACGTCTGAATTGTTCAATGCCTTGTTTCTGGAACCACTTCTTTAGCTGAGAGTCAGTGCATGTTTTACTCTCTTTCGAGAAGATAAGGCCTTTGCCTGGTCTTGTGAAAGGTTCTATGAAGACTTTGGTACCGCCTATTTCATTGACTGATGTCAGTTTCTGTTTTTGTTTATCAGTCCGAGGGTAAATAAGAAAGGTTCCGTTGGTTTGACGCTTTATTTTTCCTGCTACTGTGTTGTCGCAAATGTCCGCAATAACTTCATAAACAGCAATTGCTGACAGGTCGTCAAGTGATTTCTTAACACCTTTTATCACGAGGCAATGTTCATCTTTTGTCATGTGTGAGGGGCAGTCAGGGTCAATCAAGTCATCCGGGGATGTCCTTGTCCATTGTAATCTTGGTAGTCCAGTCGCTAACTTTTCGATCTCAGCCTGGTTTCCCGCTGAGGGACGCGCACCTTGGTTACCCGGTTGACGTACGATCCGGTTTGGAATCATGGTAAATGACATATTCATTGATATTCCCCTGTAAGGTAGGGGACATACCGTGCATGCGCACTGTCTCATGTTGGCCACTAAGGATAGAGGTCTTCACCTTAGTGTTACCACCCACCGCCACGAGGAGGCCCGAGACCTGCGGGGGCGAAACAGCCATCCAACATAGACCCAGATGACCCGGCAAGAGCTGTATTCAAACCCTGTACCCAGCGATTGGCAGTCCAGCACACAACCACTAGACCAACCTGCCCCTCAACAGGGTTTTTATATCTATCTATCTATCTGTATTGTTGGTTGAAAGCAAGTAGAATTGGTGATGTTTCACCATTGGGTCAATGCTAAACAACCGTTAAAATCTTAATAATAAAACTTTAATTTCAATTTTGTCTTACCGAACAGCCAAGAAGACAGTAGCACAAAGTCCAACCACAAGACACAGCAAATTCAAGGCCAGCATCTTTCCCCATGTCTTGTTAACAGCGTCTTTCTTGGATATTAGATTGGTGTAGTCATTCATCAGGAGGACGATGGCGTTTGGTTGTTTCAAATTCTTCTCCAGTAATTCTTGATGGAAGTTCTTCAGAGGCAATGACGATTCATAGTAGATGAAGCCAAGAAAGAGCACAGTTAACACTGTCACCAGATAACTGTAGATGTGAGTTGGAGTGGTATGCACATACAGACACTTCATGACCTTAGTCCATGCCTGTTGGTCACTGACATTACTCCATATTTTGTTGATGTGATGACTGTTAAAACATTGTCTTCCAGATAAAGC
This sequence comes from Platynereis dumerilii, assembly GCA_026936325.1. Classification (NCBI taxonomy): domain Eukaryota; kingdom Metazoa; phylum Annelida; class Polychaeta; order Phyllodocida; family Nereididae; genus Platynereis; species Platynereis dumerilii. The sequence goes on from JAPTHN010000003.1 coordinate 18,595,824, forward strand.
CATTGATCCACTGATGTAGTAAATAAAGTATGCGCAAATGGTAAGGAAAGCAATCAGACCAAAGACAAGAAACATCCAACCAATTCTTCTTGGAATGACTCTGACTTTTGCCTGGATACCCACATGTTTCTTCCAGCACATGGGGAAGTACAGAAGCAACACAATTGCCCATGCATAGAGCAAGGCATTATGTAGAACTGTGATAACTGACACAAATCTAATGGATTTGTTGGCTATGATATATGCCAGTAATCCTAACAGGTATGCTGACAGCCCAATGATTATGAAGATTTTGTAAACCATCGAAAAGAACCATGCACATCTTTGGTAAGTATTCTGCCTTTGTTGACAGAACAGAATCACTCCTGAGATCTTCAGTAAATTTATGTAAACCTTGTTAACCGTGTGCAATTCCATAATTGGTATCAGCACAATTTCTGTCTTCCAGATAGAAGTCCAGGCGAATGCCAGTGGTGCTGCACTTTCAAGAACAAGTTCATCAATGATTGCTGATCCTTCAAACCGCATTCGAAGGGAATGTAAATTTCTCATATTTGCACTTGGATGGTATATTTGTTGTCGTTACCATGGGATAAGAAAGCACTAGGTCAGATTATGGTACATCATAATATAATGTTTTGGTTTGCAAACACAATTAGCAAAATGGTTGGAAATTTACACAAAAACTGATAAAAGGTATCTATTTGTCTTCAACGATCTGTTTAATAGAACAGGCTTTTAAATGGCTGTGCAGTCTGATTCTTGAGTAATTGCAGAGCTCACCAGGAAATCTGAATATAATTTCATTGCACTTGAACTGGCAATAATTAAAATGTTCACATCAAAATGTGTTTAACATGTCTGAAATGCACCAATAGAAAGTATTTCAAATTTTGTTCAAATCTCTATACATTGCCTCTCCATGACAAGCATTTATCATTATTGTCAGATAGCAAAAGGAGACAGGCACAATTTGTGTTGACAGGACACACCTTACAAGTTAGATTAAGTTATTGAAGTCCTCTCAATACGACTGAACTACAGCAAGACAGATAGACAGATGGAAAGCACTTGTTGAATTCAAAGACTACAAGAAAGAAAATGCTATAAAAATATCCAGGTTATATGTAAAAATGATGAGACTTCCTGAAGAAAAATGTGTATGAAGAAACCTAAACTCATCATCATCACGTTCCTGAGGCCGTATGACTCTCAGATAAGGTGGAGTAATGTTAGGCCTGTACTGTTGTACTATTGTTTGATCAAATTGGACAGAGAACAAGTGGCTGGCCAAAGATACATTAGTCATCTTTGATGTCAACTGGAAATACGGACAAGAAATTAAGCCACCCGATTCACAATAACGTTGTGTTTCCACAGGCTATTGCTGTCTGTTTGATGTCATAGAGACAATCATACAAGAAATATGAGCTGGATTATGGAAAAGGGTTGCCAATGAGGTTGCCTTTTTTATAACAGAAAGCAAAGTCAGTCCTGGCAGTAGTGTAGTGATCGTTGTGAAAGTAACAGCAGCACAATGTTGTTAAGCCTAGTATATTGCACATGTGTATGCCAAAAGCAATCATTTCCACTTCAACAATATCCAAAAATAGTTAAAAAAAGTATATGATTGATTTCGGCACCAACGAAAAAAGACGATACCAAAATTCAATATTTTTCCGTGTACTGTTCATCAATCACCACAGCCCAATCTGCTTAGTGACAGTTTCTTGAAAAACACCTTACTCTTTTTGTCTCATCCTTCAGATAGAATTACTGAAATTAATTACATGTCAACAGATTGAAATGAAAGCATCACATCATAATGAGTTACTCATCCCAGTTTGGCCAAGTGAAAAAAGCAAGAGACTACGGGCTGACAAGCTTTCAGTTGAGAGACTGCGGGGCTGAAAAGCTCTCATTTGATCATACGCATATACTACGTCATCGAAACTATGACTTTGGAATCCTTCATGTAGTGTCAACAAAGGAAATTAAAAGCAAAGATTCAAGTTAATATAAAGTATTGCACAGTCGTATTCGCATAAAGTTTTTCTCTGGTAGAAATGTTTAGAAATGACTCTCAACCCAAAAATATCACACCTTTATGGTTGATTTACCCTGATTTACCCCTTTTAGCATATTCAGGTCCAGTTATCCTTGCATAATCATCAGGATTTTTGAGAAAGTATTTTATCGAAAAAGAAGATATCACAAAGATACTAACAACAGAGCAGCCTGGTCAGCCGCTTAGGCCTATATCGAAATATCTCTCAAAAGAATGAAAAAAAAAAAGAACAAGAATATCATCACTTGCATACCAACGATAGTAAGAAGCCAGCTATACAATCGCTGTCCATCAGTGTTTAACAATCTCTTAGATTCATTTACCTGATGAAAATGCATTAGTCAAGTGCATTACTGTGATGAAAAGCATTAGAAAGTGAGAAGATGTTCTGTTATGATTTCCTCTGGGATTGCCAAGGAAGATTTGGCTGAATGAAAACACATAAAATAGCCATGAATGTGATGTAAGCAATGGTTTTTGCCTTTTATGCCAGTCACTTGATAATAGCCAGAGAAAGGGCAAAAAGGAGACATGACTGTTATTCTGCTGAAGGACACAAGTGTCCATTTTTTAGTGTGAACGTCCAAATTTGACAAAATTACATACCCATCAAATAACATCAATGTCGTTAAGTGCCCATCCTAAACAGTTGTGATGTCTCAGAAGCTTATTCAATGCTTGATTCAACCATACAAGACATTCTTTTCAGAAAATATATTGACAAACAATAACTATTAGTTAATTTCATGACCCTCAATTGTTCACATTTCCAGCATTGCAGAGCTCTTTCAGAATGCTTAAAATGCATTGATTACACCTAGAATAACAAATTAATTTTACTTTGTTTGAATATATTTGAGATTGTTATTTTGTTCAAATCTGTCCACTTTTCCCATTTAAGGACTAATTGACTCCACTAAACATATTGTGCCTCTCCAGAAATAGCATCATCCGCTTCTATATATAGTGTGAAAAGACTTCAGCTCAGACACTTGACATTGACTGATGGTTTAGCAGGTGTTCTTAATTCTAAATTTAATCTTAAATCTCATTTTAGAAATAAATACGAGCAGCTGCCATTTGGATTCTTTGAACTACACAATTGGCTGTTTGTCTTTCCAAAAATATATACCAGATTAGGTGCAGATTGAGAATCAGCTGCAACAGGAAATGACACTATCTTATTATTGAAAACCAAATGTTATTTTGGTCAAAAATATTTAAAAAAAAAAACACTTTAAAATCAAGCCCTGTTGATCTCTGATGTTAGGTGCCAAATCTTGAAAATGGTGCTTACCAACAATGTATATTTTTTAATAGTTTTTTCTGGCCTTTTTTGTCAGTCAACACTCAACAATTTTTTTTAAAAATCCATTTTGGTTTTGCATTGAAATTTGGTTTTTCAAAAAACCATTTTGAATCTAAAAAACCAATTTTGTCCCGACATTTTTTTGAGTGAATTGGTGGAGGGACTGAAATCATAATTGGGACCTAAGAGTCCGAACACTTTATCAAAAATCCACAAGATATTCTAAATTGTAAATCTGAACTTTCAAACATCAAGAGCTGCATAAATATTATTATATAATTTGTTATTCCAAAAATGCTTTTGCATTTGGGGCTGGACAATTTTTAATGCCACACTTCCTTGTTGAGAAAGTAATTTTTTTTTTCGATAAGGAGCATGGTTATAACAGACTCAGACTCAGATTCATTTTATTCTTGCTCATGAAAAATACACACATAATAATTTATATGATATACAAATTTTCTATAAAAAATAGGAGCAATGGGACTCCTCAAAGGCAATAAGTTGCCGCTGATGATGAGCCCCAATGTTTGGAAATTGTTTTAACACTGAAAGCATGGAAAGCATACATATATATACAATGTTTTTCTGTCATTTTCAGACAATGTGTTACCTGTAGTTAAACTTGTGGAATTGGTTGATTATTCTTGGTGTGCTGTCCACTTGGAGCAGCACCAAACAACATTTGTTTTCGCAGAGACACCTGGCTGTCACTTGGCTAAGTGTTTCAAACTTTGGTCATGTGACTGAGGCAGGCTGTCATTCTGCTACAAACTCTCTGGGAGAGAGGAGCTTTTGCTCCTGGGTTACATTGCACAAATAGGTCTGGTTTTCCTGGTGTCCTATGTCCAGTGTTTGAGAATCGATTAAACGCATTTCCAAATAGGAGTGTGGATCGATTGATTTAGATCGATTATATTGATTCGTGAATAAATGGTTTTGAACCTGTATTCTGTCGTTTGTATTCGTTACACATGAGGGCACAAGGGCAACAACGGCGCAGTTCGACAATTGAAAATCGCTGAAGACACGGACATCATCAATTTACAGACCGATATTTGTGGAGCATCAAGGTGAAATTTATGCTAAGACTTTTTTTTTTAATTTTAAAGACTGAGATTAGACTCTAATTTAAGCCTGTTGAGCTTAATCCCTTAAACTAACAATGGACTACAACTAAAGCTGCTAAGAGATCTGAAGTTGCAAGCTTAAAGACTTTTCAAAAACAACAACTTATTACTTTAAAGCAGCTAATCTTCAAGTTTGGTTGTTCATTTTGAGAATAAGAATAACCACTGACTTTCTTCAACAAAATTAAATCTTGAATTGTTTGCAATAATTGTTTGCATAATTGTTTTACACATTTTGTTCATGTTAACTTTGATATTTTGGTTGAATTCTGTTTTACATTTATGATTAATTATTAAGTTAACTTAGTCATTTGGTTAATATCCTTGTTTCGTAAAAAGATGCTTTTGATATATGGACCTATTAAATATCCATGATAATAAAATGCAGTGCCTTAGGGTTGATATGAATGAGACAGATACTGTACAAGAAGATATTGTAATGGTCTCTTCTTTGTCAAATTACATAAATCAGGATTAACTGCACAATCTCATGTCAGAAATGTCCAAGACTCCGAGCAGCTATTGTACATGGTATGTAAACATTATACATAATTCCACACAATGCGGCCTAGTAATCCTGTTTCGACCTTGTACATGATACAATGGAAACGTTCTTACAACAGCAACCATAGGCGGCATATACATGTAAAAGGAACATTATCCAAGGTTCCAATGCCTTGGAATTCTCTTGTTTTGGTGTATGCCCTATAAAGACGAGCACAAAGAAGACCAGGAATCTGGCAGCCCTATTAATTGAAGGATGCACTGCTCTGAGTGCTCTCATTCCTTTTCGGGGTTTTCTGCAACAGATGATAACTAGACCCTACTCACCAATATTATTCAGTGAAACAGGTTCCATTCTCACTTCTATTCCCAAAGTACAAGGGACTATCTGGTTGGCACGTTGTGGTTCTTTGTCACACTTGCAGGATATCTAGCAATTAAGGATCTGTCAAGCTGGGTGGCCTCAATTAAGTTCAAGCAGCTCTGATAATTTTGGGAGTCTTTATTTCACACCCCTGGATGAGTGGATAGATTGATGTCTCTTTATGGATAGGGATAACGTGAAATAGAACGGGTGTCATAAAAAGCATGTCAATAATGTGATTTGATTTGAAATCAAACTTATCTTGTTATTTGGGACAATAACCATGATTTTTATTTATTATACATTGAATTTAGTTCCCTGGAGTTCCGTTAGAGCTTTTGTCATCTCCAAGCATTTGAGGTACCTTTTTGAAATATATAATATGACTACAGTGTAGGCAAATATATGTGCATAATTATGACAACTGATGTAAATTGAATCTTTACAGTACCTTCATGATGAGGGTTTCCTGTGACATAGGTGATGTTTGAAATATCAAATACGTGAGATAGCTCTCTTCCAATTTTGTAAGAAGCTTCCCATCATCATCACTTGCTGATCTGATTGGTGCAATCAAGATGTTTTCTGTCTCGGGTGATGCTTCCTAAGTCATTAAAATGTTTATGAGTCTGTATGACTTCCTGAAGCATGAGAGGCTTTTGAATCCTGTTACACATCATTAGAGGGAGGCATGCTGATCACAATAGTCTAGGTTGCACAGAACATGACTGATGAAAATGAAATATCTTCAAATCAGGTGAAAAATGGTCGTGAGCCCCCGTGTGGTGCAAACTGAAACTTCAGGCATTGCGCAAGCTTTTCAACTTACTTGTTCAATAGCAATACAAGGTGTGCATTTTTTTTTAACCAAGAGAAGTGGAGTCTTTTCAAGGTGAGTGTTTGGTTCCACTGTATATGCCTGTCACAGTGAAATAACAATATTTTCCAGCTGAAATGGAGTAACTGTAGTTTTCTTATCTGTTTGCTGAAAATGTTGCCAGTCAGTATGCTGCATGACACATTGCCACCCCATTGCATGCAGGAGTCTTCTTTATACTTATCGCAACACAATAATTTGCTCTTGGTAAATGCTGTGATTTTGCTAATCCCTGTCATTTTCTTCACTTTGTACCACAACTTCCAGCATTCCCTGAATAGAAGGACTGTTGGGTCACACGCAAGTCTGTGACTGCAAAGTACTCACACAATGTAAGAACTTGAAGGTGTGTAGTTTTTCTGAGGTTTTGTTTGCTCAATCTTTGACAAACATTCTTGAACCAAAGACAAATGTGATGAACCCATGGCCAAAAATGATTAAAATTTTGGTAATGTTTCAGCCTTTCATGACCATCATTTCATTTAAATGAGCTAGCACTTTATCATGATTTGCAATGTGTTTCTGGTTTGGTGATCAGAATTAATGCTGTGCAACGTCCCATGAAATGATGATAACATATTTTGTTTTTAAAAATTAGGATTGCCAGAAAATTTTAATATTCAACTATGAATAATATTGTACTGACTGTGAATATTCTTTGTGAATTTCTTTTTTCATTTCAGATAAACAGATAAACAACATGCACAACTAAAAACTGTCTTCCTGCACATGAGCACATGCCACCAAGACAGCACGATCTGGCGATTTGGTCATTAACCGGACTTAGAGTCCCTGGATCAAATTGAGATGTCCAATCTACCAGTGACAAGATGTCATGAAACTGATCATCTCACTTGTCAAGAAGCACACTGGAAGTGTCAGTTCATTTCATGACACGAAGCAGCGCTATATCATGATACCATGATGACCGTCATCAAAGAAAATATTGCACGTCATAATGACACGACACTCTTCGAAAGAAGTTTTACATCTAGGATAGAGGTCCTGACTGGTTTGATGAGGCTGTCATTTCTTAATATTCTTTCCGATATTGTGTGGCATAACAAAAAAATTAGGAGTCATGGTCTGGATTTCTTTCAGGCTTTTATTTACTGAATACATCATTTTGACTTGAGATTTTCCATCAAAATCACTTGCCAACCTAATTGGTTCAGTTCAGAGATTTCAGAAAAGCATGTGGACCATATCTGAAGAAAAATATAAAAAACCATTAAATCTTCAAAACAACAATATGCCTATGCTACCATTGATTGATATATATTCACATGTGAAAGAGTTGGGCTATGATATCAGATTTCTGAAAAATGGGGCTCAAGTAGGCCTAACACAAAGACAAAATCTGATATGGGGAGGTTGGGAATGCTGACGGCTGTTTTTGATTGGCTCATGCAATGAACTGACAAGTTGCATGTTCTGGTAGCTCGCTGGGTGAGATGGATAAGTACCTGATATGAATACTTCATTATATATTAAGCAAACAAGTGAATAGAACCTGTCCATTTAGTATCCCATGAGCTGGGACCAAATTAAGTTCCAGGGGTTGCATTCATACCCATGGCCACAGATGCAAGTTGTATTTTTAATGAGGAACTCTTTCATCAATATGTCTGGGAGTCAGCTTACTGCGATTAATGTAAATTCTGCATTATGCTTGCATGGTAAAAAATCTATCAAATTTTATTACTTTTTTTAAATTAATAGTACACTACCTTGCTCTATTCACACACATCTGTTATACTGCTAGCATCTGGCTGTCAATTTACACATGCATATTTATTTTCTAAATCTTGCAATACATAGCTCATATTGCGAGTGATCAATCGTTGCAATTAATGTAAATGCTGCATGATGCTTGGCCGACCGACAATCTCTTTGATATGGCAAACATGCAGAGAAGAAATTGCTCTCATCTTGTTGTATTCAGAGATGACAAGGCTCTGAGAGTGCCTTTATTTGGGGGGGACAAAATCTTTCTTCTGCTCAGGGGAGTTCTGCAGTCAGCCAAACTAAATTTATGGGAAACATTGTCTTGCTATACCCAACGACATGCAGGAGTAATTAAAAACGTCCTGGAATTACATTAGGTATGAATGATTACACTGGCTATCCAATTATCTTACTTTTTCAGGATTAATGATACTCTCCAATTTGAAAATTGAGATTTGCCTCATCATCTTCCAGTGACTAAAGTGTAATTAACACAAAGCTGTGAGCTTTTAATCACTGCCTTCTCTTTGAAATAGGAATAGGGCCAAAGGTGTGATCAGTTGGCTGTGGTTTAACACTGGTGAGGTAACTTGGGGTGTGGCTGCAGCAAATTTATTGAGTTGCCCAAGTACTAATAACTTCAGTGCATAAATTCAGTGCTTTTAACACAATAATCGTATTGTGATGCATCGCTTATCTTGACAATGAGAGTTACAGAAAAACCCATTGATCGGGTTACTTTGACCTGAGTATAGCTGCCACCCTACCAAATTAATCAGTAGTCTGACTGACATTGTACAACACAAGAAGACTTGCATAATCTGAACAGAGAGCGCATCAGTCACATCCTGATTCCTATATGATGTCAGTGCACTAAAGCAAAGTTTCTTCTTTGAATAGAGAACAACATTTTCACTCTTGTTTACCAATACCCACTTGTAATTCTGGGGTTGATCCATTTGTTGGTGAGCAATTTCTTTATTGGAACTGGCGCTATATAAACTACTACTATTATTAAACTACTACTATTATTATTGTTTATTTTGGCTCAGAACTAATCAGAACCAATCAGAACCAATCAGAACCAAAATTAGTCACAGTCATCAATGTGTGTCTACAGGATCACATAATGCACAAGTATTGTGCAGAGATCATAACTGAATGTGGATGAAACCACTATATAACGTGCCATCGTCAGCAAACTGTCACTGCGTCAATATCTATTCCAAAAATATAGGAATATTGCATGTTTGAAATTGAAAGAGTCAAAGTCAGTCTTTGATGACAGAAAGCATAGATTATTACAGCATTACATCTGACATTCCTCTGCTCTTTGGTAAAACAGTCAGGGCATAAATGATGTACCAACTCAAACAAGGATGACAAAACCTTGTTGCAACAAATTTTATGTCTTTCAAAATTCATTTAGATTCTTTAATTTTGGGTTTGACAACATACAGTGTCCCATATAATATTGTGCCTTCAATGATGATGTAACAAGAGTAAGTTGCACCAAAAGTTGCACCATTGCATGACATGGTTGCGTGCCGGAACCTTTCCTCATATACTCTGGCTTTAAACATTCTTCCACACACTCACTGACTTCCCAGTAATTGCAGTGATTTTGCTAACCTGGGTAATTTTCCCTCATTTCGTACCTCTGCCTCAAAAGATCCTTACAGACACAGACACCTTTTTAGTCAATCATGGTAATCACTACCATTTTTTATTACGACAAAGTGAAGTTTCTGTAAGGACAAAGTAGTCATTACCTTTAAGCACAAGCATTAAGCACAAGCATTACTTCATATGTTAAAAGAAGTGTTTCGATTTGTCATATTATTTTGAAATAGGATGCAGTGCTGTCTGCTGATAAGTTCTAAAAAACTCAAATTAGAGATATTTTCAAAAGATTAGGAAAAATAAAACTCAAATTAGAGATATTATCAAAAGATTAGGTTGAAGAAGTATAGCATTTTCAAAGACAGACAATGGTGCTGTAAAAAACCATCATGGTAAAAGTTTAATTCTAAAGTTACTTACAATCTAACATTTTTCTGTAGACAATGAATGAACACCTGCTTTAATGGCTGTCCTTCTTGCAGAGAACTAACCCCACAGACAGAATAGAATAGGATGTCACACATTCAGGACTGTCAGTTGTAATTTGGTTTCTACCTTCTTGCACCAAACCACGAAACAGCAGGATAGCACATGATCAGGTCAGTGACCTCTGCACCAAGAATGAGACATCCAATCTACCCTTGACATGATGTCATGAAACTTATCATCTCACTCGTCAAGAGATAAACCAAATATGTCAGTTCATTCTGTGATGTCATACTGCCATGTCATAAATGACTCGCTTTGACTCATCATGGCATGTCATGACAATCATCATCAAAGAAAGTATTAGCTGGGGAATGACACTTCGTCAAAGGTGTAACAAAATTATTACAAGACAATAAAACTATTTCTCTATATTACAAAAATCTTATAGTTGGGGTGGAGCCAGCACCTTAAAGAAATGAGCCCTATACTGTCTATAATGTCACACTTCTGAATCTAATCAAATTTTCAGACCAAGATTTTTCTTGATTGTTTGCAAATGCCGCATGCACAAGTTTTTGAAGCCTAAATGTTCAGTGAATTTACTGGTAGTTTCCTAATTTTGAGATGTTGCAGTTGCAATGTGTTAAGAAGGAGCAACAATGTCATTGTCTCTACATGCACAGAATTAACGTTGTCATTGCATGATGCCAGAGGCAAAAACAAGTGACATCTGTAGCACAATGGAAAGCTAATTGTAGGAAGGAATTGGAAACAGCTGCCACATGTCCCAAATTATTCCTCACATAATAGTCTCAGACACCAATACTTGTACGACATGAGGCTGACTTATTTCATATATAATGGTATTTGTGTATTGTGTACTGTGTAATCATAAATTCATGGCTCAATTGTTAAAGTACCCAGAACTTCTGGGAAATTACACAGGAAAAAGCCAGCTCTGATATGTTCCATACAAACAGCAGGAGGAATCTGTTTGACAGGAGTCAATTCCATTATGCCTCTTTCCTAGTCGGCAATATGTAGAGCACTGATCAAACAGAGGATCATGAATAATGGCAATTTCCAAGTCAAGAGCCCGCACTGAATAATAACCTGATGTGTTGAAATGTGAGGCAGTCTGACAACTATTGACGGAATTCCTCTTGGTGTCTGAATCAGATTCAGCAATCGGCATGGGTGAAGTTTATTCTACTGTGTTACAGTGAGTACTTTCGATGGTCAACATACATAATATTTGTCAAAATATTTAACAAAGATAGGTTGCATAAAGCAGAGTTTCATCTTGTTAGCATTATTAGTTGCTGATTTAAAAAAAAACTAAACCTGGCAATAAAAATTCAAATAGTTTGTGCCACCACTAGCTGTGGGGTTGTGTGTTTGAATCCCACTCCTAGGGTAAAGTTGTTTTATGCTGAGGTAAGTACAAAATCCCGCCCTTGGGAACTGGGAGCACCTTTGGTTAAACCCAAAACTTTCCCATCTCATAATTGTGACTGCTGAAATGAGAAACAGGTTTAGAGCCAGTAGCGATAGCTATGACACATAAGACTTGCCGATTTTTGCATGCAGAAATATGCAGAACAGCGTTATTTGTCAGTGGAACACCACCGTGGGAAATCTTGTTTAATGCTCCGGGATCATCCATGTGCTCCACACGACTTTGGTAAAATGATAACTGGTGCACAACAGGGTATTTATTCTGTCATGGACTCAATGTAATGCATGTACTGCGGGACCTCTCAAATGCACACTCCACTCTCACTGGGATCTTGATCTAATCCAATATTCACAGCTTGCTAACCTCCTGTAATCTTTGTAAATTGAAACTGTTATTCAAATTCAAAATTCAAATTGCATTGGGCTTATTGTAATGTTGATTTGAAACTTTGTCTTAGGGACCGTTCAGAATTTAAGACTGGGGGGGGTGGGAGTTTTGCCCGAGGGGGTACTAACTTTTCACACGTGTTTCAAGGGGGGGGTATTAATTTTTGACAACACTTCCAAGGGGGGGGTAATAAATTTTAACAAAGAAATTTTTTTATAAAACCCGCATAAACTAACTTTATCCGCGCTTTTTTACGCGCAAAAGTCCGCGAAATGGCGTGAATCTGTACCGCGTGACCATGTATAACACTAAATATGTGTGTATTCGTTTATGTGTCGAGGGGGGGGGGTACTAAAAATATGCATGAAACCTAGGGGTGGGGTACTAAAAATCCGCATGAATCTCAAGGGGGGGGTATCAATTTTTGACGGTAGTTCTGGCAAAACTCCCACCCCCCCCAGTCATAAATTCTGAACGGTCCCTTAGATCCTGTTTTGTTGTCCTGAAAAATGTCTAGCTTCTGAATTCCAAAGATTCAGTTAAAAAGGAAAGTACTCATTTCATTTTTAAATATTGACAAGAAATCGAATCAAAGACACACGTATGGCATTAACATTTTTAGCCATGCATGAAAACAGTGTTTTAAACAAAGCCCTGCAAAGGCAAAGTGTTTGGAATGAGTATGTTTCTTGTGTTAGTGAAACCATTCATCATCATAATGAAATCATGAAACTGAATTAAGTTCATGAAATTGCTGTGCACAGTGTTTTCTAGTGAATTTGCTACTTAACGCCAGTAAGTTGTACTCCAGGTCAACTTCAGGTGTCTATTGAAATATGTACAGTCTTCAGGGCGGAAAACTGTAATATTGTACAGTATGTGTCCATTACTGTGTTTTCTGTACAACGTAGTTTGTAATCATATTATTTCACAACACTCTTTTCTGCCAGTGATTCATGCATCTCACACCTCGCTCCTGACAACATCTGATTCGAGCAGGGATTTAAGTAATCCACATCATTTGGTTTATTGAGTCTGCTTGGGAAGTAGGCAGATTCCTTTCTCCCAATTGCTCCATGTCTCCCTTTCATAGAGGCGATAACAGAATGTGATACAAAGAGAGAAGAGCCAAGACACATGTCTGAAGTACTTCTCAGAATAACTCATCTCGATAATCCCCCAAAAGACTGCAAAATATGACTCGAAAAGTTAGGATACTAAAGAAGGTATTAAAGGGCTTAAGACTTAAATAATTTAAGAGAGACACATTTTAAAAAGTAAGACAAGCATGAATTTTGACTGGCCGGCAGACTTGAGAAAGAACATCATATCCTGCGATGTTGAGACCATTGCGAAGCACTTGTCAACTAATTTTGTTCATTCTTATATCATTTGTCTGTTGGTGAAAAAAACATCACCCTTTTTGAGAAAATTAAGAAATACTGAATAGTATGAGAGGCATTTCTCCATAAACAAATTACCAAATTGATAAGCACTCACAGAATTTTCATCATAAAATAATCTTCCAACTATCTTAAAGGCAATTTTTTTTATTATAATTTTAACGAGAAATATTGGCAATATATGACAAATTACTGATCAGGAAATTACAAAAAAAATATCCATTGCATATCATTCAGACACAAGTTTTATGATTATAGAGCACTTCAGATCAGTCTTATACAGCCAGACAGTCACATACTAAAAAATGGATTCAAAGTAGATTACAATGCAAATCTTAATTTCTTTCAATGAAGATAAATGTCTCCAAGGTGGCAAGCAAGGAATTATTTGGGATTCGTGGCAGATGTTTTTGATTTCTTCACAAAACTCATCAGAGAATGAGCTGTATGTATGTCACCTTTCTTGCTTATTGCCTCTGATATTCTGACAGTAATAAGGCACACACTTGCTTCAAAATTACTGAAAAGCAGTAATTTATGCGAAATATACATATATATTTTTCACAACTACAGCCTGTCACTAAAACTTACATTTTTATTTTTGAGACTGTTAATCCCCTTCTGTCTTTGTTACACAGTTTCAGTGAAGATGCAATCTCTTTAAGGATTAGGGAGATGAATTATTCCTAGAAGCAAGTCCGACATGTGTCTGGGCCCTTCTCCCCTTGTATCGTAATCTGTTATCGTCCCCATCAAAAGGAGACATGAAGCAATTGGGAAATTGTTTCCCTTGCAGACTCCATAAAACCAAATGATGCGGATGCTTCATCCAAACTTTGGAGAATGAAATCATGCAAGGACTAATGTGTGAGATGCTTGAAGAGTGTTGGGGAAATAATACAATGACAAACAGTAAATGATGTACTGAAACTGGCTAATGGAAGATACGCCTTACAATGTTTTTCATCTTTGACATAATATATCTTCCAACAGATTTCTCAAGTTGACCTGGCATACAACTTACTGGCATTAAATAGCAAAAATATTGAACCCAGCAGCCATTTCATGAACATAATTGAATTTGTTGTGAATTATTTCTTATGATAAATGATTTTGTTAACACAAGGAATGGGATCATCCAAATGATTTGTCGTTTCATTGCTTTGGTGATAACACTGGTTCACTGCACGGCTTGATTTCAATGCCATACATGTGTCTTTGATTTGATATCAAAATTGAAAGTGAAATGACTACTACCAACAAAAGCCACAGTCTTTGAAATACAGAAGTTGGACTACAAACTCTAACAACTGAACAAGATCAAAGACAAAGTTCTAAATCAACTTTACAATAAGTCCAGTGCAATTTGAATTCCAAATTGCAAAAAGTGAATAACAGTTTCAATTAACAATGATTATCTGAGGATTAGCAAGCTGTGAATATTGGATTAGATCATCAAGATTACAGTGAGAGTGAAGTGTGCATTTGAGAAGTCCCGGAGTACATTACCATCAGTCCATGACAGAATAAATACCCTGTTGTGCACCCCAGTTATCTCATCAAAATCTGTGTGTAGCGCATGGATGATCCTGGAGTGTTCTGCACACTCTTGCTACCAAAAACGGGCAGGTCCTACACGCCAGTGCTACTGGCTTAAGCTGTTCCTCATGTCAGCAGCATCCAGAGGAGGACATAATGGTGAGATGATAAGGTTTGAGTCAAAGGAGCTCCCTGTTCCCAAGGGCGGGATCTTTCACTTGCCTCAGCACGAAACACTGAGATCAAGGCTCCCTCTATGCAATTGACTATTGAGTCCCAGGAGTGGGATTAGAAATTGTGACCTCACTGCCAGTGGTTGCTCAAACTATTTTAGATTTTTATTATCAGGTTTAGTTTTTTTTTCAGCAACTAATAATGCTTCCAAGCTGAATATATTGCTTTAATGATAAGAGTTTGCTGCCTGATGGGTGATGGTTGAAATATCAAATACATGAGACAACTCTCTTTCAATTTTAAAGAAGCTTTCCCATCATCATCACTTGCTGATCTGATTGGTGCAATCAAGAGGTTTTCTGTCTTTGGTGAAGCTTCCGAAGTCATTAAAATGTGTATGAGTCTGTATGACTTCCTGAGTCATTAGAGGCTTTTGAATCCTGTTACACATCATTAGAGGGAAGCATACTGATCATAATAGTCAAAGTTGCGCAGAACATGACTCAGGAAAATGAAATATCCTCAAATCAGGTGAATAACAGTCGTGAGGCCCAGTGTGGTGCAAATGGGTGGCCAAGAGGCTGAGGTGCCCACCTGTTCCGCTGAAGGTCTCTGCCTGCATGGTTTCAACTCACGGTTGGAGAACCCAACATTTTCAGTGGACCTTCATGGGCAAAATCCCAACTGGATGTCGTTCGGATGAGACATTAAATTGGCGGCCTCTTGTATCAGTGTCTATGCTGGGCAAGTAAAAGATCCCTCACATGGGGTAAATGTGAAACATGTTGAGGACTCCTGCTCTCTCTCCCATCTCATAAGTCAACCCTCGTGAGCACCCAGAACTGGGCTTAGACGGCTGCACCTACTCTAACTATCTATCTATCTATCTGAAACTTCTGGCTGCAGGCATTGCGCAAGCTTTTCAACTTACTTGTTCAATAGCAGGGTGCGCAATTTTTAAAAACCAAGAGAAGTCTTTTCAAGGTGAGTGTTTGGTTCCACTGTATATGCCTGTCACAGTGAAATAACAATATTTTCCAGCTGAAATGGAGTAACTGTAGTTTTCTTATCTGTACTCACCCGGTGCATCTGTTTGCTGAAAATGTTGCTCGTCGGTACGCTTGCAGGACACATTGCCACCCCATTGCATGCAGGAGTCTTCTTTATACTTACCCCATCACAATAATTTCCTCAGAGTAAATGCTGTGATTTTGCTAATCCCTGTAATTTTCCTCACTTTGTACCACAACTTCAAGCATTCCCTGAATAGAAGGTCTTTTGGGTCACAAGCAAGTCTGTGACTGCAAAGTACTCCCACGATGTAGGAACATGAAGGTGTGTAGGTTTTCTAAGGGTTCGCTGGTTCATTGACAGATGTTTGCAGATGTTTCAGGGCCATAATTTTGTAATGCAACAAAACAGCACTATATCATGATTTGCAAATGTGTTTGTGGTAGGGTAAGCAAAATGGATGCTGTGGCACATCCAATAAAATGATGATAACATATTTTTGTAAAATTAAGATTACTAGTAGAATATTGGAATATTAAATAATGTATAATGTTGCACTGACCATAAATATTCTATGAACAATTTATTTCTTTTCAGATAACTCACATACAAAATTAAACTGTCTTCCTTCACATGAGCACATGCCAACAAGACAGCACGATCAGGTCATTTACCCGACTTAAGAGTCCCTGGCATCAAAATGAGACGTCCAATCTACAAGTGACAAGATGTCATGAAACTGATCATCTCACTTGTCAAGAAGCACACTGGAAGTGTCAGTTCATTTCATGACAAGAAGCAGCGCTATATCATGATACCATGATGATGGTCATCAAAGAAACGTCATAATGAAACGACACTCTACGAAAGAAGTTTTACATCTTGGATAGAAGTCCTGACTGGTTTTATGAGGCTGTCATTTCTTAATTTTCTTTCCGATATTTGTGTGGCATTACAAAACAATTAGGAGTCATGGTCTGGATTTCTTTCAGGCTTTTATTTACTGAATACATCATTTTGACTTGAGATTTTTTATAACAGCCTTTCCATCAAAATCACTTGCCAACCTAATTGGTTCAGTTCAGAGATTTCAGAGAAGCATGTGGACCATATTAATGAAAAATCAAAAAACCATTTAATCTTCAAAACAACAATATGCCTATGCTACCATTGATTGATATATATTCACATGTGAAAGAGTTGGGCTATGATATCAGATTTCTGAAAAATGGGGCTCAAGTAACACAAAGGCAAAATCTGATGTGGGGAGGTTGGGAATGCTGACGGCTGTTTTTGATTGGCTCATGCAATGCCCTGACAAGTTGCAAGTTCTGGTAGCTCGATGTGTGAGATGGATAAGTACCTGATATGAATACTTCATTACATATTTAGCAACAAGTGAATAGAACCTCTCCATTTAGTATCCCATGAGCTAGGACCAAATTAAGTTCCAGGGGTGGGTTTCACAACCATGGCCACAGAAGCAAGTTGTATTTTTGATGAGGAACCCTTTCATCTTTTGCCCTGTTTACTTCAATCTATTAAACTGCTCATCATCTTTATGTCTGGGAGTCAGCTTACTGCGATTAATGTAAATTCTGCATTATGCTTGCATGGTAAAAAATCTATCCAATTTTATTACTTTTTAAAAATCTATAGTACACTACCTTGCTCTATTCACACATGCATCTATTATACTGCTAATATCTGGCTGTCAATTTACACATGCATATTTATTTTCTAAATCTTGCAATACATAGCTCATATTGTGAGTGATCAATCGCTGCAATTAATGTTAATGCTTCCTTTTGCTTGGGTGACCAACAATCACTTTGATATGGCAAACACGCTGAGAAGAAATTGCTCTCATCTTGTTGTATTCAGAGATGATAAGGCTCTGAGAGTGCCTTTATTTGGGGGGGACAAAATCTTTCTTCTGCTCAGGGGAGTTCTGCAGTCAGCCAAACTAAATTTATGGGGAAACATTGTCAAGCTATACCCAACGACATGCAGCAGTAATTAAAAATGTCCTGGAACTACATTAGGAATGAATGATTACACTGGCTATCCAATTATCTTACTTTTTCAGGATTAATGATACTCTCCAATTTGAAAATTGAGATTTGCCTCATCATCTTCCAGTTACTAAAGTGTAATTAACACAAAGCTATGATATTTTAATCTCAGCCTTCTCTTTGAAATAGGAATACAGCCAATAGGTGTTAACAGTTGGCGGTGGTTTGACACTGGTGAGGTAACTTGGATAGGAGTAGGGCAAACCAGGGTAGTAGCTTGTTATGTAGAAGACTAGAAAAAAAATTAGAAGCCTGATACTCATTTAATTGAGGTTCGCCTGTTATTGCACAGGCGGGATTTAATGCTGCAGAAGAAGAAAAAAAATTTATTGAGCTGCCTAAGTACTCATAATTTCCGTGCTTTTACCACAATAATAATAATTGTGATGCATCGTTTATCTTGACAATGTGCGTCGGAAAATGCTTTGCATATTTTCGATGCTACCCGAATCTAACTTCTTTAGTGTCCTTTCAGAAACTACCTTTTTCAATTTGCACCTTTTTAAGTTTTCCAGGGCCAGAAAAACCCATTGATTAGGTTACTTTGACCTGAGTGTAATTGCCACCGTACAAAATTAATCAGTAGTCTGACTGACATTGTACAAAATATCATTTGAACAGAGAGCGCATCAGTCACATCCTGATTCCTATATGATGTCAGTGCACTAAATCAAAGTTTCTTCTCTGAATAGAGAACAACATTTTCATTCTTGTTTGCCAATACCCACTTGTAATTCTGGGGTTGATCCATTTGTTTACTCTGACTCGGGACCAATCAGAACCAATCAGAACCAAAATTAGTCACAGTCACCAATGTGTGTCTACAGGATCACATAATGCACAAGTATGGTGCACAGATCATAACTGAATGTGGATGAAACCACTCTGTAAGGTGCCACCGTCAGCCAACTGTCATTGCGTCAATATCTATTACAAAAATGTAGGAATATTGCATGTTTGAAATTGAAAGAGTCAAAGTTAGTCTTTGATGACAGAAAGCATAGATTATTACAGCATAACATCTGAAATTCTTTGCTTTTTGGTAAAACAGTCAGGGCATCAACAAGGTAACAACTCAAACAAGGATGATAAAACTTTGTTGCAATAAATTTTATGTCTTTCAAAATTAATTTAGATTCTTTAATTTTGGGTTTGACAACATACAGTGTCCCATATAATATTGTGCCTGCAATGTTGACGTAACAAGAGTAAGTTGCACCAAAAGTTGCACCATTGCATGACATAGTTGCGTGCAGGAACCTTTCTTCATCTACTCTGGCTTTATACTTTCCTTCACACACTCACTGACTTCCCTGTAATTGCATTGATTTTGCTAACCCGGGTAATTTTCCCTCATTTCGCACCTCTGCCTCAAAAGATCCTTACAGACACAGACATGCACTTTTTTGTCAGTCAAGGTAATCATTACCATTTTTTGTTAGGACAAAGTGATGTAATCACTACTATGGTTTCTGTAAGGACAAAGTAATCATTACCTTTAAGTGCAAGCATTACTTTGGTTTGTCATATTATTTCGAAATAGGATGATGTCATTGCCGTGCTGTCTGCTTATGAATTCCTAAATATAAAGCACAAATTTGAGATATTAACAAAATATTAGGCTGAAGAAGCATAGCTTTTTCAAAGACATACTATGGTGCTGTAAATAACCATCATAATAAAAGTTTACTTCCAAAGTTACTTACAATCTAACATTTATCTATTAAATGAATACCTGCTGAAATGGCTGTCCTTCCTGCAGAGAACTAAACTAAACCCCACAGACAAAATAGAATAGGATGTCACACATTCAGGATTGTCAGCTTTAATTTCGTTTCTACCTTCTTGCACCTAACCACAAAACAGCAGGATAGCACATGGTCAGGTCAGTGACCCATGCATCAAGAATGAGACATCCAATCTATCCATGAAATCAAGTCATGAAAACTTATCGTTTCACTCATCAGGAGATAAGCCAAATATGTCAGTTAACTCTGTGATGTCATACTGCCATGTTATCAATGGCTCGCTTTGACTCATCACGGCATGTCATGACAATCATCATCAAAGTAATCCCTGTGGAATGACACTTCATTAAGGTGTTTCCTCATTTTGAGATCTTGCAGTTGCATTGTGTACAGTCTCTATTAAGATGGAGCAACATTGTCTCTACATGCACAGAATTAAGGGTTGTCATTGCATGATGCCGGAGGCAAAAACAAGTGACATCTGTAGCACAATGGAAAGCTAATTGTAGGAAGGAATAGGAAACAGCTGCTACATGTCCCAAATTATTCCTCACATAATAGCCTCAGGCACAAATACCTGTACAACATGAGGCTGACTTATTTCATATAATGGTATGTGTGTATTGTGTACTGTGTAATCATACATTTATGGCTCTTTTGTTAAAGTACCAAGAACTTCTGGGAAATTACACAGGAAAAAGCCAGCTCTGATATGTTCCATACAAACAGCAGGTGTCCAGAGTATGTGTGGCAGGAGTCAATTCCATTATGCCTCTTTTCTAGTCGGCAATATATAGGGCACTGATCAAATAGAGGATCATGAATAATGGCGATTTCCAAGTCAAGAGCCCGCGCTGAATAATAACCTGATGTGTGGAAATGTGAGGCAGTCTGACAAGTTGACAACTATGGACAGAATTCCTCTTGGTGTCTGAATCAGATCAGTAATCCAAATGGGTGACATTTATTCTTCTATGGTACACTGAGTACAATCGATGGTCAACATCCATAGTATTTGTCAAAATATTTAACAATGTGAGTTCTGTTAAAGGAGATTGGTCACATAAAGTCTAGCTTAAAATGGAAGCATTATTTGTTGCTAAAAAATCTTAAACCTGACAATAAAAATCCAGATAAAATGTGCAACCACTGGCAGTGAGGTCACAATTTCTAATCCCACTCCTGGGACTCAATAGTCAATTGCATTTTTCTGAGGCCGGAGGGAGCCTTGTACTCATTTGAGTAAAAGATCCCGCCCTTGGGAACAGGGAGCTCCTTTGGTTGGACTCAAACCTTATCATCTCATACTTATACATGTCCTCCTCTGGATGCTGCTGACATGAGGAACAGCTTAAGCCAATAGCACTTACATGCAGGACCTGCCCATTTTTGTAGCAGGAGCTGACAGAAGAGCCTTTGCCCATGGAACACCACCATGGGAAATCTTGCTTAACACCCTACAATCATCTGCTGGTGACCACAGACTCGGAATGCACAACAGGGTGTTTATTCTGTCATAGTAATACACATCGGCACTTCTCAAATGCACACTCTACTGTCACTGGGATGTTGATGATCTAATACAATATTCACAGCCTGCTAATCCTCAGATACTCTTTGTCAATTGAAACAGTTATTCACTTTTCAGAATTTTAAAATTCAAATCACATTGGGCATGTTGTAATATTGATTTAAAACTTTGATCCTATTCAGTTGTCAGAGTTGGGAGTCTAACTTCTCTATTTCAAAGACTGATGCCTTTGTTAATAGTAGTCATTTCACTTTTCAATTTCGGTATAGAATCTAATCAAAGTCACTTGCATAGCATTTAAATCAAGCCATGCAATAAACCAGTGTTATCGCCGGAGCCATGAAAAAGCAAATCATTTGGAATGATTCCCTTCCCTGTGTTAACGAAATCATTCATGAAAACGATGCAATTTTTAAAATATTTTTACTGTTTAAAAAATGTCTGAAAGTTGTATGTCAGGTCAACTTGAGATGTCTATAAGTATTGAAAAATATATTATCTCAAGGATGAAAACTGTAATATTGTATGGCATGTGTTCCATTAGCGTGTTTCAGTACATCAGTTTTTCATCGTATTATTTCCCCAACTCCCTTCAAGCATAACACACATCAATCCTGGCATGATTTCATTCTCCCAAGTTTGGATGAAGATTTCTCATCATTTGGTTTATGGAGTCTGCAAGGGAAATGGGCAGATTCCTCTTTCCCAATTGCTCTGTGTTTCCTTTTGATGGAGACGATAACAGATTGCAATACAAGGAGAGAAGAGCCCAGACACTTGTCGGACTTGCTTCTCAGAATAATTCATCTCCCTAATCCTTAAAGAGATTGCGGCTTCACTGAAACTGCTTAACACAGACAGAAGGGGATTAACAGTCTCAAGACTCAAATAAAAATGGAATTTTTGTGACAGGCAGTAGCTGTGAAAAATGTAAGACAGCTGCTGGATAGAGACTTGAAAGGGAAACTGGATCACCCCCTCCTTAAAATGATATCTCTGAAGCAAGATTTTCTTCCAGTTTTGACACAAACTTTTAGATTTCGCGAAAATGGTGACATTATGGCACTTTTAACAATAAAAAAGTCAGTAAACACTGATTTTTTCCTCCAGAAATTCAAAAACCAGTAATTCATAGAAAACTAAGAGTCAAGTGCCAGTTTGCGTTCAGAAGCATTGACCTTGTAATTCACTAATTTATCTAAGATTTTGACCTATATTTTTTCATGTATATAGCAATCAGTGCTGCAAAGAAAATTCAGAAACATCTGTCACGAATCCCACATAAATCTACACTTGCCACCTTGGAGACATTTATCTTCAGTGAAAGAAATTAAGATTTTGCATCGTAATTTAATTTAATATTTGACAGTCTAACTGATTAAGCCTTTAAGACTGTTGGAAGATTATTTCATAATGAGAAATCAATTTGATAATTTGTTTTATGGAACATACTATTCAGTATCTTAATTTTCTTAGAAATTAGATAAAGTCAATGTTTTTGGACCAGTAACGTTATACAATAATGAGTGAACAACAGCAGCTGACAAGCTTTGCAATGGTCACAACAACGCAGGATTTTTTGTCTTGTTCCAGTCAATCCACCTGTCTGCCAGTCACAATTATTGCTTGTCTTACTTTTTAAAATGTGTCTCTCTTAAATTATTTAAGTCTTAAGCCCTTTAATACCTTCTTTAGTATCCTAACTTTTCAGTGAAGTGATACTTAGCAGTCTTTTGGCGGATTATCCAGAAGAGTTATTCTGAGAAGCAAATCCGACATGTGTCCGGGTTCTTTTCTCCTCGTATCACATTCTGTTATCGTATCCATTAAAAAGCAACACAGATCAATCGGGAAAGAGGAATCTGCCCGTTTCCCTCGCAGACTCCATAAACCAAATGATGAGGAATACTTAAATCCCTGCTCGAATCAGATGTTGCCTTGAGTGATGTGTGAGATGCTTGAATCATCAAAAAGAGAAAGTGGAGGAAATAATATGGTAAAACATTACAATGTACTGAAACATGCTAATGGAAGACACACAACACAATATTACAGTTTATCCTTGAGACAGTAGACCTTTCAATAGACACCTGAAGTTGACCTGGAGTACAACTTACTGGCGTTAAGTAGCAAATTCACTAGAAAACACTGTGCACAGCAATTTCATGAACTTAATTCAGTTTCATGATTTCATTATGATGATGAATGATTTCATTAACACAACAAAAGGGCTCATTCCAAATGATTTGCCTTTGCAGGGCTTTGTTTAAAACATTGGTTTCATGCATGGCAAAAAATTTAAATGCCATACATGTGTCTTTGATTCGATTTGTTGTCAATATTCAAAAGTGAAATGAGTACTGTCCTTTTTAACTGAATCTTTGAAATTCAGAAGCTAGACATTTTTCAGGACAACAAAACAGGATCTAAGACTAAGTTTTAAATCAACATTACAATAAGCCCAATGCAATTCGAATTTTGAATTTGAATAACAGTTTCAATTTACAAAGATTAAGGGAGGATTAGCAAGCTGTTAACATGGCTAATATTGGAGGCCTGAGATCAAGATCCCAGTGAGAGTGTAGTTTGCATTTGAGAAGTTTGAAGTACATTTCCATCAGTCCATGACAGAATAAATACCCTGTCGTGCACCAGTTATCACTTCACCAAAATCTGTGTGGAGCGTATGAATGATCCTGGAGCATTAAACAAGATTTCCCACGGTGGTGTTCCACTGACAAATAAGGTTCTTCTGTATATTTCTGCATGTAGAAATTGGCAAGTCTTATGTGTCAGTGCCATCGCTACTGGCTCTAAACCTGTTTCTCATGTCAGCAGTCACAATTATGAGATGGGAAAGTTGTGGGACTAACCAAAGATGCTCCTAGTTCCAAAGGGCGGGATTATTTACTTACCTCCTCATAAAACAAGTTACCCGCTAGTTTTATGCACATGCAATTGACTATGACTGAGTCCCAGGAGTGTTATTCAAACTCACAACCTCACAGCTATTGGCTGCACAAACTATTTGGATTTTTATGGCCAGATTTCTTTTCTTTTTTTTTCAGGCTGAAACTCTACTTTATGCGACCAATCTCCTTTAACAGAATTCGATTTGTTAAATATTTTAACAAATATTATGCATGTTGACCATCGAAAGTACTCACTGTAACACAGTAGAATAAACTTCACCCATGCTGATTGCTGAATCTGATTCAGACACCAAGAGGAATTCCATCAATAGTTGTCAGACTGCCTCACATTTCAACACATCAGGTTATTATTCAGTGCGGGCTCTTGACTTGGAAATTGCCATTATTCATGATCCTCTGTTTGATCAGTGCTCTACATATGCTGACTAGAAAAGAGGCATAATGGAATTGACTCCTGTCAAAGAGATCCCTCCTGCTGTTTGTATGGATCATATCAGGACTGGCTTTTTCCTGTGTAATTTCCCAGTTCTGAGTACTTTAACAAAAGAGGCAGGAGACGGGGTCACTGAATATAAATTTATGACCCCACAATACACACATGCCATTATATGAAATAAGTCAGCCTCATGTCGTACAAGTATTGGTGCCCGAGGCTAATATGATAATGCCGAAGCATAGTGAGACCGTCAGGACTAATATTGTCAACTGCAATATTTAATAGCCAATTGTAAATTTAATCAAGTACAGAATTTGTGTTTTTCAAAAATAATCTACAATCCTTTGAATGGTCTTATTTCATAGATATATAAATTATGTTGAATATTTTTTCCTAATAATTTTGACATGCAACATAACTGAATTTTCTCTGTTTATTATTATTTAAAAAAACGAAATACAAGCACTCCCTTTGGAGATCTAATGGTTGCCCCCTAATTCTGTGTTGCTGCTACCACAGTGCCAGCAAGGCATTTGGTAGAGTTCCAGACTCTGCAGACCTGTGTGGTGGCGTCATGAACTGCAGCACTCCTGGTTTATTTATAGTATCAATAAAGTCGTGACGTCATCTCTTGCAAACTTTGTTGTGACGTCATCACTATTGTGTACTTATTAGACATGACGTCATAATCACGGTGCCACTTTTTGACAGCTTGCCGCATCCTCAAGAATTGCCTAGTATATCCCTGTGTGAGTAGCTCTGTTTCCTACCATTTGAAGACCTCTGGTCTCTGCGCTTTGCGCAGAGACCTGACGGTCTCCATTATGTGAGGAATAATTTGGGACATGTAGCAGCTGTTTCCTATTCCTTCCTACAATTAGCTTTCCATTGTGCTACAGATGTCACTTGTTTTGCCCCCGGCATCATGCAATGACAAGCATTAATTCTGTGCATGTAGAGACAATGTTGCTCCATCTTAATAGAGACTGTACACATTGCAACTGCAACATCTCAAAATTAGGAAACTACTGGTAAATTCACTGAACATTTAGGCTTCAAAAACTTGTGCATGCCGCATTTGCAAACAATCAAGAAAAATGGGTGTGAAAATTTGATTAGATTCAGAAGTGCCACCCCAACTATAAGATTTTTGTAATATAGAGAAATAGTATTATTGTCTTGTAATAATTTTGTTACACCTTTGACGAAGTGTCATTCCCCAGGTATTACTTTCTTTGATGATGAGTGTCATGACATGCCATGATGAGTCAAAGCAAGCCATTTATGACATGGCAGTATGACATCACAGAATGAACTGACATATTTGGTTTATCTCCTGATGAGTGAGACGATAAGTTTCATGACATCATGTCACTGGTAGATCGGATATCTCATTCTTGACGCAGAGGTCACTGAAGTTATGATGTGCTATCCTGTCATTGTGTTGTTCGGTGCAAGAAGGTAAAAACCAGATTACAGCTGGCAATCCTGAATGTGTGTGTGTGTGTGTGATTGTTCTTTACGTCTCATCAGCACCTTGTTGGGCTATTTAGAGACATCCTTGGTTTGTATCAAGGGACGTAATTCAGTTGGATTGGTGTTTGGTAATTATTTTGTTTTTCCTGTCTTTGTCTTCATGTTCGTTTGTCTTTGTATTTGTTCTTTTATCACTTTCAAAGCAACAAACAAAAAATCATGTTGAATCAAAACAATAATGGCTCCATAAAAATCGTCTGTGAAGTCCTGCTGAGTGACTAGATCAAGTACGTCTTTTTTGGTTGCAAAGGTGTCTGGTGGCCAACAGTACATCTTTTGTTCAGTTCGCTCAGTCAGTTTGGCAGGCATTTTTTCAAAGCCAGGCATTGGTAGAAGATATGCAGTTGCCAGGTTCAGGTATTTTTGTACAAACATTGGTCGTTGAATGTCTCCATTTGGTACTCTTCCTTGAAGGAAGCGGAGGAGATATTCTCTGTAAGTGATCTGTTCAGAGACTGGCTTGTCTATTCCTTTGTCAACTGGTTGTCGTTCCTTTTCGATAATTTCTTTCTTTCGTTCTGGTTCCTTGTCTGGTGAATGGTCTTCCCTTATTTCCTCTTGACTCTCGGCTGTTTCTTCCTTCTGTGGATTCTCTGGATCCTCTACTTTTTCTGCTTCCTGTGGAACCTCCGGAACCTGTTCCTTTTCTGCCTCTTCATCTTCTGCTTCCATGGATTCATTGTCGGGTGTTGTGCTTCTGTCATCGTCGGGGTCGTCATTTTCCTCATTTGTGTCTGTTGTAGTTGTGTGTTCTTCGTCCATTGCTACCTCATGAGGAGCTGTGGATCCAGCTGATGGGTTTGGTTGTTCAAGGTCTGCCTGGGATGTAGGCCGTTGTCTGGTGGTTGTTGTCTGTGGAGTGGATGTTTCAGTTGTTCTTCCAGAGTGTCTGTTCGTGTCTTCTATGTTGTCTGTGTGTTGTTTGTGTGATCTGTTGATGCTGTGTTCTTCGAGTTGTAGCCTTCGTCTGGGTGTTGCATGATGTTGAGGTTGTGGATATTCCGCCATGTCCGCATAGCTGGGAATTCCTGAGTGCTGTTCCACAATCCTTCTCGCCTCTGGAAAAGATATCGCTTGGGTTGCCTTCAATGTGAGGATTTCTTTTTCTTTTGTCCACTGTTTACACGTTTTGCTGTAAGAGGGGTGATCCTCCTTACAGTTAACACAAAGAGGAGGGGATGAGCAAGGTTGATCTTTTGACTGGGTGTGGTCCTGGGATCCACAGTGTCCACAAACTTCTTGTCTCTGGCACCACTTGCTCAGATGACCGAAACGCTGACATTTAAAGCATCTTCTTGGGTTGGGAACATAAGGTCGCACCTTGTACCGTTCCCATACAACTCCAACACTCTCAGGAAGAGTAGTGTCTGAAAAGGTCAAGATAAGAAGTTCTCGATGATCCCTCTGCTCCTGAATGTGTGACATCCTATTCTAGTTTGTCTGTGGGGTTTAAATCTCTGCAAGGAGGACAGCCATTTCAGCAGCGGTTCATTCATTGTCTATAGATAAATGTAAGCTTGTAAGTAACTTTAGAAGTAAACTTCTACCATTTTCTGTCTTTGAAAATTCCATGCTTCTTCAACTAAATCTTTTGCTAATATCTCAAATTTGTGCTTTATATTTAGCAATTCATAAGCGGACAGCGCAGTAATGACATCATCCAGTTTCGAAATAATATGACAAACCAAAACAATTCTTTTAACATATCAAGGAATGCTTGTGCTTAAAGGTAGTGATTACTTTGTCCATACAGAAACCATAGTAAAGATTACGTCAGGTTGTCCGAACAAAAAATGTAATGATTACTTTGGCTCAACTCAACTAAACTTTATTTCAGATGAAAGATCCATATGATATGTATGTTTACAACAAATATCTTAAGTAAAAATTAAGTTTTGCGGATTAAGCTCCTTGGACTAGGAATATCAGATGTGTACATCATAGATGCGCTGCATCTCATTGGCAAATTCAAAAATCTACGCACTGCATTGTTATACGAAACAAAAAGGCGTTTTTTGACTGACAAAAAAGGTGTTTGTAAGGATCTTTTGAGGCAGAGGTGCAAAATGAGGGAAAATTACCCGGGTTAGCAAAATCAGTGCAACTACAGGGAAGTCAGTGAGTGTGTGAAGGAAAGTATAAAGCCAGAGTAGATGAAGAAAGGTTCCTGCATGCAACTACATCATGCAGTGGTGCAACTTTTGGTGCAATACTCTTTGTACATCAACAGTGCTGCAGGCAAACATTTTGATGGGAGACTGTGTGATTTCAAAACCAAATTTATTGAATGTAAATTAATTTGTGATTTGGTACATTGTTGATGACCTGACTGTGTTACCGAAGATCTAATTCTCTAACAATGAATGTTTTTTGTCATTGAAGACTGACTCTGACTAACCAAACATGCAATGTTCCTTTGTTGTGTAGCAGATATTTCAATTAACACAAATGACTGGTTTCTTAAACATTATTTTTGTCTGAAAAAGATAAAGATAGGACCCTCCATTGGCATGAAAGTTTGCTGATAACAGCGCGATATAGATGGCCTCATCCAAATGCGATAGTGATCTATCTCTGTACCTCACTAGTGCATTATGGGATCCTGGTAGACACACATTGGTGACTGTGCCTCATTTTGGTTCTGATTGGTTCTGAGCCAAAGTAAACAAATAGATCCACCCCAGAATTACAAGTGGGTATTGGTAAACAAGAATGAAAATGTTGTTCTCTTTTCAAAGATGATTCAGTGCACTGACAGCATAGGATGTGACTGATGTGCTCTCTCTTCAGATGATTTAAGTCTACTTCTAGTGTTGTACAATGTACAAACCCAGTCAGACTACTCATTAATTTTGCTTTGATAAATTCTGAGCCTAACAAACAACTTCATCACTAAGGTCGAGGAACCAAAACAATGGGATAATTTGACCCGTCAAAATGCTGGATGGTGCAAATTGAAAAGTGTTGTTTCTGAAAGGCCATAATGAAGAGATAAGATTTCGGAAGCATTAAAATATATATACAAAATATTTTCAAAAAAACCCAAGATAAATGATGCATCTCCACTGTGTTGTACCTCGACCCACTGCTGACACCTTTGACTGTATTCCTATTTCAAAGAGAAGGCAGAGATTGGTATTATCAAACCAGAAAAAGAATCAGGTAGCCAGTGTAACTTTTATACATAATGTAATTCTGCAATGACACTATTCAATTACACCTGCATGCCACTGCGTATAACACAATGCTGTAGTCCCAAATTTTAGGCCGGCTGACTGAAGAACTCGCTTGAGCAGAAGAAAAACCATGTTCCTTCCAATAAAGGCTCTATTAAAGGCTTATCATCCCTGAATACAAGAAGATCAGAGCAATTTCTTTTCTGCGTGTTTGCCATATCAAAGTGATTGTCAGTCGGCCAAGCATAATGCAGCATTTACAATAACTAGAACTTCCCATTAGACACATATACTCTAGAGCAAATGAGAAATGAGGGCTAATGTAGTGGCGGGGTGATATGTATTTGTATCATGTAAAAATGTGAGAAAAAAAAGCAACAGCCTCCCCCCCCCCCAGACGGAATGGCGATCGCATACGTGTGTAAGCGCATTTCAACAATAAGGTGTTATGCTCGACAGAAGTGTGCAAAAGTTTGAAAGTGTGTGGTGCATTTTATTGATGGGTCCCTCTTTGGAGCCCAGGGAGAACAATGCACTACTACTATTGTACTGTAGCGACGTGAATAGATATGTGTGGATAGTATACAGATGTAGATAGGTTGTTAGAGGTGACAGACAGTTCTGTAAAGATAAAAATATGTAGAGCTTTTGGAAACATGAAGATTGATGTATAGTATGGGGAAATCCATAGAGAATTGGCGATGTGTATAAAGAAATGAGGTGTGGGCAAAACCTTCAAATTTAAAATAGGATTGCAGTGATTGATCACCCATAAAATGAGCTATGTATTGCAAGATGTAGAAGTAGATATGCATGAGATTAAGTAAACGGACTGCTAGACATCAGAGAAGATTAGCAGGGTACTAGGTGGATGTAATTAGACCAAGAGTAATATAAAATGGTTGCTCATGGCCTAATGGTCAAAAGTAGTTTTTCTTGCCACCAAAGGCTTCTGAGGCCTGAGTTTGAATCCCCTCTGGAACCTGAGCAAGAGAATGCCCTGTTCTCAGTATCACTGCAATAGTAGATATGATTTTCGTTCCTTATGGTGAGTGCTGGTGAGCTGATTTTTTCAAGCATCACAACCATTAGTCCTGGCATGACCACATTATCTCAAGTTTGGATGAAGATTTCTCTCTACAAGGGGAGAAGAGCCCAGACACTTGTCGGACTTGCTTCTCAGAATAATTCATCTCCCTAATCCTTAAAGAGATTGCGGCTTCACTGAAACTGCTTAACACAGACAGAAGGAGATCAACATCTCAAGACTCAAATGAAAATGTAAGTTTTTGTGACAGGCAGTAGCTGCGAAATGTAAGACAGCTGCTGGATAGAGACTTGAAACGGAAACTGGATCACCCCCTCCTTAAAATGATATCTCTGAAGCAAGATTTTCTTCCAGTTTTGACACAAACTTTTAGATTTCGCAAAAATGTTGACATTATGGCACTTTTAACAATAAAAAAGTCAGTAAACCCTGATTTTTTCTCCAGAAATTCAAAAACAGGTAATTCATAGAAAACTAAGAGTCAAGTGCCAGTTTGCGTTCAGAAGCATTGGCCTTGTAATTCACTAATTTATCAAAGATTTTGACCTATATTTTTTCATGTATATAGCAATCAGTGCAGCAAAGAAAATTGACCAAATGGCAAAACATTGCCATTTTATATACTTACAGGCGGTACTGTATATGTTGCACAAATTTCTATTTGAAAAGTCTCAGGTTACTGCTTTTCAGTATTTTTGAAGCAAATATGTGCCTTTCTGTCAGAATACCTGAGGCAATAAGCAAGAAAGGTGACACAAGCCGAACATTCTCTGATGAATTCGGTGAAGAGATCAGAAACATCTGCCACGAATCCCACATAATTCTACACTTGCCACCTTGGAGACATTTATCTTCAGTGAAAGAAATTAAGATTTTGCATCGTCATTTAATTTAATATTTGACAGTCTAACTGATTAAGCCTTTAAGACTGTTGGAAGATTATTTCATAATGAGAAATCAATATGTGTTTATCAATTTGATAATTTGTTTTATGGAACAATTTTTCTGATACTATTCAGTATCTTAATTTTCTTAGAAATTAGATAAAGTCAATGTTTTTGGACCAGTAACGATATACAATAATGAGTGAACAACAGCAGCCGACAAGTTTGCAATGGTCACAACAACGCAGGATTTTTTGTCTTGTTCCAGTCAATCCACCTGTCTGCCAGTCACAATTATTGCTTGTCTTACCTTAATGCATCTGTCTTATATTATTTTAGTCTTAAGACCCTTAATTCCTTCCTTACTGTCCTAACTATTCAATGAAGTGACACTTTGTAGTCGTTCGGCAAATCATCCAGATGAGTTATTCTGCAAAGCACATATCTGACATGTGTCCAGGCTCTTCTCTCCTCGTATCACATTCTGTTATCGTCTCCATTAAAAAGCAACACAGATCAATCGGGAAAGAGGAATCTGCCCGTTTCCCTCGCAGACTCCATAAACCAAGTGATGCGGAATACTTAAATCCCTGCTCGAATGAGATGTTGCCAGGAGCGATGTGTGAGACGCTTGAATCATTGGCAGAAAAGAGAGGGTAGTGGAATTAATATGATCACAAACTACTTTTTACTGAAAACACACTAATGGAACACATAACATACAATATTGCAGTTTATCCTTGAGACAGTACATTTTCCTATATAGACATCTTAAGTTGACCTGGCGTACAACTTTAATACTGGCATTAAGTAGCTGATTAAGTAGAAAACACTGCAGATATTTCATGAACTTTAAAATTCAGTTTTATGATATTCATTATGATGATGAATGATTTTGTTAACACAGGGAACGGGATAATTTCAAATAATTTGCCTTTTCATGGCTCCTGTGGTGGCACTGCAACAGTCTTTGAAATGGAGAAGTTAGAAATTTGCGAGGTCAATATTACACCCCAAACTCGGACAAATGAACAGGATCTGAGACAAAGTCTAAATATGCATTACAATAAGCCCAGCGCAATTTAAATTTTAAAATTGTGAAAAGTGAATAACAGCCGGAGGATTAGCAAGATGTGAATATTGGATTAGATCATCAAGATCCTAGTGAGAGTGGAGTGTGCATTCGAGAAGTCCCGAAGTGCATGCAATACCATGAGTCCATGACATAATAAATGCCCTGGCTGCAGTACACCAGTTACCATTTCACCAAAATTGAGCCGAAGATGATCCTGGAGCATTAAACAAGATTTCCCATGGTGGTGTTCCACTGACAAATAAGGTTCCTCTGCATATTCCTGCATGCAAAATTGACAAGGCCTATGCATCAGTGCTACTGGCTCTAAACCTGTTTCTCATGTCAACAGTCACAATTATGAGATGGGAAAGTTTAGCGTCCAACCAAAGGTGCTCCAAGTTCCCAAGGGCGGGATTATTTACTTACCTCAGCATAAAACAAATTACCTTCTAGTTTTATGCACATGCAATTGACTATGACTGAGACCCAGGAGTGGGATTCAAACTCACAGCCTCACAGCTACATATGTAGTGGTCACATAAAGTATTTGAATTTTTATTTCCAGATTTCTTTTCTTCTAGGCTGAAACTCTGCTTTATGTGACCAATCTCCTTGAACAGAACTCACTTTGTTATATATTTTGATAAACACCATCTATGTAGATTGTAGACCATCAAATGTACTCAGGGTAGTGTAGAAGAATAAATGTCACCCATGCTGAATCTGATGCCGACACCAAGAGGAATTCTGTCCATAGTTGTCAACTTGTCAGACTGCCTCACATTTCCACACATCAGGTTATTATTCAGTGCGGGCTCTTGACTTGGAAATTGCCATTATTCATGATCCTCTGTTTGATCAGTGCTCTATATATTGCCGACTAGGAAAGAGGCATAATGGAATTGACTGCCACATATATTCCACCTGCTTTTTGTATGGAACATATCAAAGCTGGCTTTTTCCTGACAGTGTGTAATTTCCCAGTTCTAAATTAATGATTACACAGTAAACACATACCATTATATGAAATAAGTCAGCCTCATGTCGTACAAGTATTGGTGCCTGAGGCTATTGTGTAAGGAATAATTTGGGACATGTGGCAGCTGTTTCCAATTCGTTCCTACAATTAGCTTTCCATTGTGCTACAGATGTCACTTGTTTTTGCCTCAGGCATCATGCAATGACAAGCGTTAATTCTGTGCATGTAGAGACAATGTTACTTCATCTTAATAGAGACTGTACACGTTGCAACTGCAAGATCTCAAAATGAGGAAACTACTGGTAAATACACTGAAATTGAGGTTTCAAAAACTTGTGCATACTGCATTTGCAAACAATCAAGAAAAAAATTGATTAGAATCAGAAGTGTTACATGTATTATAGACAGTATAGGGCTCATTTCTTTAAGGTGCTGACTCCTCCCCAACTATAAGATTTTTGTAATATATAGAAACAGTTTAACACCTTGGATGAAGTGTCATTCCCCAGGTAATACTTTCTTTGATGATGAGTATCATGACATGCCATGATGAGTCAAAGCGAGCCATTGATGACATGGCAGTATGACATCACAGAATGAACTGACATATTTGGTTTATCTCTTGACGAGTGAGATGATAAGTTTAATGACATCATGTCAAGGGTAGATTGGATGTCTCGTTCTTGATGCAGAGGTCGTTGACCTTATCCGGTGATCTCCATTTCTTGTGTGGTTTGGTGCAAGAAGGTAGAAACCAAATTACAACTGACAGTCCTGAATGTGTGACATCCTATTCTATTCTGTCTGTGGGGTTAGTTCTCTGCAAGAAGGACAGCCATTTCAGCAGGTGTTCATTCATTGTCTACAGATAAATGTTAGATTGTAAGTAACTTTAGAAGTAAACTTTTACCATGATGGTTTTTTACAGCACCATTGTCAGTCTTTGAAAATGCTATACTTCTTCAACCTAATCTTTTGTTAATATCTCAAATTTGTACATTATATTTAAGAATTCATAAGCAGACAGTACAGCAATGACATTACCCTATTTCCAAATAATATGACAAACAAAAAAAATTCTTTTAACATATCAAGGAATGCTTGTGCTTACAGGTAGTGATTACTTTGTCCATACAGAAACCATAGTAAAGATTACGTCACGTTGTCCGAACAAAAAATGTAATGATTACTTTGACTCAACTCAAGTCAAGTAAACTTTATTTCAGACCAAAGATCCATATGAAATGTATGTTTACAACAAATATCTTAAGTAAAAATTAAGTTTTGCGGATTAAGCTCCTTGGACTAGGAATATCAGATGTGTACATCATAGATGCGCTGCATCTCATTGGCAAATTCAAAAACCTACGCACTGCATTGTTATACGAAACAAAAAGGCGTTGTTTGACTGACAAAAAAGGTGTTTGTAAGGATATTTTGAGGCAGAGGAGCGAAATGAGGGAAAATTACCCGGGTTAGCAAAATCAATGCAATTACAGGGAAGTCAGTGAGTGTGTGAAGGAAAGTATAAAGCCAGAGTAGATGAAGAAAGGTTCCTGCACGCAACTGTGTCATGCAATGGTGCAACTTTTGGTGCAATACTCTTTGTACATCAACAATGCTGCAGGCAAAATATTTGATGGGAGACCGTGTGTTGTCAAAACCAAATTTATTGAAATTAATTTGTGAGTTGGTACATTGTTGATGACCTGACTGTGTTACCGAAGATCTAATTCTCTAACAATAAATGTTTTTTGTCATCGATGACTGACTCTTAACTAATCAAATTTCGAACATACAATATACCTGTGTTGTGCAGCAGATATTTCAATGAACACCAATAACTGGTTTCTTGAACATTATTTTTGCCTGAAAAAGATAAAGATAGGACCCTCCATTGGCATGAAAGTTTGCTGATAACAGCGCGATATAGATGGCCTCATCCAAATGCGATAGTGATCTAACTCTGTACCTCACCAGTGCATTATGGGATCCTGGTGGACACACATTGGCGACTGTGCCTCATTTTGGTTCTGATTGGTTCTGAGCCAAAGTAAACAAATAGAGCAACCCCAGAATTACAAGTGGGTATTGGTAAACAAGAATGAAAATGTTGTTCTCTATTCAAAGAAGATTCAGTACACTGACAGCATAGGATGTGACTGAGTGCTCTCTCTACAGATGATTCAAGTCTACTTCAAGTGCTGTACAATGTACAATGCCAGTCAGACTAGACTACTCATTAATTTTGCTTTGATAAATTCTGAGCCTAACGAACAGCTTCATCGCTCACGTCAAAGGAACCAGATCAATGGGATAATTTGACCCTTCAAAATGCTGGATGGTGCAAATTGAAAAGCGTTGTTTCTGAAAGGCTAGTAAAGAGATTAGATTTGGGACGTATAAAAATATCTTTTTTAAAAACGAAAATAAATGATGCATCACAAAAGTGCTTATTTTGTGTTCAAAGCACAACTGAAATTATGGATCAAAGTATTTAGGCAACTCAATGAATTTGCTGCAGCCTGATACCAAATTTTCTCAATTGTGTTACACCACAGCCAACTGCTCACATATTTGGCTGTCTTCCGATTACAAAGAGAAGGCAGAGATTAAAATCTCCTAGCTGTGTGAAAATTTTTTTATTCACTGGAAGATAATGAGAAGAATATCAATTTTAAAAAAGAATAAGGTATCCAGTGTAATTTTTCATACATAATGTAATTATGCGATGAAGCTATTCAATTACACCCGCATGCCGTTGCGTATTTAACACAACGCTGTAGTCCCAAATTTTAGTCCAGCTGACTGAAGAACTCGCTTGAGCAGAAGAAAAACTATGTCCCTCCCAATAAAAGCACTCTTAGAGGCTTATCATCCCTGAATACAAGAAGACTAGAGCAATTTCTTTTCTGCGTGTTTGCCATATCAAAGTGATTGTCGGTCGGCCAAGCATAATGCAGCATTTACAATAATTGCAGTGATTGATCACTCACAATATGAGCTACACAGTATGTATTGCAAAATGTAGAAGTAGATATGCATGAGATTAAGTAAACTGACTGCCAGACATCAGAGAAGATTAGCAGGGTACTAGGTGGATGTAATTAGACCAAGAGTAACATAAAATGGTTGCTCATGGCCTGATGGTCAAAAGTACTTTTTCTTGCAAGCAAAGGCTTCTGAGGCCTGAGTTTGAATCCACTCTGGTACCTGAGCAAGAGAATGCCTTGTTCTAAGTATCATTGCAATAATCAATGGATATGATTTTTGTTCTTTATGGTGAGTGCTGATAGTGATGAGCTGTCTGGAATGGTTGCTAAATATAAGCATGAAATAGCGTATCCATTGC
Source organism: Platynereis dumerilii (assembly GCA_026936325.1). Classification (NCBI taxonomy): domain Eukaryota; kingdom Metazoa; phylum Annelida; class Polychaeta; order Phyllodocida; family Nereididae; genus Platynereis; species Platynereis dumerilii. Next base: position 18,632,602 of record JAPTHN010000003.1, read on the forward strand.
ATACGTGTATTCACTTGTTGCTTTTAAAATACATGTACATCAGGTATTCACATCAGGTACTTACATGTATTCATATCTCACATTCCCAGCTACCAGAATAACTTTGTAACTTGTCAGTGCATTGCATGAGCCAATCACAAACAGATGTGAGCATTCCCAACATTCCACATATCAAATTTTGGCTTGGTGTCATTTGAGACACATTTTTCAGGAATCAGACATCATGCCCCAGCCATATCACATGTGAACATGTATCAATCAATGCTAGCAAAGGCATATTGTTGTTTTGATTCAATGAAAGAAGTTTAGTTATTCACCCTCCTAGGAGATATTTTGTTCTCTGTTCAGACTCCCTAGGCCAAACTTTTTAATAATTTCCAATGACTCCACTGTGACCCAGTTTTTGATGATTAAAAAGAGTTAAATTTTTCATTAGTATGATATGATTCACAATCCCAAATGCTTCTTCGAAATCTCTGAGCTGAACCAATTAGGTTGGCAAGTGATTTTGATGAAAAGGCTCTTATAAAAAATCTCTCAATTCAAAATCATGTATTCAGTAAGTAAAAGCCTGAAAGAAATCCAGACCATGACTCCTAATTTTATGTAATGCCACACAAATATCCGAAAGTAAATTAAGAAATGACAGCATCATCAAACCAGTCAGGACCTCTATCCAAGATATAAAACTACTTTCGAAGAGTGTCGTGTCATTATGCAATATTTTCTTTGATGACGGTCATCATGGTATCATGATATAGCGCTGCTTCGTATCATGAAATGAACTGACACTTCCAGTGTGCTTCTTGACAAGTGAGATGATCAGTTTCATGACATCTTGTCACTGGTAGATTGGACGTCTCAATTTGATCCAGGGACTCTAAGTCCGGTTAATGACCCAATCATGCTGTCATGGTAGCATGTGCTCATGTGCAGGAAGACAATTTTTAATTGCGTATGTCGTTTATCTGTTTATCTGAAATGAAAAAAATTGTACAAAGAATATTCACTGTCAGTACAATATTATTCATAGTTGAATATTCAAATTTTCTACTGGCAATCCTAATTTTACAAATATATGTTATTGTCATTTCATTGGATGTTCCACAGCATTAATTCTGATCACCAAACCAGAAACACATTGCAAATCATGATAAAGTGCTGGCTCATTTAAATGAAATGATGGTCATGAAAGGCTGAAACATTTCAAAACATTACCAAAATTTTAATCATTTTTGGCAATGGTTCATCACATTTGTCAAAGGTTCAAGAATGTTTGTCAAAGATTGAACTGACAAAACCTCAGAAAAACTACACACCTTCAAGTTCTTACATCTTGTGAGTACTTTGCAGTCACGGACTTGTGTGTGACCCAAAAGTTCTTCTGTTCAGGGAATGCTGGAAGTTGTGGTACAAAGTGAGGAAAATGACAGGGATTAGCAAAATCACTGCATTTATCCAGGAGGCAAATTAATGTGTTGGGATAAGTATAAAGCCAAAGGAGATCAAGAAAGACTCCTGCATGCAATGGCATGTCACTTAGTCACGCAAAGGTACAAAATGGGCAACATTTTCAGCAAAAAGGTTCACAGGGTGAAAGCAAATGAGAAAACTGCACTTACTATATCTATCAAATGAGAAAATAATGTATTTTCACTCTGTCAAGCTGCTATATATGTATATACATGGGAACAGACACTCACCTTGAAAAGACTCCACTTCTCTTGGTTTAATTGCACACCTTGCTATTGAAAATGTGAATTGAAAATCTTGCACAATATACCTGAAGCCAAAAGTTTCAGTCTGCACCACACTTGGCCTCACAACCATTTTGAGGACATTTCATTTCATCAGTCATGTTCTAAGCAACTTTGGCTGTTGTGATCAGCATGCTTCTCTCTAATGATGTGTAACAGGATTCAAAAGCCTCTAATCACTTAGGAAGTCATACAGACTCATACACATTTTAATGACTTGGGAAGCTTCACCCGAGACAGAAAACATCTTGATTGCACCAATCAGATCAGCAAGTGATGATGATGCGAAAGCTTCTTACAAAATTATGTATTTGATATTTCAAACATCACCCATCTGGAAGCAAACTCTTATAATTAAAGCAATATAAAAGGAAATTTACACCAGTTTTCATATTTCTGCCCATATATTTGCCTAATCTGCAGTAATATAATACATACATCACCACCAATTTTTGTAGATGACAAAAGCATTGATGGAACCACAGGGAACAAAATTTAATGTATGATAAATAAAAAATCCTTGTTAATGTCCCAGACAACAAGATAAGTTTAATTTCCAATTATATGACATTATTTATGTGCTTTGTATGACACCCTTCCATTAAACGTTATCCATATTCATAAAAAGGCATCAATCTATCTGGACACTGATCTAGGGGTGTGAAAATAAAGACACCCAGAATTATCAGAGCTGCTTGAACTTAATAGGGGCCAGCCAGCTTGACAGATCCTTAATTGCAAGATATCCTGCAAGTGTGACAAAGAACCACAACGTGCCAACCAGACAGTTCCCTGAACTTTGGTAATAGGAGTGAGAATGGAACATGTTTCACAGAATACTATTGGTGAGTGGAGTCCAGTTATCATTTGATGCAGACCAAAAAGGAGTGGGAGAATTGCATCCTTCAATGAATAGGGCTGTCAGGCTCCTACTCCTCTCATATCTCATCTTCACAGTTCGATCACCAAAACAGAGAATGCCCCTTTTACTCCTACTGTGGTTACTGTTGTAAGGACGCTTCCGCAGTATCATGTATAAGGTCAGAACAAGATTATATGGCCGCATTTTGCAGCATGTATAGATTCCACGCCATGTACAATAGCCGCTTTGAGCCTAAGACTTTAGATTGTGCAGTTAATCCTGATTTATGTAATTTGACAAAGAAGAGACCATTACAATATCTTCTTGTACAGTATCTGTCTCATTCATGTCAACCCTACGGCACTGCGTTTTATTATTATGGTTATTTAATAGGTCCATATATCAAAAGCATCTTTTTACGAAACAAGGATATTGCCTGGAGGTCCTGCTTTATTAAGCCACTGTCAAATTTGGGAAAATAAATGACATCTCAGATACGCCTGGAATGGCTAGTCGCTTGAAGGTGTCATTTACATACAAATTGGATTTGCGTTTTCTAAATTACTGCTTTCTACACACTTTTCTTTGTAACCTTACCTCTTACTCTAAAAAAATTAGTTTTTTGTCATATCAAGATTGTGTGGTGTTAAAAATCAGCCGGCTCCTAATAAAAATGCCTTTTCGGAATATTTTTGCTCATAAAATGAGATATAAAGTTTAAAGTTAAGATTTAGAACATCTGGTGGATTGTTTGTGGTAGGTCCTAATTATGGTGAATTCAATCCTTTCAATAATATTTTTCCTCACACCAGAGATCTTTCTGATCCATTACTGTCTTCTATTGTGTATTTCCTGACTGCCATAAATGGTCAAATTTATAGGTCATTCCAGAATTCTCATTGCTGTTTTAGCCATTTTCCAGATTGCTGATTTCCAAAATAAGTTAGGCAGAGCTTCCATATCTTGGATGAAAATATGATTTGGTTTTCAATGACAAGATGGTTCTGTTCGTATTGCATCTGTTACTGCCAATATCCACTATAGTGCCCAATAGGCCTATTGGGCATGGATATTAGGCCTTTGGGCAAAATATAGGGTCTTTTGGCAAATTATAGGGTCTTTGGGCAAACTATAGGGCCTCTGGGCATTACGACTACTTTTGGCATGACTTTCCAAAAGTCATCGCATCCTTCAAAATATCCGCGAGGTATTTGGGCAAAATATAGGTCCTTTGGGCGCATGCCTAAATCACTCATTATCCCTCACTCCCGACTATAGTGGATTTTGGCAAATATCTTATACTTTGTATACATGCCCAAGTCACTTGCAATAACTCTTTTATGCTATAGTGGATTTTGACAAATATCCAACTTTGATAATAGTGCACTGACCAATGAGAATACGCCCTAATATCTTGACCAAAGAAAATCCACCCTAATATCCACAGTAGGGGGCACTGTAGTTAATAGTTTGTCCAATGAGAATGCCACCTAATATCCTGTCCAATGGGAGTCTGGCCAAATATCCTAGCCAATGACTGTCAACCCTAATATCCACACGGCCATGATTGGGCAGTGGATATTAAGCTGCATTCTCATTGGACACACTGAGAATTCTATGAGATTCCAATCTAAAATACAACAGTGAGTGAGTGAATTATTGTTTTACGTCTCATCAGCACCTGATTGGGCTATTTAGAGACATACTTGGTTGGTATCAATGGTTGTGATATCTTAAAAACTAAGGGTTTTGTCATGCTTTGTTTGTGACACGTAGAGGGTGATTTTTTGTTGGGAGTGCTTGTCTTTTTACTTTTGTCTGTGCAAAGAATCAAATGGTTGGTTGAGTTTTCTTGTTTTGTTGGTTTGGGTGTTTTCTTGTCTTCAGAAGCCAAAGCTTCTTTCTTCTTGACATGGTTGAGTGGTGTCGAATTCATCGTTTGTTCCTTCTTTGGTTGATCTTGAGCAGGCGATTTCTGCAAGACATCCATGAAGAGGTTCCTCTTCAGTTGAAGCCTTCTCTGTGGTGATGGATGCAAAGCTGGTCGAGGGTAATCTGATACTTGATTGATTTTGTCCATGGTTTCTTCATCATCCAAAGTCCTGGGATGGGGAGGGTGATCTTCTTCCACAAGGCGCTTGGCTTCAGTAAAGGATATTCCAGTGTGAATCTGTACTTGTACAATTTCTCTTTGTTTCTTGAAGACTCCACATTCAGGGCTAAACGCAGGGTGGTCCCCTCCACAATTAACACAATGTGAGGGTCTGCAGCACGGTTTATCTCTGTTATGGGCATGATCTCGATCACCACAATTGGCACAAGCTGTTGGCCTTCTGCATGTACTGGCGAAATGGCCATATATTTGGCAATTGAAACAACGCTTGGGTCGGGGAAAGATAGGGCGAACTCTGCACTTTTCAAAAGCAACAGGTACTTTCTCAGGAACTTTGTCATCTTTGAATGTCAGTTGTAGTAATTCGTATCCATTTCGTTGGGACATACGTCTGAATTGTTCAATGCCTTGTTTCTGGAACCACTTCTTTAGCTGAGAGTCAGTGCATGTTTTACTCTCTTTCGAGAAGATAAGGCCTTTGCCTGGTCTTGTGAAAGGTTCTATGGAGACTTTGGTACCGCCTATTTTATTGACTGATGTCAGTTTCTGTTTTTGTTTGTCAGTCCGAGGGTGAATAAGAAAGGTTCCGTTGGTTTGACGCTTTATTTTTCCTGCTACTGTGTTGTCGCAAATGTCCGCAATAACTTCATAAACAGCAATTGCTGACAGGTCGTCAAGTGATTTCTTAACACCTTTTATCACGAGGCAATGTTCATCTTTTGTCATGTGTGAGGGGCAGTCAGGGTCAATCAAGTCATCCGGGGATGTCCTTGTCCATTGAAATCTTGGTGTGAGTCAGTGAGTGAGTTGGTTTTTTATGTCTCATCAGCACCTGAGTGGGCTATTTAGAGACATACTTGGTTTGTGTTAAGGTTCTTGATATGTTAAGTCTGTGAGATGTGACGGGTGCTTTTTTGTTGCTTGTCAATTTTCTCTTGTCTGTGCAAGAGCTGTCTTGATTTGTTGTTTTGGATGGTTTCTTGGACTCAGAAGCCAAAGTTTCTTTCTTCTTCGGTTGTTGGAGTAACATTTTTCTCTGTGGAGCATAGGATGGTTGACTTTGTTTAATCTTTTTACTGGGTGGTGTACGTAAATCAGATTCAGGATATTTCACAGTTTCTCCCGTCTTTGGTCGGTCTGGTGAAGGCGTTGTCTGCAAGACGTCCTTGAAATGGTTCTCCAAAAGTTGAATCCTTCTCCGTGGTGAGGAATGTAAAACTGGGCTTGGGTAATCTGCGTCTTGGTCAATTTTGTTCATGTCCTGTTCAACTATGCGCTTGGCTTCAGGAAATGAACATCCTGTGTCAATCTGAAATTGTACAATTTCCTTTTCTCTCTTGAAGACTTCACAGTTGTGGCTAAACGCAGGGTGGTCCCCTCTGCAATTGACACAATGCGAGGGCCTGAAACATGGTTTGTCTCTCGAGTGAGTGTGATCTCGATCACCACAATTGGCACAAATTGTGAACCGTCTACATGTTGTGCTGATATGGCCATACAATTGGCAATTGAAACAGCGTTTTGGTCGAGGAAAGAGTGGGCAAACTCTGCACTTTTCAAAAGCCACAGGTACTTTCTCGGGTACAGTGTTGTTTTTGAATGTCAGTTTTATGGATTCATAACCATTTCGTTGGGACAAACGTTTGAATTGGGTAATACCATGTTTTTGGAACCACTTTGTGAGTTGTGAGTCAGAGCATGTCTTGCTCTCTTTCGAGAAGATAACGCCTCTGCCTGGTTTTTGGAAAGGTTCAATGGAGACTTGTGTATTCGCTATTTCTTTGACAAATGTCAATTTCTCTTTTTGTGTGTCATTCTGTGGTTGAATGAGAAACGTTCCATTGACTTGACGCTTTATTGTATCCGCTACTGTGTTGTCACAAATGTCCGCAACAATTTCGTACACAGCGATTGCTGATAGGTTCTCCAGTGATTTTTCAATACCAGTTATCACAAGGCAATTTTCATCTTTTGTCATGTGTGAGGGGCAGTCAGGGTCAATCAAGTCATCCGAGGATGGTCTTGTCCGTTGAAATCTTGGTAGTCCAGTCGCAAATTTTTCGATCTCAGCCTGGTTTCCCGCTGAGGGACGCGCACCTTGGTAACCCGGTTGACGTACGATCCGGTTTGGAATCATGGTAAATGACATATTCATTGATATTCCCCTGTAAGGTAGGGGACACACCGTGCATGCGCACTGTCTCATGTTGGCCACTAAGGATAGAGGTCTTCACCTTAGTGTTACCACCCAACGCCACGAGGAGGCCCGAGACCTGCGGGGGCAAAATACAACAGCCAATGAGAATTGAGCCTAATATCAAATAGGCTAATAGTCAAATAGGCTCTTTGGTCAAAGTCAAAAGACTAAGCCAAAATCCATGACAGTCTTTTGTGGATATGTGTGGATATTTGTGAGTGATTATAGATGCTTTGGGCATACACAGCATCTAACTCTCAATCTGCAGCTTTTCTCAACATATTTTGGGAAAGACAAACAACTAATTGTGTTGTTTCGAGAATCATCGCCTACCAAAATGCAGCTGATTGTATTTGTTGCTAAAATGAGAGTTAACATTAAATTGAGAATTTTGAACACCTGCTAAACCTTTAGCCAATGTCAAGTGTCGCGACTGAAGTGTTTTTGCACTTATGTAGAAGTGGATTAAGGCTATTTCTGGAAGCACAATACGCCTATAGTGAAGTCAGTAAGTCTTTAAAGGGAAAATGCTGGCAGATTTGATCAACATTAGAATCTCACATATTCAAATCAAATAGATTAATTTATTGTTATTCTAGATGTAATCAGTGCATTTCAAAAAATTATACAAGAGCACTTCAAAGCTTGAAATGTAAACAGGTTTTTCAATTTCCTAGCATTTTAAAATAATAAGTATCATTTGTTGACAGTTGTTTCTCGAACGAAGGTCTTGTTTGTTTATGGTTTGGGTCAGGCATTGAAGCTGTTTCCAAAACATCAAAAATGGTTTGCTTGGGAACTTTTAAAAAGATAATATATATATTATATAAGAACCTATTGGGTATTTCATCTTGTCAAATTTGGACTTTCAAAATAACGGACACATGTGTCCTTTAGCAGAATAACAGTCATGTCTCCTTGTTCACCCTTTCTATGGCTATTATCAAATGACTGCCATAAAAGGCAAACACCATTGCTTACATCATGTTTATGGCTATTTTAGGACTTTTCCATTCAGCCAAATCTTCCTTGGCAATCCCAGAGGAAATCATAACAGAACATCTTCTCACTTTCTAATGCTTTTCATCACAGTAATGCACTTGACTAATGCATTTTCATCAGGTAAATGAATCTAAGAGATTGTTAAACATTGATGGACAGCAATCGTATACATGGCATCTTACTATCATTGGTATTAATGTAATAATCTTCATCTATTCACGTTCTTTTAAAAAAATTATGTTTTTACTGACTCACAAGGTCCTGTAGACATGAATGATGTCATAGTCATGGTTTCGATGATGTATATATGCATATGATCAAATGAAAGCTTGTCAGTCCCACATTTTCTTGCTTTTTGGCCAAACTTTGATGAGTTGCTAATTACATGTGATGATTTCATCTCAATCTGTTGAGTCAGTTGACATGTGATTAATTTCTGAAGTATGAAACAAAAAGAGTATGGTATTTTTCAAGAAACGGTCGCTACGGAAATGGGGCTGTGATGAATCTTACACCGAATATATGTATATAGAATTTTAGCATTGTGTTTTTGTTGATTGCCAATCAGTCTTGGACCTTTGAAGATATTTTTCGATATTTGCGAGTGATGATAATTCCTTTGGGCATACAAAAGAGGACTATACTAAGATAAACAATACTAAGCCACTCTTACTTTTACAACAATCACTACTGTAGTGCAAGTAGGCCTACTGACTCTGCTTTCGGTAAAAAAGATAATCTCATTTGCAACCCTTCTCCATAACCTAGCTCATATTCTGTGCATGATTGTCTTTTTTACATGAAATAGACAGCAATAGCCTGTGGAAACACAACGTTATTGTGAATCGGGTGGCTTAATTTCTTGTCCGTATTTCCAGTTGACATCAAAGATGACTAATGTATCTTTGGCCAGCCACTTGTTCTCTGTCTGGTTTAATGTAACAATCAAAAATACAATAGCAAAATACAATACAGGCCTAACAGTTACTCTGTTCGATCTGACACTGCTTCAGGAAAGTGATGATAAAGTGGCTGGGTTTTTAAGGTCGCTCCCTTACGACGCCAAATCGCATTTTGAAGCAGTCTCTTAATTTTCTGTGTAGGCAGGACATCTTTATACTTTTTTTCTTTCTCGTAGTCTTTGAATTCCAAAAATATTTTCTATTTTTCTGTCTGTCTATCTGTCAATCTGTATTTCTGCAGTATTGGATGTGGATGGAAAGGTGCATCTTTACAAATTTTGCCTCTTCTTGCTACCTGACTATAATAGCAAATGTCCAATACATGACAAAGTTTGAAGTAATTTCTATTGATGGATTCAGACATGTTTCACAGATTTCAATCTTAAAAGTGCAACAATAGTTTTCTCAAATTTCCTGAAGAGTTCTGCAATTAATCTGTAATCAGGTTGCATGTACATTGTTTAAAAGCCTGTTCTATTTGACAGATTTGTTGTAGACAAATAAATGCCTTTTATCAACTTCAGTGTCAAATTGCAACCAATGTGATGAAAATGTTTGCTACCAAAAAAAAGTTAAATTATGCTATCATTTTCTTATCCCATGGTAACGACAACAAATATCTTATTCAAATGTAAACACGAGACATTTGAATTCCCTTGAAAGATGGTTTGAAGGCTCATTGATCCACTGGTTCTTGACAAGAGAAGTTGCCAAAAAAGTGGTCGCCACTTGCATTCATCAAGACTTCTATCTGGAAAATCAAATCACACTGATACAAATTATGGAATCACACACAATCACAAAGGTCTATATAAATTTACTGAAGATCTCGGGAGTAATTATGTTTCGTCAACAAAGCAAGAATATATACCAAAGATTTATGGGTTTACTTTCAATGATCTACAAAATCCTAATAATCATTGGACTATTGGCATGGCTCGTTGGGCTACAGGCATATATTGTAGCCAATGCATCTATTGGATTTGTGCTAGTCATTTCGATTTTAAAGGAAGCCATGATGTATGCATGGGCAATTGTGTTGCTATTGTACTTCCCTGTGTGCTGGAAGAAACATACGGATATCCAGACAAAAGTCAGGGTCATTCCAAAAAAAATTGGTTGGAAGTTTCTTGTCTTTGGTCTGATTGCTTTCTTTAGCATTTGTACTGCTTGTATTTACTACATCAGCGCATCTACTGCTAAATCTGGAAGAAGATGTTTTAACAGTTACAACATCACCAAAATATGGAGTAACGTCAGTGACCAACAGGCATGGACTGAGGTCATGAAGTGTCTTTATCTGTACACGGCTCCAAGTCACATCTTCAGTTATCTGGCGACGGTGTTACCAGTCCTCTTTATGGGCTTCATCTTCTGTGAATCATCATTGCCTCTGAAAGATTTCCACAGAGAACTACAAGAGAAGAACTGGTAACAACAAAACGCAATCATCCTCACGATGAACAAGTACACTAGTCTAATAGCTCAGAAAGATGCTGCTAACGAGACATGGGGCAGAATGCTAGCCTTGAACTTGCTGTGTCTCCTGGTTGGGCTTTGTACTACCGTCTTCTTGGCTATTCGGTAAGGAAAACATTTGGTAAAGCTGCTGGTATTGGATCACTGGGTGGCAGTGGGTGCAGCTTTCTATTGCCAGATTTGGGCAGGGGGGAAAAGCAGAAAGTGAACTTTCAAAAGCAAAATCTTCCAGATCTGGATGTCCAATGAGGCATTAATATAATGGCCCATTGTAATAGTGTTTGGGCTGTGCTTGGCAAGTAAAATAACTCTCAGATGTGGTAAATGAAGCACGTAGGGGGCCATTGTCTCTCCCATTTCATCAATCAACCATTATCCCCTCATTAATGTACAGAACTGGCTTCAACTGTGAATGTATATAACCATTTAATTAATTCCTATTGCAGCTATGGTGTCACTGCATCTAACTTGGTAACTGCACTAGAGTTGTTCAGCATGATTCTCGGGCTTTCGGCTCTTCTTCTGGGAGCTCTATCTGTGGATTACTGGGTAAGTATATATGGTTCTTAATTCATGCAAATAGCAAACAGAATAACAGTACATAATTAAAAAGTGTGTTGTAATTGATGAAATACAAGTGATTACTTTTAACTATTGAGAACTAGAGTAAGGTTACATGATTTATTTCCATTATGTAGGTCCGTGCACCGAAAGTTATCCTGCATGCAACGGACTTGATGGATATGAGCGACCACCAACTGCTCCAGGTATTCCTGTCTGTAATGTTAAGGTTACTTTCAAATGAATTTCTACTTTCTCAGTTTTTTTCCTGTTTAGTGTAAGTTTATTGATTAATTCCTCTTCCAGATGTCTCATTTTGTTGACCGAATTAACTCAGCAGTTGGCATTGATGTGTGTGGCTTCCTGCTTATTGATAAACCAACTGTCCTAACTGTAAGTGTGCCAAATTTCTTCTGCATAATGAAGAATTAGACAGTTTTTTGAAGATCTCATAAGTAAGAAAGTTTGCATGTTTTTTTTTAAGAACTCTGAGGAAGAACCTTTTTTTTTCATTGGTTCATTTAAGAATGTATAGTGTTAGAAGCTTCAAGATATTATTTGAAGGACCTCTTTCTGTTATATATCTGTACAGCCTTATTCTGGGATTAACCTTTGAGGTTCATTCTGGGGGCAACCTGTATCAGTAAAACACCTTTTAATCATTAAAGATCCATAAACAAAGTAAAGTTAGTTATTGTACCATTGTGGTAATGTAAAATTTACATATTGTGACTCATGTAAATTAATGAAAAATGTGTCCAGAAGCATGAAAATAGTCACTTAGATAATATTATATCTCATGTTAGATTAGCTACAACTTTTAAGCCAAGCATACTAGTTAGATTTCTATATGTAATGTAGATGTGTTTACCTTCCTAGTTTCAGATTGTGGGAACGTTCTTGGCTTAAAAGTTGGAGTTAAATTACCTTACATGTAATGTAGATGTTTTTACCTTCCTTGTTTCAGATTACGGGAACGTTCCTGGCTTAAAAGTTGGAGTTGAATTACCTTACAAGTAGTGCTGATGTATTAACCTTCCTTGTTTCAGATTGTGGGAACGTTCTTGACTTAAAAGTTGGAGTTAAATTACCTTACATGTAATGTAAATGTATTAACCTTCCTTGTTTCAGATTGTGAGAATGTTCTTGGTTAAAAGTTGGAGTTAAATTACCTTACAAGTGATGCAGATGTATTTACCTTCCTAGTTTCAGATTGCGGGAACGTTCTTGGCTTATAAGTTGAAGTTAAATTACCTTACATGTAATGTAGATGTATTTACCTTCCTTGTTTCAGATTGTGGGAACGTTCTTGGCTTAAAAGTTGGAGTTAAATTACCTTACATGTAATGTAGATGTATTTACCTTCCTTGTTTCAGATTGTGGGAACGTTCTTGGCTTATGTGATAATCATCTTTCAATTTGAATGATCATGAACGACATAAATCGGCCGAGTACAAAATGCCTTGAGGATGATATGTTTGTTATCGTTAATCGACTTCAGATCTTCCCACATTTGTTTCTGGGCACAACTTGATTTCTCAACAGTTGATAATTCTGATTCTGAAGCGATTGCGAGCCTCACTCTTTCTCAGAACACAATTGTTGCCGTTTTAATTTCTTTTTCAAGTATACGCTTGTGTGAAAAAAGAGAGTAAATAATAATATTTATGTGAAATATATTTCATAGCAATTTATTTAGTTTAAATAAGATGGGAAGTGTTGAAAGTTTGGGACTTGGGCACAGCATCATATATGTGCACAATTAAGGACAAAGGATTTAAGAGGCACTGCAACTGTACATTTATAGATTGTTGTTAACATACCTCAATCAGAGTTGTCACAAAATAGTGGAATGCAATTTTTGAACTGCAAAGATTAGAATTACTAAATCATGTTTTTTCAATTTTTCTTCTTGTATTATATTAACAAGAAAAATCTAAGTTGCAGATTTTTGAAGTTTTATTTTAATTTTTTAAATATTTGTTCAAAGCTTCAGAGGAATAATTATAAGAACTTAATTAACTTAAATTATGTCTGTAAATATAAATTGTGTATTCATCACTGTCAAGGTACATTATAATGTTTCAATAATATATATGTGTAAGCTCCTACAGGGCTGGGTGTATTTTTCCAAAGATCAATAAAGAATGTGTCTACCTGTCTATCGGGCTGTCTGGTCGTGCTAATGCCGCTTTGTAATTATGCTGCTACTGGCAACGATCTGCCAACATATGGTCTGCCTTTTTATTTTTCAGTTCCAGGAGAATGAACGATAAAGTAGAATCTTATTGTTATTTCTTTTTTGAAAAAAAAAAGCCTGACACTTTATGGCTTCCCAGAACAAGACTGTAACTGAAGGTCTTGTACCTGATTTCTCATTGGTTGTACAGTACAAGTTTGATGTACAGTACAAGTGAATGTCAGGTCGCAGAAGAATACAAAACGTGTACGAAGGACGAGTTTTTATTCTGCAGTCGACCTGACATGCTTCTATACTGCTTCTGTTACCTGTGATAAAAAATACAACCTCATTTGCAACCCTTTTCCCCTATCCAGCTCATATTTCTAGCTAGATTGTTTCTATGACATCAAACAGACAGCAATAGCCTGAGGAAATACAACGTTATTGTGAATCAAATGGCTTAATTTCCTGTCCATATTTCTATTGATGTCAATGATAACTTATGTATCTTTGGCCAGCCATTTGTTCTCTGTCTGGTTGGATGAAATGATAAAAAATACATACAGCCCACGATTTAGTCTATCTGATCTGAACTGATGCTGCTTCAGGAACTTAATGATGAACTGTCTCAATTTCTTTGAGGGTGCTCCCATATACAAGTTTAGACAAGTTTAGACAAGTTTTATCTGACTGACAAGTCAGTCAGTCTGCTGTAGAAGCAGGCGAGTGAGCGAGGCTACAGTCTATATATCTAGTTGTATTAGAAGGTCTTCGGTATAATTAGTAAGGTGTCTCCATGCAAACTTTGCCTCTTTTTTCTATCTAACTATAATGATGAACGACTTGCAGAGAGAGGTGACGTCCAAAGATTTTAACTAAATTTGAAATACTTTCTACAGATGGATTTCAGACATGTTTTTAAAATAAATTTCTATCTGAACATTTTACTTATTGTGAGTTTTTAAAATTGCAACAAAAGCATTCCAAAAGCATTCAAAATTTCCAGGAGAGTTCTGCAATTATCCAGAATCACAGTGCACAGCATTTTAAAAGCCTGTTATATTTGATAGGTCATTATGGACAAATAGATGCATTTTATCAGTTTTCTGTCAATTTCCAACCAATGTACTAATTTTGTTTACTAACAAAAACATGTATAACAAAACACCATTATCTGCCACAGTGCATGGTAACGACAACAAATATAACATCCAAATGTAAATATGAGATATTTACATTTCCATTAAATATGTTTTGAAGGATCAGAGATCAATTGGTTCTCGAAAGTACTGCACCATTGGCATTCACCAGGACTTCTATCTGGAAAACAGAAATCACGCTGATACGAATTATGGAATTGCACACGGTTAACAAGGTTTATATAAATCTACTGAAGATCTCAGGAGTGATTCTGTTTTGTCAAAAAAGGCAGAATACCTACCAAAGATGTGCGGCGTTATTTTCGATGGTTTACAAAATCATAATAATCATTGGGCTATCAGCATACCTCTTAGGGCTACTGGCGTATATCATAGCCAACAAATCCATCAGATTTGTGTCAGTTATCACAGTTCTACATAATGCCTTGCTCTATGCATGGGCAATTGTGTTGCTTCTGTACTTCCCCATGTGCTGGAAGAAACATGTGGGTATCCAGGCAAAAGTCAGAGTCATTCCAAGAAGAATTGGTTGGATGTTTCTTGTCTTTGGTCTAATCGCTTTCTTTAGCATTTGCGCATACTTTATTTACTACATCAGTGGATCAATGGCTCTATCTGGAAGACAATGTTTTAACAGTCATCACATCAACAAAATATGGAGTAATGTCAGTGACCAACAGGCATGGACTACCTGATATCGAAGAAAGATGCCGTTAACAAGACATGGGGAAAGATGCTGGCCTTGGATTTGCTGTGTCTCGTGTTTGGACTTTGTGCTACTGTCTTCTTGGCTGTTCGGTAAGACAAAATTGAAATTAAAATTTTATTATTAAGATTTTAACGGTTGTTTAGCATTGATCCAATGGTGAAATATCACCAATTCTACTTGCTTTCAACAAGCACTGTAGGACATCATCACTGAGTAAAGGTTGCTGGTGTTGAAAATAAGTCGGTACAATGTATGTGTATAACCCTTGAATTAATGTACTTCACAGCTACGAAGCCATCATTAGTAACCTTGTAACTGCACAACAGTTGTTCAGCATGACCCTTGGACTCCTGGCTCTTGTCCTTGGAGCTCTGGCTGTGGACCATTGGGTAAGTATTGCAGTTAAGGAAATATAAGTGATTATTTTTGGAGATTTCAAACATTAGTGAGTAAGGTTTCATTGAATTTCATTGTACAGGTCCATGCACCCAAAGCAACATTGAATTCAACGGACGTGATGGAAATGACGGACAAACAATTGCATCAGGTACGTATGTCTCTTCGTGGTAGCACTGCTCTGAATTGGATTAGAACTTTCAATTTTGAGTGGAGACTCAATATCAAAAACTTTTATTCGAGCTTATTGATCAATCATCTTCCAGATGACTCATTTCATTGAGCGAATTAATTCAGCTGTTGGCATTGACGTCTGTGGCTACCTCCATATGGATAAACCAACTGTCCTAACTGTAAGTGCATCTATCTTTTTTTATACCCAGTGAATTATAACAGTTTTATAAGAACTTCATTTGTTAATCAAAGAATATATGGAGTTCTTACCTTCA
Organism: Platynereis dumerilii; assembly: GCA_026936325.1. Taxonomy (NCBI): domain Eukaryota; kingdom Metazoa; phylum Annelida; class Polychaeta; order Phyllodocida; family Nereididae; genus Platynereis; species Platynereis dumerilii. Next base: position 18,648,431 of record JAPTHN010000003.1, read on the forward strand.
AGATATTATATGAAGGACCTCTGGGTGCTAAATATCTGTAAAGCCTCAGTCTGAGATAAGCCATTGTGCCTCATTTTGAGGACAACCAGTTTCAGTTAATCATCTTATTATCATCTGTAAAGCCTCAGTCTGAGATTAGCCATTGTGCTTCATTTTGAGGACAACCAGTTTCAGTAAATCATCTTATTATCATCTGTAAAGCCTCAGTCTGAGATCAGCCATTGTGCCTCATTTTGAGGACAACCAGTTTCAGTTAATCATCTTATTATCATCTGTAAAGCCTCAGTCTGAGATAAGCCATTGTGCCTCATTTTGAGGACAACCAGTTTCAGTTAATCATCTTATTATAATCTGTAAAGCCTCAGTCTGAGATAAGCCATTGTGCCTCATTTTGAGGACAACCAGTTTCAGTTAATCATCTTATTATCATCTGTAAAGCCTCAGTCTGAGATTAGCCATTGTGCTTCATTTTGAGGACAACCAGTTTCAGTTAATCATCTTATTATCATCTGTAAAGCCTCAGTCTGAGATAAGCCATTGTGCCTCATTTTGAGGACAACCAGTTTCAGTTAATCATCTTATCATCATCTGTAAAGCCTCAGTCTGAGATAAGCCATTGTGCCTCATTTTGAGGACAACCAGTTTCAGTTAATCATCTTATTATCATCTGTAAAGCCTCAGTCTGAGATTAGCCATTGTGCTTCATTTTGAGGACAACCAGTTTCAGTTAATCATCTTATTATCCTCTGTAAAGCCTCAGTCCGAGATTAGCCATTGTGCCTCATTTTGAGTACAACCAGTTTCAGTTAATCATCTTATCATCGTCTGTAAAGCCTCAGTCTGAGATTAGCCAGTGTGCCTCATTTTGAGGACAACCAGTTTCAGTTAATCATCTTATTATCATCTGTAAAGCCTCAGTCTGAGATAAGCCATTGTGCCTCATTTTGAGGACAACCAGTTTCAGTTAATCATCTTATTATCCTCTGTAAAGCCTCAGTCTGAGATTAGCCATTGTGCCTCATTTTGAGGACAACCAGTTGCAGTTAATCATCTAATCATCGTCTGTAAAGCCTCAGTCTGAGATTAGCCATTGTGCTTCATTTTGAGGACAACCAGTTTCAGTTAATCATCTTATTATCATCTGTAAAGCCTCAGTCTGAGATTAGCCATTGTGCTTCATTTTGAGGACAACCAGTTTCAGTTAATCATCTTATTATCATCTGTAAAGCCTCAGTCTGAGATTAGCCATTGTGCTTCATTTTGAGGACAACCAGTTTCAGTTAATCATCTTATTATCATCTGTAAAGCCTCAGTCTGAGATAAGCCATTGTACCTCATTCTGAGGACAACCAGTTTCAGTTAATCATCTTATCATCATCTGTAAAGCCTCAGTCTGAGATATGCCATTGTGCCTCATTTTGAGGACAACCAGTTTCAGTTAATCATCTTATTATCATCTGTAAAGCCTCAGTCTGAGATAAGCCATTGTGCCTCATTTTGAGGACAACCAGTTTCAGTTAATCATCTTATTATCCTCTGTAAAGCCTCAGTCTGAGATTAGCCATTGTGCCTCATTTTGAGGACAACCAGTTTCAGTTAATCATCTTATTATCGTCTGTAAAGCCTCAGTCTGAGATTAGCCATTGTGCCTCATTTTGAGGACAACCAGTTTCAGTTAATCATCATATCATCGTCTGTAAAGCCTCAGTCCGAGATTAGCCATTGTACCTCATTTTGAGTACAACCAGTTTCAGTTAATCATCTTATCATCGTCTGTAAAGCCTCAGTCCGAGATTAGCCATTGTGCCTCATTTTGAGTACAACCAGTTTCAGTTAATCATCTTATTATCATCTGTAAAGCCTCAGTCTGAGATTAGCCATTGTGCCTCATTTTGAGGACAACCAGTTTCAGTTAATCATCTTATTATCGTCTGTAAAGCCTCAGTCCGAGATTAGCCATTGTGCCTCATTTTGAGGACAACCAGTTTCAGTTAATCATCTTATCATCGTCTGTAAAGCCTCAGTCTGAGATTAGCCATTGTGCCTCATTTTGAGGACAACCAGTTTCAGTTAATCATCTTATTATCATCTGTAAAGCCTCAGTCTGAGATAAGCCATTGTGCTTCATTTTGAGGACAACCAGTTTCAGTTAATCATCTTATTATCATCTGTAAAGCCTCAGTCTGAGATAAGCCATTGTGCCTCATTTTGAGGACAACCAGTTTCAGTTAATCATCTTATTATCATTGAAGATCCATAAACAATGTCTAGGGTTTTGTTATTGTACTAATGTGGTACATTGAATTTTTTCACTGAGGCTCATGAGGTCAGCATGAAACATTTGTCCTGAAGCTTGAAATTAGTTACTTAAAAAAATCTCTTACGATAACGGAATTTAAGTAAGAAGAAGCATTTATTTAAATCATCTACAATATGATATTATGTATTATGTAGATGTATTTACCTTCCTTTTTTCAGATTGTGGGAACGTTCTTGGCTTACGTGATAATCATCTTTCAATTTGAATAATGTTGAACGACATAAATCGGCCAAGTAGAAAATGCCATGAGGATGAGATGTTTGTAATCATGAATCGACTTCAGATCTTCCCACATTTGTTTCTCAACATATGATAATTCTGATTCTGAAGCAATTGCGAGCCTGACCCTTTTATCGGAACACAATTGTTGCCGTTTTAATTTATTTTTCAATTATACACTTCTGTGAAACAGAGAGTAAATAATAAATTTATGTGAAATATATTTCATAGCATTTCATTTATTTTAAGAAGATGAGAAATGTTGAAAGTTTGGGACTTGGGCACAGAAGGATATTTATGGCCTACATGATTGTTGAACATTAACTTCTCTCAATCAGAGTTATCAAAAAATTAGGGGAATCAAATTTTTGAACTGCAAAGATCAGAAATTCCATTATAAAGCACATTATTGCTTTATTTATTCTTGTATTATCTTAGCAAGAAAATCCAAGTTGCTAATTTCTAAGTTTTATTTAAATGTTTTTAATATTTGTTCAAAGCTTTTGAGGAATAATTATTAGAACTTTGTTTGTAAATATAAATTGTGTATTCATCACTGTTAAGGTACATTATTCTTCTTCTTCTTCTTCTGTTACGCTCTTCCGTCTTTCGACATAGCGCGGCGCACCACAACCTGCCAAATACTTCTATTTTTAGCTATTCAAAGCATTCATATGTGTAATTATTCCTACCATTTCCATTTACAACTGTAACATTTATACTTAGCTTATCAAGGTCTTTGTCCACTAATTTCAGCCAGGTCTGTTTCTGCCCTCCCCTTGGTTTTTGAACATATTTTCTCGCTTCCCTCAGCGCTCCCTTTGCTGGAGTTTCTTCCGGTAGTCTCAGTAAATGTCCATACCACTGTAATCTTCTTTCTTTCACACTCTTACTCCATGGATTTAACTTGGTTCTTCTGTACAATTCTTCGTTTGATATCCTATCTTGCCATGTTATTTCTAAGATCTTTCGCAGCATTTTTCTTTGAAATACGTCAACGTCATTCTCTATTTGTTTAGTCACTGTCCATAACTCGCAGTTGTATAAAAATATACTTTCTACGTGACTACGGAAAAGTCTGATTTTAACCTTTTTTGACACTTTCTTGCTTTCCAAGATTTTCTTCAATTGGTTATAAGCTGCTATGGCTAAAACTTTTCTTCTGTTAATGTCATTTCTTTTGTCTAGAAGACTTCCTAAATATTTGCATTTTTCCAGCTTTCGTCTTCTCCCCTTTTAACTTCATATTCTTCTGTTTTACCATCATTCACTTGTAAATTTTTCTCTTTTAAAATGGCTGGAACTGTTTTTATGATATCTTCAATTCTTTCTTTATCATTCGTTATCCATGCTGTATCATCTGCGTATTGTTGATCAATCATCAATAGTCTACTGCTGTATTTTGTATATCTGTGATCTTCAATGTGAGGTGGTATCATGATTCCTTGCGTTGATTTCAGAGCTTCGGCTAAATATATGATGAAGAAGATTGGACTCAGACAATCACCTTGCGGTACACCCACATTCGTGACAATCTCTTCTCCTAAAGTTTTCCCTATTCTGACTCTCAGCTTGACGTCTTCAATCAAAATCTTTATCATGTGTAATTCATCTTCATTTAGTATTTCTTTCAAAGTTTTCATCAGTTCAGTCCTCCTTACTGTATCGAACGCCTTTGACATGTCCAACATAAGTAGAATAATTGAATAATCTTGCGATGTTATTGCCTTTTCTGCTAGTATTTTGAAGCTGAAAACTAGTTCTGTGGTACTTCGTCCTTTCTGGTAAGCTGCTTGGGTTGACAGTATTTTCTCTAAAAACTTGTTTAGACATCTCTTCAACATACATATTGCAAGAATTTTCCTCACTACTGATAATAAGATGATTGGCCTAAGATTCCCTGGAGGACCTGCCTTTTTCTCTGGTTTTTGTAGTGGAACGAGAACACCTTCTTTTAATTCTTTTGGATAAATCCCTGTTATTGCAGCATGATTGTATATCTCAGCTATCTCTTCGTATATTTCTTCTGGACTGTATTTAATTAATTCTCCATAAATTTCATCTATCCCAGCACTTTTCCCATCTTTTAGTCTTTTAACAGCTTCCTTGATTTCTTCTTTACTAAATTTTACGGCCATCTCTTTCGGATCAATATTTTCTATCGCTTCTTCCATATCTTTGGTAAACATCTCTTGGAAAAAATTTGTAACAATTCTTGTTTGTTCTACCTCATCTGTTGTTTTTCCATTTTCTCCATCCACCAATATTTTATTTTTCTCTTTAATTCTTTGCAGATCTTTGACTACTTGGAACATTCTCCTTGAATCACTTTTTGAGTCTTCTACAGCTTCTACCATTTCCAAGATTTTCTTTTCCTCTTCTTCTTCAAGTTTCTTATGAATTTCTTTCATAACCTTGTTTCTTTCTTTTCGTAGCTCTTCTTTCTTTTCTTTACTTTTACATGAATTCATATTATCTCTTATCTTCATCTGTCTTTCTGACAGTTTTTTAATTTCTTCATTTTCACTTTTTTTACTTTTGTCTTTTCTTCCGACAACCTCTTCTGCGGCTTTGGTACAGATCTTGACAATTTTCGTCCATTTTTCTTGACCTGATTCTGATGTCTGTATCTCCCCTATCTCATGTTTTATGTTGTCTTGATAATCCTTCTTTTTTCGTTCTTCTCTTAATTCTTCTAATTTCAATTTCGAATTATTCCTTTGAGGCTTCATCTTGTACCATTCTAGGTTGAATTTCGCTTTTACCAGTCTGTGATCTGTGTAAGTTTCTATGCCACTATACGATCTTGAATCTTCAACAAATCTTTTCTGATCTACTCTTGTCATGATGTAATCGATTTGATTTCTGTAAGGATTTCTTCTAACTTCTCCATTCTTATCATTGTGATCTTGTTTTCGTACTGGGGCCTCCCATGTAGTTCTGTGTGCCATTTTATGTGGAAATTGAGTATTACTCAGAATAATGTCATTTTTCATCAACATCTCTGCTAGAATTCTTCCTGATGAATTCATCTCTCCCTTCCCGTATCGTCCTATCACTTCTGGAAAATCTTTATGTCCTAATCCGGTCTTCGCATTCATATCTCCTCCAATAATACAAATGTCTCTTTTACTAACGGAACTGATGACTTTTTCAAGATCTTCATAATATTCTTCTCGTACTTTCGGATTTTTTTCACTATTTTCTAATGTCGGTGCATATGTCGAAATGAAGACTGCCTTTCTCTGGTTATTCTTATCTTCTAACTTCATCGTGGCTGTACAAATTCTGTCTGTAATAGTCTTGAATTCTGCATGTATTCCCTTTTCTACCATAATGCCAACCCCATGATGTCTATCTTCTTTGCTTCCAGTATGATACAGTTCATATTTCTGTTTTCTATCTGTTGTTTCAATTTCCATAATCCCTTCATCTGTCATTTTCGTCTCTTGTATGGCTAAGATGGCTAGTTGATATCTTGTCATGTCGTTAGCAACCTGTTGTTTTTTGAAGTCGTCGTTCAGTCCTCTAACATTCAGTGTTCCCACATTAAATTTCTTCCTCAAAAAACTCCCTGTAGCTTGATCTTTAATCTGACACATTTTCTGATAGTTGTGATGAGTCTTGACTTTGCAAATTCGAATTTAAGTAGCGAGGAGTCACCCAACGCTGCCGGCTTCAAATGTAACATTATAATGTTTCAATAATATATATGTGTAAGTTCCTATCTGGCTGGGTGTATTTTTCCAAAGATCAATAAAGAATTTGTCTGTCTGTCTATCTGGCTGTCTGGTTGTGCTAATGCTGGTTTGTAATTATGCTGCTACAGTAACTGGCAATGATTTCCCAAAATACGGTCCACTAAGAGACTGAAAGATAAATGGTAAATTGGCGAGTGGTGTCATCCAGATCTGGAAGTGATCTTTGTACTTCACTCGTTCATTATGGGATGTTAGTTTGACACAGATTTGGAATGTTGCCTCATTTTGGTTCTGACTGGTTCTGAGCCAAAGTAAACAAAATGGATCACTCTTAGAATAACAAGTGGGTATTGGTAAACAAGAATGAAAATGCTGTTCTCTATTCAAAGAAGTAGTGTTGCTTTAGTGCACTCTGATACTTATCCTGATTGCAGAATTATCTTGAATGTAGTGCAAAATCAGGAGTGCGGTTTCTGAAATACATATATATATATATACAAAGAAGTTGAGAGTTAATGCCAGATTGCAATATATGGATGTTGTAATATATGCCTAATTGCCTATGTCAAAGAATACTGAGAGGCTAGATATAAAAAGCATGTACTGATGGTAATACTTGTAGTCACTGGATGATACTACAAGACAACAGGGTGAGTTAAAAGATTAGAGTGCTCATTAAGTGTGTTTTTCTCAGGCAAATTTATAGGTCTAAGTAGAATGTGTAATTTTTCGTACTTTATGATATTCCAGAGACCTGATTCACTCACACCTGAGTGCCATAGTAGAAGAGGCTGCAGTCCCTCATTCAGTTTGGCTGACTGAAGAAATTCCTGGAGCAGAAGAAAAACTATGTCACTCGCAATAAAGGCATTCTAAGAGGCTTATCATCCCTGAATACAACAAGATTACAGCAATTTCTTTTGTGCCTGTTTGTCATATCAAAGAGATTGGTGGTCGCTCAAGCATAAGGCAGCATTTGCATCAATTGCAATGATTAATCATAGACAATATGAGCTATATTGTTATATACTGGAAAAATGCTAAAGATAAGATTATTTATCAATTGACATGTTGTAATTCAATGTTTCAGGTTTTTGTATGAGAAGCGAGTCATGCATAAGAAAGTCATGCATAAGACAGACAGAGGTATTATGTTCAGCTTGTTAAAGTCAAAATAAACAGGGGATATTCTACCATTTCTTCTCCTGACATTAGATGATGTCACCTGACATCAGGATTACGTAACTTGTAAAAAACCAGATTATTATTAACTGTTAGTCACAGGATTTCACTTACTTTGCAAACAAACCAGATAATATGTCAGTTGGTGGCCTCCCCCAACATAAAAATATTCCTCCCCCTTATTGTAGTGCCACCTACCAATAATACTTGTCATAATCCCCATATGGAGACAGACCTGTTAATATCAATTTATTGTTGTGCAATATGAAGGTAAAGTAAGTATCTTCAATTTTCATTCTGCTGCTTCTTCTTCTGTAGTTATTTTCTGCACACAGCTGTATTTGTCAGACAAACCCCCATTTGTCAGAGGAACCTCCATCTAGGATAAAATCTGCAACCAGAACTCACAATTTGTCAGTGCATCGCATGAGCCAATCAAACCAGCTGTCAGCATTCCCAACTTTCCACATATGAAATTTGGCCTTTGTGCCACATTTTTGCATTTTTCAGGAATGTGATATCATGCCCATTCCTATCGCATGTCAGAATATATCAATCAATGGACGTTTATCAATGGTAGCATGGGTTGTCTCTACAGATTGAAAGATGTTTGCTTGACTGAGAGTTGCTGTGGCCAAGTGGTCTTCAACTTTGAAAAATTGGAATCATTTCCAATGTTTCCATCGGGTCCTAAATTGATAATACAGCTTATAATTTATTTGGTCATCCTTGCTTTGTGTTCCATTGTGACCGTGTTGTGGCCATGAAATTAGTGTTGAGCCTGCCATCTCTATACTCAACATTATGATATTGCCCCGTTTCAGATGCACAACTGCAACCACCCAAAGCCAGTTTTACAATAATTCCAACAAAGAATAGACTTGTTCCTCATTTCATCAGCAGTTATTGTGGTTATTGCCATCAGATTCAGAATTTACCCATCACCTAATAAATCACAAATCAAAAACTGGCTTCTTGTGTACATTCCTACTGTCAGAGCTGGGTGGGAAGACTTTCTTTCTCTTGTTTTTTTTTTCTGCAAAACATTTTCATTGTGATCAACAATTCAACATGCTTGCCTCCAGTTTCAATCAATGACTTTAGAAGTTTTCAGGAGCCACTCTCTTGCTTTCTAACCTCAGAATTGAGCCAACAAGAATAGCGACAATTAAGTGTTGATGTGAAAGAGCTTAAATATCATACCTCTTGAAATGATGCATTATACAATTATTTTGCAGACCTGACCCATGCTATTATGTCATTCATGTGTTCATGGCCATTCTGAAGTGTCTGGGATATATGGATTATGGAACCAAGCACTCACCTCGAAAAACCCCACTTGTATGGCTTTTAATTGCACACCTAACTATTGAAGATGTGAGTTGAAATTGAAAACATTCATGTTGTTTGCAGGGCCCCACAAGCATATTTCTTTTGACTTGAAATACTTTCATCCATCATGTTCTGTGCAACTTTGGCTATTATGATCAGCATGCTTCCCTCTAATGACGTGTAAGAGGATGCAAAAGCCTCTAATGACTTAGGAAGTCATACAGACTCATACACATTTTAATGACTTGGGAAGCCTCACCCCAGCCTAGAGACTCAGAACTGAACCAATCATATCAGGAAGTGTGCTGAAGGGAAAGCATATATATCATGAACTTTGGACAGAGATAGTCTCAAATATCAAACATGCAAGAAGATTTTGAGTGACGTTCAAACGGAATTACAAAATGGTATCAATACTACAAGATATGATATAAAATGTGATATTGCGCATGTTAATGCATATACATGTAGTAATCATTTATTCAATCAGCTCAAAGTGCCCTGTAAATATGAGAAAAACAGAACATTCTCAGACAATAAGAAAAAACAGATTATTTGTATGCACACAAATTATTAGTCTAAATTTGATATTAAATCACAAAATGTTAGTTTACACAGATTACAATTTTCACCACTACAATCAAAACCATCTGGAGGCAATTCAAGCCTATCTATATTATAGGGAAATAAAGACCCCGACCTACCAAATTCTGGTACTATCCCTTCCCCTGCACTTGAAGCAGAACAGATCAGTCTTAATTGTGGCAACCCAGCTTGACAGATCCTTAATTGCTAGATATCCTGCAACTGTGACAAAGAACCACAACCAGACAATTCCTTCTACTTTGGGAATAGATGCGAGAAAAGAATATGTTTCAGAGCTGCTTGGCCTTAACAGTGAGGCCACCCCACATGACATGTCCTTGATTGCGAGATATCCTGCAAATGTGAGAAAGAACCACATCGTGCTAGACAAAAATTCCCTGTACTTTGGGAATAAGAGTGAGAACCAGTGATGTAGTCGAGGCTGGGACATCCGAGGCCAAGACCGAGGCATGAACCTCCGAGACCACGACGAGGCCGAGGCCATCAAAATATGGCCTCGAGGCCAGCCTCGAGGACAAGGACGGTCCCGAGACCACCATCACTCAACCAAAGACACCCGAGGCCGAGGCAAGGCCAAAGATTTGGCATCCGATACCGAGCCAAGGCCGAGGCCATCATAATAAGGCCCCGAGGCCATCATAATAAGGCCCCGAGGCCATCATAATAAGGCCCCGAGGCCGGCCTCGAGGACGAGGCCGGCCTCGAGACCTCCAACACTGGTGAGAAAAGAATGTGTTCTGCGTCCATCTGAGATGAGCTTAGTATTATCTTTCCAACCAGCAGTCCCAAATGAATATGGTGGATAGTTAAATAAATGGAAAAATTTGGAAATTCAGCCTCAGAGGACGGTTCTGGCAGCTAAATGGTAGTTACATCTTGATTATGTCAATCGCAAAAGGAGGTGCCTAAATACCTTTAATACATAAGTTAAGATTGTCTGCAAAATACACTATAAAAATGACTGTTGCACTGGTTATAGCAGAGCCTTAACACTGTAAGTGGTTGGCCTTCCTTTTCACGAGTTCCTGAACCGGATTATCAGCAGCTATACCAAATTTCAGGGCAGTATCTCATTTTTAGAATTTGTACAGCCTAGAGCATCAACAACTTCAAACTTCATGGAGACTATTTATTTCAATTTCTGCTACATTACCTTTGAAGGTTGTGGCATTCATGTGCTCATGATTGAAACGGATTTTATAATGAAAAACAACTAATTACATTATTTAAGGAATCATCTTTCAAATGCAGCTGTTAAACTTGGATAATTTTAAAGTTTAATTTTAGAACTAAAAACACCTGCAAAATCCTGCAAGGGCCAATGTCAAGTTTCCGAGTGTGTTGATTGTTGTCATTTACATAAAACAAGTTTTAAAATATATTGTCTTTCCATTCTGACCAAAATTTTATATTGATCAAAAGTCACAAAAAGAAGTTATTTTAGTCAATAAACAGATATTTCTGTCAAGATTGTGTCCTTTTTCACCATCTCACTATTATCTGACTGCCATAAAAGGCAAATGTTATTGCTCACATCACATTCATGGCTATTTTAGGACTCATCCATTCAGCCAAATCTTCCTTGGCAATCCCAGAGGAAATCATAACACAGCATCTTCTCACCTTTTAATGCTTTCATCACAGTAATGCACTTGACTAATGCATCCCTGACATTCCCTGAATTGCATTTTCATCAAGTGAATGAATTCGAGAACTTGTTATTGTTAAACACCCACAGGTTGTATTTTCAGCTAGTATGTTGCCATTTTTGGCATCTATTTAAGTGGCTTCATGTTTCTTGAGTAACTTTCTGAACACATCAATTTCTAAAAGAAGTTTCCTATTTCTTGTGCGATGTAGTGGATGCAATTATGGCCCTTTGAAAGTTTGATGAGATTTCCTTGCAATGTGAGATCTCAAGGACAACTTTCATATTTCTTACACAACAGGTAATTATTATATCGGCCCTTTCTCTGACAACTAAATGGCTTTTCTAATGAGTAGGTCACAACCTTTCCTTAATTGTTTGGTTGTAAATGTGAAGCTACCATTTCATTCTTGAGGCATAAATCATTTTGGTGATTGATATTTGAAAGACAGATTGCAAAAATATGGTAGGAAATCGTTTGTGACAGCCAAATGAAAGGATTATGCATCTGATTTTCACTCTAAAATCATTTATGACAAGTCAAATGGTCCTCTCTTTATCATGACTAATAAACAGCTATGTTTCCCATGTTGAAAGTAGAGAAGATGATAGGAATTTAGTGGTTAGACCACTAGAAAATGTTGAACGGGGAACAGTGCGTAGGTCCCCCCCTTTGGGGTTATGCTGGTCAGACTGGCTGCGCCGTCTTTATGGTTTTTGTACTTGTTTCTTGGTGCTTGGAGTTCAAGTTCCTCTCCTTGTATTGTTTGCTCTATTCTTTGTAATTCCCTTAATCTCTTGTTGTCTTCGCTTGCTTCTCTGTTGGGCCCACGTTGGCGGTTGTCGGTCAAGCTGTGACAAACTCTAATTTATATAAATACCATCAGTCACTGGCCTCTGGGTCGCACTTCAAAATTTCTGTCTGCACTGCACGGAGCTGCCAGGTCGCCCAGGACCAGGAGAGATTGCTACTCATCTCCATCTTCATTGCTTCATTAATTCATGGCTCCACGTGTGAGTAATTAGTGCGACGCTGCCACAAGCCTGCTGCCGGAGGTGTCTTCAATCTTCAGCCGAGGACTGCTCTGCCCTGCTTCGTGGCCCCCCTGGACTGGTTCCCCCGGACTTCCAACATCCAGCTCTGCGAATTTGAACCCGAGGAAGGGACGTGGGATAACCGTCAAGAGTCCAGCCGCTCTCTGCAATATCTATCTGGTGAGCTCGTTTCCAGCTTTAGTATTTTGCTGCTAATGTTTCATGGTTCTTCAACGTACCCAGTAACGTAAAGCTTCAACGTATAATCCAGGACATTTTACCTGCTATTCTGTCGCCCAGTGTTACCGGGCCGTCTCTCCTAATTATTGACATTCCTCTACGTATTTACTCCTTCAACGTATTTATTAAGCTACTAGCTGCTAATTGACTATCTACCACGTATTCAGTCCTTCAACGTATTTTATTAATCTTTCAACGTATTCATTGCTTTAACGTTTCTGGACATACTTCCATCTACGTATAAATTTCGCTTCAACGTACTATTCGCCCAAGGCTGTAATTTCGCCTGGGCTGCATGACTGCTGATAGCCACGTGATATTCACACTTTTTTCACGATTCCAGAGAGATGGGAAAGAAGAGCAGGAAGCCTAAATGTTCCAGTTGCCGCAAGCCGTGTAGAGGTCACGAGGGCCCCACTGGACGGCAGTGCACGGCTCGTCGACACACTCAGCAAGTAGCCTACGAAGAGTTGCCTACAGACCTGGAATTCGACTTCAGTGGGGACGAGAAGACCCCCGCTCGCCCGATGCCACAGAGAGCCCCCGCCCGGAGGCGAAGTGGCAGTCTGCCCGACCTGAGGCGCCACCTCGGGGACGACGAGAATCGCTGGCCCCATTCCCTGCAGAACTACGTGGTGCTTGACGAGGCGACCAGTTCGCCCAGGGGCCCCCCTCCTAGTACCCACGGACCCCACTCGCCTCGTCATCAGGGTCAGGCCACGTGGAAAGCCCCAGTCCAGAGCGCAGGATTTTTCGCCCAAAATCCCCGCGAGCGCTCCCTCCCCAGTGCCTACCCTGCGCCCCGCTCCAGCCCGCCAAATCGTGGACGTTCGAGTCACCCCCCCTTCCCTGGCGGAGCTGGCAGCTCGCATGGCCCCGGAGGCCATCAACTCCCCTCGTTTGTGCCCCCAGTGTCTGGCTACGCCCCCATCTACACAGCGACTGGCTCCCAGCCTGGCTCGGCACCCCCTAACCCATATGCGTTCCCGGCTCCCTTCGCCCCCCCCCACTACGCCACTGAAGGTGGCCAGGGAGCCCAACAGTACATGGGCCCAGGCATGTCGTTGCCCGGCCCGAATGCCAACCCCTCGTCGGCTTGGGGGTTTCGAGATCGCCCATCTGGATTTGCGCCCGGATTCGCCACGCCTCCAATCGACCAGCCCCACATAGACCTGGACGTGGGTCTCGAATTCTTAGACAGTCGTGTTGTGTCATCTGCACTGCGGGGTGAGTTTGTCGCCCTAGAAAACTTTGTCAATTGTACTGATTGTGACGAGATAAAACCTGTAATTGATTCAAGTGGAAATGTACAGATAAAGTCAATTAAGAGTCGCAAACCAATTGCAAGTATGTTCAAATGGTTGGAGGCATGGTGTGCCTACCAAATGGTCATGGTTAAATACCACGGTTTTCCTGTATTTTATGAAATGGCTAGGCATACATTGTTCATGTTGAATTTGAATCAGAAGTTTAAATGTCCCAGCGTATTGATGTATGACCTTAGACACCGTCAGCGTTTAGCCAACTGCAGGTCACTCATGTTCTCCAGTATTGATCACGAGTTGTACGTCACGATCTGTGACGCCAATGCTGCTAGGCCCATTAACAAGTGTGGCAAGTGCTCTTCCTTTGATCATGCTAGTTCAGATTGTCCAAAGAAGGGGTTTCGGAGTATCAGGTCAGGTCAGAGGTCAGGGGATTCCAGCACTGAAGTCTGCTTCAAGTATCAGTATAACAGCTGTAAGTGGGCAGACAAGTGTAACAGACAGCATGTCTGTGCCGGGTGCGGGGGCCCCGAGTCAAAGGCCAACTGCCCTACGGCCACCTGTCGGTCGGCAGCAGCCAGGGCCGGTGGTAAGCCACCAGCCAGCTCTTAATTATTCCTATTGGTCATCAGCTCTCTTCCAGGTGTATGATAGGGATAGGGCTCTTCATGTCTTGGATCTCCTTTCTAATGGTGTCAGGGTAGGCCGCCCCCCTGCGGATTCTGTAGTAGTTAGTCATAACTGGCCCTCGGCATTCGAGTTTCGCCAGCAGGTTTCTGAGATCATTGCAGCTGATTTAGCAGCTGGCAGGCTGCATGGCCCGTTTAGGGAGGTTCCATACTCCGCCTGCATTGTTTCACCATTGGGTGCTTTTACTAAGCGTAACTCAACCAAAATCAGGTTGATCCATGACTTGTCCTTCCCCCTAGTCGGTTCGGTGAATTCTCTTATTGACCCTTCCCACTTTACCCTTTCGTATGCCTCCGTTGATGATGCTGCTACCCTTTGTAGGCGTCTTGGAGATGGGCCTGTGTACATGGCAAAGTTGGATCTCCAAGACGCCTACAAACATGTGTTTGTTCATAGGGATGATTGGCACCTCCTCGGCCTGTCATGGCCAGATGCTGCGGGCAGGACCCTGTTCTATTTTAGTAGAGTGTTGAACTTTGGCCTCAGGTCGGCGCCGTTTCTTTTTGACATATTTGCTGATTCTCTCCACAAGTTCATGCTCCACCAGGGGGCGACTGAGGCGATAGTTAGATACGTGGATGATTTCTTGGTCGTAGCCCCATCTCGTGCCGAGTGTCAGAGTAGTCTCGAAATTATGCTCAAGACGTGTAGGGACGCAGGTTTCTCTGTCCAGCCGGCCAAAGTCACTTCACCTGCAACTGTGGTCGAGTTCTTAGGCATAGTCGTAGATTCTGAGAATAACCAGCTTCGCATTTCAGCTGAGCGGCTTGCTGACATTAGGTCAGAGGCAGCCACCTGGCTAGAGGCCAAGGTCATATCCAAGAGGCGCTTGTTGAGCATAATCGGTAGATGTTCTTTCGCAGCACGTGTAGTCAGGCAGGGCCGTGCCTTCATAGGCAGGTTAATCCAAGCCTCCAAATCAGTCTCAGCCTTGCACCACTCAATCCGCCTCAACCTCGAGGCCCGCCAGGACTTGGCCTGGTGGGTCGAGTGTCTGGAGGCCCACAATGGGGTTTGCTACTTTGGGCCAACTTGGGGCCCTGATAGCATCCATGTGTTTTCTGATTCGAGTGGGACAGCCCTAGGGGCCTGTTGTCATGGCGAATGGTTCGCCCTTTCTTTCTCTGGGAGTCTAGCTCCATTCGTCGATTGTTCCATTAATTGGAAGGAGTTTCTTGCCGCCCTCCTGGCTCTCAGGACTTGGGCACCTCGATTCAGAGGCAAGTCTTGGATATTTCACATAGACAACACAACAGTTTGTAGTATCCTCAATAGCTCTTATAGCCCAGTTCCTCGATTGATGTGGTTTGTGAGGCAATGGGCACTCACAGTTGAGATGTTCAATGTGTCCATTGCGCCCGTTTACATTGCCTCAGCAGACAACGTAGACGCGGACGATTTGAGTAGGGGTAGGATTCAGGCATTCAAGGATAGGAACCCCAACGCCAATCCCTCCATGACGTGGCCCGATCTCTCAATCCTAAACCTTCTTCCCCCAGGGTAACCATGGTTTCCTTTACTTTCAGATTTGGATGCTCGGGCAGCCACACTAGTCCAGTCCGGCTGGGCCCCTCGCTCCAGGGCTGGCTATGCCACTGCGGTTCGCAGGTACCTCGCCTTTTCAGATCTCCATCGTCTCGCTCCAATCCCCCTCACAGAACTTAATTTATTGAGGTTTGTAGCTTACTTAGAGCGTCAATCACTTTCTAATAGAACAATAAGGTCGTATTTATCTGGTTTAAGAGCGTGGGTGATATCACTAGGCTTACAAGAGCCTTCCATCTGGACCCCTAGACTTCAGCTGGCCATTAGGGCCATGGTTAGATCTCAGCCTCTTCCATCACAGGCAAAGCCTATAACCTTTCCTCTTCTCTGTTCCATCTTGGCACAGCTGCGGGGCTCCCCGGACGCTTTGGTCCTCGGGGGGGCAATGGTACTTCAATACTTCGCCTGCCTTAGGGCCTCCGAGCTGTGTCCCCGAGATCCGGCAGAGGGCGCCCCTACCAGGGCCTCTGTCTCCTTTCTTACTTTAGACTTCAAACCACTCATGAGGTTCGTCGTACATAAATCAAAGACCAACCCTCACGGTTTCACCGTGTGTCTAGGGTGCTCCGGGCACCAGGTTTGTGCAGTGTGTATCATCCATCGCCTACTCTCATCTTCGTCATCCTCTATCACCTCCCCGCTCTTCACCCTTTCCTCAGGGGCAGTTCTCATCTATGCCCACTATAATGCCACCCTCAAAAAACTTGTTTCCTCTCTGGGCCTAGATCCAGTAGGATATTCATCACACTCCCTGAGAGCGGGGGCAGCCACTCAGGCTGCTCGTGCGGGCCTTTCAGCCAGGCAGATTCAACTGCTGGGGCGTTGGCAGTCAGACGCTTTCACCGCCTACATGCGCCCGCCCCCTGAGGCATATGCTGAACTCGCCCCCCATCTCACCTAGCTCTCCTGGCCCTCGGGCCCTTGTTCGCTCCTTCCACTTCTTTCACGGTTTCTCACACCAATGTTTTTTCTTAGTTCTGCTCTTGGACTGCAAGCTTTGGTGGGTCCAGAGCAGCTCACTCAACATCTGTGTTTATCTGTCTTTCTGTGCGTTTACTGTCTTATTGTGTGTGTGTATGATTTGTGTGTCAAGATTTAGCCATTAAAGGCACTGCGGCCATTCTAACTAGACCCTGCTTGTTTGTATTCTGTTCCTTGGCGTTCAATAGGAATTTAGTGGTTAGACCACTAGAAAATGTTGAACGGGGAACAGTGCGTAGGTCCCCCCTTTGGGGTTATGCTGGTCAGACTGGCTGCGCCGTCTTTATGGTTTTTTGTACTTGTTTCTTGGTGCTTGGAGTTCAAGTTCCTCTCCTTGTATTGTTTGCTCTATTCTTTGTAATTCCCTTAATCTCTTGTTGTCTTCGCTTGCTTCTCTGTTGGGCCCACGTTGGCGGTTGTCGGTCAAGCTGTGACAAACTCTAATTTATATAAATACCATCAGTCACTGGCCTCTGGGTCGCACTTCAAAATTTCCCCGCCCACCCAGCCCCTTGGGTGGTAGTATTCAAAATTTTCTTATTTTTTTTCATATAACGTTTCAAAATTTTCCCCCTTTTTCCTATGCCATCTCATAAAAAATTAGTACCCTAAAAATCATTGGGCATTAGGCCCCGGTTTACTCATGTCATGCCTAAATCTTGAATTTGAGCCTTAAACTTATAACTGTATTCTATGATTCCTGTAATTACCTCTACTTATTGAGTTTCGTTGTATCCACGTATCCTGAATTTAATTTGTATGCTTCGAGGACACTCTAGATCATATTCATGTTTATCTGTAGTTTAATCTCACATTTGAATTGTTTTAATCTAGTAACATTTATTTTTTGGTGGGTCCAGAGCAGCTCACTCAACATCTGTGTTTATCTGTCTTTCTGTGCGTTTACTGTCTTATTGTGTGTGTGTATGATTTTTGTGTCAAGATTTAGCCATTAAAGGCACTGCGGCCATTCTACTAGAACCCTGCTTGTTTGTATTGTGTTCCTTGGCGTTCAACACTTCATCGGCTATCATGAGTCACAAAAGTGCATTTTTCTCAGTTAACTGGACTTCATTTTTTCAATATCAAAGTGACAGACTGTAAGCCACCAGTTTTTTAATCAACATTAAAGAAGAGACCAATTATAGCAGTCAATGTGCCGAAAGGAAGCACCACCTTCAGCTGTGCTGAACCAAGGGGAACATTGCGGTGAATCTGTTTGCTTAAGTACTGTCAGTGTCACTTTAAGATGGGAAATTCGCAGCCGTTTGTGATAGGCACATGCAATGCACTGACAAGCTTCAAAATGGAACTTGTGAAGGAAGACAATCTGGATGAGTTCCAAAATGGAATTCGAAAATGGGTTCATTTCAGCTCAGTGCCAGCATCCATTGCATGATTGAGGCAAATCAAGATTTGAGGGTTTACAATTGTTTTCTTAAGATGCATGATTTTGTTGGAACAGCAAGCCTTTGAACAAATTTGGGTTTGTCAGTTCCTCTGCAGAAACACTTCGTATAGTCACAT
The DNA here is from genome assembly GCA_026936325.1 of Platynereis dumerilii. Taxonomy (NCBI): domain Eukaryota; kingdom Metazoa; phylum Annelida; class Polychaeta; order Phyllodocida; family Nereididae; genus Platynereis; species Platynereis dumerilii. Next base: position 18,666,722 of record JAPTHN010000003.1, read on the forward strand.
TCAATTGATCTTGAAAAACGACATAAATTTACTTTGTGCTTTTGGCTGATATGAAGAAGTCACAGACCACATATCAAATTGGCAAGCTGCGGTATAGCACACATTAAAAACCTTTTTAGTAAACCATGATTTCTCATCAATTTTTGGCCACTTAGCCAGCTTAATTGATAATGAAGTGGATCATTGGTAGATGCTTGATAATATTATGATTGAACTCAACTTTCTGTCATAATAGAAGATCATTAGACTGATATCCATGTGGCAGAGAAAGGCAAAGGATGTTTTATGAAGCAATTTCCTCTCAAATTTGATTAAACGGCCAATATCTTATGAAAGATATAAGGGAAACTGGATTTGACTCAAGATTGGAAGAAGATTAATTTAAGTTTTGCACTAAAAAATTATTGTCCATTTTCAAAAATAGGTAGTCCAATCTATTAATGAACCTGTCAATTATTTTGAGCTTTGAGTGCTACCAGCATCTGAAGCTTGTTTCTGACATGACATTCATCTAATGATGCTTCTTATGATTTAAATGAACATCTGTATGTCTTTTAAGCCTCAAATACTCTCTATCCCCTGTTGACATCCTTGTAGTACTGGCTGTCCTGCTTTCTTGTAACTGTCTTCTTTCTTGGTTTAGTCTTGACATCTCTAAAGCTCAACTTCTCAGAATCCAAAAGTTTCAGTGAAGCTGCAGTCTTTTAGAGTACTAGCCAAATGAATTATTCTGAGAAACCAGTCTGACAAGTGTCTGGGCTCTACTCGCCTTGTATCTCATTCTGTTATCGTCTCCACCAAAATGTGACACCGACCAATTGGGAAAGAGGAATCTGTCCATTTCCCTTGCAGACTCCATAAACCAAATGACGCAGAAAATTTAATCCACCGTGGAACAATGAGATGTTGCCAGGAGCCATGCTAGTATCTTAAAAGCAGCAAACATCTAACAAAAAGCTACATTTCACTGCAACTAGCTCATAGAAGACATGGCATAATCAGGGTCACACAATCTTAGTCTAAGGGCCATGCAGTAAATAAATTACTAAATATTCAATTTGATTTTACATGCTAGTTAATGAGGCAATATTTCCAACATATATTTTTTTATATGATTTATTAGTCAAAGTACAAGTGGAAACAAAGCGGTAAACAGAATATTCCATATAAATTTATATCATATCTACATGGCAAAAGAATAAGACTTAATCTTCACTTGAAAACATTAAATCTGATTTTCATTCCAAATCGCATTAATCTTCTCTTTTCATTAAATTTGGAAAATGTGAATAACACTTTTATAGAGTTTTGTGGAGATTCTAGAAACAAAGATTAGAAATTGAATGAAAATAATTATCGACATCTGGACGATGGCGCCGGCTTAATTTGAAAATCACCAATGGGGTAATGCCCTAATGCAATGGACGCCCTGTTTAACACGAGCTAACATTGATCAAAATCTCGGCTCTAACGAAACATGATCATGCAGCATCGAACAAGATTTCCCTTGCTGGTATTTCACTTGCAGATTAGGCTCCAATGAATTTTCCAAATATGGACTGAGGGGATTTCAGCATTAAACACAAGGTTGTAATGGATAAACTCATTCAAAAGAGTTTTTGTGGCAACTTTTAAATAAAAGTTATTTGCCTCAATAAGGCCCACATCCTATCAAAATGCCTTATCACATGTACTGAATTAATTTGTCCTCTTTGTGATCAAAATAAACTACAAGAACTTCAAAGCAAAACAAGCCAACAGATAACAAATGTTGAGTTGTTTTCTGCTCAGATGGATTCTTCAGGAAGAAGGGTTGACGATTGTGCTTTACGTCCTGTATTTATGCACTTACCCAGCTTAATAGGACAGGCATGGTCTACAGAATTGAGACAGGGTGCAGTCTTGGCACAGGATGAGATGTCCGTCCAACATTAGTTCCCGAGGCAAGAATTGAACCCCGGTCCCAATTAGCAAAGGTTAGCATACCACTCAGCGAGCTAGGCCTGGGAAAATAATGTGGCTCCAGTTTCTCCAGGAAGAGAAAAACATATGAATTAATGAGTGGGATGTACTCTATGCATCCAACAAACTATGTGTCCAACAAATTTTTTTTGCATATGCCGCTGTTATGTACTTGCATTTGAGCCGTACAAACATCAGTCTGTTTGACAGTAGTAAATTTCACCGATCCTTTTATCCCTCCTTTCCCAGTCAGCAATATGCAGAGCACTGACTAAAGAGAGGATGAACGAATAATTGCAAATATAGAGTCAAGAGCATAAGGATAATAACCTGATGTGTGGAAATGTGAGGTAGTCTGATGGTTGAAGACAGAATTCCTCAGGGTGTTGAAATCTGATGGAGATCGGATGATAGCAATCCATCAACATTATGTACTGAGTAATATCTTAGATACATCCTTTTCTAGACATCTTGTTAGACTATGGATGTAATAAAATCTGTGCAGAGACACTCACTAAGGCAAGCAATGGACTCAAGAGTAAATTTCTCTCAAATTTGATTAAATAGCAAATATCCTATCAAAGGATAGACTTTACAGGTTTTCCTTTGAGATCGTTGGACAATCAGAAGAAGAGTTTTACACTAAAAATGATTTCCATTGTCAAAATGGGTGGTCCAACCAATAAATGATTCACTGAAACATCTCTTTCATATCTCCTGCTCGGACTAATCTCCATGTCTTACTGCCTGTCCTATTTCATATAACTGTTTTTATTCTAATCTTAGTCTGACACCCTTAATTCCCCTCCCAGTCAACATGACAAACATGTTTTGATTGATTTAATCATTTCAACAACATCAGCAAGCACAATTGGAAACCAAGAGGCACACAGAATATTCATACAGAATATTCAGTTTTTACCCTCGGCAATGTATACATTGCCGACGGGTATTGTAGTTACTTTGGGAAAATTTGTCCGTCCGGCGGGCGGGCGGGCGGGCGGGCGGGCGGACGGGCGGGCGTCCGGATAACGGGCGTCCCACTTGTGTATTGGGAGTAATGCCAAAACTATGGAATGTATACTTTTTATTTTTGGGACATTATTATATCTTTTATCCTAGTTGTACCTATTAGAGGTTTAATCCACATGAGATTAATACTTTTCTCACAATTATTGAAAAATGTGAAAAAATATTTTTTTGTGTATTGGGTGTCAAGCCAAAACTATGGCATGCATATTCATCATTTTTGGGTAAATATTGTATCTTTTATCCCAGTTGAGCCTTTCATAGGTCTAATCCCCATGACATTAATACTTTTCTCACAATCATTGAAAAATGTGAAAAATTGTTTATTTTTTGTTTCTGTGACAGAGCTAAAAAACTGCAGTACTTTTGACACTGAAATTGGCATATTGTATGTATTAAATACCCAAGATGTGTTTTTTGTGGGTCTAAATGCTCTGAGAAAGTTGAACGGACGACAATTTACCAAAAATATGAAAAAATACTATTATTTTAAACTTGTATAATTCAGTCAATTTTGAAGTTAAATCTATGAAATTTTCCACTTAGGTGTCTAACTTATGCCTCTTTAAACATCTCTAATCAGTTGGAATGTTGGTCCTATGAATTTTTATAAAAACCCAAAAATTCGAAAAAATGCCAATTTTCCAATATTTCTGCATGAAAAGCCAAATGGTAATGGGTAAGTTAGTTAACTTTAGGTCTTATTGTAGTTAGACACACTATTGACTAATATTCACAGCCATTGCATGAGTTGTTGCAATTTTTTCCATTGAAATGTATGATTGAAAAAAGGCAAAAAATCATTAAAATGTCTATTTACTCTCCATTTCCTTCTGATGTCATACCAGTCGTTGACATTTTTTTTGTCAAAATAAACCTGACATGTTTCACATCATCATCATGCTGATTTTGAACAATATGAAAACTTTTATTGGCAGCATAGGTCAATATTAACAAAATTAGATAAATATTAAGGATTTTCAGATAATCATATATCAGTAAATATTGGCCCTGGTCAATCAAATTTGCCACAATTATGTCTAAATTTGACTTTTTCTACCTCTCCTCATGAAATATTATATGACACTAAATCTTTTTAAAACTGCCAATTATTATAACTTTATGGTTAATATCTAAACTCAGTAAATTTTTAGAAGATGAATAAATGTCAGCCCCTTTTATTTAGTTGTTTGCATGAAAATTAAATGTGATTGAATCAGACAGATTGGCTTTTGTTGAATGGAGCACTGGAGAAGTCTTGATTATGTAATGTTATGTCACAGGGTAATTGTCTTCCCTGCTAATCCTTTGACAAGAAATCTTAAACTCTCAATTGTAAAGTTCTTAATGGTTTAAATCTAACATCAGTTATGTACATTTTAACATATAAAGTACTGTCAGCTTACTTTTATCTTGGTCTTTAATGAAAAACATATAAGACAGACTGGCAATAAGACCTATATATAGAGGGTTATCAAAGAAAATTACTTGGCATGCAAATCCAATTTCTGCAAATTTCAGTGTGTAATTTTACATTTCAAGACATTATTGGATAAATCTGTCTTTTAATTCATTTTAAAACTCACTCCAATTGTATTTTTAGCATTTTAAAGAAATATTGTTTAGGGGGTAAAAGTGTCATCATTGGAAGGGGTCCAGTTTTTTTGTGAATGGGCCTGGAGACAGTATGTCTGTGCTTCATTGTACCCCTCCCCTCCAGCCATTCATGTTATGTAACATTGTGTCACTAATCCTGTCCAGTGACCAAAGCTGGGAACAAAGGAGCACAAAAGCAGTGCACAGCACCCTCAACTTTTTAACAAATTTTCTTTTTTCTTAGAAATATGTCCAAACTGCATTGACACCAACTTAGTAGTCTTATATTGAACAAATAAAGAAATTTCCAATTTTAATAAAATATTTAGGCAAACTAGAAGCTGAGATATGACTTTTTGTAGCCCATACAGGCTGTACACAGAGTTGGGACATCTTTCTCTTGTTTTGTTTTTCTTTACAGCTATTGTTATTCTCCAAAGTTTGACCAGCATTTAACCTTTGTATTAACTAGCAACTTGCTTAGTCTTAAAAGATATATATATACTGGCATAAACCTTGTTTTAGTGTTACTATTTACAATGGTTTTGGTTGGAGACATCTTATCTATAATTTATGTTTTTAGACCCATATTCCATATTTGTAATTTATGATAAGAATAGCTAAGACTAGATAGACTAGATAGATAGATAGATAGATAGATAGATGGATAGATAGATAGATAGATAGATAGATAGATAGATAGATAGATAGATAGATAGATAGATAGATAGATAGATAGATAGATAGATAGATAGATAGACACATGTAGATAGATAGATATATATATAGATAGATAGATAGATTGATAGATGCATACATAGATGGATAGATTATTAGAGTAATTTTAATCCTGTACAATTTCTAAAGCTTTACAATGATTCAAGATTCCTATACATGGATATATCACAAAATCCAATCATCAACTGGAATTATTCTATTTTCTCAATTTAATCTCTTTTTACAAAAAGCACAAAATCAGCCATAGGCCCTCCAGATTTCATTTTGACTAGAAGATATATCATTTCAAGTTTAATCTCTTGGTAACCATTGACTTTCAGTGATGTTTCATTGGACCCCCCCCCCCATCACAGTGGCACACTTCTGAGGTGTGTGAAGTATGCCACCCTCCATTCTTTTGTCAGGTTACATAATGGCATTGCATAAGGTGATTAAAAGATTGGGGTACAGCAGACAATAGCCAATTGATATGGGTGTTTAGCAGCTGAGGAGGGGGACTAAGGAAGCCCCTTTAACCCCTTTAAGGGGAATGTCTGCAAGGATAATGTAATTTAACTGAAATTGTTACAACATCCAACAATTTACATGGCTACATTCTAAAATGGATCCAGGATCAAGATGATGTAGAACTGAAGTCAATGACACTGTTTGATTAGATATAAGATTTACAGACAGAAATTTATTGAACTGATAGATATCTAATTTTTGCTCAAACAATAGCTACCCTTATTGCAATTCAGTTTTATGCAGTTTAAATGAAATAGTAATTTTATCTTTTCTGCAGGAATTATGACACATCTTAATAGAAAAACTGATAGTTGGATTGATCAAACTACCAAAAATCTATCTATCTATCTATCTATCTATCTATCTATCTATCTATCTATCCATCTATCTATCTATCTATCTATCTATCTATCCATCTATCTATCTATCTATCTAAACAGTCCCCTACATGTCCTGATCGTTTTCTGACTGTCTTTATCTCAGTTGTTGTCCATTTCTAGCTGTCTTTTTAATGGTCATTACCTGTCTATTGTGCACTGCATTGCTTTATTTTCCTGTCTGTCACCACTGTATATTACATTCAGACAAAAATAAGTTTGATAAAAAACCAACATTCTAAAATGGTAGTGGAAGAGGGGACGAATTACTGTGGGTAATCCATGCCGGATAATATTGTTCTTAATATTGTCACCGAAACCAGTCATCTTCTTGACTTCATTTTTTAAAAATTTTATTTCTCAAATTGCTCGTGCACAAAAAGGCACAGATTTTGCCACAGGCCACCAATAGGCATAGTGGAATACTTGCCTGAATTTCATTATCCAGATTATACCAAATTATACCACTTCAACAGTACAATGTAACGTCTTGCTAATTGCTAACCATTGATTTTCAGTTCATTTGATCTTGTGCCACACTTTTTGACTCCTTGCCCAAATTTTAACTGTTTCCCCTCTTTTTCTGGGGGGGACCCATTCTGCAAGCTGATTGCATGTGGATTTTGAATTCCCGCCAATACAAAATGGCAGACAGGAAACATTTATATTATTTTGCTCACAGCTCTTGGCCATTCAATGAAAGTTTTTCAACGGGAATTTCATGTTCATGAGGATATTAGAGTACCCAGTGGGGTCCTGCCTCAATGTATCCCACTGTCTGGAGAATAGCCGCTGAGTAGCCGAGGGTATGCTGCCGCGCAGCCTATGTTTATATCATATCCATGAGGCAAGAAATCAACTTATATTAATCTTAACTGCCAGTTTCACACATTAAATTTTACATTCATGTCAAATCTAGTTTTCATTTCAAATTGCATTAATATTTTCCATTTACTTTGGAAAAAGTGAAGAACAATGATTTCATGGAGTTGAGAGAAACAATGATTAGCCATTTAATGAAAAGAATTATCGACGTCTGGTCGATAACGTAGTGTCAATTTGAAAATCACCAATGGAGTAATGCCCTAATGCAATGAACACCCTGGTTAACACGTTTTAAAACATTGATCAAAATCTTGGTTCTCAATAACTCGATCTTGCAGCACAGAACAAGATTTCCCTTAGTGGCATTTCACTTGCAGATTAGGTGCTATGAATTTTCACAACATTAACTGAGGGAATTTTCTGACAATTCAGATGGGCATCAGGGATTGACAGATTCACACATTGGAAGGAGTCCTTGGCACAACTTTAAATAAAAGTACTTTAAAATTATCCTCTCAGTCCCACAATTTATTGCAATCCTTCACAACATTTACTGATTCGTTCTTATCAAATCAGAAATTACTATATTAAATGAAGAATATTATGTTTTTCTGATCATCATAAATGAAAATTACACGTTTCTACTTGTCACTTCACTTAAAATGTGAGGAGGAACAATTATTGGTTGGATCAATGGACCACCCATATTAGCATAATCGAATTTAGAAGTAAAAACTGAATCACATCAAGAAAATAATTTCTCCGGAAAACAAATAGTCTAATTAACTGATTAGATTGCTAAACATGGAGACACGTCTTGAGAAGAGCGCGACTCTAATTTGACTCGAAATTAATCTTGCAACAACCTTAACAGACAAACACACTTCATCAGTTTGTATATACAATTCAGGATATTGGCCATTTGAAACTAATTTGTCAGGAAATTATTTTAGAAACTACCCATTGCCTTTGTCTTGCGCATAAAGTTTGGTAAACCACTATTTATGACACAAAGTTGAGCCACAAAGTTTACAGGTGATTTCATTAGTATGCGATTCTTAGGTTCTAGAACCACCAAATACATGCCATTTTCAGTTAATCTGATTGGTTTAGAAACAACAGAACGTCACACATTTCATTTATCATACGTAGCATGAGCTGGTTTAGTATAGATTCCTCACAGCCAAGTATGGATGACAAGAATCGCATGGTAATGAAATCACCTGTAATCACATCCTGAATGCACGTTAGAAATTGTGAGTTAACCTCATCATATAAAGAACTCATATAAATTGTCGGATGGCTAGATGACAAGTAGCATCAGAATGATCATGGTGCACTTAAAACCTGTGGGTCCAGATTTCCCAAAGTACAATAGGCACATATAATGCACAACATCGGCCATGCTACACATATTTTACCTATACTACTTTGTTTCTATACACTGCATTGTACCGGGTCCTGCTATATGACAGGAATACACTAACAAAAGGCTGCCTCAAATCAGGCTGACTGGACTTGGAATGGCTATGGAGTCGATGACAGTATGTTGAATAATATTGAATTTAACTGAACTAATGATCCATAGTGCACATCTACAATGCGATAAATGTATATACTATGAAAAGAACTTCTGCAATGGGCTGGTTGAGGCCAGAACATGGGGGAATTTCACCCCTTCAAGACAGAAACATAATCACTCTATGCATAGCTCGGGCGATAATTACAAGTTCAAAAACATTCGGTATACACTGCTGCAAAAGGGGCAGGGCCGTATCAACACATTTTTGGGCCGGGGGCAAACTGTTTCTAATGGGCCCCATGGGGGGGCTGGCCCCACAGTGGGCCTTGGGCAAAATTATTGGCGGGCCCTGTTATCACAATAGTGTCATCTTCAATCTAGCATTCTGAATTAATTTGTACCTCTATAGTCTATATATGTACCTGCATCAAAAACCACAGTAATTGACGAATTGTTTTATCTGCATGACATTATATGAAATCATAAATAATAGAATATAGAATAAGACAAAAAGGTCTGCACGAAAATAAGGAGGGGGGCCCTTGGACTACTGTTTCATACAGTTAATTGAGGATGCAGATATTGGCGGATTCAAGAGGGGTGTAGGGGCCTCTGGGGCCCATGCCCTTTTAGGTCCCCGAAACAAAAAGTGACATTTTGAAGCAAAATATAAGTAGTATGAGGATTGAGGGGGGCCCACAAATTTCAAAACACATCTGGGCCCCTCCCAGTCTACCGTATATAGAGATTAAACAGGGCAAGGGGCCCCTTACTTCTTCTAATATATTAATACACAACTAAGGCCTACTGGGATGCCATGACGTCACATCGCCGTTTTCCCTTAATTTCGGAATTTATTTCTCTCTTTTTCATTTTAAGACATAGCCTTCCAGATGCATACCACTTTTTTCTATCAATTAACAACAAATATGAACCTATTCCTCCTCTATCTTTTATGTTTACCCATTTTTGCATTTCCTAGCGAGGGCCTTGCCGCCATTTTATTTGTTGTGATCCAGGCCGTTTCTATTTCTGCATATATCCCCAAATAAAAGTAGGGCAAAATAAGACATTCTTTTAACACCCAAAATAACGCCTATTACTCATTCAATAAATTGCAACCAAGTTCTAAATTGTTTGATTTCACTTCCTAATTGGTATTGAAGTGTCACATCTGAAGTGTCAAAATCTGAAGTGCAATTAAGCAATTACAGGCCGGACATGTGTCACACTGATTCCTTTGGTGAAATTCTCATCTTATCTATAATAGATTATAACACTCAAATGGTATCCAAGTTTACCTGAATTGTTTTAGCACTGCAGATAACGACAATCATTTTTTTTACGGAGATATTATTTTACATTGTGTACATGTCACATTTTTATTACCTCATTTCATAGCTCAACTCTTTATCTACAGTCATGTATACCAAAAATCAAACAAATTTCTTCACCAGCATATTGTTTCCTAAGTTTCTACCTCAATACCATCTTTGCTCCTATGTCATGTGTCAAAGGTAAATTGCCGCAATCTGCCTATGCAAGCATGTCATCTGTCTTAACTCCAAACTATGCAATCCATTTTCAGATATTCTTATGCACTCTGGCCCTTCTTTCACTATTCATTTATCAGCTTACATTGCTTTTTGTGACAAAACACTTTCATTCAGCCAACCTCTCTGAATACCATTTATCACGGGTAAATGCTAGTCTTTTATTAGCCTGTCAAGCTCTAATTGATATTTTTTATAAGGTCTGAAAACCAATTTTGACTTCTAAGTACTTTACATAATTTTTCATAATTCTGTTTTTTAAAGGTTGCTGGTGGGCCCCCCTCAGGCAGGGGGCCCCAGGGCATTGTCATCCTGTCCATAGGGCCAGTCCACCCCTGGGCCTCCCTTGCACCCAAAAAGATCTCTAAATTCTGAAAATACGTTCTCGCGTCAGTTACCCAACGCACTTTATTTACTGTCGCAACTCTTTTCAGCTTCATGATGGGCCCCCCTGAGGTCATGGGCCCGGGGCAACTGCCCCGTTTGCCCTATGGTTGATATGGCCCTGAAAAGGGGGGGGGGGAGGTGGTGCATCTATGTGACAGAAAATGAATAAGTGATAAAAGAATGTGGTTCCTCAAGAATTAAACAAAGAAATCTAACACCTCAGTATGTCAAAACATGCATCAGAAAACCCATATAAAAGATTGATGAAACAGATCCACCTCTTTTGCCATGGGTAAATACCCTGAACCATCTCACGGACATGACACAGCATACACCACCTTCAAAATCATAAGATATCTGAAAGACATGACATGAAAAGCTAAGAAACGAAAGGAAGAAACCCTTCTTGGTAAAAATCAAACTATTGTTTTGTTTTGGATCATCTAAATCGGCTATAGATGTTCTGATCCTAAGCAAAGTTTATTAATAACACTATGTTAAAGAATTAAAGAATAATAAGTGTTTTAAATTTTTGCAGAATGACAATCTGAAAAAAATGATAATGGAACAGTTTTGATGGAAACTTGTGAAGTAAATTTTACCAAATACGGAAAATATCTTAGTTGCAGCCAATATGAACCTCATGACTTATCTACAATGCAAGAGCCACATCACTGAACTATGTCCAGTGTGAAGCATAGAAGGATGGGATGACTACAAACAACAGACTTTAAACTTTGTAACTCAATCGAGGACTTCTGCTGTCAAAACAAGATGAAACCAAATCTTCCTCAGTGTCCCTCTTCCGTTGGATCAAAGGCAAACTACATAGCCATTCAAAGTCATCTGAAGTCATTTGACAAACACGGGAGAATAACAGAGAATACCAGAACAGGACCAAGCCTTAGAGAACACAGTCCTTTGAAAATGACACCAACAATCAATAAATACCCCTCAGAATTACAGATCAAAACCTCCACTGCATAAATGTTTGATGATGCTTCTCTTGGGGTACTAATGATGTGAATATCTCACAGCTTATAATAAGTTATATGGAACACACAATCACACATCAACTTACATATTGAATAAGTATAAATATATTTCCTGCCTTTGTAATAAAGCTCCTCTGGGGCCAAAAGGAAAAATCACACTCTCAGTAATTCTAAGAGAATCTCAGAAATCGTTAAGAGATTATATGGTGGACATTTCTGCTGTTATCTTTCTAAGATTATCTGAGAATTCTCTGCTGTTCTCTACTTTTTTTTAGATTCTCTCAAAAATTTCTGAGATTCTCTTAATTAAAAATGTTTGAGATTCTCTTAAAAATTTCTGAGATTCTCTTAAAATTTCTGAGATTCGTTTAAACGTTTCTGAGATTCTCTAAAAATTTCTGAGATCATCTAAAAAAATGTGTGATATTCTCTCAGAAATGTGTGATATTCTCTCAGAAATGTATGACATTCTCTTAGAAATTTCTGAGAGTAAGATTTTTCATTTTGGCCCTAGAGGAGCTTCATACTTTGTGCATTCCCTATTGGTTTTTGGGCTTGTCCTCCATATCATTCCAAAAACGGTTTTTGGAAATACCACACAGCTAACTACATTGTCATGAATTCTGTAGGTTTTTGGGGAAATCTAACCTCTGGGCAAAAAACCAATTTGGTTCTTCAAAAAACGAATTTGGTTCTTAAAAAAAAACCAATTTGGTTCTTCAAAAACCAGTTTGGTTCTTAAAAAAAATATTTGGTTCTTCAAAAACCAGTTTGGTTCTTCAAAAGACCAATTTTGCGCTTAACTATTTTAATACCACATAGCTGCATTGTTAAGAATGTAGTAGGTTCTTGGGGAAAATCTGACCTCTGCACAAAGTTTGGTATTTCAAAAACCCAATTTTGCGATTACGTTTTTAGAGTGCAGAAGACACAAAAAGCCCCATTCCTCAGCCCCATCAAAAATTACGTAATGATGTTGACCACAAGTGAATACTTAATGGAATTATGCATAATGCTTGAGGACTGTTGAGACTATAATTGTGCATGAGCATTATAAGAGCATTATAATGCACTTGTACTTGTGGCTAGGTGCACTTGTACTTGTAGCTAGTTATTTGAGAGGTAGAACTCAAAGAGTAAAAATTTGTAATCAGCGTAGTGATTGGCGCATGATTAAAAAAGGTGTACCACAGGGCTCAATAGTTGGACCTGCGCTGTTCAACTTTTTCATAAATGATTTGTTGTTTGAAAATGAGGAATACGATATAGCAAACTATGCAGATGACACAACTATTTTTGTATCAGCACCATGTAAAGTGTCACTGGTTGGAAAATTAAAATGTGCTACTGATATTGCTGTAAATTGGTTTGCAGTTAATGGAATGCAGGCAAATGCCTCCAAATTTGACTTTATTGTATTTGGTGGTAAATGTGACAGATTAAATCTAACTTTAGAGGATGGCACAGTGTTAGAACAAAATGATTATGTTACTCTACTTGGTGTGACTCTAGATGACAAGCTAGATTATACTAGACATATATCAAATATTTGTAAGAAAGCTGCTTGGCAGCTATGCGCATTAGGAAGATTGTCAAAATATTTGAGTGTTGATGCTAAAATGACAATTTTTAGATCATTTATTGTATCAAATCTAAGCTATTGTAAGTTAGTATGGCATTTTTGTAACAAAAAATGTGAAAAGAAATTAGAAAAGCTTCAAGAGAGAGGTTTGAGAATTGTTTCAGGTGACTATAAAAGTGATTATATATCTCTACTAAACAAATTTAATTTGACCACTCTGGCGACAAATCGGACTTTATCTATGGTTTTTGAAGTATACAAGGCCAGAAATAACCTCTCGCCAAAATATGTTTGTGATATGTTTCAAACAAAAGACTCTAATTACAACCTCATACGAGGTGAACAATTGAAAGTTAACCATAAAAGGTCAACTAAATATGGACTGAGAAGTTTTTCCCATGAAGGAGCAGTCATGTGGAATAAACTTAAGGGGTCAGTTAAAGCCATACCGGATGCCCAAAATTTTAAAAAAGAAGTTTTTAAGGTTATTGTACCTAAACATGTTTTTTAATTTGCCTACAATTTTTGTTTTTAATCTTGACTGTAGATTTTCAATTGTGATGTTATTCTTATTTTAAATTATTTTTATTTCATAATTCATAATTTATTTTTATTCTGTTTTTAATGTTATCTACTTGTTATTTTGTTATATAATCGGTGACACTAGTTTTAAACTAATGTTCTTTTATGTTATCAAAACCGATTTCAAATAAAAATTGTCTATTGTCTATTGTCTATTGTAGAGTTTAGGCACAAATCACTAAATGAATGGGTGAAGATGCTGATATAGAAGGCATGCCAAGAACAATGAAAAAATTTAAGAGCAAAGTATTTTTTCTTTCACATAGGGGCATAACGGGAATCAGGAACACACATGTATATAAAAAAGCTGTTCAGACAGTTTACAATTACATTATAATATATACATTGAAATTAACTTTAGTTCTGGAGTACTCTTATAAAACAGTCACTATTCTCTGAGAACATTGCGGATAATGTAGAAGTTTCACTCTATAACAGATTTCCTGCAAGAAAAAGAAACTTCATGAGAAGCACAATTGATGTAATATTATTTCCATTATTCTCATCATGTCTTTTGACTCATGTCTTCTTTCAGTAGTAGCTCTTGCCATGAATTCCTTTATGAGCATCTTCAATGGATGTGACTCTGCATGATTGTGCGCTGTAATCCATACATGCTCTCAGTGAATGAGGGGACTTTTGCAAAGACCATTGCAGATCTTCAGGCATTTGCAATATTACAAATGTGCCTGTGACTCCCTCCACAGCTACTTTTCTGAGCTGCAGAGCTCCAGATTTAACATTTAGATTTTATTTGTCAACATAATCATCAATCTATCTGATCATCTAATTCTCCCTAAAACAGTAATGCTGTTACTTTGTTGTTACTTTGTAAACCAAGCAAGACAAACAACTGCTCTTCTTTTGCACTACATATATCTCCTCAGACTGAAACACAAGGCACATGTCGAAAAGAGTGTTTTGATGGGAGTTCTGTGTTCTTCCTGTTATTATTCCGAAGAATATTGCAGTGTCACACCCTGACACTTGAGAAACCGGATCACATCCAGAGCACACATCTTAAGCTCACATTCATAGCAAACATGCAACAGGGTCTCACCCATCTGCAGAGAGGACAAAACAAAAATATAAACTTCATATTAATTCAGCGCCACAGCATTCCCAGTGAAGTTTACAGAAAGAAGTCCATGTGTTCATTGACTTCCCCCTAACTGACGACCTACGGAACAGCAGTGTCCTGAATTTTGGAAGCATTGATGCCTTGATGAGCTGCCATGAACTTAGTTTAATATGACAGCACTAGCCTGCAAATCCATGTGTGTACTTGTGGTATGTTCTTCTAATATCTAGCCTCACATTGTAGAGTGGGTCGGGGCAAGAAGCCCGGGTTAGGTGAGAAGCCCCCCAGGGTTATATCTAAACTTACATTTTCGGTGCTTTTTCTTATTGATAGGATTGAAGCTAGAGGCTTTTTAAGTGACGTCACAAATTTTCAAGGCATTCAGCACCAAACCATAGTCCTAATTAAAGAAACAAAAAAAGGTGCATGGTTTTTGTAACTTTGATTAATTCTTTGAAAGTGGTTGTCAGAAATAACTTTGGAAATTTTTAAAATTATAATGGATATCTGCATTGCTTCACTTTACGACCATCACATAAATATGATTTGGATCATGTCTTTTGAATTTTAGCTCAAAATATAGAGGTCAAATTAAAATATGTGGGTTTGGGGCGAGAGGCCCCACATGGTATGGGGCATGGGGCCCCCTTCACTGAGGCCTCGAAGCTGCTTCCGGAACCATTTAATAATGTTCACTTTACCTTAAATCTTGATATAATAGCTAATCGAAATAAAAAATATTTTGGCCGAAATTGAAAAAGGGCAAAAAATATTAAAAAATAAATGCATGAACAGAAAAATTCTGAAATTCAGAAAAAGTGAATAGAATGCCTTAAAAATTATAGAAGAACCCCAAGAAATAACTTTCAAGCTGAATGCGCTCCAAAAAAATTGCCATAGGTTTATAATAGGGAGGCTTCTTGCCCGATGGGTGGGGTAAGAAGGCCATTTTAATTTTTTTACAAAAAGGGCCGTAACTCCTTTATTAAAATTGGTAGACATCCGTTTCACTAGTTATAAGTAGAGTCAAGTGATCCCTTCCTGACAGCATAAGCATTCAAATAATCTACAACAAAAAGTAGGTCAAATCGCATCTCGAAGTTAAGGGGGGCTGCATGCCCCGCGCTACTCTATTGACTTTTTTCTGCAGTCTAAGCATTGCAGAGTTGCAGCAGGTAAATATCCCCAATAAACTTATTCACAATCTTCTCCACAGGAAAAGAAGCACCCGATCAAGAGACAAGTGAACAGATTAGTGGAGATATTGGAGAGATAATTGCAGCACTTGGCCACACGCTGTCATCTGATTCAGACTCGGAAAATGGTGATTCACCTGGTGGATGTCCTACAGGCAGGCTAGCTACATGGATGGATGGATGGATGTTTGGGGCTGTACGTCCTATATTCATGCACTTAGTAGGCTAATTAGGACAGAAGGACACTGCAATGACGCAAAGGATGATTGAATCAGCCGTCCAACATATGCCCAGATGACCCGGCAAGAGATGGATTCGATTAGATAAGCTGAAAAGCCAGTGTCAGAAACCTTGAGGATAAATAAATGCTAAATTTATGTTATGAAAAGTAACTTAATTATATCATGATATATGCATTAAACAATGTTGCAACAGATCCCTGCAGAAAAACTTGCTGCAAAGAAAAGGAAGGGTAAGATGTGGTTCCCTACACTTGATTTCTTTGTAGGAACTGTGATAGATTTCACCTGCAAAAGTAGGCAAGACTACTAATTCAATGGACACTTAAAATTTTCATCCCACATTGTTTCCTACTGTTTAAATGAAAGTTGTGTCAATAAAATAACTAACTAACTAGTTAACACCAAAGAACCAAACTAAAAAAGTATCTTATGAACTGCCATTGTCTTTCAAATCTAATAATAATTGTTGCGGACGTGGAATTTACAACAAAGATCCAACATCTTAAACTGATAAATTTGCTACAATTTACAGGATTTGTATATTTGCAACAATTTTAAAAAACAGTCCTCCTTTAAAAAGTAATCAAAATGAATCTAGACGGATTGAAGCTGTGTTGTTGAAGACTTCAATCTTGTTGTTGCACATGTGGGAACCAATGATGTTGTTACCCGGATGCCTGGGCATTTCAGAAAGTTCTCTAAGTCGCAGACTAGATCATCAGAGGAATTGGTCGTGATATGGGATATAATGTGTTGAATAGGGTGGTCCTTATTTATAAACTTTTGAAATTTCATGGTCTGACCCCCCTAAAATCCTCCAATTGGCTAAAAAATGAGGTCTGTAAAGTTTCATCAAAATATATTAATATTTAGAGGTAGCTCAACGGCCTTGAAAATTGCTTATTTGAAGCTATTTAGACGTTAATAGCCAGAATGTGTCAGTTTCTCCTTACATCTCTATCCACCATACATGGCCTTAGTCAAGGCACTTAAGTCACATATCATTGTCTTCGTGTGTCAGAGTATCTACATTCAAAACTAATATTGACTGCGATGAAATAAATTTCTAAGAAGTTGATGGTGGTGCAGTGATTTGACACAGTATAGGCCTGTACCATCGGTGTGCTCACGCTTGGTGAATCGAAATTGTCACAAACCTCACGCAGATGCCTTTTATTCACTGTTTCTGTGCCCAAAAGGACCTCAAAAACAATTTAAATGGTTTTGCTGTCAACACAATATGATATTTGTGGTGCGAAGTTACTTGAAATTGCAAGTTTTTGATTGCTTTCTCTAGCGTCACCTTAAATGCAAGGAACTTGTCAGGTAAGAAGCAACTCCTACTGTAAAGAAAATTGAAGCAGTTTGGAACAGAGCAAGAATATCTACAAGATACAGTCTAGATGATATCAACAAGACTGAAAAAATTAAATATGTATGATCCCGCCCAAAACACACAACGAAGTGTCTGGTTCGATTTTCAATATACAAGTTTATTTCCATAAACTCTCCAACAGGCAACCCTGTAAATACGAATAACATATATATAAGATACAATAAATAATCATATTAATCATAGTATGTACAAATAACAAAGTGAACATTATTCATGTAATCCACATACCCTAGTTGGGGTTATTCCATACATATATAAGTAAATATCCCTCCTGATGAACAGGCACTCCAATCCTAGAAATAAGCATTAATAAACCCTTTTAACTAAATATCCCTAACTGCATGATCTATGTACAACCTCTAGCATGATCAATAAAAGACAAGAATGAATGAATGAATCGAATGTGATATATACATGAGAATATGAAATTGCTCACCTTCACTTAAAAGTAAGTTTCAAATATGAAATTCCCAAAGATTTATTCCATCAAGGTGTTATCAACTGTCTGGTAACCAAATATGACTAGCAGTTCTGAACATCTGCTCAGTTCAGGGAATCACATGAGAATGGCAAATCTGGGCAAGATAGTTCCTGTTACCACACCAAACATCAAACAAAGAACAACAAACACTGTTGAACTTTGGCAAGTCTTTATTCAGATAACATAATTGAAACTGAGAATTACATCAAGCCAATGACAATGTGTTGAAACAACAATCAAGCATTCAGCAAATAGATAATGTACAGTAAAACAATAATGAATTTATACATTAGAAATATATAAATTTATACTATATCATGAAGAGTGGCAAACCTTAAGAAAAATGCCAAACCAAGATCGCAAAAGCAAATTTCGAAAGAGGACAATTTCACGTAGTGTTGAAAAAGTTCAGAGGGATGCAGTGACTCTTTAATGAAATTTCTGACTTCTGACAACAGAGAATTCCTGCTTGGTCAAAGAGAAAAATTGAAAATGAGGTTCAATTGCTGGTATTGATAAGCTCTTTGACAGAAAAGAAGGGAAAAAAAGTACAACAAGGTGAAGTACTTTGTCAATGCAACATCAGAAAGTCAGAATTAAGCCAGTGTTCATTGAAAAAGTCACTGAAGAAGTAGCTGTAGATCCTCTTAATCTGAATCTGAAGATTCTGACTGTGATGAACCTGTTCCCGGATGCATATGCTTCAAAACCAAAAAGAGGTCATACAGAATTAATCAGAGCAGAACTTACATCATGGTGCGTCTGATAGTGCTCCTAGATGTTTGTTAGTGCAACTGCTAGAGTACAACCTCACCAATTTTGCAATCAAGAATTTGTTTGAGTCCAGATCCCATCATAGTACACTTGGATGGAAAGCTGCTGGCTGACCTTATTGGTTCCTAGAAAGTTGCTGGTCTTCCAGTTTTAGACTCGGGGTAAAGCCTTTATCAAATGCTCACAGTTCCAAAGCTTTGCACAGGAACAGGCGTTGCTCAAGCTAATGCTGTGTCCAATACACTGTAGCACTAGGGAATAGAAAACAAGTTTGTGATATGTGTTCTGAAACAACAAGCTCAAATGCTAAGTCTGTTTTGTCTGACAAGAGTCTGCCTTGTCTTATAGCAGATGCTTGGTCGTGAACTTCTGTAAGCTGGTTCTGCCTTGCAAAATGCATAGGACCTTCATCAGGCACTCAGATTCTGCTCTTCAAGAGATTCGATCCCTATGGAACAACCTTGACCAAAATGAATATCATCAAGGAAAAAGTCACCCATTTCCAAAGCTGCTCATTGAAGGTTTCAGGCAAGATTTAATCATGTTTGTGAATGAATAGCTTGCCAAAAACCCACCATCATATACCTGTCGTCAGCCCTGGACCTGGGTGTATGTAGGAGTTCTTCATCACTATCATCAGGATTGGTAAAAGTTCAATGCTCTCAGGGTGATGCATCAGACTCATTGGATGAGTTTAGTCATTTATTGTTTTAAAGTGTGGATATTACGGAGACAATTCCATCTCTCCGCATGTGAGAGAAAGAGTCTGCGAGATCTTTGTCTCTTCGAAGATCTATGTCAAGACCTGCTTCTTGTATCCTCTTGCTGTGTGTGCACCACAAATTAATCTTTGTCTTCTCCAAGATGTTCAGGACTAAGCTGTAACCAAATAAGCAATTTGTAAGTGACAAAGCCAGAATATGGGAAATCCATGTATATATTTTTCATTATTTGGCATCTTCACGAATTCGTGGAGGTGTAAAAACGAGCATGTACGAATTTGTGGACCTGAAAAAACGAGCATAGGTGCTCGTGTACATGCTTTAACTAACACTCGTGTATGTGCTTTATTTTTCGTTCGTGTATCTGCTAAAACTAACATTCGTGGAAGTGCAATATCATTAGGGTTTAGTGTTAAAATTAGGTTTAGAGCAGGTTTTAGCGAATTTTCTGATAGCAATGTTCGTAATTGCACCTGTACAAATTCGTGAAAAACAATATCTGGCACTTACACGAATGCCAAATTCGTGTATATGTTCGTTTTTACAGGTTTACAAATTCGTCCACATGCAAAATATTGAAAAATATATACCTCGGGAAATTAGAGGTATATATTTTCACTATTTGGCATGTACACGAATTTGTAGACCTGCAAAAACGAACATGTACACGAATTTGGCATTCGTGTAAGTGTGAAATAATGCAATTCACGAATTTGTGTAGGTGCAAAAACGAACATTGCAACCTTAAACTTGGCTAAAACTAACTCTAACCCTAATTTTGACCCTAAAACTGAAAGATATAACACCTCCACGAATGCTAGTAATGGCAGGTACACAAATGAATAATAAAGCACATACACGAGTGCTAGTTATTACACATACACGAGCACCAATGCTCGTTTTTTCATGTCCACAAATTCGTACATGCTCGTTTTTACACCTCCACAAATTCGTGTACATGTCAAATAATGAAAAATATATACATGGAAATCACCTCTGGTATCTGCCTGAAATGCAATGTCCTGACACTCTAAGTTAAAGATGAATCATGGGACACCAAGTCCCAAATATAATGGTTGAATATATAAAAGAAACTTCAAATGAGAAAGGGCCTCTGAAAAAAGCTCTCATTAACATCAACGCAGTGAATGTGCAGGTCATAGTAATAAGTGCCACTATATCTGTCTTGGTCACAAAAGTCGTTCTGAATGTTAGATTCTCATTGCATTTAATTGATGTCTTTGATATAATGTACATGATCATTGTTAGCCTTAAAATATGTTTTTTTTTTCTGTCAAATAGAACAGTTACATATCTAAAGAAAAAATTCATGTAACTGGTGCTGCAGAGATGTCACTTTTTAATTGCAGTATTTTTGGCATTTGGCGCTGATTTGGTGACTGAAAGCCAAAATGAGACAAACTTCAAGGCCTTTGAGCTACCTCTAAATATGCATTGATTTTTGTGAAACTTTGAAAATATCATTTTTTTACCAAAAGGAAGATATCTGGGGGGTCAGAGCAAGACATTTTCAAGTTTTATTTTTTTCCATTGTATAAGGAACCACCCTTGTGTTGAAGGAGTGTTGCTGGCCGGAATCCAGGGCATCAACATTGGTATCTCGCATGCCAAACTTCGATGATAAGTTTGATATCATAATTGTGCATGTGGGAACCAATGATGTTGTTACCCTGAGCTTTAACTCGCAGACTAGATCATCAGAGGAATTGGTTGTGAAATGGGATATAATGTGTTGAAGGAGTGTTGCTGGCCGGAATCCAGGGCATCAACATTGGTATCTCGCATGCCAAACTTCGATGATAAGTTTGATATCATAATTGTGCATGTGGGAACCAATGATGTTGTTACCCGGATGCCTGGGCATTTCGGAAAGAGCTTTAAGTCACAGACTAGATCATCAGAGGAATTGGTCATGAAATGGGATATAATGTGTTGAAGGAGTGTTGCTGGCCGGCATCCAGGGTATCAACATTGGTATCTCGCATGCCAAACTTCGATGACAAGTTTGATATCATAATTGTGATGTATGGGCATTTCAGAAAGTTCTTTAAGTCGCAGACTAGATCACCAGAGGAATTGGTTGTGAAATGGGATATAATGTGTTGAAGGAGTGTTGCTGGCCGGAATCCAGGGTATCAACATTGGTATCTCGCATGCCAAACTTCGATGATAAGTTTGATATCATAATTGTGCATGTGGGAACCAATGATTTTGTTACCCTGATGTCTGGGCATTTCAGAAAGAGCTTTAAGTGACAGACTAGATCACCAGAGGAATTGGTCGTGAATTGGGATATAAAGAGTTGAAGGAGTGTTGCTGGCCGGAATCCAGGGCATCAACATTGGTATCTCGCATGCCAAACTTCGATGATAAGTTTGATATCATAATTGTGCATGTGGGAACCAATGATGTTGTTACCCTGATATATGGGCATATCAGAAATTTCTATAAGTCGCAGACTAGATCACCAGAGGAATTGGTCATGAAATGGGATATAATGTGTTGAAGGAGTGTTGCTGGCCGGAATCCAGGGCATCAACATTGGTATCTCGCATGCCAAACTTCGATGATAAGTTTGATGTCATAATTGTGCATGTGGGAACCAATGATGTTGTTACCCTGAGCTTTAACTCGCAGACTAGATCATCAGAGGAATTGGTTGTGAAATGGGATATAATGTGTTGAAGGAGTGTTGCTGGCCGGAATCCAGGGCATCAACATTGGTATCTCGCATGCCAAACTTCGATGATAACTTTGATGTCATAATTTTGCATGTGGAAACCAATGATGTTGTTACCCTGAGCTTTAACTCGCAGACCAGATCATCAGAGGAATTGGTTGTGAAATGGGATATAATGTGTTGAAGGAGTGTTGCTGGCCGGAATCCAGGGCATCAACATTGGTATCTCGCATGCCAAACTTCGATGATAAGTTTGATATCATAATTGTGCATGTGGGAACCAATGATGTTGTTACCCTGAGCTTTAACTCGCAGACAAGATCATCAGAGGAATTGATTGTGAAATGGGATATAATGTGCTGAAGGAGTGTTGCTGGCCGGAATCCAGGGCATCAACATTGGTATCTCGTGGATGGATGGATGATTGTGGCTTTACGTCCTGTATTTATGCACTTGGTAGGCTAATTAGGGCAGGAGGAGGACATGGCAATGAGGCAAAGGATGATTGACACAGCTGTCCAACATGGGCCCAGGTGACCCGGCAAGAACTGGATTCAAACCCTGGACCCAGCGATCGGCAGTCCAGCATGCTACCACTAGACCATACCTCCCCCCGGAGGCTAGCTACAAAGAGGAAACATCTGATCCCCGTGAGTGTTTCAATTAATATTTTATGCGTATGTTGTACAGTGCATGTACACCAACATTCTTCAATGGCATTTCTTACAAAGAAAGATTTTTTAAAGGAACAGATATTGCAGTCAAATACATAAACTGAAAACCAATGTCAGAAACCCTGAGGATAAATAAATGCTAAATTTATGTTATGAATAGTAACTTATATCATGGTATTCGCATTAAACAATGTTGCAACAGATCATTGCGGAAAACAGGAATAAGAAAAATGAAATCTGGGAGGAGAAAGCAAGGAGCTTGGATCCCCCGTTGACAGCCAGAGACCTAAAGAGATGGTACCTCTCCAAGACGACGGCAGTTGGATGTACCAAGAAAAACAAGCCATCGGGTTCTGGTGCCACACCTACGACAGAGTGACAATGGTTCCATCGGCGTATTTTAGATACCTTCAGCCTTTCTTAGAGGAAATTACAGGGAAGCAGGCTGGTACATCTGTCAGCAAGCGTCTTGGGAAGCATTCTGCGGAAGCATTCTGTGGAAGCCCGGTCTGATGACAGCGTGGATTCTGTGGGCTCCTGCATGTCATCAGAAGCTTCAAGATCTTCATTGGAGACACCAAGAAAGAAGGTGACAAGAGCTTACCTCATCCGATAGTCGGACAACAATGGCAGTTCTTAAAATACTTTTTTATTTTGCCCTCAGCACATACATTGATTAGGGCCAATGTTTCTTCAAATGACGGCCTAGCAAGGTGAACTTGTGGCACAGGATCAAAAATCTAACAAGGGTTGGGGAAAAATAGCAAATCGAGTAGATTTGAAAGAGTGCGATGATAAGTTCGATATCATAATTGTGCATGTGGGAACCAATGATGTTGTTACCCTGATGCCTGGGCATTTCAGAAAGTTCTTTAAGTCGCAGACTAGATCATCAGAGGAATTGGTCGTGAAATGGGATATGTGTTGAAGGAGTGTTGCTGGCCGGAATCCAGGGCATCAACATTGGTATCTCGCATGCCAAACTTCGATGATAAGTTCGATATCATAATTGTGCATGTGGGAACCAATGATGTTGTTACTCTGATTCAGAAAGAGCTTTAACTCGCAGACTAGATCATCAGAGGAATTGGTTGTGAAATGGGATATAATGTGTTGAAGGAGTGTTGCTGGCCGGAATCCAGGGCATCAACATTGGTATCTCGCATGCCAAACTTCGATGATAAGTTTGATATCATAATTGTGCATGTGGGAACCAATGATGTTACCCTGATGCCTAGGCATTTCAGAAAGAGCTTTAAGTCGCAGACTAGATCATCAGAGGAATTGGTTGTGAAATGGGATATAATGTGTTGAAGGAGTGTTGCTGGCCGGAATCCAGGGCATCAACATTGGTATCTCGCATGCCAAACTTCGATGATAAGTTTGATATCATAATTGTGCATGTGGGAACCAATGATATTGTTACCCTGATGTATGGGCATTTCAGAAAGTTCTTTAAGTCGCAGACTAGATCATCAGAGGAACTGGTCATGAAATGGGATATGTGTTGAAGGAGTGTTGCTGGCCGGAATCCAGGGTATCAACATTGGTATCTCGCATGCCAAACTTCGATGATAAGTTTGATATCATAATTGTGCATGTGGGAACCAATGATATTGTTACCCTGATGCCTAGGCATTTCAGAAAGAGCTTTAAGTCGCAGACAAGATCATCAGAGGAATTGGTTGTGAAATGGGATATAATGTGTTGAAGGAGTGTTGCTGGCCGGAATCCAGGGCATCAACATTGGTATCTCGCATGCCAAACTTCGATGATAAGTTTGATATCATAATTGTGCATGTGGGAACCAATGATATTGTTACCCTGATGCCTGGGCATTTCAGAAAGAGCTTTAAGTCGCAGACTAGATCATCAGAGGAATTGGTCGTGAAATGGGATATAATGTGTTGAAGGAGTGTTGCTGGCCGGAATCCAGGGCATCAACATTGGTATCTCCATAGACTTGACGACGGACTCTGGCCTACGTGACGTTATGTTGTTTTATCATGCGACCTCACCGGTCATGGCGAACACTAGTGACGTCATGGCAACAGACATTGAAGGTGGCGTCATAAACAGACCCAGACTCGTTTTCATGTTCATGACGTGATCAACTCGAAAGCTGATTCAATCCAAAAAGTTATGTCATTCCTCCTTGTGGCCCGTTGATGTCGATATGTGATTTTAAAAAATACTTAGCAATCGAAATAATGCACAGGCCTACAGAGCTGATCGAATATTGCACTTTGTAAGCTAAAATACATCATCCATTCAAAACAAACCTCTCTGTATGTATAGGCCTACAGTGAAATTATAGGCCTTATTAGGCATAGTCATTTTTACTTCAAAGGTTCTGTTTATCTATAAAATATTCTATCTTATGCAACAAAGAAAGGTTAGAAAATTGATGGGCCTATATATTCCGTGATTTAAATGACTGTCAATCTATAATAGGCCTATCAGTATCAGTCACCATATTTCTGCCCTGATTGAATAAATTGAATTTTGTATAAATAGGCCTACAGAGTTATTCTTTGGGAAAATAAAAGCTATGGTTTTTTTTATATGTTCCTAGCTCTCGCCATCCTAAAATGTATATTTATATGTTATTACCAATTCATGCCTATTAGTACCATGCACTGGACCACAATGGAACTAAGTTTTAACTATTGTTCCATCCAGGGTCTCATTGTGTATATTTAATGGACCAAATAAATCAATCAACTCCTGTGGCAATAAAACCTTAGCTTACCAAAAAAAACGCAACAGTATTTTATAATTACCTTAAAATGTATGGCAGGCAGCACCTACCTCGATTTTTAAAAAAACTGACATCATATACAAACTGAAAACAGTCAACTGTCATCAGAAGTCAATCTAAACTACCAACTGGTATTAATCTGAAGATAATTTATCACTAGATATAATGGCTGTCAATCATGCAGCCATGCATATTACTGAAATTGAGTGGTTTTAAAACAATGTCCGCAAACAAGAAGTGGAAGTTCAGAGCGCATTCCCAACTGAGCCAAGAACTTGGGGGCCTTCTCAAAAGACAGAACCGGTGTATTGCATAACCACAAATAATACCATACTTGTCTGATGAAATTGCCCAGAATTACTCCAATGATAATGTTAAGCTCTGAATTTTGTCCAAAGAACTTTCCAGTTAATTTATCCTTTATTCTTTCTAAAGGATCACCAATTTTGGTAATAACTAATAACTACAGCTTAATTGAAGGCATGGTTCAATAGCAAGAGTCTGGTACAATAGTAAGTAGACCTAACATGGAATGTATTCTTTGAACATTTCTTCTGGTCATTCCTCTTGAAGTACCTTAACTTAGAAAACGGTTTCCTACTAAATTCTCACACATACCTTAAAAAAAAAGCACCTAATATTTTTTTTATTCAATCAATCAATCAACCAATAAATCAACTAATCAATCAGCTAAATCAACCAGTCGCCTATCTATCTATCTATCTATCTATCTATCTATCTATCTATCTATCTATCTATCTATCTATCTTAGACTATCTATCTATCTATCTATCTATCGCATAACATAGATATGTCAGGATAGATCTGTCTGATATTGCAAAGGTAGACCTGCATATAATTTAAAATGTAAATCACCTCCCATTACTTTTTGGTACACTTTTATGAATCATTTTGTGTCACAGCCTGCACAAGAACATCTTCCCAGGATAACACCCAAAAAGAATTGGACTTATTTCCATTGGGGTCCTAGAATTTATAATTGAATAATAGATAAGGAGGGGTTTTATTGGACACCTTGTTCAGAAATTTATTTAAAAAAAAGATATATTCAAAAATATGAATGATGTTGCAATATTTTGAAAAATTAGTACTACAGATCTGATCAAATGAATAGTTGGCTGTGCTCCACAATCTCTGTAAATATCTATGCATTTGAAGTTATACATGTAGTAAAAACATTTTGTGGCTGTTCATGAAATTGTCATTTTCTTTTTAACTTGAAACTATCCCGACTGCAGTCATTGCAACTTCTTGACAGTGATTCTTGGAAAAAGCCACTTGGCAATGTCGCCTATTAATTAGACCTACTCAGCTCAGCCCTGATTGAAATACACAGCCCCATGAGTAGCATGAGCAGCAGCAGGCCAGTGTCACGAGCCACCACTGCAAAGACCAAGACAAGAGCTTGACGTGACGTCACATGTTTCTTGCCATGACCGGTGGGGGCGCTGACCCAATTCAACATAGATGACGTCACATATAGTAAAATACTCCGAGTCCGACATCCATTTATTGTATCTGGGGTATCTCGCATGCCAAACTTCGATAAGTTTGATATCATAATTGTGCATGTGGGAACCAATGATGTTGTTACCCTGATGCCTGGGCATTTCAGAAAGAGCTTTAACTCGCAGACTAGATCATCAGAGGAATTGGTTGTGAAATGGGATATAATGTGTTGAAGGAGTGTTGCTGGTCGGAATCCAGGGCATCAACATTGGTATCTCGCATGCCAAACTTCGATGATAACTTCGATATCATAATTGTGCATGTGGGAACCAATGATGCTGTCACCCTGATGCCTTGGCATTTCAGAAAAAGCTTTTAGTCAGAGACTCGATCATCAGGGGAATCGGTAGGAAATGGGGTATGATGCGTTGAAGGAGTGTTGCAGCCCAGAAGCCAGGGTATCAACATTGGTATCTCGCATGCCAAATTTCGATGATAAGTTCGATATCATAATTGTGCATGTGGGCACCAATGACGTTAGTGCCCTAGAGCCCCGAGGAAGTTCCCAGGTGCCAAGGTCATGGCCAGGAGTGTATTGCCCTGGCCTAGAGACCATCGAAGGACTGCCATTCTGGCACAGCCCTTCAACAAGGAGCTCCAACACTGCCTTCAAGGAAATGCTGATTTCAATCAACATTGGTATCTGGCATGCCAAACTACGATGATAACTTCGATATTATAGCTGTGCATGTGGGAACCAACGATGTTGGTCCCCTGACATCCTGGCAGTTGAACACTGCCTTCAAGGATCTTGTTTTGGCACTACATGACAAGTTCACATATGCAAAGGTCATGGTCCGCAGTGTATTGCCTCGGACAAAAGACCACAGGAAGTGCGCCTTGTCGCCAGTGGGAACAGAAAATTCGAACATGGCAGACAGGTGCTGGAGCGCCTTTTTAAGGATGGTCTACACCTGAATGACAGGGGCAGTATCTGCTTGACATGGCCTTAAAAGGTAAGATGAAGAACCTGTAACAAAATTTTATGTGAAATGGGTGCATGACCAGTCTTAAGGTTTAGCCATTTACTTCTAATTTTACAGCTTGCTTTCCATTCTTCAGATAATTCATAACAAATAATTAAGTAATGTTAATTCATCTGGCACCAATCATCCTGAGGTTTTTGAAAATTTGTATTATAATGAAAACTTGTTTTCACGAATAAAAAAAAAATTAACAAGCTTTAAGTGAGACAGCATATGCATGTAATTTGGCAATTAAAAGTCCATGAGGTAAGCTGTCAAAAGCTTTAGAAAGATCAATCAAAATACATCCTACATAACAGTTGTTATCAAGTGCTTGTCTCCAATTTGTTATGCATTTACATTGTTACAGTTATTACAATTTGCAATAGGCTGAAAGGTCAAATGAAAGTGAAGGGGATATATATTGAAGTAGCTGATCACAAAGAATACCTTCATATATTTTGGAGGTGGAGGTAAGAACATTTGCAGGTCTATAATTTTCTTTGGCAAGTCGATCTGCCTCCTTATAAAATGGGATAACTTCAGCCTTTTTGTCACAATTTGGATATGTACAGCTACTTATACATGAGTTGATGACTGGTGTTAAGAGTGTTGCTAAGATTATCCAAACCACTTTTTAAAAATTTAGGTGAAATCTGACCGAAAAGGTCACTCGACATGTGCTAGACAATCTAATTCCTGGTCACTAGTTCATTATGGGCCCATACGGGGGTTGACCCACTGGGCAAAATGTGTGATGTCATCACAAAGGTGACGCAATGGCGTTATTGACAAAGATGTCAAATTTTGCTCTTATTTCTTTAATATTGAATGGATCTAAATCATTTAAAAAACCAAAAACATCGGGAAGAGTCCAGCAAACTTGAAGATTATCAAAGAACCACCGTTTTGGCACAAGGAACTTGTTATGTCATTAAATGACATGTTCCCACATGCAAAGGTTATTGTCGGGGTACATTGCCTCGGCCTAGAGATCATCAAACAACCACCATTCCGGCATATGCCTTCAACAAGGGATTTCAATCAACAAGAAGCTGAACCAATGACGTTAGTACCCTAGCACCCCAGGCAGTTCAACACTGCCTCAAGGAACTTGTTACGACCTTAAATGACAAATTCCCACATGCAAAGGTCATGGTCAATAGCATATCACCACGGCCGAAAGACAACAAAAGGTATTTTGCAAATCCTACAGAAAATTCCAGCATGGCCGCTAGGTGCTGGAGCGCCTTTTTAAGGATGGTCTACACTTGAAGGTAAGATTAAGAATCTGTAACAAAATTGTATTACCCAGGGGGCCAGTGAGGTCCACCAGACACGGGCTGCTGTAAAAGGTTGTGGGGTATGGTTGGATTCCTAAGACCCTCAGCTATCACCTCCAGGTGCACAACCTCGCCAATCGGCTGCTCAATCCCGGCAATTCAAGATGGCGTCCAAGATGGCCGCCGTTCCTTGAAATCTCTCTATCTCGGTCAATAATGATCTGATGTGAGAGTGTGATAGGTCTATTCTGGGGTTTTGGGGGTCACAGAATTCATTGAAATGCATTTCAGCACTGTCCAGGCCACCCAGCACCATATATTAGACATATTGAGCATTTTACTGAGATAATTATCAGTATGCAGGACACTGATGTTTCAACTGAGTGTATGACTTACAATAAAAGGTGTCATTTATTCATTGCTCAAAGGTGAGTTCAGTTCTTATGGTGAGTAACAGCATTGGTCCATAAAATAAAATCTATCTGTCTATTACGTAACAGTAGGACTGATATAGTCTGATATTACAAACAACATGTGCATTGTTGCTGTATGTAAAATGGTGTTCAGATTCAGATATTTTTATTCGCATAAAGCATCAATTGGTAAAAAAACACAAATGGTACTAATCAATATAGTAATATGTTGCTTTATGTTGTTTAACCCCTTTATAACACTGCCAGTTTCACTACCAAGGGGTCAACCAGACGGTTCTATAATTATTGTACACTAAAAAAACAAGTAACTCCATATACACTAGGAAATGTTCACAGGGTGTAAATCACCTGAAATCCAGGTGATATTCACCTGGCAGAGAACCAGGTGAAAGTAGGCAAAAAGAGCCCATGTGATAACCATGTGGGGCACTGAACAGGTGAATTTCACCCGTTTTTCAGGTGGAAATCACCTGGGAACTTTCTTGTGGAAATAACATGGGAACTTTCTCGTGGAAACCACATGGGAGCCTTTTTCTGAGATTCAGGCTCATGCTGGCTATATTTAGCCTCTCATTTCAGTTGATTTGTCAATTCAGAACTTATCTCTTATTTATAACACTCCCTTACCATGGGGAGTGCAATGTATCCTACCATAAAAAGCACCAGACAGTCTGTATTGTAATATCTGTTTATTTTATTTAATGTTAAGATACAAAAAAATTCAGGTAATCATGCAAGGCTTCAGTGAATCTCCTCCTTGTTTCTTTCTGTTGAGCACTTCTGCTTCCTCCACCCTGGAAATTGGTCAATCCACGATCAGCCTGTTTGATCCGCACCATATGCTTTCTGAAATTAGAAATGTAAAGGTCAAATGATACGAAACATGATAAGCACAAATCAGTGACTAAAATCTAACAACGCAAACTGTCACCACAAGAATTTAGGCCCAGGGCCTAGGAGCCTAAATTGCTACTTGGGATAATATTACATTAATAAAAATAGTGACAATATATCTTGACATTCACAGTTTGTCACTGCATGTGGAGCAGGGATAGTGCTAATTTTTAAAAATTCAACCGCCCCTGGAGTCTCAGGATATTCCTGTTACTATCGCAATTCATTAATTTTGCCAGAAACTCATTTTACTGAAAATCTGGATTTCAAAAATAATATTTTTCCTGGCAAAACGAGATCAAGATTGCTCAAGACTGGAATCAAATCAACATTTTAAACATGCCCTCAGCTTTTTTGTTGCGTTACTGTGAATCTGCAGTCTTCAGGTAAAATTTGTACTACACTAGCTCAGACAGAGATTTATTAAAGTTTCTTACCAAGAGTAACATGAAGAGGTTATGATTTTTGTTTCAGGAACTTCTTCCTCAGTCTCGTACATGTATAGTCCAACATCTCTCAATAACTTTTCTGAATCATCCTGCAAGATAATATAATAACTTATATATTATATGATCTTTTCATCAAAAATTATCAATGAACGAACAATTCATGCAGGGGTGCCAGAAGGAATTGCAGGTCTACAGCAGGGGCGGTCGGACTAAAAAGGGCATATCATATTCGCACCAGTTTCGTGTGACAAAATTCAAATAGAGAGTCAATAATATTTTTGAATATATATATATAATTACTAAAATAAGGTTGAATAATGTGCCTAAAATTACTAATTAATAAGGCACAATTACGCTTTTTTTTTACTTAGATCAAAAGGGCACACTAACTATGCTCTCTACCCCCCTTGGACCAGGGTTCCCACACTTTTGCCAAGTTCAAAGTCAAGGTTTTTTCCAGGTTTTTCAAGGCTGCCAAAACCAATTTTCAAGGCCTAAACCTGCAATTCTTTCAAACTGATTTTGCGCCCCGGACAGTCGTCAAAGTCCACAATTTGTTGGACCGTTTCAATTTTGGCAAGAGAACCCCAAATTCCAGACTTTTTCCAGGTTTTTGGTGGAAATATCACATTTTCCAGGTTTTTCCCGACCGGGAAAAGCACAACCCAAAATTCCAGGTTTTCAAGGTTTTCCAGGTTGAGTGGGAACCCTGCTTGGACTAGGGCAGGGGGGCAATTGTCCCCCGTGTCCCCCTGTTCCGGCACCCCTGAATTCATGTCCAGAGTTAAGAGTTGAGGCTGAAGAATTGACATGATATAAGCGTGGTACAAAAGCAGCAAAAATTAATCATTGAAATTAAAGAAGTTATTTTACATTTGTATACCTATTTATCCACCAGGTGAGACAACTTGAAACTCAAATGCGAGACACTAGCAAAATTAGAAACACAAATAAACCGAAAACATTTCTTCTAAATGAAAATTGGCCATCTTTTTAAAATCTAAAGAAATGTTTGAACATCTTTTTAAAATCTAAAGAAATGTTTTAACTCTTAAGAGAACTTAAACGAAACAAGAAATTAATTCTGGTGAGAAACTGAGCCTCCTGGAGACATTTCAGATATTGATTTAACAGGTACCTTTGATGTATATGGCAATTCCTAATGAGAAGTCCAACCCAATTTCATATGATTGCCCTGAAATACAAAATATCAAACGGTGAAATCATAGTAAAGTGATTTATAAATATATATATTTAGTTTATCTGTTTGGCTTGAGCTTTTAAATAAATGTAACCGAAAATAGATTAAAATTAAACATTGAACTTAACTTTTTTAATGATCTATTAAACAGGACACTGCCAACAGTGGAGCTAACAAAAAATATAATTAATAATTTTAAATTAATTCAAAATCGACAAAATGCGGTGGTAAGATTCGATAGGATACGCATCATCGGTACGCTTATCGTTATACAATATACATGTACACATTGTACTGTCAGTCCGCAAATTTGGAACGATATGAATTTCACTAAAAATCAGACTCCGAAAAACCCATATTTTTGCTTGAAAATTAGTCCTCGCAGATGACTGAAAGTCAACATTAATTTTGATGGATGTTTTCAGCAATAAAATGGGGGTTTTTAATGAAAATAACCCAGCTCACGCTATATCGGATCCAACCGAAACTTTGTGTTTTCAAAACCGGTTCAATAACCAACCTGACTGTACCTGCATGGCCAACTGAAATGGCATAGAGCACTAACCGAAGCAATATAATTATTGGATGGATTCTATATTGCTCAGCATTTCATCATTTAGTTTTGAACATCTATTTAAGTTATTGCAATAGTTTCTACATAATACCGTGAGCTATGTCCAATTGTCCCTTCCTAATTTTTCATAATTTATGTATAGGCTAAACTTGATCCAATGGATGATAATAAATTTTATATGTTAAAGTTAATATATATCCAAAATATCAATGATTGAACAATTAAAGTTGAGGTTTCAGCACAGTACAAAACTTTCAAGGCAGCCAAAGAAAAATCAATGAAATTAAAGAAGTTTTAATACATATTTATCCACAAGGTAATTGAAACAAAACTCAAAGAAATTAGCAAAAGGGAAACACTGCAAACACAAATAAAAAGAAAACGGTTCTTCTAAATGAAAATTGTGCATCTTTTCAGTGTGTAAAGAAATGTTTTAACTGAACTTGAATGTAATTCCAATTGCAAAACTGAGAGTCCAAGAAATCTCAGATATAGAGTAGATAGGTACCTTCTTTGATGTATGTTTTCCGCTGTGCATTTGGCAGTTCTTCTGAGATAATCATCATTTTCCTCCAAAATGCCTTGTCCTCATGAGTGGAAACAGTATGTCAATTCCTTAATAAGCAAGAAATCTGACAAATATGGTAGCCCTGAAATTTAGAATATCAAAATTCAAAAGGTGAAAATTATAGTAAAGTTATTTAAAAGTATCCGTATGTTAGAATAAGTCTTGATCCTTTACAAAAGAAAATAAAATAAAAATTATAAAACGGACAACAAACTTGAGAAAAAAAAATTAAAGTGAAAAAATAGGAACAATGTAGTTATCAAACGTAACTTCAAAATGCAACATGAATTTTACAAGATTCACATTATGATAGAATTTAACACAAGCCTAGTCAATTTTTAATATTATGTTGCAAAACACAAGAAGACCGCCAAAAAATGTGATAAATTGACAATTATTGTTGGATTCCCAGTGAATTCCAGTAAATCTATATGATGATAATTTGATAATATAATCATGTATTGTAAAGTATTTATCATGACACATACATATATTGTGTCGATATTAAGCTAACGGTAGGCCTACTCAGCATGCACTATTTATAATGGAATGTTTTTACAGAAAACCAAAATCAAATACAGCAATTAATACATGAACTTTATAAATAGGCCTCTAATGCCATCTATTATAGCTCACCTCCACTAGATATTTCGCCACTGTTTTGCAGACTGGTTTCAATCTCCTTAAGAATAAATGACCAGTGTAAATTTATGGCACAAGTTTGTAATCATGTGGATGCTCTGAAATGCAAAAGAACAATTATTTAATACAAAAAAAAATTATTGTAGGTGCTACTTAGGCTATATATAAATATCTCTATTCAATTTCATAACATAATTTAATGATAAAAAAAACTTTTCTATAGCGTCAGTTACAAACAGATATTTGCTCATCTGAAATTTAACAGTAAACACATTAAATTAACGATTTAATGAAACAATGAAAATAAATATATCAATAAAAAATATGAAACAAGGAACTCGAAAAACAAAGAACATCGGCCTCAGCTCTCCCAGATATCATCCTTCCAGTGTCTACCCCTTACCAAAGCAATATTTATATCATTTGGATAATTCCTGCCCCACATGTTACATCAAAAACTGCATTTATCAAACTGAAAAAAAGCTAAAAAATCAACAATTTTGCAAACGGCCATCAGCATTTAAGTCAAATTAAGATTGATGATTTGAGAATGAATATTTGGGGACTTTGTGTGCTTTAAATAATTACTGCGGCTGTTTTCGTGAAATAAATAGTTTTACGCTTAGGAAAAATCCCCGGGGAAAAATCCAAGCCCCCCTGATTATTAAATGGTCGCCCCCTAAAAGGCATTTTCTTAACATGAAGTTGTTTTATTTTATAAACAAATATACCGGTACATCATAGGCTCAAATCATTATAGTCGCTGTTAAAACAAATTAAATAAATAATTTCCCATCAACTCGATGATGACCAGACGACAGCTGGGGTTGGGGAGGGGGGTATTGATTTGACCACAGACCCCAGGGATGAGCTTTTTTTCCCCTAATCAAGCGTCAAGTTGAAGTTCCGCACACTTTTTTTTTGCGCATGCGGAAGAGCGACAAACATTTTTATCGCAATTTTAACATTACTGCACCCTAGCTACAGGTGGAAACAATTTTTTTTTCATGTGCTTAACATTTTTAATGTCAAGTGGAAGAAAAAAACTTTTCAAAAATCTATGGGACCCCCCTCTAATTGTCGCCCCTAGAATACAGGCCGGGAGATTTTATAGCAAAAATTTCAACTGAAACTGTGTGAAAGCTCAAGATGAAAAATTCAAAGTTGTAAACAAATTGAAAAATATCAGAAACAATAAACAATGATAAACATGCTGCAGGCTGTGCTGATAAACTTGAAGCCACTTCCCACAATCACACACAGATTACCAAGCACTAACCTTTTGTGTATCCAATAAAACTCATTTGTAGACCTGCGTATCATTTTTCATGTCTTTTGTAAAAATTGTCTTCAAAAAACTTCTCTGCTGTCAGCTTTGTGAAGATCAACAGTGGAATGAATGAACAATGGAATGACGTCACAAGCACCTGCCCACTGTGATGTCATCACCAATCACCTTGGAGATGACGTCACACCACCTGCTGGAAATTACAGAAGCAGCAGAAAACAACAAAAACAAAGAGAAAGCAGAAGACAGCTCTCAATGTCAGTCAAAGCAGGAGAAAAACTTTACTCGAAAGTTAGTAGGCCAGTTCAGAGTTTTAAAGGTGAGTGTTGTGACTTGCTTGTATTTCAGTTTCATCTTTGAAAAGTTCAGGGAAAGAAGTAAACATAAACAAATGAAGATTTTATTTGACAATGTTGAAAGATTGGCCTCTGCTTTGGCGATCCATGGCCATTGGTAATTATTAAACTTCAGAACGTCCTCGACAGGGTGTATGCCAATCGTTAAAAAGCCTTGATTCCTATTATTCCTCTGTGCTGTTAATAAAACAATTAACAGCTAAATATTTGGCGATTTCTTGCGACAGTCAACCGGTACCATCAACGACATCTATTTTCGACACGACTGTTGAATTCGACACTCACCAACCTGCCTGTCAAGTGAATGAATCAGACCAGCAAGTTGTTGACATTTTGGCCGACACTACCACGAATTACACTGCAGTTGCAGCATGTGTCAAATGCACTTGACTGCCCCCAATCAGCATGTCGAATTCAACTGTCGTGTCGAAATTAGAAGTCGTCAATGGTACTGTAGAAACATTTATAGTAGGCCTAGTGACAGAAAAAAAATTACAGAGCTTTCTGCCTGGAATAGCCTGGAATTTTGTTTAAAAACTTCTGCAAACGCCCTGCCCGGTATGTGCCTGTCTGCTGCCCTTGATCCAGGGCGTGAGACCAGGGGAGGATGCAAAAAATTCTGGTGGGGGTCTAACGGGTTATCGCGTCATGGAACCCATAGCCCGACATAACGCGACTGCGCCTGGATAGGATGCTCAATAAGAAGGTAGAGGCACTACCGGATGATTCAGGTTGTTGAACCATCATTTTTGTTATGCCAGCCTGGGTCTCAATATTGATAGCCAGTGGCGGATCCAGACTGGGTCTAGGGGAGGCCCGGGCGTTTTTCGGCATTCGCGGGCCCGCGTCGCGGCATATTTTCCTATAAATGATACTTTTATCTCAGTGGTCTAGGGGGGAGGCCGGGCCCCCTAGGCCCCCCCTGTATGCGCCACTGATACCTGATGCCTTGGTCTAAGACTCGGAGGGTCAATGTCTAATGTCTCGGTCTCGGAGATTCATGAAGTGCTTTTCCTAGTCCTGACCGAATTTCTATTAGCCAAAACGGCCGATTTTGAGTGAAATGTGGTAAAATACATGTATATATTTGTGGCTAATTTGCGGCCAAAATATGCAATTTTCATAAGCCACATGGATGATGTGTTAGCCAACGCGAATGTGGCTAATGGCTAGGAAAAGCACTGATTCATGCGGTCGTAGACTTGGAGGTTTATTCCTCGGTTTAGGTCTCAGAATTCCTGGCCTCGACATTCATCAACACAAGAATTTAATAATGAAACTTTTGAAGGGAATCAAATTTCTCAATGACTCACTGTCACTGTTGATCATTATGTGAAGCATTATAATCACTGTTGTCCAATTTCATGCTTAAAAAAATGTAGAATAGGCATATGATGATAATTATGATTCTGGAATCTGGATGCTTCACAGTCAAAACCTATAAATTTTTTCCATGACAAGTCAATTGTGCATTTTTATTTATATTCTCACATCTGCTCTCCTTTTTTTCAGATTGGCCGACACAAGTGCAGAAGATCTGTTACCAATTTGTCAACAACCAGAACATCCGCTGAATGAAATTATGAATATTATGAGGAGTTTCACAAGTGATCTCTTGCAGCCATTGCACATCAGTCTTGTCGATGTCTAACGCCACCTCATGACCATCTCAAATTCTCTTGAAACATTCAATTTTATAACACTAAACTAGTAGTCTCATTTGTCCTTTCTGCTCTGTAGACTTTTTCAAGGTATCAGCATGTCTCAATTTTGTTTTTCTGAAACGTGTGCCGAAACTTTTTTTAAATATTTCGTAATTGTGCCGTATTTGCACTGAGCAGTGGTGTTGGAACAGGCACCACCCCCCCTGGCTCCATCTTTGCCATAAAAAAATTGTGACATAAAAATTCTGTTTATTTTGGTACTGCAAGGTGTAACATTCATACCAGTCTGGATAAGCTAGATCACCTGGCAGTTTTAAATAAATACATAATTGTTTCTTTTAATCGAGAGTCCAACCCCAAGGGCACATCTATGTTATGACAACCTCGCCATGTTGGAGAAAATTATGTAGAATTGTAGGCTATGGTAGAAATGATGTTGTCACAATGTTGTGAATAAAATCAAAGATTTGACTTTAGCACTCAATGTTGTGCAATGTTTTCACAACATTGTAAAGCAATGTCAAATATATGACATGAGCATGCGACATTTTGGCAACTTCGTAAATAAATCTTAACATTGTGTTTTGGCACATCATTTCTACCATACATAACATCTCTACGTGAGCAACAAACGAGCGGACCACAAATTATCAAGGTCGTGTTTACCTTATGGGACCTTTGGGAATATGTCCGTCACTTTATTGAGGTAAAAAATGAATATTGCCATTGTCTTTAGATTTTGGTGGTCATCTGCACCAGCAGTCCAGCATGAGAACAAAAAATTGAATCAGAGCTTTCCAATTCCTCAAAATATTTTATATTTTCTGTAAGTCAGATAAGGGCCATCTGACACCTGTAGCTGATTAAAATAAGGAGATGAATTGTATTAGTAAAATGAATTGTGAAATATGGAAAATGGTTGCTCTAAATGCTTGGTGACGTCCATTGTGTGATGAATTTCTAAAATTTTGTCTGGTTAGTTTGTTACTTCATGCGCATCTTTGTCATTAAGTAAATTCTACCGAATTTTTCTGAGTGTCTGAGAACATTGTAATTGCAGGCAAAAAGCCATGCAGGCAAAAAGTTTTTTTCCCAAAATGTTTTCCATTTTGCTAATCTTTTTTTTTTCATAATAGGAAATTGGTTTTTTTTTAACCTAGGAAAAAAAATTTAGTTCCAGGATAAAAAAAATTTTTTTTTTAAAAAGGGGGGTCACAGGGGGGAAGGGGGCCAATTGAATTTCAGTGGGGCACCCCCCCCCCCCTTGGCACTGCAGTGATGGCACTGCACACAGTTTATACCCTAGTTTGCCACAATCGGCATTTGACCGCAGTTCTGGTCTATAAAAAGGTCTTAGCCTATAATGTTTTTTTACCAGTATAGCTCTGTAACCTGTACGACTGTTCCATTGCAAATTTGTGTGTCTAAATGATGTTAACATGTTATGCAATGTTTGCCTAGATGTTTACACTGCATGTAATGCTGCTTGTTCTTAATTAACCCATTAAAAATAAATTAAAAATGAATGAATTGAAAATGTCTTTGAGTGTTTTTCTTATGCGCATTTGGAGCTATTTATAACCGTATTTGGAACTTTTTCATATGGCCAAAATTATATCAGACAAATCCCTCGAAGTGGAGTGGCTACCACAAACTTAGGGTTTACCTAGATTAGTAGATCTTGTTTGAAAATATTTGGAAATAATCATCTGGAGGGTGATGAGAATACATCTTATTCGCTGAGTGGCTGCTATGTTGGTCATACACTCAAAATTCCATGGGTCTTTTAATCATCAATATCAATTCCATGGGCTGCTCTTCATAAATCGTGACGATACATGTGGTTTTCACCTTTAAATCACCTGAATTCTATATTTTTCTTTACCTTGTGGTTTTCACCTATAAATCACACGAATTCCATGTTCCTCATTACCATGTGGTTTCCACCTGGAAGCTGCAGGGTGAAATTCACCTATCTGGAAAACGCATGAAATCCACCTTGTTTTGAACCAGGTGATTCCCACCTGGAAAACGGGTGAAAATCACCAGAAAGAGCAGCCACATGGTTTTCACCCTGTGAACAATTGGCCATGTACAGCCATCAAGAAGTTCATTGATAAATTTTATATCAATCTTTATTTTGTAGGGGCAGGTAGACATTGACCAAGAATAATGCATGGAACTGCACTATATCACTCTAAAACATTTTAAACAAAGTTTATTGTTATAAAATTTAATACAAAATGGTACTTCTGCAGCCATGGTTGTTTTTGCATAAACATTTGATTTTCACTCCATGTGTTACTAAACATTTGGGCATTTCCACAAACCCTTTAAAGGAATGATATGGAAGACAAGCCAATATAAAAACCAATCATGGTTTTTGTGAGAGACTTTAAAATAGAGTGTATAAAAAAGTTGAGTGGTTTATGTACGATATTGGCAAGTCATTTCAGCATCTGGGTCTACAACAGTAACATGAAGCATCCCTGACGAACAGTTCCTGAACCTTTCATAACACTGTGTAATATATGCCAAGAAATGCCTAGATTGTTTTGAGTATCAGGCTATCCCATGCTTAGTGAGGCCATACAGCAATTTGTGATTTATCTCCTTACAGACAAAACAAATGTATTTATGCCATATACTGGAAAGATGTTGAGTTACAACTTACAAAAATTATGAAGCATTCAGAAACTTGTAAGTAGTGTGCTCACACTTTTTTTGCCATTGTGCACTATTATTTACACCAACAGATACGGGTTTTGCAAATGTCCGACTTTCTACAAAGATTTCTGTCAATTGTCAGTCTTTGAAATTGTGTTTCCTTGCTCTAGGATGCTACCTTTGTCTGATTTCTGTCAATGTACAGCTTTCTCAGTGTACCACGTGCAGACAGAAGCTATGTTAGATGCCCTCTGCAACCAATGTAACACAAACTTGGTTGCCAAAATGTATTGCAAACTGCCCCTCTACCACGACAGATGAATAGTTTTATGGCTTTAATTGCCAAACTTCACCTGTCTAAGATCCTGTGTCAATCCTGCAATGAGAACCTGATTTTCAACGAACAGGTTTGTGTCTAATTGTTGGATTGGTGGTTCATATGCTGAATCATATAGAATTGATCTCTTATTTTGCTGGCTGGGGTCATGTCAGCTTTCAAATTATTCATACATGGGGAATGTGTGGTAACACATCATTAGCTACAAATCTACCTACACTTATTTCAGTTGCTTGACAAGATATATCATTACCTCTGGACCAATTTCTGTGAAAACTTAACGATTGAGTCTTTCTCCAAGGTACCATATCTTTGTAAATGTGTTATAGTATTCCTTGTTATGATGTAGATCAGTTGCTAATCTTCCTGGTAGGGGACTTTATTTGGATTCAATCCATCAAGGATTCAGGCTGTTGCCAAGTTTATGGGGTCATATCATATCAGAAATTAAAGGTACCGAGTTTTGGGGAACTAAGGTGCCGTAAACTGCTTTACAGGACAATTTCATTCCTAAAATATACTTTTCCTGATATAGTGAAGATCATACATAATCCTGAGATTAGTATATTTTGCAGCAGTTTGGTTTTATGAGTATAATATAAGTTCTCCTGATAACTACATCATTCAGGTAGTTTTCATTATTATGAGACTATTTCTACTCTTTCTCAAGACTTCAATAGAGATAATAATCTGCAAAAAGACAAAGTTTACTGATGTAATGGCCTTTTTAGCAGAGGTTTTGCCTTACAATTTACAGCTGCTTTTTGCCAATCCTGTATGCTTGATGCTGGTGGTCTAGTCGCAGATGTAAAAATGGTTTTTTCAACATTTCATATTAGTAAAAACTGACATTTCATTGAAATGAAGATTCTGATCATTGTGTCTTCCATTTCGGAACATTCAGTGATAATCAATATGTGTTCACTTTACTCTTCAAGTGAACTACTGGAGCAACTTGTGTGTTCTATGATGTCTGAAAAATGTTGTTTGGTGTTGCTTGGCAAAGCATATCAGAGTTCAAGGTTTTTTCATAAGCCTTTCCAGTAGACTGCCCAGAAGAACTCAAACTTTTTGTTTAATCCTGTCAATTTTCTGCATGATCCAATCAAGGGAAAAATCATAGGGGTACACAATCTTATCACATCCACCAATAAATTAACTAGACTAACAATAAATGTATTGATATCACTAAACTCCAAGTTCAAGTTGACAGTGTGCAGCACTTGTTTTGTGTAATCTGAGTTGACGTTAGTTCCAAGAACATGAAAAAAAAACCACTTATTATAAATTATTATATAAGATCACAGGATGTCATTGTAGCAAATGATTATCCTTAAGAAATTAGTTCTTATTTAAACTGTTATTAAACTAAGTCAATATTTCATACCTTTTATTGTCTAGCTCGACGAATCATATGCAATTAAAACATTACTTTCAAGTGGTCCAATGATTATCTCAATAGAATGCCCAATATGCATAATACATGATGTTAGGTGGCCTGGACCATGCTGAAATTCATTTCAATGAATTCTGTGACCCCAAAAACCCCAGAATAGACCTATCATACTCTCACATCAGATCATTATTGACCGAGATAGAGAGATTTCAAGGAACGGTGGCCATCTTGGACGCCATCTTGAATTGCCGGGATTGAGCAGCCGATTGGCGAGGTTGTGCACTGAGGGTCTTAGGAATCAAACCATACCGCACAACCTTTTACAGCAGCTCGTGTCTGGTGGACCAAAATATTGGGCCCCGGCCCCCTGGGTATATGTGAAATGGGTGCATGTCCTGGAGAATGGATGGATGATTGGGGCTTTATGTCCTGTATTAATGCACTTGGTTGGCAAATTAGGACAGGAGGACACAGCAATGAGGCGAAGGATATGTCCTGGAGGATATCATCCATTTCTGGCACACGCCTTCGCCATGCAAGGAGCTCCAAGACCTCATTATTTGAAACAATAATATTATCATCTCTCCTTGCAAGACAATTTTTCATTCAACAGAAATAAGGACAGTCTAGCTCTTGTGGTCTTTAATGTAATCATCAAAATTCATAATTTTATTCAGGATCACCTACATATAATCGTCATATATCAGGACTCGTTTGGAGATTAAGGCGTCACAGATGCTCCATCGAGTGAGCAAATCATCAGACAATACTGTGCCCAATCTCTGATCTAGGTCAAACCTCCACGAAAAATCCCCCAGGTCACAAGATCATCTAATTCCTGGTCACTAGTTCACTAAGGGCCCATATGGGGGCAATCCTACTGGGCAAAATGTGTGTTGAAATCATGAAGGTGACGTAAAGGCGTTATTGGCAAAGATGTCAAATTTTGCTTTTATTTCACTGATATTGGATGGATCTAAATGATTAAAAAAACTAAACACATCAGGAAGAGTCCAGCTAACTTCAACGATTGGGAAAATAATTATGTATGTTTCATAAGATCAGTACCTCTGGTCCCTATCAAAATTAATGCCATGATAAAACAAATATTTATAAGACACTTAAAGAGTGTAAAATTTAACCCATAGCCACAAATTCAGGCCTGTGAATAACATCTGATGAATTCTCGAATTATTTAAAGTTTATACATTCAAAATAAACAAGTCCAGATAAGTCTTGAGTCTATATTGCAAAAGTAAAAACATCAGAGGAGCTCAATAGGAAACTTTAGGTAGAAAGGATGTGTGTTTCGACTTTTTACGTCTCATCAACAACTGAGTGCCCACTGCCCAGGCTATTTAGAGACATTTTGGGAGTGCTTTCTTGTAGTCAGAGTTTGTAATTTTCGTCAGTGTTGGTGATTTTTCCGCATCTAAATTGATGTTAAGAGACATTAAACCAAGAAGTGTGGTCATCTCATCAATATTCTAACACAAATTAAAGTAATTACTGGGTGTTGTCTCGTAAAAGAAAGCAGAAAATGGAATATTGTAAAAAGAGGCCACTAGGGCAAATTACCACAAAAATAGTTGATTGAAGAGATGATCACTAATTCTAAAACAAATTTAGTACTCCAGAAGGATATGTAGATACATATAAGTGCAGCCATCAGAGCCCAGTTCCGGGGACTCATAAGTGAGTGAGTGAGTTTGTGTTTTATCTAAGGTCCAGTGCCGTGAGTTGGTAAAATTTCAGTTTTGGGCCAATATGCACTTACATTTTAGGTCATAACTCAGCCCCATAAAGGAATATATGCCAGTATTATGGATCGAATGATAGGCAAAAATATCTTCTTTGATGTAAATAGCAGCAATTGCATCGTTATGTCACTGATCTTGAGATGATGAGTGATACATGATTGCAGTTAGGGAAATTTTTGGTGTCCCGCCTGGACACTGCATGTAAAATTTCTGCATACAACTTTCAAATACAGGAAAAGGGATGGATTTAGAATCAAAATTGCAAAGCATTACTATTCCCTGATTAGGTGGGCATCTTGTGAATCCAGAAAAATGGCAATTGAATGTTTCTGTATTTTTTTAATACACCTTTTGTAATCCTCAGTTGGTGTGTCCCGGGTGAAGCTTAAAAGTGCAATGTGATTTTTGATGCCACAGATAAACCACTGGTCGAAACATTTTTGGAAAATTTGATATACCAATGCATTGCTCATGACCTTGTCTGTCAGGAATATATCATTTAAAGTGGCTAAGGCTGTTGTGCCTTGAGTAAGACTGACAACAGCGCGACGCTCTTATATTCTGCAAACATTCTGTTGGACTTCTCTTGTTCGGGTACTTCCTGATGAAGGCTTGTTGCTGGAATTCTTGCATTCTTGGTATTATTGTCATGCTCATGAGCCTGGCTTTGTATTAGTGTATAGAATAGGGTAGAAAGTCCAACCCATAATGGCATTAGAGACCCATCTTTGAGACTGACAAAAAATGCGACGCTCTCACATTTTGTAATATTTATGAGGACCTTTCTTCTTTACACGCTTCTTGATGAAGGCTAGTGGAAGGAAAGTTACCTTTTCTGGTATGATTTTGTTGCTCATGAGCCCAGGTTTCTATCGGTCTATAGAACGCTGTTGTACATGTAACCTATCATGGTATTAGTGGCCTGTCTTTGTCACTGACAACAAATGTGGCACTCCTACACTTTGTAAAAATGTATGTTGAGACATGTCTTGTTCAAATGCTTTGTGATAAAGACTCTTTGCTGGAATTTTCACTTGTTTGATATTGTGTTGTTACACTTGAGCTTAGATTTCCATTGGTATACACAATATGGTTTTTAGTTAAACCTATCATGGTATAATGGCCCTGTGTTTATGGC
Source organism: Platynereis dumerilii (assembly GCA_026936325.1). NCBI lineage: Eukaryota > Metazoa > Annelida > Polychaeta > Phyllodocida > Nereididae > Platynereis > Platynereis dumerilii. The sequence goes on from JAPTHN010000003.1 coordinate 18,711,551, forward strand.
TGACAAAAAGTGCAAAGCTTGCTTTCGGCATTACCTGCTAATTACACCATAGAAGGTATGAGAAGGCAAATAATGAAAAATCTGTTTTTTGTTTGTTTTAAGAATATTATTCAACAAAACATGTGCAAGTTTCATAGTGATATCTTAAAAAATCTTTGCTGCAGACGTATTTGAAGAAACAAAGTTTCGTTTTGAATAAACTGCGTTTTAAGTTGGTATTTTCTTCACATTCATGTTTAAATTTACTAGCATAATGTGGCATAGACGTCATAAAAATGCATATACAACCTCAAATTTTTGGATTTGGAATCTAATAATACATAAGAAACATATCAGTGATTATTGATTTTTTGGCCAATTTCACCAGAAACCCCAAATTTTACCAACTTGTGGCATTGGTCCCTAAACAAACGGAAATTTCCAGCGTTGGTTTGCAAAGTTTGTGAGTAGTCATATTGGAACAGCTGCCATATTTGAAAATGGCTCCATATCCAAAAACACTTGTTATGCCTTAGAGAAACATTGTGCAAAGTTTCATACTTGTAACAAAAAGTGCACAAAATGACCAAAAATTGTCGTTTCGCCGCTGGACCACATTGTATGTTTCCGAGTTTCAGCCTGACATTAATTACAATAAATTACTAAACCTCTTTCATATGTTGAATCTGCCAATATATGTCAGGCTTAAGAAAAGGTTGTTGTACTAGTATTGAAATAAGAATATATTTGACTAACATAGTGTTAAGGTAGTCATTAAGATCAACTGTTAGTCATATGCATACATGAGCAGGTAAGATGTAATAAATTAAGAATTCTCCAGAGTTATTAAAGTGTTTTTTTGGGAACATTTTAATGGGTTAAATTTCACATTTGATGGGTTAAATTTCACATCGCATGTTTGATAATTTACAGTGTATGCATTTATTTGCATTTCAGAAAGTCCTGCTGTTGGGCGATTCAATGATCCGAGGAGTCGGACAACTGATTCGATATGAAGGTCTAAAGGAGTGATGCTGCGTGGGAGCCAGGGGATCAACATTGGTCATCCGTATGCCAAACTGAAAAAGATAACTTTGATCTTGTAGTTCTGAAGTGGGAACCAATGACGTTAATGCCCTAATGCCCCGGGCGGTTTAACATTGCCTTCAAGGAACTTGTCATGTCCATAAACAACAAGTTCCCACAAGTTTTTGGAACATTGGAGGGTTAAATTTCACATTTTATGTTTGATAATTTACAGTGTATGCATTTATTTGCATTTCAGAAAGTCCTGCTGTTGGGAGACTCAATGATTCGAGGAGTCGGACAACTGATTCGATATGAAGGTCTAAAGGAGTGATGCTGCGTGGGAGCCAGGGGATCAACATTGTTCTCCCACATGCCAAACTGAAGAAGAAGATTTCCATCTGTTTGTTATTCATGTGAGAAGTAATGATACATGTTGGTACTCATCAGCACCAGTGTGGGCTTTTTAGAGACCAATGTCTAAAACTAAGACCTGCCTGTTCCAAGTAGTATCAATCTTAAACACAAGTTTTTTTTTTCAGCAGACCAATATGACGAATAAATTATACTGACCGAGTTTCATGAATTCAGGATATGAAATACATCTGCCTGTAAAGTAGTGCAGAGGAAGGGTTGGAGGGTGAGTGAGTGAGTGGGTGTCTGAGTGAGTGTTTTACGCCCCACCAGCACCAGTGTGGGCAATTCAGAGGCTAAGGAAGGGTTGGAGGACCATGTATCTTTATAACGAAGTGGGAAGGAGTACAGAAATGTTAAACAAAAATTCCAGTCCCTCCTGAAGATGGATTTCGATCCGACAAAATTAAGGATGGCTAAGACAACAATAGAGATGGACCTCAGGTCAGGGATTGAATCCATGAAGAGGGATGACTTGCGTCAGGCCCTCTTCCACAGCGGAGGCGTGGCAAAGAGCCACTACACTCACCTGAATAGCTTGGATAAGGCAATAGCATCAAGAATCAAAACAAATTAAGCTCTCCATGCAGAGTCCTGAAGGATATGCATATACATGAGGCATTTCAAGAGTTTGTCTTTTATTGAGAGAAATTTTAAATGAACAACTGACATCATTTTGTTAATAGGATAAAAAAGCTCCAGAGTAAAAAAAAAAAAACAAATCGCAATTATGGGCCACTCAGAGATTTGGAGTAGCCTTGAAAAATCATACAAAAAAGTATTTAACAATAAAGGATAACTTTTGTTCTCAACTCTTTGTGGGTACAGAGTAGACTTCAAACTGTAAAGTAACAGTAGCACTCACAACACGCAACACATTTCCAATATTTTTAACTGATAAAGAAACGTTAATATTACAGTGTGTCAAATATTAGCATTTTAGAAATAGTCTGTCTTCCCCGTGGGCGACTCGACCATCATGTTCTTTTGAAGTCTACCTAAACTGGTGTACATGTAGCTGAATATGGATTATTGAGAAGTTGAAATAGAACTGTTTTCACAAGGAAGTTTGGAGGATGAAAGTGGCTTGGCGGATGAAGATATCTGACAAATAATTGCTAGAAGTGAGGTAGCCCCAATTTATTGTTCAGGACCCTTTCTTTAAATGCATGCTTGAAACAGTGAAGTAAACAGTACTACATAGAGGTGTGCAAGCCAGGATCACTCTGGACCATGGCAGTACACACATGAGAAAAAAAGCTTCATTTTTTCATGGGTTTGGCTTTGAAAGAACAGATCGGCATTTCTACCAAAACAGCTACTACTTGTTTTGTGCATAGGTTGGTCCACGCGAGATCTGTGTGAACTGCGTGTCAAAAAAGCTTGTGGAACAACAGGACGGTAACAATACAAACATTTTTCAGTAATTTTCAGTGTATGCATTTATTTGTATTTCAGAAACACATGCTGTTGGGAGACTCGATGATCCAAGGAGTCGGACGCCTGATTCACTTTGAAGATCTAAAGGAGTGTTACTGTCCAGGAGCCAGGATATCAACATTGGTCTCCCACATGCAAAACTTCAAAGATAACTCCATCTCAGGGGAGTTGTAAAACAAATCTGTATGAAGAGCTGAAGGAGTGTAGCTGCCCAGGAGCCAGGATATCAACATTGGTCTTAGCCATACCAAACTTCAAAGATAACTCCATCTCAGGGGAGTTGGTGAAAAAAATCAGTTATGAAGAGCTGAAGGAGTGTGGCCGCATGGGAGCCAGGGTATCAACATTGGTCTCACCAATGCCAAACTTCAAATATAACTCCATCTCAGGGGAGTTGAAAAACAAATCTGTTATAAAGAGCTGAAGGAGTGTTGCTGCTTGGGAGCCAGGGTATCAACATTGATCTCACCCATGCCAAACTTCAAAGATAACTTCATCATGAGGGGAGTTAGAAAACAAATCTGTTATGACGACCAGAAGGAGTGTTGCTGCACGGGAGCCAGGGTATCAACATTGGTCTCCTGCATGCCAAACTTCAAAGATAACTCCATCTCAGGGGAATTGGATAACAAATCCATTATGAAGAGCTGAAGGGGTGTTGCTGCACGGGAGCCACGGTATCAACATTGTTCTTCTGCATGCCAAACTTTCAAGATAACTCCATCTCAGAGGAGTTGGAATACAAACCTATTATAAAGAGCTGAAGGAGTGTTGCTGCCCGGGAGCCAGGGTATCAACATTGGTCTCCCGCATGCCAAACTGTCAAGATAACTCCATCTCAGCAGAGTTGGAAAACAAATCCGTTATGAAGAGCTGAAGGAGTGTTGCTGCAAGGGAGCCAGGGTATCAACATTGGTCTCCCGCATGCCAAACTGTCAAGATAACTCCATCTCAGCAGAGTTGGAAAACAAATCCGGCATGAAAAGCTGAAGGAGTGTTGCTGCACAGAAGCCAGGGTATCAACATCGGTCTTAAGCATGCCAAACTTCCAAAATAACGCCATCTCAGGGGAGATGGAAAACAAATCCGGCATGAAAAGCTGAAGGAGTGTTGCTGCAAGGGAGCCAGGGTATCAGCATTGGTGTAAAGCCCCGTCCCGGCCCGCATATTATCTGGCCCAAGCCCGGCCCGCCATGACAGTCAACTACCCGGCACCGCCGATGGGCTTCGGGCCGGGCTTCGCACCAAAACCCGGCCTGCGCAGGGCTCTAGTTTCGACATTGGTCTTCCTTATGCCAAACTTTGAAGAAGACTTCCATCTGCTTGTTATTCATGTGAGATTTAATGATACATGTTGGTACTTTGACACGCGAGTAGTATAGCACTGCCTTCAGAGATCCCAATGGGATTTTGAAAAGAAAAGTTGTGTTTTTAAGGCTACAGTATATTGTTCGTGTGTAAACATTAGGACGCCTAAACTCCTTGTTTATATTTTCAGTCATATGATGGACCTCGTACAACTAAAACACGAGCGCCCGCAGAGATCAACATTTCAGCTGCTTTGCAGGGCCTGCCTTCAAACCCTCACCTCACCTGCTTTCTCGTATATGTATGTGGTGAGGACCAGGTAACTTCATGTTTGACCACTAGGAACAGGCAAGACCTTGCTTGCCAAGGTAGTCGCCACAGAGACGTAGGCCACATTCTTTAATATCTGTTTCGCAAGTCAATCAACGTTACCATGGTGAGTCCAAAAAGACAATTCGTAATTTTTTTGATATTGCAGATATTTTCCATGCAGTCATATTTGTGTGTTGTAAGAAGCAGTTTTTATCATCAGCCAGGAATCCTCATGTTTGGCTCCTAGGATCAGACAAGACTTGGCTCGCCAAGTCAGTCGCATTTGAGACGCAGGCCACATTCTTTAGTGTCTCAGTTTTGCAAGCCAACCAACGTTACCATGCAAGACCTTGATGAAAACACCGACACAGAGTACATCGTCAGTGAAACTGCCTTGCTCGACCTGGGAGGGGTAGACGACCTTTGGAATATGATTCCAATCACCCTCAAAGCAACTGTCAAAGGAAACGAAGTCATGTCCACACAATATAATTAAAAGAATGCAGAATGTATTATTTTTATTTAAGAAAATGTTTTATTCAATCGATAGTTTACTCTAGGTTACAGTCATAATGGTTGCTCCTTGCACCTATAGATAGGCGTCTTTTCAAATGATTTGCCCGAAATTAGGATGTTTAGGTTTGAAATTAGCTAATTAGTCACTGGTTAATATTTTGACTTCAACTGAGGTGGGCCGCTGGGAGGGCTATTGCACCATCGCATAATCACAATGTCAGTGATGAAAGTGAGTGAGCTAGTGAGTTGGTGTTTTACGTCGAATCAGCCACCTGATTGGCCTATTTACAGACATACTTGATTTGTATCAATGGTCTCGATATTTTCAGTGATGAAAATGTCTTTCTCCTACATGAAGAAACAGATTAAGAGTATCTACTCAGCACCACTGCTTTAGTGGATCTAGGGGGCACAGAAGAGTTATGGACCATGACTCCGACAGCGTTGAAGAGCACAGTAAAAGGAAATGAAATAGTGTTAGCCGAGTACAATTTGAAAATAGGAGTGAGTGAGTTAGTGTTTTAAGTCTCATCAGCACCAGATTGGGCTATTCAGAGACCTACTTGATTTGTATCAATGGTCTCGCTATTTTTAGTATAGTGAAGCAACAGACACATCAGATTTTTCTATGCTGTCCCATAAATGCATGTGGGGAGCACCGACTTCATCAACCACCAGGCAGCTTCATACTTAACACCTCAGGAACAGACAAGACCTTCCTGCAAAGGCTAAAGCCACTGAAACGAAGGCAACTTTCTTTAACATATCAGTAGCTATGGTCAATAAGCCTTACTATGGCATTGACAATTCGTATTCTATTTCAGGAGGTAGTGAATCAATAGATATTTTCTATGATGAATATATGTGTGTAGTGAGAATCAGATTTTATCATCCATAAGGGGATCTTCATGTTTGGCCCACCAGGAAGAGGCAGTACCTTGCTTGCCAAGGCAATAGCCACAGAAACGCAATCAACATTGTTCAACGTGTCAGTAGAGAAAGTGAGGATATGTCAAGAAATTGCTGCATAGAAAATTAGTTAATGATTCAAAGTAAGTGAGTTGGCGTTTTATGTTACATCAGCATCTGATTGGGCTATTTACAGAATATTTTAAGAAAAACCTGAAAAAGATTAAATGCAGCAGTGTCAAGGTCATGACCAGCAGCACAGGAGCTCCAACCTTAAGGAATTCTGTGAAATATCAATATACGTGCTTAGAAAATGTAAAGCTTTTACTTGTAAGCCTGAAACTTGGTCACGAGTGGGTCTTCCAGCAGAACAATTACCGAAAGTGCACAAGCAAATCCACTAAAAATTTATTAAAATCCCTCAAATTTAGGGTTCTGGAATGGCCTGGACAGTTTCCCAATCAAAACCGATTAGATATGCCTGGGTCAGATATGACAAAGTAGTTCTCGTCAGACGACCTACCAGCTTACGAAGGTTAAGAAAATGCTCTCTTGAAAAATGGTCAAAAATCCCACAGAAAATCTGCCAATTGGTAGTCCACAGCCATAAGAAGTGTTTGGAAGCATTTATTTTGGCAAAAGGGGCCATGCAAACTGTTGATTGTATACATTTCAGAAGGGTTCAGAAACTTATGAACATGTAGTTTTGGAAACTTTCATCATAAAATCATATTTAAATGTCATTTTTTTGCTATGAATACACTGCGTTCCCAATTATTCTGCAAATATGCTTTTTTGCAATATCTCAAAAAGAAATAAAACTATTTGGATATCCTTTACACATAATAACATGTGTGCCATGAAGCAAATATTCTGTGACTTTCGTCCAATTCTGTTGTTTCGGTGAGGAGTTATGCTATATAATCAGATTTTTGGGTTTTCCTAATTATTATGCAATTTATTGATAAAGCCTCCATTGCCACCCAAAATAAACAAAGGGTCATTCCGTGTCAAATGGACCAATGGTCCCATGGGTGGGTCTTCAAAAAAATTTCAAAATTTTTTATTTAGTGGGTCTACCAATATAACGGAGATATGCAAAACGATTCAAGCCAATTCTTAATAGTTTTCAAGTTACTGCCATATTAAGATGAGGTAGTTAGTATTAAAATTTGCCCTCGCGACTGCTTTTTTCCAGATCTACCTGTCTTGCAAATGCTCCTACTCATCCAATTTTCAGTGTATCATCATGGAACTTGGTAATCTAATTAACAAGAATATTTCCAACATATCTTCATCTTTTTTTGAAATATCAGATCATCATGCAAGGCCCACGGCCTGTCCAAACTTTAAGAAAAACTGCGTTCGCCCAGCTTTTTAGCAATTTTTATCTCCATTACTACTTGACATACATATCCAAAATTGAGTAAATGGACTCTCTTTCAGTAGGACTAACCTCCAAAAAATAATCGAGCTTGTCACTTTAATGAATCAAAAGTTACGGTTGGCTAAACATAGCACGTCATGCAATATACCAGCATGTTCAAGCTGCCGGATGAGGATGTGGTCCAGGTGGTACAAACCTGCAAAATTTTTTTATTGACACCTTATCATGTCAACTGTCTGTGATACAAAGATGGTTAATGTACCCTTTCTCAAAATATTTTATCTAAGGCCATTTGTATATGAAGATTTTACCCTCGAAATATGGCACTAATCTGCATGCAGCTTTTTGGCAATTTTTATCTCCCTAACTACTCAACATACATAATCCATAATGTGGTACACATACTCTCAGTAAGAAGGACTAGTACTAGAAAAAAATACAAGCCTGTCACTGTAACGGATCAGAAGTTACAGAAGGTTAAACATGGCAGGTCATGCAATATCGCAATATGCTCAGGCTACTAAAGGAGCATGCCAGAACAGGTGGTAAAAATCTGCAAATTTTTTTAAAATGCCTCAAATATGATGTAAACTGCATCTGTGCAAAGAAGATTTATGTACCCCATCTCAAAATATTTTAGCATTAATTTTGACAATTTTTCTAGCAAAATGGAACGAGTCTCCACACAGCTTTTTGGCAATTTTTATCTCAATAACTACTTAGTATACAAATCCAAAATTTGGTTTAACACACCAGTGCCATATTTCGAGGGTAAAATCTTCATATACAAATGGCCTTAAATAAATTATTTTGAGAAAGGGTACATTAACCATCTTTGTATCACAGACAGTTGACATGATAAGGTTTCAATAAAAAAAATTTGCAGGTTTGTACCACCTGGACCAGATGCTCATCTGGCAGCCTGAACATGCTGGTATATTGCATGACGTGCTATGTTTAGCCAACCCCAACTTTTGATTCATTAGAGTGACAAGCTCGATTATTTTTTGGAGGTTAGTCCTACTGATAGGGAGTCTATTTACTCAATTTTGGATATGTATGTCAAGTAGTAATGGAGATAAAAATTGCTAAAAAGCTGCGCGAACGCAGTTTTTCTTAAAGTTTGGACAGGCCGTGGGCCTTGCATGATGATCTGATATTTCAAAAAAAGATGAAGATATGTTGGAAATATTCTTGTTAATTAGATTACCAAGTTCCATGATGATACACTGAAAACTGGATGAGTAGGAGCATTTGCAAGACAGGTAGATCTGGAAAAAAGCAGTCGCGAGGGCAAATTTTAATACTAACTACCTCATCTTTATATGGCAGTAACTTGAAAACTATTAAGAATTGGCTTGAATCGTTTTGCATATCTCCGTTATATAGTTAGACACACTAAACAAAAAAATTTGAAATTTTTTTGAAGACCCACCCATGGAAAGTTACCTAATTTTGGTCCATTTGACATGGAATGACCCCAAAGTTAATTCTGAATTGATATTAGAATATACCTCATAACACTAAACAAAAAATGGAACCATCATTTCAAACGTGGAGGCATTCATGACCAAGAAATCAATATAATACATCTGCATTGAAAAACCATTGAAATTGGCTTTTTTCTCAATAAAAAGGCCTCCCATGCTCTTAAAAAATTTAATATCAATAAAATTCCAGCTTAGAATGTATCTATAGCACAGCACGGTCATACTGTGAGATGAAACACCAAAACCGGTTTCTCTACAAACTATGACACCAAATCAAAAACTCAGACTTCTGTGTCCCATTGGAATAGCATTGGCAATGGGATGCATTCAATTCATTACAAGATATTTGTCAAATATAGTCGTGCAACTTAATTGCCATTGGTTTACAGGAGAGCTCTAAACCTAAGGAAAGTGGTAAATGAGTTAGGTAATGATTTTTAATTTTGTCTGGCTATCAGAGGGTTTTTATTGCAATAAAACTGTAATTTCAATGCTATTTCAATGCAGTGAAATAATATTAATTTCTTGGCTATGAATGCATCTATGTTTGAAATGATGGTTACACTTTTTCTGTTGTGTTATGGGGTATATGTTGGTGGCATCTTCAGATTAGTTTGGGTCATTTTGAGTGGCCATGGATGCTTTTCCAAGAATTTGCATAATAATTGGGAACACCCGAAAACATCATTATATGGCATAACTCCCAACTGAGTCAATGGAATTGGACAAAATTGGCAGGATATTTGCTCCATGGTAAACTTATCATTATGTGAAAAGAATATTCAAATAGTGCTATTTCTTTTTGAGATAATGCAAAAAAGCATAGTTGCATAATAATTGGGAACGCAGTGTATATGTTTATATAGAAAAGAAGGTGTTCAGTTGTATTATCAACCCAATTTAAGAGCTATTCCTGCATTTGTTTGAAAGATGTGCACAAATAAGGTAAGAAATGTCAGGGGTTCAGAAACTTTCAAGCACAACTGTACATGGTGGCCAGGTGCCCCAGCCTAGAGACCATCATTGAAGGACTGCCTATCAGGTGCAATCCTTCAACAAGGAGCGACAGCTCCTCATTGATACGGAGATTTAAATCCTTTTGCAAATCATACAGAAAATTACAGCATGGAGGCCAGGTGCCCCGGCCTGGATACCACGAAGGACTGCCATTCAGGTGCAATCCTATAACATGGAGCTTCACCACTTGTTTCTGTGAGAATTTAAAATCATTTTGCAAATCATACAGAAAATTACAGCATGGAGGCCAGCTGCCCCGGCCTGGAGACCACGAAGGACTGCCATTCAGGTGCAAGCCTTCAACATGGAGTGCCAGCTCCTAATTGGTATACGGAGATTAAAATCACTTTGCAAATCATTTAGAAAATTACAGCATGGTGGTCATGTGTCCTGGCCTGGAGACAACCGAAGGACTGCCATTCAGGTGCAAGCCTTCAACAAGGAGCGACAGCTCCTCATTGATACGGAGATTTAAATCCTTTTGCAAATCATACAGAAAATTACAGCATGGAGGCCAGGTGCCCCGGCCTGGATACCACAAAGGACAGCCATTCAGGTGCAAGCCTTCAACATGGAGTGCCAGCTCCTAATTGGTATACGGAGATTAAAATCATTTTGCAAATCATACAGAAAATTACAGCATGGAGGCCAGGTGCCCTGGCCTGGAGACCACAAAGGACAGCCATTCAGGTGCAAGCCTTCAACAAGGAGCTCCAGCACCAGTATGGATGCTTACCACAGAAGAAAGACTGGCCATGATAAACTTGATGCAGAGATGTACAGTGAACTCACAGAGTTCGAGGCAAAGCTAGTGGAAAACATTGACCTGATTCAAACACGTGGCAAGGTGAGCACTGAGCAGTCAAATTGCGATGTGTAGTTAACAGTAGCAGATCCATGGGGGGGGGGGAGGGGTTTAGCGGGTTCAAACGCCCCCCCCCCTTGGCCTGTACACTTTAATGTAAAAGAAAAAAAAATCCAGATACTTTTAGTACATTTTCATTTGTAAACCCCCCCCCCCCTCCCACATTTTCTGGATCCGCCCCCGGTTAATTACTTTAAACAACGGGTATTTCAAGATATACTGCTAAACTTCGTAATTTTACTTCACCCCCATTTCAGAAGTGTAGTGGTAACAGTACATCACTAACTTTTATCTTAGCCCAGAAAATTCAACGCACCGTAATATTATTCATTACAACTTAATTTGTACTTTTCCATTTCAGCGATGAATGCGTCTATGTCCTGGATGAAAGTACTGACACGGAATACTTACTCAGTGCAACTGCCTTTCTTGACCTAGGAGGGGCAGAGGAATTATGGAGCATCATTCCAACCACACTCAAAGCTACAGTCAACGGAAACCGAGTTGTGTCTGCACAATATAATTAAATGAAAGTGAGTGAATTAGTAAGTTAGCGTTTTACGTCTCATCAGCATCTGATTGTGCTATTTAGAGACATACTTGATTTTGTCAATGGTCTCGATATTTTCAGTAAAGAAAATGTCTATCTCCTACATGACGAAACAGATTCAGAGTATCTACTCAGCACCACTGCTTTAGCGGATCTAGGAGGAAAAGACGCCCTTTGGAATATGATACCAACAACGCTGAAGACCACAGTAAAAGGAAATAAAATAGTGTCAGCCGAGTACCATAACAAAATAGGAGTTAGTTTGTGTTTTAAGTCTCATCAGCACCTGATTGGATCATTTTGAGACAATTGGAAAATAGGAGAATACATTATTTTCTTAAGAAAAATGTATTTTCAAGCCGAAGCTATTAATAGCTTGTGGCTTATTACGATTGTTGCGATGGAGGCTGGCAGTTACACTTTCCTGTTGTCGACGATTTCTCAGTCAATCTGCCAAGTAAGCCAATTAATCTTTCCTGAGTCTTTATTAGCCCCAACCCATGAGTCGGGTTTGTATTTAGCATCGGGTGTGTATTCCTTCTAACCCAAGCCATTTTGGTCCCTCCCCAGGCTCCCCTCCACACATAACCTTCCCTGTCTACCATTTTCTCAAAACTGATCGGCCAATTTCATTTCGTGACGTCACTGTCAACAAAGCTAATAGGCCTACTTGCTTGAAGTTGCTTCCTATGCCAGAACATCCCCCCCCCCCCACTTTTGGGCCCCAAAATACATAAAAAGTAGACAAGGTGCCATCGTGCTCCCCACTTTTCGAAGCGTTCCGCCACCTCTGACCCACAGTATTCTAAGAGTGAAAAAAAAACCAAACCAACTTTGGTGAGATTCACAAGCTGAGATCAAATTGAATGGAGCTTTTTAATAAAAAGTGATTTGAGGATTGTAATTCGTCATTTATGACGAAAGATGGCTGCCAAAATGGCCGCCATCTTGGATTTCTCGACATGGTCCTCATCCGTACCCACAGGCCAATACCTGTACCAAATTTCATATCTGTAAGAGAAATATTAAGGTCACAATGGTCAGTTCAAGCATGACGAAAGATGGCTACCAAAATGGCTGCCACAAAGTAGTTGCCATCTTGGATATCTCAACATGTTTCTGACTGATACCCACAGCCCCATACCTGTACCAAATTTCATAACTCTAAGCGAAATATTGAGGTCACTATGAGCAGTTCAATAAATGAAAAAAGATGGCTGCCAAAATGGCCACCACAAAATGGCCGCCATCTTGGAATCTTGACATGTTCCCAATCCATACCCAGAGTTCCGTACCTGTACCAAATTTCATAACTGCAAGTGAAATATTAAGGTCACAATGGGCAGTTCAAGAATGAAGAAAGATGGCTGCCAAAATGGCCACCACAAAATGGCCGCCATCTTGGATTTCTCTACATGTTCCCAATCCATACCAAGAGTTCCATACCAAGAGTTCCATACCTGTACAAATTTCATAACTGTAAGTGAAATATTAAGGTCACAATGGGCATTGGGCAGTCAAGTATGAAGAAAGATGGCTGCCAAAATGGCAGCCATCTTGGATTTCTCGACATGTCCCCGATCCATGCCCATAGTACCATACCTGTACCAAATTTCATTATTCTAAGTTGAAAACTAAGGTCACAAATGGACTTTTACACACATGTTGACAAGAAATGTTGACATGGACACATGGACATGGTTTACATGAGTCCCTTTTCACTACCCACCCCCCTCTAATAACGGTTAAAAATCTAAAAGCCTTTTTTTAACAGGATTAGGCTGTCCGCAACCAGTGTTGTCAATAACTCGTGAGTGCTTGGTCGCCCATTGGGCGACCAAGTTCAGAAACTTGGTCGCCCGAACTAGCAAGTTGGTCGCCCATGGTTTTTATTGGTTGGTCTCACAGTTTCAGCGAATTTAATAGGCCTATAGCTTGTGAAAGCACAGTCCTCCTAATTAAAAATGACTTCATATCTTTCATATATTTAGATAGTTAATATGTGAATCAGTCAACTTTATGTATATTCCGCCTTGTTTACCGCGGCATAACTCACACAAGTCATCAAAAATTCTTCTGGTGAATGACACAAAGATAGAAGTTAGTCATATAAACAAGTTTCACAAGCAGCAGTTATACATATAGGCCTATACAATGTGATGCAACTCTAGAAGACACTCTATGAGGTCTGAAAGAGACTGTTGGAGGAAGTTATGGAACCTTGATCATGCAACTTTGGCAAATGATTGGTTGAACATTATCAAATCAGATTTTCCAAGTAAGAAATACATTTCTGAAGTTCATGGTAAGATTGGACTGTTATTTAACCAGGCAGCAACTAAAAAAGGGCATCTCATGATAGATCATATTTTCGTCTTTAAAATGATACCAAAACAATTTCTGTGAAACAAATATTCATCATGTTATGCTTGTTTCTGTCTTGGTCGCCACCTGGGCGACCTAAGAGTAAGTTTTGGTCGTCCAGATGGAAATTTAGTCGCCTGGGGCGAGCGGGCGAGTGCTTACTGACAACACTGTCCGCAACACTTTAATTTCTAAAAAGTGCAGGCTGAAGAGCCAATGGGAGTCAAGATATCGTCCTAGACCATTGATATTGGTATGCAAATTGTAGGTATTTTTTAGAGCTTTCGAACCATGGCCGGTAAAATGTTGTATGAACTGCAGATTGGCGAAAATGGTCGAAAAGATTGAAACTTTGAACCAAAATTGAAGTAGGTAAGAATTGTCCTATCACAATTTTGAGAACAGATTTGGATTCCCCAGCTCAAAACGCACCTTTTAGGCACTAGTGCTTTTTAAATTTGAATAAAAATTAAAAATTGACACATCCTACTGTAGTAAGGTTCAAAATTTACTAGTCCTTCACCAAATCTACTGGCCCGCAGAACACAAACTATTATTCACATTTTGTTTCTAGTACTTTTGAAAAAAAAAATCACCTGATGGTCACATAAATTGAAATGAAGATTCTGGTAATATGAAAACAATCTAGAGGAATTTTTGTTTTTATTACTAGATAATGAAATTTCCAATGCATGTCAGCTATTTCAAAAGGTTTAAACTCAGTTGAGCTGTCATGAGCAGCATCCATGCTACTCAATGAAGTGTTGAGGCTGAACAGCCTGAGCTGTATTTTCAGACCTCATGTATATATAGGCTGGGCTGATAAACTATCCATTTCGATTCAATTGAACAACCATTTATAAATTTATCTATTATTTGATTTCAAACAATGCGCAATAGAAAGGTTCCAATTGAATAAAGAATAATTTGATCAAATCAACATCCAAAGAAATCCACAACATCAACGAGGTGGCAGGTGCTCCACTAGCTATAATGCTGGACTTCATTAATTAGTACTGAGGCCTGGGCCCACCATTTGCTTGCACAATAACTGTTGTTGTCCTGCACATGATTCTGGGAAAATGGTTCCACTCCAGTGGTTCCAAAAGTCAACATGCAGTGTTATGGGAAGGGCAGGGCAACATTTACATTAACTTGGGAGAGTTCTTTCATTTCATGCTATCAATACCAGTTTCCCAAAACTAGTGTGGCTTAATGTTCCCTAATAACCTCTCAACACAAAGCAGACCTCATGAAATTTGTATGTTTTTAGGTAAATTCCCTCCATTCACAAGATTGTGGAATCCTACCCTCCCCCCCCCATCCAAAATGGTAGAGTCCATATGGTTACAAGTTGGTGTCACATGACCTACACCCAGTTCCCTCATTGGTCACTGGTCAGCCTACTACTACTATTAGGTAAACAGCAAACATGGCAAACATTTGAAGAGGCAAACATTTAGATGTTCCACAGAAATAACTATGAAACTGACGAAATAACAACATACACAGATGTCATTGCCAGAACTTCATTTGTATCACATATAAATGGTCACATGAAAAATTTACACAGTTTGTTGGTCATTTTCCAAGTTTCAGGCCAATCTCATAATTAGTCAAAAGCAGACAACCCACTTTCAATCCCCTTTTCCCTTATCACTTCCCATCCCCTTTGCCCCCTCTAAAAACCGCCGATAGGTCGGTTAAAAATTAACAAAACACCAACTTTGATGAGAATCACAAGCTCACTTACTAATGAAGCTTTTTAATAAAACATATTTTCTGACAATGTCTTTTGTTGAATGCTAAAACGAAGCACTCGATACCTGCAGTTTATGCATCACATGCACAATCCAGGGTACCCACTGAAATTTGGCAAACAAATTCCATGTATTTTTCCCTGCTTCGCCAGACATTTTCCTGGACCTCATTTGGGCTTACCGTCGTACTATTGCCTCTAATCGGAATCCAAAAACCATTACTTTTACTGATTTTTGCCAAAAATGGAAGGCTTCTTTCATGCATTAACGAATATAAAACCAATTTTCCCTGAATTGAAGGCTAAATTTAAATTCCCTGATTTTTCCCTGCAGGGAATTTTTTTTCAACCTTTTCCCAGTTTTTCCTGTCCGGTGGGGAACCTGAAAATCAGATTTTCAAGCTATCTTGAAGTCTTATGACGATTAATGGGAGTGGGTTTTAAGTGCAGAAAGTGACAATCAAAGGCATAATTCAAATAGCACAATGACACAATCCAAATATCGAAACCACAAACATAATACCACTTTGATGAAAATCACAAGCTCAGATCGAATTGCACCAAGCTTTTTAATAAAAAGTAATAACTATCTGAAAATATCCTCAGCTGAATCACCTTTTAGTGCACCTGAGCCAATCTAGAATCCGCATTAAAATGATAAAAGCTGCATTGCAAGAAAGGATACGATCTACATCCTTAACTACCTTACAAATTTGTTATAATTGAACAGTTTAAATTTGAAAAGAATTGAAAAAGTTGAAAAAAGCCTGAGTTCTTTAAGGACCTACATTCTTATTCTCAAAATCACCCAACATTTGGTCATTATATAAAGGCTTTATTGAAACCAGCATATATTCATTCGTCAGTACATCTTTCCCATATATATCTGTGTGTATTTAAAA
Source organism: Platynereis dumerilii (assembly GCA_026936325.1). Lineage (NCBI taxonomy): Eukaryota > Metazoa > Annelida > Polychaeta > Phyllodocida > Nereididae > Platynereis > Platynereis dumerilii. The sequence continues at coordinate 18,727,789 of JAPTHN010000003.1, forward strand.
CGAGGGAAAATTGCAATTACGATTCGTGACACATTCTCAAACTATGTACAAGAACTATTTACAATAGAGTCAAGATATATATATTTCAGAGAGAAAAACATAAAATATTGAGGTCTTGAGTTTACACCATGAGTCTTTTCTTAGATCTCACTATTACAAGCTATATGAATCTAAGAAACAGAATTCAAATATATATATTGTAACAAAGTAAGTCGCTCAACGTCATACAAACTCAAAATAAACAAACGGGTCTAGATACACATACATATATGCACTCTTTTTTCCAAACTAAAATCACAGAAACTGTCCATACATAATATAATAACTATATCTTAGTCCTAAAGCGAACACATTGCAGGACTTTTCCTTGCCAAGCACGAAAACTCTGCAATTGTTTAGGAAAATATGACAAATATTAACGATCATGCGTGAGCCTTAAAAAAAATTCTACAGTACAAATCTATCACACATGAAACTATTCTTACTTTCCGTAATTACTTATATTAAAGTTGACTTAACATTATTATAATACTAAGATTTAATAAATTATAACATGATATGTACAAGAAATATAATGTCTATCATATATAAGCAACACAATTGGGGCAAGCGGCAATGGGTTCAAACCCGACAGCAAAAACCCTGTAGGTCTCTGGACATACATGTCGGCATTAGTAATCTTAATATGGGCCTAGCTTCAGTATATCAAACAGTAATTAAGCATTCGTATATTGACATGAGAATACCAAGTATTACACATTATTCACAGTGAAATCTTATGTTAATAATGAATTTGAAACCCTAAGTAGTGATGGGGAGCGATCGGGACATATTCAGTCAACAGAGGGCACCACTAACAAACAAGTAGCCCATTGCTTGGTGATGACATCACTGTGAGTGTGACATCATCAAATAAACAATGAGAAACAATCAAATTGTTACCATGGTACTTATGTGGATATGATGCCTTCTGCAAACTGAATATTGCCCATGTAATGAGAAACCCTAGGATGACACAATAATGTTACTACGCAATCAAAATACCAATTGTTAGAACCTAAATATGACGTAATTAATTCATCTTAGCCCTCTTTCTAGCTATAGCATCTTCTACGGCCTTTAATTGTTTCAACAACTCCTCTCTTCTTGACGATGTGCTCTTTTTCTTAACTGGTAACGCAGCTGCAGGCGGCTTCTTAACCGGGGATACAGGAGGTGGTGGCGCCACCGGGGCAGGTGCTGCCACCTTCTGTTCTTTTGGTTTCGGGGGAGGTGGCGGTTTAACTTCCACGGGTGCTTTCACCGGAGGTTTCATAACTGGCGGCTTGACATCTGAAGAAAGAGAAACATTAGAATTATGACATTATGAACAATAGATTGAACATAATAAAAAATTTCAAACATACAGCTGTAACTGCCTCATAACGGTTATTTAAAATGTTGATACCTTTTACAGGTTTCTTTGCCGCAGGACCGGGATCCTCCGGAGCAGGTCTCTTCTTTGCAACACTTGCAGTGCTCTTCTCTCCCGGCTGAAATTGAATCAAAATGTAAATTAGAAACAAAAGAACCAACAAGATTGCAAATGACTTTTAAAAGATCTGAAAAACATTTGTATTAAGAATATTGGTATACAAAGAAGATTTATATATACAATTGCAGCCTAAACAGTTTGTCACAGATAGGTAAGAAAACATAACACCACAATACAGTTCAACTGGTTTAGGTCGTCGTGAGAGAACTGGATGATTGGGGCTTTACGTCTCATATTTATGCCCTTGGTAGGCTTATTATGACAGGAGGACAAGGCAATAAGGCGAAGGATGATTGAAACTGCACTCCAACATTGGCGTAGGACCATAGATGACCAGGCAAGAGCTGGATTCGGACCTGGGACCCAGCGATCGGCAGTCTAGCACGCTACCACTAGACCAACCGGCCACCCCGAGAACCCTTAGAGAAATAGCATAAAATCAACTTACAGCGTTATTCAACAGGGTCAACTTAATGTTACTCTTCTTGCCCATCGTTTGCAGAGGATCTTTAGCCGACTTGGCCGTCACAGGTTGCGGCATAGGCTCCCTCTCCACGGGTATCCGCCGAGCTTCTTTTGGTGGCTTTCTGCTCTTAGTCGGAGACTCCATGGGAATTCCGTCGATGCTTCCCGCTCTCTCGTGCCGCCGAGGCTTTTCTTTAATTGGACCGTGGGGCGGGGGAGGGCCTTTCGGGCCACCTGGAAATAACGACAAAAAGGTTGACAAAATATGTGGATATGTGATAACTTTATAGAACCAGGCAAAAAGTCAATAGCTGAACTATTTGTATTTCACAAATCTGTTCTTTTCATGAGACCAGAGGGATTTATAGATGTGATGGTGTTTTTGAGCAAGAAGACTGATTGGTCCGGCATAGGTATTCCATGATGTTATTTTGATTTGGGGAAGACGCATATTTACTGCGTATTTTAAAGTGAAGGTTTTTTTTTTTTTTAGACATATTCGTGAAAGAAAAGTTGTGTTTTGAATTTTAAATTTCTACATAGATTTCCAACGAGAGGAATTCTTATTAAGAGTCACTGAAACGCAAAATGTGTTATCTGGGGTCAAAATTAAGGCCATATATATAGATGTGAAATAGGGCAAATCTTGAAAAACTGCATATCACATGACCTACATCTTTCCAATTCCAATGTAAACTTACCAGGTGGCGCACCTTTCTCTTTCCGACTGGGTCCAGGGCCTGGTCCTGCAGGTCCTTTTCCACCAGATGGCACTTTTGCACTTGACGGCCCTTTTGAACTGATTGGCCCTTTTCCAGGGGCTGATCCAGGGGCCGGTCTGTCCTTGCGTTTCTTCGGACTTGGCTCGATGCCTTTGTACAAGTGCTCGCTGTCCGCACTCCCAGAGGAGGAAGAAGAGGAAGAAGAAGACACAGAAGAACGAGAGGAAGCCCGAGAGGAACGTGAGGAGGACGACGAGCCTGAGCTGGAGCTGTAACCACGGCGACGGGGTTGTCCACCTCTGCAATAACAGAAAGAAGAAATATTTACTTGCAGTTCAATATTCAAATGTGTTGTTGACATTGTTCATTAATAAGCTATTTTGAAAAGCTGAGATTTCAGTTATTAATTTTTACTGGATTAGCCAGGTTTTCAAAGATTATTAATAGTAAACATATTTCTAATTGGTTCCAATTACCATTTACAGCTGATACTATAAATTCAATCAACACTTGAAACCTCCTCTGATGAATTTTATAACGTTAATTTATCACGACAACCATATTACAGTCTCAAACAATCATTTCATCCACATTTTAATAACTTAATATTTGAAGCAAACGAAAAGATTATTCCTTGAACTGCATCTATCAAAGTTCTAGTTGATGATATTACCTGTTTGGATCTCTTTCCTTCTTCCTCCCTCGTTCTGGCCCTGGAGGCGGCTGTCCTTGTCCAGGGGGCACTCCCCGGCCTTGTCCAGGGCCTCTTCCCGCTCCAGGTGGTCGCCCAGGGGCCTGCGGACCTTTCTGAGGAACTGGACCTTTTTGTTGAGGGGGTCTCTGTCCAGGGGGACCTCTTGCTTGCATTGGCCCTTTAGGACCTCCTCTGCCATGGCCTCTTTCGTCAGGGTGCCCTGGACCTTTTGGCGCATCGCCACTGCAGATGACAAACAAAGAGGTTAAAATCAAATACTTGACTATCAGTTTTGACTCATTTTGGAGTCCTAAGAAAGAATACTACATTGAAAACAACCCTGTGGGGTAAATTATACTTTTAAAGTTCATCATGCATTTTCCTGCAGCGCCAACATTTATATCATACTATAGGAAATCTAATTTGTAAAATTTTGATAACAATAATTACAGCGACTCAAACGAGAGCAGCAATGCAGGGTTGCTTCATTGTCGCTGCAAAAGCATGCATGAATAGTGAATACTAAGCTGCACACAGTGCGGATCTAGTTCAAGAGTGAAATTATTCTCTGATAAAATGTGAAACAGTCAGTGAAACACATAAAACAACCACAAGAGGTCTCACTCACCCAGGAGGCGGTCTTCTCGGTTGCCTTGAAGGTCCACCAGGCATAGGAGCAGTTGGGAATCCACCAGGGGGAGATTTCCGTCTTCTCCTACCTGCATGCCCTCTGTTGGGAGATCGAGATCTGAGAAAGAACAAGAAATGCCTTAAGTTCCAAAGAGTCTTGGAAAAAAACTAACACATAGAAAAGTTAGCGCACTGGAATTACTCAACAATCCTACTGAATATAAATCATTTCTGATATGATTTACTTCTAATTAGATCAAAACACTATGACATACCATTGACTGTAACATTCAACAGACCAGTTACTTTACGAAGGGTTTCTTTGCCAATTGAAGAAATTGTGAAACAGTTACATGCACACCAATTAAATATTTAAAGAAGGGTTATTTTCTCATTGAAAAATAGAATCTGTTGAAATTCTTGAGGCTATACAAAATCTAGCCAATACAAATTAATTGAGGCTATCACAAATCTAGCCAATACAATGGCAATAAAACGGCTAAAAACTGTCACATATCTTGACATATCACAACAGATGCACAAACGCTAAAGTTAGTAGTTTTTATCTCTGTAATAAATTGCATTATTGCACATTCTATATGCATACCTGGAACTCCCAGAAGAGGATCGGCTGTATGAGGATCGACTTGTGTAAGATGAGTAAGAGGAGGATCGAGATCCTGAAGAATATGAACTGGAAAAAAAAAAGAGAAAATTATTAAAGGACAGTTCCAAGCAAATTGAACACACGAGAGTCAATCCTATTTATGATCATCATCGGAAATAAAGATATTAAAGAAATGTAACAAGTTTGAATCTACTAAGTTTGCAATAAAACTAATGTACGAAAAGTTTAGAAATATCCTGTTTTCTTTTATTTTCTCCATAATTTTATAAAATAATGACTCACATTCTGCCCAGAACATAAGTACTCATTTAAATTGGACATGACAACACTGCATTCTCAACATTTCTATGTAAAAATTAATTAAACCAGCTGTAACATAGGCGTACCTGTAAGACGAAGATGAACTGTGAGAACTTGACCTGTACCGCTTGCGCCCTCTGGAGCGTGATCTTGACCTAGAGCCTCGAACTGGTTTCCGTTTGATGGCAGGGTTCTGTCTCGCCCAGGGGTCATGCCACTCGTCGCCACGGTTACGGGAGGGAGGCATATCAGAGGGTGGTCCACCAGGAGGACCTCCTCTATTGTTTCTGTAAACGGGCTTTTCAACTTTCTCGTATCTTTCCTCTCTGTGTCGTTGTTCTCTGGAGAGATAACATAAATAGAGAATAAGTTTCAAATTCAAAACATTCTAATTGGCATATAGAATTTTTTGTTGGCAATATGGCGCATTAACACACGAATAACAATCAAGGTGTTTAACTTTACATGATGCCCTCTAAAACAATAATTATTGACTGCAGCACTGATAAGACAATTAAGGTATTTAGTCCAGCAAACTAGTGAATTATCTTTGAAAATATAATAACGCAAAACGGCACTCCAACATCTAATTTAGTCAACTGATAAGTTTTACCTGCGAGGGGGCGCTTGTGGCGATGCTCTTCTGACTTCTCCTTTGTAATGAGGCCGTTCCCGAAGGCGTTCCTGCTAAAATCATAACCATTATTACGATGTTAAAATCAATTATATGACTTAATTTAAGTCAAATTTCCAGATTGCAAAATAGTTAAGGGCCGTTTTTGATGTCTTTGGGAGTGAACTTCAAGTACAATATATATATATATATTCAGGGTTCACACTTTTATTGGAAAACTAAATTTTAGAACTCTTCAAGGACATTCAAGGATGAAAATTAACAATTTTAAAGGACCTTAGTGGCATTTCTGAAACAATTCTCTCACACATGCATTGCATGTTGATTTCGAGTACATTGTGGTCTTGCAATCGACATACGCGCAACTTTCAACTTTGCATTTTCAATGACTTCTTCTGCTGATTATTCAGGCGTCCAGGACCACCTAATGTTTGCAGTTTTTAAGGAAATTTCCAGGTCAACTTGTTTTTATAAGACTTCTAAAATATTTCACAAAATCAGTACCCCATTACTCACCACATGAGGGGGAGGAGGAGAGTGGTGTCTGTGGCTGTAGTAATCTGGAGATCGTGTGTATCGGACTTCGAAGTTCTCGTATCCCATCATAGGGTCGACCCTCTGGGGTTTGATGTTGTAATAGTCGTCTTCATCATCTTCATATCTGAAGGAGAAACTATCCCAAGTTAGAAATTTGCGGAAAAATATGAAGTTATGATACAAAACTAAGTTTTCCTTATATTGCTATTGTATTCTTTTTCTTTCATTATATTGCTGTTGTATTATTGTTGTTTTCATTATATTGCTGTTGTATTCTTTCATTGGTAAAGGGATAATGGCACATACATCTCTAAGAGATGTCAGCCCACAACAATGTTTTTATGAACCATGATTATGTATTTTTTTTTTTTAGCAGTGTCAATGAATTGAATTGAAGAATAATACAATAAGCCAAGTAAGTGTTCAAGCTAGGATTTGATTCTGGCATATAATTCTTACTTATAAGGGCACTTTTCAAAAAAAAAATTCAAGTCATCAACGACATTACACGTATATGCCCAGTGAGGGATTTTTACTTGCCCAGCATTGACACTGCTTCAAGTTATGACAATAATATTTATCATCCAAACAAAATTCCAACTCACACATTGTCGTAGTAAGGGTCCTTGACGTATCTCAACCTATCATTTTCTTTGTTGTAATCCTTGTCATCGTCGATTGACATATTCATTCTTTTCTCCTCGAAGTTTGTTTCATTCTCTTTACGTTTGCTGGCCAATTTTCTCATCTGAAATGTCAAATAATAATGTATCAGAATTTGAGCTGAAAATGTGTTTTTACAGTGATATTGTGACGCAAACTCTAAGAAGTTACAAAATATGATTTGAACTTCTTGAGAAAATTTCAAACGAACCAGAATTTAGCAAGTTAAATATTCTCTGTTTCTGCCAATTGCTTGACCAAACATGACACCTTTATAAAAAGATAATAACTGCCGAGATATGTACATAATGAAATATATATCATCCATTTTCATGATTTAATGACATTAATAATAGTTTTGTTAGAAAGTTTCAGTAACTATACCGGACATACATTTAAGTGATTCATCAAAATCATTTAGAGTCGCATTTGATTAGGCATACATATGTCTTTTAATACAACTTTCAGTGCTCGCTGACTAAGGTAAAAAAATTAATTGCAAACTACAGAGCTCATTTCGTATTGATCAGTACTTTTAACAGTGAAATCTGAGTGTCAAGTATTTGCTAAATAATTATTTACAGAGCTCATTTTGTCTTGATCTGTACTTTAACAGTGAAATCTGAGAGTGCAAGTATTGGCCAAATAATAATTTTAGGTATCTCACCTCCCTGGCCTGTCTCAAGCCTCTCTCCCACGCAGACTCCTGTCGGGGTTCTTCGGGAGGAGGGGGTAAAGCCGACTCTTCTTCTTCTTCTTCCCTTTCTTCCCTCCGTGGTCCGAGACGGTCATGTGCCGAGCGCACCCCTGCGGGCCTTGAAGGTTCTATTAGTGAGTAGTTGCCTGGAAAAGGAGAAGAGAAAACAAATCTGAAAATTTAGTACATGAGAAAATGAACTTTCCAGTAATATTGAAAAAATGTTGGACTCAAACAACCATATATATCTCAAATTACTGTGATGAATCCAAAATATTACAAATTTATTTTTATTTTTGTCCCATTGAAAATGTCTGGACCCATAAATCATGAATTGAGATTTGCTAAAGAAATTGTCACAATTTTTAATCTGGCAGTAACGGACTGAGGAGTTATTCAATATTGAACAAGCCTAGCAAGTAACATAGATATACTTTAAGTAATAATTGCAATAAAGCTTGACTATACCTTTATCATTAACACCAGGGTGCAGGAATCTGCAGCTGGTTCCCCATGTGCAGTTGCCTTTGGTGTAGAATCTGCAAACTGGTTTCGCAGGAGGCTTCTCCTCTCCGGGTTCCTTGATCTCTCCCTCTTCACTACCTTCATCCTGGAGAAATAAAGAAACTCATTCAGATGGATGGATGATTGGAGCTTTACGTCCTGTATTTATGGCATTATATGCACTTGGTTGGCTAATTAGGACAGGAGAAGGACAGGGCAATGAGGCAAACGATGATTGAAACAGCCTAGCATGCAACCAACCCTTCCCTCCATTAATTCAGAATAGATCGAATTTAGTACAATGGATCACTGCTAATCAGAGCCTTCGAATCAACTTTTTACAAACATCTTGACTAGGCCTAATATCTTTGTTCCTTACAATTTCCAAGTTTCGATTCTTCTTACAGCCAGACCCCAGAATCTGAGAGACAAATCTGAGAGACAGATCTGAATAACATTCTTCAATGTCCCAGCTAGAATTTGCTTCGGGCATACATTTTTATAGAATGAGGGCAATTTTCAAAATAAAAATTTCCACAAAAAATAATTTTATTTCAATTTCACTTCCTTTTTTTGGTTCCACGGCGAACAATGGTTGGCATTGTGCGGCACCATGCTCAAATGGCCTAGTTGTTGGAACACTGTTCTTATTTAATTGTTCCATCTAAAAGATACTTACACTTTCATCCCCTGGGTGCTCTTCATCTTCACTTCCCGCTTTCTGCTCTTCCACTTCTCCTGCCTCTTCCTGAAATTTGTGACGTAATTATTTATAATAAATAGTAAACAAACTTGGATAGCCAGATGTATACATTGTAGATCTAGGGTAAGTGCAGCCTTCTCAGTCCAGTTCTGATGCTTCATGAAGGTTGATTGATGAGATTTGATTGAGAGCGGGAGTCCTTCATACGGGATCTTTTATAAAAGAATTTTTTTAACCGAAGTTAGAAGTTCTCATAATTACATACATGTGTCCGGACTGTGCTGTGTCTGGTCATAAACACTAATGAAGTTCTAAATTCTCCAATCAGTTTTTACAACATCACCAATCTCTAAATCTAATCTAATAATTATCAAAGACTCGCACTTTAATTCCAGATAATCTAAATTTGATAATTACATAAATTTCCCTATTTAGGCCAAACTTTTAAAGTTTTTAGCTTCTCAGTTTGAACTGACCCACAGATTTTCTCCTGCGGGAGAAAAAAATTGAGCTTACCAACAATTTTTATTAAATTGACATTGAATACAAAATTAAGATCTCAGCTTTTTTTTTTTTCCAACAGACGGACCCAAGAAAAAATGCATTGAGAAGATCCGAGCAGCTAAAGATCAGTTATGTCTGACCTTACGGCAATTATATGCCCTTAGTGAATCTAGTGATATACAAGGCAATAGCATATGGTAGAAAAAAAAAAACTAATGCCTCACCTCATCGTCTCCACCCTTCTTAGCACTTTCATCGACATCATCCTCATCATAATCAAGCTCTAAGTTTTCTTCACCGAGACTCGTCCGGATGTCATGGGCCGGCCTTTTCGCTTTCTCTTTAACCCCTTTTGTGGATTCCTGCGTTTCTTCAGCCTCATTGCTAGAATCGGGCTCAGATCTCTCCGTTTTTATTTGGGAGTCATCTTTAATTTCGCCACTGTCATTTAACAAGTCTTCCTCACTCGATTTAATCAACGATTCATGCAATTTCTCGTCGGACTCATCGTCACCATTTTCACCCGTAATCTTAGCCTGTTTGTGTTTCGGATCGAGTCCTTCTGTTAACCCTAAAGGCGACCCCGGGGGAGAGTCGTCTGTCGATTGAGATCTTTGATTTACAGCCGAATTGTCCGGTAAATTGTCAGCACTGTCAGTTTTATTTACGTCAGCGTCTGCTGAAGTATTTACTAAGTCTTGAGCAATCGTTTCATTCTCATTGTCATTTTTGTTGTCATTATCATCTTGTGTTGATGATGCAATGTCATCATAAATACCACCTGGAGACATCGGAGGTGACCCGTGAGGTGATCCACCAGGCGACCCAGGAGGAGTTCCGTGAGGTGTGTCACGAGGTGACCCCGGAGGCGACCCAGAAGGTGTGCCATGAGGTGATCCATGAGGTGAACCCTCGGGAGACCCCTCAGGAGACCCCTCAGGGGTGTGTGAAGGTGACCCATGAGGAGACCCTTCTGGGGAACGAGCTTCAAAATCGGTCGCCTCGTCTTGCGACGGACTAGCGGGTGCTTCGTCTTCCTCTTCAACATTGCGAGGGGTGGGTGGTGACGACGGGTTCTCATCTTGTGAGTCCATATCACCGGACGCATCACCGGATTCCCGGGCATCACCATCTGCATATTCTTTATCGGAGTACGCCGGACTACCAGCTGGAAAATCACCCTGATCGGGTGAAGCAGGACCGCCATCATCACCAGATTCACCGCTGATGCTCTCTCGTCCCTGACTATCACCCTCGTCGCCCGACTCTCCAGATTGCTCACTACCACTACGGGGTGAATGCACATCCATGGGTTCAGGGGAATGGTACACAGAAGGCTGTTCGTTGGGTCCCGGAGATCTAACTTCTTGCATCACGGAGTCGTCATCGTCCAATCGAGATGCGTTCACCATCGTGTTATTGGCCGTGTGATACTCGTGGTCCGACTCCTCCCCGCTCTCCAACCCGTCCATGCTCTCCTCGTCCATCATAATGACTCTCTGAAAAGTTTGAAATTTCATTTAATCAACCAAAAGAATGTACAAGACTAACATGTGACATGGCACTATAACTCGGAAGGTTTTTCAAATACGATAAATTTGAATACATATATCCACGTGAAGCATACCTCTAATCTCTATGTCTACGAACACTGTCGGCTTAAGGATCTAGATCTGAGTAGACAGTGAAACATTGTCGACAATTGTCGGGATGGGGAGACTATAGAGTTTACAGCAACGCCCAACTTTATGCACATGCCAGTTTGTTTGTTTGTTTGTTTGTGTTTTACGCCTCAGCAGCACCTTAGTGGGCTATATCGAGGCAGGCGATCGCCGTATGATGATGAGATGAGAAGACTGGGAGTCTGGAACATACCCTATTAATTCAGGGATGCCCAGGGTCTTTCAGTTGCCCCAGCATAGAATACTGGATACAACCCGCCTCCATTTAATGTCCCATGGGCTCGGACTAAAGTGAGTTCCCGGGGTGAGATTTGAACCCACGCCCTCAAAGCCAGTGGACAAGCAGTCTTGACCATTAGGCCACGGGGGAACTTTTATGCACATGCCAGCTTGGACAAAGTATTTTTTGGCATGCACATAGTAGACAAAACACATCTTGTCGATATCAACATTAGCCTAAGGATTCCAAAAATGTTGATTTGTCGGACTCCAAGGACATGCCCGTCACTCATTTGCCTGCATGGGTTTGTCTACGACCTGACTTTATCTGCAAGTTGAACCGTCGACTAGTCACCGACTCGTCTGATTGCCAGTCAACTAGGCGACAGACAACTAGGCTACAACCAGCTAGGCAACAACCAACTAGGTGACATACCACTAGACTGACTAGTCCACTACCAACTAGGCTAGTACACTTGTTGGACAACTAGGAGACAGCAGATACCCTCCAGATCTATACCATCCAGGTGACACATATTTTATTGGGGATACCAACCAGGGTACAGATCAGTGATCACATTCAATGGTGGTCAATCAGGAAATGTATTGTCACCTGTTGGATGTGTTTTGCGAACTTGTGTCGCCTAGTTGGAAGTGCTGCGTAAATTTTTGTCACTTTAATCAAATACCTATACTTCGTGTAGTATACGTATTTGCTTTAATAATATTATTATTTAGTTGGACTGCTTGTCACCTAGTTTGCACTGGTTTATAATAAATTATATCTCCAAATTTCTTCGGTACTGACAGGTGTCGCCTAGTTGGTTTGTCGACCAGTTGACCATACACCGACTCGTCTATTTGCACAGTTATTGTTAAATCGTCGCCCAGTTGTCAGCCAACCGGTGTCGACCAGTTGACCTGCCCGAAGACAGTGAAGTTGGACTTCACACATCATACTATTGCGAATCTATGTAGGAAGTTTACATTATGTAGTGACAGTCTGCCCCGCGGGTTTTGCTCAGCTGGTTTTAGGAAGTCCCATTTTTTTACGCAACTTCTTTTCCGATTGAGATTCAAGGCCGACATCTTGAAAAACTGGTATTATCGCCCATCAGGTTTTTTCTCAAAATTCGACGTTAAATGGCCAGATAGGGCATCAATCGATAGTCAATCTATTGAATAGTCGCTTTAAGATCAAAATAAATCACAAATCGAACGTACTTACCCGGTAATTTCACTGAACAGGCCTCTTTTCCTGACGCCGCCCAGCCACGCGGGCCAAGCACCTGCCCGACCCCGGCTGCCTTCAACCAGTCAGATAGGGAATTAACAGCAAGTTACGCTGTTTATTCGATAACTGTTAGCAAGGATGAGCAATCTAATTTATTTTGGCAGTCTTTTATTCGCAAATTCAAAGCTATTTCAAGAAATATTGGCTCTAATTTAGAGAGGTTTTCAGAAACACAGTTCGCCATTTGCCATAACATTAGATTGCTGATTGGTCGAGGCAGGTCACGTGCAAGTCGACGGCGACGACAGCTAGCGGATTTCTGGTGGAAGAAGATCAGCAGAGCACGTGTTTTTGACAAGAGCACACTGCTGATGTTGTTCATGGGCTTGGTGGCAGCAATTTAGCTATGTTCAGGTGATTTGGGGTGAAAACATCATTGCTTCATGGTTATTTTATGGTATTTGACTAAAATATTCAGTGTCTTTGTGGTGTGACAACTTGACATTTGTGTTTGGATCTTCATAAACAGATAAATATGGGTGATAAAATGGAGGAACAGGGTGATAGTGAAATCAAAACTGGGCAGAGGATCTTGTGTCAGTTCAAAAGTGAAACAGGAGAGAGCACTGGAGCCCCCTTTGATTTGCCTGTTAACATTACACCAGACAAATTACAGCTCATATGTAATGCCCTTCTGGAACAGGAGGGAAACACCCCCTACAGCTTTTATGTGAATGAATCCGCAATTCTAGAAAATTTAGAAAAGACATTGGGCAACGATGGACTTGAGAGCAGTGAGCACGTTGTGGAGATTATTTACCAGCCCCAAGCCGTTTTCAAAGTAAGAGCGGTCACTCGTTGTACAAGTACGATCCCAGGACACGCAGAAGCCGTTATATCAATCCAGTTCAGTCCAGATGGACGGTATTTGGCCAGCGGTTCGGGCGACACGACCGTCCGATTTTGGGACGTCACAACGGAGACTCCCCAGCATACATGTAAAGGGCACAAGCATTGGATATTGAGCATAGCGTGGTCCCCTGATGGTAAGAAGTTGGCATCCGGATGTAAGAATGGTCAAATATGCGTATGGGATCCTTCTACTGGAAAACAACTGGGGAAAACCTTAACGGGTCATAATAAATGGATTACATGGCTAGTATGGAAACCGTTTCACTTGGATCATGAGTGTAGATATCTGGCCAGCTCATCTAAGGATTGTACCATTCGGATATGGGACACAGTACTGCAGCAATGCAAAATCACATTATCCAGTCACGTACAGAGCGTAACATGTATCAAATGGGGCGGAACTAATTTGATATACAGCTCTTCGCAAGACAGGACCGTTAAGGTTTGGAGAGCTGATGACGGAGTTCTGTGTCGGACTTTACAAGGTCATGCTCACTGGGTTAATATCATGACCCTCAGTACTGACTATGTTATGAGAATCGGCGCTTTTGATCCTTCCAATCCTCAGAGTTTGGATACGTCTTTATCGGCTGAAGAGTTGTCTCAGAAGGCCCAAAAACAATATGACATTGTCAAGAATAACCAGCCAGAGAGACTCATCACTGGTTCCGATGACTTTACGATGTTCTTATGGCATCCAGAGTCAGAGAAGAAATCAATTGCTCGGATGACGGGCCATTCGCAGTTGATTAACGATGTTCAATTTTCGCCTGACACTAGATTAGTTGCGAGTGCCTCCTTTGACAAATCTGTTAAATTATGGGATGGCAAAACTGGCAAGTATTTGGCGTCTCTGAGAGGTCATGTTCAACGAGTGTATCAGCTAGCTTGGTCTGCTGATTGTCGGCTGTTGTGCAGTGGTAGTGCTGATTCTACGTTAAAGGTTTGGGATATGAAAACGAAAAAACTTTTGAACGATCTGCCTGGACACAGCGATGAGATTTATGCTGTTGATTGGAGTCCAGACGGACAGCGCTGTTCCAGCGGTGGGAAGGACAAAGTGCTAAAAATGTGGAGATGGTAACTTCCCTACGTCATTGCAAAAGTTTTAAGTGCCTACGATGTGATATGTCGTAAATGGATTTGTTATTGAGTTGTTGAATATGTGTATTTTCACTAAAACAATAGTTTACATGTATAATTGACATCTGGCTAGTAAAAATCTCTTTAAACTAATTGTTATCAATACAGTGTATATCATGTATAAATCTATTTAGGCCTATGTAGTGTATTTAACACATAACACATGTATATGAAAATAAACTCCTGATGACAAAGAAAAAGAAGTTCTTTTCATGCAACCATTTGACATTCTATTGCTTTTTGGCCTTTTCCATTTGGACAACTGAGTTCAGACTCCAGTCCAGAGGTTGCTGTGGACATCAGCAATTTTTGGGAGTCGCTTATAAATGGTGAAGTTATGAAATTTATGTTACGGTCAAATACCAGCACAGGGTTCGAAATTAGCATGAATTTGATGGGAGTCAGTCGGACTCCTATGTTTCAGATTTTGGGAGTCCGTATGAAGATGTGGGAGTCCGAAGAAACATGAGAATTAGTACTTGGATTTTTTTTAGAGATTCGATATTGAATATTTCTTTATCTTTGGTCTCCAAAAACATCAGACTATTAGTTAATATAGATATAGGAAATATGAAATGGTTTACAATCATCCAGAGAAGACAATCTGCCATCAATCTGTATGTGGCTATAGGCTTATTGCATTGTACAATTGGCAGCTCTGTTATTAAGAATTTCAGCATATTTGAACTTTTGAAGGCAAGGAAATTAATTGCACTACAGGATGACCCTTCAGACATGGCAGTCCAATACAAATTTGACACTTCCAGAACAATCCTAAAAACAATCAGACACTTTTGAATTGGTTAATTGATCTCAATTGGATTGGCTACTTCAACTTACTTGGGTGACACAAGGGGGTCTGGAACAGCATTGCATCTAGCTGGAGGGAGTCCATGGACAAAATTAATATAGGAGCCTTTGTTTCAATAATTTAGTATTGAATAATTTGGTAATATTAAATGGACTTGCAAATTCCATTTGCCTTCTAGTTTTCTAGATTTTTTTTTGCAAAGTTCTGGAGAGTGCAAACCTAGTTACCTAACCCATTCATTCATTAGCTTGAAGTGACCAAAGAAGTCCAATCAGCCATTCACACCTCTGATGCTTGCTGAAATGTGATGATTGCAATTCAATTGATTGCATATATGTACCCCAATCCTATGTGTTGATCCCAATTGGATTGGATGACACTGGATAGCTGAGTGGGCTGCATTCAAAGCCAATTGCTATTATTCACAGCCCCAAATTGCCGTGAATTTGGCTGCATTCAAAGTGTAGGAGTCCCACGGACTCCTTACTGCTCAGCAAAAGGGAGTCCGTGGACAAATAAAGGAGTCTTGGACTCACGGACTCCCGCTAATTTCGAACCCTGCAGCATGATTGATGAGTCTCTCTGATGCCAGATCAGCAGATGGGCATCTCATCTCAGTCTTAATCTCATCTGAGACTTGAGTTATTAGTGAGATATTTGTCTCTTGAATTAATGATAATTAGGCATAATTTGATTGAAATTGCTACACTTCAGAATTACAGTAGCATGTGAATATCATCAAATTTGATTTGTGTGTGATAAGAAAGAAAATGCTGAACACTGGCATGTGAATTTCATCACAATCTTGAATCTTTCATTTCCGCAAAGATTATCTTGGTGGAATCTTTCACTTTTGACTAAAGTTTTGAGATCAGATGTTTGTATTTAAGATGGGAGGTGGGCTTCTGAATTTCGTGTCATGTCTGGTTGAAAGAGGAAAATGCTCACTGTTGGACTTTGAATTTTGTGTCCTGTTTGGTCAAAAATGGAAAATACAAACTGGTGTGCCGTTGAATTTGGTATCATTTACACATGGTCGAAAGAGGAACATAGAAAATGGTCACTGGTGGCCTTTAAATTAAGTGGAAATGCTCACTGGCGGGCCTGTGAATGTCATGTCCGGTCGAAAGAGGAAAACAGAAAATGCTCCCTAGTGGGCCTCTGAAGTTCATGTCATGTCTGTATGGAAGAGGAAACTGGACATGCTCACTAGTGGGTCTGAATTTCGTGTCATGCCTAGTCTAGAGGAAAACAGAAAATGCTCATGTCACTGGTTGGCTTGTGAATTTTGCGTCTTGTAGAAAATGGAAAATGCTCACTAGGGGGCCTGTGAATGTCATGTCTGGTGAAAAATGGAAAATATTAGTGAGCTTGTGAATTTCATGTAATATCTGGTCAAAACTGGAAAATGCTCACTGGTGGGTTTCTGAATTTCATGTGTCTTCAAAAAGGAAAACCGAAAATGCTCACTAGTGGGCCTCTAGAGAAATGTCATGTCTGTTCGAAAGAGGAACATAGAAGAAAATGTTCACAAGTGGGCCCATGAAATTCATGTACTGTTGAAAGAGGAAAAATGCTCACTGGTTGGCCTCTGAATTTCGTGTCATGTCTAGTCAAAAGAGAAAACAAAATGGTCACAAATGTGTCACTGGTGGGCTTGTGAATTTTGTGTCTTGTAACTTGTAGTTGTAATTTCCTCCTCTGTGGCAGGAGAACCCTCATTGGATGAGGTAATATTTTAAAAGTCTCCGTGATAAAATTGAGTTAAAAAGTCCGGGTATGAAGTAAATTGAAGGGTTATTAAAATCCGATTTAAAACGTTATTAAAATCCGAATTAAAACGTTATTAAAATCCAGGTTAAAACGTTTTGGTTTAAAGGTTTGTGAAGTTAGAAATGTTATGTCACAAGTTTAAGAATTTTAAAAACACGTCAGCGGCACACGGCTAGTTGCCTCCTCTGCAGTCTCCTTCTAGCAGCCGTATTCGCGGAGCCCGTTCCAAATAGAATGGACCTGTGATTGTGTAGAGTGTAGCATAATCTTCGCGTCATATACTCGGCAGCTTCCAGTTCATTTTCTTCTGCACAGTGATGCGACGGGTCCAGAATGAACTTCACTTTCCCAGCGGCTGTGCGGATATTGTAGGCTTGGAAGTAGGGACTCAGCTTACGCAGATGTGATGACCTCCACTCTTCGAGGGCTCTGCAGCCAAGTATGAAGTGTGTCTCAGTCTCCGGCTCTTCATTACAGAGAGGACACAATGTCATGTCTCTTTGGTTTCTGCCAGAGTCATGTCTTGTCGAAAGTGGAAAGTGCTCACTAGTGGGACTCTCAATTTCATGCCGTGTCTGGTTAAATGAGGAAAATGCTCACTGATTAGCCTGTGAATGTCATGTCTTGTCTGGTTGAAAGAGGAAACTGGAAATGCTCACTAGTGGGCTTCTGAATGTCATATCTGATCGAAAAGAGTAAGACCCAAAAATGCTCGATGTTTGGCCTCGGAATTTCAAACTCTCGCTGGTGGGCCTGTTGAATGTTATGTCTGGACGAAAGAGGAAAACGGAAAGTGCTTGCCAGTGGGCCTGTGGATTTCATTTGTCTCGTCAAAAGAGGAAAACAAAATGCTCACAAGTGGGCCTGTGAATTTCATGTCATGTCTGGTCGAAATAGGAAAACAGAAAATGCTCACTGGTGAGCCTGTGAATTTCATGTTGTCTCGTCAAAAGATGAAACAAAAATACTCAACGGTGGGTCTCTGAATTTCATGTCATATCTGTTTAAAAGAGGACAATTGAAATGCTCACAAGTGGGACTCTGAATGTCATGTCTTGTCTGGTCAAAAGAGAAAACGGAATACGCTCACTGGTGGGCCTCTGAATTTCATGCCATGTCCGGTCGAAAGAGGAGAACGGAAAATGCTCAGTAGTGGGTTTCTGAATGTTTGTCAGCTCTGGTAAATAGAGTCCACTTCAGAGCACACTTGAGAAATGTTGTATTTGTGGCAAAAGGTTCAGCCGTCAAGAAACTTATTATAAATTAGACAACTCATAGTCAAGAAAATCCTTGCTCTTTTTGTGGCAAAAAGTTATCACAAAAGGAAGTTGTGACCAGGGGTGCCGGAAGGAAATGTGGGCGGCAGGGGCGATCGAATAAAAAGGGGCAAATCATATTTGCGCCAATTTCGTGCCAATTTCGCGTGACAAAATTCAATAATAACTTTGAAGCTTTAACTACTAATTTGTGCCTAAAATTACTAAAAAAGGCAGAATAATGTGCCTAAAATTACTCAGATAAGGCAGAATTATGTTTTTTTATTAAGATCAGAAGGGCACACCTTGCCCCCCCTGCCCCCCTTGGACCAGGGCAGGAGGGGCAATTGTCCCCCCTGCCCCCCCTGTTCCGGCACCCCTGGTTGTGACTTACATATATGAGAACACACAATGGAGAGAAGCCAGATGGATGTTCAATATGTGATAAAAGGTTCGGGTCAACAGGTGGCCTTGAATTCCTCAGACATTAATAACGTACTTAGTCTGATCAAAATAAACCTGGTGAAATTGTCATTGCATAACTTGATTTGTGCATGAAGGAGACAAGTTGTAGATTTTCAGTAATTTTATTAGTGAACTGTGAAGTTGCAAGCAATTACCACATTAGGATTTAAACCACCAATAATACAAAATTTCAGGCCTGCGATAAATTTACTGAAACACTTCACCATTTTGCAAGTCTTCAATAATTATTGCAATAATTTTTGGTTGCGATAAAATTTGTTTACAATAGTAAACCCGCGTCTGTAGCGATATATATATAGCAGAATTATCATTCAGTCAATTTGCGCAAATATTAACTGAATCACAGTCAATTTTTTTTTAAGATACACCATTCCAAGTACAAAAAGTGAATTAAAGATGATATAAACATAGGCTGCGCAGCAGCATACCCTCGGCTAGTCAGTGGCTATTCTGCAGGCAGTGAAATCAAGTGGCCCTCAGGAGGCGCGGGCTTTGCGGGGGCAAGGTCCCTAAAAACTTTAAATTGATGTCCTTTTCCATCAGGTCACAGCAAGTGCCATTATGAAAATCTGTAAAAATTTAAGCGAGAATCAATGCCAAAATTTGAAATTTCCTTTTTTTTGGCAATTTGTTGAGTTTCCATCACCACAGTGTTTTTCATGAGTTTCCCTGACTTTCCATAACTGCAGAGGAGACACATTAAATACAGTTTTAAAAAATTTGATTTGTAAACAAAGGGGAGGGTTGGTCCAGTGGTAGCGTGCTGGACTGCCAATTGCTGGGTCCAGGGTTTGAATCCAGCTCTTGCCTGGTCACCTGGGCCTATGTTGGATGGCTGTTTCAATCATCCTTTGCCTTATTGCTGTGTCCTCTTCCTGTCCTAATTAGCCTACCAAGTGCATAAATACAGGATGTAAAGCCCCAAGGGTCCATCCATCTTAAGAAATACTGTTCTTTTATTGCATACAGAAGTTCATTTTTAAATTTTTTTAAATCTTAAAATTAGAATTTTATCTATCTATATCTATCTATCTATCTATCTATCTAGCTATCTACCTATCTATCTATCTATCTATCTCTATCTATCTATCTATCTATCTATCTATCTATCTATCTATCTATCTATATCTATCTAGCTATCTATCTACATCTATCTATCTATCTGTCTGTCTCCATCTTTCCAACTATCTAGCTATCTTGTCATCTATCCATCTGTCTATCTATCTATCTATCTATCTATCTACCTAGTCTATCTAGTCTATCTAGTCTATCTAGTCTTAGGTATTCTTATAATAAATTACAAATATGGAATATGGAAACATAAATTATAGATAGTATGTCTCCAACCAAAACCATTGTAAATAGTAAGACTAAAACAAGGTTTATGCCAGTATATACATCTTTTAAGACTAAGCAAGTTGCTAGTTGATAAAAAGGTTAAATGCTGGTCAAACTTTGAGGAATAACAATAGCTGTAAAGAAAAACAAAACAAAAGAAACATGTCCAAACTCTGTGTACAGCCTGCATGGGCTACAAAAGGTCATATCTCAGCTTCTACTTGGCCTACAATTTATATTCAAATTGGAAATTTCTTTATTTGTTCAATATAAAACTACAAAGTTGGACATATTTCTAAGAAAAAAGAAAATTTGCTAAAAAGTTGAGGGTGCTGTGTACTGCTTTTATGCTCCTTTGTTCCCAGCTTTGGTCACTGGAGAGGATTAGTGACACAATGTTACATAACATGAATGGTTGGAGGGGAGGGGTACAATGAAGCACAGACAGAGAGACTCCAGGGGGTTCAACAAAAACTGGACCCCTTCCAATGATGACACTTTTACCCCCTAACCAATATTTCTTTAAAATGCTAAAAATACAATTGGAGTGAGTTTTAAAATGAATTAAAAGACAGATTTACCCAATAATGTCTTAAGATGTAAAATTACACACTGAAATTTGCAGAAATGACATTTGCATGCCAAGTAATTTTCTTTAATAACCTTCTATATATACATAGTGGTCTTATTGCCAGTCTGTCTGATATGTTCATATTTAATTTTAATTCAAAAACAAAATAAAAGTAAGCTGACAGTACTTCATGTGTTAAATGTACATAACTGAGGTTAGATTTAAACCATTAAGTTAGAATTGAAAGTTTAGGATTTCTTGTCAAAATCTTTAAATTCAGTATAGAAACAAGCAAATGTGTGTTTCTTCATATGCAAAATGTTTGAAAGTCCACTTATATCACATTTTTTTCTTTATTTTTTAATTTACATCACATGTTGTTAGATTTAAGCAATAGAGTCACAAGTGGGGGTTTGAGATATCTTGTCAAAAGGTTTAAATGGTAAACCCCCTGAGTCAGAACTATGTGCATAAAGCCTATTTATATACATATACATAATTTATTATAGTTAACTACAAATTATCGATGGCGGAAGTGCAAAACCTTGTATGTCAAAATTTTTAAATTTTGGGTGGAATGACTATTTCAATATCCAATACATGTTGTCAATTGGTCACCTTGCCAGTTTGCTATTTTTTGAAGCTGTAACACACTGGTAACAGAATGATTTCACCAAACCTTGTATGTCGATTTGTTCCAAAAAGTGAAAGTGCAAAACCTCGTAACTCAAATCAGAACTTAGAAGCTCATATTTTCGGATATTTCAACTTTTTTTGAAAAACAATGATTGCGGCACTTCTTTATGGCTCTCAGGAAATTTCCCTGTTAAAAAATCTATACCTCCCTATATTTGTTTTAGTGATGTAGGCTATTGAAAAAAATTGTGCATGAAAATTTGAAAAATTGCTATTTTCCTCATTCTTGCTATTGTAGCCACTAATTAAAATTAGCAGTTGTTATTTATTATGGTCAAATCATAATTTTTACTGTATAGCTATCGATTGGAAGTACATTCAATGCTGCAAGTTGCTTAGAAATGTGATAAATGATCGAGTTACGAGGTTTTGCACTTTCACTAACTTGCAAAAAGTGACTCGACATTTTCATTCATAACTGATGGTAGCATCAATGCAGGGGTCAATGACCTATGACAAAAAATTATGCTAAAACAGGGTCTCACTTTCTATAAATCACGTAGAACCTAACTCGCATATAAATGAACATTACCATAAAAAATTATCTGTGATAGTTTTTTCCAATTTCTGAAAAACAGCTTTTTTTGACTTACGAGGTTTTGCACTTTCACCATCGTTATATTTGGGACACAATGTATGGCACTTTGAGTAACCAAGATGTAAATTTGAATAAAATGAGACAATTCAAAGGTCTTCAGTTTTTTGCCTATTTTTAGCAATTTCTGTCTTTTCGTTTTCAAATATCTGATGATTTTAATAGATATATGCATGAATACCACATATTTCATTCATGTTAATTCATTTTGTTCATCTTCAAGAACAAAGCATGACTTTATCAGAAAGAAAATGGTCAGGAAGTTGATATTTTCACATTTTTGTGAATTTTAAACTTGTTTTGTCGGCCTAAAATATTATGTCAACTACATAATGGCCATAAAAGTTCCTTCTTGATAGGTTTAAGTATAATACCCTTTAGTTTCTACCAATATAGTTATTGTCATTTTGGTGTGAGAGACCAAAATTCAAGAAAAATGCGAAAAGTTCCAAATTTTTTCAGTATTTTGGTTTTTATGCAAAATTTGTTAGATTGACCCTTTAAACAATTCAAGCAGTTAAAAGAGCTATTTTTTAGACAACTAAATTCTAAATTTCAAATGTCTAACTGCAAAATTGAGGGAATTACAGAGGGTTGAAAAAACCCATTTTTTGTGCATTTTTTAAAATCAATTTTAGTAAGAGCATTCAGACCCCCAAAAGGCACAACTAGGGTATTTAATACATGTTATAGTAGATTTTCATAACCGTTTCCGAGTTCTGATCCGGAAAAGAAAAAAATTAATTTTTCCGAATTTTCAACATTTTACAAAAACTGTGGTCATTGTATAAACATGAACTCCACAAGGCACATTAACACTATAAGACCCATTCATGTGTCAAATTTCATATATATAGGTGAAATAGTTTTGGCACAGAGGCCAATACACATTGTGTGACGCCGCCCGCCCGCCGGACGGACAAAAATTTGCCATACTAACTACAATACCCGACGGCAATATACATTGCCGAGGGTAAAAATACATCAAGTGTGTAAAATATTTGTGTTGTATAAAATTGAAAATGCAGTACAGCACCCTCCTGGCAGAAAAAAATAGGCACATGGGTTTCACCTGATATTCATACAATTAAAATTGATCTGCTTTCATTTTGCATTGAAAAATTCTTTACAGTTGAATCACATGTTCCTTTTTTTTTTGCCAGAGCTGCAAAGCGGCGTTTGTACGCATACAATATCATGATCATAACAAGGAAGTGCGGATGTCCAACATTATAATAAGTAATAAAAATAATTTTTTATGTTAAAATATTTTAAAAGATATCACAGATTATAATTTTCATAATGAGGCCACACACATAATTGTCTGTTTGACTTTGGGACGGGAAGACAGCGTTTCAGTTTATCACAGCCATATGGCGCCCAGTTCTGCAAAAAAGAATGAAAGTTAGATATTAGAAAATAATTTTTATGATACAGTTTTCCTATCAATTGGCTGACATCTCCAGGGGAAACATTGAAGACCCCTCAAGAAACAATGCACCATGAAGTTATAGCACTTTGCAGATTACCGTAGCAGTCCAAACAGTTTCAAAATGAACATTCAACTAACTTGGTCTGGTGATGTCACTGCAGAAAAATGGTTTAATGATTTTGTTTATTACATATAAAATTACAAGAGAAAAAAATGTAACAAATTGTCTGGTGAATTACAAAGTATTGAGATTCCAGAACCTGACTTGGCAAAGGGCAGGGGAATTATAACAAAACAAACCAGAGTCAGGTGTAAGGAGGTGTATGGCATTTATTGTTTGATTAGTTCATTCAGCATCATATCTGACAGCATAGGTATGAATAAACAAACTAATTAACTTATTTAAAGTATTACCTAATAAGAAGATTTGGAAACCAAACCAACAGGAAACTGTTAATGACGTGGCAAAGCCAGTTTGCAAATTTAAAAGAAGAAAGTATTTTTATTATCCTTACTTCATAATTTAAAGCTAAAGGAATTCTATCGTTTCCATGCAGATCAATGGTATTTAAAAAGCATTAGCAACAATTAAGTCCTCACCATTACGGCATCGTCACAGTAGTTCAACTGGGGTATCCCTGGTTCCATGGTTCTTTTGTGTTCATCCACCACTGCCTTGATCTTTCCTATGACGCTCTTGTATTCCGCGCTGTTTTTACTGTTGACAAAGTAAAATATTTAAAATATTAAGATATAATTTTAGAGAGAGATATAAGATATTTTGCAATTTCTCATTGACAGGAATATTTCTATGATAACCTTTTACTGATACTTGATATACAAGTACACTGATATTTTTATAGAAACATGCAGACATCTATTTATGCTTGCTGATTGGAATACTGATATTATTTGGCAGCATGTGCTGTTATGCAGGTATTCATTGACACATGCTGATATCAGCAGGTCATAAGGCTGCTTTGACCAATAAAACTCAATACTAGCCTCCTCACCATCCACTATCTATATTATTATTATAATACAAACTGATGTTGGTTGCCACAATGTCATGCTGATCTGAAGGCCTTCTCATCAGCATGTGCTGGAAATCTAGCCATTCAAATTTTTACTTACTTGATGACATATTTCTCTCCCGGGTCCTTTCCCAAATGAATAAGAAGTGGTGCGTCTGTGTAATTCAACTGTTTGTGCTCTGTCATCCCTGCTACTTGCTCCCCTGGGCAGAAGTTGACGCCCTGCAATAATAATATTATTATACAAAAGTGTAGGAAATGAAGTTTAGAACTTTGGAACGTGGTGGCATAATAACCGTAAGAAAGATAGATAAGGTTAGTGCAGCCCTCGAAGCCCAGGTCTGGCACTCACAAGGGTTGATTGATGAAATGGGAGACAGAGCAGAAGTCTTCAACATGTTAAACATTTACCCCATTTGAGGGATATTTTATTTGCCCAAGACAGACACTGATACTCTGCCATCGGGCTGTCTACGAGCAGCCACAAAGGCAAGTTGTGGCTGTACTACGAACTACAATTTTTTTTTTTGTAAACATAAACTACTCACAGCTTTAAACTCTTCCTCAGAATTAGCCCATGTCCAGTAGTGGGCCTTGTACATTCCAACTCTCACTGCCATCATTTCATCGCCACGGTAGTAGAATATTGGTCTGCAAAATTGCATTCACGGCATGAGATTTATGATGGAAAAAGTTCACGAAATTTATACTTACATATAGCTATTTCTCCAGTCTAAAATGAAAAGTATTTTCACTATTTTTCCGAGCTCTATTTTTGAATTGAATTATTCATTTATATGGCGCTACTTTTTAAGTCACTTGTGAAAATCAGAAATTTTTATCATATGTTGAAGTAATTGAAGTTATAGGCCTACAATTGTTTCGTAAGATGCGCAAGAACATGTAGGCCTAAATATCAAATAATTTTGTCATTTGGAAAAGGGATTCCTGCAACAACTGATTCCAGTTACTTCAGCTAAAAATTGCAATCACCTGTCAGTCTCATTATTGTGTAGCAAAGCGGATCTCAAACTTATTCCATCAATTATTCTGTCATTCGGAAGAGGGATTCCCGCAAAATCCAGGGCAGTCGAAAAGATGTCCATGAGGGATCCTACTTGGTAGGAGATCTGGAATGAATAGAGACAGCAGAGTTAGGAAGGGTGAAAGTACATGAAACAGTATCCGTCTATGATCTATGCATACATTTTTTATAGCCTTAGACATACAATGCCAGACGTTGGGGGAAAAAAACGCTTTTTAGGTTGCCCAGAACAAGAGTGTTATGCTTGGGTAGGGGGAACCTTGGCACATTGGGACGCTTTGTTTCTCTAGTAATTTTACTCAATGCTGAGCAACTCAGAAGTTTGCCTGAATATCACCAATACTATTGAGCTTAAATTCAAGGCAAAAGAGATTGGACTGCACCTACTCCTTTGCAGCCAGACAACAAAATGTGAGTCGTGATCATGACTCCCAATATGCCCCATCCCCATTGTGCCCTGTGTCGGGCGTGTCCCAATGTGTCCCTATTCCCCCTATACTTGGTCAATATCCTCATTGAAGCCAAAATTTCATGCTACAATTAAAAGTGCCAATTTAGCTTCGTAAATCTGATTCATAATGTATTATAGGATGACTTACGGTTCCAGCGGGAATCTTGCCAGGCCACCAGGCAATGGTTGGTTCCCTCATTCCTCCTTCAAATGTTGTCTCTTTGCCGCACAAAAACGGACCATTCGATCCGCCTAGAGAATAAATATAAAAGAAATTTAGGCATGCTGTTCAGACTTAGCCCTGGGACCCATGCGTAGCATGGGTCATGGGTCGTCCCATTCAAAATCTTGAGATTTCGACATGGATTCAGGAGAATTGGTCTATATTCAACAGTTTTTCTCCAAATTTAATGAAATTTTGGATTTGGGTAGCCTACATATTTTACTGCATATTTTAAAGCATTTCCACAAAAGTTTGTGCTGTAAAAATTGATTTTAAATGAGAGAAGTGCAAAAATTTATGAGAAACAGCTATTAGCCTCATTTTTATGTTTGATGTCACCATTGTGACGTCACCAAAAATACCTATGACATCATAAACGTTTGTTGTGACATTACTGTCTCTCACCCAATGAGGAGACGCCATTTCTTCAATGTTTAAAGAAAAAAATCATTTCTTTAACTTCACAGGGTGAGTGTTCATTTATTTCAACATGTAGAAATATAGAAATAGGTGCCGTCAGTGGGAAATGTTGTCTATTTTCAAATAATGTTTTTGGTGTTGCCAAGACTATTAAACTAACAGAGCAATCTAAATTCTCCCGGACCCTTTCTGTAAAATCTCATGATTTTTCATGCGACGATTCATGACCCCTGTCCCACAGAGGTCCAGGGCTAGTTCAGACTTGACCTATCTGCTTAACTATCTGTTTCAATCACAAAACAATGTTATGTTGATTTTGCAACACACCATATGTGACATATTGGCTTGATGCTGTACCTGAGGTGACCCGTGAGGTTCCGGAGTATGCATGTCTTTTTAAAATAATATTATGCCTCATCTACTCAGCAAGCCCACATTGTATTGATACCTCTTCTTTATGCAATGTTGTCTGATCGAGATTAAGGATGGTGGCCAAAGAGAATAAGGCTCGCATCAAGCAATTTATATATCATTCTGAGCCTTATTCTATCTCATTCTGTAGGAACTTACCCATTTTTTTGGAATAGAGAGCGGCTCCATTATCAGATGAGAAAATAACGAAGGTGTCTTTTTCAAGGCTCAATTCTCGCAACTTGTTTAAAATGCGACCGACTCCATAATCCAGTTCTCTCACTGCATCTCCGTACCTGCACAAGGAAAGAAAGACCAATAAAAAAACAACTGAGAACATGGAATTTGAATGTGACGTCCTTCTTCTGGTGACTCTTGAAAAATATGGATTAATCTTCTTTAAACTTCCAGTGCCTCCTGTCACTGGTCAAACCATCAAAATAATTCTTTGGGGGTGACCATATTAGATGCTCTGGGGACTTGGGAGTTTTTGTCACCTAGAAATTATTATGTCATGGTGACGGGGCAATAATTATTATTTCGAGCTCACAACATCCTCAAATATTTGTTTCAAAATCAAACAACCCCATGTTTAGAAATCCCCACTAGAAATTATGAATTTAATACTGCCTTCAAATAATTTATTTTTTTCATTAACACTTGGCAATGTAATATTTCATTTTGTTTCTTAAAAAAACTTCAAGCTACTTCTCCCTCCTGGAGATTGAATGATTGTCCCTCTGCCCAGATTATCTTCTGATAATTGGTGAGAAAAACAAATACTTACAATCCCCTGCGACTTGTCCCCAAGAACTTCTTGGAAGCGTACAATGGCGTATGAGTGGCATCGACTGCCCAGTAGAGTAGAAAAGGTTGTTTCTTTGTCGCTTGTTTCTCCAGAAATATCTCGGCTTCCTGGGAAAGAAAATTTTCACTGAATTGCATTGAAACAGCTAGGAAATGTTGAATAAAGTTCCAGATAACATGGAAAGAAATACTGGTCAACTTACATTAATGAAAATTTGTGTCAAATTTGACTCTCCTGTTGTATGGTCAATCATGTAGTCTTCGTAATATCTGAAATGACACATAATATTTGAAATATATTTTCAGGAGCAGCATAAACGTGATATAAGTTGATTCCCATGTGGACTTGAACAATTTTTAAGAGACTTTCCATAATTGTACTTGTCCTGGTGGGCGCACACCAATTAAATTACTTAAGTTACATTAATACAAAATACACCAAAGCCAAATATTTTTGGGGAAATAAAGTCACCATTTCAATTGCCAATTTAGCCTCACCTGCCTACCATCACGTCGTCCCTATAAACTGGTACATTTGGCGTCTTCTTGTTGTCGTAAGGTCCAAAATGGCAGTTGGGAGCCCCAAACCACTCGTCAAACCCATGGAGCAAAGGGAGGTACTGCGGCTGCTGGCCCAGATGCCTGTGGGAGGGAATCGTATGCAATCATTACTAACTTTTAATTAAAATATTTCATTTACAGGCCCACAAATAAAATGGACACTTATATGACACTAGTATACAAATATTGCATGGACATCAGGGCACTAGTGCAAACTATTTGGCCCAAGGGAGTGAGGTGTACTAAACCTACCTATTCCCACTAGAAACTAAAAAGGCCTATCAATTAAATATACTTCAAAGCTGTTTATTCATTTATTGATCAATAAAAAGATAGGACTGTGTACAGAAATTGCTCACAACTGAACATTCAATTCTGGTTCAATTTTCAGTGAACATTTTTCACATAACACTTGAAAATTTCTTTGATTTAAAAAAAAATTTATCTTGGTTTTTTAAAAAGAAACTAAGAGCAAAATTTATACAAATTCTCTTTTTAGAAAATGAACTTAAAAAGTATGCATTTTGTTAAACATTTACCATTTTCCAATAATTTTGCTGCGATAGCCTCCCTTCTTGAGAAGTTCTGGCAGAAGCGTTTCGAACTGCAAAATACCTCCATCTATATTTTGTGGGGTGTAGCCGTTTCTCGCATGAGCGTTATCAGTGTAGAAGCCATTTCTAATGGGAAGCCGGCCAGTTAATAGGGCAGCTCGGGCTGTAAAAATACATCATACTTTTTTTACTATTATTAAGGCAAGGAAAAGTTGATCTGTAGCTTCTTGGATCTTCTCAAGTAATTTTTTCTAATGTTCTAATGTTAGTGAATAGGAAGGCCTCATGACAGGATACACCCCCCAAACCCTCTCATAAACTCGGCACCCTCAACTTAACCTCTTTTACCCTCAACTTACCCCTTTTCACTTCCGCCACCCTCAACTACCCTCAGCTTCCCTCAACTACCCTCAACTAAACTCGCCTCCCCTCAACTAAACTCGCCTCCCCTCAACTAAACTCGGCTCCCCTCAACTAAACTCGCCTCCCCTCAAGTAAACTCGGCTGCCCTCAAGTAAACTCGCCTCCCCTCAACCAAACTCACCTCCCCTCAAGTAAACTCGCCTCCCCTCAACTAAACTCGCCTCCCCTCAACTAAACTCACATCCCCTCGCCTCCCCTCAACCAAATTCGCCATCCCTCAACTACCCTCAGTTACCCCATGATAAAACAGTGGTAACCCCAGGGGGTTGAGGGTGTATCCTGCCATGAGGCCTATAGGACAAAATAAAGCTATAATCTAAATTTTTTGGCTCTGAACAAAGTTATGAGGGATAAGGAATTCAAAAGTGAACAAAGGACATAAATTTCTATCGAAAGGGAACTCAAAAGTACAAGTACTTAGTGAAATTGCAAAGGGACAGGGAATTCAAAAGTACAAGTGGTACAATTGCCTGGAATTGCCTCTAAATAGCCCACACTGGTGCTGATGGGGCGTAAAACACAAACTCACTCACTCACATGTGGTACAATTGCCAAGCCACAGGCAATTCAAAAGTTAAATGGCCAAGGGACCGGGAGACACAAAACCCCCTTCAGAGCCCCATTAATTTATATATAAGCAAATAAACAAGCTGAATTTTCTTGAAAGTAGATTCTCTATCTCCGGATTCATAAAGATCGATAAATGTACCTTCAGACGTCGAAAATTCTGGCACTGAATTTCGTGCAATCTCCTGAAGGTTAATTCATGGAACCAAGCTGAATGTTGTTCCAATAAATGAGTGAGTGATTATGATTGGGTCAGACATCATTAATTTCTAGCTCCTTTTGGATCGAACGACAACAGATTTTCTGCGTGAGAAAATAAACAACTTATCCTCAATTTAATTTAATAAATTGAAACAATAAAAAATCGAGAGAACACCTTTTTTTCGTCTCTTGACAAATCTGAGAAAAAAGTGCCTTGAAAACATCCGAGAAGCTAAAATTCAACTATTTCTGGCCTTATTTATTGATACACTCACAAGGAGAACAGAGGGGGTTCGCAGAGTAGAAGTCCGGCAGTAACATTCCCTCGGCAGCCATTCGGTCTAAGTTGGGTGTTTCCTTGGCAGGGTGGCCATACACTCCGAGGTCTCCCCAGCCCATCTGAAAGCAGTGGAATATTCACAATATTAAAGCTATAACATTGAAGCAGAGTTAGAACTGATTCCTAGAGAAAATTGAAGTGATGCCTGTCCAAGAAATTGTCATGAAAAACATGTTAAAAAATATAAAATTCCCTTTCTCAATGGTATATAGATGGATTTATACAGAGCTCCTTTGGATGGATGGTCAGGGACCATCTTACTTAGTCAGGGACCGTCCCCGCAGCTGCTCAGTCAGGGACAACCCAATCAGTAAGAAGCCTTCCCATCATTAAAGGGACCATCTTCTTCAGTCAGGGACCATCCGTTCAGTTAGGCTCAGGGACCACCCCCTCTGAATGATTCAGGGATCATCCTTCAATCAAGGGCCATCCCCTTCAGTCAGACACATCTCCTGAGTAAAGGACCACCCTTTCAGTCAAGAACAACCACCTCACTGGGGACAATCCAATCAGTCATCCCAGCGGTCAAGGGCCACCCCCTCAGTCAGGGACCATCCCCTTAGGTAAGGAACCATCCCTTTCACTCTTGAGACCATCCCCTGCAGTCTGGGGGGGGAGGAGTGTTGGTCTAGTGGTAGCACACTGGGCTGCCAGTCGCTGGGTCCTGGGTTCGAATCCAGCTCTTGCCGGGTCACCTGGGCCTATGTTGGACAGCTGTTTCAATCATCCTTTGTTTCATTGTTGTGTCCTCCTCCTGTCCTAATTAGCCTACCAAGTGCAAAAATACAGGACGTAAAGCCCCAAATCATCCATCCATCCATCCCCCTCAGTCAGGGACCATCTCCTCAGTATGGGACCGCAACTTCAGTCAGGGACAACCAAATCACATTGGTTAGAGACCACCCCCTCGGACAGAGATCATCTCCTCATTCAAGGGCCAATCCCTTCAGTAAGGAACTATCTCTTTCACCCATGAGCTATCCCTTTTAGTCAGGGACAGTCTCCTTTGTCAAGGACCATCTCCTCAGTCAGGGACCGTCTCCTCAGTAAGAGACCACCCCCCTAAGAAGCTGTCCGATCAGTCAGGGACTTATTTTAATTGCCACAGTCAGCCCCAGACCATCTTCAATCTGGAACCATCTCCTAGGTCAGAGACCATCCCCTTCAGTCAGGGACAACAACTAAAGTCAGGGACCACCACTCATTCAGTCATGGACCATTCCCTTCTGTCAGGGACTACCCTGTCAGTCTGCGACAGTAAGAAGCCACTCCATCATTAAGGGATCCCCCCCTCATTCAAGAACCATCTCCATCGAGGATCATTGTATTCAGTCAGGGACTATCCCCTCAGTCAGGGACAATAGAGACTCCTTCAGTCAGAGACCATCTCCTGAGTCATTGACTATCCCGTCATTGTCAGTCAGTCAGGGACATCCCAATTAGTAAAAAGCCATTTTATCATTAAGGGATCCCCTCCTCAGTCAGGGACCATGTCAGTCAGGGATTGTGCCATTCAGTCAGAGACTATCACCTCAGTCAGGGACCATCTCCTTTAATCCGGAACCATCCCCTTGGTCAGGGACAATCTCCTCCGTCAGGGACCATCCCTTCAATCAGGGACCATGCCCCCAATCAGGGACAACCCTGTAAGTCAGGGACCACCACTAACAGTCTGATCATTTCTTCTATCATGGACCATCTCATCAGTCAGGGACCACCGCCTCAGACAGGGACAACCTTAATTAGCAGTAAGAAGTCATCCAATCATTAAGGGAACATCTCATCATTAAGGGACTCCCCCTCAGTCTGGCATGATCTCCTCAGCCAGGGACCACCCCTCAGTCAGGGACCATCCTCAGTCAAGGACCATCCTCAGTCAAAGACCACAAACTCAATTAGGAACCACTAAATACATTAGGGCTATTCTATCTGCCTGGCACCGTCCCTCAATTAGGGACCACCACCTCAGCTAATTGTTCTGAATATCAGTGAGCTACACAGGGCAAACTATTAAATGTCAAATTGTGAAAATTGTTTTTGGCAAATTTACCCTCTCATAAAGTGTCATTATAACTTGGAAAAAAAAACATTTTAGTTTCAAAGTGTCCTCTTATTGCACCAGTTGCTGCTTCATGAGCTTGTGAGTCATAGTTTCAGACAACTTCAGAGGCTTGAACCTTTAAACCCAAAAAAGCATAACAGCTCATAACTATGCAAGAGGGATTTATCTGACTGCCAATCAATTCATCAATAATTTAACTCCAGCTGCAAATGCTTCAAATAATTTCCACTCACTTTTGAAAACAAGGTTAGGTGAGCTTGTGAGTACTTACAGATAAAACACTCAACAAAGTACATTATCAGATCAACCATCAATTCTGATGAGAGGGGAAAAAAAGTACACACAAATGGTTCACTAAAAGGGAGATAATCAAGCAACACAAATGTGCCATGTGCCATCCATATAATTACAACGTAACTTAAAGACTTATTTTTTGTTTTATATCAATGTTGTTATTCCATCATAATCAGCTGATAGTGAGATCATTAAATGAGTACAGTCCTCAACATGTACTAAATATAGCAAATTTGGAACAATTATTTCAACAACATATAAACTGTGGAAATGTAAATTGCTCACATCTGCTTTGATCATGTGCCCCTCTGTTTTAAATATCCTCAAACAGTATAGGCTACACATTATAACCATAAAAATAATTAATTTCAAGGTCACAAAGCAGATTCAGGCTCACTGTTTTGTTGAACTTCTTTGGAAGGTCAATTGGTCATCTGGTGATTATTGATTAAAATTTCATTAAATACAAATTCCTGAATATGTACTCTGTGTCATCATGAGTTGCACACAGCTGGTTATTGATGAGTTGATGAGAGATGTCTAGGCTAATTAATTATGCATGTTACAAATAAATGTACATCATTCAAATGAGTCATGGGAGATAATCATACCCTTCATTCATGGATGCTTTACGCTACTCCTCCCAAACTACTCAATTCCCGCAACTACAAATTTGCAAGCAACATTATTTCACGTCTAACAACAACCATAAGTGGGTGTGGTTGCTCAAACTGTTCATATTATACCAGTGCACTTATTATTAGTCATTTATCATGTTTATGCACGATTATCAATCTTCTCTAATGTAGTACTAGTAGTAGTTCTTCTGTTTTCCCTGCACTCATTATAGCCCTACCCATTATCACGGGTACTATGCTAGTTATTTTAAAATAATCATAATTCTGTGAATCTGACTGCTCACATGAGTGAATGTCGAAAAAATTATAAAATTACATGAAGGTATTTATCATAATAATTAGATTATACTATTTAATATTTACAATCAGAAACCCAATTGGGGACCTTTCAGCTGCCCCAGATCCAAATCCCCTCCCCCAGTGGCGGATCCAGAGGGGGGGGTTAGGCGGATCAACCCCCCTCCCCCTCTTTGTCTGTAGATTTTAATGGTTGCGTATATTTTAATACATTTCCATATGTTAACCCCACCCCCCCCCACTCCATTTCCTGGATCCGCCCCTGTCCCTTGTGGAAACTGGGCTGACCTGCTGACTTATTTCAGACTGCTTGCATGCTTACCAATTAAGGCATGACAACCCATGCAAATTCATCAGAAAAGTTCTCTATACTTACATCATCCATGAGCAGAACCACAAAATTCGGCTTTCCATCATTTCCTGAGATTAGGGCAAAAATTGCCAAGAGAACAAGAGCTGCAGCCATCCCTCTGGCCATTGTGTGGTCAGTAATGGGTCATGTGATCAAGCTGCCACTAGGGGGATGCAAGTCGTTTCAAAGGGAATCCTTGGGGAATCCCCATCCAGGGACGTGAAGGGGGGCACCTGCAATTTTTAAAATGATCATTTATACCAAATGTTTCCAATATGACTTTTTTTTTAAATTTTCTAAAATTCTCTTGCATTCTAGCTTCAAAGTTCATACACAATCTGTCCACTAATTTCCTAAAAATTGTAAGAATACCTTTTTCTCTAAACACATTTAAAATTACTATTTGACCCCATTGGAAATAAGTCCTAATTTTAAATAATTTAGATTTTTCTACACAAGTCAAAATATTAAAAATACCAAAATATGCAAAAAGTAAAAAAAATGTAAAAATACCATTCAACATCATCTGTTTTTAGTACAATGTATTATTATTTTAAATCGATAATAAATCCATTCCTTAATTTAAACTGTTTTGTGTTTATATATTTTCATCTTCTCGAATAAAGCAAAATTCGCTAAAATCCGCATGGAATCAATTTTTGACGGAAAGTTCTGGCAAAACTCCCACCCTCGATCCCCCCCCCCCAGTCATAAATTCTGAATGGCCTAATGTCATGAAACGTTTGTCATTCCTTCGCATGAGAAGAAATAGTCTGTTGACTAATATTTGACATGCAAAAATAAGTTTGTCCTGGAGGTAAAATCTGTAGCCCACCCCTCATGAATGAAACTTTAAAATATGTGAATTTAAAAGAGAGTTCCCCCCTGATTCCCATTGACATGGTGGCCTTGCAGGAAAATTCTATTAACATTTTCTATAATTTTCTCGTCATATATTCAGAATTTATCTACCAAACTTCTTTTGTACGAATGAATAATTGCTTTTTATTACAATTTTTATTTCATATTTTTATTTCAGGCAGAATAAGTTTTATTATTTCAGAATTTGTCCAGGGAGGAAAATGTGAAACATGGCCGAGGAGGAGGAACGAAAGTTGCTCTTTTTTGATACATTTTCTCACGATAACACTGAAGTAAGTAATTATTTAATGTCTAATTATGATTTTCAGGTGCACAAATACCCAAAGTATCTAATGACAGTAATTTCAACTGCGGTGCGTGTGTACTTTTTCTGAAATCAGCTCATGAAAATTGGAAAAATGTGGCATCAGTTTTTTCTGTCAACAACATGCATGCTGCACCCGGCGTCTGTCAGATTGCAGCAGTGACATTTGGGCCTGGCGTATGACATGTGTTGAGTTTAGATTTAGTTTAGTTCAATACAAAATCCTATATATCCATCTGCCAATCAAGCTCCTGCCCCTGGGTAGTTATGTGTAATAACTGGGTCAAAGGAACAGGGTCAGGGATTGGGGGAGCAGCCACTGCAGGTGCCCCCGCCCTTACTGTTGTCCAACGGGGGAGGGGGGGTTGGGGCAAGATGTGCTTTTGATCGTTTAAAAAGGCACTAATTGCCCTAAAATTAATAACTATTTCATTATTATGTTTGTACTGTATTTCGGTCAAGGAAAGTCATGCAAAAGTGTGGTCAAAGCCAAAGAAAAGCAATAAAAATTGTCAAATTTGTGGAAACATCAAATTTGTGGAAACATCAAATTTTTACCGCCTTTTCCACAAAAACGTAACAGATTCCAAATATCATTAACATTGATTGACAGTCAGCTTCTCTGAATTTTTTCCCCAATTAATTATTACCTGTCAAAACTTTTTCTTGCAGGAGTTAAACCTTGATCTAGTGCAGTTCCAACAGCCTGTCCTTGTCACAGAAATCCGAGTTATTCCCTTGAACACCAAAGTTGAAGTTAACGTTCCTGGAGGATTGAGACTTGGGTAAATCGACTCTTCATATTTTCTTATAAATTTTTGCTACTTTAAACAAATTGAACTTAATTGTGATGGTAATTAAGGAATGGACACATGCATGAAAAGATCCCTCTCATGCAGTAAATGTGTAACATGTTTAGGACTCCATTGTCAATGATTACCATATATCTATCTATACATTCATCTATCATTAATTCAAATGAGAAATAGTAGGGTGGAAAAAAGTCCTGTAACTTGCAGTTGCAGCCTAATACTCATAGCTATATGATTTATCCTAAAAAATAGTTAT
This sequence comes from Platynereis dumerilii, assembly GCA_026936325.1. Classification (NCBI taxonomy): domain Eukaryota; kingdom Metazoa; phylum Annelida; class Polychaeta; order Phyllodocida; family Nereididae; genus Platynereis; species Platynereis dumerilii. The sequence goes on from JAPTHN010000003.1 coordinate 18,764,086, forward strand.
TAATTTCTAAACATCGCTCCTTTTCTTTAAACTACCACAGGGCGACAAGACCATCGAAAATCAGCTTGCAATTTTTTGTGAACAATCTCAACAACAGCAACCCAGTGACCTTTGAGACCCTCGGAAAGTAAGTCACAATGAATTTGAATTAAAGAATTATTGTTTTCAATTAAGAAATCAAAGAAATATTAGCAAAAAACAATAAAAAGTCAACATTTAACTGCATTTGTTTAAAGGGTGGACTGAATTTTTTTTTTAAATCAAGAGTAAGGCATTGTACTGATACCTGTAATGTAAAAATGTAATCAGTCATCTATCTTTTCCTTTATTTATTTCATAAATTTGAAATAATTAATCAACACTCTTCTTTCTTTTCAGGCTTGATTATCTGGAGAATGTAGATATTCAGTTTGTGGCTGAACATCAAGTAAGTACTCCTTTTAGTCTTTGTTAATTTAAAAAAATTGGTTTTACAGGCTTGACAGGTGTAAATGACAAAGACATATAAAATTCTAGCCTGCCTCAATATATCCCATTAAGGTGCTGCAGAGGCATAAAAAACAAACACACACACACTTGCTTGTGAAAATTTCTAGAGCTGTCATTAGATGTGTTTAAGAGTTATAAAGCAAAATTTATACATAAGCTAAAATAGAAAAATAAAGTCATTGACCTGTGATATTATACACATTAAAAAAAAACTAAATGAAGTTTGCTAAATAATTGACTGGTTGTGGACTACACTAACCTTTTCAGTCAATCAGTCTAGATACATTCCAGAAAATATCTGAGAAGGGCACTAAGCCACTATGTATTAAGCTCATTTACCTCTTTATGTCTGTGATTTGAATTATTTCTTAATACTTTCTTTGTGATTTCAGATCCCAACAGACGGTCTCATCTTGTACGGCCAATACACCACTATCACAGTTGCCGTTTATGGTTGTCCGACGGTCGTGAAGCCGCGCGCCAACTCCCCTCCCCCTCCTCCTCCCCCTCAGCCCGTGGCCCAGGCGCTTCCTGGTATGGAAGGTGAGAATGAAAAACAACCAACTTTTTCATTCTCATATTTTTTGCAATTACTCGGGTCTTGTCTTATCTAATTAATAATTGAAGGGTCACTAGTTTTGTGCTTTAAAGTATTTATAAATAAGAAGTAGAGAATCAATGTTGTCGACGAAATTTGAGGTGCAGAACTTAGATTTATGGATTTGAATTTATTGCAATCAACATTGAAAATGAGAGGAGAGAGAATTGTATCAATAATTTTATATTCATAGATTAATAGCTGCTTTTGGAGTTTGCATTATTTTATGTATTTTAAAATCATGACAACAAATTAAGGCAAGCGTAAACTCTTTGGTTAGTATTTTGACACGGCTAAATTAGTGCTTTTGCTGTATAGAGATGATAATAATATAGGACAGGAAAATGTATATGTAAAATGTGTAAGTCGGAGGAGATTTAAAATTTTATGGCAACACTGATTTGATTCTGTCTTCATCTTTTAACACAGTTGCCCCTGCCCAGCCTGACAACAGCCAAGTTCCAGATTACCCAGTAGGAGCAACCCAAAAACCGGTCGCAAGTGGCGCCGTCGAGTGGGACAGTGGAGCGTTTGCCTCTCCTCCTCCCCAAGTGACTATCGAACACGCACAACAACAACAACCCCAGGCTTCAGTCGGCCACCCAGAGAGGACGCCACCAATGCCTCAACCCCAGCCGCCGAGACAGGCGCACGTCCTGGACATATTGACTAACCCCGATCTCGCTCGGACAATGCCGAGCGCTCTCGATACGTTACAAGAGACGTTGAAGAACAAAGAGTCGAGAGACAGGGACTACACTCATTCCAGAGACTCCGGTGACTTATACGATGACCGTCGAGACCGGGGAGACCGTGGAGACCGGGATCATGACAGGGACTCTCTCAGAGATCGAGACTGGGATCACCGGGACCGTGGAGACCGAGATCGAGACCATAGAGACAGAGACAGCAGAGACTACCGATACAGAGACAGTAGGAGCCCGTCATCAGACAGGGACTATCGAGACCGAGACATCAGGAGTAGAGAAGGGTCTCGAGAACCTTACAGAGACTACAGAGGAGATAGAGACACCCGTAATGACAGAGATAGAGACTCGAGAGACTCCCGAGACACTAGAGACACCAGAGACACCAGAGACAGAGACTTGCGAGACAGAGATAGAGACAAACCCCGAGACTGGGACAGAAGAGATAGAGACTCTCGAGACTCGAACGAAAGAGGCCGACCCCGGTCTCCTATCAGATCTCGGAGATCAAGGACTCCTGAAAGACGGAGGTCACGAACGAGGTCAAGGTCGCGGTCGCCTGTCTCCAGGGGGTCAAGTCGGTCCAGGGATCATCCGGAACACCCCCCTGCCGTTGTTCCCCATATCCCTCACGTTCCTCATGTTCCTGTTCAGCCCCCGGTTCCTGCTCCCCCTGAGCCAGAACCAGAGTCAGGTTAGTTCTAATTCTTTAAATTTATAGTGTACAATGTAACATCATGCAAGAATCCAAATAAAATGTACCGAGAAAGTTCAAATTCAGCTTCTAACACAGCTGCGCGGGATAATCGGCTAAGTTTTATGTGTGATATCATACATGATAACAAAAAGCACACATGAAATAGAATGAAATTACGCCATGTCGGGAGATTTTACTGCAACAAAATTTTTCTGCCACTCTAAAAATCAAAATTTTGTTCACCATGCTCCTAAAAATTTTGTTTTTGGCATCTGTAATGGTTATATACTGAACTATCTGAAAAGTCAATATAATTTTGCCAGATCTGGGTAGAATGCAAAGTTACTGGTCCTCCCTTCATTTTTATCGTCTCAGACTAGCGGACGGGTACTTACCTTGTACCCTGCTTATTACTTACAAGTATAGTTTAGAAATAAATTTTCAAAACCCATTTTATTGCAGCCCATGTTCCACACATTCCTGAGATCGAAGAGCTCCCGGAGGAAGAGAACTTGATGTACCCTCCCCCGGTGGAGGTGGAGCCCATCCCCGAAGAGGCTCTCACCTACCCAGTGACACTCTCTGAATCTGAAATGACTGACATGCTACCCCCTGACGCCGAACAAGAAATACTAGAGGAGATATCGAGTGACGAGCTAGATGACGATTTGGCCCCTGTTGTGGTAAGTCTCGACTGTCGGCTTTGGCTCTAATTGTGGTCGTGCAATGAGAAATTTTAGAAATGAAGAAGACAGTGTGATTGTTATCATTGCTGTTCAGTCAAATGTTTTAAGGAGATTTTATAAAATCGTATTTACTCCTCATAGATGTGACACCAGACTGTCCTATCATTTAAAAGTCCTTAAAGAGATATTTCTATTGCTGTAAAAATTGAATCTATATTACATATAAAGTTACCAGAGAAATGATTTACGTTAGTGGTGCTCAGTGAACTGCTGTAACTTGCAAAATCGACCTCGTGGTAGTACGCTGGGCTGGCTATTGATGGGTCCTGGGTTCGAATCCAGCTCTCTCGGTGTTACCTGGGCTTAATGTTGGATGGCAGTTTCAATCAATCTTCGCCCCATTGCTGTATCCTCCTCTTGTCCTAATTAGCCTACCAAGTGCATGAATGCAGGGCGTGAAGCCCCAATCATCCATCCAATTTGCATCCTTCCTTGTTGATTAATTTTGCGTTTGTAATTTCAGCCGGGCGTGGAGTGGGATGAGATAGAGGAGGAGATGTGGACGACTGTCACTCCGGCTACTTTCAACCCCTACATCTTTGAGGTCAATCCTCTCGAGGTAAACTGAAATACTTTACATCATTTCACAATTTGAATTGCCAAGAAAATACTAGTGATACCTTAATCATTCCTAACTTATGGATATTGGCATATCACTTCAGCTGGCCACTAGAGCTTTCTGGTAATCAATTGGGTTTCCTTGGCTGTAACTCGTTTTCATGTTTTAATTTAGCAAAGTGATAACTAATTGTGAAATAAATATTGTTTACTGTGTATATCATGTCATATTGGATGCACACTACCTTGCAGATGTACCCCTAAATTCTTGGCATGAAATGAACAAAATTGCCAATCCAAATTAGACTTTAACTATTAAAAGTTTTTTGGTCAAAATAAAGAATTGTTTGTTATCTGATATCTGTCTTGTCGTTTTCTTATTGCAGACGTTTGTAGATCCGGCCCTCACTGCCTACGAAGCGGAAAAACAGAAACTAATATTTGCCAAAGAGGAAGAGCCTATGCCGGAGGCAGCCAAGAAAATTCTAGACATAGTAACAAACTTCAAGGATCTGGACCACCATAGCAAGTAAGTGTTGGAAAATGTGATATTGTATCTTTTGTTGGTTGCAATATTTTGCTTTTCAATGTTTCGTTATTATTCATGTCAGCCCAGTTAGCTCAGTCAGTAGAGCACTTGCCTCACAAGCGAGGGACCTGGGTTCAATCCCCAGGCTGGCCATCATGTCATTCCACGGCATTATCGTTCGCATCAGACATTAATTGGAGGTGCCGTGGACCCAGCTGTAAATAAGTCTCTGACTCAGTCTGGTTACCCACGTTAAACAACGTCTATCTTTACCTTTACCCTTTACCTTGTTGATCTACATTTGAGTCTTAATTTAATAAACCGTTTTCTCCAGGTGGATCATGGCTTTAGAAACCCTGCCGAGTCTTGCCGTACCTGGCCTCGTGTACCTCGTAACAAAGACCGATCACAAAGAAATGCTAGAGACATTAGTTGATTGGTGTTTCGAGGGTCTGGACATCAACAAAGCCATGGAGCAGCCAGAGACGCTCTTCAAAGTACGACATTTGAAGATGGGAATACGATTGGCAGCTTTGCTGTGTTCTGCCGACTCTTATGTCGCTCACAGAATGTTGGTATGTATCTATGTTTGTTTTCTACAGAAAATTTTTAGATCTGGCAAGGACCTAAATTCATTAGGCCTATCCATAATTGCCTGACTCTGTTTGCTAGAAGAACGAGCAAGTCATGATGTACTAAAAGATATTTGTTAAAAAAAATCCCTGTTTTTTGTACATGTACACACCATATTTGCTTGGATCGGTTCCGGGTCAACCAAAGTCCTATTTGTACCTAAGTTATAGTAATACTTGTCTTGCACAATACACTTGCCTCTAAATAGCCCACACTGGTGCTGATGGGGCGTAAAACACAAACTCACTCACTCACTCACTTGCACAATACACAATTACTCAGTGGCTGAGTCAGCAAAGCTAAGAAAATAGTCTTGCTGCTTGTCTGTTCGAAACGATGAACGACCTCATTTGCCTATATAGATCTGACGTTCTGTTAAATTTACCTATCACTGAAGTAACAGACTCCCACGCTTCTGTTTTGATATAGCATTGCTGACATTTCACTAATTTGAATTTCAGACTGGCCATGTGCAGCAGAAATTGCTTGAGCTGATGGTGGCACCAAATATGTCCTCTTCATTGAAGCTGTTGATCATCCGCGCCCTGGACTGCACCACTCGCATCAAAGATGGTGAGTACTTTAAATAAAAACTACACACCTTGTTAACAGTTTAATTTTTACAAAAAGTTGGGTTCTTGACAAATTGACCTCAAGCAAAATATGGAACAACTTACCCAGTGTCCCCTGTTGCACCAATTAGGGATGCACGGATATCCGGCAAGGTATCCGGTATCCGGCCGGATAGTGGAATTTGCCAGATATCCGGTATCCGGCAGAATTAGGGTGTCAGAACCGGATATCTGAGATGCTCAATAATAATTAAAAAGCTAAAAAAACTTGTTATTAAATAAAAGAATGTTGCAAGAAACCAGTCAAAACCATGGCCTAACCATCTTCAAAATTTTAATTCAGTTACAGAACATAACGAAAAACATTCCGTCTCAGGAACGGTCCTCATGCCGGACATGATATCTGTCAGCTCCAAGAAAAAATATTCATAATCAGCCGCAAATGCTGAAAAACTTCCTTTTGTGTATGTTTATTATCCGGTTCCAACTATCCGGTTGCTATCCGGTATCCGGCGGTTGGTGTTGCCGGATTATCCGGTATCCGGCTATTTTCACTATCCGTGCATCACTAGCACCAAATCAGTTGTAGTATGAGAACCAATCCAATTAAAAATGTTTCTGCTTGTTCTCAGGTATTGACTGGTTCCTAGGGCGCCACGGCCTACAACTAGAGGCAGCCTCGGGTAACAATGGAGACATGGATGACAACAGTAGTCAAGGAGACGCAAGCAGTATTGATGAGAAACCGGCTAAGAATGATGATGACACGAATCCCACGGGATATCAGCAGCTGATAGCAATTATGATGCAGAAACAGGTGCGGGGAAAGATTTGTTGCTCTCAAAAGTTTTTGTGTTGTATGTTGATTTGATGTTCTTTAACTTGAGTTTAAGGAGAAGGTTTGTTATTTTGAACTGAACATTAGATTATAGAGCCTTAAAACTATCAACCAATTTTTGAGTACACTTGCATGGAATATGTACATAGGTAGACATTTTATACTTTTGCAAAGTATGAAAGATGGTAGTAAATGGCACACGCTGCAAGAGGCTTGTGGTAAATGTGTACTTATCAATGGTGGCTGTACAATGGATGACACCTGGTTCTTGTTCACTGGCCATCAGAATGATGTCCCCTTTTTGCCACGACATCTCAAATCAATCTGGAGCCGTCTTGTTTTTCTTGGCTTTACCATCTCTGACAACTTGTTTTGGGCTTACAATGTCTATACTGCAACTTGCCTGGTTGGTTGGCAACCTTGAAACTTCTTCGACTTAATTTCCTTTGCTGTTTTTCTTTTCAGATGGTACGACCGATGGCCTGCCTCAAAGCTCTTGTCCGTAAAATTCACGTCTATGAGTTGCTCAACAGATTCTCATCAGTGGTCGAACAGTAAGTTGATTTCTCTTTTATCCGATTTGATACATTTTTGTAAAAAAAAATCTAATCTTGAGTTGTCTATCAGTTTACAGGAGAGATATGAAAAGTGGTAAGTCCATTGATAAACGGGGAGTGCCCCTTATAACTAAGTTTGATAACTTTCGCCCTTATTTTATATACCCTTTTCAGTTTTTACTGTCTTGTGAAATAACCTTCGCTATAATTTATAAAACAATATTTTGAGTAAGATTTGTCAAATTGGTGGTTCAGTGGTTATTGAGAACATATTTTTGCAATGCGATGTCTGGGAATGTGTAATTATTTATAGAAACAGTATTAATAATTTTTGAAGTATTTGTTAATTTTTTCTTTTTGTAATTTTTTGCAATTTTTTAATCACATTTGTTTTCAAGTGAAAGTGGTCGTTTTGAAGTAGTCATTCAGTTCTTAATGTGAAGTGTAATTAAAGTAGATGGGTATGTTTCTTTGGTCAGAATTTAGGGTAGGCCCATGTTGTGATATCATGAGTTTTGCCCTTATTTCTAGTATTTATACTATAACTATATGCAGAGGTGCATGGCTTGAGGTGAATTTGTCCATAAATTTAAACTTTATGAACAAATAACTCATCTTCTATGGTCAAGTTACAGCATGTCGATTTCCCAAGTTATTATGTACATCTACTAATCGATCAGTCAAACTATATATTGAATTTCAAGTTCTTCCTCTCTTTAATCTAAATTACTTATTTCTGAAGACAGCTTCTTCCTATTTTATCTAATGCCAGCTGATTGACAATATTTTCTCTGTAACCGCTAATTCTTCCTTGAAAATACTTCGGTGCTATTTGATTGCTTTAATAGACAGGAGGGTTAAAATTTATTAAATTATTTATTTCCTTATTAATTCAGGGAAAGTCATAATTCATATGAGGAATTACTAAGGATAACCTTATTCTTGTTTTTAAACGATCAACTTTCTTCTTAATTTTGTGGTTACTTGGGTAATAATAATGAAGATTAAAGTCTTGCGTCATACATGTTCTATTAAATGTTCATACACGCTAATGGTTTTCGAAAGGAAGAGAAATTCAACTATTTTTTGCACCAAATTTTTAACGTTTGAAACTAAATCAACATTAGTTCGAGTTATTTCCTACCGAAGCAAAAACATGTACTTGTGTCCAAAATTGTGTTTGGATTCTTGTCATAACCATTTTGAATTTGTGTAGGATGGCGGAAAACAGTCCCCCGTTAGCGGAAGGCCGTGAACCCTTGGCTCCCCCTCCAGTGGTGCCCCCTAGTGAGACGGAAGACCCCGCCATGGATACGGAAGTCATGATAGATTGTATCAATGACGACGAAGCGGAAATCATTGAAGGATGCTTAGAAGAGGCTCTAAGGGTGCTGGTCCATGCTGAGAATTTGATCGTAAGTACAATGATGATATCTGGAGATAATTTTAAGTATTTGGAACTGTTTGGGCAAACATTATGGATCTCATGATTTTTTTATAAATCTAAAATTAGTCTAGAATTATTTGTACCGAAGACAATAAATGTAGGTATCTCTTTAAATCATTATTGGATGCCGGTTAAAATGCCTACCTAAAGCAAGGATTGAGCTGCTCTCCCATATTTAACTTGTTGAATGATAATGAATTGTTTCTCGTCAAGCCAATTTGTGTTATTTGTTTGGAATGTTTAGTAAATTTTTTTTTTCAGGCACAGCCAAAGAGAACATTACCAGCCCAAGTCAAGTTTTGTGTTCTTCAGAAGCCTTATGACCCGTATCCTAACTTATATCACATCTTCAACTCATGGTATGTATTCCATGTAGACATGATGTAGTGCACTGTGCACCATATTATTTCTGAAAAATCCTTAAAACTGCTATAAAATGGCACGTAACACAAGGCCGCTTCCACTCACTAACATGTACAAGGTCTACGATTGTTAAGAAATAACTAGTGTGAAAGATATGATTGTATGTTCGAAATAAAATAATTTCCTTTCTTCTTTGGTCCTTTTCAGCCGTTTACTGGAGACGCTCTTTGTCCTAGTATCATCTCCGATCACTTGCAGCCATGTTGGAATATTTTGCGGAATCAGAGATCTCGTTCACCAGTTGTTGACGACTCATTCTGGTCTGCTGTATCTCAGCAGTCGACCGGAGACCATCAATGGAATCATCAGGGCCCTGACGCAAAATGCAGTAAGTAGGATTGTGAATCTAGGGATTCCTAGCTTCAAATGAAACCAAGAAGATATGGGATATGTATTTGCTTATAGGACTACATCGGAGAAACCTAAAAAATAAATAAATCTGATGGGAAAAACTCTGTTCAGGTCCCTCTCTGTCATATGATTAATAAAATTGTCACAATCTACCAAAACTTTTCTTCGAGTTTGAGGGCTGCATTTTGCGTAGCTGTCTGACAGTCTCTGTATGTATATCTGACCATCCATCCAATCCACCTCCTCCCATTCCAACCACTATATTCTTGCTGTAACTTTGTCCCATCTATCTATCTTCTCATCCATCTGTGTATCTGGAAAATATATTATTTACTTATTCCACAGAGCGAGAGCCAGGATGACACGACCTCGGATGACAATCCAGCCCAACAGCTGGGCCTCCAGATGGTCTACCCCTTGCAAGTGCTGCAGTTGCTGGACCAGTTAAGGATCTATCACACGAAAGGTATGAGAAAAATAATCATGATTTAATTGTATTTATGAGCTTATTTAAGGTAAAAAAGTTGTGCTGATACTTTGTATGGGGGTCAGCTCAAATTTGTAGGTCTCTCGGCGTCCAATCGCTGGGTCTCGGGTTCAATTCTTGCTCCAGCTGAGTTATATTGACCTGTGTTATTCAGCAGTTTCGATTGTCCTTACTTTGTGTAGTGGTATTTGTGAAATTTTATTCATATAATCAATCAGGACAGTCCGTAAGAACTGAAAAGTGTGAAACAATTTAAAGAGGACCAAGCATGAAACTTCTGTGTGACTTAAAACATTTCTGCGTGCTCTTTTCCTAATTAGCCTCCTGAATGCATAAATACGGGATGTAAAGCCCTAATCATCCATTTGTGAACCCCTTGCTTATTTGTATGAATAATCAGAATATATTCATCTTTTTCCCCTCTCAGATCCAGCAGACAAAGGCGTGGATGAAGAACCAGTATTGATGTCACTACACAGTCTGTATGCTTTAGCAGAATTGCCAATTGGCCGAGATGGGATCATCAATGTTCTGGGATTGGAGGATAACCTTAAAGTCCTGCTGCCTTTCCTCAATTTGAAAGGTAAGTTTCAAGAGAAAAACTCCATAGAATATACATTAGACTGTTTCTGTTAATTCTGGCTAGTGAATATGACAGTTTGTCTTCTTTAATGAAAACAAATATTCTCTTTTTAAATTAACAAGAGAAACTGCAAAAAATTATTGATTTTTGGGGGAAATCAAGAAAATGTATGGAGTTTGCAAAAAATTGTAGGAATTAATAACAAAAAGGGTGTTTGCTTGTTCAGGTAGATTCATCTGTTTACATGATTTTGAAATAGATTAGAGAAGCTGAAAAGATTAAGACATCTTATAAAATTTATTCTATTATAAGATTTATTCTTTTATTATTTTGAGAAATATTGAGAAAATATTGAGAAATTATTGTTGTTTATTGTTGTAGTTTGGTAAAATTTTAGTTTCGATAATTTTGTTTTAAAAGGGTGTGCAGGAAGAGTAGTCTGAATTGAGTTATGACCTTTATGGAGGCCACCTTGCCAATTGCACTGCCTTAGCCAGTCGTGGGTACTCTCAACCGAGGGCAGGAGCCAGGCATCAGTTGGAGCACAACTTCTCTTGCCTAAGTTGGCTCCTCCCAGGTCCAATTTCTGGTGACCCACCAACAACCTCGTGTTGAGTCATTCTGTGACCTTTAATGACCTTTCTCTCAGACCTTCCCAAGGGCAGTAGGAGACAATTAGATGCCTGTGTGTGGCCCTTCCAAGCAAGCATTACCTGCACATTGTGGGCGTATGTTATCGGCCATTATAAATGTTCTCAGTTGCCAAATCAGACTTTTTGGTTGACATGCAGTGGTGACCAATATTTAGTTGGACTTAAATTAAAAATTAGGACTTTTTTCACACATCTTAAACCCTTTAATGGTACAGACACATAAAATATTGTGTCTTGATATTAGTGTTAATGATATTTTAGCGTTATTTTCTTTGTGATATGGCTAAATGTGCGGTGCTATGGGATGTCTTTTAGATTAAGACCCGAAGTGCCCCCTATAGTTAAAAAATGGAACTAATTGACCCACTTTACTATTTCAACATTTTTGTCTTTTCAAAGTTATCAGATCAATTTCTCATTGCCTACTACATCATTTGTCTCTTTACTGATGACTGATGGTAAGATATTTGTTGTGTTTAATTAGTACTTTCATAATTTAAAACTTAATTTATTTCCAGGAATGGATGAAGAAAGAGCGATAGAAATCAAGAGGTCGGTCACAGTGGGTTATGTGATTTTACTGCTCCATCTTGTCATTAAACATTCAACCAATGCTGACATGCTGCTCAAGTACGGACCCCACATTCTCAATGCTTTAGATGAGGGTAAGTCGATCAGATTTGTTCCTCTTAAATCTTTTTAATCACTTTATAATAGGCTGCTTAGTACTTGTGTATGATAAATCTGATATATTTCCTACCAATGTGTTATGTTAAAGAGTCAGTATTGATAATTGTTGTGGGTTCTCACATGGCTGACAAATCTAAAACAATTGCTGGGAATCTGGAAATAAATAAATTTTCTTATTTTAAATGACATAATAATATGGGACAACAATGCCTTGTTCGGAAGTTGTTCCTCCCTCCTCTCCCCCAACACCCTGCCAGTCTTATGACAGAAGCTTCATCCTGTGCCAAGTGTGTACTTTGCCTTATTATTGTGGTCCCTCAATCCCTGCACTTCCCAAGTTCCCAGCTGGATGTTGTTCGGATAAGACGTTAAATTGGTGGCCCCTTATATCAGTGTCTGTGCTGGGCAAGTAAAAGATCCCTCATGTGGGGTAAATGTGTAACATGTTGAGGACTCCTGCTCTCTCTCCCATCTCATCAATCCACCCTCATGAGCACCCAGAACTGGGCTTAGAGGGCTGCACTTACCATGTATCTATCCATCTATCTTTCTATCCTGCCTGTCGTATTAAGCCTTGTCAGTGCATAAATATTGGACATAAAGCTCTACCACTTACCCTCTCATTGTGATGTTTTCTCTTTCAGACTTCACAAGTTGCAAGATGTCGGTCAAAGTCTCGGAACTACAAGATTGGTTGGCCGTGTTCCGCAATGTAACAAAGGTGGACATAGACAATTTAGAAGAGTTGATAAAACAACTAAAACATTACAACGAAGAGATGCGAGAGACGCCTAAGACCCTAGTGACAGTTTTACGAATCATGCAATATCTGGCTATCCCTCCACCGCAGCAACTCAGTGACGGTGAGTGAAATTGAATGATCTTCTTGGAGGTATTGGTATTATGTGTGATGTATTTTTTGAAGAGCCCTTTCCTAATAAATTTTCCCACTGTTGCTTGCCATATTGAATGGCAATCAGACTATAGCCAGGGTGAGATTTGACGGAAATGTTAACCGCTGTTCTGCAGAGCCTCACAATATATCAGTGATATTCTAACTTTAACATCATTGCTTTGTATCATTTGTTGTCCTTTACAGTTGTGAATCTATTAAAATGTTTAAATTGTTTTTTTGCAGAGGGAGTCGTGGAGTTGAAATACAAGTATGTGTTGGTGGAACTCGTTGGTGCCGACTGTCTACCTGTGTTTGTCAATATTGTACAGGTAAGCAAACTAGAAAAAATATCGTTGTGTATTTTTGCTGTATTGATATAGAGAAGGTGGCACATTAAATCTTATTGAAAATACAGGACGCGGAACAGTAGAGGATATTTAGTACATTTGTCAAAATCTTCGAGATTTAAAAAAAAAATTTAAGGGACTAGTGTTGCCATCTTGTGGAATCGTCTGATATACCTGAAAAACCCAGCAGAGAATATTTTGCAGTAAGCCTATTGTATCTGTGTTGTATGTCTTATCATATCTGGAATTTTAAGCTCATCTTTTGGCATTTTATTTACAGAAAGTAGCAGAACAGATGTTACGTTCCTGGCAGCATGGCTTACCACAGAACTACAACCAAGGTTCCCTTCTCCTCGCCCTTGTCCGCCCTGCCCTGGCTCTGATAAAAGCCATCCAATGCCAATTGATACTCGCACGAGGGGTGGAATATCGAGATCTAACGAGTTTACCCTGCTTGTTTTTGATCTACACGGTGTGCTGCTCTGCCCCCTTGACAGTGAGTCTGACTGGAGACGCCCAAGCTATTCAGAATGATGTGGTCGACACGCTCATGGCATTCACACAACCAGGTATGAAAATAATGAGTATTGTCATAATAAATACGGTAGATTGGTATTAGGACATATTCAAATAGACGAGTCTTTGGCCCAAGCATATTTCTTGTATCAGTGTCTATGCTGGGCAAGTAAAAGATCTGTTGTGTGGTGTCAATGACATAAAAATGTAGCATTTTGTGACTGCTGCTCTGTCTCCCATCTCATCTTGAAATTAACTTGGAGAGTGGTATAAGCTCAGTTGGTAGTGCTCTTGGCTTTCAATTGTTGGGTCCTGGGTTCGAATCCAGCTCTGGGCAGGTCATCTGGACCTTTGTTGTCCAGCGCAATCATCAATTACACTTCAGATTAGTCATCACAGTCAATTGATACTCTAACTCACTCTCTCAATAGACTTAAAGTTTACTTATTTGTAATTTCATGCGATCTCCATCTTCTGTCTCCAGGTATCAAAAACGAGGCAGCAGCGGATGCTCTAAGCACCAGTTTGTGGACGATGATGATTAGGGAGCTGCTTAAGTTTGTACCCACAGCCCCGTACACGTTTCTAGGAGGCCTCATGTTGATCTCGGAGCTCATACCTCTTCCCTTGCCCCTACAGAGTAGGGAGGTGAGTCTGCTGGTTTCTGTTCTTGTTTAAGATATTGAAATCTCTGGTCAAAGGTTACCTTGTCTCGAAGCCTGTCCTTGGATTGATTCCCTGTCTTGAATGGTTTCTGGATGTCATTGATGATTCGGATGTTAAATTGGTGGACCCTTGTGTCACTATCTGTACTGAATAAGTAAAAGATCCCTCACATGGAGTAAAAAAGGCTACTCAGACTCAACTTTCCTATAAATGATCAAAAAATAACAAAATGAAAAGTAAAATACTTTAATCTTACAAAATATATATTACCCCTGCTCTTTCTGCCATCTAATCAATCCGCCCTTGTCAGTGGCTAGAACTGGTCTGAGAGGGCTTCACTTGGCATACACCTCTATCTTTCTACAGATAATAACTGTCCTAATAATCCTGTCCTACCAAGTGCATAAATACAGGACGTAAAGCCTCAGTCATCCATCCATCTACAGATAACAACTGTTTCCTGCATTTGTTTCAGATTTTAACAGAAGACGAAGTGTCAATGGCCGTGAACCAGAGGAAGCTGTGGAGCGCCCACTTGCACCCCCTCCAGACGGAGCTGCACGACATCATTATGCAATTAACGGGCTCCTCTTGTCAACCTTTTCAACAGCTCTTGAGGAGGGTCTATATCCAGATCTCCGACTTGGCCGCTCCTTCTGCTATCATTATTGTTCGGTTGGTATAAATTGCTTAAAATGGATTATTTGAACAATATTGGATAGAAATGGAAAGATGTGGTCTTTTTCCTTCCTGTGGACATGGCACCGCTTCCATGTAAGCATTTACAGACGCAGAGTTTTCCCATTCAGCGGCTATAAAAGTCCGGACTTTTCGTTTTTCGCCATTTAGATGATTGGTGACGGTGATTCAAGTTTTGAGTGTGGCACAATTTCATTTCCTTTTCATCTGGAGTCCAACATTTTTTAGTTGCTTCAATATTTTGTCTATGCCGGGCAAGTGAAAGATCCCTCACATGGGAGAAATGTGTAACATGTTAAGAACTCCCACTGTCTTCCATTTCATCGTTCAACCCACGTGAGGACCCAGAACTGAACTAAGAGGGCTGCACTCGCCATATCTTATCTATCCAGACAATAGCATACAACCCTGTTGGGTATAAATCTTTTCTGATCATCACTGTTTTGTTTCTTCCAGAGGTGTACTAGATGCTCTCTTAGAAAGCATGGACGCTACGATAGAACGGTTGTTACTGCAGGGTGCCTCTGACGCAGAGAAACTCGACGACAGTGGTCAGAGAGAAGAGTTAAGGAGCTCTGGTCATACTTCAAGGATCCTCAATCTGTTGGCTTATATCATGAACCAGCCTCCAATTAAAGCCACATTTCTGCACATGTGTAAGAGGTGAGTGGTCTTTATAAAACTGTCACATTTTCTTCACAACTAGCTATAGAATGAGTTTGTTTCAGAATTTGGTGTTTTGAATTTAAGATCAATAAAACTTGTTTGTAAATTTTTCAGTGGTAAACCAGACGACAAGTTCCATGACATGTTACAGCGATTGGTTCAACTACTGAACGTAGTATCAGAAAAACCTTCCCATGTTCAAGCACAGGAGGCTATAGTGGTAAGCTGATGGAGTTTTTATGTATATTATGCAGAGTATTTTGTGGTGTCACATCTTTTATCAATCTCGCTCTATTGTGTATATTAAAATGACCTTTTCACATGTTGGATTCTGACATTATAACCTTTCATTTTCAGTCCATCCTTCAATCTTTATGTGATGCTGACGTCACACTTGTTCATGCAGAGAGCTCTGGAATGTCCTATAACGACTTGGTAAGTATATCCTCCTCCTATCCTGAATAGCATAAATACAGAACGTAAAGCCCCAAACATCCATCTATCCTTCACTTAGTACTTCCTAAATGATCATTTGTCTCTTTGACCTAACTTGTATTCTTGTTCATTTTCAGCTTGCCTGTAGTCTGCCGAGCAGGGACCATCTCAGTCTGATCTGCCGCGGTCTCTTGGAACACATGGGCAACAGGGACCACAACCTATCCTCAGTGCTGCCCTCTTTGAGGACTCTTACTCTTCTGCTCGATCACGACTACGGGTTCTACCATCTGACACAGTTAGTAAAATACTCTACTAAAAGGAAGTGGTATTAGTCTGTCCAGTCAAGCTTGCAAATTGCAACTAAATTGGTAGTGGTGCCGCTGTGACATCATATTATTTCATGCTAGTTGGTTGGTCTTGAATCTTAAGAGTATTCAGCAGTCGGCCATTGAAGAAAATGGAGCAAAACAGCCTCGAAACTTTGCAGAAATGCGACAAACTGTTTTCAAAAAGTCGACCTGAACAGTAATGTTATTTAACATTTATTACTATCTCTTTTCAGAGCTGTGAAAGCACATCCAGATGCCCTTGTCAACCTGTTCATGAGGATTAACACAACATTCAGTAAGGATTCTTCCGACTGCATCGCTACTCTCTCTTCGGCTGCCGAGCTCTTGCAGTTCATGGTCACCCTACCTGAGGTCGTCAGTCCCCCTGGTGAGTGAATTGAGAACTGCTATTGTTTTTTGCATGCACAGCTGCACAACGATGGAAGCAATTTTTAGAATCGATTCTCAGCCACAGAGGAGTTACCTATTTAAGAACAATTTGATTCTGTTCCTTGTCCTTATTAGCCTACTGGCGTGCATAAATACAGGACTTAAAGCCCCAATCATCCAACCATCATGCTTATCTGCGATTGACTTCCACCCTGGCTAGTATTGTTGGCAACTATACCAACCATCTGCAGCATTAATGTTTTGAATTACCAAATAAATCTTCTGCAATTTCAGTGACTGATGACTCAGTGCCTCCTGTCGTTGCTCCAGAGAGGAAACTAATGCTCAGCAACTCGGAGGTGCGAGAAATGATCGGTTGGACATCTGACAACGCTGGGCATCCTCTCGATGATTTGGAGAAGCTCCTGCAGGTACTTTGCAAATTTTTGGGTCTTTGTTAAATAATCCATCCTGATTCTGGTTGGATTGCCTCATGTGACAATGATATGCTACTTCGAATCAATTCACAAACTGAATTTCTCATTTCTTTGTTTTCACAGGAATACGCCAAGGAGGAGGAGACACTAAGGGCCGTGTTGGACAGTGTGGCCGCTGTGTCAAACATCTTGCGGACTGAGGATGATCCAAACTCCAAGAGGCCTGGTAAGACTTCTCATTTGCTTCTCCACAGGGGATAAGATATGACAAATGATGTCATTTGGTGGGATGCATCTTTAAGACAGTTTCATGTCGTTATCATTGCTTTTGTGTAATGTGAACAAGCCGCGTGGCTAAAAACCCTCCGCATAAAAAAATTGAAGACTTGTGATTCAAGACTCGAGATATGAAGACATTTGTTTGCCTATTGATATAATAGCTACTACTTTTAAGCCAAGACCACTTAGGCGGGAGATTTCTTTAAGGTAGAAAACATCAGGCCGTCATGTGGTTTTGGGTGTACATAAGGAGAAAAGTAACATTAAATAAGTACAATTTGTTGAGGTTTGGAGGTAATAATGCCTTGCTTTTATAACCAATAGTAGAAATGATGAGCACTACTTCATTATTACTTCTTGTTGCAGAAATGCTAGAACCAGCCCTCGGCAATGTTGAGACTCTGAGCGAGCAGTTCAGTCAGCGGTTGGTGTATGTCGTGATAGATGCGGACGAGGAGGACAGAGTGAGCGCCTCCTACTGGCTGCCTTTGCCAACGGCCGAGGAGTCTGACCAGGAAATTGAATTGGTGAGTTTTGGAGTCTAGTGGGTAGAATATTGATTCTGTTAGCTGTGGTGGATCCAGGGGGAGGGGGAAGGGGGGCGGGGGTATGGAAGGCAATAGCGTCCCCAAGAACACAGAAAAAGGTTCCAACATTTTAAATGTCATTATATTCCCAGGCCTTGTTTGGATCTGCCACTGGTCAACTCAAATCAGAGATTATCTAAGTACTTTCGACAGAAACAAAATTAGTTCTTGTGAATGCTACTATAAAATGCAACTGAAATATTAAACTGAAGTTCCTAAAATTAATGTTCAAAGGGGTTGTCACATGTTCCATTTAGAATGAGCGAACAAAACACGAGAGAAACTACGTTTTAGCTGTCTTGAGTAACCATTCGCTTTTCCACTTTCATTCTTTATATGCTATTCTGTTCAAAGAAAGTCTTGAACTAAAGAAAATTAACAGGTGCTTATCTAGAATTCATAGGTTTATTTGTGTAGCTCATTGATTTGCCGTTTTTCTTTCAGGTTCGTTGTGACTTCGAAGAGATGATAGAGAAACATTGTCCCGAGTTTGAACTGAAAGCAGAACTGGCCAAAGGAACGGATCAGGAGGACAAGAGCGTAGCCGTGCCCAGGAGGAAGATCAGGTAAAGATGGACAAAGAGAGAAGAAGTGAATTGTCCGGCAATTTGTGTTATTTAAGTTCAGAAGATTTAGCCTCACTCATCAAATTTATATCATACTTTTGCAGAGCCAACCGACCAAGTCAGGACACTATCAACACGAGTAGAATGAGAGGAAATAATAGAGGCTTCGGTAAGTAAGAACTGGGCTTTGAGGGCTGCACTTATCATACCGTATCTATCGGTATGTAGAACTGGAGATATATTTGGACTAGTGTAAGCCCATAGATTAATCGGCATTATAATCGCCTATTTCCAAGAAAACGTGAGATTGTGCTAATTGTGAAAATTTGTAGTCTTAAAATTTGTACAGTTTCTTAACTTTTTACCTCAATTTCTTTAGACTGTCACAATATTTGTGCTTCATATGTAAATTCATAGGTCTAGTTGAAGTCAGACTACTAAGAATAATTCTATGCCAAAATTTTGTTTCTTCTATTAGTCATTGCATTCTCTTAGTACTTGTCCAATTACTGCATAGATAATTTATAAATTTCTTTCTTTCTCTTCGTACAGTTGCTCCGATGAGAGGTCGTGGCTTCGGCCGAGGGATGGTCAACTCCGGTCGCCATGACGCCTTCAGATCTCGCCCTCCTAACACCAGCCGACCTCCGTCTATGCACGTTGACGACTTCGTCAAGATGGAGAATCAACACAACCACAATCCTTCGCCAAATATGGCGGGAGGAGATGGAGGAAGAGGAGGAGGAATGGGAGGAAGGAGACCGGAAAAGGACGGCGGAGGAGGAGGGAGGGGAAGAGGAGGAGGGGGAAGAGGAGGTGGAGGAGGGTTCAACAGACGAGGAGGAGGGTTCTTCAACTCCCCTAACAACGGAAGACGCACTGATAATATGGGTAAGTGGACAGAGAATGAAGAGAGAGATATGTAAGAGAGAGAAAACTGGGTCGTTCGAGCAGGGTTCCCACAGTCATAGAAAGTCATGGAAAAATTTGTTGTCTTAGAAAGAAAAGTCATGGAAAATACATTTTTTGAACACAATTCCAACAAATTTGTTTCTCTGTGAATCTTGGCGTCAATTAGTAGGTCATGGAAAATCCTAATTTTGTTGCGGAAAGTCACAGAATTCCTGTTGTAATATTTGGTGCTCTGACAGAGATGACTGAAGCAAACCCTTGACAAACATTTTATACGCTTCTTTTAGTGTAACTGGGAAATCTAAGACGGTTTTTTTTCTTTTTCTGTTGCTACCCAATGTGAGAGAAGTTGTATCTTCAGGTTACTTATAAAATTCTCTATCTATTTCCAGGCAACCAAACGAGAGGAGGCCTCCACAGCCGAGGACGAGGGAACAGTCTCCGTGGCAACACCAGAGGGGGAGGTACCCCAAGAAATATGCCCCCAGGAAAACAGAACACTACTCCCAAAAACACCAGTCCGTGGTTCGCGAAACCTGCAAGACAGAGTCTTGGCAGCGGCCGCATGATGCCCAGGGGAGGCTACATCATTTCACCGTGAGTTTTACTTATCAATTGTTCAGTAATAAGTAAAAAATAATGTCAGAGAGAACAGTAGCTAATAGTTGATGGGTCTCGTTACATGGTCGAAAGCTCCCTTTCAGTTAACGTCACGTATGGCTGTGATAGATCTGTATTCAAATATTTAAAAAATATTTAATTTAATTTATATCTCTCGGATTGTGTTTATTATATTGCCGTATTGGTTCTCAGAAAACCTTTCAAAAAGGTGATGTTCTTGTTTCTTCTCTTTGTTCGAGAAATGTTGAGAACTGTTTTGGGAAATCATTCAAGACTTATATCTGATTTGTTTCTTTATAGTCATGGAGACCAGCGCATCCAGTCAGCGGATCGCAGAATGAGAGAACCTGGGAGTGGAGGTCGTTTTGCTGGCCCGAGAGGAGGAGGAAGAGGGGGCCACTTCAGCCGAGAACAAGATCGGTGAGGCTCTTACTCGGATTCATTGTTTCTAGGCGTAATCAGCCTGTGTTTAAAAATTATAGGCATTTCACAATAACTAAAATCAGTTGGACAAGGCCCTATATTGTTATTACTGAAAATTTGCATTAGTTAAATTTTTCGAATGCCTTGTAGATTTCGTTTACATTTATGTAATATCTCTGCTATGTTGCCAATAGTTGTAGTTCTTTCTGAATACACATGCAACCTGTCAAGTATTAACTGGACTTCTGACGTTTCATTGCAGATATGGCGGAGGAATGAATCGATTCCAGGGAGGACGAGATAGAGGGCGACACCAGCGGTCATTCACCAAATAAATTGACGTTCATCTTCTTCCCAAAACACAAACTACATCTTCGACAACAAACGTAATTTATGGAGCTACAATGATTTGGATGCTAATCCACTTCATGGGACAATTGCAAATTGTGGAATGTTATTTTACGTTCCGCAAGAATTTAATCATTTTTAGGCTTCCGTTGTTGTTCTTTTGACGTATTTATTAATTTGACTGATCTATTTTACAGTGAAGCCAAACAATTTGGACAGTTGCTCTTTAAGTGAACAGAAAATTTTGATTTGTTAAAATGAAGCCATTCAACGTTATCCTGGGACCATGCTAGGCTTAGAGTCCAGGCTCCTGAAGGTTGACATAGTCTGTTGTTACGCAGACGTTGTAATTCTAATTTTGATAATAAAACAATGAAATAACAGGATTTATCATTTATTCTTCAACAAATAAATAATACCAGGGTTCTCACACATACCAAGGAAAAGTCTTCTTCTGAAATTTTCATTGTGGCTGACAGCCTATAGGAAAAATTGCATTCAAAGTGAATAATTTCAATGAATATTTTCTCGAAAACTTTTTGAAAGTGAAGACCCCATCATGGTACAAAGCTAGACCTAATTACAAAACAAAAGTTCAAGTCTAGTGTTAAAATCATGTTGAGTAACAATGGCTTTGGTATTTTTTAAAGTCTCGCCAAAATGAGAGAGGCCTATCTGGGACGAGCTATTAGACCGATAAAGGCATCAAACGAAAACTTTCGAGTCCATGATTCAGAAAGCGGCCTACGACAAGACAATGAATAGCAAATTCAGATCATATCACAGGGTGTCTGCTGCCAATCCTGGAAAAGCCTGGAATTTGGTTTCTCAATTTCCAGGCCTTGAAAAGCCTGGAAAAACCAGCATTTTGAACAAAAAGGCCTGGAAAAGCCTGGAATTTAGTTTGCATGGAAATAAAAATAGTTCACTGCTAAATGTTTGGTAATTTTTAGCGACGATCAGCCAAAAGTACAAACGTCGTGTTCAGAAAAAATGTGTGTATCGTGTTGTTAATTGGTCAATTCTTCGCCAAATTGGCCTGGAATTTTTGCAAAACTTGGTCTGGAAAAGCCTGGAAAAGCCTGGAATTTGGTTTCAAAAAAGCGGCAGACACCCTGTATCAACAGCTAGCATCAAGTATACAATATATGAGGGTTGTTGATAATGTTGAATACAGATATATCATTGTTCCGAATGTTGTGGCATCAATTGTGTATATAAATGAAAGTTCAAGAATTTATATAAGTCATCTAATAAATTGGAGTCCTTGGTGTTCGTTGTGATGCATCTATCCAGGAGCTGCAAAGTCGAAGAAAAGAAAAAATTAGTTATAAAAAATGTCCACTTGGGCCGAAGATAAGCTCCATGAAGAAATACAGGACATAACACCTTGTAAATCACTTACTAATTTAAGATATTTCAATGCAAAGCTTCTAGACAGTTGAGACAAAATTAAGTTGCTGTGACCAATGCAAAGCTAAAACTTTCAATGAAATGTAATACCTTACAATTCAATATATTGAGAATGGAGAAAAACGAACCTTATTGAGATCAATTTCCATTTGTTCAGGTGGGTTGTGCAGTAAGCCGTGGTACGCATTCTGCAGGTGGTTTCTGAATATTTGTTCACATAGAACCTGCATAGAAAAATAAGTTAATTCAAATTTAGGCCTATCAGAATCATTCAACTGAAACATTTTTTTCATACAGTGACTAGGCTATTACAGCAGTCTATCCACCAAACATACATGTTGCCGATAACTGGACTCCAAAGTTGAGGAAATAATTTATTTATTGATAGTACAAGAGAAATAATTAATTTAACAAATTTTAACAAATTTAGTAATGATTGTGATATATTTTCTTAAATGGGGATCAAACTGGATGCTAGTTTGCCATTATGTCAGTAACGTTGGACTGATTGGAGCGTACAAATAAAATTAAGTCGAAGAAGGTGTACATTTTGAGGAAGTGTCACTGGGACATTAATCTCTTACCTGTAAATTTGTATTACTCCTTGACTTGACGCATGATCCTTTGGCGACATCACATTTTGCTTTGCAATCGAAGAAATCACAGTCCCTATCAGATGAGCAGTTGAAACCACTATAAATCTTTAGTAATTTACTGTGCGATAGGAGCATATCGACGTCGACGATTTTAATGGCTCCGTCTTTGGAGACTCCGAAGTTCGCTCCCTTCAGGTCACACATGTGAATGACCTCGTTAAAATCGGAGTCGAGAGATCTAATTAGTTCTAGGAGATACAACGAAGTTGCGATCTTTGATTTCCAGGAAACATCCTCCTCAAATAGTCCATAGGGTAATAATTTAGAAGATAAAGATTTCCCCGCTGGTAGATATTCCATGAAATAATAATGGCCACAAGTACCGTATAATAACGGCATGAATTTAGAATGTTTCAAATGCATTACAGAGACATACTCGTCTTGTTGAAATAGACTCCAAATACTTTCAATTACTCGGAGTCTTTCTTTGGCGTCAGTTACATAATTTGCATCATTTCGATCATTCAGGGGGAACCAATAGCGTTCTAACAAATCAAGCGAAGCTTCTGCCTTGATGTTAAACGAGTCTTTTATCGTCTCTGTGATGAAGTATAGCAGAACTGTCATGTTAGCTTGTTCGGCTTGCAAGCCGTATGGTAGAAAGCGTTGGTAGTCATGCCACGACGGTTTCTTTGATTTCATAATCAAGTTTTCGCCTTTCCACAATGTCAGATAAATCTCTTTGCCTCCAACGTAATTCAAACATTTGTGGAGAACTATTTCTTTCGTTTCACAAACATACGGGCACATGGACCCCGTCAGGTGACCATCCTTGTAGTCGTCACACTGGAGAAGAGAAGAAATTTTAAGAATATAAACATTCATCCGAAATATTATTCATAAACAATAGAACAATTAAGAATATTCAATAGTACACACATTGAAATAGAATAAGCTTTTCGCCCCTAATTTGCCCAATAAGCAAATTACTTCGAAAACCTGAAGTGGTCAAATTTTACAAAATTAGCAAAGATTTTGAGAATGTTTTGACATACCAAGAGTTGAATATTCTCCTTTGACTGAATGAAGGAGCAGGATTCCTCTTGCCAAATGAACCAAATCACGCGGAAGAAATAGAAGATGGAGAATACGAAGGCCAGAGCTGCCAGAATCTTGCATCGAAATTGACGCCATCGGACCTGCAAACAAAAATTTATAGAAATTGCAGTCAACAACATTGTAACAGTTCAACCAGTGCTCAATTTCACTGTTTGGTTATAAAGCTAGATCTGAACATTGTCACTTAGTTGTTTTATAACATTTACCCGGTACTGTATAGATAATAGACTGGCAGCCTGAGCCTATCTATAGACACTTCTCTGGTCAAGCGGCACAAATAAGCCACCCTCACTTAGTAAGTTAGTTTTAATGTCATAGAGGCTACAGTAAGACAAAGATATTACATGGCAAGGCTACACTTCATACATCATGATGTTCAAGAAATAGTGTACCCAACTGATACTTTTATTTCCAACACCTTTTATTGTGAAACACTGAAATTGAAGGAGGAAATTTACCATCCCAATGATTTTCTTTTCTCCCAGAGAGGTTGGCAGGATGACAGTTGATGTTTCATCAAGAAATGAAAGCCCGAGTCCTTCCTTATTTCTTTACATTGTAGTTTTGCTTAATTAAGAGTACCAAAACAACTCCAAACATCAAATATTGCACAAAACAATGCTGAAAACAAAATTTCTCACTTCATTTTCGCAAACGGAGTCATGCAACAATTTCACATTAACACGAGATGGCGCCACCTTACTGTCTTAACTTCCCCCTAGTGGATACCTTCTTTAATTAGTTAATATCTAAATAGCCCCAATCAAGTTGAATTAAACCTGCCGTGGAGCTGTAAATAAAGATTTTTTCACCTTTTAAAAAAAACCTTTGTTAATCTCAGTTGACAGCTCCAGTCTGTACGGAAACCACAATACAAGAAGATATTTCGAACTATTCTAATGAAGCTTTCCAGATCGAAAAATTGCAGCATGCTTAAAGTCCACGTACAACTTTTATTATGAGTTTCATTTTGTCGGACTGGAGCTTTAAACAATTTCTTCTGTAATTGAGAGAATTGAAAGAAATACAATGGATTTGTGGCTAAATGCGTAACACAATCATAGCTTGTGAGCCACCAAATCACAACAGAAATAGAGCCAACTTGCCATAGCTTGCCATCTAAAGACTTATGCAAAAGCATTTTTATAAATGTCTACACAGAAGTGATGTCACAAGAGCAATTAACTACTGCCCTAAATTTTTCGTTTCAATGCAACATTTTCTTGAATAAAAAAGAAAGAACTTAATTATACATTATTCAAAATTTTATAAATACGATTTATTGATAATTCTCACTTTAAAGAATTACAACCTTAACATTTGACAGTGGTTGGGCCAAAAATAACCATTTAATCAAAATTTAATGCAGAACGTCAGAACTATCAGTACAATTGTTCTAACTTTCAAGCTGATATTGTACTTAATTCTTTTTTAAAGAAATAAAATGACTAGTAGATGGACTTGATCTGTATGAACACAAATATTCTTAGAGCAAAAAAGAATGCTGGCAAAAACAACCGCATGTATACAGAGTTGCTCAGTCTTTTAAATTCCTAGTTTTGTATCATTCAATATCAGAACAAATAATTTTATGTACATGCAGCAAATCATCTAGTCAGAAGCACATAAGCTCTAGTCAAAGCGCATTAGATCAAGTTCAACACATAACTTCAATAAGACAACTAAATGGAAGCTACCAACAGGATTTCTAAGATAATAATTATTGCATTTACATCTTCAGTTTAAATTGATTCACAATATTGCAACATTAAATTTTATATGGCCAAGAAAATATATTCAAAATCCTGATGTTTGCACCCACAAAAAATCATAAGATATTTTTTCTTCTCACTATTTTCTTGGCAACTATTTTCTTGGCCATTCAAGAGATTCTTGACTCAAAAATGAAAATACAGGGTTTACAATTTGACTTGAATTTATATTTTTATCATCCAAAAAAGGCATCGGCCAAACAGCAAAAGGACACACATTGTTTCTTGAAAATTCTATAATTACGCGCCAAACACAATTGGCTCTTTCATGGACTGCATGGAATTGGAACATGAGTAAATGATCAGGAGCGAAAGATCGTTCATGTTACTGGAACGTAACAATAACTTCTTATCTGACAGAGAACAATTAATCTAATATCATCATTGATATCATATCATCATTGATATCTGTTCATGACTGAAAATGTGATACATATCACCGAAATGTGGCATAGGTAAACTGAAACAAGACAACATTACGGGCAACCAATTAATCGGTTATCATTGGCACAAAACATTCGAAGACCTCCGTAACTAGACAAATACAGAAAAGATCACAGGCATTACAATCATTTTGAGAAAAAAAGCTTGTCACTGCACTTATTGAATTTATATACAAGGTTGGCAACTCCTGGTTTGAGAATTCATGCTCTTGCTTGAGACAGCATTACAGCAGGGATTCTCAAACCAGGAATCTTGAGGGAGTTGCCAACCTTGTATGTATTGTATATAGGATACGTTTAGCAATGTGAGCTTTTTGTAAGAAATCATAATGCCAGTGGAAAAGATCTTCAGTATCTTGGTTGACGTACCACGTTAAAATATGTCTCATATCACACACAAATACTTGTATTTCCATTACCACGCCCTGGGCCTCCCGATATCCAAAACAAACTGTACTCTTAACTCATACTTTAAAGTACTGTTTAACAATTAATCTTTAACAAACACCACTGACATCATTTCATGAATTACTCACGAATCGAAATAGCCACAAACTTGATGCAAAGATATAGCTGTTCTAGTATCTCCGACCCTGTAAATGTTCAGATAGCAAGCGACAGAGCTTGAATTCATAATGGGTCCTATAAAACACTAAATTTCATAATTTCATAAAGTCCGTAAATTTTCTATGCCGACGCTCCATTCGCTTGAAGACAAGCTTGCAGTTTTCCTCTCTGCTCCTCCGGCATGACTCCCGCGATTCTCTGGAAATCGTCGGGGAATTGCTGGTGCATGCTAATCACCATGGCGACGATAATGGCTTGGACTTCTGAAAATAAAGAATACCTCAATTAAGTTTAATTAGTCATTGAATGGAGAAAGGGGATTATAGAGATGGTTGCTTGGAGCCTGAATCCTGTTTTATGATAATGGGGAAGGAGGGATGATTGATTGGGGCTTTACGTCATGTATCTATACACCTAGGAGACTAATCGCCAGTAATCGGGACAAGAGGCCATGGCAATGAGACAAGGGAGATTTAAAGAGACGTCCCAAAACACAATTTACGTTAATGGGTTACGTCCGAGCTGTCGCAAACTGAATTTTAAGAGCTACCAAAAAGAGCAAAAAAATTATGAAAAATGTTTTGCTACCAAAAAATATTCTGATATTCATTAGGCCCTATAATAATACTATTGTCCACTACTTCTTTGCAAATAGGTGATAAAACAAAGATTCAATTTCAAAGTGATACTTACCCTCAGTAACTTCTTCAGATCCTAGCACCTTGGAGAAGGCATTCAATAAGTGGGGAGTCTGCTTCAATACCTGGAATGACAAATTAAATGCTTACGACTGACATTAAATTACATCTGTGGTTCGGTGGGAATCGTGCTTGAGTTTTCCTACACCGTGCGGACTGAGTTCGAAGCCATTGCCTGAGTGAAACCTATTTAGATTCAGCACAAATCTACACCACCTGCAGCCACTATGGCTACTTTTTCACTGTTTTTGAAGACTTTCAGGTCATGTTCATTTAGTTTCCGACCATTTAAAACATATAAGAAAACATAACGGCCATCATATTGACTTTGAAATGACGAAGTTGGACGGGGAACCATGAACGAAATCTCGACCTTGCCAAACAAAGCGTTTCCTCAAACACTAAATATACCATACAGAATGTACCCTCTATCGTTGCTTCACCGTGATCGTCACTTCACCGTGATTATGCACTTTGCTGCTAGGTGGCACCACCTGTCCTAACACTGACACCTAGCGTAATTTCGGGTAACTAGATCTATTGGATTACTCTTTGCCTGCAGCAAGCTGCCTGGCTGGAGGGCAGCCAGAACAGGTGCTCACGGTGAACTGACGTGTCACGGTGAACTGACGATGCAGGGTATGATTTGTCAATCTTCACTCACTTCTTCGTGTCCGTTCTTGTAGAGTTGTCCGATGCACGAGTAGACCGTGATGTTCTCCTCCATGTCCTGTTGTAGAGGGAGGCACTGTACAATTGCTGGCATCACCTGCAATTTAAAAGAAACGTGCAAATCACTTGCAGAAACAAAAAGTCAGTCTTCTTGAAGATTTTTGAAACGTTTACTCACAACGAAATTAAAGTAAACTCATCTAGGTCGAGGTTCACCCCGAAACGTATTCAAGCGATGACCATCGTTCACTGTCCTGCAATCCGAATAACCATCGGACTACCATAAGCTCCCAAAAGTTTTAAATTTAGCACGAATCGTAGTCACTATTCGAATTTTCCATGACTTCAAAAAATATTTTGATTTTCCGTGACTTTCCATGACCACTATTTTTTCCATGACTTTCCCAGACTTTCCATGTAATGACTGTGGGAACCCTGATTTGGCGAATCAGCCGTTTTATTTTACTAGTGTGGGAAGGATCGCTAAGCAATCGTAATTTGCCATCTTCAGCGACAAATTGCTCTCGCTTACCGCTCTACACTTAGGGGCAATTTATTTAGAACCAGACTTACCACAGCCACGGGCACTCCGTCGACGTGTGTCGTGATCATCCTACAGAGCGCAGCAATGATGTTGTCTATCGCTCGAGCAGCATTCATTTCACACGCAGTCCGACATTGCACCGATACGCAATCCTTCTGGGCGATCGCGTCTCTCTCTATAATCTCCTTCTCCAGCATCTCCATAAGTAGCTTCACCAGGTCTGAGTATTTGCTTTCAAGCGTTAAAGAATTTTAAGAGTTTCAAAATGTAAGGTGCGCTACTGAGCAGTTTATAGTGCTTGAATTAGCACCATACAAGTCATTGCTAAGAGTAAGACAAGACTTCTTTATATCGGTCATTCGTGTAACAGAACGATAATTACAGAATGGGATTGTTGCATTTTTTATATTGAAAATTGCATCGCTGTCACCTGAGCAGCGCCACCTTTGAACAGGTTTTCTTCTAATTACAACACAGACGCAATTTCATGTGATTATTATTAAATGTTATCCATGGGATCTTTAGGAGCACGCATATATATATATATATATATATATTATATAAACTCCCATTTTCTGTTCTTGCTTAGATAAACAGATGATTGGAGCTGTGTGTCCTGTATTTGTTCACTTGGTAGCCCAATTCAGACAAGAGGACACAGAAGTTAACCCATTCCTTACCCTTGTCTTGATTGCAAAAATTAAAGGATACTCTATCATGTTCTTGCTAGCACAGGCCGCTAGTACTCCCGTGGCGAAGACGGCATTACTCCGGACCTCGCTATCGTCATCTTGCGTCATCACCACGAAGAGGGGGTAAAGGTGTTGGGCGAAAGGTGCGGCCGCAGGACCCATCGCCTCCAGACAAGCTCCTAACGTACCCACTCCAAAGGACTTGTCTGCTGTTGTACTCTTTTTCGTCTGAAAGAAAGAACACATGAAACTATATAAAGGAATTGTTGTAGATCCAATTTCAAGGTTTTCACAGGAATAGAAATTAACATGTCAAATTGATGAGTCTTCTCTTTAGTTGTACAATGAATATTTCATTAAAATCGTGGGTCTGTTTGACACTTTTTCACAAGACTTCAGCCACGTTTTACAGGAAAAAAATTCTTTGTAATTGGAACCAAATACAACTTTTGAGTGAGAGGGCAGTTGAGCCATAATGCTTCTTTAAATAGGTAGGTTCATCCTCATATCTGTCCAGGAAGTGCCTGACGATAAATCTGTGGCTTTCCAAAGCTTCCAAGTTTAAATTTCCAACTAGCATAGCGCCTGTGAGGCTGTGATAATGCATATAATGATATTTAGAAGAATGAGGGGTGGAAAGGAGTGGAGTGAAAATGGTAGAGAATTCTGAAATGAGAGTGTGGCTTGCATAGTTTTGGAGGAGTAGCGTAAAGCATCCATGAATTTATAGTATGATTATTCATTTCCCACTCACCAATTTCTTCATGAACTCAGGGAGCATACCAGCGAAGTAGGGAGCAAACAAAGTTCCACCGACAGCTTTAGCCAGTACGGGCAGAACGTCTCCGGCCACTTCTATGACTATGCTGTCGAATTCGGCGTTCAAATCCAGTTCTGGGTCTGGTCCACTGTCTTCACTGTCCTGGCAGGCGGTCTATGGGGCAGAAAAGATGGATTTTAAATTAATTTTGAATTGAATATAACTATTGCTGCCCTTATGACAAGCTCACGTGTTGGCAATATAAAAGCACACAAACATCCACTACTGGCTATATATAATACTGGGGGAGAAAATACTTTGGAACTTTTGGAAGATAATATTATTTGAATGGAACTATGCAGTAGTTCTATCATGGCTAAATCTCAATCTCAAAACCATATTTTCAGAACAACTTACCCAATTACTTTTAAGTATGAGAGTCAATACTATATCAATTTATACACAGATTTCGAAAAAATAAATCATCAAAATAATTTTCAGATCTAATTCAAGTTGTAAACAATACATTTCAGCTTTATACTCATAAAAATTTAACAATAAAATATTTCGACCATCTTTCAATTACAATCTTCATTCTAATAAATTTTTTCAACCCACCTTCTGCTGCATGACGTCCTTGACAACGTTCACGATCTGCTCCACAGTGTGTGCCCCTGGGGCCTCTAGGACAGGAGTTTTGATATCCCTCAGCATTATATTCAGCGTTTCCAAAGCTGCAATGACAACTTGCCTCTCGGAATCTTCGTTTACAACTCGGAGCATCTCCGGGACACTCGTGGAAAGCATCGTGATCAAAGCTGAAGAAAATATAAAGCAGAACTATGATAAGTTTAATGTTATAATTAAATATGAAGATTTTGGTTTATTGCTTAAATCTAGGACTATAAACAACCCAATCAAATTCGCAATTGGAGGGGGTGGGCCCAGCCCAGCATGCTACTAAGGGCTTGGCAAGTCACCAGACCTACTTCAAATTGAATCAAATAATTTGACAAAAAATAACAAAGTTGATAACACTTTTTTTTCTCTCAAGTGCGGAATTTTAAAAGTTGGAGGAATTTACGGTTTTAGACTAACACTTAGACAGCTAGACTTATAATATTGGCAATAGATTCTTGTTCCGAGTGAATTTCGTTTGTTCATCACAACAGATTAAGAGTGTTCTGCATCTGTTAATAGCAGCACATTTAACATCATCAAAAATATTCTAATTACATTTCACTGACTCACGGTCACTCACCAGTCTTGAAATTAGAGTCTCCCGATTTCTCAGCCACCTTGAAGACAGCGACACAGAATTTGCCCACCGTCATGACAACGGCCTTTCGGACATCGGAGGCCATGTGGTCCATGAAGTTAGAAACCACCTTGAAGCTCTCCTCCATGAAGGGCATGAAGGCCATACTAAAGAAAGAATGGGTAGAAAATTAATTAGAATTATTATAAATTGGCATTTATTAGAGTTGTAGAGGACATAACATGTTATTCAATTTAGTTTTTAGGCTTAAGAATCACAAGTAAAGAGACATGCTATCAAGAGGATTTACTATTCTAAAACCTTTCTCAATTTCTCATAAACTTAGAACTCTAATTTATCTCAAATTTGGGGATGCTAAAAGAACATGTAAAGCAGCTTCCACAAATTCTGGGCGGTATTTATTTCACAATTCACACTGAAACAAAATCTCACCCAGTAAATTCGGCCAACTCTCCCAAGGAATCAATAGCGTCGGCCTTCTCGGATATATAAGCGTTGTTCACTGTATAACTGAAAATAGAAGAATTAAATTAAAACAAAATTAAACATAAATTAATACAAACTATTAAAGAGACCTGCGTAGATAGAGAGACTGGGTAAGTATGGCTGCTTAAAAGGGTTGATTGACGAGATGTGAAAGAGAGCAGGAGTCGTCAACATGTCACACATTTACCCCATGCGACGGATCTTTCACTCAGCCATCACAGACACTGATTTGTGAACAGGTATTCTCTTGGCAGGCTGTAAGAGACACCTTCAACTAACTTCTCGGACAATTTATTATTGTTTGTTTGTTTGTTTGTGTTTTATGCCTCTGCAGCACCTTAGTGGGCTATATCGAGGCAGGCGATCGCCGTATGATGATGAGATGAGAAGACTGTGAGTCTGGTACATACCCTATTAATTCAGGGATGCCCAGGGTCTTTCAGTTGCCCCAGCATAGAACACTGGATACAACCCGCCTCCATTTAATGTCCCATGGGCTCGGACTAAATTGAGTTCCGGGGTGGGATTCGAACCCACGCCCTCAGAGCCAGTGGTTGTGCATGGACAATTTATTAAGATGCCGAGCTGATTTCAGAATTCTGGATTTAACTTTTAACCAACTCAGCATCGGTGTCAATCCAGCATGAAATTACTAGTATCAGTGGCGCAGCTATATTTACATGACACATGCATCTTGATGATATTCAGTTGTCCAATAAAATTATATATACATAATATAATTATGTAACCACATCGGTATCGGAAAAGTATCGGTATCTTAACAACAATAAGAGACACCTTTAGCTAACTTCCCAGATAATTTGTTAAGATGCCAAGATTTCAGAATTCAAGATTAACCTGAATTATAATAGAATGATAATCGGAAAATGAACTTCGGACTACAATACAAATGGAGTGGGTCGCAACTCACCCAGTGATTTCCTCATCTTCATCTTCTTCATCACCGTTCTGTAAATCAACTTCCTCATCGTTGAAAATGGAGAACATCAGAGAGGTGTCGCCATCTACATTCGCCTGGAAATCACAATCTGCATATTACTAAATGCTAAATCCATTACGCCACACATAATTGATCTTTAGCTTCTCGGATCCTCTAAAGGCACTTTTTCTTGGGTCGGTCGGTAGGACAAAAAAAAAAGGTGAAAAAAATTTTTATAATGTCAAAAAAAAAATAAAATTTTTTTTTCCATCGGCAGGAAATCTATTGTGTCGGAGGGTCCGCGAAGCTAAGAATCAATTATGTATGGCCTTATATCTTGAATTACCCATTTTTTTGCATTAGGCACCCAGTGAGCAGATGTAAAACTAAGGTATTTGCAAGCATGGGGGTAACAGTTCAAAATATCGCTTGGCAACTTACAGTAATTCCCTCGGAAGACGTAACGCTAGAGTGCATTTCTTTAATAATCTCGGCCAAGTACGGCTGGATCTCTTCCTTCAATAAGGTGGAGAGGGCAGCCAATAAGGAATAACTGTAAAGAGAAAACAGTTTAAGTCGAGTCTTTTATCAATGTACCATTAGGTAGTATACAGATCTGACAGCATTTGGTGTATTTGTTCGAAGAATTTTATAATTGAGAGGATGGATAGATGATTGGGGCTTTAGGTCCTGTATTTACACACTTGGTAGAATACAGTGGTCCCTGCGTTATAAGACCGCCCCTTCTGCGGTCATGAAGCGGTCTCTCGTGGGGGTGCGGTTTCTCGTGGGCGTGCAAAATGCACTAAAAATACTACTTGGCGGGAGAGGAAAGCGGTCACATAAGGCAAGGCGGTCTTACAACAGGGGTCTTATAACGCAGGGACCACTGTATATAATTCTGGACATGAGGACACAAAAACATGAATGAGGGGACTTCAAAAGTTTAAAGAAATCTTTATATAAAATAAGAGTAATTTTCTTTCCACTCACATGCATCTTTTCAAATCGGGATCCGTAGCCTCCCTCATCAAGTTCAAAGAGAGGTTCAAACATTCTCCTGCTAAAGGCAGGAAGTGGTTCTTCATGGTCCGGGCTAAGACTGACAGCGTATCTAGATTAAAAGAAAAGAGCCAATCATAAATATGTGAAGCCACAGATTCAAATCAAATGAAAATTTCTGAAACTTTCATTGTATTGTGTCCTTGGGGCCTTCCAACATAATTGCAATATGAAGTAGATGAATTATTATCATATTCTGCACCAGAATAAGACAAGTCCTTGCTTTGTGAGTTTTAATATAGAGTTGTTTAACACAACAGTTTTTCTCGAATTATACCATAATAGCCTGACTTTTTAAAATATATTTTGTATTGCAGGAGTCTCCCCTGGAGAAAGATTATAAAATGTTCTGTCTATTGCAGGGCTCTCCCAGAATGACTAGAACAAATTTATTACATCTAGAATGACAACAAAGTCAGCTTTATAGAATTAATATAAATACCAATGGCCAGCATCTGCACTTTGAGTTGCTCCTCCGTCTGACCCTGGGTCAAGAACCCTTTCAGTTGGTCGATGATCTGCCCGAAGAATGGAACGATCTCCTCTCCAGCAGCATTAGCTGAAATATATTAAATTTAGAACTGCTTGTCAAGTTTGCGGAGGACTAATTTTTCAGGTAACTTTTTTTTTTGCACCAAAATATTGTGATTATTCAAATTTTCTTTGGAATAAAAAAAACAGTTTCAAGCAAACTCATTACATAACCACATCACTTGTAACAGGAGATTTCAATGAGCATTCAATACAAAAGTTTAGGGAACTACAATAGGACGTTGTAATGTATCTCTCTCGTCCCAAGTAAAATGCATCTGTCTTATCCTTGCTGTGTAGTCCAATATTAAAGTTATTAATAGCATTAAAATAGAAGTAAAACAGAAACTGATGTATAGTCTTGTATACCTGTAGCACCGATAGCAGAGATGGCGAGTTCTTTGGCGTGGGGGGAAGTAGAAGTGCTGAGGGCCAAAAGAAGATGTTGCATCAAGTCCGGCAAGTACGGCAAGATATCTTTTTCTGAAATAAAAGAAAAGGAAAATAATACAACATGCCATCACAAAACTGTAATTTCAATATATAATTTCTTAACTTTTCCACACTCTGAATTGGTACTTGGAATCCACCTGTACTTGAGTTAAGGGCACATGCTGGTCGAAAAATGTGTGTATGCTGTCCAGAAGAATCTGTTGCAGCTAGAGCTATGAAATTTTACACCGGTCTTAAGGGCACCAAATTATGACCCTCCATGAAATTTTAAGTTGCCATGGTTACGGTTGCCATGGCAACAAAGAATTTTACATATTTTTAAGTATGCGGCCTTACAAAAAATTCATCTCAAGACTGAGCAATCAGAATAATCAGGACTCATTTATTTTCATAATTTGAGGTATTCGGATCCGCAATAAGACTATTTTCAGACTAAAAATATGTTTTTATAGGGTTTTTCTGGGTTTGCGAACATGGGACTATGGAGCTAATTCACAATCTTTCGGGTTCCAATCGCTGTCCCGCGGCCTTTAATCCAAATACAGTTCTGAAAATAGCCTTATTGCGGATGCAAACTTGTCAGTAAGCAGCATGCCAAAATTCGTTATGATGCCTTCAGCGGTTTTTGAGATGAATTTTTTGTAAGCACTCAAAGTCACTAAAATTCGCAGTTTTCGGAAAATGGCAAAAAAAGGAAATAAACTCTTCATAATTTTAACTGTAATGGTAAGTTTGGCAAGGTTGTTTACAGGGTTAGAATAGGAATTTTTGCAAAATTTCAGTTGCATTTGTTGTCTGGACATCTGTATTTATAGAAACTGTCAAAATCAGAATATCCATTTTCTAAAATATTTTCACCATTTTTCGACCAGCATGTGCCCTTAAAGTACATGATAAGCATTCTGTGAGAAAGTTGTACTTCTATTGCAAAAATTCTGATGTACTTATATTTTCACTCAAGAGTCAAGTACAGTAGCTTGTACATGACCCCAAGCTTGGTAATTATGATGTTCAATAGATGAATCACCTTTAATTCAAGAAAGGATTCTTCAAAAACATTTATGTATAACTCACCTAGATTTTCACAAAACATTTCGAGGGCGTAGTAGGCCTTGGTCAGGGATTTGGGGTCTTTGTCAATGTTGCTTTGGGCTGCGGAAATGTGATTGAAGATTAAGGGTAAAAGTTCCGCAGAATATTGACTAATGTCGGGCTGAAATATTTAAACATGAGAATAAAAACATAGAAAACTATTTTGACCTTACAATGAAACATACATTACAAATGAAAGTTCATATTTACCAATTTAGTAAAAATTATCAAACTTTAAAAACTGAATAGAGTAAACGAACCTGCAAATGTTCAGAGAATTGTCCTAGGGCAAACAAGGCAGCATTTCTAACGTGAGGGTTTGGGTCGTTCACACTTTTGCACACGACAGCAAGGAAGTTCTTCAAATGTCTGGAAGAGAAATTAGAAGGTTTTAGAACTTGCTAATTAAAAGGGATAGAACAGCAGTTTCAAAATTAATTTTCATGGGAACATAAGAACTTCTAGAGGACGTTACTGTATCTTTTTGTGACATCACATCTCTACCTATTCATTGAAGCATTCTCCGATGCCACAAACTTACGTAGTTTCCCGAGAAACAATTGTGATAAAAAATTTTGCAAAATATCATCAATGCATGCTAGAGTTGCAGAAATCCATATCAACAGATATATGAGCATTCTATTGTGTCCATCACATAGATTTGTATTGACACATTTATACCACAGAATCAAGACATTATTTCAGGGACTTTGAACAATTCCTAGAAATTATGAATTATGAATTCCTCACTTGTTTCTGATATTATCGGAACATCCTTCAGCTGACACGGCCAGAGCCAGGAGAGCGGCTTTTCTTTGGGCAGGGTCCTCGCTCTGCAAGGCTGGGTCTACAAGTTTCATCTGAAATAAGACAAAATAGAACATGAAAAGACAGTCACAGCATTCGTTTACAACAGAAAGCATACATAGAAACTTGTCATATTATATCTCAATTTTTTTACTTACCAAAGAAGGCATGAATTTCTCAGGGGGCAGATTGAGGGCAAGGATATCAACAACCTGAAAAATAAGGGAAAACTAATGTTTAGGAATGTGCAATATGGTGTTATGTCAAAATTTCCATTCTCATTATTTCTTCGAATAAATAATCGAGCTC